>CM060902.1:1219533818-1222033818 GCA_030737815.1 Allium fistulosum
AGATTTTGTATCATCGGTTTACGATGCTGCTATCTTTTGCTATACTCGAATTCTATCTCTGACGGTCGAATGTCGAGTTGCCTCTAGATTTCTGCCTTGATCTAATTTTGAAGTCACAGTTGACTCGGTAAAAGGTCACCCGCGATTTATATAAGTCTATCCATCTTCCTTGTTTGAAATTCAATCATCTTATCTCCCTATCGAGTCTATCTTCTAGTTTGAATTCTTCTGATTAGAATCTCTCTAATTTGAATCTCTATCCTTATTTTGAAATCAATTTTCTAAAATCATCGAGTGAGGGAGTGTATTTGTAATTAACATACAAATGTTTTACATATTGTGTTGTTTGAGTTGTTGATGATGATTTGGATTTTCGATCGATTCGTCTGATCAACGCTATCGATAGGAATTCCAAAACACTTGAACAGAGCAAACTGACACAATATTATTTTAGAATTTGGTAAATGAAATGAATTTTGTATGATTTTATTATAAAATATAAGTAAAAATTTTCTGGAATTTAATAAGTTAATTGAATTGGTGGTTTGAATGATAATATTTGATTATCATTTATTGTTTTAAATGAATTTATAAACATAGTTTATAAATTGATTTGGAATTTGGAATGAATCTAAATCAGGAATTTGAGAATTTAATTTCCGGAGAATTCAAACTTTGTTTTTAGTTTTAAAGTGCATATTATTTAAAGTATTTTCAAATAGAAATCGTCTCAAAGAATTTTAAATGTTCAAATCAGTGCTCTCCTTTTTTGTCGCTGGAAAATAATTTCGGCGATGGTGGCCGCATCATCGACATTCATTTTCGAGTTTCGAAGTGGAGAGACCATTCAGTAGCTTTGCTACATTTTATTTTAGAAATTAATTTGATTTGAATTTCTCAAGTATGATTTGATTATATACATATATATATATATATATGTATATTATTTTAAATTTAATTTGATTTGATATATATGGTATATACATAATTATCTCTGTATGGTTTGAAGTGAATCAGAAATTTAATTCTTAAAGGATGTTTTCAATTATTAAAATGAAGCCAAAATTTTGAATAAATGTTTAAATTTGAAATAATTGATTTGATAAATTTTCTTGTATAATACTCAATTGCATTCTAATATAACTTACCTTAATTTTTCAAAAGTTAACCATGTAATTGAATATTATACAATATAAAATGATATCAATGGAATTTATGGATAATTTGAGTGGTTATAATAATTGTAAATATACTTAATATATGTGATAAGATATATTAAGTGGAATAAATTTAAAAATAATTTGGAATAAAATAATTTATTTTGTTGAATAAATACGAGTATAATAAATGACTATTCTAATTTATGATTTTAGAAATTTGTTAATTAAACATAATTAGATAATAAGATAATAAATTTAGAAATAGTTAAGATTAATTTCACTTAAGTGAAATAAAATGGATTAAATCAAATTATTGAATATTAATTAATTTAAGTTGAAATTTATATGGCTTTAAATTAATTGTTTTATTTTGTTTTTCAATCTATTTTTTTCTGGTTGTTGCTATTCTTCTACCTCATTCCTTTTCGGGGACGAAAAGTTTTGAGTGGGGGAGAATGTAACGACCCGTAAATTTTAACTGTTTTAAATATGTAATTAATTGAATTTTTGTGAAATTTTTGAACAATAAAATTTTGAAATAAAAATTTGATATTTGAAATACGTTTATTTTAACATAGCAACTGATAAATTTCCATCTGATAATATGGAAGTTGATTTTCTGGTGTAATTTTATTTCAATTCAAATCAGTTAAATTTGATGATAATAAAATGTTTTCCAAATCTGAATATTTTTATATAGAAAATTTGTAAATCATCTTCTAAGTGAGACGTCATATTTCGTTTCGTCAAATTTGGATTTCTTTTACTCCGTTTACTTTATTTCTGACATTTTAGCAGCATTTTCGGTACCGATTATCGACTTTTAATCGGATAATCATACCACTGATATCAGTATACCGTTTTGATCGTCACAACGTACTGATCACTACGGTATATTCAATTCTGTGATTTGGAACCCGGTTCGCTGCAGGATCGATGAACAATTCACAGTTTCGATACAATTTTGAACCTTTCAGATTCCTTGTGTCCATTTGTTTTCAAATGGTTGAAATAAATGACCGCTTGTCATTATTATTCCAGCTGTTCCAACTTGAGAGTTTTTATTTTTCCAATGTCCATAAATCCTGGTTCTTGACTTTAATTCTTCCAGTAGCCTTTCACCGTTCTACCATCTTCTCAAAAAATTTGTCTTGCCTGCCCATTCCTTTGAAGCCGAAAAAAAATAAAAAAATGGCTTTTCTTTATCTTGCTTTCTCCTTTAATGGCCGAACGCACGCAACTCGTCCCCTTCATTTTTCTGTGCCTTCCTCTCACCTCCACCCATGCGCCCAAAGCCTCGCCACCTTCTCCGCTCAAATGCACGCGGCCAACGCCAAGCTTTCAACCGCCAAACCTCGTATAGCCTCCACCCGTCTTTGCCGTGAGCAAAGCACCACCTTCACCGATCTCCAACTTCCCCTCCTCCAACCTGCCCGTCTTTGAACCCTGGCCTCTTTTTTTATATACAGGTGCATATATTGATCTTTCTTATACTTTTAGATGAGCTGTTTTATATATTTGCTTCCACTATTCGAATGAGTGATGTGGATGTAAGCTTATATTATATTACCTGTTCTATTATAAAAGAAGCTATGTTTGGTACTGTTTTTATATATATTGCTAGCTAAAATCTTTATCAAATCAGACTGTTGCTTTAAAGCCTGAATTCTCTTTCCTATGTGCGTAGGTTATTTTATATATATTACATATAAGTACCACATATTTGATACTGTATATTGGTTTGAAAGATATTTATGTGTACTTACGTTTTATAATAATGTATAAATAGCTAAACTGTATACAGAATATTTTGGGTTATTAGTCGAGCAAGATTTTGTTTGTATAAATTTTATTTTGTATGACAGCTTACGTGTGTCAGTATTTGTTGTTTATGAAAGTTATATAATAGCTGTATATATATATTACTTATGATCTATTACATATTAGCAGATATGTTTAAATGAGTTCGGTTTATATAAAATATATTATGTTTTATCTTGATCTGGGAAGTTAAAAAGGAATATGAGGCATAAAGTATATATAAGTTGTGGTATATATATAGCTTATAAGATTTATGTGAGATGTTGTTTATACATAAGTTTTTTATTCTGTCAGTTCGTATATATGTACATTTCTTCAGCCGTGCTATTATATATACAAGTTGATGTGTATATTTGTTTTATATTATCTGTAGATTTATGTATGTAGTATATATATAGTTATAACATAACAGTTTTTGTATTTATATAAAGTCAAGAGTAATTCGTGGTCCAAAGGCTCGGATTTAATATTGTTTAATCCAACGGCTCACATAGATTCGAACCTCTATAAATACAGACCTTACCCTCACTTCTAAACTCATATTTTCAGAGTAACACAGGAGCTCTGCCATTGCTACTTCTCCACAAAATTCTTCACTCATAAAAATAGTTATAATTTTTATGTATATTCAAGTGGAGAATAGCAGAAAAGGATTAAGAAAAAGAATAGAGTCCAATCAAATCATCAAAGCCGAGGTAAATTATAAATCCGGATCTAAATGTAAATCAAATTCAAGTCTCTTTTCTAATCTGGATTTATGATGAATATGTGTATGCTTGCAGTATATATATATATATATATATATATATATCCAAATAGGGGAAAAGGGAGTCAAAGTGGAATAACAGGGATTAGATCTGGAGATTTTAAAAGCAAAAAGGCGAGTAGGAAATTATATATTTTTATATAATATTGGATTTATATCATTGTAAATCTATTCTTGTATGTCTGAAATGTAAATTGGAGTTTCAGGCTAAAATTAAATACGTGAAATAAAATTATAAATCCCACCTACATATTCTTTGATTGATAACTTGAATTGTATATTGCATGTATGTATATCTGGAAAATATTGGGTATTAATAGTCCCTGAATTTAATATTGGGTAGTAGTAGTCCTTGAAACTTATAAAATATGTGATAGTTTCAGATTTCTAAATTTAATACGACTTATGCAAGTAAAAATGTAAAGTGAGTTATCATAGTAAATTGTAGGGATTTAAGTAGTATTTTAATTTATTGGAATATAGCGTGTTGCAATGTGAATTTCCATAGATTATCAGTTTCTTATTTATAAATAAAAGTGCAGTGTTTGTAATAATAGGGAATACACCTAAAGAGAAAGAGATATACAAAATAGGGATATTTACCACATTTTGTACTTTCTATTTCAATAACTATGGAAAAGATAATTCCCTGTAATTCCAAATGTAACACAAACTCCCATTTTGGGTAAGATATAGAAATTTATAGTGTTAACCTTTCCATTTGAGAGAGATGTAACTTCAATACATTAAAATGCAGAAATTCCTAAGGATTAATTGAGAAAGTATAAATGTGATAATGATAATTGTCTAAGTGAAGAATTAATATCTATATGCAATATAAGCAAGACAAGAATTAAATAAAAGCGATAAAGACGTAGACAAGTAATAATTTAAAATAAAGGGGTATGGGAAGTCCTCTAAACAAAGATGGAAATTAAAAGAATAAAAAGGGAATAGAGATCGAAAACTAAATGGTGAGGAAAAGGGAAATAAATGGGGAAAAAGATTTGTAGGTCTTTGATAAGATGTAAACACATAAAGAAGTGAAGAAATGTTATTAACAATGAATGGTGGGGGCGTTATAATTGAACAAGAATGAAAGAATACACACACACACATACATACATACACATATATATGTAGCCTCAAAATATGCATTTATGACAGGCGTGAATTATTAAAGTCAATCAATAACTTAAGTGGATAAGAATGACATAGTCATTAGAATATGTTGGAATGCGAGGTCAGTAATATTACACAATAGAAGTCTGCTCACTGCAAGGGGCTACTAGCAGTTGGGTATAAATTATACTGATGTGAAACATATCCAATGGTAGGACCCGTGGAGCTATATACGCTTGCTTATAAGTGAAGGAACACCCTAGTAGAGTCTGCTTCAATCATTTAGGGGGGTATTGCCTAAGCAATCTAAATGGGATGGTGAGTAAGACTCAACGTTATGTCAGTGTGTTGGTACGAAATTATGGAGTATGAGCTGTACATGGTTGAGTACGTCATTGGTCCTGAGCGGTTAATGGAAAAGGCAGGAGTTACACCTAGCAGACTACACCCCTTACTAGTGTAGTTCGCGGTTAGGACATGTGCCGCCATAGTTGTTTGTTGATTTGTTTGTTGGGGCAAGGATAGTGTAAGGACCCGATTCTTCAACTTCCGAAAATCGACATCGATACGTCCACTGTATCAACTACCGAGCAAACGAATGCCGGAAAACCGAACACTTAGGGTTTTAAAAGAAAAGGTAGAAGAAAAGATAGAAGAAAAAGAAAGAAGAACAATAGAACAACATCAGAACAGAAATAATATCAGAATCTCACATATCGCAGTGGAACAATATATAATAGATAATCACTAGTCTTTTAAAACAAAGAACTATATCAGTTTATACATACATCAATCAGAGTCAATATACATCTCAATGCAACAATGGACAGTTATATAACTTGTCCTCATACAGAATACACGGTGGAATAAATAAACAAAGTATATTTGATATGTTTCGCCATCCAGCTTGCTTCCAAAGCTCCAGAATATCCAGAATATCCCGATAACATAACTCTAGGCTGCCCGTGTGGAAATTGGTGGGCACCCAGAGTTTAGAAGGGAAACAATAAACTCCGAGTCAGTCATGGTGACTGGTGTGAGATCGTAAAACAGTTATTTTTCATAAAGAAAATAAAACAGATTCGCAATGCTTTTGGAAAATGAGACTACCATAAGGCCTCCCGCACACACACACAATGCAAACGCAGAATCGGAGGAGATTTCTCCTTATGATAGTCAAAGATGCTTGATACGCAAAAATCAAATCATTTTTTATATTATTATTAGTGCATAGTGTAGAAAACATTTCGAAAATATAATATAAATCTTAGCCAGCATAGGCATTCCGCACTTATGTCTACTATAGCTACTATGTTCAATAGCAGGTTACCGCCACATTCCATAGCAGGTAATACAACTAAAACCGTACACGTCACGTATTGTTTCTTTGGATTTCCAACAAATGGTCAGGCCAAGGAACTTCCTATGCCACGAAGGAACGCCCCTGGAATGACGTCCCGAGAACCTAACCGGATCTCTGCCAACACAAGGCCGGGTTACCTCTGCAAAAATAGGTAACTACTGACACGCGTATGCCATCCCCCGATCGTAACCGATCTTCCCGAGGATCATCGATTTCCAACAAACCACATAATAAGCAGTATCAACATAGGTTAAGTATCTGGGCTCCATACCATGATACCACCTCTATCCAGAAGGAATGACATACACTAAGGGGCGCTACTCCCTAGAACCTTGCCGCATCCTTCCTGTTTTGACCATATCCTGGGTGTGAGGCTCGACGAAGTCTCGTCCATAAAGCTACGCTTTGTCACAAAGCCATGCTTCGGGTCAAACAAATGATCAAAGAAATGATCACAAAGATAAATGATCAAACAAACGATCATATCATAAATGATCAAACAACGATCATTTCACAGCAACACTCAGTATGCCACGTAACCAAATTGGGAGTATATTGCTGATAAATTACAACTACATAACCTCTGAGCTCGTACGTCTCAGAGAAGGGTGTTAAGCTAAGAGAATAAATTCTCCACCACCAACAGAAATGTATTTGAAAGAAATCAGCTTTATATCTCAATTTGTAACGTCAGACACACAACCATACAAGTCTGTTCCGGGATCGAACAGAACCGAAGGCACTTCTCACGAAGCCCTTGCACATCCGGATAATTTTTTAATCACGTCCGGACTTCCCGTCACTAAGGGTGATAAAACCTCTAAATCGGAGATCAGCCGATGTAGAGTAACTCGACGGTAATCCTTCCATTTTCAAAAATATCCGGTCTTCAACACCGGTCATAAAATGCAATTCATTACGACGTATCACATATTCGGAATGGGTTATACGACCCCATGGTCCTTTCCCAGCTAACCCGAATAGTGAGCGCTTATTCAAAAATAAGTGTGGCATTCAATTCATCCAATTCACAACAAATACCCATTCAAGGTAATTATTGATAGTCGGTTATTTAACTATCAATAAAGATGCGCAACATCATCAGATTCCAAATAATTTTCCCAAATTATTTATTTTCCAAAATATCTTTACAAGATATAAAATTTCCACACTTCAAAAATAAATCAACGCTTATTTTTCTAAACAGTTTCCATTTCCTTTATAAATTCCATAGTGAATTTATATTTCAAATATCTACTGATATACGATTTCCAAATCGATTTCAAATATTCAATTCAATTTATCTTTAAGAAGATAAAATCTCAAAAACGTTTCATTTCGTATTGGAAAAGCATTTCCATACTTATTCAATAATAAGTAATTCACAAATCTATTTATTTTCAACATTTGAAAATATTCGATATACTTAAAGCAAAATTAAGTATATATTTCATTCTTTAAGGAAATCATTCTCTTAAGCACATTTATTTGAGTCAAAACGAATGTTACGTAAAACATCGTTACGACGACTCAAAATCACTAGTATAGGGATTCGAAATTTAGGTAGATGTATAAATCCCAATACTATATAAAAACATTTCCTTTCGGAAATCATTTACTATAACAACAGTGTTATAGTCCACCATTTCCTTCTATTTCTCGAAAACGTCTATTTCAACAATGAATGTTGAAATCTATGATTTCGATATTTAACACATTTTAAAACATCGTTTAAAATAATTAACTTCATCTTTAATGTCACTTTCCAAAACATATCCATTTCACTTAATAATATATTCACTGTCCAAAATCGTGAATATATTTCACTAACCAAATTTCAACATTTCCTACACATTTTATTTCAAAGATTATCCACTGTCCAAAATCATGGATAAAATTCCCTTAATAACCTTCTATATTAAATTCATCAAATTTGATTGATTTTCGGATTTATAAAACAACGTTTATAAATACCTTTTCTATTTTATAACAACTTCGATTTAATAAATCTCCTTTTATTAACTTCTATAATTCACTTATCAAAATAAGTGATTTCGGATTTATAAACAACGTTTATAAATCACATTTATACTTCATAACAATTTCAACTTATAAAACCATTTTATTTCACAACATCTATTCATTTTATACTTCACAATTTATAAATCCATAAATCTCGTTCACTTATGATTTTTATTTCATCTCATTCTAACACTTACAAAACTCATTTTTTAAAATTCCAATGTTTTAAATTTATAAAAATCAATTTTGTCCATCTTTTATATACATCGTTTGAAATAATTCAAAAATCTCAATTTAAACCATTTTATAAGTTACTTAACCATTTTATAAATCAACCAACTATTTATTTCAAAAATGACACTTTGGTTATATTTCACAAAAATCTTAGTCTTTATAACTTTAAAATTTGAACATTTTTTTTATTTAAAATAAATCAATTCAAAAATTTAATAAAACGTATACTCTCAAAAATCACTTTAAAAATCCTTTTAAAATCACCATCGTTATTTTTAACTTCAAAAATGGATCTGATGATGAAACACACAAATTAGTCAATCACGACATCCAAACATCATATATCATCATATGATAACAGAATATATCACAATATCTATAAATAAATAAATACTGGTGAGGAATCCAGTTGGATCCCTCCAACCTGTTTCCCTGCATCCATAGATGTTAGCACAATACCCATTCCACTTCGAGGTGGAATATCGCGGTATATGGGTTTTATAAAAATCATCCGCTTACTATAGGCGCAATAGGGTCTCATCCGCTATATAGTGCGGGAAATCAATCAATCCAATATATACATATGCCAATATGTATATATTGCTACATATATATAGATATATCCTACTATATCTAATATCCCATCCAAACAGTCAATAAATCAACAACTGCAATCCAAATATATTTTGAGTGAGAATATCTCACCTTTGCTTTTAATTTGCCATCCATTTTCCATTCCAGTTTGTTTTCTTGACTTTATTTGACCTTGTATAACAATCATACAATTTATTAATATTCGAATCAACTGAACAATTAATTTCCATTTAATAGTTTTTTTTATTAGCTGATAATTCTTGTTAAACCAATTTTCTTCTTTAATAATTTATTTAACTAACAATTTTCCTTTACTGGACAACTTTTCATATGGCCTAATTTTCTATTTTCTTATAATCGTTCAAAAATCTGCTTTACACTTATAAAAAAAATCAATTTATTGTTACATTAAAAGTTTTAATGTAAATTAATTTCAATTCTTATTTTTAAATTTAATTATTTAATTAAATGGTTAATTAAATTTTATTTTAAACTTTCTTTACTTAATTCTTTAATTAACAAATTCTAAAACATTTGTTAAATAATTTAACTTAACAAAACCTACATTCAATCACAAAATTTTCCTAACATGTTAACTTGAAGATTTTAAATAGGCTTAGCCCATTATAAAACAACCCGAGTAGGTCTTCCAGTCATTCCCGATCCAAACACCTCCCTACTTCGAGTTTAAACTAAATCTGACCCGTGTGATAAAGTTTTACAAAAATTTGTTTAAGTTTATTTTTTTTAAATTATCACGATACAACACCAAACCACCCGAGTTCTCCCTCGAGTTTTTCACGCGATCCCCCTTGTTGTGCTTCGAGCTACCCCTCGTCTTCCCCAACTCATCACACTGACACACCTCCCATCCATGTGCACGTGCACAACGGGTTTCGCCGCCGCTGGTCGAAGCTGCTACCACCCACACAACGACGCCCATCTCCCAAATCGATTCGAACACCCATAAGCTTGGATTAAACTCAAGAGCAAAATCGAGTCGTCTCGACCAAATGAACCCATCGATACATCACCTGAAACACTCCAGCGCCACCACCACAACCCTCCAGATGCCACGCAACCATAACACTAGCTGCTCTGATGTCCTACGCCCCCTTTCCCCCCGGTCTGATCCCCTCCGGCCCTGTGACGACGACGCAGTTTGCTCGAAAACGCGGGTAACCCAAACTTGCCCACAAACCCTATATCCTCCTCGTATAGCTTCTCCGATGATCTAAAAATACTGTGACCATTTTTCTGATGATCATCAGCGCTCAAGCTAACCCCGAAGCCAAGCTCGAGACCATACGATCTCGAGGTCACCGGAATTTGCCACAGATTGAATTTCCGTTCAACTCGAAATGCCACTCGATCAGTCAAGTTAAAAATCTCGATTTTTACTTTAAAAATCATGGTTTCCGAAGACAAATCATATTATAACATCAAAACACGAATTTCAAACAATCGATTTTTCTAACTTGATTTTTGTTTACACTGTTCTTCCTTGTTTTTGAAAGAATTACACAATAAATTCAATTGAAATTATTTTTTAAAACAGGATCTTTTTAATATTAACAAGTGTTATTTAGATATCATAGCCTAAATCTTATTACATGAGGAGTTATGGATTTATGAACAGGATTGAAACCTGTAAACTATGAACAAAGGAATGATTTCTATATACAGGTATATACACTACATATATATAGACATGAAATCAAAATTCTCATTCATATAACACGCTCAACATCATAATTCCAGTGATCATCACAAGCATCAGGATATCAAACAATTTAGCTTTGGAAAAGGTTGTTTACTCACCGTTAAATCTTGAAGAACATAGGCAGCTCTGTGTTTTGAATTTGCAGTACTGATCTTCTTTTAAATCTTGTTTGTTTTGCTTTGATTATTTCTGGTTTTCATTGATTGAATTGTTTTGATGTTTTAAATTGAATTTTTGTTTGAGTTTTCAAGGGGATGCTTTGCTTCATTTTCTCAGCTGAGAATGGTCGAACTGAAGTGAGGATTGATGCATAAAAAAAAAGTTTATTGGGTGTTGTATAAATCTTGTACAGGTGATATTTGTTTATAAAATAGGGTATGGTTTGAACAATACAAAGCATGGCCGAGGAGGCTTGTACAGGTGGTATGATCTTGTGATGGGTTGCCTTAATGATGTTGTACAAACAAATATATATATATATATATATTTGCTTTCCTTTACTTCGGCTGATATCATGCTTTTACTTTATGTATACAAGCCTAGTTATATCCCTATTCTTGAATACATTTTATTTTGTTTCATTCCATGCTTATATTTGTACTTGTTTGCATTTTGTTTTGCCTGCATCTTATTTTTACTCGGCTGAGAGATTTTGTGTGCTAGAGATATCAATTAGGCTTGTACAAATATATATATTTGTATTTCTTTTCTTTAACTTTGTTCTTTATACTTTGTAATATAAATAAACCTAGTTTTTTTTCTTTTAATTTATAAGCTAATTCATGTATATATTTTTATCATATATATTTATATTATTTGTTTCATATTTGTATACTTGTTCATACTATATATATTTTTATATTTATTTCTATCTCAATTATTTATTTCTAAATTTAATACAAATTGTTTTTACATTAATTTGGTAATATAAGTGAATCTCTAGATTTAGTTTATGCTATTAAATTTTATCCAACGTTTTTATTTTATACTTTATATCTTATATAATTTGTATCTTTATTTTCAAACCATTTATTTACGATTTTATTTAAAATCCAATATATATATACATATATACACAATATTTAAATTTAAATGATTTAACTCAAAATATATTTGGATCGGGGAAACTCATTTCTATTTATAATTAATTTTACAAATTTTTTATTCAAAAATTAAATAAATTATTAATTTAAATTAAATTAAAATCTGGGGTCGTTACAGATAGATAACCCTTTAAGAGAGGTCTTTCAAAATGAATGGGTAGTCCACGGAACCGAGTCCATAATAGTCCGAGGAACTAAGTCCTCTATAGTCTATGGAACTGAGTCCACAATAGGAAGCAGATATATAGTTTAGAATATGGCTAAACTATTATGCACCGTAGGAGTCTCTTGGAATGCACAACGAGGAGGACGCGATACTATGTTGACGCTAGATCCTGACGGGGTTCTGGGTTATGGATACTAGCGGGGATAACATCGTGGTCCAAAGGGGGACTGTGGTACTTATTTTTTTAAAGGAAAATGTTCTTTCATTAATGATGACTGAGAACCATAAAATAGCAGGATTCGCCTCCTTAAAAAACCTTACCATTGTGGTAAGAAAAAAGAGCACGACATTCTCTATTAAAATTAACTCTAGTATAGCTGAATGCAATACAAACAAAGAACAAATACAAAACGAAATACAAAAAGGGAAAATAAAATGAATCCGACCCAATAAGGGTGAGGGACACACCGCCACTTCCATGTAAATCAACCCATCCCGACACATGGCTACGAGTGCGAACAAAACCCTAAGCAAAACCCTTCTTCAAATACAGTCGCAATAGATTATCTAGCATCATCTAGGTCAATCCCCATTTCAAAAATTTATTCCTCTTTGTCGATAATAGATTTTGATGACGGAATCGTCTCTTCAGTTGCAAGCGAACGCCGGTTTCAATTAATTTGCATCTTTGCGCCATTGAGCAGCTCTTTCCTTTGAATCAACACCTTACCCTTTCCATCCAGATGTGGTGAGTGGTTGTAGCTGCCGCAACATAAGCCAGGTGTTGAACGCCTGATTTGGTTGCAAAACTCCGTCGCAAGGTGGATAGCTGTTGTCTTAGCGAATGATCTACCGTGGATTGGAGATCTAATTTGGAAAGCAAAGACTTCCATAGATAAGTGCTAAACTCACACTCTATGAATAAGTGTTGATGGGATTCGTTATATTTTTTGGAAAGTTCACACTATGGATCTAAATTCATACCTAATGCAGTCAGTCTGTCCGAAGTAGGCAGATGTTGTATATATGCCATATACGTTGTGAAACAAAATTTTCTGGAAGTTTTATTATACCATATGAGTTTATATGTATCATCTCATTGTGCATGTAGTAGAATCTCGTTCCATACCATAGAATTTTTTTTTCTGATTGGCAATGGTCTAGTAGTCCATAGGCAGTTCAGTAGATAAATTAACTTGCAATATTTAGGATGCCACCTCCCTAGTCTCGGGCAATATCTAAGGTTGAAGTTGTCTACCGTGTATTATGTAACCAACCTTGTTGTTAGCAGTATTACTGAGGAAAACCCTGTTCCGTCCAATTAAATCAATAAGGGATTTGTGGTTAATCCAAGGGTCGTACCATAAACCTGTATGCTTCCCATTGACAATAAGTCGAGACATGATATTAGCACCCAAAGCACGTTGCCGTAGAATAGATTTCATCGTACCGGAGAAGTTGTTATTAATGGGCAAGACCTAAAAATTTGTCTTTGACAAATATTTGGTCCTCATCCATCTGGACCATAAGCAATTTGTTGTTAATAACTTCAAAAGTAATTAAAGTCTGGCAGTTGTATTGAGATCAGTAAACTTTCGAAGCCCTATACCCCCTTCCATATTTGGCTTGCATATGGTATCCCAAGATATTTTATGTAATTTGCCTTTCCGAAAATAATCTGCACATAGGCGATCAATTTTCTTTAAAATTGAGGCAGGCAAATGATAAATAAGTATCCAGTACATAATAATAGGAGTTATTGTACTGTGAATCAGTACTGTACATCCTGCTATTGTTAGTAAGTTACTATCTCATCCTTCTAATTTAGAACTGATCTTGTTTAACAGTGGAGAACAGTGAGCAACATGGATGTAGTCTGATGTCAATGGGACCTCAAGATATTTTACAGGTAAATCCTTCTCCGCAATGTTTAAAATATTTGAAATATCTAATTTCCACATAGCACCTTTACTGAAAAATAGCTGGGATTTAATTTGATTAATTCGTAAGCCAACAGTTTCCTCCATTCTAGAGAAGATATGGTTCATATAAGTAGCATTCACTGTAGTAGCTGCTAAAAAAATCATAACATCATCAGCATATAATAGGTGGGTTATAGCAGGCTGAAACTTTTTTATAGGCTCTAAATTTTTATCAACCACACCCTCCTCCATTAGTAGAGTAAAATATTCCATGACGATGAAAAATAAGTAAGGGGATAAAGGGTCTCCCTGCCGTAACCCTCTGTTAGACGTGATAAACCCTTCAGGTCTTCCATCAACCATAATAGAAAACGTAGGAGTTGAAATACATTCATGAATTAATTGAATAAGAGATGTGGGAAAGCCTAAGCACTTGAGCATATGGAAAACAAATTCACGGTTAACCATGTCATAAGCCTTTTGTAAATCAATTTTGATACACATTTTTGATTTACCACGTTTAGCGAAGCCCCGAACTTGTTCATGAGCCAGCAGTACATTTTCATTAATGTTTCTACCAGGTATGAATGAGGATTGATTTTCTGCAATTAACAACGGGAGAAACCATTTAATTCTATTGCATATAATTTTTGAAATAATTTTATATAGAACATTAGCACATGCAATAGGTCTATAATCTGAAATTAGTTGTGGCTTATCTTTTTTGGGGATTAAAGTTATGAAATTGTGATTAACTCCCCGTGGTAGCTTTTTCGAATGAAAAAACTCTAACACAACATCATATACGTCTTTTCACAGGTCGTCCCAATGAAGCTTATAAAATTTGGCTAAGAAATCATCTGGCCCCGGGCTTTTGGAATCATTAATCGAGCATAAATTTGTTTTAATTTCTTCCATTGTTATTGGCGAAGATAAGTATTCTTGCCCTGCTATATTAATTTGCATTTTGGTGTCTATGTGGGGAAAAGATGTTGTTATGTCTCCATTAAATAGCTGTTGATAATACTCTATGGTTGCATCTTTAATACTGTTGCAGTCGTAGAGGTACTGTCCATTAGAGTCATGTAATGCATATATTTTATTTCTTTGCCTCCGCATAGACATTTTGGCGTAGAAATATTTAGTGTTGTTGTCCCCCTGTTGTGACCAAAACGCTTTACTTTGCTGCCTCAGAAATTCATGATGTTTTTGAATTTGATCATTTAAAGTCTAGCCCAGCTGGTACATAGTGTCATATAATATAGAATTCTCGGGATCTTGGTCTGTTTGGTAGAAAATTGAGTCGAAATCTGCCTACAGTTTGGTAATAGGGTTGTCACATGCTCTCAAGTTATGCCATTTCTTCAATTCTGATTTAACTGCCCTTAATTTGTGAATAAATTTGTCAATATATGATCCCCATGTGTTGACGACAGTCCCTTCACTATACAGTGAGCATACCCCCTACAAGTAGCACCAATTGTTGATATATCGAAATGGAGCTCTTTTTCGTCGTTGGTGTGGTGAACTAAAAAAAGTCAAGACAGGGGTGTGGTCACTTATAGAGGAAGGCGGAGCTAGTACTAAATTGTGGGACGTAGACATGAATTCGTATTTTACTAGAACATTGTCTATGTTTGTTGCAATTCCCCCGCGTCGCCAAGTATATTTACAACCCTATAAAGGAGATTAAACCAAACCACAGTTAAATAGATAGTTTTTAAAGGAATTCAAATAGGAAAAGGGGATTGGAAAACCTCCCTTTTTATCCTTTGGGTTAAGAGCGTTCTTAAAGTCCCTCATAGCTAGCCATAGAGAACTTATAGTTGAAGCGTCGAGATGAAGCAAATCCCACAAATTTTGTCGCTCAGAGAAAGAGTTGCTAGCATAAACACACATGCATAACACTGCAGCCCTCCTTTATTAGTTAACAACAAGGTTATGTGTTGTTGTGAAGAACTCGCAACAACATATTCCCAAACTGATTTGTCAAGCAAGATCAAAATACGACCTTTACTACCGGTATCATTATTATGTATAATGTTCCATGTAGAAAACTTTACTTTCAGATTATCAATATTATAAGTAGATAATTTGGTCTCAACTAAGCTTAAGAGACTAAGCCTGTGAGAATTTAGAAGCGTGAATACTTGACTGACTTTATCGACGGTATTCATGCCTCTAATATTCCAAGTCATAATATTCATTTACTCAGCGAAGAGCTCCGTGCTGATCTTTTAGGAGGAGCCATTTTTGATTTTTTGAGATTTGCACACGCTTCTTCATATATATGGGGTTCTTCGATACCATAAGAAAGATATTAAATTCTGAATTAATTTTGTTACCAGTTTCTTGAATATGTGTGGCAACATACTGAGTAAGAGCTTCTGTATTCTCATAACTGTCATCTATGTCTTCTCTGTTGCCCATAATGATCTCTGTATTTCCTGCAATCTCAGTAACAAGGGGCATATTCAGAGTATGAAGTGGTATTAATGATGGAGCACAAGATGAAGTAGATGCATTCATGGTATTCTCAATCTGGCAAGACAAATCTTCGGGTGGTTCAGATAAGACAGAGTATTGATTATGCAGAGTAACGGTTGTTGTAGGAACATTGACAGACGATTCAACTCCTGATTTAGTGCAAGGCTCTGTTAGTTCATTAATTTGAGTAACGTGGTCTATTGAATTGTGAACTGTCAATTCTGATGTAATATTGGTTGTTGTACTGTGTTTTGGTCTCCAATCCTTTCTGAGTAGTTTGTTGCAACTAGAGTCTGAATGTCCGTAGGCATTACAGACTGAGCAGGGGGAAATTTATGTTCTTAGTCAACCTTTATGTCATCTGTTTCACCATTACATAACTGTAACTAGATTGTTGATGGATAAGAAAACTGTACATCAACTTCTATTAATACACGAGCATAGTTTAGCCGGTTTCCCATTGCCGTCGTGGAATCCATACGTATCAGATGTCCAAGGACACTAGCTATTCAACTAATACCGTCAACTAATACCCTCGTTATTCCAATATTCTAATTTCAAATTTGTGAAACGAGCCCAGATTGGCATTGTGGAAAATGAATCTTTGGTGATTTCAATACCGGGTTTCCATTTTTTAATAATTAAAATTCTAGAGCCAATGGTATAAGGACCTGATATTATGATATTTGGACAATCTTTCGAGTTATAGAATTTAATAAAAATAAAACCATTCTTCTTGTAAAATTACTCATACACACTAGTAGGGTTTCAAGTCTTGCCAACGAAAGTTTTGAAATTATCATACAATAGTCTTCTTCCCATGATATAAACAACTAAGGTATGCATCCATTTATCTATAGTGGATGTGAAAACATATTCTAGCATAATACCTGTAGTTGTATCCCCTTCCCTAGATGGAGGATAAAACGTTAAGTCAGTAATTTCGCTTCTCTGTCAATGACAAATTCCTTAACGGTTTCTGCCCAAGAGCATTGCCATGAATGGTTATGGTGACTAGGTACTGCATCCGTTGGAGTAAAATGATCAGTCGCTGGGTCAAAGGGTGGAAAGGTGTGAAACTGAGAAGACAAACTTGTATCTCTAAGGTGGTGGAGGGTATCGTAGTTATCCTCTTGAGAAGGAATAGTATGTGGTAATGGATCTGAGCATGAAATGGTGATGTCAGGCGGCTTCAGAGGAGGGGGGTGCTTTGTAACTATTCCCGCTTTGATGTCTTCGTTCACCATGGCAGTTTTCTTAACTATTTTTCTATGGTACTTATATATATATATACTATGTAGTTATGGTTTACTTTGGGTAGATGAGGTGTATCGTACGCGTATGTGGAGTCAAGACGACTAAGTAAAATGGTAGGACATAACATGTGATGGAAGGCAATCGACATAACCAGTGTTATGCGTAAGATGTATAATTTACCAGTCACCAAAACATCATTTTGACCCCCTCCTCATTACAACCCACATGAAAGCTTTAGAGGTTTAGGTACTGGTACAAGATGGGAATAGGCCAGGTTTCCTTATATATGTTTGAAACTGACAAAGGACATGTAATCTCAAAAGTGTCAACCTTGGTCAGTAACTATATGTTTTACTATATTTTACTATTCTGCCATGTGTTTAAATCGATAGTGCTTTGATGTGCATTTATTTATTTGTAGGATACCAAACCAACGATCTGCACTTTGGTAGACTTTGGTTTTTGATTTAGTGAAAATTTGGGCCTGCTAAGGTGCGGTTGTCAAATTTGGTATCAAAGCTTAGGTTAGTTGATCTTGAAAAAAATAGGAAATGTTGAGTGAACATATTTGTATTTTTCCTATAAATATAAAATATATTATACGCTAAATCCGATAAATTATGACTATAAAGCAGTTGCAATCATACCCTGAAAGATGGATAAGTCGATTATGAATCGGAACAATGGATGAAGTTGAAGATGTACACCTACCCTGATCACTTCACAGGAAATAGGCTGTAAGGAAAGGCGTTAACTTAAGAAGAGCATGAGTGCAACATATAGAAGGTCCCTGAAGCTAGATTGTACGTAACTCCCTTGTTGGGCGCTAGATAGCCTAATGGTTGTAGATTCCCGCATGATTGCAAATTGATGATGTATAATAGGTCAAGATAAGGAGAAAGTAAGAGTCTATATGTTGTAGATATCTGGAACCAAGAATTAAACAAGTTCTAGAAGGAAGGTGGTAGCAGTCACCCTAGTATAATAGCTAGATTTTTATATTTTGGAAGAAGATAAGTCAATATGTAAGTTAAAAGGAGAAAAGTCCAAAAGAAGGTACAATAAAAATCCACTCTAAGTTCGACCTAATAGAAAAGAATTTAATAAAGTAGAAATGGTATTGATATAAAAAGTTGAGAAAATTTATATAAATAATATATTTGAGAAGATTATCAAAGAAGAAAGTAAATAGTAAATTTTGGGGAAAATAAAATATTAAAATTTTATTTAAAATAAAAAGGTTTAGTAGAAAATAAAATTAGTTAAATAGGAAATTTTAGTAAAATGGGTTTAGTAAAAAAATTTCTTTTGAAAAAAAATGTATAGAGCATATGTATAGCTCGTTAATTTTTCTGGGATGAATTTTTTTAACTTGTAAAATTCTTTTTTGGGGTGGATAATAGGAAGTGGTACTAGTTTTAAATGAGGTAAATAGTATGGAAAAGAAGACTAAATCCCAAAAATAGAAGACAGTTAATTGAGAAGAAAACTATAAAAAGAGAAGCAATTTAAATAAGAGCAGTTTAGATAAAAGAAATTTGAATAGTAATAGCATTATGAAATATAAATATAAATAATATTAGGAATTTTTTTAGAATAACATAAGTAAATAGAAAGAGCGTTAGGATATTATTTTAAAAATCATGATAGTAATCAAATTAGAAGTAACATAGGAAATTAAAGGCAAAACAAAGGGAAAATGGATATTTTCCATTATTTTGTGTGTTTATTGCGCATATCTATTAAAAAGTCTCCCTCATATGATCCTAGAGACTCCGCTAACGATTGGAAGTGAAAATAGAATGAGTAATATGAAAATAATTAGACGAAAGTGTCCTTGTCTACTCTAGTTTTATTTGTTTAAAATTGTAAAATATGTTTTGGAAACACTATAAAGTGTATTTTAAAGAAATGATTAGGTATATGAATTGAGTTTTTAAAAGCACAACTTAATATATGGTTTGAGTTAAAAATCCCAATTTTAAGAAGTAATTTTTTTTGTTATTGATAAAAGGGATTTAAAAGAAGAAGTTGATTTGAAGAAAAAGGAAAAGAACTTTTTAAAATTAAATTGTAATTCTATAAGCTAAGACACCGAGTTATTTTTGGATTTAACAAAAAGTTTCTAAGTTCGTACTTTTAAAGATAAAATGAGATTAAGTTCTTCAAAATAATTTTTGAAAAAAAAGTGGCAAAAACTAAACCAAAATTTTAATATGGAGTAGATATGAATGACTGCATAGGTAAGATGGGGTAAAAGATGAGGCTATAAAGAAGAGAGCGATGACTGCTCATAGAGTAGCAATTAAGAATCCTTGTATGATGTAAGGAACGATGGTGAGAACCTAGGAATGTTTTATTAGTCATATGTGCAAGCCAAAAGAAGAACCCATAAAGGAATAATGAATGGTATCAAAGTACACTTCTACAAGTTCCAAAGTATGATCGTAGGAAAGATTAAAGATAAAGAAAGTAAATACCAAGATTTGAGAGTGCTATTAAGAGATTTGGATTAAGAGAAGACAATAACAGAGGTAATAAGATGGCAAACACAGATAGATGACGTATGTGGACTCAAGGTTAAGGAAGGCAGGATAAAGAGTGGAAAAGCTATTATGCCAAGCCAACTAGCCAACGAGTTATTTAAAATGTGCATCGTTTGTATTTCTTACCTGCTACATCGTGGGGATGTACAAGTGAGCTTGGAATGACAATGATGGCGCCCATGCACGTGGAAGGCGACATGATTATAGGAGCGACGCGTGAAGGCTTGGCTTCTCGACCTAGGTTAGTCGTGAGCGGAGCTGCGGTGTCACATATGGATACAAAGTAGGCATATTTGGGTAGATGGCTAACAGTTGGTGTTTGATGCTATGATCGACGGAGGCGACGAGGATTATTTAGGATATTTTTTATGGTAATATTATTTAGGATATTTTTTATGGTAATATTATTTAGGATATTTAATTAGCTAAATTAAATAAAATAACGTGTTGATTAGGGGATTGAGATTTGATTTTAATTAAGGGATAGCCGTGCCATTTAACAAATGAATTAAAAGAAGAGTTAAAATGTAATAGAGGAGGGGTAAAATAGGAAATAGGTCATTACTATATCACTAAACCTTGGCCGTGTATCTCCATACATGTTCACTTTCATTTTTCAAAATTTTAGAAGCTTAAGGCTGGCCTCCATTAACAAGGGCAAGGAGAAAAAGATAAAGAAAAGCTAAGGAAGAAGCTTAAACAAATCAAATCCATTCACATCTCAATCTCTTTAATCTCTAAAACTAAGGTGAATAATGTTTACATCTCCTATTTCTTATGGTTTTCGGTTTTAAGATGATTCCGAAATATTTTTCCATCTTTTTGAATGATGGAATGGTTATATATACCTGTTGATGATTTATGCATGTTCATATTGATTTTATGATATATTTTAAGGTGAAAACCCTATTAAATGATATCCAAATGCCTTGAAATTTTTTATATAGACCAGAAATAATATTTTAGAGATGGTTTTCAATTTTCAGAATTTTTGGAATTTTTGTGGAATTTATATGAATTTTCTAGTGAAGAAAAGGTCATTTTGGGTTAAAAATTATTTACGGTTAAATAATTAATGGTTTGGGTCTGAAATTTAAATATGTTAGAAAACATATTAAAAATGATTTTATGAAATTTTTGTAGAATTTTCCTAAGTGTTTTAATGGATATATAAAATTGTTTAAGGTATGAGACTTAAATGTTTTTTTTTGGAATATACAACAAGGTCGACTGGGCCCCTACTAGATTTTATTGAGATGGAAGAAAAAAACACACAGAGTGGGACACAAAACATGCTTTGAGCCAACACAAGGAAAGAAAATAGAAGAACAATAAGAACAAAGAAGGAGAAAAAAAATGAAGACAAGAGAACACCACAAAACGAAACAGCAATCACAAAAACCACAACACAGACAAAAACAGAAGCATACTAAGAAAATCAAGCAAAATGGAGAACAAGAATGCAACCCACGTACCATTTGCATGCACAAAGCATGCACACAGCAGGCACTGGGTGCACACAGCTCCCCAATCACAAAATCACCGAGCTAACTCCATAAATCGGCGTGATGAGGGGAGAAGCAATGTCCAGAAGCACGAATACCATATTTTATCTCTCTCATCATCTGCTGCCACAATGACAGAGCATGAACAACCACATTTCGAGAGCACCGACTATTCATCTCTAACCAAACATTTTGCAGATATATTTTCATAACATAGTAGACAATGTCCCATCTACTGGGTCTCCACCTTGTTGCCTTTCGAAGAACTAACCAGTCTGAAATAGTGACACCCAGAATTCCATTAGCCCCAGCCTTTTGCATGAGAGTTAACCATAAATTAATTAGGTAACTGCACTCAAAGAATAGGTAATCAACAGTTTTAGGTATCATATTGCAAAATACACATAGATTGTCCACATCCATTCCTACTGCCACAAGCTTATCCCTTGTCAGCAAAGCTTTGTTAACAATCTTCCTAAACAAAAGATTATCAGAGCTAGACGAATAAGTAGTCCAGACAACTTTAACCCATAATGATTCATGTATATCCTCAACCTTGGAGAGGAGATCATAGACTGCACTGATGCAATGTGATTTACCCCTCCAAGAAAGAGCATCCTCATGAGAAACAATAACTTTGTGATGAGCCAAGTTACTCCAAAGTGTGTTGGCAGAATGATTATTTGAATGAGGAGCCTGCAATTTCCCATGAGCAATAAAATTAACAACCCTAGCATTGAAACTAACCCTTGATTGAACTTGATCCTGCATAGACAACATTCTGGATAAAACACATCCATAGCTTATCCAAGGGTCATTCCAAAAGCTCACTGAACTAGTAGGAGACAAATTGTATTTAATCAAGAGGAGCAACAAACTTCTAATTCCTAATATTTTACGCCATATCCAACTACTGCACTGAGAGACTTCCATAGACCAAAAGTCTTTGTCCTTTATATGATATCTCCAAGTCCACTTCACAAACTGACTATCTTTCTTCACCAAGATGGCATTGACATGTGCACTCACAGCAGCAATATTCCAAACTTTGATGTTTATGATACTATGACCCCCTTTCCTTTTTGGCCTTTCATAAAAGAGTAGGATACAGGAATTAACTTCCTGTTATGAATAAAACCAGTTCATAAGAATCTCATTATTGCAGCTCTGATCATGTGAAGAAGCTTGATTGGAAGAATGAAGCTTCTGGCCCAATAAACTCTCATAGAAAAACACACCGCTTTGATAAGCACAAGTTTTCCCACCATAGAAAGAAACCTTGTCAACCAAGAATTCAACCTGTTTGTAAATATATCAAATTGTTATTTCTAAAAAGTCAGTAGTACTTTTAGAAAAGAGAAACTTGAAACCAATCACAATTTGACAAACAAGGCAGGTTAGGTACAAAGAAATAGTTTAAAAAGGACTAATCTACATG
This sequence comes from Allium fistulosum, assembly GCA_030737815.1. Taxonomy (NCBI): domain Eukaryota; kingdom Viridiplantae; phylum Streptophyta; class Magnoliopsida; order Asparagales; family Amaryllidaceae; genus Allium; species Allium fistulosum. The sequence continues at coordinate 1,219,557,048 of CM060902.1, forward strand.
GTTTTTACTGTTTTGATGCTTTCAGCACCATGTTCCGCCTCCTTATCTTAGCCTTCGACACTGTCGAAACTAATGCACATGGTATTAGGGAACTGGTACGTAGTGAATTGGATGTAGGCGAAAGGTAAAGGGTCGAAACCAGGGGTTTCGAAAGGGTTGAGGCACTGCTTGGCTTTTAAAAGAAAATGCCTATGCTTACTTTCGACTGAGTAGCTTTCGACTAGGTTGGCTTTCGACCAGGTCAAATAGATTTAAAGAAATGGTTTCGATTGGGTTACGCTTTTGTTTTAAATGACTGTTTTCAACTAAGTCGAAACCTTTAGCTACCGCCTTTTTAGCTTTCGAACTAGATAATTTCGAAGGGGTTGTTTTGCTTTTTAAACTCGGCCATTTCTCCGATGCTTTTTAAGGGATGGTTTCAACACCATCACTTCTGTACTTAGGAAATGGTTTTGAAACAAATGCTTTCGACTTAAATGATTTAGTGACCCTATATTAAAGTATAACCCAAATGGTTTCGAAAGGGATAGTTTTAATGGTTTCGAAAGGTGTTTCCACATATTTTAAATTGAACCCAAGTGATTTGGAAAGGGTTCAATTTTGATGCTTTCGAAAGGTTTTAATTAATGGCTTCGAAGGGGTGGTTCCCTAGGGTTTCAAAAGGTTTAAAAGGAAAGGTTTTTCCTACGTTTTCGAAAGGCAATATTTAAATATTTTAAAGAAAGATGTCTAATGTTTTAAAGGTTTCGAAATGGTTACTTTCAATGGTTTTGAAAGGGTAACTTTCAAGGGTTTCGAAAGGGTTACTTTCAAGGGTTTCGAAATGGTTGTTTAAAGGTTTTAAACAAAGGTTTCGAATATATTAAATAGGCAATATAGCCTAAGTGTTTTCAAGTTAAAAATGATTTTAACTTGTTTTGAAAGGATAGCCAATCCTTATTAAAATTCATCAACATTATTTTGAGTAAAGTATATATAACCTGGTAAAATAGCTTAGAGTAAAGCCAAGAATGTATTTTCCTTGTCTAAGTATGATTTAAAAGGTTAAATCATTTTGAAAAGGTTTTCACGGAAAAAGATGAAGGGTAGTAACCCTCAGAGAATGACTCAGATTAGAAGACCAGATAGGACTTGTGTAGGGTCCTGCCCTATACTCATTAGCTATTAGCCCCTAGCTAATTTACTTTAAAATTCCAGTGTGTAGGGCTTAGTCATAGGTAAGACTAAAATGATGGTTACACACAGAAAAAAATATTCATGTACAAAGATAGGTTATTGGTTAGCCCGCAAAACCATTAGGATCAGTTAACCCTTGGAGAGTAAGTTAAGGACAGACCATCTAGAAGTTTTGTCTAACAGATGTTTAGACCATTTGATATTTATCTAGTAGGCCCGAGTCAGCCAATGAGACAGTTAGTCCAGTTTGCGGGTAGTTAGCCCAGATTTCGGACAGATAGTCCATTTATTACCTGTTTTTAGCATAACTGATATTGCTATTATTATTATTATTACTAGTTTGATTAACCAGTTTGGTTGCAGGAAAAGGTTTGCAAAATATATGTTTTGAAAAGGATATTAGCGACGTGGTCTCACTTAATATGAGTAAACAAAGATGTAAAAGTATTATTCACACTAGGCTTTATGTCCGACTCAAAGTTTTTGTTTCCCCTTAAACTCTCGGGTGCTCAAAATTGATTTGAGTAGGCCGAGGGTTAAGGTTTTAGAAATTTTGACGAATAAAGCTTCCGGAGATGAGCAAGTGGATGACGGATGGCTAATTAGGAGTTATAGTTTTATTTTGTTTTGGTTCCACTGTGTATATCAAGTCAGGTATGACTATATTGACTTTGATCAACCAAGGAGGCATCGTCGTATGTCGCTCTTGGCGTATTTTTGTATTGGTTGTAATTGATCTTTACTTGGGAAACGTTAAGGGATTATGTAACTTGGATATGAATTTGTTTCGAAATGTAATTAGTAAAATGTTGTTTTTGAAATCTGTGATTTTGTTCATATTCAAGTGCTTCTGATATTATGGATACCATTAGCATTACCGTATTTTGTCACCAGAAGTTAATACTATAGATGATTGCAGCATCTGTAGCGCTTAGCTTTTGGCCTCCAGATACGGGATGTTACAATATTTTGTTGTCTTTCCATATAAATATAGACTTGATTATTCATTTTTGGGATCTTTACGCTGCTTTTTGCTTTGCACTTTTTTGTAGCTAAGGGTTCTACTCCGATCCATCCATCTGTATTTAGCAATTCAAATGATTAATAACGTTATTTCTCCAAAGTAGATGTAGGATTTCAATGTCGAACCACCATATCGTTGTTTTCTTGTTATTGCTTATTTTTTGTTATTTAATTGCTTGTTTCCTCTGTTTTCATTTATTATTCCATTTATTTCTCTATAAAATCTCTATTGGGTGTGTGCCAGTTTTTGGTGCAAACATTTTGGTGCTTTCACCGAGAGACAAGCTTCTCAGCTTTATTTAGATCCTTTTGCTGATACTGGATTGCACAAATTCCAAGAAGAGATCTAGAATTATCTTCAAATAGATTATCCATTGTTACCCACATTTTGGCAAAGCCGTGATATCATTGACTTGGCTAGGAACGGATGGTTATCAGCCTTAAGAAACGATTATATACAACACGGTGGACGATGGTCGGGCAGATCCAGACCGGATCCCAACCTTTTTACAATAAGTATGGGGTGACTGGCATAGCCCCATGAAGTTACACTTCAATTTCAAGTCGATCGGAGTTTATACGCTCGAATTACAGACAAAGCAAAGATTTATGTGGATCGATCGGAAATGATCCATAAAACAGCTCAAATCAGCGAAGATTGATTGATATCTCAAAGTCCACAAGGCCAATTCACTTGAAACTTTCAGAGCATCAGTATTGAAGAGTGAAGCCCATAAAAACGATGCAGGTCAAACCTTTGAGGTTCAAAGAATGTCGATAATTTTATGCCAATCGTTTTATGTCGATCTTTCATAACGATCGGTGTAGCTTAGTGAACAATCCTAATGCAACAAAAATTTAGCCATATCTCACGATCTACAACTCAGAATGACTTCATATTTTAAGAGTAAGTTCAAGAGGCATGTGAGACCCTCCAAAAATGACCGCATATCAATTGGGGACCTAAAATAACGATCAGTGTAACTATAGTCGATTGTTCCAAAATATCGAGTTAGGGTCACCGATTGTTATGGTGGTCCCCTATGGACCTGGAGAGCCTTCTATCGAAATCTTAGTGAAATATCTCATCATCTCACCTTATAAATACAGACCTGTTGGTTCATTTTCAAGATCTATACGCTGCTTGTTACTCTAGACTCCATTGTAATCAAGTGTTAGCTTTGTTCTACTATTGTAATCAGATTCACAAGAGAGTAATAAAGGATAATATTTAAAGTGGACATAGGCATACAACGCCGAACCAATATAAACCTATGTACCTTTGATTACTTCTTATCTTCTATTGTTTACTTGTTCATTTACTCAGTTTAATTTTTCTTTTCTTTATTTACTTCTCTACAAAAACTATTCTTGTGTGTTTGTAACCATTTTTGGTGCAAAAGTTTTAGTGCTTTCACTGAGAACCTTGATTGTCAGCATATTAGGATCCCTTTGTTGCTACCGGATTGGATAAAATCCCCAGTGGAGATCTGCAGTTATCTTCAAGAAGTTTGCTCGTTCAACTAAGATTTGCAAAAATCTAAGCAAAGCTATCAATAATGGTGAGGAATACTAGATCAACTTCTCAGAACATGGAAGGAAATGAAAACGCTACTATCCAACAAGAAGGCCCGAACAGTCAACCCATGGATGTGAATGCTGAACCAGTTGAAGTCCAAACTCCTGTTGATTCTATTACGAGAGCCGAATTCCAGAATCTGATGAAAGACCTAATGAATAGCCGTCGAGAGTTAAATCAGCAGATCCAGGCCAATATTAACCTAATGAACCAACTCGCTCAGCAACATTAAGGAAAATCCAGATGGGACCCTACCTCTTACTTGGCATCGGAGAGTTCTAGCTCATCAGATGGGTATCATAGGCATATGCGACGTAGAACAGATATATATCATGTAGAATCTTTAGGGAATCAGCAGGCATACCATCGTGGTCTGCCAGGAACGACCAGTGCTGATCACTCAACTAGAGATAGGAACTTATCTGTGCACATTAAGATTCAAACTGGAGCTGCTGCGACTGATTTGGATGATCGAGTTCAGTTAAATGTTGACCAAATGCTTCCCTGGAATGATGATGAAGTGAATTTACGAGATACACATTGAGAAAATGTTGAACTAAGAAGGCACGGAATGGCTCGTAGACATCGACCGGACCATTCACGTGAGGTGAAACACGACCACCGCTTGGCACCGACTATTTAAATGCTAGACTTGTCTGCTATGATCAAACAGCTAGTGAGAGAAAGCCAAGGCTTGACTAATGATGAATGGGGGATCTCAAGAAGCCATACCCCGTTCACTGATAATGTTCTGCATGCAGAATATCTAAGGAGGTTCAACATGTCGTCGATGCCTGCCTATGAGAGAAAAACTGACACCAGGCAGCACATCATGAGATATGAATGGCTGATGTATTCCGCATGAGCAGGTGATGCAACCAAGTGTATATGTTTTCCCATAACTCTCTTTGGAATAGCGACAATGTAGTTCACAAGGTTACCCCGCTATCGATATCTAGATTTGATGATTTGGTGACAAAGTTTGTGGAGCAGTTCTGAATGCACGCAACTCGCCCCAAGGATGTAATGTCCATGTCCAGCGTGATCTAAGCTCTAGATTAATCATTGAAAGATTATTTGGAGAGGTTCCATATAACCGTTATAGAAATTAGTAATCTGAATGACCATGCAATATTGATGGCCGTGACAAGAGAGATTAATCCAGAATCTGATTTTAGCGATTGGTTAGCCGGCAAGCCACCGGCAACATTGGAACGCTTTTACTCAAAGGTGGTCAATATTTAAGAAAGGTGGAAGCCAGATCCTCCAGGAAGAAGATTGTTGCAGGACCAAGTGGAGAGGGAGTATAGAGTAATATTGCAGTAAAGTTGTCTGATGAAAGCCCCAGAAAAGTTCAAGTGAATGTCCAGAACAAACCGAATCAACAAAAGAAAGGCGGAGATAGGAGCCGAGAACGAAAGAGGTTTGTAAGAGGGAAGCCTAGGATTCTGATGTATAACACTTGCATGCCACTGAATACGTCCCTGGAGAATGTCTATTTGTCTACCTGCAAAACTATGCAGTGCAGGAAGCCATCTCCAAAAGAATCAATAGAGAAGCAGAAACAAACCGGGAAATATTGTCGGTTTCACAAATGTTATGGGCATAACACCAATGAATGCAGACATCTCCAGGATATTATTGAAAAGCTGATTCGAGAAAGGAAGTTACAACAGTTTGTAAAAACCCCACAAGATGGCGGGCAGGGGACATCCGACCCCAACCGAGGGCAAGCATAGCACAAGGATGAGGAACCTGCGTGGACTGGTGGAAGACTAGTGATCAATACAATAGTCGGAGGACCGCATCTGGCTAATAAAAGTTGGCATGAGATGGAGCGCTATGCTAGCGCAATTAAGCGTGTGGATTTTGAATACTTTTCAAATACGGAGGATGGAGCTTTGGTAAAATAGCAACATATAATGGTAGATGACATCGTGTTTAGGAATAGAGATGTAGACAAAGTGGTGGCTCCAACGATTGACAGCTCAACACCCCGATGATGAAAGAACTTACCCGATTTCTTCAAGAAAATCTTGATGTGTTTGCTTGGACTCACTCTAACATGTATGGAGTCTTGCTTGCCATTATGAGCCATGCATTGAATATCGACTCGAGGCATGTCTCGGTGAAATAAAAAAGACGCGACATGGATCCGGAGAGATCTGCCACTCTCAAAGAGGTGGATAGACTCAAAGACAACGGGTTTATCCACGACGCCCTCTACCCTAAGTGGGTATCTAATCCTGTGCTTGTAAAAAAGGCGAATGGGAAATGGAGAACATGCATTGATTATTCAGACTTAAACAAGGCATGTCCAAAAGACAGTTTTCCACTTCCGAGGATCGGCCAGCTGGTAGACTCAACCACAGACACGAACTACTGTCTTTCAGGGATGCATATTCAGGATATAACCAAATCCCGATGCACATTCCCAATCAAGAGCACACCAGTTTCATTACCGATGTTAGATTATACTGCTATGTGGCGATGCAGTTTGGACTAAAAAATGCAGGAGCGATTTAATAGCGCTTAGTCAACATGATATTTAAAGATCGGATTAGAAAAATGATGGAAGTATATATGGATGATATGCCCGTGAAGTCACGATGATCAAGCAACCACATTAGAGACTTGGCAGAAATATTCGGCATCCTCCGACATTACAAGATGAAAATTAATCCTTTGAAGTGTTCTTTTGGAGCATCATAGAAGTTCTTGGGTTTTATTGTTAACAACCATGGAATCAAAGCTAATCCTGAGAACATTCAAGCTATCTACTATATCCAAGCACTAAAAACTATCAAATAAGTGCAAAGTTTGAATGGGAAGGTTGCTGCCTTAAGCCGATTCATTTACAAAGCTACTAACAAATGCATTCTTTCCTTTGATTTGAATAGGAACGGGAAAAGAAACTTCGAATGGACACAGGATTGTAAAGCCGCATTTCAAGCTTTGGTAAATCATTTGGAGAGACCCCCCATCTTGCCAAACCCAGTGGATCATGGGGATTTATACATCTATTTGGCAGTGTCGGTACATGATATAAGTGCCGCATTACTTCGTGAGGAGAATCGAATTCTGAGACCGGTTTATTATGTCAGCAAGCGATTGACATGACTTGAAAGGAACTATCCAAAAATAGAAACACTGGCATACTGCTTGCAGATTGCATCATGAAAGCTCTAACCGTACTTCCAGGCACACCCGATCAATGTTTACATGGACCAGCCGTTATGACAGATCCTGCAGTGAACTGAGACGTCTGGAATATTACTCAAGTGGAATATCGAGCTTAGTTAATTCGATATCACTTATCTCCCCCGGAGGGCTATCCAGAGTCAGACAAGGGCAAATTTTATAGCAGAATTCACTGTATAGGATGATTCCCTAAAGAGCAGCAAAATCCCTACCATATGATGGAAATTTTATTTTGATGGAGCATCCAATGATCATTGTTCTGGAGTTGGGATTGTGATTATAACACCCGAAAATCGGTCAATTTGTTATGCTTTAAAGCTTGATTTCCCTGTAATAAGCAACGATGCCGAGTACGAGGCTATGATTGCTGGACTTAAGCTCGCCAGGGAACTGGGAATAAAGTCTCTTGAAATATTTTGCAATTCACAGTTAGTAGTATACAAAGTCAGGGAAGATTATCAAGCTAAAGGACAATGGTTTTCTCCATATCTTACCCAATTTCAAGAGTTGTTGACTGAATTTGAGTACCATGACATCGCATATTCCACGGGATCAAAATAGAGAGACCGATTCATTGGCAAAGTTTGCTAGCACAGGCGATGCACAATAAATGGGCTTGGTTCCGGTTGAAGTATTAAATGCCCAAAGTATAAACCTGATACAAAATCGACCGGATACTAGAGGCGGAGCCTGAGAGGGAATCATGGATGACTCCAATTAAAAACTATTTGCTACAGGGAGTCCTACTTGAATAAAGGAATGAAGAGCAACAACTCCTTCGCAAAGCTTCGCGATATATCATGCAAGAAGGAGTTATGTACAAAAAGGGTTTTTCTATTCCTCTACTCTGGTGTATCGCTCATGATGAGATAAAATGGGTCCTAAAAGAAGTTCATGAAGGATAATGTGGCGATCACACTGGAGGGGGCAAAGTCTAGCAAAGAAAATACTCCGTTATGGGTATTATTGGTCGACCGTTAATCGAGATGCCACCGATTATGTAAGGTGATGCGGCAAGTGCCAAATATGTGCAAAAGTTTTAAGAGTTCCTCCAACCAAATTGTTAACAAGAAAACTTGTCAACACCTCAAATTGAAATTTGGAGTATGAGTGATGCTTACGAAATCTCCTTTCGAACGAATAAAGATTGCTATCACGTTCAGGCTGATAAAGATGGTCAAAGACACGTCTTTGGCACCCTTCGGCACAGCCAAAATGTTAACTCTTCTACGGAAAATCATTTCGAATTGGCTGGATAATGACCAAGTTGAAACCACCTTTCGAGACTGTCAAGGTGGCTTAGGTTGGGAATTTAATGATTTCTGGAAATAGCGGAGCAAGTAGGGCTTCAACTCTATCGGAAAGGGTAACACTTTCTGTCTTGTATACTTGAGCAAAGGCTTCTAGGTAATATGAGTTCTAGGGGTTTCGACCCAGTCAAAGATGGTCTCTTTGATTAACTTGATAGCTGATTGACATATTCATTTAGAATAAGTGATTTAAAGTTGCTATGAAATCAAGATTATAACAAGATCACTTTTTATTCAACTCGATTGTACTAATTGAACAAATCCCCAATTTGATTTGGGACTTAGGGTTTACAATCTCTTTTCCAATACCAGTGAGAAGTGAAAAAAATTGGACCCCTTAAACATGACCCATGGGTCCTTATTTATAGATGTGGGTCAGCACCTTTCGACCAAGTGCTTTCGATACGGTCCGAAGGTTTGCTTTCATACTTTCGTGCGTATCTCTTGAGTTATAGCTTTTGACCTAGTTGAAAGGTTGAAAAGGTTGTGTGGCCATCCTTTCACTGCCGCTAAAGACTAGGCTTCCTCCTACTTTGTTTTATTCGTTTCAACCTTGTCGGAAGGCTTATTGCTTTATTGCTTCTGACATCATCGGAAGGCAAGGTCCGACCACTTTTGACTCCGTCGAAAGGTATATAAATGCACTTTTCCTTTAACCGTTCATATGCTATGCAAGTCGGCGTGTGCATTAGCCTTCATTGCTGTTGAAACATGTGCTTTGGGTTTCGAATGAGTCGAAACACTGTAAAAACCGTTGCTGCAAAGGACTCCATTCAAAAGATCTCCATCTAACTGGCGCGGAACCTTATCTCTTCCTTCAGAAGTGGGAAAGGCTTTAATCAATTTGAAAGGCTAACATATGCTTTCAAAAGGGTTAAATCAGTTAATTGTTTTTTTGGAGAAGGTAAACAAATACGGAACCAATCGTTTCGAATGGCTTGGTGCACATGTAGAAGGTATGTCGTTGATTGCCTTCGGATGGAAGCTTTCGACCTTGTCGAAAGCTCTTTGCTCATACAAAATATTGTTGAAGCATCCTTCTGACCTCTTCAAAAGGTGCTGCTGGCGCCACCATCTTCCTATTGTAAGCTTTATCTAATATTGAGATAGATCATCCTAATGCTTTTAGATCTTCATCAATTCTCTTGCTCCTTATTTCATACTTTTATCCTTGAGAATATTTTATGGATAACATTTAGCCCCCCCCCTTTGTATGAAAGAAGCTTTTGTTCTTTAGGACAAAAACTCCAAAGAATTACCTTCATTGTTTTCGGCAAGATAGATAATGACTTCTATTAGGATTATAACCTTGTTATAAGACCATGATGGGTAATTTATAATTCTATACGCTATTTGGTTACGTCGTTGGGTAGAGTTTTCAAGTAACCATATGACCAAATTCTTTTAATATATGGAACGATATCGCCTGGTCTGTTGTTGCTAATTTAAGTAAATTTACCTTCCCCAAAATGGCCATTGCGTACAACTAATCCTTTGCTCTCAGTTTATATTTTCCTTAGCCATCGAGGGTTAATTTCTTGCTTTTGGCGGTCTTATCTAGTTTCTTTGCTATGACTTTATTTTTCGTCCCTGCACTTTGATGAAAGTCGAACTGGTATTGATAAAGTCTTGCATATAATCAAATTTAGAAATCCAATAAAATGTTCGTAAATTATCATGAAAATTCCATGATAATATCTAAAATTCACAAAATCAGAAATCTGATAAGAGATCATCAAAAATCCAACAAGGAAATCAGAAATATGAAACCCATAAATCATCATAAACATTCAGTAAGAAACTTCAGAATTCACAAACACTTAAGATCATTATGAAAATCCAATGAGGGAATCAAATATATGAAATCCAATAATCATCTCAAAAGTCAAGGAGGAAATTTAGAATCCACAAAATCATAAATCTAATCAAAACATCATTATGGAAATTTAATGAAAAAACTAAGAATACGAAATCCATAAATCCTCATAAAAATTCAATAAGAAATTTCAGAATTCACAAATACATGAGATCATTATGAAGAGAAACTAAAAATCTAGGAATCCAGGAATGTAATCGGAAAATTGTTAGGACCTTATCTGCTAAATAATCTACACAAAACTCTTTCTAATACAAAGTCATGGAAATTCAACAAAGAAGTTATAAAATCAAGAATTGATGAAAACAAGAAATCGATAAGAAACCATTACGAAAACCCAATAGGGTAATCAAGTCTGTTACATCAGCAAATCACCATAAGAGTCAGCATGGAAATTTAGAATTCCTAAGACCAGTAACTCAAATAAGAAATCATTATGAAATCACAATAAGGAAATTAGGAATATAAAATCCACAAATCATTATAAAAGTCAATGCAGAAATTTAGAATTCTCAAAATCAGAAATCCAATAAGAAATCATTATGAAATTCCAACGGGAAAACGAAATATATGAAATCCAAAAATCATTACATAAGTAAACAAGGAAACTTAGAATTCACGGAAAAAGAAATTCAGCAAGAAATCACTATGAAAATCCAATAAGGAAACCAAGAATATGAAGCTAGTAAATCATCATAAATGCCAATGTGGAAATTTTGGATTCAAAAAACCCAATATGAAATCTTCATGAAAAGAAATAAGGAATCTGAAAGTTCACGAAATCAATAATTCAGTCAAAATCTTTTTCAGGATTTCATCTGATGAATAGACTATTAAAAATTCATCCAATATAAGCACAAAATCAGAAATCTGTTTAATAATAGTAAATTTAGTAGGCTTAAGCAAAAGATTCTTACACCTATAAGTTAGTATTATTATTGTTATATTGGAGCTGAATAGTTCCGTAAAGTCATGCAATCACTCAGAATAGTGGTTCCGTATTATTGCTTAGCCGTTCAGTAATGCAATGGTCCAAATAACATATTAATATATTTATGTATAATATATAGACTCTTCTATCTTAAAGGGTCACCTTATTTCTAAGGATCTAGGAGCGGTTTACTCAATCTATCTTCGAATGGAGTCACTTTTATCTTTGTAGTAAAAACTTATTATCTAATCCATTCCTTTGATTCTGGTACAGATCTTGGTTTTCCATCTCATGTTAAGGATTCCTTTATCCATCTTCTCGTCTTATATCTCCTTTTTGAATGTAATTTTCCTAATTTCTTTGCATGAGAATCAACCTTCAATTTTTGGACACACTGAAATTTGTTTCCTCATATTTGGTATTTTCTGATTGTGATTTTGGATTACTTGTCTGTTCCGGATTATGGTGTTGGACATCTTTTTCCTTTTGCTTTCACATGTATACCTCTCTTGGGTTCTAACTTTGTCCTAGTTGGTGGATGGATTCCTTTCTTTAACCCTTTATTCTCTTGGGTTTTGCCTTTTTTTTGAGTTGTAGACATCTTTGTCTTTCGTCATTTGTTTGATGCCTCTTCTAGGCTTCCCCTTGGTTTTAAGGGATGTAGTGTATGTTAGGTTGTCCTTCCTCCAGAAGGCTATCTTGACCCTCCCCTAAGAGGTGATATGGACGTTAGGGGTCTCTTGATTTTATGGGTGCTTATCTTAACCCTTTCCCTAAGAGGTGATATGGACGTTAGGGATTTTATTCCTCTCCCTAGGAGGTGCTCCGAAGTGAACGTCAAAGGCTCATTCTCAAAAACATTTTTTGCTCCGAATTGGATGTCGGAGGCTCATTCTCAAAAAGATTTTTGTTCCGGATTGGACGTCGGAGGCTCATTCTCAAAAACATTTTTTACTTCGGATTGGACGTCTGAGGCTCATTCTCAAAAACATTTTTGCTCCGGATTGGACGTCGGAGGCTCATTCTCAAAAACACTTTTTATGAAAGTAATTTTGACCCTTCCTCTAGAAGGCATGAAAATAGTTTTGGAAACTTTATCCGAGACATTAGTTCTCTAGAAACTTGTGTAGACCCCTTCTGGTCTTTGAAAGCTTTTGAAGTAGAATTTTTTTTTGATAAATCTTGAAATCATTCTTGAAATTGACTTTCTTTTAAAAAGATTTTGAGTGTTAAAATTTTGGGTCATAAAGTCACAAATAGGAGATTGAAAAGTCATGATTCATGAATTAATAATCTTTTAGTTGAAAATAGTATTCTCTAATATGAGTTTTTGTCAATAAACTTCCGATGGCTTTAAAAATATTCTTGAAAAGGTATGAATAGGCTTTTCTTTGCCCATGGTTTCAAGACCATAGTTTTTCTCATATATTGATGAAGAATTGGTAGCGATCTGATATCTCATGAATGCAAGCCATTGTATTGCGCTGATTGAAATAGTCATCTTGCATTTGGCATTTGAGTTGTCTCTTTCAGGTAGCTAAAAATTTGTTGTGCTTCAAGAGTTTGTTGAAGACTATGGACTGGTTTATTTTACCTATAATGACACTCGAATTTTGAATCAGTACATTGCTATTTTTTAATACAAATTTAAGTACAAATAAAAGTAAAAACCAAGGTTAAAAGATATGAAAGAAGTGAGTTCATAGTTGAATTTAAGCTGCAAGACTTCATGATTTGATAGGGGTATGCATTTTGACATTGCTAAGCTGCTTTCTTCTTGGCTCGAATAAGATATCTTCTCAAGTTTCCTTAATGAACACTTTTAGGAATCCTGACTTGACTGTGCTTTGGATCAACCTTGATAGACCATAACATTCATCGGTTTTATGCCCATTCACTTTGTGGTAGTCGTAATAGTCCTTCCCTTTATCGGTTTTGGATGGTTTGATATTTTGTGAGTAATTGAAAAACTTTCATAGTCTTCTGCTATGTCGAGTATATGAGAAGGGGTCTGTTCAAATTCACATAGTTGGATTCAGAAATCTTTTTTTGACCTTTTCTCCTACTTTTCTTTCCTTTCGATTTTTTATTAGGGAAACCAGAGTTGACCTCTTCTTCTTTTCGATTTTGTTAAGATTCCCTAATAGTTGAACGTCTCTTCTCCATCTGAATAGACTTCTCGGCTTGAGAATAGAAGTTTCACAAATCCCAACATCCATGAACATGAAGTTCCTTCCAAAATGGGGTTTGTTTGACTAAACATTACCGAATTGCAATTAGCTTGTCTCTTTCAGTTGCATTTTCTGCATTTAATGCTTCTGTATTAAACCTTTTCAAGTATTCATCAAGTGGCTCTACCGGTTTTTGCTTGATAGTAGCTAACAAGCTAAAATTCATGGTTGGGTCTTTGAATATATAAAATTGTGTCACGAATTCATAGGAGAATTGTTCCCAAGAATGGATAGTTTCTTTTTGGTAATGCCTAAACCATTTGACAGCGGCTCCTTGAAAAGTGACCGGGAAAAGCTTGCAGCGAATTGGCCCTGGAGCATTATATAAGTTCATCCAGTTTTCAAAGGCTGCAAGGTGATCATCTGGATTAGTAGTTCCATCATTTTTAGTGGGGGAATTTGGATAGGAGGAGGGAGACTAGTTGCTATTATTTCTTCTGACAATGGTATCTTTTGCAGGATAGCATATTTCTCCTGTTCAAGGAATTCATCTTTTAATGTATCCTTTGTGATTTGGTTGAGAATGTTGTTGCAGTGATCTTCATTATCTTCTAAAGTTAAACTATTTGATTGCTCGAGAGACCTTTTTACTTGACTTTCTTGGTTTAACTCTTCATCTTTTATCTTATTTGGAGATTGTGCTTCATCTTCTCCTTCCATAATCTTTAATGATTCCTAAGATAGAGCCCTTTCAAGAAACTCCTGCATTGCTATCATTTGTTGTTGTAGATTTTGGACTTTACTCTCATTGTTTCCCAATCTTATTAAGGTTGGAAGTTGCCCAATTTCCATATTATCTAAGTTGAAGTTTGGGACTATATTGTTTTCCAAAGTTGATTGTGGCATAACTTCTTCATTGGAGACGTCTTTATCGTTCCTTGTTTCTACCATCTTCTTCTTTTGAATGAAGGACTCTATGTAATTAAACTACGATAAAAGTTATTAGCGATCGGAGGTTCAAGCCCTCCTTCTAGCACCAAAAATATTAACAAGAAAACTTGTCAACACCTCAAGTTGAAATTTGGAGTATGAGTGATGCTTTCGAAACCTCCTTTCGAATGAATGAAGATTGCTAACATGTTTTAGGCTGATAAAGATGGTCAAAAATGAAAGTACACGTGTTGTACTAAGGATCGTGTAATATGGTATATTAATGCGGAAACTGGTAATAACAGTAAAGTAAAAATTAAAGTAAGCACACCAGGAATTTTTATACTGGTTCGAACTTCTCGTTCTACGTCTAGTCCCAGAATACCCTCTGGATTTAAACTAAACCCCTCACTTAACCCGGAGGAATAGGTATACGACACCTGAGCAGCCGAACAGGAATTTTTCCGCCTCAACAACCGAAGAGGACTTCAACTTAATACAAAATGTTTGTTGACGAATGTGTTCTAAATAACACTAATTGTCTTTTGATAGTACAACTTTCCTATAATCAAATCCTTAAGAGTATGTATGTGTGTGAAGATTTAGAAGGAAGATAATCATGTAGAATCGAAGTATATGAATAAATTCAAGGATTCTAGTGATATTGAATAAGAGTGAATGCTTTTATTTGCAGAAATGAAAAGAGATTAGATTTCAGAAATATAAACAAGAATCGGTGATTGTAGAAGTGAATTGAATATGTTTATATAGTTGTAGAAGAGTTGTAATCTTTCATGAAGAGTTTTAGTCAACAGTAGTGTCCATACCTCTTGAAATAGAGGACATTACTCTTCATGAAAAGATCGCGTCTCTTCAGAAAACTAGCCGTTTTTCTCTGATCGGTCGACCGGAAAACCTGGCCGGTCAGCTGAGTTGAAAAACGTATACAAAACAGAAAGTCACTGTGCATATGATACAGGGTCGGTCGACCGAGGATCCTGGTCGGTCGGCCGACCTGATGTTATATGCACAGTGAACACCATTTTGATATAAAAAGTTTTGTGTGCTTGTGTAACTATTTGAGGAATGATTTTAACATTATTCTAAGACTCAATAAAATAAAATATCCATACTAATCTCTGGATTGTAAGATTATCTCCTTTGTAGTGCACGGTATGCACTTATTCTCTTTTTGTCGCTTCCATATAATATTCTCGTCGTATGATCTCTGAAGCTTGTGTCATGAATCAAAACTCATGAATCAACATTCTCCCCCTTTTTGATTGATGACAATACTTATGTGACGAAGTAATATTGACATATATATTATAGTTCTCCCCCTGAATATATGGCGACTTTTCTGCAAAAATTCGTTAGTTTGCATACATTTCTCCCCCTTTGTCATCGACAAAAAGGAATACTTATAACAAATTAAGGTAATGTACAGACATTTAAATTTACATGGTGCATTCTTAATTAGAAATAATTTAAAGATGTTTGCTTAGAACATAACATAACAATAATTAAGAAAACAAACAAAGTACAGGAATTTCTTGAAAGCAAATTAATTGTAAAAATACTACAATTACTCTTCTTCATCGTCGGAATCCCACTCTTCTGGATGAAGATTTTCATCAAGAGGAGCCGGTTCCTTACCCCGTCTTTGAGTAGTAGGTGCGGGAGTTGCCGAAGTGCTGGAACTTGTGTTATCGGATGTAGACCAAGAGAAATTAGGTGCTGGTCTTTTTCTAGGGGCAACAAATGAAGCACCGGCTTCAGAAGAGCATGATAAGGCATCCCACAAATTTACGAAGAAGCCTTTGATCTTCTTGAAACGCCCATCAAGTTTTCGAAGGCGAGAATCCAAAGCTAGTTGATTTTGGGCTAAAATATCAATGGCAGCCGCTGTGCTAGTACCGGGAGGTGGTCTTTGGATAGAGGTTTGACGAGTTATACGTTCTGTAGAATGAGTGGAGGGTTGAGGAGTAGAATAGCTTTGACGTAGTTGTTCTCATGGAATGGTACGCCATTGCTGAAAGGTTGTAATTTGGGATGGTGCATCGGGTAACTTCATCAATTTTATTGTTCGTGAGTCAAAGGTACGAACTTTGGATGTTTCGGATTCCGGTGCATGAGTGACAAAGTTGTTAATCAACCGCATTATGTATTCTCCATAGTAAATATGGAGCGTTTTTCCTTGGTTGAATGTAAGGAATCCATCCATAAGAAGTTGTGTCCAATTTACCCGAATGTTTCCACACATAGCATATAACGCCTTGAAGTTTTCGGGATATACTAAGTGGTACGACCCTCCTCTTGGAACAATAGACTTCATCATGAATCGATGAAAAAGTCGTGCTTTAGGTCGAAGAGATGAAGTTTGCCTTAAGTCGGTAGCATCATCTTCAAAGAATAAGTGACTTAGGCGGTCACGAGTTGATGGATTACAATCTACATCATGTAATGAGATTCCACCCGGTCGAGCATATAAAATATGATTCATTCGATCAATGGAGAGAAACATCAAAGTGCCACAAACCGATGTCCAAACACAATTTTCAGTGTTTCTTGGTGGATTGACAAGATTGAGATTTGCTAAGAATAACTTGACCATTATATGATTAATCTTCAAGTTGTTTTTCCTATGGTCAAGAAAAGCATCAAGACCACTTTCAAGAGCGGCATTTTCAACACCGTAGGCGGTAAAATCAGGATAACTTACAAAAGACTCCTCAAAGATTTTTGCATCTTGAAGCCTTATCCATCTTTCTAAAGCTTTTTCACTTACTAACCAAGAAGCAATTTGAGAATCTACAGGAGTTGAGGAAGATTGGCCAGCGGTAGTCTTAGATTTCTTTTCGGGAGCCATTTTTCTTGAAGAATTTGAAGAAATTTAGGAAGGTTGTAATGGGGGCTAGGGTTCAAATCTGTTGTGGGAGAGTAAAGTGAAGAGGTGAGATAAAAAGGTGAAGGGTTGGGTTAAAATATGAAGGCAATTTCAGCAGAATAACACGTTCGGTCGACTGAAGGACCTGGGTCGGTCGACCGAGTTGAGGTTCAGAACAGTGCTGAAACTTTCGGGAAAAGCTTCGGTCGACTGGTGCAGGGAATTCGGTTGACCAAGTTAAAAAATATTCTAATGTCATTCGGGAAATACGTTCGGCTGACCGAGTCAGGTATTTCGGTCGACCGACTTGGAAGAAATCTGTTTTTAAAAACTTCTCGGGACAGCTTCAGTTGACCGGTTCAGGCATTTCGGTCGACCGAAAGCATGTCAATAGACATTTTCATGTTGTTTTTTCAAATAAGAATTATAGAAATATAATCATATTATTACATCATATTTATCTATACAGCTTATTTAAAAAAATAACATATATATATTAAAATATAGCCATGATGAATTAGCATCGACGTTCCCATGAATTTGGAGATGGAACGTTTTCTACCGGTGACCATATTGGAGCAACTGGAGATTGAACATGGTCAGAAGGAGATGGAGTTCTGTAAGAAGGCTCAGCTATATCATCCTTCTTAGATGAACAAAATTTCATGGCAATCTTTTCAAGGAAGCTTAAACGTCTTGCCGTGACTTTTTGTTCGTAATAAAGTTCCCTTTGCATATTCATCTGTTGATGTTGATAGTGATGAATTTCATCAATCTTTTGTTTTGTTGTTGGAGATACTACCATTTCCTTTTTCCCTTTCTTTTTGTCAGGTGTATAACCTGTATGGGAGTCTTCCCATGGTTTCCACCTGTGTCGGGGATCATTATCCGGAGAGGATAATTCTAGGACACGGTTTGGCATTGGAAATGTAGGATAAGGACCACCTTCGGGGATACGATCAGAATAGTCGTCGTCCGGGGATGTATAAGAGAGATGAGAATTTTCAGAATTGTAGACATCATTGTTAGAAGACATTTTTGTTTCAAGTTTTGTTTTGTAAGAAATTTTTTGTATTTTATGTTCTATTCAATAAACATATGTATGTATATATATAACCATATTTTCTAAAAAAATAGTTGTCTAAAATCAAATTTTAGTTTTAATCACAGAATTCTTTAAACAAAAACTGTTTACAAATGAATGACATACAATGCTTTAGAGTCAAAAAATAGTATATTCTGAAATTAAGTTTTAATGATGCAAATTAGAAGCAGAGCTGGAACAAGAAACACCCATAGCCCAAGTGGCTATACTACAACATCAAACATATAAGTCAGAAGTCATGAGTTCGAGTACCGCTTTGGTTAGAAAAATAATTTTATATTTTTCATCATTTTATATATATTTTTTATTCATAAGTCTTTAAACGACATTATACCTAAATCTCGTCTTAGTTTTATAAAAGAAATTTCATTTAGTGGTTTAGTAAAAATGTCAGCTATTTGATTTTCAGTGTTGATAAATTCTAGATTTATTAATCCTTTTTCCAAACAATCACGAAGAAAATGATGACGAATATCAATGTGTTTTGTTCGGGAATGATTGACCGGATTTTTTGAAAGGTTTATTGCACTGGTATTATCACAATAAATTATTGATTTTTCAATATGACAATTAAAATCTTGTAATGTCTGTTGCATATATACGACTTGTGCACATGCCAAAGCAGCAGATATATATTCTGCTTCACATGTTGATTAAGAAACACAATTTTGTTTCTTACTAAACCAAGAGACTAAGGAACGTCCAATGAAGTGACACGTTCCGCTCGTACTTTTTCGATCCGTCCGACTTCCTCCAAAATCAGCATCACTGTAGGAAACTAATTCAAAAGGACATTCTTTCGGATAAAATAGTCTGAAATCTTTGGTTTTAGTTAGATAACGAATAATGCGTTTAACTGCTCTCATATGTGATTCTTTGGGATTTGCTTGAAATCGAGCACATAAACAGACACTCATCATAATATCGGGGCGACTCGCTATTAAATAAAGTAAAGAACCTATCATACTACGATATAACTTTTGATCAACACTTTTGCCATCTTCATCTCTATCGAGATGAACCATTGTACTCATAGGAGTTGGTTTGGTAGCAGTATTTTCAAGACCAAAACGTTTGATTAAATTATAACAATATTTTTCTTGATTAATAAAAATTCCATTTTCAATTTGTTTAATTTGTAATCCAAGAAAATATGACAATTCTCCCATATGAGACATTTCAAATTCATTTGTCATTATAGTTGAAAATTCTTGACATAATTTTTCATTTGTCGAGCCGAAAATAATATCGTCAACATATATTTGAATTATTAAAGTATCTTTATTAGTTTTCTTAATAAAAAGTGTTTGATCTACTTTACCGATTTCAAAACCAGATTCTAATAAATAACCTTTAAGACGATCATACCAAGCACGTGGTGCTTGTTTTAAACCGTATAACGCCTTTTTAAGTTTATATACATGATCCGGAAATTTTTCATGATTAAACAAAGGTGGTTGTTCAACAAAAACATTTTCTTTTATGAATCCATTTAAAAATGCACTTTTAACATCCATTTGATATAGTTTAAAATTATGAAAACACGCATAAGCTAATAATATTCATATTGCTTCAAGTCGGGCGACTGGAGCAAACGTCTCTTCGTAATCAATACCTTCTTCTTGATTATATCCTTGTGCAACTAATCTAGCTTTATTCCTTGTTATATTTCCTAGTTCATCTGCTTTATTTTTGAAAACCCATTTAGTACCGATGACTGATTGATCACTAGGTCTAGGAACGAGTTCCCAAACTTCGTTTCGTTCGAATTTATTTAATTCTTCTTGCATGGCAAGTATCCAGTAGTCATCAGTTGAAGCTTCTTTTATATTCTTAGGTTCTATGTTAGAAAGAAAAGCAACATGACCAGCTTGATTTAATTGATGTCTGGTTTTAACATTCGTATTAACTTCTCCAATTATATTTTGCACAGGATAATCTTTTAAAATTCTAGGTGGAGATTTTATTAAATTAGAAGTTACATTTGTATTGGTTTCATGAATATTAAGATTTTCATTTGTACTAATATTCTCATTCTGAGTAGATTCATTATCAGAATCAATAGTAACACTCGGATTTATATTTTTAAAATTTTCGTTGAAAGAAACATGTAAACTTTCTTCAATAATTTGAGTTCGTTTATTATAAATTCGATAGGCCTTGCTTTGTTCCGAATATCCAACAAATATACCTTCATCGGATTTTGGATCGAATTTGCCTAGTTGATCTTTAGTATTTAAAATAAAACATTTGGAACCAAAAACTTTTAGATATGAAATATTTGGTTTTCTTCCATTTAGAAGTTCATATGGTGTATTTTTAGTTAATGGTCGAATAGAAACGCGATTCAGTACGTAACAAGCAGTAGCTACAGCTTCTGCCCAAAATTGTTTCGATAAAGTTGTTCCATTTAGTAAAGTTCTTGCACATTCTTGTAACGTTCTATTTTTCCTTTCTACAACTCCATTTTGTTGTGGTGTTCTAGGAAAAGAGAAATTATGGTTAATACCTTTTTTGTTACAAAATTGTTCAAAAACTTCATTTTCAAATTCGCCTCCATGATCACTTCTTATATTTTTAATTTTCAAAGTTTTAATATTTTGAATTCTTTTAACAAAAACTTTAAAATTATCAAAAGTATCACTTTTATTTTTCAAAAAGAAAATCCAAGTATATCTAGAGAAATCATCTACAATAACAAAAACATATCTATTATGATTAATAGATTGCACTTGAGTTGGATCAAAAAGATCCATGTGTAAAAGTTCAAGTGGTTGTTCTGTAGATATTACTTTCTTTGATTTAAAAGAAGATTTTGTTAATTTTCCTAATTTACATGCATCACAAAATATGTTAGTTTTGAATTTTATATCGGGTAACCCTTTAACTAATTTATTTTTAGCAAGTTTGTTGATGGTATTAAAATTTATGTGACAAAATCTTTTGTGCCAAAGGCAAGAATCATTCTCTTTAGCTACTAGACACAAATTTGAATCATTATTAACATTCATATTTAGGATATAAATATTTTTATCTCTATTTCCTTCGAAAATAATGTTGTGATTTTTATCAAAAATGTTACATTTATTTTCTGAAAAAGTTATATTAAAACCTTTGTCGCATAGTTGACTAATACTTAATAAATTATGTTTTAAATTTTTAACTAATAAAACATCAGTAATGAGAGGTAAATTAGATGTACCGTTGCTATTGACATTGCCTTTGCCGATGATATATCCTTTTGAGTTATCTCCAAAGGTGACTGCTCCTTCATTTGAGTATATAATGTTTGACAACATTTCTTTGTTTCCAGTCATGTGTTTTGAGCAACCGCTATCTAAAATCCATTTTCCTCTCTTCTTATGTGGTACCTGCAAAAAATTTATAAAAAGTTGGTACCCAATCTTTTTAGGGTCCTAAGAGTTAGATCTTAGGAAACCAAACCCATACGGGTTCAGAATTCCCTTTATAGACATAATTTTTGTTATTATGAACAGTTTCCATAAAACTTTTGATATGTTTATTCCTTATCAAAGTATTATTTATTTTTGGAATCCATATCTTAATAGTTTTAGTATTTGAATAAACTGTTTTCCTAATATCTTTCTTAATTTTATTATTAATTTTACTTTTAGCAGAATTATTTTGTTTCTTAAATCCTAGTCCAGATTTATTGTTGGAAGTTTGAGAGTTTTCTAGTATACTAGAAAGATTTTCTCTTCCTTTATTGAAATTAGAAACATTTTTAGAAATATCATCAAATTTTATTTTAAGACTAGATTTTTCTAACTCTGAATCCTTAATTTTAGATATTAAATCATTATTTTCAAAAAGTAAAACATCATTTTTATTTTTCTGAATTTCTAGTTCCTCAGATATTGACGTAATTTGAGAAGATAAGTTAGAAATCGATTGTTGAGAGATTTCAAGTTCTTCTTCCAATATTACCTTCTCATCTTTTAACATATCTACTTCTAAAACTGTTCTATCTAACTTTCTTTGCAACTCCTTATTTTTCTTTTTATGTTGTTTTGTTAAATTTACTAATTCAGAATTTATTTCAATTAAATCTTCAAAAGTAAAATCACTTACATCGTCTGACGAAGCCATGAAGCATACATTTGCTTGTTCATTATCACTTTCACTCTCTGATGAGGATGATGAGTCAGTGTCGTCCCAAGTGACTGAAAAAGCTTTTCGTTTGGTTTTGTCCTTCTTGAAATTATTCTTTTTACGATCTGGACAATCTTTCTTCATGTGTCCTTTCTTGTGACATTCATAACATTCCATTGTTGAAGATGATGGTTTGCTGCTATTAGAATTGTTGTTGGAATTATTTTTGTTTCCCTTGAATTTGTTTCTGTTGAATTTCAAAAACTTTTTGAAATTTTTAGCGATCATTGCCATATCTTCATTATCTGAGTCGGAATCATCTTTTTCTGCTTGGAATGCTACATTTTTCTTTTCTTGTGCTCCATTTCGTTTTGCCTGCAAATTTACTTCGTAGGACATTAAATTACCTATCAATTCTTCTGGTTTTAATGTTGACAAATCAGTTGCTTCTTCAATAGCTAGGACTTTTCGTTCCCATTCGTCCGTTAAAGAATTCAAGATTTTTGTAACAATATCAAAATCAGTAAACTTTTGTTCTAGAGATAATAGAGCATGATAAATATCCTAAAATCTAGAGTACATGTCATTTATAGATTCATTTGGCCTCATTTTAAAGTTTTCAAATTGATGTTTCAGCATAGAAATTTTGCTCAATTTAACTTTGTTCGTTCCTTCATGTGAAACTTTAAGAGTTCTCCAAATTTCATAGCCGGAAGTACACATACTAACTCTATTGAATTCATTTCTATCTAATGCACAAAATAAAATATTCATAGCCTTAGCATTTGATGTAGCATCTAGTTTTTGTGTGTTACTCCAAGTCGAGTATTCTCCAGTAGGAATTGTGTATTCTCTTTGTATAATATTCCAGATATCAAACCCACTTGATTGCATATAGATTCTCATTCTAGTTGACCAATAATTATAATTTATACCATTGAAGAGTGGAGGTCGTGAAGTTGATTGACCTTCTGTGAAACTAGAATTAGTGTGAGTATTAACATCATTAATTTGTGTGGTTACCATATTACTAAAAGTAAATATCAAATAACTTTGTGATGGTTATAGGATGACCTTGCTTCGATACCAAATGAAAGTACACGTGTAGTACTAAGGATCGTGTAATATGGTATATTAATGCGGAAACTGGTAATAACAGTAAAGTAAAAATTAAAGTAAGCACACCAGGAATTTTTATACTGGTTCGAACTTCCCGTTCTACGTCCAGTCCCAGAATACCCTCTGGATTTAAACTAAACCCCTCACTTAACCCGGAGGAATAGGTATACGACACCTGAGCAGCCGAACAGGAATATTTCCGCCTCAACAACCGAAGAGGACTTCAACTTAATACAAAATGTTTATTGACGAATGTGTTCTAAATAACACTGATTGTCTTTTGATAGTACAACTTTCCTATAATCAAATCCTGAAGATTTAGAAGGAAGATAATCACATAGAATCGAAGTATATGAATAAATTCAAGGATTCTATTGATATTGAATAAGAGTGAATGCTTTTATTTGCAGAAATGAAAAGAGATTAGATTTCAGAAATATAAACAAGAATCGGTGATTGTAGAAGTGAATTGAATATGTTTATATAGTTGTAGAAGAGTTGTAATCTTTCATGAAGAGTTTTAGTCAACAGTAGTGTCCATACCTCTTGAAATAGAGGACATTACTCTTCATGAAAAGATCGCGTCTCTTCAGAAAACTAGCCGTTTTTCTCTGATCGGTCGACCGGAAAACCTGGCCGGTCAGCTGAGTTGAAAAACGTATACAAAACAGAAAGTCGCTGTGCATATGATACAGGGTCGGTCGACCGAGGATCCTGGTCGGTCGGCCGACCTGATGTTATATGCACAGTGAACACCATTTTGATATAAAAAGTTTTGTGTGCTTGTGTAACTATTTGAGGAATGATTTTAACATTATTCTAAGACTCAATAAAATAAAATATCCATACTAATCTCTGGATTGTAAGATTATCTCCTTTGTAGTGCACGGTATGCACTTATTCTCTTTTTGTCGCTTCCATATAATATTCTCGTCGTATGATCTCTGAAGCTTGTGTCATGAATCAAAACTCATGAATCAACAAAAAACACATCATTGGCAATTTTCGACGCATTCGAAAGGCTAACTCTTCTACGAAAAATCCTTTCAAATTGGCTGGAAAATGACCAAGTCGAAACCACCTTTCGACATTGTCAAGGTGGCTTAGGTTGGGAATTTAATGATTTCTAGAAATAACGGAGCAAGTAGGGTTTCGACTTTATTGGAAGGGGTAACACTTTCTATCTAGTAGACTCGAGCAAAGGCTTCTAGGAAATATGAGTTCTAGGGGTTTCAACCCAGTCGAAGGTGGTCTCTTCGATTGGCTTAACAACTGGTTGACATATTCATTTAGAATAAGAGATTCAGAGTTGCTATGAAATCAAGATTATAACAAGATCGCTTTTTATTGAACTCAATTGTACTAATTGACCAAATCCCCAATTTGATTTAGGAATTAGGGTTAACAGACTCTTTTTCAATGCCAGTGAGAAGTGAAAGAAATTGGACCCCTTAAACATGACCCATGGGTCCTTATTTATAGATGTGGGTCAGCGCCTTTTGACCAAGTGCTTTTGATACGGTCGGGAGGCTTGCTTTCGTGCGTATCTCTTGAGTTATGGCTTTCAACCTAGTTGAAAGGTTGAAAGGGTCGTGTGGCCATCCTTTCGCTGCCGCTAAAGACTGGGCTTCCTGCAACTTTGTTTTATTCCCTTCTACCTCGTCGGAAGGCTTATTGCTTTGTTGCTTCTGACATCATTGGAAGGCAATGTCCGGCCTCTTTCGACTCCGTCGAAAGGTATATAACTGTGCTTTTCCTTTAACTATTCATATGCTATGCAAGTTGGCATGTGCATTGGCCTTCATTGCTGTCGAAACATGTGCTTTGGGTTTCGAATGAGTCGAAAGACTGTAGAAACCGTTGCTGCAAAGGACTCCATTCGAAAGCTCTCCATCTAACTGGCGTGGAACATTATCTCTTCCTTCATAAGTGAGAATGGCTTTAACCAATTTGAAAGGCTAACATATGCTTTCGAAAGGGTTAACTTGGCTAATCGTTTTTCTGGAGGAGGTAAACAAAGACGAAACCAATCGTTTCGAATGGCTTGGTGCACATGCATAGGGTATGCTATTGATTGCCTTCAGATGGTAGTTTTTGATCTCATCGAAAGCTCTTTGCTCATATAAACTATTGTTGAAGCATCCTTCTGACCTCTTCAAAAGGTGCTACTGGTGCCACCATCTTCTTGTTGTAAGCTTTATCTAATGTTGAGATAGATCATCCTAATGCTTTCATTTCTTCATCAATTCTCTTGCTTCTTCTTTCATACTTTTATCCTTAAGAATATTTTATGAATAACAGAAACTACACAAATGGTCAGCCCATGGCTGTTTGTCATGTGGGGTATAGATATAATCGGCTCCTTACCGATCTCTAAAAGTGGTGTAAAGCACACTATTGTCGCAGTTGATTACTTCACCAAATGGGCTAAAGCGAAAACCTTGGCCACGATCATGACTACGAAAGTAATCAATTTCATTGTCTGGAACATCATTTGTCACTTTGGTCTTCCACGAACTGTTGTAACAGAGAATGAGACTCAATTCGATAGTGCCGAATTCAAAGACTTCTACCATTGACATCGTATTAAAAAGATATTTGCGGTAGTTGCTCACCCTCAAGCGAATGGACAAGTTGAAGTTGTGTACAAAGTCATAAAGTCCATTCTGAAGAAGCATTTGGAAAAGGCTTGAGGCAAGTGGGTGGATGAACTCTTGACAACATTATGGGCTTATAAGACCATCTACAAGTCCGCGACTGGCCATACTCCATTCACCCTCGCTTACGGTTCTGAGGCTGTTATACCTGTTGAACTCGAAGTTCCTTCTCATCGAGTAACTTATTACGATCCCAGAATAAACACCTTTTGGAATCTCTAGACTTTATAGATGAGAAATGTGAGGAAGCTGATTTGAGGGCAACTGCATACCGACATCGAGGCACTGGATACTACAACACCAAAGTCCGACCTAAAACCCTTGAGATCAGCAATCTCCTCTTAAAACGGGTTTTTCCTGCCCCATCACATATGAATCTAACCCGGGAAGGACCGTATGTCATCGAGCAGAGGCTTGGAGAGGGAACCTTCAAGCTAGCGACCGTTGATGGCATCACACTCCCAAGGGTGTGGAATAGCGAGCACTTGCAATGCTATTTCACTTAGTTTATTTCCTGTTCATTCAGCTATATTTAGTTTTAGAATTTGCTTTAGCATTTGTTTTTCCAAACATGTAATAAGAAAATTTATGTCACTACTTTTTATTTAGTAAAAGAACTTTAAATTTTCTATCATATCTGTGACCTGCCATTGCAGTACATATTAATTGTGATATACGACCAACTGAATTTCACTATTTGATAGGACCGACATAACTATAAAGTGATTGAGAATCGACAGGTCACTTATTGAATCAAACCCTGTAACACCCATAATTTTTATAACATTATTCAGGAGATTTAATTAGATAAATTAAATAGAATAATGTGAATGTTAATTGATAAGGGGATTGAGATCTGAATAAATACTTAAGGGGCCGTGCTCAATTTATTTAATTAAATGGGCTTAAGAATGGATTTTAAGTTAATTATTTACATAAGGCCATAATGGAAATTAGCCCCACATAACCCCTTACCCTTATATATTCTCGTCCCTACACCATTCACGTTTCATTTTCCCAATCACGTTCAAAAATAAAACACAAACGCAAAGGGAAGCCGACCATTACTAGGACGAAAAGAGAAGAGAAATCAAAGTAATGCCAAGGATTAAAGCTAGGTGAATAAATCTCAATATCAATTCGATCTCCTTATCTTAATCAAGGTGAATAATAATTTATACCATCGCTATTTTGCTTTATAATCGTATGTTTTCAAATTTAAGATTAAATTCGTTTTTATGATGATTTGGATGACGATATTCTTGAATTATAATTTGTTAAATTTAAACAAGACTGTTTAAATGAGGTTTTATGCAGTTTTAGGGCAAAACCGATTGAAATTGATTCTTGAATGCCAAGGCAAAATTTTATGTTATGTAAAACATGATTTTGGAGTTGGGTTTTAATTTTGATAATTTTTCAAGCTATGGAAAGATTATTATGAATTTTCAAAGGAAAATACTTCAGAAATTATATTGAGAAATTGGGTTGAAATTTTGATATGTTAGATAACATGATTAAAGTGAATTTCTGTAATTTTTGGGGATTTTTCCTAAGTGATTGCTATGGAAATTAAATTATTTTAGAAGGACTTATTTGCAATATTGGTCTTACTTAATGGAAGGGCTTATTTGCTAAATTAACCTTGGTTTTGATTTGAAATTAAGCGGCGGTTATTTTGGTAAAGAATTTGAAAAGTTATGACAACCAATCACATGCTTACACATAGGCAGGTTAGTTAGAAAGTGTTTGCTTTAATTGGTATTAAATCAGGTTTACCCAGAAAAGTGGGTTCCGCCTCTATTTAGAAGCACCTTTCGACTCCAATGCTTTCGCTCCATCTCAGTCGAAACCAATACACAACGTATCACTTAGATGGTACGTAGTGGATTGGAGAAAGGTGGAAGGCTTGGTATCGAAAGCATTGCTTCCGATGGGGTCGCTACCTTTGTTTGTTTTAAAAAAGTTCAGCGCCTGCCTTTGTCTTATTAAAGCTTTTGAAGGAGACGAAACATATGCTTTCGAAAGGGGTTTCTAATAGCTTTCGAAGGGGTTTCCATCTTATGTTTTAAAGTATAAGCTTTCGAATGGGTTTCTTTACTTATAAAAATGATGCTTTCGAAAGTAGTGGTTCCGACTAGGTCGAAACCCAGCTGCTGTTCTTTTGCCTTTCGAGTGTATCGAAGTCATCAATGCTTTTGACTGGTAGTTTTTGTTTTAAACTTATATTAAGCCACTTCCTAAATGCTTTCGAAAGGGTTCATGGGTTTCGAAGATAATGGCTTCGAAAGGGGGTTTCGATGTTATCCTTCAGTGTTTTGCTTAAATGATTTGAATCTTTCGAAAGGGATGGTGCCGACGCCATCAAGTTTTCCACAGTACTTTTATATGATAAAGAATGGTTTCGAAAGAGATACTTTCATTTATATTCACTTTGACCCAAATGATATTTTTAATACAAACCCAATGGTTTTGAAAGAGGGACTTTCAATGGTTTCGGATGGGATACTTCCAAAGGTTTCGAAAAGGGTACTTTCAATTGTTTCGAAGCTATGCTTCAAAGAGTTAATAAGTAATACTCTATTACATTCGAAAGGTTTCGAAAGAAAGGTTTTAAAGTGTTTCAAAATGAAGGGGCCTAATGTTTTGAAAAGAGATTTATATGCTTTGGAAGGAGGTTATCCAGTGAGGTCGAAAGCAAGGTTTTGAAGGTTTCGAAAGCCTTAGTTTTCAAGAAAATAACCCAATCTTATTTTAAAAGAAAATCATGACATAAATAATTAAAGTGTTTTGAAAAGAGTTTTTGAAGAAGTTTTCTTTGATTCCAAGGTTAAAGGGATTAACCAAGTTCTTGTGTTTGCTTCTTCATATGTTTATATATTCATATTGTAATGGACCCATAACTGTATTTTGGGGAAGTGCACAATAACCAGCTAGGTTGACCCAGTAGTGAATATAAATTAAATTAACTCCTAAATGAGTAGAATTGCATCCAGGTGGTCAGGAAGACCAGAATATTGGATGATAAAATGTTAAAGGAAGATATTGGCAGGGGCCAATAGGTTCACATTAAGCCCATGAAAACTATGTACAGGAAAAGATATTGGCAGGGGCCAATAGGTTCATAGTAAGCCCATAAAAACTATGTATAAATGAAGATGTCAGAAAGACAGGTTCATAGTTAGCCTATGAAAACTATGATTTGATATTCGTAAGGGCCAGTAGGTTTGTAGTTAGCCCATGAAAACTATATCCAGTTTAAGATAGTGGCAGTTGTAGGTTCTTAGTCAGTCCATGAAAACTAGGATAAGAAGAAAAGATATTGGAGTTACCAATAGGGTCCTAGTCACCCCATGAAAACTAAGACAAGAGTAAAGATATTGGAGTTACTAATAAGTTCTTAGTAATCCCATGAAAACTATGTAATTGGACAGGGAGTCCTTAAACATTTAACTAGTTATTAGTCAGCCCATGAAAACTATTAAGTTAATAGTAACTCTAGAAACTATAACTGTGATAGATAGTCAAAAATTAATGGGGATGGGTAATCCAAAATTAATTCAATTGTTTTGCATATCATCATATCATTTTATTTTGAATTATTTTAACCATTGTGGATGCAGGAGCATGGTATATGGTTTTATAAATGTTTTAGGATACTAGTGAGGGGAAAACCCATTCCGCTAAGCGGCGTGGTCTCACTAGATATCTAAATGGTTTGAGATGGTAGATTATTATTCATACCAGGCTTTATTTCTGACTAGAAGTTTGTGTTTTCCCCTTAAACTCTCGGGTACTCAATTGATTTTGAGTACTTTGAGAGTTGAGGTTTTCAGGCACCTCTTTAGACGAATAAAGCTTCCTGAGATGTGTAGGAGGCATGATAGCTATCTAGTGTTCTCTTTTATTTTGATTCCGCTGTGTTGATGTAAAGGCAAAGTTGTTAAATTGCCTATATATACTCTGATCATCCAAGGGGGCATCTTCTTATGTCGCTCTTGGCGTATGTTGTAATAAATATATTTTCTCTAAACGTGGTTAAAGACTTTGGGATTATGTAATGAATTGGAAATGTTTTGAGATAGAATATGATCTTTTAGATGTTTTAAATTTTTTTCCATATTCATGTGTTTCTGTACATCAATGTATCTAACATTGCCGTATTTGGTCGCCGAGGATTAATAACTATGGCTGACTGCAGCATCCGTAGCCGTTAGTTTTGGGCCTCCAAGTAGAGGGATGTTACAAACCCCATACTAGAGAGTAGAATGACTGACTAAAGAAAACTGAACTTAACAGTTTTCCAAATAACTCATGTCCCTAGAGTGCGGATATGAGTATAAATGCTAAATGTGTGTGACCGACCACCTATGAAATGACTCTCGTCTTTAGAGTACGAATATGAGCATAAAAATATAAAAAGGTGTGACTCGACCACCCACTAACTAACTCTTCCTAGAGTGCGGATATGAGTATAAACAAATAGATGAGTGCAGTTCGACCGCTCATTATTCCATAAACTATGGCCTAAAAATGACAGGAGTGTAAAATCGCTAAGGATGGAGTTCGACCATCCACCTCCTAACTCTGTTAACCTATGACTAGGGTCAGGAGTATAATTACTCAAACCGATGAATTTGACGGCGTAACACTAAGGTTCGATCCCAATATTTAATACGACTCAAGGCCACGACCTTAGGGAGGCCTTAGGATGGATAATCGGATCGATATCCAATCCAACGAGCAACGAACCACAAATACATTAAATGGAAAACGTGATAGCTTGATCATTTAAACAAGCATATATGAGAATTCTACAAAAAAAATAAAAGAATTATTATTCACACAAAACTTGCTTCTCACAATATAAGTTTATCCAAAATGAGAAGTAAAAGTGGGGGTCGTACCCAAAACATGACCAACGAAAAGAAAACGTAGTCATCCAAGCTATTTACGCATTACACCAACCCAAAGATTATTTCTTGGACTTCCTATCTTTCTTTTGTTTCTTGGGAGTGGCTCCTTCCGAGCTGCCACTCGATCCTCTCTTCGACCCTTTTTCGCCTCAGATTCTCTTCGAAGAAACATCTTCAATTATATGGATTGAGGCAGCATCATCTTCAGAAGTAGGAGGGATCGAGGCACTCTTAGCACCAGATGCGCGGGGGACCTCATCTTGGTGAATTATCCCACCAGGAGGTATCATCTGGAGCAGGATAGGAATCGGCCCATTGAAATCCAAATCAACGGGCTCAGTTTTTGCCGTCTTTTTCAACAATTCTTCCTTGTCAATTCACTCTTTCATGCTAGACTCATCAGTAGGGTTGGAAGAGCCCATGATTACAACAACCTCATCGAAGGGAATTTCATGGTATGGGTCACTTCCTTCCTTGAACAATGCCTCCATGTATTGATCATCAATAACAATGGTTTCTTCTTGAGCACCCTGAGCAGCGGCCGAAGTTCTAACTTTAATGGATTCTTTCATGGCCACTTGTGATCCCAATTGAGGCACTTGTAAGGGAAGAGTAATGACACCTGATGGATTTAAAGCTGAGAAAAAATTTGGCGAAAAGGTTAGAAATATCAACTGATAACACCCTAACTTTTTTAAAGATGGAAAATGTCGACGAAATACCTTCCTCGGTGTGGCTCCCAAGTTGAGCTAGAATATCCTCAGAACTATGTTCGGGAATTGGAGAAAGCTAAGGCTTATTTGGATTATACCCGGGGATGGTTAAAGAATCTACCATAGAGCTAGGGATAGCATGGGATGCTGGGGGGAAATTCAGTTGTAACATCGGGTTGTGCCGGATCCTTCTCCCACTTCATGTGAAGAAGTAGCAACAGATTCTTTCTGAAGTGTAAGCTAGATATCATGCAATGTTTTGGGTTCATTGCCTAATATAATTTCACTTTCAAGCCTAGACAAGTCGATTTCCTCAGTATTAAGAAGTCTCTTTTCTTCTGCAACAAGAAATTCCCATGCGTGGTAGAGCTGGTAGGGATAATCGTCACCAAGCCATGTTAAATTTCAATGCTTGAGAACATTGGCGTCGTAAAGAATAAGAAGTGGGTCGACCTCGTTCATTGTCTCCTTTCTAACCTTATCCTTAGTAGCTTCTACTTCACGCTGAATAAGTGCATCAACACTTTGGCCCTTTCACCAACTCCTCACAAGCATCTTGAGCGATTTTCTAAGCATCATCTTTCTCCTTGTTTGCATACTTGAGCTTAGCTTTGAGCTACGCTATCTCCTTCAAGGTTGCAGATTCATTACATCGAGTTGTATCTATCTTGAGTGCTATTTTTTTATTTTGATGATGCAAAACCTGGACCATATCAAGATGACTGGATTTCATCTCCTTCATGGATTTGATGGTAGCATTAGCTTTTCCCTCGATCTCTGCTTGGGAGGTCCTAGAAGCTTCTAACTCGTTTGTCAAAGTATCGATAATCTTTTATTTTAAGCTTCTTAGAATTTTAAATTTTCAATTTCCGCCGCGCGCTCAAAAGATACTTTCGATATTCTCTCTGCTGCCTTCATCCATTCACGGTACTGCTTATGGATATCGATGACAAAGTCAATAGTCGTTTTTTGGACATGGTCCAGGACCCTCTTCATATTAGGAGGGAAAAGAACCCTTTGAAACATAGATTTTGAAGCTCTTCTCGAAGTTTTGCCATGCGAGCTGCTGGATCGACCATAGGATCTTCAGTAAGCTTTTGACTTCAGTACTTTCCTTGCCGGGTCTTTGGGCAAGAACACGTTCACTATGGTGATGACGATCACTGGACCATTGAGAGTGAGAAGGAACCAAAGGCTATGGAGGAACCAAAATGGGAGGGAGACCATGAGAGGGATCGATAGGTTGATCCCAATGATCAGTTAGCTTATCGGAACCCTTTGGAGGAGGGGATCTCGATCTTGATTGATGCTTATCTTGGGATGGCTTATCCCTATCACACATCTCTTGATGACCACAGTCCTGACCGAAGCGATAACTGGAATCATAATACTCTCGGCTACCACCTTGACGGTAAGAGCTAGAGCGTGAACCAGAAGATTGGTGGTGCATGTCCTAGAGGGAATCTAAAATGTTCCTTTTCTTTACCATCATTTCTGCAAAGGAAAACAGAAGTCAATCAACTTTAAGCATTAAAAACACAAGTTGAGCATAATGCAACGTTAAGGGGTGCAAGTGTCCTTGTGTTACCCCTTGACGAACCAGGTGCAGGAGCTTTGCTCATTGGAGTAACTTCTCCTCAAGAAGTTGGAATCTTAGTGACAGTTCTATATGAGATTCCAACCCATCAATACTCACATTAGTAAAGTGGAAAGCGTCAAGGTCATGCGGTAATTGTAGACCAGACAAAGAATAAAGTGGTTGACTTGAACACTATGACGGTTGGGAAAAAGAATTCATCTTGAATAATCTTAGGAGCTATCGACAACTTGAGTTGATCAGAAAGATGACTTTTTGGAAATTTATAAACAAATGTTTTCTTTTTTCTCCTATCGGGAATCGATGGCTGTGAGGTTTGTAAGGATCTGACCTCGACTCCCAGACCAGATTCGTCATTATTGTGATTGGCCACATCACCTTTATCTCCTTCGGCATCAATACTAGTGAATTCCAGAGCACCCATTGTTGGGGGCACGATGAGATCGATTCGATTGTCCCTTTGACTGACTGCAGCCCATGGTATTATCCTTGCAGTTTAAGCGACATTTGTTAGCCCTACACTGAGGCCCTCTTATGTCAAATAAAAAGTAACAAGGCATTCGTCAATAAGAAGATATTTGATGTTCCTGTCTTCAAGCGGTGCATTTTTCAGAGTTGTGACCGCCTCCTCATAAAGATTACCACTGGGTTGAGTAACGGTGCTTGTAAAAAGAATTACTTAGTCAGGAATACGACCCGAATATTGGTTTTCCACGCTAATATAAAGATAGTGGATAACACTTACGTCTTTCAGCCATTTTCGAGCGAAATTGTGCGGACAACGAATGAAGAACCACTCGCTTTTAAAGGTGCTTAACTTGTTCCATGCACCAGTTAGAATCTGACACCTCTTCATCGACTCAAGAAATGTAAACGAAAGACTCCCTGTCCTCCGCTTCAAAGAGAATATAAACCGAATGTCATCGATGGTTGGAGGATGACGCAAGAACTCCATAATTACTATATAAGTACAATTGAGAAGAGCGTAGCCGTTCGGATGAAGCTGTGCTGGATCTATCCTTAAATAATAAAGAATTTCCCAGATGTATGAGTTAAATGATGGGATGCATCCGACCCAGCACATGAACTTGTCGCATGCCGTATATCCTTTTGGAGGTCTATGTGCCCTATCATCCCGCGACGGACCAACACATTGTCAAAGGGAATGCCGTGCCTTATGCAAATTCGATGAAGTGCATCTTCCTTAATTTTAGAGGCTATAGAATCAGCAAGGTTTTCCAGAATAACTGCATCCTCTAGAGTATCGGGAGCGGGATTGACAACTTCTGATGAAAGAATGGGAACTGCATCAGAAAGATCAAACTGAGGTCCTGGATTTTTCGGTTGTTCTGAATAATGACTAGAGGACAGACTATCTGGATCAATTGTAGAACTTTATTCCACATCAGGTTTATCCTATTGAGAAGATGATCTAGCTGGCATAGCTGCAAGATGCCCAAAACGTCTAGAACCCATTGCTATTAAACTCAGTAAAAATCATGATTAGATAAAGTAACCTATGCCCCCCGGTGCATAGTGCGTACTAGTGTGTTGTGGTAAAGTGCTATGTAATGTCGTAATAAATTGTATGAATATAAAGATAGGAAAGACGACGAGACTTCGAGGTTCGATCGGAGAGACCGTCATTCCTAACCATCTCAACCGTTCTCTATGTCATTAGGGAACGATGCAATTTAAGTTTCATGATCGACTGTCAGCGAATCGGATAGGACTCTTCAGAATGGAGAATGCAGCTTTTCAAAGCACGTCATGTTCACACAAGACGTACTTTGGGCGGCAAATGTTATCCCTCCTTTTGGCAAGGTCGTGACACCAAGAACTTGACTAGAAACCAAAGACAATCCGTCCTGAAGATCGGTTATACACAGGTTCGCTATGGATAGTAGAAAATTTGGTTCGAGTCTAGATCAAGCTACAATTAACATGACAAGACAAGCAAAGCTATGAAAACCAACGTTCCAAATTTCAGGTCAATCGGAGTTTGTATGCTCAAGTTATGGATCGATCAAAATCAAGAGGGAATGCCTCAATTTGTATCCATCATAGGCCAACCTCCTTCGTATCCATGCGGCTTTGTATCCATCAGAGTCGACCTTATTTGTATCCATGGAAAGTCGTCATTTCGTATCGATCTCATTTCTACACGCTTCGTATCGATCCTCCCATTCACACATTTCGTATCGATCATCCATTGATCAATACAAAGAACACATGATAGATCGATACGAAAATCATCATTTTCGATCGATACAAAGCGGCCTCTAAATCATCGATACAAAAGAAGTTACTCCAAATCGATATGAAAAAGGCATAGTCCAGTGAAGGAAACAGTCATGCGGCATGAAATGTGAATCTCTCTTGAACCATCGCTCCATGTCACCACTGAACGATCTGATCGATACGCATAGCATCGATACGAAATACTATCGATACGAACCGATCGATACGCATAGTTCAGCCCATTGCAAAGTCAAACTTGGATCGATCATAGTTAAAAATCTACAAGTCCAAATGCTACCAAATTTTCACATGAGCTTACTTACCACCTCAACATTGTCTTTGATCGATCTCAGCTCAAATGGATGTTGTTTTGATCAATACGAATAAGGTAGTGATTGATCAGGGTCGATCCCAAATGACCTCGGATTGATCAAGTGGGCTCACCCATATGTGAGATGGAGTATTCCGAGGTCTAAGACAGATATTTTCAGACTACGCCTATAAATAGCAGCTCTATGCCTTTAGAAAATGGACTTTGATGCCATTACGCTGTTACTCTGCCGGAGATCCATTGTAACTTGAGTGTTTGAGTTATTCTCTGTTGTAATTAGTTCGTAAACATCAATAAAACAACAAATCTTCCAAAGTGGACGTAGGCTACAACGCCAAACCATTATAAATCTTTGTCTTTTTACATTTTTGTTTGCTGATTTTTGCATGTTTGTTAGATTAGCCTCTGTTTACATTTAAATTCTTCATTTTAATCTCTTCAAATACGTTCGAAGAATGTTGTACCCAATTTTGGTACAAACACTTTGGTGTTTTCACTAAGAAAACCCAGTTTTTCTCCTACTCATTGGATCTACTACCGTCGTTGGATTGTAAAAATCTAAGAAGAAGAGACAGTATATGTCATCCAGTAGTTTCTTCCATTCTATTCAGATTTCACCGGATCTAGGAAAGAGCTACATCACTCACCATGGTTACTACCAGAACCACTTCAACTGCTGCAAATTCAGAAGGAAGGGATATGTAGAATCCCACGCAGCTGAATACAATAGTTCAAGTATCTGCTGTAGCTCAAGATCCATAAGGCCCCGTGACTAGGGAAGAGTTCCAGATTCTGATGCAAGAGCTAAGCCAAAGCCGTTAGCAGTTCCTCCAACAGATCTGTGCCAACACGGAGCTCGCGAACCAACTAAATGAGGAAAGACGAAGGAGATCCAGAAGGGATCGTGCTTCCTATTCATCCACCGAAAGCTCGGCTTCCTCTGATTACAATCATAGACCTACACGCCAACGACTGGATGGAAACTATGTGCAAGCCTCCGGGCATCGGCATACTGTGAACCTTAGACAAGCCGGGGCTGGTTCTTCTACGGGACACCAAGCTAGACCCTCCTCCTGAGGAGGGGCACTTCCTTATCACACCATCGATAGCCACGTCGCTGCTGCCGCTATAAACTTGGAAGCTGAGATTCGGAATAGAGCAGATCCGACCCTTCGCCAACATATTCATGCTCCAAAACCCTATGTTCCTGAAGACCCGGGGCCAAGGAGGCGAGGAACGGACCGTCAACCATGCCCAGACCGTCCTCGCAATGTGGAACCCGACGAAGGCTTGGCCCCGAATGTCCAAATGCCCGACATTCCAACCATGATCCGCCAAATGATCCGTGAAAGTCAATGCCTGACCAATGACAATTGAGGAATCTCCCAAAGTCATACTCCGTTCATAAACGATATTCTTTATGTTGATCCACCTCGTCGATTCAGGATTCCTACCCTGCTTGTGTATGAAGGAAGTTCGGATCCTAACCAGCATATATTAAAGTACGAATGGCTCATGAATGCCGCTCAAGCTGACGATGCAGTTAAGCACAAGAGTTTCCCTATTTCCTTGGGAAGTATTGCAACAATGTGGTTTACTCATTTACCACCCAGATCTATTTCCAGTTTCGATCAGTTGGCTATGAAGTTTGTCGAACAATTCTGTATGCATGTTACAAGGCCAAAGGATGTCAACACCTTGTCCAGCATTACCCAAGCTCTGGGAGAGACACTTAGACGTTATTTAGAAAGGTTTCATGCTGCCTGTGATAAGGTCTGCAACCCGAATGACAATTCTATCTTAATGGCATTAACTAAAGGAATCGATCCTGATTCTATGTTTGGCAGTTGGTTGGATGGGAAACCCCCCACATCGTTGGATCGTTTCTGTGCTAAGGCGGCCCAGTTTTTTAGGAGAGAAGATGCTAGACGATCTAGGAAGTAGGACGATGTAGGGCCCAGTATCGAAGGCATTCAAAGTAATGTTGCTATGAAACGGACCGGTAAGGGTTCCAGTAAAGTGCAGTTGAATATACAGAACAAGCAAGGTAAGCATAAAGGCAATGGAGGTTAAGGTAAGAAGCAGGACCAAAATCGTGGACCGAGACCTAGAGCTCTCATGTTTGACCGATATACCCCGTTGAAGACATCCCTGGAGAATGTTCATTTACAGACTTGTAATACTGGCCTATATAAGAAACCAGCTCCGAAACAGTTATCTGAGAAGCAGATTCAAACTGGAAAGTTCTGCAAATTCCACGATTGCTATTGCGACAATACTAATGAGTGTCATCATTTACAAGACATCATTGAGAAGTTATTCAGAGAGATGAAGTTGGAACAGTTCGTTTGGGCGACGCAGGCTGGAGGTGCAGGCTCATCAAACCCGAATCAAGGTCAAAACCAGGCTAGACTAGAGGAACCCGCACGTACTAGCGAGAGGTTGGTAATAAATACAGTTAGTGGTGGTCCTCATCCAGCTGATCGGAGCTGGAAGGAAATGGAGTCGTATGCCAGTTCGATTAGGCATGCAGACTTCGAGTGTTGCAGTAATGTTGATGAGGAGGCTCCGGCGAAACAACAGAAAATGATGACAGACGACATCGTTTTCCAAAATAGAGATACTGATAGAGTCAAAGCCCCCGCTATTATCCACTAGTTATATCAGCTCAAATAGATCCTGCTTGGATGAAGAGGATCTTAATAGATAGTGGAAGCTCTGTGAATATTCTTTATAAATGAGCTTATGACCGGATGATAATGGAGGCGAAGGACCTAAAGCTGTGTCAGTCTCGCATACATGGCTTTAATGGAAGTGCAACGATACTCGCTGGGATGGTAGAGTTGTCAGTTGAGTTGGGAATCAGAGATCGCCGGAGAGTCCGGATGTTACAGTTCATTGTGTTAGACATTAATTCTCTATATAATGCTTTCTTGGGCCGACCGGCCCTAGCTGAGTTCAGGGCAGCTATTGCCCCATGGTGTTTGACTCTAAAGTTTCCCACAGATAACAGAGTTGGAGTTGTTCATGGAGATCAGGCGACTGGACATGCCTGTTATGTTGTTGAGCTGCGGGAGGCGCAGCGTAAAGAGAAGAACAAGGACGTAGAGAAATCTCTCTGCGTCCGGTTTTTTGAAAATTGACAGCTAACGCCTGGGCCTAGGCCTGGGCGCCGCAACCAATTCCTGAAAGATCTTGATCCACAAGATAATGATAATAAAGAGGATGTCAAAGACAGCCAGGCTTCTCCGGCAGAGTTGACAATCGATGTTCCAGTTGATGATAATGATAACTCCAGAATGATAAAGGTCGGATCTCAGCTAAGCCATCAGATGAGAGAGGAATTGGTTGAATTTCTCTGGAAAATCCTTGACGTGTTTGCCTGGACTCACTATAATATGTGTGGGATCTCGACGGATATCGCGGGCCATGCATTGAATATTGACCCACGGCATGTCCCAATCAAACGGAGAAGGTGTGATATGGATCCAGAGAGATCTGCCGCCCTGAAGGAAGAGGTAGACAAACTCAAATCGAACGGGTTTATTCGAGATGCTTTATACCTAGAATGGGTATCCAATCCAGTGCTTTTCAGGAAATCCAATGGGAAATGGAGAACTTGCATGAACTACTCAGATTTGAATAAAGCCTGCCCCGAAGACAGCTTTCCATTTCCCGGGATTGATCAACTTGTGGATTCAACGGTCGGACACGAGCTTTTATCTTTCATGGACGCATATTCCGGCTACAATCAAATACCAATGCATCTACTTGATCAAGAGCATACAAGCTTCGTCACCGTTCTGGCACTCTATTGCTATAAAGTGATGCCGTTCAGACTCAAGAACGCTGGGGCAACCTATCAAAGACTCACCAACCGAATGTTCACTAACCAGATCGGGAGAACCATGGAGATGTATGTGGATGATATGCTCATGAAGTCGCGGCTGTCCATCAATCACGTCAAAGACTTGGAAACGATGTTCAACATCCTTCGACGGTACCAAATGAAGCTCAACCCATTGAAGTGTCATTTCGGAGTCGCATTCGGAAAGTTCCTTGGATTCATTGTTAATGCTCGAGGAATTGAAACCAGTCCTGAGAAAATCTGGGCGATTCAAAATTTCAAGACTCCCAGAACTATAAAGAAAGTGCAGAGTCTCAACGGGAAGGTGACAGCCTTGAGTAGATTCATCTCCAAATCCACAGACAAGTGCATTCCCTTCTTCGATCTGATCAGAAAAGAAAAGCAGAATTTTGAGTGGACGAAGGAGTATGATGGCGCATTCCAAGCACTGGTTCAACATCTGGCAACGCCACCTATTTTGTCGAAGCCGGTCGATCGTGAAAGATTGTATATCTACCTGGCGGTTTCAGCAAATGCGATCAATGCTGCACTGATTCGGGAAGAAGATCAGATCGATCCACCGGTCTACTATGTCAACAAACAATTGACTGGGGAAGCAAGAAACTACCCGAAGCTAGAAAAGCTGGCTTATTGCCTCGTCTTTGCCTCGAGGAAGCTCCATCCTTATTTCCAGGCTCACCCGATCACAGTCTACACCGACCAGCCGTTACGACAGGTCCTTACACGACCTGAGACGTCTGGTAGATTGCTTTAGTGGAAAATCGAGTTGAGTCAATTTGACATTGCTTATACACCAAGGTGAACCATTCAAGGACAAGTTCTCGCGGACTTTATAGCTGAATTCACTATACCGGAGAACTTGCCCAAAACCAGTGAATCTCCCAAGTACATATGGAAGTTATACACTGATGGTGCATCAAATGACCGTTACTCAGGCGCTGGAGTAGTACTTGAAACTCCAGAAGGTTGATCCATATGTTATGCTTTGAAGTTTGACTTCCGCGCAACTAACAACGAGGCAGAGTATGAAGCTTTACTCGTGGGGCTCAGACTTGCCAAAGATTTGGGAATTATTGCTGTGGAGATCTACTGCAGCTCACAATTGGTCGTATGCCAGGTTCGGGGAGAATACCAAGATAGAGACCGGAGGTTGGCTGCTTATCTTGCTCGGATTCAGGGAGTGTTGAATCAGTTCGACTACTATGCCATCCTCTGTATACCCCGGGAGCATAATCAGAAGGCCGATTCTTTGGCAAAACTGGCCAGCACCAACGAGGCACATAAAATAGGGCTCGTCCCCGTTGAGACACTTACCACTCCGAGTATCGATCAAGTAGAGACAGATTGGGTGCAAGAGGCAACGCCGAGAAGGAGTAGTGGA
This sequence comes from Allium fistulosum, assembly GCA_030737815.1. Lineage (NCBI taxonomy): Eukaryota > Viridiplantae > Streptophyta > Magnoliopsida > Asparagales > Amaryllidaceae > Allium > Allium fistulosum. The sequence continues at coordinate 1,219,598,173 of CM060902.1, forward strand.
TGACCCCATTCAAAAACTACCTTCAGCATGGAGCTTTACCTGAGCGCAAAAGTGAGAAAAGACAAGTTCTCCTAAAAGCTTCACGATTCATTATCCAGAATGAAGTCATGTACAGGAGGGGATACTTTGTTCCTTTACTCCGGTGCATTGCCCACGATGAGATCAAACAAGTGTTACATGATGTGCACGAGGGAGAATGTGGCGATCACACTTAGGGGCAAGCTCTTGCTAAGAAGATACTCTGATATGGATATTACTAGCCGACCATGAACCGAGACGCATCGGACTACGCCAAGAAATGTGATGGATGCCAGAAGCATGCCCGAATTCCAAGAGCCCCGCCGACCGAAATTACTCAGATGGTCAGCCCATGGCCGTTCGCCATATGGGGCATCGATATAATAGGATCTTTACCTCTGGCTAAAGGTGGTGCGAAGTACGCCATCGTTGTAGTTGACTACTTTACAAAATGGGCGGAAGCCGAGACCCTTGCTACCATCACGATGAAGAAAGTGATCAACTTTGTTGTACGCAACATCATCTATCGTTTTGGTATCCCATAAACAATTATCACTGACAACGGAGCCCAATTCGATCGTATCGAGTTCAAGAATTTCTGTCAATGTTTCCACATTCAAAAGAAGTTCTTGGCAGTTTCTCACCCTCAAGAAAATGGACAAGTCGAAGCTATTAAAAAAGTTATCAAGTCTATTCTGAAAAAATGACTGGAGAAGGATGGAGGTAGATGGGTCGATGAACTTCCCATGACCCTATGGGCATATCGAACTACTCACAAGTCCATGACCGACCACACTCCATTTTAACTTTCCTACGGCTCTGAAGCCATCATTCTAGTTGAATTAGAAGTACCTTCTCACCGTATGAAATATTATGATCCAAAGACGAAAGCCATATAAGTTGCCGAATCTCTAAATTTATTGAATGAGAAGCGTGAAGAGGCTGATTTGAGGGCAGCCGCACACCGGAGTCAAGTCGCCCGATTATACAATGCTAAGGTCTGACCCATAACCTTTGAACTTGGCGATCTTGTACTCAAGAGAATCTATCCGGTCCCTTCACATATGAAACCAAAATGGGAAGGACCGTATGTTATTGAACGAAGACTTGGAGACGACACATTCAAATTATCAATTGTTGATGGTCTCACTTTGCCGAGAGCTTGGAATAGCAACAGTCTCCATCGCTACTACACCTAAAAACTTTATTTATTCATTTAGTCTGCTTATCATTTGAAATTTGTTTATGCATTTCGAAATTTGAACTTATAATAAGGCAACTGACTTTGCCGTACTTTCACATTTCAGCAATAAAATGCAAACTTGTCAAGCCGGAGTAGCGATCCTTGAAATGCGTCATGCGAGCACCACGATGCACAAAGTGCTAAGTTCCATCTTACGGTTGGATTTATTTGAATAGGGAGTGACTGTGATCTGCGGTAACTCGCTAGTGAAACCCCAAGCTTAGGGGCAAGAAACCACATTAAAACTAAAAAGGATTGATACACGACAATCCTCCAACGAGCTCCAGTTCCCAAAGTGCAAACTGGAGTACAGATGTCAAATCCAAAACATAGGCTCGAGGAGGGTGGATCCATCCGCCCACGGCTTTGCCCGTGTTCAATTTAAACCCGAGGAGGACAGACCCGTCCGTCCACGACCTTATCTCCATTTTTACAAGTTCGAGGAGGATGGACCCGTCCATCTACGACTTCGCTTGCCTACACAGAGTGGATGTAATATGACCATCCACCACCCTGATCAACTCCTCGTTCAGAGTGCGAACGAGATCCTAATACTTAAACAGATGTGATTGACCGTCTGTCAACTAAGTCCAGATTCCCGGAGTGTGAAATGGAGTATAAACAGTGAAACGGGTTGATCGACCACCCATCAACTGACTCTGGTCCCGAGAGCACGGACCGGAGTAAAAACATTAGAGTGGGTGTGACTGACCGCCCATCGACTAACTCTGGTCCACAGAGCGCGGACCGGGGTATAAACATGAATCGGGTGTGAACAGACCGCCCATGAGATAACTCTAAGTCCCCTGAGCACGGACCAGAGTATAAACGTAAAACGGGTGTGACTAACTACACGCAAATCAACCTAAGTCCCCAGAGTGCGAACATAATTCTAAGTATTAAACGAGTGCGACTGACCACCTGTGAAATAACTTAAGTCCCCGGAGCACAAATATGACTTCAAACATTAAGAAGGCGTGACCGACCGCCGGCATACAAGTTCAATCCCCAGAGTGTGGATGCAATTACCAATAGATGAACGAGTGTGATCCGACCACTTAAAACTCATTTTGCTTTACCTTTGTTCCGACTAAGTTAAGTTAAACTTATTGAAAGCGAAAAATGACTGTCGACCGACCACTTCAATTCTCTCCAGAACTGGGGGCATAACTCAAGTACAAGCCGCTAATTAAGATAGCGCAATGTTGGGACTCGACTTAACGTTTGGTTATGACCGAAGCCATGACTTCAGGACTTAACAACCGAACTCAAGTCCGCCCCGGAAACTAAAGCCTCACAAGTACATTTAATGTAAATTCGAGCACTAAAACATTTAAATAAATAAACATAGAGTTATGCTCATGACAAAAGGAAATTTTATTTCTATTATTCTTTGGAAAAAAGACAAGTACAAAATCTTATTCCAAGAACTCCTATAAGCAGGGGCCGAACCCGCTTCTATACACGACCTACAAAAAGTAAAACGAAATATTATCTTCTTATCTAACAAAAGAGGGAATAGAAGGACACGTCTACTTCTTCGACTTCTTCTTCTTCTTCCTCGCTGATGACACACTAGAACTACCACTCGGATGCCTCTTCGAGCCTTTGCCTTCCTGGCCTCCTTTTGTTGGTTGGTCTTCGGCCAGGGGAATTACAGTTGTCTCTTCCTCCGAACTCACAAGGATCCGGATACTTTCTAAATGCGGAGCCGGAGAAATGGTGGCACTTTCAGTGTAGGAAGACGGAGGAGGCACGCTAGTATCGACGATTGTGTCATCAAGAGAAATCATATGCATAGGGACCGGGCCGGGACCCACCATACCACCTCCAACACTACTGACCCGCTGGTCATGCTCTATTTCGGCTGTGATTTCTACCATTATCTCATCAGCCCTTTGTGCGCTAACGCCCGCTGGAATGCTGCTGGTCGGGCCCGAGGAGCTAGTTGTAAACACATCTTCACCAATATCGAAAGGCAGATCAGTGATTGGGTGGCTTTATTGGCCGAGGAGTTCTTCCATCATTTGTTCGTCAAGAACGAAACTGCTCTCGTGAACCTCCCCGGTTGATGTAGCGGCCGTAGTAGTCGTTGCCTCCATCATAATGGCCTCCTACTCATGATGCAATTCTTGGGTTGCAGGAGGAACGGTTGGTGCATCATCTATAGCTGAATAAAGATAAGAGAAGATATTAGTGACATCTTCCGATAACGCTCCTGCATTTATGCAAATGAAAAGAGAAACGTAGTAAGATATCTCTAGAGATTGAGAAACATGTGATTAAAGGGTATGTGGACCTGTGAAGTGTGTGCATCCATGTGCAAACCCCCTAACCAACCGGTTGTGGCAAGCGTGCTTGAAGGAGTTGGCTCCTCTATATCTAAACCACTCTGAAGACCCTCTAGTCCGATATCTTGAGGTAAAGACAAGTCATCCGGAATGGGAATGTCTACCAGTACCTCAAAAGAGCTCTCCATTCATGGAGGAGAAGTCTCCGCACTTACACCAATTATAACGAGTGGAGATAGCACGACAGTTTTGCGTCTCATGGCTTTGTTGGCAATAGACTTGCCTCTTCTTTTTAGCTCTAAGGATCAAAGACATTGCGAAGGCCCAGCTGCAGGCTCGTCTCCAGTGGGCACATTCTCATCACTACCTTGTTTTGTAATCACGACACCAGGAGCTCTTCTCCCTCCATGCCTCATGGGTGACATTTTAAGAACTCCCGCTGATCCGATGCTCTAGTCTCTATCTATCAACCCCACGGCAATCAAATTTTCATCTATGAGGACTTCTTCAATTTCTCTATGTGCGGCTGACACCGCTTGAAGAACCCTTACTATCTCTTTAAACTAAGCCCCTTCGGGTTGCGGAATCGAAGCTGTATAAGCAGCAAAGCATTAAACTAGGCACCAATTGATACTGTCCTATTAATCAACAAAGAGGTTGGAGCACTTATGTCTGACTAGCCACCGTCTGGCGAATTCCGGTGGACACCGAACGAAGAACCATTCGGTCTTAAAGTAGCTTAGCTTGCTTCAAGCTCCCATAACTACCTGGCAATTTCTAATCGCTTCCAGAAAAGTGAAAGAAGGGTTGTGCCCACGACTTTTTATGTTAAACAGATATCCGATTTCTTTCACAGTATGGGGGCGGAAGGGTTGCTCCATGAAGATAACAAATAGACTGTTGAGCAAGGCATACCCGTTAGGGTGCAACTGGGACGGAGAAATCCTCATGAAAAGCAACACTTCCATAATGAACTGATTGAAGGGAGGAAGTGTTCCAGCTACACACATGAATCTATTGCAAGCCGTGTATCCCTCCGGGGGGTTGTGAGCTCTGTCTTCCCTGCCTGGTTCCAAGACTTCTTCCATAGATAGCCCGTGCCTAAGGCAAATCCTGCCTAACACATCTTCAGAAATTTTTGAACGGATAGAATCCTGCGGGTTCATAATAAAAGCAGCAACTGGCATCTCGTCCGGAGCAGGGCTTAATACTTCGGCTGCAATGGTTGGCATTTCAATTACTGGAAGAGAAGGGCTCTGGAGATCCCGTGGCTCAGAACTTCTGGGTTCCATAGCTATTGAACTCAATAAAAATTATCATTAGTCCGTGTTCCCCCCGGTGTGAAGTGCGTGAATGTGTTGTGCAGTGCAGTACTACATAATACTTAGGATTTCTACAAATTTAGAAGGCGTTAGAATGACAAGACTTCGAGATTCAACCAGAGAGACCGTCATCGCTGACCGTCACAACCGTGCCATCCTAACTTCGGAGAACGATCCATGTCCGAGTTTGTTAAGTTTGTCAATAGTTCCATCGACGAGTTCCGAAGGGCAGTCAAATATGTAGTTTAATAGTTAAGTTCAGATATGCAAGGCTGAAGCTCGTCGGAGACAAGTGTTCGATTATGCAAGATTTTGCATCCATCAAAGTTCAAAACTTGGATCAATCGCCAGAAGCCCCATTCGTATCAATCATGAAAGAAATAAATTTGTATCGATCACGAAAAGTCTAGTTCGTATCGATCCCAAGCCTTCATCTCGTATCGATCATGGGTCGCGTCTTTCTATCGACAGAATCGATACTTCGTATCGATCACATAGTCAGGTTTTCGTATCGATCGCTCCAGATCAATACGAACTACCACCATCTCCAATCGATATGAAGCCACTCCCTCCCTTGATATGAATCTCCATTGTTTTCAACCGATATGAACTTCTATTGTTTTCGGACCGATACGAGTCACTCTTCCTCATCCATGACCGATACGAATGATTCATTCGTATCCGTCTACCATCCTTCTTTTCCAAACGGCATAAACACCATTCATTCCTTCCAAGTCCCCGCTATGGCCTAACTCTGGCCGCGACACCACCTGAATCAGCCACGAATGTGAACGAATTGGCACTAGAACTTGAATCTCATCGTTCTAAGATGGATTATTTCAACTAATTACCTAGACTAAAGGATTGGTTCGAAAGGTTAATGGGTTGTTCGATTTGAGGATGAAGACAGCTCTTGTTCTCGAGTGTTCTATCGATACGAAGGCAAGAGTAAAGTGAGAAGCAAGTGAAAATTTTCTAAGTCCAAAACATATTTATATGGATGCAAAACCAAGGGGAAAACGATTCGTCTAACAGTAACATGAACCGGTCGGGGCGGTCAAAGTCAGATCGATACGAAAGCGAATGATCAAACAAACCTGGAGTGGTCACAACTTCCATCGATGTGAAGAGGCTAGTTTGTAACCATCAATTCAGATCGATCCATAGCATGGCTGCTCATATCCGTCGGTCACCCATCGATACGAAAGGTGCAACAAAGGCTTATTTGAACTATTCGAATCCATGATACGAAGTAACAATTTCGTATCCATCCCCTTGAAGACCACAAGAACTAGTATCCATCGATACGAATCATCTCCAAAACCACCTACTTCATATCGATAGCCATCGATACAAAATTCAAATCCCAACTTCTCAAATCGTTCCAGGAGAGGATCGATATAAAGGAAGAACTTAAAACAACCACCAAAACGTTGTTACAACTCGAATTTCACATCGATCCAGGAGAGGATCGATACGAAACTCGATTCAAACAAAAAAGAAAAAAAAGCTAAAAGACTTGAGAATGACCCATGAACGTGCAAACGTGAACATGAGTCAAGTTAACATATGTGCATGTATGACGAACTAACATTCAATTTTCAAAATTGATAGGAATTGAATGCTCACCTACTGGAAACCAAAACGGTAACCACAAATTGCAAACAATCGACACTCGGTTACAACAAAACACAACGTGATCATTGGTAGTCAACAATTCCACATTTACATTATTGGAAATCAATCAAAGGTTACTTCTTTCAATGAAAAGACAACAACTATTCAGCGAATCAGATAGGACTCTTCAAAATGGAGATTGCAGCTTTTCAAAGCACATCATGTTCACACAAGACGTACTTTGGGGGGCAAATGTTATCCTGCCTTTTGGCAAGGCTGTGACACCAAGAACTTGACTAGAAACCAAAGACAATCTGTCCTGAATATCAGTTATACACAGGTTCGCTATGGATATTGGCAAATTTGGTTCGAGTCCGGATCAAGCTACAATTAATATGACCAGACAAGAAAAGCTATGAAAGCCAACGTTCCAAATTTCAAGTCAATCGGAGTTCGTATGCTCAAGTTATAAATCGTTCAAAATCAAGAGGGAAGGCCTCAATTCGTATCCATCATAGGCCAACCTCCTTCGTATCCATGCAGCTTTGTATCCATCGAAGTTGACCTTATTCGTATCTATGGTAAGTCGTCATTTTGTATTGATCTCATTTCTACATGCTTCGTATTGATCCTCCCATTCACACATTTTGTATCGATCAACCATTGATCGATATGAAGAACACATGACAAATCGATACGAATATCATCATTTTCGATCGATACGAAGCGGCCTCTAAATCATCGATATGAAAGAAGTTACTCTAGATCGATACGAACAAGGCATAGTCAAGTGAAGGAAACGGTCATGCGGCATGAAATATGGATCTCTCCTGAACCATCGCTCTACGTCACCACTGAACGATCTGATCGATACGCATAGCATCGATACGAAATACTATCGATACGAACCGATCGACAAGCACAGTTCAGCCCATTGCAAAGTCAAACTTGGATCGATCATAGCTCAATATCAATAAGTCCAAATGCTACCAAATTTTCACAGGAGCTTACTTACCACCTCAGCATTGTCTCTGATCGATCGTAGCTCAAATTGATGTCGTTTTGATCGATATAAATAAGGTAGTGATCGATCGGGGATCGATCCCAAATGACCTCGGATCGATCAAGTGGGCCCACCCACGTGTGAGAAGGAGTATTTCGAGGTCTAAGCTAGATATTTTTAGACCACGCCTATAAATAGCAGCCCTATGCCTTCAGAAAATGGACTTTTGACGCCATTACGACGTTACTCTACCGGAGATCCATTGTAACTTGAGTGTTTGAGTTATTCTCTGTTGTAATCAGTTAGTAAACATCAATAAAACAACAAATCTTCCAAAGTGGACGTAGGCTACACGCCGAACCACTATAAATCTTTGTCTTTTTACATTTCTGTTTGCTCATTGTGGCGTGTTTGTTAGATTAGCCTCTGTTTACAGTTAAATTATTCAATTTAATCTCTTCAAATACGTCCGAAGAGTGTTGTGCCCAATTTTGGTTCAAACATCTATGGCATTTATTTTGGATTGAAATGATATATATCCATCTCCGAATTAAATTGGAATAACTGATTCACTTGGCCATAGGATAGAAAATTATATACAGACACTGGATTGGTTAAATTAAGTGATTTTAAAATTTTGATTTGAAATTATTTAAATGATTTGGTTTTAGGAAATAAAAATTGAATTTATGGAAATCAAATTATTTTTGAACTAGAGCTCGAAATGTTGAAATTTAAATTTGGTAAAGAAATTGTTTTAATTAATCGAAGTTGAGATTTTTAAGTGATAATCGAAATATGATGTGAATTTCAGAAATTCATTTGTTTTCAAAGATTGGACTTTTATTCTAATTTTGAATTTTGCTAAGTAAAAGTGATATAAAACGATATTTCGAAATTGAGCTCGAAATTGAATTATATTTGAAAATTTGGATTTTAAATTGGATTTTGAAGTTAAATTTGATTTAAATGTTTTGAATCGATATTTTGGAAATCAGACTCGGAATTGATACAAATCAAAATGGTTAAATTTAAGAATTGAGTTGACATTAATTTGGCACTGGAATTGAAATTAATTTGGAATTGGAAGTGAAATTAATTTGAAATTGAATTGAAATTAATTTGGAATCGAAGAAAAATTCGACTTGAAATCGGAATTGAATCGATTAAATCGAAATGGAAATTGGAACTGATTTGAATTGGAAAATTTGGAAAGTGAACCAGTTTGACTTTGAAACTATTTTCAAATAAATTATTTTTAGTATAAACTATTTAAAATCTATCTTCTTAAATATTCAAATTATTTTGATTTCTCAAACTATTTTACTATATATACCATTTTCAATACTCAAACTATTTTCTATTAAACTATTTTAACTATTTAAGCTATTTTAAAACTATTCAAACTATTTTCTTAAAGTTCAAACTGGTAAAGGGTGGAATGTTTATATTTAAATCTTGGATTTAAATGCGAATGAGGTTAAATTGAAGTTATAACCTAAACTAAAATTCGAAAAAAATTTGGAAGCAAATTCGAGATATTAAAGCAAAAATGACACGATATATTTTGAGTAAATATGATGATTTCGAAATGAATTTGATTTTGAAGCAAATATGATATTTTGATATCAAATGTGAATAGTTTTCGAAATGTAAAAGAACCAACCGGTGTGTAAAATGACGTTTGGTTGTTAAAGAGACTAGGGCCTCTTATTAGTAGACTCTTTGTCAATATTGGAACCACTTTGACAACCGTGTACGCGGTGGATGATATCCAGAATGTGGTGGTTGAAGTGGCGAACGTTTACTGGAATGAAGTAAGAGAACGATGATGGATAGCCTTGACAGTTGTGTTACAATTAAAATGACTAAAATAGGACCCTATGTCTGGCCAATGTGGTTAGCTACCTCTAGCGACGTTGATCACTCGTATTACTATCGTGATTTTGTACTCGATGGGTGCACCCTTATGTTCGGATTCATTGCCGCGGTCGGCCACGGATGGGTTACGACCAGCCAAAAAGGGTAAATTGGGAGAATCCTACCTTGGGCATTGTCTCACGTGCCTTGTCATATTTATCCTTATGCGAGCCCATTACGACTTTGGTTTAGTACTATAAAAATGTGTTAAGGTGGATCAATGTAAAGCCTCAACACTATTTTGATATTTATTTTACTGATAGACATTACCTACTATAGCGTATACTATTATATATAAATAGTTTAACGGATCCTTAGGAGATGGAAAATCCAGTAACATCTCTTAAGTTATTGCATGCACGTTATACACTGGATAGGAGATGTAAAATCCCGTAAACATCTCTGACGCTGTTACACTCATATTTATTGATATTGATTTGACTTACATAAGAGTATTTCAGTCCCGACTCGAGTGTTTTGTCTTTTCATTACACTCGGGTCAGCCTTGAGTTTTAGTGCATTGAATATTATTCTCTGGAGGATGAAGACGAAGATTTGGTATATTATTACTATTATTATTCTCCGCATCATGTTATTCTGTTGCATTTTATTTATCCTTGTTGTATATAGATAACCCTGATAAATGTTGTATAGATTATAATCAAGTGTATAGTAAACAGTTTCATGAACTGTTATTTGATTATTATACTTTATCATTCCGCTGTGAGATTCGGTGTTTGCTTTCTTCTTCTTTTCTTATTTTTCTTAATTATCCCTATTGATTATCTATGTTCTAGATTGTTTAATTTGACATGTGTGGAATTATTGTCGATTTAAACCTTTCGAAATGTGGGTCGTCACAGTTGGTATCATAGCTTTGGTTTAGCGATAACCTTAGCTTTGTGGGGTTTGACTCAATAGAGATATGGTAGTAATACCCTAGAATGAGTCTGTTTGAGTATATATATGAGAGAGTATACTTATTAGTGTTATAAAATGTTTTATATTGTGTTTACTTATCCATTGAGTTTTTATGAATTCTAGTTGGTGCGTGGGACGCCATGTTATCGATAGAGGTTTCTAAACACTTTAACGAGGCAAGTCGACATAATATCGTTTTAAAATAGGGTAAATGAAATAATTTTACCTAAATTATATTATATATATAAAATGATAATTTTTAATGAATGATAGTTGTTAGGAACTGATAATATTTAATTATCATCAATTAGTGGTTAAATAAAAAATTAAACGAATACTTAATGAATTTTATTTTATGAAGCATTGATAATTAAATTGAACTGAAATCAATTAAAATAAAAATTGGCTAAAATGACCAAGTTGTAAATTAATGGAATATTTTGGTAATAAGGTAAGGAAATTGTTGAAGTATATTTATAATATAGCTTATATAGAAATAATTTAAAAATTGAAAATTTTAGAATTGTTTCAAAAAAAATTTCAAAGCCTTAAAAATTAATAATAGTATTACTTGGAAGCGTTTTGACTAGAAATATATTTTTAAAAGATTTTGAGAAAATAAAAGCATTAAACTCGCTATGGTCACTGGGAAATAATTCTGGGAATGACTACAACATCGCCAGTATTCATTTTCGAGTCTCTAAATGAGAATTGGTAGCAAAAGAAATTTATTTTCGATTAAAACAAGTTTTGACTGTGAAAAAAAAATTATTCTAAGTATGATTCGATAAATATATGAAAATAGTTTTGAACTTTTAAGTGAAATCAGTATATATTAAAATAAGTTTACATCTTATAATTTTAAACAGGAAAGTAAAATTTAAATTTTAAAACTGTTGAATATTTTGGTTAAGCAAACAAAAGAAGATTCAAATTTAAGATATGAAATAAAAAAATTAATCTAAGAAATGTTAATTAAATGGAGTTAGTGAAAACAAGTAAATAAAATGAAGTTTAACTCAAGAAAGCTTAAATAGAAATGAATTGTATTTGAAATGAATTAGATAAAATAATAAAATGAAATTTTAAATGAATCATTGTTAATTTATAGATTGAGAATATTAAGCTAAAAAAAATTTAAATTTGTAAAATGTGAATGATAAAAAACTTTAACTAGAATAAAATTTAATAAAATGAGAAATGGATTAAAATGAAGTGAAGTTTAATATGACATTAAAAATATAGAATTGTATTTGAATGAAATTAGATAAATTAGTAAAGTGAATTAGTTCCACTTAAACTATAAATTGAATTAATAAAATGAATACGAACTTGAATTTTTAAAATGAAATGTAATTTAATTGTGTAAAAAATTAAATAAAAATAAATGAATGTAAGTAAAATTAATATGGTTAATTGAATTTAATCTAAATGTGATATAAATAAATTAAATGCAAGTGGAGTGAGTTTTAAAAATTGAGTGTTAACTAATTTAATACGAAATAAGAATTGAAGTCCAAGTGTTTAAGAGAAATTATAAATCGAAGTTATAACTGTTAAATTGGAAGATAATGGGAATTCAAAACATATAAAATTGTTGAACATTCTTATTAAATAAAATGAATAAGATTAATTTGTATAATACTCAATTACATTCTAAAACATCGAAATAACTTACCATAAATGTTTAAGAAGTTAAAATATTTATAAGAATATGTAATGGAATATTATACAAGTATATCAATACTTCATTAATTAAAATGTTTATAAATAAAATTTAAGTTGTTATAACAAATGTTATATACTTAATTAGTATATTATGAAATGATTAATGGCTAAATTGAACAAGTAAATGGAACTTAAGAAAGTAGACAAATGAATTAAATAATATCTTCTTTTTTTTGAAATGGTACTTAGATACAATATGTCACTGGGACAACAGAACACAAACCACATGTCAATAAATGTTCGAATCAAGCTACGCAAGTTTCGAACTTGTGACCTCTCGCACCAAAGCCGAATCACTTAACCACTGGGACAATGGTGCTTGTCGAATTAAATAATATCTTGTAAGTTGTTTATCGAATTAAATGTAAATTTGCGAAGAATGTTGTAAATTAATTTGTAACTTTTAAGGAGATTATAAATTTGAACAAGTTGGAATAAAAAGAAACGAACCTTTATAAAATAGTGATAAACTAAAGAAATGATAAATGAAATGTTTCACGAATGAATTTAGTATTAAATGAAAATTTGTGAAGGTAAATGTATAAACATATTCTGTTAAGGAAATAAATTAACAAAATGAGTCAAATAAAATAGAATTTGATTCAAAATGAAAATGAACTTAAGTTGTAAAGTTATATTGAATGCAATAACTTTAATCATTGAATGTAAGAGAAATTTGATTTCAATGAATGTAAATAAGTGAATGTGAATTAAGTTAAAATAAATGGATTGGATGTGAGCATAACAAAATTTAAATGAATGGAATGAAAATTCATTAAATAATAAATAAAATGAATGTCACTAAAATAAATATTAATCAATTGAAAATAAATCGATTGAATGTAAATACATTGAATTGTAATCAATCAAATGTGAATGCAATGAATATTAGTTGATTGAAAAAATTGGATTGAAACCAAATTAGTTGAGTGTAAATGAATTAAAAGCGAGTGAATTGAATATAAATCCATTGTATGATTAACGGAATGAATATTAATAGGTGAATGTTAATCAATTAAGAAGTAAATAAAGTGAATGCAAATAAATTGGATGTTAATGTAATTAATTGAAATCGAGTCAATTGAAATGTTAATGAAATGAATGTTAATAAGAAATAAAGGGTATAAATTAAAATTTGACATTGGATAATATAAATTCACATGGTTATGAATTAATTGGATTAATTGGATGGATATTGATGGTTGGATGGTTTCTTTTGTTGCAAACCATTGTTATTGCTGTTTTGATTGCATATGATTGTTGGATGTTGCGTATTTGTGCTTGTATTTATTCTTTGGATTCAAAATCCATGTTATATGGTTATATTTGACTTATACATGTTTTTATATCTCTATATGAAACTAATATCTTAAATTGAGTAGAGATAGGTTCATACAAAGACGTTTGGACATATACGCGGGTTTTATGTGCTTTTGCTTGCTTAATACGAGCGAACTCGCTCGTATTAAAATTAATAAGGTATGTATCTCGGATTACATACCGCGATTTTATATTTCTTCCCTTCGGGATGCCTCATCATTGAGATGAGATGTATATTAGATATATATTGGGTATATTTGTTGTCATGGCCCATTTTTTCGTAACCTTTGAGCCGACAATAAACCACACATGTCCAACTCAAATTGAACGAAAAGACGGAACACGAAGGGTAAAAAGAAAATAAGACAGAACAAAATCACACATGAATGGAATAATATATAATATTGAACAAATATCTTTATGGCGGAAAACTTAAATATGATATATCAGAGTCTAACCTAAATTCAGCTTGGACAGTTATAAACATCTGTCCTTACCATTGCCGACAAATGTTAAACAAAAACAAACAACAGCAGCGGATAATAGAATATGTCCATACGTAGATGAATATCTCCAGCTCTCCTCTGGAAACTCCAACCGTTTTCAGCTAAACTTGAAACTACTCGGATCTGACCCGAGTATTGAAAATACCCGGATCAGGTTTGATAAACCAATGTGAGAAACTCAAATATAAATGACAGTGTCATATATCAGCCTTTGAATAAAATCCTTCGGAAAGAAAGAGTATCTCATAAGATCGCGCCCACACATAAACACAGACAGGTTTTTACCTTATGATAACCAAAACACTTTTATATCAAAACATTTGATATTATTTCTAATGACATCTCTTTGAAAATGTTTGCAAATAGACTTATTAATCTTAGCCGGAATTGTTACCATTATTAAATTCCAGCATACTAGGCTCTACAAACAAAACCGTAGGTTCTTATTGGAGAACGGATTTCCATACAAATGACCAGGTGAAGGGACTACCTTCCAGCAGTACATCTCTAGAGGAATGTACCGAGGACCATCACAAAGGATCCTCTACCAACACAAGACCAACCTATCTCTATAACTAGATAGTACCGAATATATCATCCCCCGGTCATTACCGACCTTTAACCGAGCGCGCTCTAGCATACAAACCATATTAATTTACATCCCGAACTTCATAGCGGAAAGAAATATATCTAGAAGGGGATGATCATACCCTAATTGGGAATGACCCACTTAGCCTTGCTGCATCTAACCCTATTTCAGTTATTTCCGGTTGATGAGGCTCGATGCTATGATTACCTTTTCACATAGCACATCTTCTTTCACTTTGAGTGCCACATTCACATGACTAATTTCTACAAACGTATAACTCCCGAGCTCATACGTCTCAGGAAAGGGTGTTAAGCTAAGAGAATGTGTCTTCTCCACCACCAAATAGATATACATTTATAGAGATCACTCGTTGTGATTTAGAATGCAAGGTCAGACACTCATCCATACAAGTTCGTTTTGGGACCGAACGAAACCGAAGGTACTTTCCTCGGCCATTACTAGGCAAGAAGCCCTTGTGGTTTTGAGATTTTTCATAACAAAGAGACCAATGCAACAATATAGTGAATCGGGAGTTTTATCCCCAATTAATCAACAAGTAGTCCCTCGTTATTATTTTTCTTAACATCTCCATCTTCAAACATCTTCAATCTTCGAACATGTAAACTGGTTCAAAGTGGTTCGGATAGGAATCACCCAAATCCGACCTGGTTCCTTCGAAATCCAATTATTGCTAAAAAGTGAATATGAGTATACAGGAATTATTAAGTCTCTTCACTTTAAATTCTTTTCGAATGACCACAAAATCTCTTTCTTTTGTCTTAGAGTAATTTTAAGCAATTCATTCTTTATCTTTGGATAATACTAATCTTCTTTTATTTTGAAAACTTAATACAATCTTTTTAGAACATCCGGGCTTTCCTTTCGATCTGTTCCACCCCTCGCCTAAGAAGAGAAAACAGAGGCCAGGTAAGTTCAGGGCACTGGTTGCTCCATCCCTAACCTTAGTTAAACACCTTGTTTTATCTTCCCAGATCTCAAATGCGGAACAAATGTACTAATCGTTTCCGCATACTCAGTTATCAACTTTATTTAGGAATTGATAATAAAGCTTCCAAATTATCTTTTAAATGCTTAATTTTCCTTTTAAAAGCATTCATAATTGATTTCAGGAAAAATCGTTACGTTTAAACTCATATTCAAAAAGTTATAGAATTCGTAGCATAAAAGTGCCGTGGAAAGTGCTATATAAGCTTATTTGATTTAAACAGCTTTTTAATATTTGAAAATTCATATTTTCCGATTCAAATCTCTTATTAAAACTTCCAAATCATCTTTAAATTACTTAATTATTATTTTAAAATCATTCACAAAAGATTTAGGAAGGAATTGTTAAGTTTAAAACTACATTTCGACCCCGCTGGCTTTGCCAAAAAAAAACTACATTTCGAAAGTTATTTAAAACTGCTGCGAAAAGTGTTGCGAAAAGTGTTGCAAATAGCGTTTTAAAAGCTATATTCTTCAAAATGACTTTTATACCATTTAGAAATCTATCTTTTCAACTTAAATCTCTTTTAAAACATTTTACAAGATTTTTAGAATTTATTTCATACTTTTAAAATATTTAAAACATCAATTTTAAACTTTGGTCACTTTACTGCAAAAGCGCGATTTTTTCTGGAAAATTGTTTTGGACATATTTAAAATATACAAGATGAAATCTTGATTTTCTTCCTTTATTTCTTTAAACAGATTTAAATGTTTATAAAACATTTCTAACTCATTTTAAAACTATTTCCAAATGGTTTAAGCATTCCATACACACCGTTTCATTTTCAAAAGGAAAGTGATTTCCTTTGTGTTTATCGACGTGTATTAACGTGACTTAGTAAAACAATTTAACAATCATATCAAACAATCAATACTTAATGATCAAATCATATATAAGCATCCATAGCAATCATAACACAACATCAAACATGTGTGTGTATATATAAATATAGATGTTAAATAGAGTTTCTCACCATAAACCAAATCGATTAACTTCCTACCAACATTCTAATCAACCAACACTTCACTAACTACTTCCTACTCCATTAAACACTAGAAAACAACACCCTCTCCCTTCCAATAGCTTGACCAAGGCTTGATATGGAGGTTGGCCGAAAGTATAGAGAAGAAGCTGTAGAGCTTTGAACTTGAATTCCCAAGATTTTGATCCGAAAAATAGGTTATCTTGTATATGAATTTAGGCCCTCTAAATCTTGAAATTTAGAAATTTTGTTAACTAAAAAGTTGTTGAAAATTATTTTCTCTTGAATTTGAAAAAAATAATCATTTGAATCCATGTTTTTGAGGGAGATATGATAGGATGAAGAAGAGGTATTGTCGGATTAACAAAAATGAAGCCTGAAAATGCACTTCAAAGAATTGAGTTTCAGGTATAGCAAACCTCAAAAATGGAATAAATTATCAAAATAAAAGTTGTAGCCACTGAAATTTCATATGATTTGAAAAAAATAATTTGGAATTTTGATTCTTTTTTGAAGAAGTTATTGCCAAGAGAAGAAGAGGTAAAATATGGAGAAAAGAGGAGTTTGATTTGAAGAGAATGAACATTGATTTCTATTGAATATTTTGTAAATATTTTGACATTATTTCTTTCTAATTTTTTCCTATGGCTTGAAAGCCATTAAAGAGGAGAGGAAGAAGGTGAATAAGCTTGAGAAAAGAAGAAGAAGAAATGTGAATGAAAGTGAGAAGGAGGTGGGTATTTATAGAAAAAGAAAGAAGTGGTAAATTTACCAAAATAACCTCTTACCAAATTACCAAACTAACCTTACTTCAACCTAAAGCTATCTCCACTTTTTCAATACTTAACATCATCTTTCACATCCTTACTTTATATCTTAGCCACTTAAAGATTAAGTAAAGAAAAGTAATTATTTTGTTTGATTTTGACGTGATTTGGATTTGATGTTTACTTTTGACTTTTCTTAAACTTACTTACTTTTCTTAATGATGTTCTAGATGTTTCCTAATCATAATTAGTAAAAGTAAACATGTTTAGTTATTAAAATGTGTAATATATATGTTAAAACATGTTAAAAAATGTGTGACAATCTTGCGGCAACTTTTAATCGACAAAACGTTGATTTTCGACAAAACATTTTCCGGTCACATTTTGACGTTTTTGTTAAACTATTTATTCATGTAAACCAAACTTCAAAATAAATTTCTTATTATCTTTAAATAATTAAAACAGGCATATTTGACTTATAAGATAATATAAAAAAATATCCAAATCTATTTATAAAAATACGACATCGATTTATCGATATGCGACGAAATTTGTCAACTTTTATAGAACGAGTTTTATATATTTATCAAACCATTATAAATTAAATTACTATTATTATTAAATGAGTTTGATATCGATTATATATATATATTTAAAAGGAATTATTATCCTTTGAACAAATTTCTTGAATATTTATCCTACTTTATCAGAATCCGACCTTTTCAATTTTACAATGGAAATCCAAAATCTTTATTCAATATCAAAAATAAGTTTGTCATTGTTATTTATCATATAAAACTTGATTGTTTAAGTTTGAAAATTCTACATTTGAATATTTAAAATGATTAAATATCCCATTTTCAAGGTGGAAAAATTACGGGTCGTTACATTTGTGGTATATATTATATTGTAAAAAATTTCTGATTGAGCCGCGCAAAGGAGACTCTGTCGAAATTTTTCGTAAATCCGGGAGTTAGAAATTTTTTAAAGTTTTAAAAAATTTTGTAACTTGTTTTTATATATAAGTTATATTTTCCGTAAAACCGATATCGGAGTGACATAGTAGAAGCATAGTAATAGTTGCAAATAAGATGTTTAAGTTTTATAAGTTGATAGTTTTGAATAAAATAGATCAAGTGTTAAATTCTTTACTTAACGCCTTTTCCAGGATGAAAAGTTTTGAGTGGGGGAGAACGTAACAACCCGCATTTTAGCTATATTAAATTATTAAATTTAATGTAATTATTAAATGAAAATGGTTAATAAATGGTGATTTATTGGAAATTAAATCGTTTAAATTTAATATTGCAATTATTTAAATAATGGAATCTTGAATTATTGTGAATGAAAATGGTATCAGAAATGGATTTTATTTTATTTAAATATGAATAAAGATCGTTTACTTTTAAAATTGAATTTAAAAGGTGAATAATTAAAAATTGGATATTTTATATTATAATTAACGAGTAAAAAAATAGCCATTTTGGCCATTGTCTCGGATTTTGACGAAACCAGTTTCATCGGATCCGTAACAGTGAACTATTGTAGGATTTTAAGTTTCGTAACGATTAGACTTGTCGTTTGGCCGTGCGAGCTTGAAACGCGTAGAAATTTATTTAAGAATTTAATTAAATTAATTCGATTTGAAAAGCTATCTTCCACATACGATCGAATTAGGACTCGAAACTAGTTTCATTGTGTTCGGAATGAGGGTAAAACATTATGAACGCCAAGCGGCACGCTTCGTTTGGAGCTCGAGAAATTTGGGACATTAAACATCAGATATTTTCAAGTTAAATAATATAATAATGTCAAAACTTGTTCAAAGCACACCGAGCCTTATACGCCTACCCATACTCTTTCTCCCCTTTTTATTCTGAATCCACGACTGATATATAAAGTAAACAAATGAATGAAAAATAAAAAAAGGTGGAACTCGATCGAATCGCGGCGCCTGGAAGAACAATGGCGAGCGGCGACCTGAAGGAGGCGAGAGCGCGATGGTGAGATGGGAGGAGCCACGCACATTCTAGGGCTTGGGTTGTCGATCTAGGAACATGTGCGTGCAACAACTGGTGAGGCGGTGCGCCAACGTGGAGGCGAGGTGAGGATGCGGTGATCGGCAAGGTTGAGGTGGCCGCGATCGCGTTTAAAAAAAATGATGAAGTCAATGTCGCGTTTGCTTGGAGGGAGTAGAGGAGGATTCTATTGCGTGCAAAAGAGTAAGGTATAAATTGTTTAGGTTAATTAATTTGCTAATTAAATTTATTAATTAAACTTTATTTATATTAATAAAAATCGAATTGTTTGCATACGAGGTGCGATTCGAGCAAGGAAGATTGCATTGGGATCATATTGAAGTCGTCTTCGGCTTGGAATGGAACTGGAATTTATTTGAAGCTGAAATTATTTTTAGTTTCAAATAAAAGGTGAGTGTTTTTATACGCTCACGATTGACTAGAATATTTTTAAGTTATTTAAATGTGAAGTTATGATGTGATTTAAATTTATTGATTGTTGTTTAATAAATTTAATTGACATTTAATCGACATCTGAATTAATTAATAGGATTTGCATTAAAAGATAAATTGAATTAGAAATAACTGCTAGAAAAATCCTCGATTATAGATAATTGGTTGATTGTTGTGATTTTTGACTATTGGATGATTGATGCTATTGATTGATATTTTGGATGTTTGGATGTTTATTTATGTTTAATATATCATGTTATCATCCTGTATATTATTTACAGTATATAAAACTGGAAATTGAATTATTTTGAATAAATTATGAAATAGGTTGAAATGATATATACCTCTGGCATTTATTTTGGGTTGAAATGATATATATCCATCCCTGAATTAAATTGGAATAACTGATTCACTTGGCCATAGGATAGAAAATTATATACAGACATTGGATTGATTAAATTAAATGATTTTAAAATTTTGATTTGAAATTATTTAAATGATTTGGTTTTAGGAAATAAAAATCGAATTTACGAAAATCGAATTATTTTCGAACTGGAGCTCGAAATGTTGAAATTTAAATTTGGTAAATGAAATTGTTTTAATTAATCGAAGTTGAGAATTTTAAGTGATAATCGAAATATGATGTGAATTTCAGAAATTGATTGGTTTTAAAAGATTGGACTTTTATTCGAATTTTGAATTTTGCTAAGTAAAAGTGATATAAAACGATATTTTGAAATTGAGCTCGAAATTGAATTATATTTGAAGATTTAGATTTTATATTGGATTTTGAAGTTAATTTGATTTAAGTGTTTTGAATCGATATTTTGGAAATCGAACTCGGAATTGATATAAATCGAAATGGTTAAATTTGAGAATTGATTTGAAATTCATTTGGCATTGGAATTGAAATTAATTTGGAATCGAAGAAAAATTCGACTTGAAATTGGAACTGAATCGATTAAGTCGAAATGGAAATTGGAACTGATTTGAATTGGAAAATTTGGAAAGTGAACCGGTTTGACTTTGAAACTATTTTCAAATAAATTATTTTTAGTATAAACTATTTAAATCTATCTTCTTAAATATTCAAATTATTTTGATTTATCAAACTATTTTACTATATAAACCATTTTCAATACTCAAACTATTTTCTATTAAACTATTTTATCTATTTAAGCTATTTTAAAACTATTCAGACTATTTTCTTAAATTTCAAACTGGTAAAGGGTGGAATGTTTATATTTAAATCTTGGATATAAATGCGATTGAGGTTAAATTGAAGTTATAACCTAAATTGAAATTCGAAACAATTTTGGAAGCGAAATCGAGATATTAAGGCAAAAATGATACGGTATATTTTGAGTAAATATGATGATTTCGAAATGAATTTGATTTTGAAGCGAATATGATATTTTGATATCAAATGTGAATAGTTTTCGAAATGTAAAAGAACCAACCGATGTGTAAAATGACGTTTGGTTGTTAAAGAGACCGGAGCCTCTTATTGGCATACTCACTGTCAATATTGGAACCACTTTGACAACCGTGTACGCGGTGGATGATATCCAGAATGTGGTGGTTGAATTGGCGAATGTTTACTGGAATGTAGTAAGGGAACGGTGATGGATAGCCTTGACACTTGTGTCATAATTAAAATGACTAAAACAGAAGCCTATGTTTGGCCATTGAGGTTATTTACCTCTAGCAACGTTGATCACTCATATTACTATCGTGATTTTGTACTCGATGGGTGCACCCTTTTGTTCGGATTGATTGTTGCGGTCGGCTACGGATGGGTTAGGACCAGCCAAAAGGGTAAACAGGTAGAATGCTATCTTGGACATTGCCTCACGTGCCTTGTCATATTTATCCGTATGCGAGCCCATTACGACTTTGGTTTAGTACTATAAAAATGTGTTAAGGTGGGTCAATGTAAATCATTAACGCTGTTTTGATATTTATTTTACTGATAGACATTACCTACTATAGTGTTTACTATTATATATAAATAGTTTAACAGATCCTTAGGAGATGGAAAATCCCGTAACATCTCTTAAGTTATTGCATGCACGTTATACACTGGATAGAAGATGTAAAATCCCGTAAACATCTCTAACGCTGTTACACTTATATTTATTGATATTGATTTGAATTACATAAAAGTACTTTAGTCCTGACTCGAGTGTTTTGTCTTTTCATTACGCTCGGGTCAACCCTGAGTTTTAGTGCATTTAAGATTATTCTCTGGAGGACGAAGACGAAGATTTGGTATATTACTACTATTATTATTCTCTACATCATGCTATTCTACTGCATTTTATTTATCCTTGATGTATATAGATAACCCTT
Organism: Allium fistulosum; assembly: GCA_030737815.1. Lineage (NCBI taxonomy): Eukaryota > Viridiplantae > Streptophyta > Magnoliopsida > Asparagales > Amaryllidaceae > Allium > Allium fistulosum. The sequence goes on from CM060902.1 coordinate 1,219,620,232, forward strand.
ATAAATGTTGTATAGATTATAATCATGTGTATAGTAAACAACTTCATGAACTGTTATTTGATTATTATATTTTATCATTCCGCTGTGAGATTTTGTGTTTGCTTTCTTCTTCTTTTCTTATTTTTCTTAATTATCCTTATTGATTATCTATGTTCCATATTGTTTAAGTTTGACATGTGTGGAATTATTGTCGATTTAAATCTTTCGAAATGTAGGTCGTCACAGTTGGGATCAGAGCTTTGGTTTAGTGATAACCTTGGCTTTGTATGGTTTGACTCATTAGAGATATGGTAGTAATACCCTAGAATGAGCCTATTTGAGTGTGTATATATATATATATATATGAGAGAGCGTACTTGTTGGTGTTATAAAATGTTTTATATTGTGTTTACTTATCCCTTGAGTTTTTAAATTGGATTTTGAAGTTAAATTTGATTTAAGTGTACTGAATCGATATTTTGGAAATCGAACTCGGAATTGATATAAATCAAAATGGTTAAATTTGAGAATTGAGTTGAAATTAATTTGGCATTGGAATTGAAATTAATTTGGAATTGGAAGTAAAATTAGTTTGAAATTGAATTGAAATTAATTTGGAATTGAAGAAAAGTTCGACTTGAAATCAGAATTGAATCGATTAAATCGAAATGGAAATTGGAACTGATTTGAATTGGAAAATTTGGAAAGTGAACCGGTTTGACTTTGAAACTATTTTCAAATAAATTATTTTTAGCATAAACTATTTAAAATCTATCTTCTTAAATATTCAAACTATTTTGATTTCTCAAACTATTTTACTATATAAACCATTTTCAATACTTAAACTATTTTAACTATTTAAGCTATTTTAAAACTATTCAAACTATTTTCTTAAATTTCAAACTGGTAAAGGGTGGAATGTTTATATTTAAATCTTGGATTTAAATGCGATTGAGGTTAAATTGAAGTTATAACCTAAATTGAAATTCGAAACAATTTTGGAAGCGAAATTGAGTTATTAAGGCAAATATGATACGGTATATTTTGAGTAAATATGATAATTTCGAAATGAATTTGATTTTGAAGCGAATATGATATTTTGATATCAAATGTGAATAGTTTTCGAAATGTAAAAGAACCAACCGATGTGTAAAGTGACGTTTGGTTGTTAAAGAGACCGGGGCCTCTTATTGGCATACTCTCTGTCAATATTAGAATCACTTTGACAACCGTGTACGCGGTGGATGATATCCAGAATGTGGTGGTTGAATTGGCGAATGTTTACTAGAATGAAGTAAAAGAACGATGATGGATAGCCTTGACACTTGTGTCGTAATTAAAATGACTAAAATAGGAGCCTATTTCTGGCCAATGAGGTTAGCTACCTCTAGCGACGTTGATCACTCGTATTACTATCGTGATTTTGTACTCGATAGGTGCACCCTTTTGTTCGGATTGATTGTTGAGGTCGGCCTTGGATGGGTTACGACCAACTAGAAAGGGCAAACTGGTAGAATCCTACCTTGGGCATTGCCTCACGTGCCTTGTCATATTTATCCTTATGCGAGCCCATTACGACTTTGGTTTAGTACTATAAAAATGTGTTAAGGTGGATCAATGTAAAGCCTTAACGCTATTTTGATATTTATTTTACTGATAGACATTATCTACTATAGCGTATACTATTATATATATATATATATATAGTTTAACAGATCCTTAGGAGATGGAAAATCCCGTAACATCTCTTAAGATATGGCACGCACGTTATACACGGGATAGGAGATGTAAAATCCCGTAAACATCTTTGATGCTATTACACTCATATTTATTGATATTGATTTACTTACATAAGAGTATTTTAGTCCTCACTCGAGTGTTTTGTCTTTTCATTACGCTCGGGTCAGCCCTGAGTTTTAGTGCATTGAAGATTATTCTCTAGAGGACGAAACGAAGATTTGGTATATTATTACTATTATTTTTCTCTACGTCATGCTATTCTGCTGCATTTTATTTATCCTTGATGTATATAGATAACCCTGATAAATGTTGTATAGATTATAATCAAGTGTATAGTAAACAGCTTCATGAACTGTTGTTTGATCATTATATTTTATCATTCCGGTGTGAGATTCTGTGTTTGCTTTCTTCTTCTTGTCTTATTTTTCTTAATTATTCGCATTAATTATCTACGTTCTGGATTTTTTAAGTTTAACATGTGTGGATTTATTGTCAATTTAAACCTTTCGAAATGTGGGTCGTCACATTAGTAAACCCATGAAAACTAATAGTTTAATAGTGACCCTAAAACTATGATTATGACAGGGTATCAGATTAAACTGGGGATGGGTAATCCTAATTGTTTTAAGTATGCATATTATCATAATATTTTGAAAATGTATGTTTTAACCATTGTGGATGTAGGAGCATAGTATATGGTTTTATAAAGGTTTTTAGGATACTAGTGAGGGGAAAACCCGTTCCGCTAAGCGGCGTGGTCTCACTAGACATCTAAAAGGATTAAGATGTTAGATTATTATTCATACCTGGATTTATGTTTGACTCGAAGTTTTTGTCTTCCTCTTAAACTCTCGGGTACTAAATTGATTTTGAGTAGTCGGAGATTTAAGGTTTCCAGGTTCTCTTCTTAGACGAATAAAGCTTCCAGAGACTTGCACAAGGCAGATAGTTATTTAGAGTTTTCTTATCCGCTATGTGTTTGTTTGTAAAGGAAAATTTATGAGCCTTACTATATACTCCAATCAACCAAGGAGGCATCTTCATATGTCGCTCTTGGCGTATTTATAATAAATATACTTTGCTAAACGTGGTTAACGTAATTTGGGATTATGTAATGAACATGAATTGTTTTGATTTGAATATGGAAATGTATTTTTGAATTGTTAACTTTTTTCCATATTTTTATGATCTGTGTATCAATGTATCTAACACCGCCGTATTTGGTCGCTGGAGATTAATATCTATGGATGACTACAGCATCCGTAGCCGTCAGTTTTGGACCTCCAAGTAGGGGGATGTTACAAGTTGGTATCAGCGCATAGGTTTATGAAACTTTAAAAGAAAAGATAAACCTAAAAGCTTTTTTCAAACATAATCCAATGAATTTGAAAATATGATCGTGGTTTTGGGTTAATGCTATAGTAATGTACTTGTAATTGATTTATAGGTATTTATCAAAGTACGTAGTCTCCTCTCCCTTAGACTGTTCTTCTGTATCTTACTAAGGCTCGTATGCAGATATATGAGAAAGAAAATATGGAGGCAGGAAACGAAAGAGAAAATCTGGGTGGAGGAAGCACCACTGCCAATGGTAATGCTCGACCTAATACTTGGATGAACCAAGGTCGACATGCTAATGCTAACCAAAATACCGAGGCCAACGTAGGTGCTAGAAATCCGCCAATACATGCAGGGATGGTGTATCAGTTGTTGACTAATATTTTGCAAGCAGGAGCTGCTGGGAATGTTGGTGGAGCTAATCATGCAGTTCCAGCTGGTTATAACTATGCTAAGCTGAGTAAAGACTATGTCAGCCTGAAAGGAAAGCCGTTTACTAGAATGGAAGATGCCGTGGAAGCAGAGAATTGGTTGTTGAACTGTGAAAGGATCTTTACAAACTTAGGCTTGAATCATGGAGAGAAGAGAAGGCTAGCCTCTAGACAGTTGCAAGGGTTAGCGCTTCACTGGTAAACAATGTGATAGCAGGAGTGCCGGAGGAAGAGTTGACATGGGCTGACTTCAAGAGGAGGTTTGAGCAGAAGTTCTTGTTTGAGGTTGACAACTCAGCATTAATGAGGAAGTTTATGGATCTTGTCCAAGGACATATGTCTGTGATCGAGTACGCTGCTAAGTTTTATGAGCTATCTCGATATGGATATGCTTTGGTTGACATGGATGTCAGGAGGAATGATAGATTCATTAGAGGGTTGAGGCTGAAGCTAGGCAGGATGGCTATGACTCATATCAGAGAACCTTATCATGTGATGGTGGAAATGACCATCCGCCATGTGGAGATGCTTGCTGTTTCAACTAGAGAGAAGCCAGTTGAGTCCCAGGGTTCTCAGGGAAGGAAAAGGAAGTTCTTTAAGAAGAAGGGAGCCCAGAAAGGGGATGCCACTAAGAAGGAAAAGGCTGAGTTGGTGTGTTACAAGTGTGATAAGAAGGGCCATTATGTCAACGAGTGTAGAACTGGTAAAGGAAAGAAGCCCGCGGAGAAGAAGAATGTGAAATGCTTCAACTATGACCAAGTTGGGCATTATAAGAACTAGTGTCCAGAGCCAGTCAGGGTTGACAGAGGGAAGGTGTTTGCTATAGGACCACCATCTTCTTCTAGACCTACTACAGTAGAGAAAGGGAAAACTATGATGGAAGGTACGCTTTTGATTCAGAGTATACCAGTTAGGGTACTTTTTGATACCAGTGCATCACGCTCATTTATATCACAGTATTTGGTTTATAGGTTATGTATAGAGCCCACATACCTTGTTACTTCCTTAAGGATTGCGAATCCAATAGGAGGTTATGCAACTCTTGGGATGAGATGTGACCAGATAGAACTTGATTTGTTAGGTCATAAGTTTGCATGCAGCTTGTATGTTTTTTATTTCATAGATTTAGGGATCATTTTAGGTATGGATTGGTTGGGTAAGTATGAGGCTAGGATATTTTGCCAGGATCGAAAAATATCATCGAGGCACCCAGATAGTCATAACTGAATCATTTTCTCAGTGGAGAATTCCAGTAAGAGTGTTTCTACTTTGTTGAGTGCCATGGAAACTAGAGAAGAGCTTAGTCGGGTTCGTGTGGCTAGAAAGTTTGCAGATGTCTTTGAGCCGGTTACCGGATTACCACCGATACGAGCTGTTGAGTTTCGGATAGACCTTGTACCGGGAGCTAAACCCATCGGTAGACCACCTAGTAGGATGACACCAACGGAGATGAAGGAATTGAAGGTGCATCTAGTGGACCTTGAGGGAAGGAATTCTATTAGACCAAGAAGTTCGCATTGGGTAGCGGTCCTAGTGTTTGTAAAGAAACTAGATGGATCGTTAAGGATGTGCATCGACTATCGTAAGTTAAACAAAAGGACGATCAAGAATAGGTACCCTCTACCGAGGATAGATGATATATTGATCAGTTGAGTGGAGCCAGAGTATTTTCCTAATTGGATTTGGCAACGGGGTTCCATCAGTTGAGAGTGGCGGAGGATATCATTCCTTTGACGGCATTCCGAACTAGGTATGGTTCGTATGAGTGGTTGATGATGCCATTCGGATTGACGAATGCGCCTGCTTTCTTTTTTGATTTGATGAATCGGGTTTTCAAAGAGCACTTGGATAGGTTTGTGTTGGTATTCATTGATGACATTCTGGTGTACTCTAAAGATAAAAGAGAACATGAGATTCTTCTTAGAGGGGTGTTGGAGACGCTAAGGCAGAGTCAGCTGAAGGCAAAGTTTTCCAAGTGTCATTTCTGGAAATGAGAAGTTTAGTTTCTTGGTCACGTGGTTTCAGAGGAAGGATTGTCAGTTGATCCAGTTAAGATCGAGGCAGTCAATAATTGGAAGAGGCCAGAAATGGTAACCGAGATCAGGAGTTTTCTTTGACTTGCTGGTTATTACCGGAGATTCATCAAGGATTTCTCGCGGATAGCAGCGCCTTTAACTAAGTTGACCGGGAAGGAAGTGAAGTTTGTTCGGTCCGACAAATGTGAGGAAGCATTCCTTAAGCTAAAACATTTGTTAAGCAATGCTCCAGTGTTAGTAGTTCCAGATGGTAACCAAGGATTGGTAGTATACACAGATGCATGTGGGACTGGATTGGGAGCAGTATTGATGCAGAAGGGAAAAGTTATTGCTTATGCATCTAGGTAGCTTAGACCGCACGAAGTAAGATATCCTACTCATGACTTGGAGTTGGCAGCGGTAATTTTTGCCTTGAAGATTTGGAGGCATTATCTGAATTAGGGGAGAGATTTGAGTTGTATACCGATCATAAGTCATTAAAGTATTTATTTTCTCAGAAGGAGTTGAATATGAGACAGTAGAGATGGCTGGAGTATTTGGCCGCTTATGATTTCGGTATAGAGTATACTCCTGGGAAAGGAAATAAGGCAGCAGATTCCCTCAGTAGAAAACATCAGAGTGGTGTTAGCGATGTTGGCAGAATGGAAGGATCTAGAAGCTTTAGCCGGTTGTGGTTTGCAGTTGAGATCTACTACTAGTTCTAGTTAGGGTACTGCCATGTTGTCCTATTTGGAAGTTCGACCGGTGCTGATCGAAAGGATAGCTTCTAAGTAGAGAGAAGATTCAGTTTTAGCCGAGAAGATTAGAAGGCTTGAGGGAGGATCAGTGGTTGATGACCTAAAGGATTTTAGTCTTGACCAAAGAGGATGGTTGAGAAAGAATGGACGATTATGTGTTCCAGATGTAGAGAACTTAAGGAGGGAAGTTCTAGAGGAATGTCATCAATCGAAGTTTATGATTCTTCCTGGAGGAACCAAGATGTATCAAGATATAAAGAGGAGCTTTTATTGGAAAGGCATGAAGAAGGATGTTGGCTTGTGGGTTAGGCAGTGTATTAACTGTCAACAAGTGAAGGCCGAACATCAGAAGCCATGTGGGTTACTTCAGCCTTTAGATATTCCTGTTTGGAAATATGATTCGATATCGATGGATTTTATAGATGGGTTGCCAAGGTCAAGTAGAGGAAATGAAAGTATATAGGTTATAGTGGACAGGTTGACCAAGAGTGCCCATTTTATTTCGGTAAAGTCGACCAGAACGGCACCTATTTTAGCAAAGTTGTTCATGAAGAACATAGTTAGACTTTAAGGAATTCCTTGTAGCATAGTCAGCGACAGAGATGCATTATTCACTAGCGAATTTTGGAGGAGTCTACAAGAGGTATTAGGCACCAAGCTCAAGATGAGTCAACATATCACCCATAGATGGATGGGTAGACAGAGAGAGTCAACAAGGTACTCGAAGATTTGTTGAGAGCTTGTGTGTTAGACTTTGGTGGATCTTGGGAGGATCACATATATCTAATTGAGTTTTCCTATAATAATAGTTATCATACTAGTATAGGAATGACGCCTTTTGATGCTTTGCATGGAAGACCATGCAAATCACCAGCATGTTGGTTAGAGACTAGAGACAGATTGGTCTTAGATCCAAACTTGGTTAGAGAGACGTCAGAGAAGATTGAGTTAATCCAAGGACGGATGAAGGAAGCTCAATCTAGGCAGAAGAGTTACGTAGATAAGAGGCGTAAAGACCTAGATTTCTCAGTAGGAGGTAGGGTTTTCATTAAAGTATCACCAATGAAGGGTGTGGTACGATTTGTAAAGTCGGGAAAGTTAGCCTCGAGGTATGTTGGTCCATTTTAGATTATAGAAAGGATTGGAAAGCACGCATACAGAATAGAGTTGCCGAGCAGTTTGGCAGGTTTTCATAATATATTCCATGTGTCTCATCTTCATAAGTATGTGCCTAATCCAGATGCTACTATTTTTCAAATAGATTTGGAGGACTTAGTAGTGGAGCTTGATTTGACTTTTGTTAGACAACCAGTTCGGGTTGTAGCGAGAGATGAGAAGAGACTGAGAACCAAGACAGTCAAGTTGGTGAAGGTTCAGTGGAGCAACAACGAGAAAGACTGTACTTGGGAGACAGAGGAGAAGATTCGAGAGGCTTATCCTGATCTGCTTTGATGGTATGTCTATATTAGATTTATATAGATTGGTTACTAGTCAGATAGGCTAGTAAGGTTGTTAGGAGATGTTACAGATGATTGCTATGTTTGCTAGTTAGTCCTTACTGAATTTCGAGGACGAAATTCTTTAAGGAGGGGTGCCTGTAACACCCCTATTTTTATTGACATTATTCAAGAGATTTAATTAGAATAAATTAAACAGAATTATGTAGATAAGAATATTGGGGTTGATTAATTAATTAGGTAGTCGTGCTTATTAAACTAATGAACTTAAATAAATGGTTAGGAAATTAAACATAAGGGCATTAGGTTAAATGGCCATACACCCCAGCCTTATACTATTCTCATTAGGTTTTGCACGTTCATTTTATCTCAAAATAAAAACTATAAACGTAAGAAGCATCAAGGCCGACCATAGAAAGATAGAAGAAAAGAAGAAAATTTAAGAAAAGCTTAGGATTCAAGCTAGAGGAAAATCAATCTCAAACAATCTCTAATCTCCTTATCTCAAGCTAGGTGAATAATAGTTTCTACATCTCTATTTTGATTTTTACATCAAATGCTTTCGGATTTATGGATAAATCTATTTTATGATATGCTTGATTTTGATTTATAAAAGTTTAAGCAAGGATGTTTGAAAAAGGATGTATATATGGTTTTAGGGTAAAACCGAGATGAAATGATGTTCAAATGCCATGGGAAAAATTTTATGTTATAGAAAACATGATTTTGGAGTTGGGTTTCAATTTTTATAATGTCCAAGCCATGGAGAATTTATTATGAATTTTCAAAGGAAAGTATGATTATATGGGTTTATAAATTATTTTGGGAAAATATAATAAGAATTTGGGTCTGAAATTTTATTATGTTAGATAACATGATTAAAGCGAATTTCTGGAATTTTTGGGGATTTTTACTAAGTGATTCAGTATAAAAATTAAATTATTTTAAAAGGAGGACCTAAATGATTTAATTGTTTTATGAGAGGAAGGGCTTATTTGGTAAATGATTGATTGGTTTAGATATGAGAAAAATTGCGGCAAATATTATCCAAAATATTTAAAAATTATGAAAGCCAATCAAATGTTTACAAGTAGGCAAGTTAGTTGCAAAAAGTTTACTTACTTTGGAAAAAATCAGCTTTTACCCAGAAAAAGTTGGTTCCACCTTCTTTGGCAAACCTTTCGCCTCAGACCTAACCTTTCGACTTCAATGACCAACAAGGTTGAGAGCAATGCACATGATATCATTTAGGTGGTATGTAGTGAATTGATCTAAGTCGAAAGGTATGGGGTCTAAGGGTTGCTTTCGAAGGAGATGGATCCTTAGTTTATTTTGATTTGAGAAATCACTTGCCTGTTTTCTAAAGACCTTTCGACACAGTCTAAAGGTTTGGTTTTCAAAAGGTTGTTTTAAAAAGACCTTTCGACAAGGTCGAAAGGTATGGTTTTTATAAGTTGTTTTATAAGACCTTTCGTCGAAAGGTTAGGTTTTGAAAGGATTTAAGATACCTTTCGACAAGGCCGAAAGGTTTGGTTTCAAAAGGTTGTTTCAAAGAGGTTTTGAAAGGAGTTGCCGCCATTATTTTTTTCAAACCCTACGAAGGGGTCGAAGGCAGGAGCTTTCGACTTAGACGAAAGGTTTATTGGTTGTATAATTGTAAGCCGCTTCCCAACCTTCCGAATGGACCGAAAGCAGGAGCTTTCGGCACAGTCGAAAGGTTTATATGTTTTCCCCAATGTTTTATAAAGTAAAAAGTGGTTTTGAAAACTTTCACCTATGACCCAAAGTAATATTTTAAGTATAAACCCAATGCTTTCGAAATGGGTACTTTCAATGTTTTCGAAAGGGTTACTTCCAATGGTATCGAAAGGGGTACTTTCAACTGGTTTTGAAGCTAAGCTTCTAAAGTTAAATACTAATATTTTAATATATTCGAAAGGTTTAGAAAGGTAGTATTTAAGGTATTATAAAGCAGGAGCCTAATGTTTATAAGAGCTTTCGAAGGAGGTTATCCTATGAAGTCGGAAGCTAGGTTTCGAAGGTATCGAAAGATTTTAAAGCCCAAACTCAAATTTTTGAAGGAAAAACACTCGGCATAAATAAAAGAGTTTTTATAAAGGTTTTAAGAAGAAGCTATCTTTGAGAAAGAAATAGGTTAAAGGAATTAACCATGTTTTCATTAAACCCTCAGGAGTGGTATTGCTATGTTATTATATTACTTCTTCTAATATGAATATATTCACTTTATAATGGACCCATAACTGCATTTTAGGGGTAAAGGGTAGAAGAACTAGTTAGGTTAACCCAGTAGTGAATGTAAATTGATTAAACTCCTGAATGAATAGAATTGCATCCAGGAGGTCAGGAAGACCAGGATATAGGATGCTAACATATAAAGGAAAGATATTGGCAGGAGCCAATAGGTTCACAGTAAACCCATGAAAACTGTATGACATTGGCAGGGGCCAAGGTTAAAAGTAAGCCCATGAAAACTATGTATAAAAGAGGATGTCAAATAGACAGGTTAATAGTAAGCCCATGAAAACTACGTGTAAATGAAGATGTCAGATAGACAAGTTCATAGTAAGCCCATGAAAACTATGATTGAATACTGGCAGGGGCCAGACTCATTATTTCGATGAATCATTTCTTCGGACAGAAGAAGATTCTATAAACACGATACTAGATTCTACGAGAATAAATTCTTCATTTATTTATTATTTCAAAAGTTTTGTAGTTAGCCCATGAAAACTATATCCGGAGGTAATATTGATAGATGTCAATAGGTTCCTAGACAATCCATGAAAACTAGGATAAGAAAGAAGATATTGGAGTTACCAATAGGTTTAGGGAGAACCCATGAAATGATTAAGTTAGTTGGAAGCGGTCAATAGGTTCTTAGTGATCCCATGAAAACTATAAAACCGGACAGGGAATCCATAAATTAAAAATAGGTTAATAGTAAGCCCATCAAAACTATGAAACTGGACAGGGAGTCCACAAACATTAAACAGGTTATTAGTAAACCCATGAAAAATAATAGTTTAATAGTGACCCTAAAACTATGATTATGACAGGGTATCAGATTAAACTGGGAATGGGTAATCCTAATTGTTTTAAGTATGCATATCATCATAATATTTTGAAAATGTATTTTTTAACCATTGTGGATGCAGAAGCACAGTATATGGTTTTATAAGGTTTTTAGGATAATAGTGAGGGAAAACCCGTTCTGCTAAGCGGCGTGGTCTCACTAAACATCTAAAAGGATTGAGATGTTAGATTATTATTCATACCGGGCTTTATGTCTGACTCGAAGTTTTTGTCTTCCTTTTAAACTCTCGGGTACTCAATTGATTTTGAGTAGTTTGAGATTTAAGGTTTCCAGGTTCTCTTCTTAGACGAATAAATCTTCCGGAGACGTGCAGGAGGCATATAGTTATTTAGAGTTTTCTTGTCCGCTGTGTGTTTGTTTGTAAAGGCAGATTTATGATCCTTACTATATACTCTAATCCACCAGGGGCATCTTCATATGTCGCTTTTGGCATATTTGTAATACGTATATTTTGTTGAACGTGGTTAACGTAATTTGGGTTTATTGAATGAACATGAAATGTTTTGATTTGAATATGAAAATGTGTTTTTGAATTGTTAAAATATTTCCATTTTTCTATGATCTGTGTATCAATGTATCTAACACCGCCATATTTTGTCGCCGGAGATTAATATCTATGGATGACTGCAGCATCCGTAGCCGTTAGTTTTGGGCCTACAAGTAGGGGGATATTACATCAAGCCACCATTTTTAGAGACAACCGAAAGAATCTCAGTTGCCCTTTAATGGCCATTTCGAGGGAGAAGAAGGGTGAAGAAACAATGGAATAGTTTCAGCAGAGTTTAGTGCAGATCCATTTTCTATTGTAGATGAGATGGTATTTATAGAGGTTGGAAAGCTGTTGGGCCAAGAATCACTTTGTTAGAAGCTTATAGTCGTCAGGCAGAGAGAGCTCAGAAAATTTGGAGCCAAAATTGGCCATCTTTTTAGATTGGTACCAATCCGACCCAATTGGATCGGTACTGATCCGAATCCTTAGCCAATTTTTGGATCCGATTTGTTTGGTCAAGCTTCTTATTTCATAGTGATGCCCTTCATGTAATTTCATAGCTTGTTGACTTGTTTTGATGATGAGTAACATGTGGGTTAGATTGAACTGTATTATGAATCAGATGAACCTCCACTTCTTGAACTCGGATGCTTGGAATATAATCAAACTTGGTAGATAAGCTTAGTGGAGACATAGGAGTGTAAAACAAGTGAATCAAAGATCTAGTAAAGCAACATTTTGGATCGATACCAATCTAATTGGATCGGATCGGTACCGATCTGAAATGTTTGCATAAAAATGACCCAAACTTTTTGAGATCTCTTGTCTTGTATTTTTGGGCCTTCCAATCAAGTTTCGAGTCGTTCTGGTTTAATCTGGATGTTCTAACTCCCATTGAATTTTGCTAGGTTAAGATCCCAGTTAACATTTGCCCTCCAGAGTATGCTTTCGTTAAAAACAAGGTGTGCTCCAGAATTGTTTATCCTTGGATTTTTGTTTTAAGGAGTTTCATTGGTCGTAGCTGGCCATCTTTAAAGGCTACCTATGACGTACCAGCTAACTGTCCAATCCTTAGTGTGAATTCCATTATTTGTAATCACGGAGTGATCTTGACTTGATAATTTCCAAAATGAATATGAACATCAAGTAGGTCGAATAAGGAAAATTCGAGACCATTCAGAGGAGTAAATTTGGATCGGTACCAATCCAAGTACTTGATAATTTTTCCATCTTTCTCTTCCTTTTTATACGAGCCGACCCCTCACTTTCTCCATTTCCATTTGATCTGAGTCCCTTTCCTTAAGCCAATCCGGTCTCTCCAAGCCCTAGCTAGCCGATCCAATCACTCCGTCAATTTGGGAGCTACCGCCGTTGATCTCCCCCACCAATGCCACCTGCTACCGCTTTCTGAAGCTCTCGCCATTTTAAGTGGGTCCCACCATCGTGATCTCTTTCGTTTTGAGGCGTTGCCGATCCATTCCATCCAATACCCTAGTTTGGGTTGTCTTGAATCAGAGATCAAATCACCTTTCTCAATTTTGAAGGTTGGTCATGTGGATTTTGGCGTATTACTACATTAGTGATCAGTGATGAAGTTGTGTTAGTGATGGATAGAGTGGAAGGTTCAAGCAGATAGTGACTGTGTGGAAGAACATAGCAAATTGGGTCTTGAATTTTTCATGGAATGAAGCTAGGGTTTTGCCTCGGTGCTCGACATGTTTTTCTATCTTCATCCACGGAGTTGGAATTAACTTGCACCGATTTACACAGTCGATCCAAGCATATGTAGATTGATTCTGGTTTTTCTAGGAGGTGATAATAGCTTGGTGTAGCATCTTGTATGCAGCTCATCCTATTATCACTTTCCAAAGAACTAAAATCGACTTATGCTGAGAGTTCTCTACTCGAATCGATCCTATGGATCTATAATTGCTCGCTTTGGATTGGTCCTATTATTGGACAGTCGGTGTACCTGGAATAGGAAGAGCTTCCTTGTCGCTTCAAACAACAGATTTGTTATTGATCGTTGATCGATAATGGGTAAGTATAAAAGAAAAGAAATTAACAAGTGATACATATTGCTCTTTCCGGTGTGAGTGAGCCATCTACACTGAATGGTTTGTTCACAGCGTTCAGGACAACGAACCCATTCTCACTTAGATTACACATCACACACACCCCTAGTTAATACTTAGAATTCGGTCGGTGGTTGGTACACATCAATTATTTTTTGGATTTGAAGTATCAACTACAATAGGGTCTATTGTTTAGAGATTAGGCATACTTGAACGTTTTGAACACAAGCTTCCTTATATAGAATGACGCGAAAATCTTCTCGATAGTTGAGGGGAACTCACCTCTTTCTAAAGTGGAGTCATCGTTGATTCCAACTGGATCCACCGCTTTCATAACTATAGGTCAATATAGTCGCCTAATTCCAGTTGGTCCTGTCATCGATCGCACTCCTCCTAACTTCAGAGTCTTACTTGATCCTCCAGAGAAAGCTCCTTCAATCTTTACATACAGGATGTTGCGAAACATTTGCTTGCAATATGGTATCCCAAAGGATGACGTGCTTCTGTCATCGAGAGGAGAATTTACTCATAGGCCACCTTATGGATGCATGGCTTGCCACCGATATATGTGCATGTATGGTGCAGTGCCCCATGTTAAATTTTAATCACTTCTTAATGACAACACTTCAGAACATAGGGTTGGCCCTATTTCAGATTCTTCCAAATGGGTATGCCATGCCGACATGGTTACTTAATCGTGCCCCGAGTTTTGCTAAGTTGTAGTACCTTCTATTATTCAAGAAGAGAGAGGCTAACCCATCACTTGTCTATATTGAGGCGCAGTATAGCCGGAAACTTATACTGGATCTTCCAAGCAAAGTTCCTTCCTTCAAGAATCGGTTCTTTTTCGCTAAATGTCCAAAAGGATTCACCCATTCATGGACCACAGGGTGTAAGTCTTTTTCACCATGCTTGGAATTTCCTCTAAGTGTTATAACTCTTCTGAATGATCGTATATTCCTTGCCATTCTTTCAAAGATTAACAAGGATCAAGCACTTGGTACTGTTCTTAGCACCCTGAAAGCGGTCGATGCTCAGGAGCGCATAATTAGGTTCTTGCTCATAGATGAAAATCTTCGCTGATGTGGACTTTTACACCCTGGGAGGTCCGTTTCGTCAGTGCTCCTTCCCGCTCTAGAGCCTAGAACCATTGTGTTTCCTCTTCCCATGACTCCGGTGAAGAAGATGATGATGAGGAGGAAGAAGAAGGTGACCCATCTAATGGGTTAGAGAAGACCCTTAAGGAGATCCAAATTCTAGTCGGGGTCGACAGTTGCTTAAAATGCCATCGATCCCGGAAGAGAAAGATAAAGAGTTTATTCAACGGAGGGGCAAGGCTCTGTTCATTGAAGGGAAGGAGGAAGGAGAGACTAGTGAGGAGCATCCTCTAAATGAAGAAGAAATAGATTAGGACACTAACGAGGGTGACGTCAACTTAGGCGACAAGGCTTCAGAGTTGAGCCTTGGACATGCTCCCTCACTTCCTTTGAAAGAGCCCATTGAAGGAGCTTCTCCTAAGAATGAACCTGTATCCAGCTCTTTGGCGGAAGGTGCTGATATTGATTTAGGAGATATGAGCAATATTTTTTGAATATGGGTGGCTTGATGGATGAATTCACTTTGAAATGGTTGCCTTCCCAACTTACTCAGATCATCAATGCCAAAATCAATGTCCTGACATTAGTCGCGACCAATCTAGTTTGTTTATTCCCCTGGGGTTGTTAAACTGTAGCACACACTTCACTAGGATCACACAATTTATACTATTATTATTTTATAGGATGTTTTAGTTCATCAAATGCCTCTTTCCTAAAGCCATTTTATCACTTGTTGCAGGAATCATGTATTGCGGTTTTTACAGCGATCATAACCGAGTTTTGGAGTCTCAGCATTTGCAAAGGCACCCTTCCAGGTACCATGCTCCCCGGGAGACTGACGAGGAGAGGAAGAGGAGGAAGGATAGGGAGGTGGAAAAGCATGCCGTGCCGAGAAAGATCAAGGCCATGATAGGGAAAGTGGCTATGAGAAAAGGAAGAACCCAACGGAGCGGGAAAATTCGTCAAAGAGTCTAAAAAGAGACCAAGAGCAAGAACCTGCTTCATCGCCTCATGCTTCCACTGGGTAAACGTCCCTGCTTCCGGAGTCATGGCCTCCTCTACTAATGTTGTTATGACCTCTTCCACTAGGGTAAAGTCCCTGCTTCCGGAGTCCTCGATTTCTAGGCGTGGGTTTTATACTCTCCCTGCTGGACCCCGCATCTGCAAACTGCATTTCTTAAGGGGGTTGTTTTTTATAAGCCTAATTTGATGTCAGTTCGTGCTGAATCTTATTCACCCATCTCCAAGCAATTTAAAGCGGTTTGGAGCAAGCCGAGGGATGGGAAAATTATGCATGCATCTGTCCACTGTCAATCGAAACAACTACCAAGAAATTCTCTCATTCGAGTCTGAAAAGGATGATTACGAGAAGCAGCTCGCAGATCGTGATGCGGAGATCGAGAGGCTGAAGAAAGAGAGAGAAGATGCCCTCAGGAGAGAGAGCAAAAGTGCTTCTTTGCTTAAGGAGCTGAAAGATCCCACCGACTGAGCCGCACTCATATTTAGAGATGAATTAAAGAAGTGCCATGCTGATGAGTCGGTTTTAAAAGAAAAGTTTAGGATAAGCGAGACGATGATTGAGACGCAGAATAAAACCATCGCCGAGCAGGCTCAAGAAATTTCCTCTCTTCGCGAACAAGTTTCGACTATGGATGCTGAGAAGAAGCAGCTGGCGGTAGAGAAGGCTAGCATGGATGCTAGCTTTTTCAGAGCTTCAAGATACCTTTACAAAGAAGATGGAAGGATTGGATGCTACTATTCTGGATTTTATGTTAACTCTATGCTGTATCAGGGGAGTCTTAGTTACTTGAGTCTGTTGTTTCCTTATACGATTGCCATAGTCTGGGAAGAGATTCTGGCCCGATTCCAAGACATGGGTGGTGCTTATACCGAAGAGGAGTTGGTTTAGGCATATTTGAATGACGAATCCCGCCAAACTTTAGTGGAGGGCTAAGAAATCTTGAGACTGGAGAGGGAATGAGAAGCTATTGATGCCGCGGCCACCGCTAAGGCTGTAACCGGGCATTTTTCTTCAGGCCCTGGTGAGCCGTCTTTGCATCTTCATGCTGATGAGAGGATCATTTCTACTTCTTCCATGATTATGCAGCCATCAAAGGAGGGCAACGGCGAAGGCTTCGAAGTTGTGGTGCAAGAGCAGACCCCCGTAGTAGGTAATTTTCTTATCGCTCCTGGACTTGAAGACTTCCAATTTACGCCTAATGAAATTGTCGAGATAACCGCCCTTAATTATGATATTATAGATCAACCATCTCTTTCTGCCGAGTTACCTCCTCGTCACAGTGCTAGATCTGGCCGCCATTCTGACCGCATCAACCGTCGTCTGTGCATCTGGCTCACAGCCCGGTTCACACTTCGAGCAAATTGCAGCGCTGCTTGGTTTGGATGACCCCTCTGTATCTCAAGGGGAAGGTTTGGCAGCTGTTGATACATAGGAGCAGACATATCAAGCTAGCCAACCAAACAAAGTAGAGGCTGAGCAGGCGATGACCGAGCAACAGATGATAGCGGTGAAGAAGGAGAAGGTTGAAGAGAAAAAAAGGTCGTCAAAGAGTTCTCATAGATCTCGCAAGCACAAAGGCAAATGAGGGTCCGCTAGTAGCCATGTTTCAGAGAGCGAGATTGCCCCAGGAGGGGAGAAGCCTAAGAAGTTGCCGATCAGAGGCGGGAAAGGTGATAGGGGAAGTGGTGACAAGAAGTCATGATTTCTCGGTGTACCCTTAGAGTGGAGCTTTTGCTTTTTTGGTTGCTCTTTTTGTACACGTGCAAAGTCTGAACTTAGCACTTCTTGTTGTTGTTGCAATAGTGGTGTTTTTTCCCTATTCTAGGCCGATATTGTGCGAGCATAACCCTCGCAGTTTGTTGTTGTACATGAAAATAACCTTAGAAATTTTTATTGTAACTTCACTTGTCTACTTATCTATATTCCTTGCACGGTTGCCTTCTTATGCCACTCTTTTTTTATTCACCACTGTTTTATTTAATCCTGTAATTACTGCCAAAATTCTTTGTTTGGAGTAACAGAATTGTGAAATATTTGCTACTTTGGTTGAGTGTTGGTGTGTGTGTGTCCCCAGTTCACGGGACTGTTTACTTCGAATACTTGATACGAGACTAGGTGCCCCTGGTAGTCTTCCGGATGCTCCCAGTTAGGTCTTATATTGCAACTCCTATTTTTGGAAACTTTTAGCTTGAGACATCCATGAAGCTTTTTAGCGGCCTCAAGGCGAGTAATTTACGCACTTAAGTGATATACATACATAAGTGATCGACGATGCAGGAGCAACACCGATTACGTTTTAAGTGATTTCGTTATGATGCTGACATTTAGGCTATCGCGCACACGTATCGCTCCTTGGAGTGCTATTTTCTTGGCTCCGGGCGACGGTATGTGATTTTTTGCAATATGAGAGTTCCTCGTTTTTGATGCAAATTTCCTGATCCAGGTAGTAGTTTACGACTTACGAAATGCGCATAGTAGGATCGGTGCTTGCATGGTTGCAGTTTTGCAAACCAAGAAGTGATGTGCGGCTTAGGTAATTGTGTTTGCTTGGACATGATTCCACAATCCAAAAGACAGTGTGCGGCTTACGAAATGCGCGTCTTTGATTTGGATCTTCGTGATGTCGTCGGAGCAACACCGATTCTTTAAAGGCAGGGATCGATTTCCGTCGATCCAACGGTTTGTGTTGATTTGCTTTCGTCGACTCGACGGGTAGATGGGGAGTTCTTGAGCATGGTTCCTATCTCAAGCAGCGATTGGATGGTTTTGAGTCGATTTGACTCCGTCGACTCAATAGGTTACTTTTGTGCACATGGTTTTATTAGTTCAGAAAGCAAAGCAATTTCATTAATAAAAGTTGGGCAAGTTCTGCCTATTTACAATGCCTCTGGTATTCCGGGATGGCTTATTTATGGGAAATAGGAAATACATAAGATAGTCTTAGATAAAGTAACAATGCAGCGATTCGCTGTTCCAAGCTTGGGGAATCTGGGTTCCATCAATGGTTGTAAGCTTGAATGTGGCATCCCCTAGCTTTTCGTCGATTACATAGGGCCTTTCCCAGTTGGTCTGAATGTTCCTTGTAAATGGTAGACCCATTTGACGACAAGGTCTCCTACTTCGAAAGCATGGTTTTGGACCTTGGAGTTGAAGAATCATGTGACCCTTTTCTAGTGAGCAGCAATCCTTAATTCGTCTTCTTTCCTCCTCTCAACGACCATATTGAGCGACTCGAGCAGGAGCTGCTCATTCTTCCTTTGATCAAAATTTTGCCTTCGATGAGAAGGGACTTCTAGCTTAACTGGGATCATTGCTTCTAAACCATATGCCAGGGCTACTGGAGAGTGTCCGATTGCAGAATTGTGCGTTGTCGTGTAAGCCCATAGTGCGACTGGAAATTC
The DNA here is from genome assembly GCA_030737815.1 of Allium fistulosum. Lineage (NCBI taxonomy): Eukaryota > Viridiplantae > Streptophyta > Magnoliopsida > Asparagales > Amaryllidaceae > Allium > Allium fistulosum. The sequence continues at coordinate 1,219,639,149 of CM060902.1, forward strand.
ATCAATGCAATTTCCTTTAGCTTTAGTTAGCCACTATTTGATGGTGGACTTGATAATCTTTTTCACTGCCTCCACTTGCCCGTTTGCCCGGGGATGTGCAACAACATAAAAGCTTTTCTCGATTCGGAAGCGTTTGCAAAAGTCTCTGAACTCAACGCTTTTGAATTGAGTCTTATTATCCATGATGATCTTTTGTGGCACTCAAAACCTGCAAACAATGTTTTTAGTGACAAAGTTAATAACTTTCTTTGTGGTAATAGTGGCCAGCGGTTCTGCTTTGGCCCATTTTGTGAAGTAGTTAACAACAATGATAGCGTATTTAGCTCCTTCTTTAGCTATTAGCAATAAACCAATCAAATCGATTCCCCAAAGTGCGAATGGCTGTGGGCTGACCATCTATGTTAGCTCTGTTGAAGGAGTTTTTTGTTGAATTTTTGGCAGTGTCACACCATCTGGCTTAATCTGCTGCATCGCGGTTTACCATCTCCAAAAATACCCATATTGGAGAACTTTCTTTGCAAGAGTTTTCCCCCAGTGTGATCTCCATAGTCGCCTTCATGAACTTCCCTGAGGATTCTTTGAGCTTCTCCGTTGGTCACACACCTGAGCAAAGGGGAGAGTATCCCCTTCAGCAGAGTATCCCATCCTGTACTACGAACCATGGTGCCATTCGAAGGAGCTTTTTCCTTTGATTCATGTCTATAAGGAGTGTTCCTTTAAGCAAGTAACCCTTGATCGGTGTCATCCATGTTTCTAGTTCTCCGGTTCTTTCAAAAATCCAGTCGATATCCATCTCGCCTACGCTTGGCGTTGTTAGCATTTCAACTAGGACCGGTCCCAATGACTAAGCTTCTCTGGAACTGGCTAGCTTAGCTAGATAGTCTACCTTCATGTTTTGTTCCATCGGGATATGAGTTATGGTGTAATGTTTGATGACCTTTAGCAATTATTGCACTTTAGATATATACGGGGCGAGGTTCTCTCCCCGGACTTGATATTCGCCTCTCACCTGATAGACAACTAGCTAAGAGTCACTATATGTGTATGGACTTTATCCCGAGTTCCTTCATAATTTCCCTCCCGGCTATCAATGCTTCAATTCTGCTTCATTGTTTGTTGCAGGGAATTCCAAGCATAAGTCATAGCAAACAGATCGTCCTTCAGGAGTTTCGAGCACGACTCCTGCTCCCGAGCAGAAGTTGTTAGATGCACCATCGACGAACAAATTCCAGGGTATCACCACTTTCGGAGTAACTTCTTCTTCGTTATCTCGTATTGTAAACTCGGTAATGATGTTTGCCAGCGCCTGCCTATTGATCGCCCTTCGAAGATGGTAAGTGATTTCATATTGACTTAATTTGATGTTCCATTTGATAAGCCATCCATAGGTCTCGGGGTGATACAACACCTGCTTCAAGGGTTGATCTGTTAGTACTTTGATCTAGTGTGTCTGAAAATATGATCGTAACTTTCTAGATGCAATTAAGAGGCAATATGCTAGATTTTCTAGTTTCGGATAGTTCTTCTCGGCTCCAGTGAATCGTTTGCTGATGTAATATACATGTCGCTGGACCTTAGCTTCTTCTCATACCAGCACGACACTTAATGTATGGGGTGAGACTGCTAGGTAGATAAACAAGTCTTCTACGTCTATCGGCTTGGATAGAATTGGCGAAGTCTTCATATGTCATAGCAGTTCTTCAAAAGCAGTCCGACGAGCCTGACTCCATTCGAAGTTATTCTTTCCCTTCTTTAGTGTGTCAAAGAACTGTATACATTTGTTGGTTGCTTTTGAGATAAACCGGCTTAGTGCTACAACTTTCCCATTCAAGCTTTGTAACTCTTTCTTGTTCCTTGGGGCCTCGACTTCCTGTAAAGCGGTAATTTGTTTGGGATTTGCTTCGATGCCTCTGGTGCTTAATCAATGAATCCCAAGAACTTTCCAGAGGCTACCCTGAAGTGACAATTAATTGGATTGAGTTTCATTTTATATTTTCGGAGTATTTCAAACATTCCAACGAGACTGTCCATGTGATTTGCGGCTATGCATGATTTAACCAACATATCATCTACATGGACTTCCATAGTCTTCCCGATCTGATGCTTGAATATGGTGTTTACTAGTCATTGGTATGTTGCCCTGACATTCTTTAAGCTGAATGGCATCACTTTGTAGAAGTATAATCCCAGATCAGTGATGAAGCTGGTGTTTTCCTGGTCATGCTCGTGCATCATGATCTGGTTATATCCCGAGTAAGCGTCCATAAATGATAGCAATTCATGTCTAGTTGTCCCGTCCACAAGCTAGTCTATTCTAGGTAGAGGAAAGCTGTCTTTTGGGTAAGCTTTGTTTAGGTCTGAGTAGTCAATACAAGTTCGCCATTTTCCATTGGATTTCTTTACCAAAACCGGATTGAATACCCATTAGGGATAGGTTTCATCGTGGATAAAGCCATTCGTCATTAGCTTATCCACTTCTTCTCTTAGCTCTTTAGACCGTTCGAGTCCTAGGCTGCGCCTCTTTTGCTTCACTGGTGTATACTTAAGATAATTATTTAGTGTATGGCATGCAATCTCCGGCGACACCCCGCACATATCAGAGTGCATCCAAGCGAATACATCCAAGTTGGTATGAAGAAATTTGATTAATTCCCGTCGCATCTTGTTTCCAAGATGTGACCCAATTTTCAGGACCATGGTTGAGCCATCCATATCGACTGGGACAGGTACCGTCAATTCTGCCGGTGCCACCCGATCCTCCTCTGAACTCTTCTTTCTAAGATCCAAAGCCTTGTCGAATTGGCTATGATCACCAAGTCAGGGGCGGCTATGTAGTTGCCATTTGGTAGGTTAACGAATATGGAGAGTTCTCCCCACATTCTTCCCCTTTTCTTTTCTTCTAGACTCATGTAGTTCTGCGATTTAGCATTCTCTAGTGGCATTTAGTATAATTTGATCACCCCAACTCCATTCTCTATCGAAAATTTCATAGTTAGACACTACTGAGATAAAGAAATCTTGAAATCTGCCAAAGCGGGTCGACCTAAGAAAGCGTTGTAGGTGGATATTTCATCTACAATCAGAAAGGTCTAGATGAGGATGACTCTTTGGTCGCCATTTCTAAGTTCTACGGGTAAATCAATTGTTTCGACAGGTTATTTAGGTTCACCGGTGAATCCTTGAATCTTGGTTCGACAAGCGGATACGTCTTTCATACTGATCCTCATCTGATCAAACGTGTGTTTGAACATGATATTCGCAGAGCTTCCACTGTCCATCAATACCCGTCGGACTATGGTAGTCTGATTCATACCATCATGACCATGGGGTCGAGGGTCGGAGCCGCTATTCCTTTAGTGTCTCAATTCTAGAATACTATGTCTTCGTTCAGGGTTCTCTGCTGCTTAGCAAGTGCTCCGTCTTCGATTGTGAAGCATGAATCTTTTGGAGCATGTTTTAATGAGCTTATATATCGCTCTATTCCTCCCCAAATCTTATATGTGGGATAAGGTCCTCCAAATATTGTTTCATTGATGAGTCTCTGGTCGGTCCGTCTTGATCCCTCTTTGCTGGTTCCGGCTTGGTTCCTCCGGTCTCTAGGAGCTTGGGGTGGTACAGGTTAGTCAGGATTCTGTGGTTTCCTCACATACTGCCGAAGCTTGTTATTCCGAATCAGCTCTTTAATCAAGTTCTTTAGGTGATGACACTCATTTGTGTTATGACCATGTGTTTCATGGAAGCGGCAGTACTTTCCGAGACGCTTTTGCTGTTCGGTTTCTTTCTTTTTAGGCAGCTTCTTGTACTCCTCCATCCCTTATGTTGAAAGGTAGATGTTTTCTAAAGTATCATTAAGTGGGGTGTAGTCTTTGGGCCTTAAGCCATTAAGTCGCTTATTAACTCTGTTTCACTTGTTGGAATTCTGGTTCTTCCTTTTTTGGTTCCCACCCTTCCCTGCGTTTCCTATAATAGTCCCGGGGGTATTTGCGTTTGGTTAGCTTCCATACCATTCTGGCCAGCATCGGTTAGTTGTAGGTTAGTAAGTTTACCTTCTAGCTCCTCCACCTCTTCCAGTCTCAAGTACTGGCTTGTATTTCGATTAAAGTCCTTCCCAGTGGTAGGTTGTTTCATTTTGATCCATTTTCTAAATTCAGTGTCTGGATAGATGGCACTGACCAGGGCCATGAAAATCATATCTTCGTTTGGGTTACTTACTTCAGTTAACGTGATGTTGAACCGACTCATGGAAGATTTCAAAGATTCATTTTGTCCCTGGAATAGGCCAGATAAGGACATCACATCTTTTGGTTGTGCCGTGTGAAGCCTAAACTGATCAAGGAATTTTGTTGCTAATTCATTGAAAGTGGAGATGGATTTTGGTGAGAGCCTGGTGAACCACATGGAAGAAATTCCCTCTAGAAAGATTGGTAAAAACTACATTAAACAGCATTTGAAGCATTCGCTCCGTCCATGTTCCAACTGTACTTGTACAAGTGAGTTTTCAGGTCTCTGGTTCCATCGTAAGACAGAATAGTCGGCATAGTGAACTTTTCAAGGTACCGTTTATTCAGAATGTCATCAGTGAAGGAAGTCCAGCTTGGAGCGGATCTCCATTCGTCGTCTCTTCTATCCATACTTTCGTCCATCAAGCACTTGATCATATCTGCGATATATGCCTCTGATGTCCGATAGTCAGTAGGTTGGCTGCCAGTGACTACACCAAGTGTTTGATCTTGCAAACGATCTTGGTAAGTGGGCTGAAGCCTAGGCTCTCCTATCTTCGGGAGAGCCACTCCCTCGTAGTTCCGTTGGCTTATAGTTGGTCGGGTAGGAGCAATTTGGACCTCCCTGTCGGTAGAGTACATCTGTGTTTTCTTTCAACTTGTCACCACCAAGTTGTTCACCATCTTCAGGGTTAGAGAGATCCACCGCTATATCTTCCCTTAGGGTTTTAGCCCCTAGATTCAAGTTCATGGCGGGCTGCTTTGCAGTTGGTGGAGTGCTTGCATTTCCTTCCATAGTGATTCCTACAGATCCACCCACTACTCCTATTTTCTTCTGCCTTTTGTTTCTTCTGTTTAGGCCAGAAATGAAAGAGTTTTCTTGCTCCATGGCAGCCACAGGCTCTGGCATGGTTCCTAGAGCAGCTAGTGATTACAAGGTCAGGAGGGCATTTAATTTGTCCATGAGAGCTTTCTAGCTGTTCTTCATCTTTTGATTGATTTCATCAACCATCTTATTTAATTCGCCTTTAGTGACGACTTCATGCTGGATAGAAAATCCCGGAACCTGATCTCCTGTGTTGGCTCAAAAATTTGCTCTAATTAATAGATTGTTGGTACCGTTAACCACAACTTGCTAAGGATCGGTCTCTTCTCCAGCTATTACAGCTCCTATGGATCTTCCTGAAGCAGTACTCTTTCTCCCTGGTGCCATTGATTATTAGTAGCAAATCTTCTAAGTAGAGATTGAGGATCAAACTTCTAAACCTATCTATTCCAAAGTAGATAACTAGATATAAGCCTGGGTTGAATAGTTCTCAGTGAAAGCACCACAATGTTAACCCAAAAAATGGAGCAACATCTTGGTTATGAGTGTGAAAGCGCCGGCCCTGTTTATCAAGGCAAATAAAATAGGAAAAGCAATAGTAAATCGTAGATAAAGTAAAAAGACAAGAGATTTTTATAGTTATTCGGTAGTTAATGAAGCCTACGTCCACTTTATAGCTTTTATTCATCAACTGCTATTACAAAGTAGTTTTGGATTACAATGTGTTTCTTCTTTCCTAAGTTAGATCAAGCCACCATTTTTAGAGACAACCGAAAGGATCTCAGTTGACCTTTAATGGCTGTTGTGAGGGAGAAGAAGGGTGAAGAAACAATGACATAGTTTTAGCAGAGTTCAGAGTAGATCCTTTTCTATTGCAGATGAGTTGGTATTTATAGGGCTTGGAAAGCTCTTGGGCCGAGAATCGCTTTGTCAGAAGCCTATAGTCGTCAGGCAGAGAGAACTTAGAACGTTTAGAGCCAAAATTGGCCATCATTTTGGATCGGTACCTATCCGACTCAATTAGATCGGTACCGATCCAAATCCTTAGCCAATTTTTGTCTTTGATTTGTTTGGTCAAGCTTCTTACTTCATAATGATGCCTCTCATGTAATTTTGTAGCTTGTTGACTTGTTTTGATGATGATTCACCTATGGGTTAGATTGAACTGTAATCAGAAATAGATTAACCTCCACTTCTTGAACTTGGGTGCTTGGAATGTAATCAAACTTGGTAGATAAGCATAGTGGAGACATAGGATTGTAAAACAAGTGAATAAGAGATCCAATAAAGCAACATTTTGGATCAGTACTTGTTTGCAACTAAATTGGTCACAAACACTCAAGGATAGCTTTTGTAAATAAGTAAATGAAGAAAAGCAATATTAAACTGAGTAGATGAATTAGCAGGTAATGGAGAATAATCTATAATCAAAGACACAGAAATTTATAGTGGTTCGGCGTTGCCAACCTACGTCCACTTTGATGATTATATTTTATTACTCTCTTGTGAATCAGATTACAACAGTAAAATAAAGCTAAAACTTGATTACAATGGAGTCTAGAGTAACAAATAGCGTAAAGATCCTGAAAATGAACCAATAGTTCTATATTTATAGGGTAAGATGATGAGATATTTTGCTAAGAGTTGAGTAGAAGGCTCTCTAGGTCCATAAGGGCCCACCATAACGATCGGTGGACCTACCTCGATATTTAGGAACGTTCACCTATAGTTATGCCGATCGTTATTTTTTATCTCCAAATGATGTGCGATTGTTTTTGGTGGTGTCACATACCTCTTGAATTTGCCCCTAAAATATGAAGTCATTCTGAGTTGTAGATTGCGAGATATGCATCATCCTTTGCTACATTTGGAACGTTCACTGAGCTACATCGATCGTTATGAAGGATCGGCACAAAATGATCGGCCTAAAATGATCGGCCTTCTTTGAACCTCAGATTTTTGACCTGCAATCATTTTTGTGGGATTCACTCTTCAATTAACTGATGCTTTGAAATTTCAAGTGGATTGGCCTTGTGGATTTTAAGATATCGATCTTCGCTGATTGGAGCTGTTTTATGGATCGTTCCCGATCGATCCATATGAACGATCCGTATAAATCTTTTCTTTGTCTGTAATTCGAGCATATGAACTTCGATCATCTTGAAATTTGAAATGTAACTTCATGGGGCTATGCCAGTCCCTCTAAAATGATTGCATCTCGATTAGGATCTGGTTCGGATTTGCTCGACCATCGTTCACAGTGCTGTATATAATCGATTCTTAAGGCTGATAACCACCTGTTCCTAGCCAAGTCGATGATATCACGGCCTTGCCTAAAGGCGGGATAACATTTGCCCCCCAAACTACGTCGAATTGCAAACATGATGTACTTTGAATCGTCGCGAGACAGAATCGTTGGAAAGAAATGCGTCCGGATTATCAAATAGTCATTTTCCTTCCATTGAGTTGTTTTTATGTTGATGGTCATAATTTTCTTATTTGTCATGACGATTGGTTGGTTTATAATAGTATAAATACGGGATCACAACTTGTTAGTGATCATCTTGTTTTGTTTCTGGCGACTTCTAAGCTTCAACAACTTGGTTTAAATTTTTCTCCAGTCGATTTCAGGTGAACATTCAATTTTTGTTGATTTCAAAGAATTGAATTTTGAAACGTATACTAGCACGTATACATGTTTGTACCTAACTCCCAATCACGGTTACACGTTCACGGGTTGTTGTCAAGTTTTGAAATTTATATAAACAATCCCTTCCGATCGTTATTCTTATTTATATACATACCTTTCTAGGAAAAATGATCTCTACCGATCATTATTCCCCTTTCCCTATTTTTTTTGTTTGTCCAATCGTTCATGTGCTTCGCTTTAAAACGATCGGCATTGAGCCTGAGTGGAATGACCGATGTAAAGCACACAACTTAATCAATCATGACTTCAAATTGGTAAGGAACGATCGACATATGCTCTTCATAAATTACCCCCTAAACTTAGTTTTTTTCTTTACTTCCCTCATTCACTTCGCATCGTTTCCATTCGAGATTAAAAGAGAAAAACATGAACTGCTCCATCTTCTTTTCTTACCGATCCAAGAACGATCGGACTTTCCAAATCAATTCTTCCTTACGAATCACCATTGTTCAAGTTCCTCCAGGTCTCACTCGATTCAGAATCGAATCAATTTCTCTTCCCTTGACTTCAATTTAGGTAGGTCAATCCATATACATTTTTTAATTTGAATATGAAACTTAGTTTTGAGAATCTCGTGTAGGTTAGTTTAGTTGGGGAAATCGGTCGATCTGAAACAAGTTGGAGAGGATGGGAATTGTAAAAGATGAAATTGTTGAGTAAAGAATATGATACGAATTGATGCATGATGATCGTTATTGGAAAATCGGTAAAATCTTGGACTTAGGCGACTCTGGAGTGGATGATGGTGATGATGTACCGATCGTTAAAGGTTACGTTGAAGTTTGGTGTTTAACGATCGTCTACGAATGATCGGTGATGCTTTGGAGTTAGAGGGTTTTAAGGTGGAGAGGATAGAGTAGCGACTGAGTTTAGGAACGATCGGTAATGATGTAGTAACTTGAAAGATCGGACTATTGGGTGATGCGAACGATCGGATAAAATGAATAGGGTGAATGATCGGCATTTTTGACTAGGTTGAACGGTTAGTTGTCAACTATCAAAATCCAAAAAGGGAAATCAAACAAATGAACTTGAGTTTAAAGATGAGCTTCATCCTTGCATATTTAAGTGAACGCTTATGACTCATATTGGATTTGAACTGCATATTCTGTAATATATGACATCTGAACTTTGATATGAACCAATGCCTTTGACCATTCTCTTGAAGCTCATTTGTGATTTGAACATAAATACCTAACTTTTACTTGTTGACAATCGATCGTGAAACTTAACCCGCGTCGTTCCATAATGACATAGAGAAACGACTAAGACGGTAAGGAATGACAGTCTCTCCGATCGAAGATCAAAATCTCATCGTCTTTCTCGTTTTTAGTTTCGTACAACTTATTATGGCATTACGTGCACTTTACCACACCACACTAGCACAAACTATGCACCAGGGGGCACGTGTTACTTTATCTAATCCTGATTTTTACAAAGTTTAATAGCAATGGGTTCTAGAGGTTCTGAGCATCTTGCAGCTATGCTAGTTGGATCATCTTCTCAACAGGATAATCCTGACGTGGAATCAAGTGCTGCAATTGAGTCTGATAGTCCGTCCTTTAGTCATTATTCAGAGCAATCAGGAAGCACATGCCCACAATTTAATCTTTCTGATGCTCTTCCACCAGAAGTTGTCGATCCTGCTCCCGACACTCTAGAGGATGCAGTTATTCTGGAGAACCCTGCTGATTTTGAAGCCTCTAAAATTAGGAAGATGCTCTTCGCCGAATCTGCGTAAGGCATAGAATTCCTTTTGATGATGTGTTGGTTCCGTCATGGGATGATAGGGTTCGTAGACCCCCAAAAGAATATACGGCGTGCAAAAAGTTCATTTGCTGGGTCGGATGCATCTCGCCATTTAACTCGTACATCTGGGAAATTCTCTATTATTTAAGGATAGCTCCAGCGCAGCTTCATCCGAACAGCTACCTCTTCACAGTTGTACTTATATGGTATTTATGGAGTTCTTGCATCGTCCTCCAACCATCGATGACATTTGGTTCGTATTCTCTTTCAAACGACGGACAAGGAGTCTTTCATTTACATTTCTTGAGCAGGCAAAGAGGTTTCAGATTCTAACTGGCTAATGGAACAAATTAAGTGCCTTTAAAAGCAAGTGGTTCTTCGTCCGCTGTCCGCCCTGTTTCGCTCAACAATGGCTGGAAAGACGTATGTGTTATCCACTATCTTTATATTACCGTGGAAAACCGATATTCAGGTCGTATTCCTGACTATGTAACTCTTTTTACAGGCAGCGTCACTCGGCCCAGCGGTAATCCTTATGAGGAGGCGGTCACAACTCTAAAAAATGCACCACCTAAAGACAGGAACATCGAGTATCTTCTTATGGATGAATGCCTTGTTACTTTTTGTTTGATGGAAGAGGGACTCAGCGTAGGTCTTACTAAAGTCACTTAAACTGCAAGGATAATACTATAGGATGCAGTCAGTCAAAGGGACAATCGAATCGATCCTGTCATGCCCCCAGCCATGGGTGCTCAGGAATCCACTTGTATTGATGCCGAAGGAGATAAAGGCGATGTTCCCAGTCGCAATGATGATGAATCTGGTCTTGGAGTCGAGGTCAGATCCTCGCATACCTCATAGCCCTCGGTTCCCGATAGGAGAAAAAAGAAAACATTTGTTTATAATTTTCAAAAAGTCGTCTTTCTGATCAACTCAAGTAATCGATGGCTCCTAAGATTGTTCAAGATGAATCTTCTTTTCAACCGTCAGAGTGTTCATGTCTATCACTTGATTCTTTGTCTGGTATATCAATTCCACACGACCTTAACGCTTTTCACTACTGATGTGGTCATCGAGGGGTCGGAATCTTCCACCAGAACTGCATTGAGATTCCAACTTCTAGAGGCGAAGTTACCCCAATGAGCAAAGCTCGTGCACCTGGTTTGTCGGGGGGTAACAGAAGGACACTTGCACACACTCGCACAACTCAACATTGCATTATGATCGACCTATGCTTTTTAATGCTTAAAGTTGATTGACTTCTATTTTTCTTTGTAGAAATGATGGTGAAAAGGACGAACATGTTTGATTGCTTCCGGGATATACACTACCAATCCTCTGGTTCACGCTCTAGCTCTTACCACCAAGGCAGTAGTCGAGAGTATTATGATTCAAGTTATCGCTCCGATCAGGACCGGGGTCATCAAGATAGAGGTGATAGGGATAAGCCATCCCAAGATAAGCATCGATTAAGATCGAGATCCCCTTGTCCAAAGGGTTCCGATAAGCTAACTGATCATCGCGATCTACCTATCGATCCCTTTCGTGGTCGCCCTTCTATTTCCGTTCCTCCATAGCCTTTAGTTCCTTCTCATTCTCAGTTGTCCAGTGATTGTAGTTGCCATAGCGAACATGTTGCTGCCCAAAGACCCGGCAAGGAAAGTACTGAAGTCGAAACCGCTACTGAAGATCATACGGTCAATCCAACTGCTTGCATGGCACAACTTCGTGAAGAGTTTCCAAATCTATGTTTTAAAGGGTTCTTTTTCCATCCTAACCTAAAGTGGGTCCTAGACCATGTTCAGAAAATGACTATTGACTGCGTCGTCAATATACACATGCAATACTTTGAATGGATGAAAGCAACAGAGAAAAGTTCAAAAGCATCTTTCGAGCGCACGATGGAAATTGAAAAGTTAAAATGCGAGGAAGCTCAAAATAAAAGAATTATTGATAGTTTGACAAACGAGGGCTTCTAGGACCTCCTTAGCAGAGGCCGAGGGAAAAGCTAATGCTACCGTCAAATCCATGGAGGAGATGAAATCCAGTCATCTTGATATGGTCCAGGAGTTGCATCATCAAAATCAAGAAATAGCACTCAAGAGAGATACAGCTCGATGTAATGAATCTGCAACCTTAAAGGAGATAGCTGAGCTCAAGGCTAAGCTCAAGTATGCAAACAAGGAGAAAAATGATGCTCAGAAAATCGCTCAAGATGCTTGTGACAAGCTGGTGAATGTTAGACTTGAGAGAGACATGGCCATTGAAAAAGCCAAAGATGTTGATGCACTTATTCAATGTGAAGCAGACTCTCCCAAGGATAACGGTAGGGAAGAGATAATGAACGAGCTCGATCCACTTCTTATCCTTTACAATGCCAACATTCTCTAGAATTGAAATTTAACATAGCTTAGTGATGACTATCGCTAGCAGCCCCAGCGTGCGTGGGAATTTCTTGTTGCAGAAGAAAAGCAACTTCTTAATACTGAGGAAATCGACATGTCTAGGCTTGAAAGTGAAATGCTATTGGGCGATGAACCCAAAACATTGCATGATATCCAACTTACACTTCAGAGAGAGTCTGTTGCTGCTTCTTCACATGAAGTGGGTGAAGGATCAGGGCCGGCACAACCCGATATTACAACTGAATTGCCCCCAACATCCCAGGTTATCCCTAACTCCATGATAGATTCTTCAACCATCACTGGGTATGATCCGGACAAGCGCCAGCTTTCTCCAATTCCTGAATGCAGTTCTGAGGATATTTCGGCTCAACTTCGGAGCCACACCGAGGAAGGCATTTCATCGACATTTTTCGTCTTTCAAAAAGTTGGGCTGTTATGAGTTGGTATTTTTAATCTTTTCGCCTACTTTTTCTCAACTTTAAATCAGTCAGGTGTCCTTCCTCTTCTCTCGCAAGAGCCTCAATTGTGATCACAAGCGTCTGTGATAGAATCCATTAAAGTTACAACTTCGGTTATTGTTCAGGGTGCTCAAGAAGAAGCCTTTGTTATTGATAATCAATTCATGGAGGCATTGCTCAAGAAAGGAAGTGACCCACACCATGAAATTCCCTTTGATGAGGATATTCTAGTCACGGGCTCTTCCAACCCCACTGATGAGCTCAACATGAAAGAGCGCATTGAGAAGGAAGAATTGTTGAAAAAGAAGGCAAAAACTGAGCCTGTTGATTTGGATTTCAATGAACCGATTCCTATCCCGCTCCAGATGATCCCTCATGGCGGGACAATTCCCCAGGATGAGGTCCCCCCCCCCCCCCCGCTTTTAGTGATTAGAATGCCTCGACCCCTCCTACTTCTAAATATGATGCACCCTCGATCCACATAGCTGAAGATGTTTCTTCGAAGAGAAGCCCAGGTGGAAAAGGGTCAAAGAGAGGATCAAGTGGCAGTTTGGAAGGAGCCATTCCCAAGAAACAAAGGAAAGCTAGGAAGTCCAAGAAATAATCTGTGGGTTGGTATGATGCATAAATAGCTTGGATGGTTACTCCTTCTTTTCGTTGGTCATGTTTGTTAAGGTACGACTCCCACTTTTATTTCTCATTTTGGATAAACTTGTATTGTGTACAGCAAGTTTAGTGTGAATAAGAATTCCTTTATTTTTTTGCGGAATTCTCGTATGCGCTTGTTTAAATGATTGAGCTATCTCGTTTTCCATTTAATGTATTTGTGATTCGTTGCTCGTTAGATCGGATATCAATCCGATTTATCCAACCAAAGGCCTCCCTGAGTTCATGGCCTCGAGTCGTATCAAACACTGGGCTCGAGCCTTAGTGTTACGCTGTCGAATTCAGCCGTTTGAATAATTATACTCCTACCCCCCATCTCAGGTTAGCGGAGTTAGGTTGTGGATGGTCGAACTCCATCCTTAGTGAGTTTACATTCCTCCGACGTTTTCAAGGCAGACTTTATGTAATAGTGAGCGGTCGAACAACACTCATCTATCTGTTTATACTTATATCCACACTTTGGGGATAAGAGTTAGTTAGTGGGCGGTCGAGTCGCACCTTTTTATTTTTTTATGCTTATATCCATACTCTGAGGATGACAGTCATTTCATAGGTGGTCGATCACACCCATTTAGCATTTATACTCATATCCACACTCTAGGGACGTGAGTTATTCGAAAATCTGTCGAGTTCAGTTTTCTTTGGTCGGTCATTATTTTCTCAATTATGGGGTTTGATTCAATAAATGACCGTTCGAATCTCGATCACTTCAGAGTTATGTTAGTCCTATCGAACAGCGAGATTCAGTTGGTTGTATATCACAACTAACATGTACTCTAATGGCAAGTCACAAATATGATAGAAAATTCAAAGTTCTATTGCTGAATAAAGAGTAGTGACATAACTTGTAATATTACATATTTTGGAAAAACAAATGCTAAAGCAAATTTTGAAACTAAATATGGCCGAATGAGAAGGAAACAAACTAAGTAAAATAGCATCGCAAGTCCTTGCTATTCCACGCCCTTAGGAGTATGATGCCATTAACAGTCCCTAGCTTGAAGGTTCCCTCTCCAAGCCTCTAATCGATGACATACGGTCCTTCCCAGGTTGAATTCATATGTGACGGGGCAGGAAAAACCTATTTTAAGATGAGATCGTCGATTTCAAAGGTCCTAGGTCGGACTTTAGTGTTGTAGTATTGGGCGACTCTGTGTCGGTGTGCAGTTGCCCTCAAATCAGCTTCCTCACGTTTCTCATCTATAAAGTCTAGAGATTCCAAAAGGAAATATATATTTTTGTTCTAGGATCATAATAAGCTACTCGATGAGAAGGAACTTCGAGCTCAACTGGAATAATAGCCTCAGAACAGTAAACAAAGGCGAATGGAGTATGGCCTGTCGCGGACTTGTGGGTGGTCCTATAAGCCCATAACGTCATCGGGAGTTCATCTACCCACTTGCCTCTAGCCTTTTCCAAACGCTTCTTCAGACTAGACTTTACGACTTTGTTACTGCTTCAACTTGTTCATTCGCTGAGCAACTGCCGCAAATCTCTTTTCAATATAATGCCGATGGCGGAAGACTTTGAATTCGGCACTATCAAATTGAGTTCCATTGTTTGCTACAATAGTTCGTGGAAGACCAAAGTGATAAATGATTTTCCAGACAATGAAATTGACTACTGTCTTAGTTGTGATCATGGCTAAAGGTTTCGCTCGGCCCATTTAGTGAAGTAATCAACTACAACAATAGCGTACTTTGCACAACCTTTAGAGATTGGTAGGAACCTATAATATCTATGCCCCAGACGGAAAATGGCCATGGGTTGACCATTGGTGTAATTTCGGTTGGCGGAGCTCTTGGAACTTTTGCATATATCTAGCACTTGTCGCATCGCCTTACATAATCAGCAGCATCTTGATTAACGGTCGGCCAATAATACGCAGAACGGAGTATTTTATTTGCTAGGGTTTGCCTTGCAGTATGATCACTGCATTCCCCTTCGTGAACTTCTTTTAGGACCCGTTTTATCTCATCATGAGTGATACACCAGAGTAAAGGAATAGAAAAACCCTTTCTATACATAATTCCTTCTTGCATGAAATATCGTGAAGCTTTATGAATGACTTGTCGCTTTTCATTCCTTTGTTCAAGTAGGACTCCATGTAGCAAATAGTCTTTAATCGGAGTCATCCATGATCCCCTCTCAGACTTCGCCTCTAGTACTGTAACATCCCGTATTTGGAGGCCAAAGATAAGCGCTACAAATGTTACAGTCATCCATAGCATTAACTTCTGGAGACAAAATACGATAATGATAATGGTATCCATAATATCAGAAGCACTTGAATATAAACAAAATCACAGATTTCCAAAAACAACATTTTACTGATTACATTTCAAAACAAATTCCTATCCAAGTTACATAATCCCATATCGTTTCCTAGGTAAAGATTAATTATAATCATTACAAAAATACGCAAAGAGCGACATATGACGATGCCCCCTTGGTTGATCAAAGCAATATAGTAATATCTGACTTAATACACGGCATAAATAAACAAAGCAATCTGTAACTCCTAATTAGCTATCTGTCATCCACTTGCTCGTCTTTGGAAGCTTTATTCAACAAAATTTCTAAACTTGAAAACCTTAACCCTCGGTCTACTCAAATCAATTTTGAGCACCCGAGAGTTTAAGGGGAAACAAAAACTTTGAGTCAGACATAAAGTCTGATGTGAATAATTCTGTTACATCTCGGTTTACTGATATTAAGTGAGATCACGCCACTTAGCGAAATGGGTTTCCCCTCACTAATATCCTCTTTAAAACATATATTTTACAAATCCTTTTCTACAACCAAACTGGTTAATCAAACTGATTATATCAAAATAGCAATATCCTTTATGCTAATAAATGGACCATCTATCCATAAAACATGTAATAAGTGGACTATCTGTCTGTAGCATAATAGCAAGGTCCGTTTCTAACAGATGAACTATCTATCCATAAAACTAGGCTAACAGCCCGCAAACTGGACTAACTGTGAGATCAAAATGGACTAACTGTCCGAATCATTTTCTTTGGGTTAACTACCTTTCATCTTTTTCCTTGAAAAACATTTTCAAAATGATTTAACCTTTTAAATCATACTTATACAAGGAAAACATATTCTTTTCTCTAAGCTATTTTGCCATGATATATATACTTTACTCAAAATAATGTTGATGAATTTTAATGAGGATTAGCTATCCTTCCAAAATAAGTTAAAAACCCTTTTTTGACTTGAAAATACTTAGGCTATATTGCCTATTTAATACATTCGAAACCTTTGTTTAAAACCTTTAAACAACCCTTTCGAAATCATTGAAGGTAACCCCTTCGAAACCATTGAAAGTGACCCTTTTGAAACCATTAAAATCCTTTCAAAAACATTATAAAAACCTTTCATTTCTTTTGTTCGAAAGCTTCAAAACATTAGACATCCTCCTTTAAAACCTTTAAATATTGCCTTTCGAAAACATAGGAAAAACCCTTCCTTTCAAAACTCTTTCGAAACCCTAGGGAACCACCTATTTCGAAACCATTCATTAAAACCTTTCGAAACAGTCAAAACTCAATTCTTTCGAAAGCACTTTGGGTTCAATTTAAAACATGTGAAAACCATTCGAAAATTTACTCCTTATAAACCTTTGAAAATCATCTTGGTCGAAACCATTTAGATTATGCCTTCAAGTAGAGCAAAAGATTATAAACCCATTAAAGTCGAAAGCATCTTTTTCGAAACCATTTAAAACTATCTCTTTCGAAACCGTTTTGGTTTCACTTCAATCATAGAAAAAAGGGTCTTTACAACATTTATGTCGAAAGCATTTGTTTCGAAACCATTTCCTAAGTAAAGAAGTGATGGCGTTGAAACCATCCATTCGAAAGCATTGGAGAAGTGGCCAAATTTTAGAAAAAAAGTATTCCTTCAAAACCATCCGAGTCGAAAGGTAAAAAAGGCGGCAGCAAAAGGACTTGACTTAGTCAAAAGCAGTTATTTAAAAACATAGGCACAACTCAATCGAAACCATTTCTTTAAATCCATTAAACCCAGTCGAAAGCTAACTGAGTCGAAAGCTACTCAGTCGAAAGCCATTTAGTCGAAAGCAAGCAGGCGCATTTTTAATTCAAAAGCAAAGTAATGCCTTAACCTTTTCGGAACCTTTGGTTTCGACTCCATACCTTCCGCCTACACCCAATTCACTATGTACCGGTTCCCTGATACCATGTGCTTTGGTTTCGACTGTGTTGGAGGCGAAACTAAGGAGGCAGAATTTGGTGTCGAAAGCATCGAAACAGTAAAAAGTATGTAGCAAATAGTTCTTTTCACCTAACCTGCTCTACATGTCAAATTTTTATTGGTTGCCTCTTTCTTTACCAATAAAAAGTACTGCAATTTTCAGAACTAATCTTTTTGAATTATTTGCAGAAAGCCCTTTCGCCTTTTATAAATATATAAAACATTTAAGTCCCATACCTTAAATAATTTTATATACCCATTAAAACACTTAGGAAAAAGTGAATATTAGGCTCAGGTCCCTAATAAGTTTCAAAATACACAAAAACCCCAGTAAAAAAAAGTATGTAAATTAGGTCCCTAGAATTAAGTTACTAAGTAATTGCATATAGTTATGCAATTATTCACTGAATAATTGTAGATATTTATGCAACTATATCCAAAAGTTGCATAAATTTATGCAATTTTTTCGGTGAATAATTGCGGAAATTTCCGCAATATTTTTGGTGAATAATTGCGGAATTTTCTGCAAATTTTTGAAAAAATTACGGAAATTTCCGTAATTTTTTGGTGAATAATTGTGGAAATGTTTGCAATTATTTGATATAATTGCATAAACAATTATCCACTGAATAATTGCATAAGTGTATGTCATTATTCGGTAACTTAATTCTAGGGACCTAATTTACAAACTTTTTTTACTAGGTTTTTTGTGTATTTTGAAACTTATTAGGGACCTATGCCAAGCTGTCCCTAGGAAAAACCTACAAAATTCCAGAAAATCTCTTTTAATATGTTTTCCAACATATAAAAATTTTAGACCCAAATCTTTTATTATTTAACCGTAAATAATTATTAACCCAAATTAACATTTTCTTTACTAGAAAATTCATATAAATTCCATATATATTCAGGAAATTCTGAAAATTGAAAATCCACTCTAAAATATCATTTATGATCTTCATAAAAATTCGCAAGGCATTTGGATGTCATTTTATAGAAGTTTACCATAAAACATATCATAAAATCAATATGAACATACATAAATCATCAACATGTATATATAATTATTCCATCATTCAAAATCATGGCAAATCATTGCAAAATATTCGGAATTCATCTTAAAATCGAAAATAATAAAAATTTGAGATGTAAACATTATTCACCTTGGCTTTAGAGATTAATGAGATTGAGATGTGAATGGATTTGATTTGCTTAAGCTTCTTCCTAGCTTTTCTCAATCTTCTTCCTCTTTCTCTTGTTAGTGGTGGCCAGCCTTAGTTTAAATTTTTTTGATAAAATGAAATGAACATGTATGGGGGATACACGGCTAAGTTTAAGGGATATAGGAATGGCATCTTTCCTATTTTACCCTTCCTCTATTTCAATTTAACTCTTATTTTAATTCATAGGTTAAACGGCACGGCTACCCTTTAATTAAATCAAATCTCAATCCCCTAATCAACACATTATTTTATTTTATTTAGATAAATAAATATCCTAAATAATGTTACCAAAAATCCGGGGTGTTATAAGTACCCGATCGATTTCTATTAGGTTTATACTCGGGGAATTTAATACTTCGACCGGAACCAAGCCCATCTGTTGTGTGTCGCCGGTGCTAGAAAACTTTACCAATGAATCAACCTCTCTGTTTTGTTCCTGTGGAATATGCGTAATGTCATAGTACTCAAATTCAGTCCATAACTCTTTGACTCGGGTACGTTGTGGAGCAAGTCGTTGTCCCTTAGCTTGGTAATCTCCCCTGACTTGGCATACAACCAATTGTGAATCGCAAAAGATTTCAAGAGACTTTATTCCTAGTTCTCCCGTGAGTTTGAGTCCAGCAATCAGAGCCTCGTACCCAGCTTCGTTGTTTATCGTTGGGAAATCAAGCTTTAAAGCATAACATATCAACCGATCTTCAGGAGTTACAAGCACAATTCCTACTCCAGAACAGCGATCATTAGATGCTCCATCAGTATATAATTTCCACCGTATGGTAGGGATTTCGCTATTCTCTAGCAAATCTTCTTGTATAGTGAATTCCGCTATAAAATCTACTAGTGCCTGACCCTAGATAGCCCTCCAAGGGAGATAAGTGATATCAAATTGACTAAGCTCGATATTCCACTTGAGTAATCTTCCAGACGTTTTAGGTGGCTGTAGGACTTGTCATAAAGGCTGGTTGGTGTAAACATTGATCGAGTGTGCCTAGAAGTATGGGTCGTGATGCAATCAGTAAGCAGTATGCCAGTTTTTCTATTTTCAGATAGTTCCTTTCAGCTCCCGTCAATCGCTTGCAGATGTAATAAACCGGTCTCTAGATTCGATTCTCTTCACGAAGTAATGCAACACTTATAGCATGTACTGACATGGCCAAATGGATATATAAATCTTCATGATCCACTGGCTTTAACAAGATGAGGGTCTCTCCAAATTATTTACCAAAGCCTGAAATGCGTCTTTACAATCCTGTGTCCATTCAAAGTTTCTTTTCCCTTTCCTAGTCAAGTCAAAGAAAGGAATGCATTTTTTGGTAGCTTTAGAAATGAATCGGTTTAAGGCAGCATCTTTTCCATTCAGACATTGCACTTGTTCGATAGTCTTTGGTGCTTGGATATTGCAGATAGCCTGAATCTTCTTGGGATAAGCTTCGATTTCACGAGCGTTAACAATAAAACCCAGGAACTTCCCTGATGCTTTGCCAAAAGAACACTTCAAAGGATTAATTTTCATCTTGTAATGTTGGAGGATGCCGAACATTTCTGCCAAGTCTATAATGTGATTGCTTGATCGTCGTGACTTCATGAGCATATCATCCATATATACTTCCATCGTTTTTCCAATCTGATCTTTAAACATACTAATGACTAAGTGCTGGTAAGTCGTTTTTGCATTCTTTAGTCCAAACGGCATCACCACATAGCAATATAATCCAACATCGGTAATAAAACTGGTGTGCTATTGACCGGGAATGTGCATCAGGATTTGGTTATATCCTAAGTACACATCCATGAAAGATAACAATTCGTGTCCCGTGGTTGAGTCCACCTTTTGGTCCATCCTCGAAAGGGAAAACTATATTTTGGACACGCCTTTTTCAAGTCTGATTAATCAATGCATGTTCTCCATTTCCCGTTCACCTTTTTCACAAGTACAAGATTAGATACCCACTTTGGGTAGAGGGCATTACGGATAAATCCATTGTCTTTGAGTCTATCCACCTCCTCTTTGAGAGTGGCAAGATCTCTGTAACGACCCAGTATTTTTGGACCATTCAAATCGACAATAAATCCACACATGTCGGACTTGAATAATTCAAAACAATGGATTGTAATTAAAATTTGGCAAAACTCAGCATATACAGTAAATAAAATAATCATAGATCACAGACACAGAGTAATATAACAATAATGCAGCGGAAAAAAAAAGGATAGTAGTACTTCATGAAGCTACTATATATATATATATATATATAACAGAGTTAAACAAGATACAACAGAAGTCACGAGTACATAGATGTCTAAATAAAATAGTCAAATACAAGATCTGAATACATCACTAGAATCAACTGAATAACTGATAGCAGAATCGATAGATAGTTGGATCTCCAAGCGAAGCTCCAACTCCAAAGGTGAGTCTCAAATGCTGTATCACTCAGTCTGACCCGAGCGTAAAGCAAAACACAAAACACTCGAGTCAGGATTAACATTCTTATATCAATAAATCCAACTCAAGTGAAATATCAACTGAAATACAAGTAACTCAAAGGATGTTTGGGATAACCATCCTCTAAGGATCCGTTAAATTATCTACTATGTAGTAATATTCGCTATTATAATAATGTCTAATATAAAGTAAATATACTTTTAAATAGCATTAAGGCTTTACATTTTCCACCTTAACATGTAACAGTCCTAGTAGTCTATCCAGTATTAGCATACTCCCAAAATTAGGGCTACCCTCGATACTCCACAGGCTACGGGAGAAATCACAAGTCATAGTAAAGCTCGATATGGTAGGTGACACGGCACAACTAGGCAATGCCAGGGTAGATATACCAATTACCATCTGGACTGGTGGTGACGCATAGCAGCCACTACCGTGCACCTCGAACAACACTCCCAAATCAAGGGTGCGCACCAAATCAATCACAAGTAATTGAATGGTATCGAAGAAGTGTGTCCGATCAGAGGTGCTACCTCCTTGGTCCGTCAATCGCTCCTGTTTTAGTCACTTTATGCCAACTCATGGGAGTTGGGTCCACGTATATACCTAAGGATCGTCGCCACCATCCTACTTCATTCTAAAAACTCCACTGCGTACACAATTGTCAAAGTGGTTTTCGGTATCGACAAAGAGTATGTCCATATCCGATCTTGGTCTCTTTAACAACCAATCGTTATTATAACACCGCGGTCATTTCAAAATAGTTTATACATCAAAACCAAAATATCATTTTCATTTCAAAACCCAAATCAATACGGTATCATTTTCACTTCAAATATATCCATTTTCAAAATCATATCACTTTCAAAGTTATAACACTTTCGAAACCAAACATTGTAAATTATAATACTTTGGAAAACATTAACTTTGAAATCATAATTTCTACACTTAAACAGTTTAGATATTAATAATAGTATATAAAATAAAATGGTTTATAAAGTAAAATAGTTTATATTAAAATAGATATAAGTTGAAATAGTTTATATAAAAATATTTTATATTAAAATAGTTTATAAAATAGTTTATATTAAAATAATTTATAAAGTAAAATATCAATAGTTTTAACTTTAATTTAAAATTACTTTATAAAATAAAATAGTTTCCTTGACTTTCACAAATCGATTCAAATCAATTCGAATTCCAAATTCAAATTTAATCAAATCTAAATCATCAATTTCAATTCCAATTCAATTAAACAAATTTCAAGTTAAATCGATTTCAAATACCGATTTCAACCATAAATAAACCATTTCAATTTCAATATATTTCAAATCTTCAAATATTCCTTATTCAAAACTAAAATTCGATAATTTCATATATATATATATATATATATATATATATATATATATCAAATTCACTTTACTATTATTTAGTTTTGAAATATTTACTTAATCATTTCAACAACATCTAAATACAACTTCAATTTACAACTTTAAATAAACAAAATATCCCATTTAAATTTATATAAATTTGAAATATTCATTTAAGTCACTTTAAATCAAAATTCAAGTTATAAAACATATCTTCAAAATTTCAAATTTAATAAATTCTAACTAAAACTTATTTAAGTTAAATTCTTAAATAAATAAAATTTCAAATCAATTTCAAATCATTATAAACTCTATATTTGAAATTATAGATATTAAATAAATACTTAAACATATTATTCATCAACTTTATTAAATCAACTTTAATAAAATTTTAAAATGAATATTGATTGAAACCATATATTTCTTTTCAAAAGCATAGAAATCATTTTCAAAATGTTTATATATAGACCGACGGTGTCTGTATATAATTATCTACCCAATGGTCAAGTGATACGGATATTTATCATTTCAATCCGTAAATTAAATATATATACGTGTACATATCTTTTCAACCCGTAATCCCAAATTCAATGTCAATGAAAATCGCTTGGGTTTATCATTTCAACCCATAACGATTTTCTCCTATTCTATAGATCATTCGGGTATGTATCATTTCAACCCATAGTGAATTCTATACTAACAGGGAACTTGCAGAGTGATAACAGATATGATAATAATATAACTACAGTAACCGGCATATATCATCAGTATAAATAACAAATAATGGTGTCAGATGTCACAGGTGAACTGATACAGATAATGACATATGTATATAACAATGAAAATAACTAACAGCAGCATATTTCAATTGACATTTCAATTGAAATCAAATTTAATAAACATAAGAACGTTAATCGTGAGTGATTGCTCACCTTTCGAGGCTAGAAGAGTTTGACAACAGTACAAGCTAAGACTTCAGCACGAATTCCAAAGCAGGGCAAGATTGGCATGAATTTCGACGGATAAGGCTGATAGATAAGGGATAGACGAAATCAAATCAGAACTGGATCGATGAAAATAATTAATGTAATTTACTTATATATATATATAGATGTGTGCTCTCCTCTATTCATAGAGGATCACACATTTTTCTCAAAAAAACTTATATATATATAGCCATATATAACTATATATATCAAGTCATATTCTAAATCCAAACAGATATATATATATATATTATATTTATTTACAAATCAACATTAATTTAAACAAATATATATATAACTGACATAACCAAATGACTTCCTTTATAAATGATATATACAGTAAACACTATTTCATTCAAAAATGCACGACAATTAATCTAGTTTATAACATAGACAATATACTTTTATAAACTATTTATAGCTTGTTCACAAATATAAATATAAACATATTTTACACCAAACAAATATATTGTTTACATACTTTAACATATAAAAGTTGTCATATACTAACTATACTATAATATACTATATATACACAACAACTTTTGATTCTATATATACTTACAGTATAAAACTAATAATATATATACTGTATAAACCTTTAAAACAAACATACCGGTATCTAAATGTATAACAAAACAAGTGTGCAAACATATATATTGGCTACCAAAAGAAATCCAAACATAATCTACTATATGCAAACTATTAAAATTTTATATATATATACACTGTAGCTAAAATATAACTTAGAAGCCAATATATATAAAACTCTCATATAATAATATATTAGAACTCACTAATAAAAATAATCCTGATACATATATACATATTATGTGTAAACAAAATATAGAAATACCGAAATCATTCTTATTGCAATACAGACTTATATAAACATATATACTTGTAAACGGATACACACAATCAGGCTAGGCCAAAGATCAAAACAAAGCAAGATGGAAAAAGAATTGCTGGAAACAAAGTATTTATAGATAAGTTAATGATTTATTACCAAGTCCGTTCAAAAATATTAATATAAATCTATATAAGTAAACCTATACAGTAAACATATATATATACACCTTGATTATGAATTTTTATACAAATAATATACCGAACAAAAGTTAGAACAAACAATTAAATAGTAGAAATATCATAACTCGTTTATTTACAAGTAATATAAATATACCTTGTTAAATTCTAATGAACAGTACACACATAAACTCACTTTACTCTTATTATTATTATAATATGTATATATATATTCTGAAGCTTAATAAAACTGCATCCATCTTATTTCATGTAACCCATAACTAACTCTATAATAATATATATAAGAGAATCAAATAGCCACGTGCATAAAATCTGTATAATAAAACCTACCGTAACTTCATTTCAATATGCACTAGTAAAACGATACATGTTAAAACTACCGTGTGTATATAGACATAAGCAAATTAAAATCCAATTTATATATAACTCAGTATACTATAAACCTATATACATGCGTACGCATATGTAGACCAACATATATAAATACTTTAAATAGTTCACACCACTCTCTATATAAATACCTTTATATTATAATACTGTAATCAATAAAATATATATACCTGTACAAACTTCACATGCGAAATATGTACAGCTTAGTTAAGCTTTATTTATAAGTAGATCATATATGAATATTAATATGTATAGCTTATTATATAAACACTTATATAACCCAACTGGCACACATATACACAAAGCATACTTATATATTTTAACTAGTTAGTATATAAACTTGCCAACAAAAATATCAAATGAAGTAATATATTACCTGTATATATAAATTACATGTAGAAGAGAAGATGAGGGCAGGCCGAGAGAGGGAAGAAGACGTGGAGGCAAGATCAGGGACGTTGGAGGGTTTGTAATGATCTGAAGGGAGAGTGGAAGCTTTGGACGGGCAGAGGTCGAAGCATAGGGTGGTGAGTGTGCTATCGTGGCCAGGGGAAAGGCAAGGGGAGGAGTTGCGTGGGTGAAAGGTAGAGTATGAGAGAGATAAAGAAGGAGCAGGATGACTTTGGAAAGAAAAAAAATGAGCAGGAGAAACAATATATGCGTTCCATTTTTTTTTAGCTCAGCCGAAAAGAAGAAAATATGAATAGGTGGGAAGAGTAAAAGCCAATAGCTACACTAATAAATGTTGATGGCTGTTGGATTAGTGTACGAAATACCAAAAGCCAAATTGCGGAACCGATACGAAAATCGTTCTGCAGATTTTGCTGTTTCCTGGACTCGAAAACACACAAACGAATACACTACGGAGATCAACATGACAAGACGATCAAAACAGTATACAGGTATCAGTGGTACGATCATCTGTTCAAAAGTCGATATCGGTACCAAAATGCTGCTATTTCGTCGAAAATAAGATCGACGGAGCAATAACAGTCAAAATTTGGAGAAACGAAATATGATGTCCCACTCATAAGATGATTTACAAATTTCGTATGAAAAAATATTTAGGTTTGGAAAAAATTTTATAACCATCAATTTTAACCGTTATAAATTGAAATAGAATTACACAAGAAAATAAACTTCCATATTATCAGATGAAAATTTACCAGTTACTATGTTTAATTAGACGTATTCCGAATATCAAATTTATATTTCAAAATTTTATTGTTTAAAATTTCACAAAAATTCAATTAATTAAATAAATAAAACCACTGAAATTTACGAGTTGTTACACTCTCCCCCACTCAAAACTTTTCGTCCCCGAAAAGGAAGGAGGTAGGAGAATAGAAACAATCAGAAAGAAAAACAGATTTGAAAACAAAATGAAACAATTAATTTTAACCAATATAAATTTCAAATTAAACTAATTAATATTCACCAATCTGGTTAAATCCATTTGTTTACCTAAGTTAAATCAATCTATCTATTTCTAAATTCATTATCTTATTGTCTAGTCATCCTCAATTAAAATTTCTATATCATCAATGTTTGCACAAAAAATGGACAAACACCTCAAAGTCGTATGATTTAGTAGATCTTATGTTGTTCTTAGTGATTTGAGTGATTTATGCAAATATATGAAAAGCAGGGGCTAAACTGTAAAAAGACACGCAGGTTTATAGTGGTTCAGCCAGAATGTGCCTACGTCCACTTTATATGTTATTTCTCTTCTCTTGTTTAGATTACAAGTACAAAGCTTTGATACAAGTAAAAGAAAGTTGTTTGAAAGTTCCCTCCGTGCTTGAGCTTTCAAACTTGTCCCCCATTGTTGTACCCCTACCCCTCTATTTATAGAGTGAGGCTGGGGATAGGGGTCTTGGAGATATATAGCAGCTGGCGGGCCTGGGCTGACGTAATCTGGCCTGGTGTAGCTGGTCCGGTTTACTTTGGTTCGGTGGTAGGAGATGAGTGGTCCGGTGAAGCTTGGTTCGGCATTGAGGTGGGATGCATGTTGGTCCGGTGGTACTTGGTTCGGTGGAAGGAGGTGAGTGGTCCGGTGAAGCTTGGTTCGGCATTGAGGTGGGATGCATGTTCGTCCGGTGGTACTTGGTTCGTGGAAGGAGGTGAGTGGTCCGGTGAAGTTTGGTTCGGCAGTGAGATGGATGCCGAATGGAGCTTAGGCAAGCCTGGATGAATCAAGCTACTTGGTCTTGAGATCTTCTGGGTGAGAACACGCCCAACATTTGCCCCCCAAAGTGGGGCATATGCCGCGCTTTGTTTTAAAACCAATGATGTTAGCTTGGATGCTTTCGCCGAATCAGCCGGTCCGGTCGTCTATGTTCGCCTACAAGTAAAGGCCTAGGGCCTCCGTTACCTTCTACCGAACGAGACAGCCGAGCCAAATCAGTCACATAGACGAATCAGATTTTACCCTACTGCCGAACCACTTTAGCTTGCCGAATCAGGTACTTAATCTTCCCTTCGCCGAATGGCTTTGCGTTGTATTCACCGAATGAAGTTTGTGTGTCCTACGTACCGAATGAATTTTAGTTGAGAATGCCGAATGGGCTTTTTGAGATGAGAATGCCGAATGGGCTTTTTGAGATGAGAATGCCGAATGAACGTGTACTCTGGGTGCCGAATGAACTTTGAACCTTTCATGTTTTGAATTACAAATGAAATTATGGATTGTACGCATTTGCCTGTTTATATATTCTACATCCTTTGTTTTTAACGGCGTACTTTTTCGTGTTGCAGATAAATGTCTCAAAGAGTGGAAACCCGATCAGAGAAAAAGAGATCTCATGACAGAGAAGAGACTTTCGCCATGCCCCCAGCTCAGCCAGGACCTGTCCGTCACGGGCCCGCCCCGAGATCATTAGTGGATGGATACGGTCCTCAGGAACTTCTTAACTCGCCTCCTGATTGCTTCCCTAGCTTACTCAAGGGCGAGCAACTCGATGTTATATCTTGCTCCTTCGGGATTGACCGAGCACGCATGTTATTGCCGGATGCGGGAGTGATGCCGTATGATCCTCCCGAAGGATATTTTGCCTACAGCAGATACCATTGCATGTGCGGGGCCATCCCGCCTCTCAATGCCTGGGTAGTCAGCTTTCTCACCTACCTAAAGGTAGCTCCTTTCCAGCTTCAGCCCAACTCTTATGCCATTCTGGTGAGTCTCTTCGTTATCTTCCAGAGGAGATATGGGCGTCCTCCTTCCAACCGGGAGATCCGGTATTTATACAACTTGGGAGGCTACAAGAAGGGATCTCCCTACATCAGTTTGGAATCGATCGTAACCTTTAAGCCGGTCCTGGATCTATACTCCACGTACAGCATGTTCAAGAAGGAATGGTTCTTTGTCAAGGATGATTCCGTTTCTATTCGGCGCTTCACCTCCGGATGTAAGTCAAAGTTTCATTTTTAATTTCCGTGCTGGTTGCAATACTCTTTCTTATGTGTTTTTATTTTTTGCTAGCGACAGGTGGTTTTGCGGTCGTGGAGAATGACCGCCTGGTTCAGACGGCAGCGGAAATAGAAGCTATTACTGGGAGAGATAGGTCGGCTGCCTACCTGATCATGAACGCCACACTCTTGGAGTATAACTTGATCCTTCCATAGCATTCTGTGGTCAAGCAGAGGGAAACAGCTGACGAGAAGGCTGCCCAAGCTAAAGAAGGGGTCGAGTTGAAGAGCAGTAAAAGGAGGCCCTTTTCGAAACACCCGGTTGCTGGGGGGAAGAAGCTCAAAAAGTCTGACGGTCCCTCTCCTAGCTCATGTCCAAATATCCCGGAGGAGGGAGACGTGGAGAAGGAGCAAGGCGAAGATGGAGGAGAAGGCGCTGGAGGTGGCGACGGTGTTGGGGCTTTGTCTTCTGGGCAAGTAGGCGAGATGCAAGAGTGGACGGGTGACGCTTTCCGCCAAGCCTTCGAAGGTTTGGAGAGGACGGAGAAACCCAAGAAAGCCGATAACGTTGGGACCGGCGTCGATCTGTCTTCCGGGAGCGCCTCTACTGAAACAACTTCGGTGGTTCAAGGTGAATTTCACTTTACTCTTTTAATCCTTGAATGACGGTTTAATACATATTGGTGACACTTGGTTTTCATATCAGGAGCGGGTAAAACAGCCAAGACCTCGGATCTTAGGCACAGGCTTGAACAATACAAGCTCTCCAAAGCTTCCGCTAAGCCGAAGCCCTCTACTAACCGCCCGGGAGGCGTAGTCGGCTATCGTCCTCTTCTCGGAGTTATCGAAGAAGATATACAAAAGAGGAAGAGGAGTCGATCTTTGTCTGAACCTCTTCTTGAACCCCCGGCCCCACTCCAGCCTATTCACGACATTACAGAGGAGGATACCGAGCTTATGCCCTCTCCTCATCCGTTTGAGAACCCAACTGTCATCCCAATAGATCATCCGGGCTTAGCACGCAATCCGTTTGCGGGTCATCCGGACCTGGACCCGGCGTCTCCTGATATCTCTTTTGATGAGGTTACTGGTGAGCACCTTCTTCCTCGCAATCCTATGGTAAGGGTGCTCGATGAGGCCAAGTCCCTGGACCTTGATTTGCTTACTACTCGGGTTGTCCCTACGGGGAACGAAGCTAAGGCAAATATCGATCGGGTTGCTGAGGAGACCAGGATGTTGATGGGGCATCACGCCCGATTGGTCAAGGCCGGGGAGGAAATTGGGAGCGCCAACATAAGACTGCGGTTAGTGGTTTCCGATCAGGCCAAGCAACTCGCTGATCAGGCCATCCAGATCCCTCAGCATGAGGCCGCCTCCGGGCGTCTAAAGAAAACTATGGAAGAGGCTAGCCGAGCAGAACTGCAGAAAATGGAGGCTACTTGCAAGGAACGGATCAATATGGCCATTGCTACGGTGGATGAGGTTCGGAAAGCAGATCTTGAGCATATAGAGGAGTTATCTGGGAAGCTTGAGGTCGCAGAGCTTGCTCAGGTTAAGCTGAAGGAGGAGATGGAGGCGATGCGGGAATCCCTTCAGGCTGACTGCTTGAGATACCGATTGGAGAGAGAAGCTGCCGTTGAAAGGCTGTCAGCTTCCGAGGCCCGGATGAGGGAGTTTGAGGAGAATGAGGGGATGATGGACGAGATGCTCCAGGACATGTACTTCCGTACTTGGAAGCAGGGCAACCAATCCTGGATGGATGATTATCCCAGGGTCATGGCTAGGATTTATCTCCAGGCTCTGGAGGAGGCTAAGGCTGATGCGGATAAAGAGGGTGGAACGGTCTTCAGCATGGATGTGGTCACTGCCCAGTTTACCAAGGAGGAGAAAGTGGCGGTAAAGGAGGGTATGCGGTTGCTTGCTGCTGAGGAGGCAGGTGTGCAAGTAGAGGATGACGACCAGGATGGTCAAGAGGCAGGTGCTGGTAAGTCTTCCTTTCTAGTCTTTCCGTTAACTTGGTTGCTTATCACTAACGAATTCTTTTTCTGACCGGACAGGTGGGCAACATGACAAGGACAAGACTCCGACGCAGCCGGCTCCTTGATTAGGCCTGGAAAATTCTTTCTGTGGACTTGACATGGTTGTATATGTTAGTCTTAAACTAGTAAAGTAACTCTTAGGTGGTAATTTTTTGCTACTTGTAATAAATAGCTCTATTCTTGACGTGTAATTCTTTAACTTAAGCTGATTTTGTCGTCTTTTGAATGTTTGTTGCTATTTTGACATGTTGTATGAGAAAATATAGCTATGCATATTCTTGTAATCAAATCGTGTTCGATGTCAGGTTCTTGTTTAAAACATAATTTCATGACTTGCAGTGTTAGCGTGAGGCGTGAATAAATTATAGTCATGTGTTTACATATGAAAGAAGGAAATACCGCCCTTTATATCTTGCTTGTAGATGGCAGCTTTGAATATCCTGTGTGACCGAGTAAGGGATGCGGTCCGGTATCTTGTCGTGGGCATCTGCTTCCATTAGTGAATGTTTCCTGCCCTGTGTCCTGTACTTCAGGGATTGTTACAGAGGATAGGAGAAAAGTTGTTTAAGTAAAATTGAAATATGTGAAAAAGTAAAACTCCCAATCACGGAAGGCCTTCGATGTGCTTAAGTTCGTGGCAAACGGGCTTTGTAGTCACTTTCCCTAGCTGTGGGTCTTGGAGACATTTGTCACCCATCTTACGCCTCCGCGGGGAGTTAATTCTTTTTTACCACAGCCGCACTTAAGACACATCGGAGCCGAGATCGCGCACAGTAACTACCCGGGCCATTATGGCCCGCAATCGTGGGTATTATTCGATTTACTGTGGCCGGCTAGCGTGGGTGCCGATCGTCAACTGTGAACTGCCCCTGGCTGGCCACACCTTATGTTGGGGCTTATAGTCGGTTCACAGTTGCCGGCGAGCCAAACGCCGTAATGAGCTGCCTCGGCTATAGTCGGCCTTCTCGGTGGCTTATAATCGGCTCATTACAGTTGGCTTTAAGGGCCGTCGCGAGCAATGAGTTAACCTGCAGCAGAGGGATGCTGGAGCAAAAGTGTCTCATTGGCGAGGGCATAGATTCGCATAGTACCTGTTAGGTCTTGTCCAGGTGAAGTTGTGCCGTGGAGTGCTTTGAGTGGAAATGCTATACGCATAGGATTTTGTTCAACAGAAAAGGATAAAGTTAACAAGCAGCCAAGATATAAAGGAACAAGTTAAAAAAGAGACAAGGTTTTTTAAAGTGGTTCGGCACGAAAAGGCCTACGTCCACTGATTCTCTTTGTTAATTCACTTCATATGGGCAGTACAAGTTAAGAAAAGTATCGACGGAGGTGTTGGATGTTCCATGCCCTCTGGAACACCTCTCCGTCCACTATTGACAAAATATAAGCTCCATTGTGGAGATCTTTATGAATTACATATGGTCCATCCCAGATTGGGTCTAGTGCTCCGGGGCGAGGGAAGATTCGCTTGAGGACAAGATCCCCTTCTTGTAAGGTACGATGCTTGACTTTGGAGTTGTATTGTGCTGCCACTTTTTGCT
This sequence comes from Allium fistulosum, assembly GCA_030737815.1. Taxonomy (NCBI): domain Eukaryota; kingdom Viridiplantae; phylum Streptophyta; class Magnoliopsida; order Asparagales; family Amaryllidaceae; genus Allium; species Allium fistulosum. The sequence goes on from CM060902.1 coordinate 1,219,670,869, forward strand.
TGTGGGCTGCTGCTTTAAGGACTGCATCATTTCTTCTCTCCTCAACTAGATCCAAAGACATGTGAAGGAGTTCTTTGTTCTCTTCTGGGTTATAGTGGATCCTACAGTGGGAAGGCACAATGGTTTCAACTGGGAGCATAGCCTCCGATCCGTATGCCAAAGAGAAAGGAGTATGCCCCGTTGATGTTCTGAAGGATGTGCGATAGGCCCACGGTGCCGTAGGGAGTTCATCCACCCAAGCGCCCTTTGACTTTTCAAGCTTCTTTTTTATTAGAGTTTTCAGAATTTTGTTGACGGCTTCGACTTGTCCGTTTGCTTGGGGATACGCTACAGATGAGAAGCTTTTGTGAATTCCGTGCTCTTGACACCAGTTGGCGAATTCCTCGCTGTCAAACTGGGGTCCATTGTCTGATATGATTTTGAATGGGACTCCGTACCTGCATAGAACATTTTTGATCAAGAAGTTAATAACTTTTGCTAAGGATACTTTATTCAGAGGTTCTGCTTCCACCCATTTGGTGAAATAGTCGACTGCCACTATAGCATATTTGGCCCCGCCTCGGCCCATTGGTAGCTCGCCGATTAAGTCAATTCCCCATATTGCGAAGGGCCAAGGGCTGGTCATTTGAGTAATCTCAGTTGTTGGTAACCGCGGAATCTTAGCAAACTTCTGGCATCTGTCACACTTTTTGACGAAATCTAAGGCGCCCTTGCTTAAGGTGGGCCAGAAATATCCATATCGAAGTATCTTTTTTGCTAATGTTTGCCTTCCGGTGTGATCTCCGCAGCTTCCCTGATGGATGTTGGATAAGATTCCTTGGCTTCCCTCCCAGTGACACCCATTAATAACGGGTTACAGAATCCGCGCCGATAGAGGATGTCTTCTTGAATTGTGTAGCGGGAAGCTTTCCTTAAGATTTTCTTGACTTCGTTACGTCCGTTGGATAGTGTGCCGCTTTGTAGGTAGTCTCGGATGGGAGTCATCCAAGTTGCTTCTTCGGTTGCAGCTATCAGATTCACTTGCTCAAAACTTGGAGTCAGTTGCTTTGGGATGGTTACTGCTACGAAGATGGCGATGTTTCTCATACTTGCTTGCTTTGCCAATTCGTCGGCCTCTTGGTTCTCTTCCCGAGGGATGTGTTTGACTAGGTAGTGGTCCAATCGGCTGAGAAGTAACTTGGTTTTCTTTAAATATGCTATGAATCGTTCTTCTCGAGCTTGGAATTCTCCTAGTATTTGATTAACAATAAGTTGAGAATCGCTATGAAGACACAAAGAATTGGCCCCGATTTCTATGGCAAGTTCTAGTCCAGCTATCACTGCTTCATATTCTACATCGTTGTTGGTGGCAGCGAACTCCAACCTTATAGCATAGTGCAGCTTTTTTCCCCTGGGAGTGACTATTACCACACCTGCCCCCGAACCTTGTTCGTTCGATGCACCATCCACAAAGAGATTCCACTTGATGTCTTCTGCTGATTCCAATTGCTCCTTATCTTCGTTGGTAGTGAATTCTGCGATGAAATCAGCCATGGCTTGTCCCTTGATGGCGGTGCGAGGGTGATAGGTGATATCATACTGACTTAGTTCAATGCATCATTTAAGTAGTCGCCCAGAAGTGTCGGGACGATGGAGTACCTGCCTCAGTGGCTGATCGGTCAGAACTTTGATGGAATGGGACTGGAAGTAGTGATGCAGTTTCCGCGATGTGATTAGTAAACAGTATGCTAGCTTCTCAAGTTTAGGATATCTGACTTTTGCCCCCGTAAACCTCTTACTGACGAAGTAAACTGGCCGCTGCGTGCGGTTGTCTTCCCTTACCAAGGCAGCGCTCAGGGCATGAGATGACACAGCAAGGTATAGGTATAATTCTTCGCCTTCGCTTGGAGTCGAGAGTACCGGTGGTTTCTGGAGGTGTTCGATTAAGTTAAGGAAAGAGGTTAAGCATTCGTCAGTCCATTCGAACTTTCCTTTGTCTTTCTTTAGAGCTTCGGAAAAAGGGACGCACTTGTCCGTTGCTTTGGAGATGAATCGGCTTAGGGCGGCCACTTTCCCATTCAGGCTTTGCATTTCCTTTCGAGTGGAAGGTATCTTGATATCCCTTAGCGCTCGGACTTGTTCTGGGTTTGCTTCAATCCCTCTGGCATGGACGATGAATCCTAAGAACTTTCCTGATGATACTCCGAAGGAGCATTTTAGAGGATTCAACTTCATTCCATACTGGCGGAGAACTTGAAACGTCTCGCCTAGGTGGCTTACGTGATTGTCGGCTTTCCTTGACTTTACCAGCATGTCATCCACGTATACTTCCATAGTTTGCCCTATTAGCCCTGCAAACATCTTGTTGACGAGGCGCTGGTAGGTGGCCCCTGCATTCTTAAGTCCGAAAGGAATTACCTTGTAGCAGTATAAACCTCGGTCGATGATGAAACTAGTATGGTCTTGGTTGGGGGCATGCATAGGAATTTGGTATATCCTGAGTATGCATCCATAAAAGATAAGAGCTCGTGCCCGGCTGTGCTGTCTACAAGTTGGTCTATTCGGGGAAGTGGGAAGCAATCCTTTGGGCAGGCGTCATTTAGGTTGGAAAAGTCAATGCACGTTCGCCATTTTCCATTAGCCTTCTTTACCAGTACCGGGTTAGCGATCCATTCCGGGTAAATGGCTTCTTGTATGAAGTCATTAGCGAGCAGATTCTTTACTTCTTCATTGAGGGCTGCTGATCGCTCTACCCCCATACTTCTCTTTCTTTGTTTTACGGGTGCCTTGGTAGGATCAATGTTTAGTACGTGGCATGCTACGTCGGGGGAGATTCTGGTCATGTCAGCGTGTGACCATGCGAATACATCCAAGTTGTGGCGGAGAAAGTCGATGAGTTGCTCCTTCAACTCTGTTTTTAGTTGGGACCCAATTTTTAATAGTCTACTTGAGTCGTGCTTGTCTACAGATACAAACTCCATAGCCTCTGCAGGCTCGGCGGTGGCCTCCTCCTCTTTGTCCCTAGGGTCTAATTCATTGAAAGGGTCGCTGGTATATCGAAGAGGAGGAGCTTTCTTTAGTTGCTATGCTTCTAGACTTTTTGTGCAGAGGGCAACCTCTACACCCTTCCCTTTATCCTTCCTGTGATTGTTGCGAAGTTCAGTCACATAGCAGTCTCGAGCAACATCCTGGTCTCCTTCTACTTCCCCTACTCCATTGTCCGTTGGAAATTTCATCTTTAGGCACCATGGGGCTAGGACAATTTGGAAGTCAGACAAGGCTGGCCTTCCTAAGAAGGCGTTGTAGGCCGAATGGTTTTCTATTAGCACAAACGTCTGTTTCCGTACAACGGAGCGGGGATGGCTTCCAATCTCGACGAAGAGGTCCAGTTGCCCGAGGGGCATCTTTGCATCTCCAGTGAAACCATGTAGTGGCTTATCGCAGGGAGATACATCCTTCATTGATAGTTTCATTTTGTCGAATGCATGTTTGAACAGGATATTTACTGAGCTTCCAGTGTCCACTAGGATTCGGTAAACGTCGGCGGGACCGAGCCGGGCAGAGATAACCATGGGATCCATGTGAGGGTATTGCCTTCCTTCTAGGTCACGCTTACCGAATGTGATATCATCAATTTCTTTCCTTTTCGGGTGGAGTTCTTCTATAACTGAATTGACACAGTCTTTATTGTCTCTGAGCGACTTTCCATATCTTTCCATCTCTTTCCAGCTCCTGTCTGCGATGTGCGGTCCTCCCGAGATGGTATGGACCACTATCTTCTCTTGACTAGAGCCGCTAGTGTTGCGGTTTCCTCTGCCGATCTCCGTTGAGGGTAGCCTTGGGTTCTCATTGGCAGGAGCTGGAGTCCTGTCTTGACCTTTTACATAGCGTTCCAGTTTCTTTCTTCTGATATGTTCCTCGATCAAGTCCCGGAGATGATGGAATTCATTGGTATCATGCCCATGAGATTCGTGGAAGCGGCAGAACTTTTCAGACTTCGGTGCGTTATCTGATTCCTTCTTGTATGGTGGGCGTTTGTACCTAACTTCGCCTTGGGTGGCAAGGAAGATATTTTCGACGGTCTCGTTCAAAGGAGTGTAAGTGTCGAATCTCGGTCCTGGCCGATATATGCGCTTTTCTCCCTTCTTGCCCCAGCATTGTCTCTGGAATCATTTCTTCGAACGTCCCTTGCAACAGCAGGGGCGTTGCTGTGAGTTGCCTTATTTTGCTGTCCTGACTGCCCCTCAACGGCAGCATCCTCAAGCCTCATATATTTCCCGGCTTCATGGAAGAAATCGGGTAAAGTAGCTGGTTTTTCTTTTGTCAACCTTCTAGAAAATTTAGTGTCCGGATGCACACCACTACAGAGGGCCATTAGAATAAGCTTCTCATCGGCATCTTGGACTGCGGCTGCTGCAGCATTGAATCGGGTTAGGTATTGCTGCAGTTTCTCTCCAGGCTTCTGTTTGACGCTGGATAAGGAATAAGCGTCCTTAGGTTGTTCCACATGAATGCGGAACTGACTGATAAACTTTTCTTTCAACATTTCCCACGAGCTGATGGATCACTGAGGTAGATGACAGAACCAGGAGGTAGCGAGATCCGCTAAGAAGAGTGGAAAGCATTTGCACAGTACTCCCTCTGTCGCTCCACTCATGAGCATATGTTGTGTGTATCTCTGCAAGTGTACAACGGGGTCGGAGGTTCCTTTGTAAGGTTCCATTGTTGGCATCTTCCATTCCCGGGGGGTGATAACAATTTCGATGTTGCGGGCGAAAGGGCTGGTTACCCTAGCGCCTATCCCTCGATCTCTTTGCTCCCGTTGGACGCACTCTCTGAATAAGCGTGCCATCCTTTCATCAGAATTTGGAGTAGATAGAAACGAATTTGGCTCTGTTCTGTGGGATTGATCCCGTCCAGATGATCTATAGGGATGATATCGTCTATCATTCCTCATACTCTCCGGTGGATGCCTTTGGTCTTCTGGGAGCATGCTAGGGTCAGCCATAGTTGGCCCTTGCCTTGATCTTCCCCTGCTTGGTTCTGATCTAAGCACTTCCTCGGGTCCAACTTCGGGCTGGACTCTAGCTCGGCCCCGTTCACTGGCGTTTCCGTGGTTAGGCAGTATGACAGGCTCAGCTACAGTTGACCTTCGCCCTGTACCTCCCCCGTGGGGTTCGGTTCCAAGCGTTTCTTCAGGCCTAACTTCGGGCTGTGCTCGATCTCGATTCCTACCATGGCTGCTTCTGCCGTTAGCTCCTTCGAAGAAGGAAGATCTTTGTTGTCTCCGAGACCCTCCAGACTGGGACTCGCCCCATGATTCAGTGTTGCGGTTGGACTTTTCAGCATCCCTTAAGCGTGACATGAGATGGTCCACCAAGGCTTCCTGCTGGGACGTGAAGCGATTAGTTACTTCAACCACAACCCTGTCTAGATCTGCCCTAGTAATTGCTGCGGGCAGTTCTACGGTAGGAGTGGTCGGATTAGCCTGTCCTTCATTCGGTACTGCCGCTAGAGGAGGACGATTTACTTGATCCGTGACCGCTGGATCTGGAAGACTGCTGGAAGCGATGATTTTTCCTTTGTTAACATCTTTTTTCTGCTTGGGAGGCATGTTTCCAGATGATGGATGATGTTGTTAGGAGAAAGGTTAAGTGGAAGAAGCTGAAGCTTCGAGCTTCAAGCCTTCTCAGTGAAAGCACCAAAAATGTTTGCACAAAAAATGGACAAACACCTCAAAGTCGTATGATTTAGTAGATCTTATGTTGTTTTTAGTGATTTGAGTGATTTATGCAAATATATGAAAAGCAGGGGCTAAACTGTAAAAAGACACGCAGATTTATAGCGGTTCAGCCAAAATGTGCCTATGTCCACTTTATATGTTATTTCTCTTCTCTTGTTTAGATTACAAGTACAAAGCTTTGATACAAGTAAAAGAAAGTTGTTTGAAAGTTCCCTCTGTGCTTGAGCTTTCAAACTTGTCCCCCATTGTTGTACTCCTACCCCTTTATTTATAGAGTGGGGCTGGGGGTAGGGGTCTTGGAGGTATATAGCAGCTGGCGGGCCTGGGCTGACGTAATCTGGCCTGGTGGAGCTAGGCCGGTTTACTTTGGTTCGGTGGTAGGAGATGAGTGGTCCGGTGAAGCTGGGTTCGGCATTGTGGTGGGATGCATGTTGGTCCAGTGGTACTTGGTTTGGTGGAAGGAGGTGAGTGGTCCGGTGAAGCTTGGTTCGGCATTGAGGTGGGATGCATGTTGGTCCGGTGGTACTTGGTTCGGTGGAAGGAGGTGAGTGGTCCGGTGAAGCTTGGTTCGGCAGTGAGATGGATGCCGAATGGAGCTTAGGCAAGCCTGGATGAATCAAGCTACTTGGTCTTGAGATCTTCTGGGTGAGAACACGCCCAACAATCAATTTGTATAATCATTTATTATACTCCTATTTTATTCAACAAATTTAATTCTTTTATTCCAAATTATTATTAACTTTATTCCACTTAATTTATCTTATCACCTATATTTAAACCATATAAATTAATTTAAACCATATAAATTTCAATTTAAATTAATTTATATTCAATAATTGAATTTAAATTCAAGGTATTTCCATAAGTTGATCTAATTTCAATTTATTAATTCTTTCAGAACAAATTTATTTGATTTATCTCATTTATTATCCAATCAACTTATTATTCTATTTAACTCTATTAACCATTTTATAATTAAAAATTAAGTGTATAACATTTGTTATAAGCACTCAAATTTTGTTTATAAAAATCATTTTACATTGTATATTATCCAATTACATATTCAACTTCTGAATAATTTAGGTAAGTTATATTAGAATATAATTGAGTAGTATACAAGTAAAAAATTTCCAATTCAATTATTCAAGTTTAAATATTAATTCAAAATTTTGGCTTTATTTTATAATTGAAATCATCCTTTAAGATAAAATTTAAGAATTAAATTCCCGATCATCTTCAAACTAATATATATAATATATCAAATCAAATTTTTAAATCATATACTAATATATATATTATAAATCAGGTCATATTCTAGAAATCCAAATCAATTTAATTCTTCAAAGCAAGACTGTAGCAAAACTACAGAATGGTCTCTTCACTTCGAAACTTGAAAATGAATGTCGATGATGCTGCAGTCATCACCGAAATTATTTTCCAGCGACAAAGAGAAGAGTACTGATTTCAAACCTTTTAAAGTTCTTTGAAATAGATTCAATTTGAAATTACTTTAAATAATATGCATTTTAAAACTTTAAAACCAAAGTTGGAAATCATCGGAAATTTAAATTCTCAAATTCTTGACTTAAATTCATTTCAAATTCCAAACCAATTTATAAACCATGTTTATAAATTCATTTAGAACAGTAAATGATAATCAAATATTATCATTTGAAACAACCAATTTAATTAACTTATTAATTCCATAAAATTTTTACTCATAAATATTTATAATATATTCATACAAATTTATTTCATTTACCAAATTTGAAAACAATATTGTGTTAGTTTGCTCTGTTCAGGTGTTTTGGAAATCCTATCGATAGCGATGATCAGACGAATCGATCGTAAATCCAAATCAACATCAACAACTCAAACAACACAACACATAAAACATTTTAAACATTAATTACAAATAGACTCTCTCACTAGATCATTCCAGAATGGATTTCAAATAAGGATAGAGATTCAAATATAGAGGGATCCTAATGGAAAGAATTCTAGCTAGAATATGGGCTCGAAACGAAGATTAGATTATTGAATATCAGAGTAGGAGGATATACTAATATTTATCGTGGGCAACCTTAACCAGGTCAACCGTGACTTCAAGAATAAGATCGATGTAGAATCCTAAGGCAAATCGACATCATATCACAAGAGATAGAATTCGGGTAAAACAAAAGATAGCAGCATCTAAACCGAGGATACAGAATCTCCGATGAATCAATGTCTGTTGTAAAGGAGTTTCACCCCTTTACAAATCATTCAAGGATTGGCGAGACCGCCGATTTATTATAGAGATTATTCGAAGTGGAGTTATGGGATTCTCCAGAATTAGGAAAACACGAATAGGGGGGACATGAGGGGATTTTGGAACCGAAGTAAACGTTCCAAAATTCAAAGGAAACCGAGTCAAAGAAGAAGGAATTCAAGCTCGAACGAAAGTGATTCTGTAATTGAATTTTACTCTATATGCTGAGTGTTGCCTAAAACCAGAGCTCTGATACCACATGTAACGACCCAGTATTTTTGGACCATTCAAATCGACAATAAATCCACACATGTCGGACTTGAATAATTCAAAAAAATAGATTGTAATTAAAATTTGGCAAAACTCAGCATATACAGTAAATAAAATAATCATAGATCACAGACATAGAGTAATATAACAATAATGCAGTAGAAAAAAAAGGATAGTAGTACTTCATGAAGCTACTATATATATATAACAGAGTTAAACAAGATACAACAGAAGTCACGAGTACATAGATGTCTAAATAAAATAGTCAAATACAAGATCTGAATACATCACTGGAATCAACTGAATAACTGATAGCAGAATCGATAGATAGCTGGATCTCCAAGCGAAGCTCCAACTCCAAAGGTGAGTCTCAAATGCTGTATCACTCAGTCTGACCCGAGCGTAAAGCAAAACACAAAACACTCGAGTCAGGATTAACATTCTTATATAAATAAATCCAACTCAAGTGAAATATCAACTAAAATACAAGTAACTCAAAGGATGTTTGGGATAACCATCCTCTAAGGATCCGTTAAACTATCTACTATGTAGTAATATTCGCTATTATAATAATGTCTAATATAAAATAAATATACTTTTAAATAGCATTAAGGCTTTACATTTTCCACCTTAACACGTAATAGTCCCAGTAGTCTATCCAGTATTGGCATACTCCCTAAATGGTGGCTACCCTCAATACTCCACTGGCTACGGGAGAAATCACAACTCATAGTAAAGCTCGATATGGTAGGTGACACGATACAACTAGGAAATTCCAGGGTAGATATACCAATTACGCATCCGGACTGTTGGTGACACATAGCAGCCACTACCGCCCACCTCGAACAACACTCCCAAATCAAGGGTGCACACCAAATCAATCACAAGTAATAGAATGGTATCGAAGAAGTGTGTCCGCTCAGATGTGCTACCTCCTTGGTCCGTCAATCGCTCCTATTTTAGCCACCTTATGCCAACTCATGGAAGTTGGGTCCACGTATATACCTTAGGATCATTGCCACCATCCTACTTCATTCTGGAAACTCCACCGCGTACACAGTTGTCAAAGTGGTTTTCGGTATTGACATAAAGTATGTCCATATCTGATCCCGGTCTTCTTAACAACTAATCGTTATTATAACACCGCGGTCATTTCAAAATAGTTTATACATCAAAACCAAAATATCATTTTCATTTCAAAACCCAAATCAATACGGTATCATTTTCACTTTAAATATATCCATTTTCAAAATCATATCACTTTAAAAGTTATAACACTTTCGAAACCAAACATTGTAAATTATAATACTTTGGAAAACATTAACTTTGAAATCATAATTTCTACCCATAAACAGTTTAGATATTAATAATAGTATATAAAATAAAATAGTTTATAAAGTAAAATAGTTTATATTAAAATAGATATAAGTTGAAATAGTTTATATTAAAATATTTTATATTAAAATAGTTTATCAAATAGTTTATATTAAGATAATTTATAAAGTAAAATATCAATAGGTTTAACTATAATTTAAAATTACTTTATAAAATAAAATAGTTTCCTTGACTTTCACAAATCGATTCAAATCAATTCGAATTCCAAATTCAAATTTAGTCAAATCTAAATCATCAATTTCAATTCCAATTCAATTAAACAAATTTCAAGTTATATCGATTTCAAATACCGATTTCAACCATAAATAAACCATTTCAATTTCAATATATTTCAAAGCTTCAAATATTCCATATTCAAAACTATATTCGATAATTTCATATATATATATATATATTAAATTCACTTTACTATTATTTAGTTTTGAAATATGTACTTAATCATTTCAACGACATCTAAATACAACTTCAATTTACAACTTTAAATAAACAAAATATCCCATTTAAATTTATATAAATTTGAAATATTCATTTAAGTCACTTTAATTCAAAATTCAAGTTATAAAACATATCTTCAAAATTTCAAATTTAATAAATTCTAACTCAAACTTATTTAAGTAAAATTTTTAAATAAATGAAATTTCAAATCAATTTCAAATCAGTATAAACTGTATATTTGAAATTATAGATATTAAATAAATACTTAAACATATTATTCATCAACTTTATTAAATCAACTTTAATAAAATTTTAAAATCAATATTGATTGAAACCTTATATTTCTTTTCAAAACCATAGAAATCATTTTCAAAATGTTTATATATAGACCGACGGTGTCTGTATATAATTATCTACCCTATGGTCAAGTGATACGGATATTTATCATTTCAATCCGTAAATTAAATATATATATATAGGTATATATCTTTTCAACCCGTAATCCCAAATTTAATGTCAATGAAAATCGCTTGGGTTTATCATTTCAACCCATAACGATTTTCTCCTCTTCTACAGATCGTTCGGGTATGTATCATTTCAACCCATAGTGAATTCTGTACTAACAGGGAACTTGCAGAGTGATAACAGATACGATAATAATATAACTACAGTAACAGGCATATATCATCAGTATAAATAACAGATAATGGTGTCAGATGTCACAGGTGAACTGATACAGATAATGACATATGTATATAACAATGAAAATAACTAATAGCATCATATTTCAATTGACGTTTCAATTAAAATCAAATTTAATAAATATAAGAACGTTAATCGTGAGTGATTGTTCACCTTTCGAGGCTAGAGGAGTTTTACAACAGTACAAGCTACGAATTTAGCACAAATTCCAAAGCAGGGCAAGATTGGCACGAATTTCGACGGATAAGGCTGATAGATAAGGAATATACGAAATCAAATCAGAACTGGATTGATGAAAATAATTAATGTAATTGACTTATATATATATATAACCATGTATAACTATATATATCAAGTCATATTCTAAATCCAAACAGATATATATATTATATTTATTTACAAATCAACATTAATTTAAACAAGTATACATATAACTGACATAACCAAATGACTTCCTTTATAAATAATATATACAGTAAAGACTATTTCATTCAAAAATGCACGACAATTAATCTATTTTATAACATAGACAATATACTTTTATAAACTGTTTATAGCTTGTTCACAAATATAAATATAAACATATTTTACACCAAACAAATATATTGTTTACATACTTTAACATATAAAAGCTGTCATATACTAACTATACTATAATATACTATATATACACAACCACTTTTGATTCTATATATACTTACAGTATAAAACTAATTATATATATACTGTATAAACCTTTAAAACAAACATACCGGTATCCAAATGTATAACAAAACAAGTGTGCAAACATATATATATTGGCTACCAAAAGAAATCCAAACATAATATACTATATGCAAACTGTTAAAATTTTATATATATATATATATACACTTTAGCTAAAATATAACTTAGAAGCCTATATATATACAAACTCTCATATAATAATATATTAGAACTCACTCATAAAAATAATCCTCATACATATATATATATACATATTATGTGTAAACAAAATATAGAAATACCGAAATCATTCTTATTGCAATACAGACTTATATAAACATATATACTTGTAAACGGATACACACAATCAGGCTAGGCCAAAGATCAAAACAAAGCAAGATGGAAAAAGAATGGCTGGAAACAAAGTCTTTATAGATAAGTTAATGATTTATTACCAAGTCCGTTCAAAAATATTAATATAAATCTATATAAGTAAACCTATACAGTAAACATATATATACACCTTGATTATGAATTTTTATACAAATAATATACTGAACAAAAGTTAGAACAAACAATTAAATAGTAGAAATATCATAACTCGTTTATTTACAAGTAATATAAATATACCTTGTTAAATTCTAATGAACAGTACACACATAAAATCACTTTACTCTTATTATTATTATAATATGTATATATATATTCTGAAGCTTAATAAAACTACATCCATCTTATTTCATGTAACCCATAACTAACTCTATAATAATATATATAAGAGAATCTAATAGCCACGTGCATAAAATCTGTATAATAAAACCTACCGTAACTTCATTTCAATATGCACTAGTAAAACGATACATGTTAAAACAACCGTGTGTATATAGACATAAGCAAATTAAAATCCAATGTATATATAACTCAGTATACTATAAACCTATATACTTGCGTACGCATATGTAGACCAACATATATAAATACTTTAAATAGTTTACACCACTCTCTATATAAATACCTTTATATTATAATACTGTAATCAATAAAATATATACACCTGTACAAACTTCACATGCGAAATATGTACAGCTTAGTTAAGCTTTATTTATAAATAGATCATATATGAATATTAATATGTATAGCTTATTATATAAACACTTATATAACCCAACTGGCACACATATACACAAAGCATACTTATATATTTTAACTAGTTTGTATATAAACTTGCCAACAAAAATATCAAATGAAGTAATATATTAACTGTATATATAAATTACACATAGAAGAGAAGATGAGTGCAGGCCGAGAGAGGGAAGAAGACGTGGAGGCAAGATCAGGGACATTGGAGGGTTTGTAGTGATCTGAAGGGAGAGTGGAAGCTTTGGACGGGGAGAGGTCGAAGCATAGGGTGGTGAGTGTGCTGTCGTGGCCAGGGAAAGGCAAGGGGAGGAGTTGCGTGGGTGAAAGGTTGAGTATGAGAGAGATAAAGAAGGAGCAGGATGACTTTGGAAAGAAAAAAAATGAGCAGGAGAAACAATATATGCGTTCCATTTTTTTTAGCTCAGCCGAAAAGAAGAAAATATGAATAGGTGGGAAGAGTAAAAGCCAATAGCTACACTAATAAATGTTGATGGCTGTTGGATTAGTGTATGAAATACCAAAAGCCAAATTGCGGAACCAATACGAAAATCGTTCCGCAGATTTTGCTGTTTCCCGGACTCGAAAACACACAAACGAATACACTGCAGAGATCAGCATGACGAGACGATCAAAACGGTATACAGGTATCAGTTGTACGATCATCCGTTCAAAAGTCGATATCGGTACCAAAATGCTGCTATTTCGTCGAAAATAAGATCGACGGAGCAATAACAGTCAAAATTTGGAGAAACGAAATATGACGTATCACTCAGAAGATGATTTACAAATTTCCTATGAAAAAATATTTAGGTTTGGAAAACATTTTATTACCATCAATTTTAACCGTTATAAATTGAAATAGAATTACACAAGAAAATAAACTTCCATATTATCAGATGAAAATTTACTAGTTACTATGTTTAATTAGACGTATTCCGAATATCAAATTTATATTTCAAAATTTTATTGTTTAAAATTTCACAAAAATTCAATTAATTAAATAAATAAAACCACTGAAATTTACGAGTCGTTACAATCTCTCTAGATCCATGCCGCGTCTTTTTTGTTTCATTGGAACATGCCTCGGGTCATTATTCAATGCATGGCTCGCAATGGCAGGCGAGATTCCACACATGTCAGAGTGAGTCCAAGAGAGCATGTCAAGATTCGCTTGGAGAAATCTGGTAAGTTCTTTCATCATCGGAGGGCTGAGCTGTGATCTGATCTTTAGGACCCATGACGGGTCGTCATGGCTTACTGTGATATCAATCGTCAGCTCAGCCGGTGCAGTGTTGGTCTTTTTGGGCTCCTCCTTATCGTCTCTCGGATCTATATTTCTATAGAACCGACTATGGCACCCGAGCCAAGGCTCATGTGCTGGTTGTCAATCTTCGGTTGCTTGGATGTGGACAGTCTTGTCACACCCTTGCCTTTCTCTTTGCGTTGAGGATCCCTCAACCCAGCTACATAATAGGCACGTCCTGTTGCCTAATCACATGAACAACTCCAACTCTATTATCGGTTAGGAACTTCAAAGTCAAAAACCACGGGTCAAGGACTGCCCATAATTCGGCTAGGGTCGGTCGGCTTAGAAAAACATTTTAAGGAGAGTCAACATACAAAACAAACGGCGAGATCCAAACTCTTCTACAGTCACCTTCTCCGAACTCTACGGGTAATTTAACATAACCAATGGCTTCAGTTACAGCACCGTTAAAGCAATGAATGCGAGCTTTAAACAGTTTCAAATCCTTTGCTTCCATCCTCATCTGATCATAAGCTTTCTTGAAAATTATGTTTACAGAACTTCCACAGCCAACCAATATCCTTCTCATAAAAGCGGGGCCGATCATTGCCGAAATGACCATTTGGTCGATCGTTGGAGCTCCACCTTGTCTACATCTCTATTTCTAAACACGATATCATCTGCCATTGTACGTTGCTGTTTCGCCAGAGCTCCACCCTCCAAGTTTGAACAGCATTCAAAATCCACATGCTTAATCACACTAGCATAGCGCTCCATCTCATGCCAACTTTTATCACCCAAATGCGGTCCTCCGACTATTGTATTGATCATTAATCTCCCACCGGTCCATGCAGGTTCATCAGCCCTGTGCAGTACTTATCCTCATTTGGGGTCGGAAGTTCCCTGCTCGCCATTTTGTGGGTTTTTTATGAACTACTGTAACTTCCTTTCTCGAACCAGCTTTTCAATAATGTCCTGGAGGTGCCTTCATTCACTGGTGTTATGCCCATAACATTCATGAAATCGACAATATTTCTCGGTTTGTTTCTGCTTCTCTGTTGATTCTTTTGGAAGCAGCTTCTTGTACTACATAGTATTGCAGGTAGACAAATAGACATTCTCTAGAGTTGTATTCAGTGGCGTGTAAGTGTTATACGTCAGAATCCTAGGCTTTCCTATTCTAGAATCCCTCTTTCGTTCTCGGCTCCTATCTCCGGCTTTCTTTTGCTGATTTGGTTTGTTCTGGGCATTCACTTGAACTTTTCCAGAGCTTTCATCAGACTGCTTTACTGAAATATTACTCTACACTCCCTCTCCACTTGGTCCTGTAACATTCTTCTTCCTAGAGGATCTGGCTTCCTCCTTTCTCAAATACTAAGTTGCCTTTGCGTAAAAGCATTCCAATGTTTTGGGTGGCTTGCCAGCTAACCAATCGTCAAAGCCAGATTCTAGATCTATCCCTCTCATTATGGCCATCAATATTGCATGGTCATTCGGATTACTGATCTCCGTAATAGCTATATGAAATCTCACAAAATAATCCTTCAAAGATTCTTCTGGAGCCTATATCATGCTGGACAGGGACATTACATCCTTGAGACGAGTTGCGTGCATTCGGAATTGCTCCACAAAATTTGTTGCCAAATCATCAAATCTAGATATTGATAGTGGAGGTAACCTTGTGAACCACATTGTTGTTATTCCAGAGAGAGTTATGGGAAAACATCTACACTTGGTTGCATCATCCGCTCGTGCAGAATCCATTAGCCATTCATATCTCATGATGTGCTGCCTGGGGTAGGTTTTTCCCTCATAGATAGGCATTAACGGCATGTTGAACCTCTTTGGACATGCTGCATGCATAACATTATCAGTGAACGAGGTATGGCTTCTTAAGATTCCCCAGTCATCGTTAGTCAAGCCCTAGCTCTCTCTTACTAACTGTTTGACCATTGCCGATAAGTCCGACGTTTGGATGGTTGGTGCCAAACGGTGGTCGCATTCCACCTTCCGTGATTGGTCCAATCGATGTCTGCGGGCTGTTTCATGCCTTCTTAGTTCACCATCTTCTCGATGTGCATCTCGTAAATCCACTTCATCATCACTCCAGGGAAGCATTTGGTCAACATATAACTGAACTCCATCATCCAAATCAACCATAGCAGCTCCAGTTTGAATCCCAACGTGCACAAGTAAGTTCCCATCTTTGGTGGAGGGATCATCATTGATCATTCCTGGAAGACCATGATGGTCTGCCTGTTGACGCCCCGAAGTTTCTACATGATATCTGTCTGTTCTGCGATGCCTATGCCTGTGATACCTATCCGATGAACTAGAGCTCTATGATGCCGAGTAAGGTGTAGCGTCCCTCCTAGCTTTTCCTCACTATTGCCGAGTGAGTTGGTTCATTAGGTTGATATTAGCCCGGATCTGCTGATTTAACTCTCGACGGCTATTCATTAGCTCTCTCATCAGATTCTGAAATTCAGCTCTTGTAATAGAATCAGTTGGATTCTGGACTTCAACTGGTTCAGCATTCACATCCGTTGGTTGACTGCTCGGGCCTCCTTGTTGGATAGTAGCATTTTCATTTCCTTCGATGTTCTGAGAAGTAGATCTAGTATTCCTCACCATTATTGATAGCTCTGCTTAGATTTCTGCAAATATGAGTAGTATGAGAAACTTCTTGAAGATTGCTGCAGATCTCCTTTGGGGGTTTTATCCAATCCAATAGCAACAAAGGGATCCTGATAAGATGAGAATCGAGTCTCTCAATGAAAGCACCAAAATGTTTACAACTAAATTGGTCACAAACACACAAGAATAACTTTTATAGAGAAGTAAATGAAGAAAAGCAAAATTAAACCGAGTAAATGAGTTAGCAAGTAACATAGAATAAGCTATAATCAAAGATACGAAAATTTATAGTGGTTCAACATTGTCATCCTACGTCCACTTTGAAGATTATCCGTTATTACTCTCTTATAAATTTGATTACAATAGTAAAATAAAGCTAACACTTGATTACAATAGAGTCTAGAGTAATGAGTAGCATAAAGATCTTTAAAATGAACCAATAAGTCTGTATTTATAGGGTGAGATGATGAGACATTTTTCTAAGATTTCGGTAGAAGGCTCTCTCATCCATAGGGGCCCACCATAATGATCGGTGGCCCTAACTCGATATTTAGGAATGATCGGCTATAGTTATGCCGATCGTTATTTTTGGTCTCCAAATAATATGCGGTCGTTTTTGGGGGTCCCACATACCTTTTGAACTTGCCCCTAAAATATAAAGTCATTCTGAGTTGTAAATTGTGAGATATGGATCAACCTTTGCTCACTGAGCTACACTGATCGTTATAAAGGATTGGCACAAAATGGTCGGCCTAAAACGATCATCTTTCTTTGACTCTTGGAGTTTTGACCTGCGATCATTTTTGTGGGCTTCACTCTTCAATCTACCGATGCTTTGAAATTTTCAGGTGGATTGGCCTTGTGGATTTTGAGATATCGATTGATCTTCACTGATTTGAGCTGTTTCATGGATTAATTGTTCCTGGTCGATCCATATAAATCTTTGCTTTGTCCATAATTCAAGCGTATTAACTCCAATTGTCTTGAAATTTGAAATGTAACTTCACGGGGCTATCCCAGTCACTCCATACTGATTGCATCTCGATTGGGATCCTGTCCAGATTTTTCCGACCATCGTCCATAGTGTATAATTGATTCTTGAGGCTGATAACCACTCGTTCCTAGCCAAGTCGATGATATAATGTCCTTTCCTAAAGGCGGGATTACAGTACCGAACCAAGTTGATCGGATCGCTACCGATCTGAAATGTTTGCATAAAAATAGCCCAAACTTCTTGGGTTCTCTTGTCTTGTATTTTTAGGCCTTCCGATCTAGTTTCAAGTCGTTCTGGTTTAATCTGAATGTTCTAACTCCCATTGAATTCTGCTGGGTTAAAAACCCAATTAACACCAAGAAACGATCGGTTGGGATCATTCTATGATGGATGTATACCATTCCTTCTCTTTAATACGCAGTGCAATTGGTTCGTTCAACATATACTTGGATCATGTACGATCCAAAACTAATGGATTTGGAACGATCAATTATTTTCTAAAAAAGAGGAAAAAGAAGAAAGGGGAAAACGATCGCGTATGAACCAATCTCAAATGAATTTGACCCAATCCATGTTAAAAGTGGATCAAGTATGATCCATTTACCTGATGGATTCATGCCGATCCATCTAAAAAAAGAAAAATAAGGTGAAACATATGTAGAAAGTTGACAATGACCCGTGAATGTGCAATCGTGATCGGGAGACAGGGATGAATACATATACATGCTAGTGTACATCCCAAAAAATTTTGATTTCTTGAGATCGATAGAAATTGAGTTCTCACCTGTATTAATCGAAGGAAAATTTGAACCAGTCAATCGAGGCCTACTAACTCACTGAAACGAAAATTTAAATGATCACCATCAAGACGTGACCTAGAATTTATACTATCGGAAATCAACCAATTTCATGTCGAATAGAAAGAGATGTGACACTTCAAGGAAAACAATTCAACGAAGGGATAACTTTTGTTTAGAAAATTGGATGGATTCCTTTCGAATGACACTAACTTACATTAATTCAAAGCACATCATGTTGAAACAAGATGCACTTTATGGGCAAGTATTATCTGGCCTTTTGGCCCGGCTACACCCAAACTGACTGGAAAAGTTAGACTCGACTGTCATCAAGATCGACACATCAAATTAACGATCATGAACCCCAGAGATCAGGCATAGATGATAATATGAAGCAGTGGCAAAGCAAAAATAGAAGACGAACTCAATAAAATGATAAAAATATACCATTTACTGAGAATGGATCGGGTATGATCCATATTCACCAATTATGGATCGTACTGTATCGATATTATAGTTCAACATAGTGGAAAATGATAGATATATCAAAATCTACAAGTCAATCACACATGAATCTTTGGGAACATCAATATATTGAAGAGTGGAGCGCACCATATCGATCGGATGCCAAAAGAAGCTCATAGAACGATCGGTGCCGATTGTTATTATAGATGATGTGGGACCCACGATCGATAATGTGGCTTCTTCTGCATTTGGAGACTCGGCTGCCAAAATTTTAGGGAGATATTTCATCGTCTTTCCCTATAAATATAGACTTGATTATTCATTTTTGGGATCTTTACGCTGCTTGTTGCTTTGCACTTTTTTGTAACAATGGATTCTACTTCGATCCATCCCTTTGTATTCAGCAATTCAAGTAATTAATAAAATTATTTCTTCAAAGTGGACGTAGGCTTTCAACATCGAACCACTATTAATCATTGTGTTCTTGTTAGTGCTTATTTTCTATTATTTAATTGCTTGTTCCCTCAGTTTTCATTTATTATTCTTCATTTATTTCTCTACAAAATCTCGATTGGGTGTTTATGCCAATTTTTGGTGCAAACGGTAATAACCCAGAATTATTAACGTTCGAATGGAAATATATAATTTATTTAAATATTCAATTTAATAAATGATAAGAAAATCAATTGGTAATTAAATGAGTCGATTTTTAATGATGTTTATTTATTTTAATTTATAGGATTTTTCCATAATTTTCAATTTTGAAAATATTCAAATTATTGTTTAACATATTTTATAGAAAATGTTGGTATTTTTGAAATTTTCACAGAATAAGATAACCGATGCATTTAATTGTTGATTTGTGATCGTATTGCATTTTTGTGTGCGATCGTATTTTTGTTTTGCCGAAACTGTAAAATAAACTAAACTAAACTCAACACTAGACTTTTCATCCATTGCTTTCATTTTCCCTCTTTTCTCTCTTTTATCTTTTTCCATTTACTGTGAATAAAAAGAAAACCTAGCCAACATCCAAAAACCAATATCAAATAATCCACTTAACGAAAAATCACCAAACCAGATCCGTTGAGTTTGTATTGATGAGATCTTTAGATCCATGTGCATAATAGGGGTTGTGGTGATGATTTGGGGTGCTCGACTTTATAATAGTAAACTAGGGTTTGCTTTGGTCGATTATTGGGGAGGAGTGAGTGGAATCAGAGTATGGCGTGGAATTTGTGGCGTGGAGGAGCATCTTTCGGTGAAGTATGGCGAAGTGCGATTCATTGTGGCAAATCGCATCATCGTGAGGTCAAGGACAACATCACCAGGTTGGTTTTCAATGGAAGCGGTCGACTTCAAACGAGATGGGGAATGTGGATGGAGGTGAAGTGTTGTTCATCGGTGAAGTCGGATTTCGATTTCGTGGAGTAATTTGGAAGCTAAGGCGTGCATGCACAAAGGAAGTTGCGTGCATGTACATGAAGTGAGGGAAATTGGAATTGGGGAAGAAGATGTTTGTGTGGGTAATTAATTTGATATTGTGATTAGTGTAATTTAATTATATTTTTAAATTAAAAATATTAAAATTAATATCTCGCTTATACGAGATCCAATCAAGAAGTAGTCTTTTGCATCACCCTTGTAAAAGCGTTTTCTACGCGCTGGAATTAATTTTTTCGAGTTTGGAGAAACCAGTATTTTGAGCTAAAATCGAACATCGTTTGATTCTAGATTGAATCGGAATGCTTAAGCATCCGTTGGAATTTTGTTAAGTTATCCCACCTTTAGATGGATACAATATGATATATGGTAGATATAAATTATTGTTTTCGTGTTTGAATGAATAATCAGTTGGGTTTGGTTGAATTTCCACTTTGAAAAGCAAATGACATTTCAAAAAAATATTAGAATTGTAAAATGGTAAAGTGAACATTAATGGCGACCAAGCTATCAAACAAGGTGAACACATCGACAAATCCTTTATCCCGTTATCAACAACATCGTTAATTTCGTCACTCATCTCGTTCTCTTCCACATCCTCTCGCTACTGACAACCTCCCACCATTCTCCTTTCAACCATCAAAATGGCATCGACAGCCTCTTATCCATCCATCTTGCCAGATCGACTTTGACTCTCCTCTATAGTATCATTGAGCAAAACCTACGCTGATGCTGTTAGATCTGGAATCATTGCTCTTCTCAACCCCAATCTGTCAACCCTGATCTTTCAGTGCCTTGGATCAAAAGACGGGTCGGTTCATCCTTCTGCTATAGATATGGTGCGCTCGATCACTTGTCCATTGATTTTCATGCCTTGATTAGGTGTTTTCAATATGGCAGTTTTGGGCATAACGGTTTAAGTGCAAGAGAAAACAAAAGGTTACAGCTGCTCAATCTCTTACCTCTATGGTCTGTGGATCTGGTGCTTCTCAATCCCATTCCCAACCTTCGGTGCTAACCCGATCATTTGATAAAGATCTGCTCTTCCAATTCCACATCAAATACTTAGAGCTGCGCTCACTTATTTGATTACATTCATTATATCCCGACCCCTTGCTTAGCTAGTCTACACTATTGCTTGAGATTTATGATTCTCTATCAAAGAGTATGGAGGATTTGTAAAATTGACTTCTTCTAACCCTACAGCGCTGATCTCTTCTAACCTAGTAATTTTTGAAGATAAAGGTTGGATTGATTCTCCCTTTGTTAATAATATTTCGGATATGATCAGTGATAATGATGTGCTATTTCTAGACCTTGATGTTCAAATGTAACATGAGTCGGGGAGAACAGAGGTGAACCAAATAAGTTTAGTAGCTAATATTCTATGGACTATAAGGGTGCAGATAGAGGATTCACCATTCTGGATTATGATAATCTTCAGTCTGATAGAGCTATTGATGTATTCTAATAAGACGCAGCAGCGTTAGTAGATCCTGTAGCCCAGATTCTAGCCTTTGTCACTGATCTATGTGATTCCAATTCACTGGTGGTTGATAATACCCAGGAGAGAGATCTCAGACCTGAAAGTGCTAGGAGAAGTTGCAAATCCAAAAGCACTCCCAACGAATTCGTGCACATAAGCCTTAGGCATTCATCTGTCTTAGGTGACCACATTCTTTTTGGAAGCACTTACACATTTATAGTATTAAATACACCTATTCCTAACCAAGTATATCAAATTGCTAAAAATACCAGATTTATTTATAATGAAATTAATGGAGATCCTGAATTCATCAAACAAATGGAACTTGAGAGGGCTTCTAATGCAAGTAGATGAAGATATTAAGTTGGAATGTTAAGGATATAGGGCTACCTCTAAAAAGATCTAGAATTAAAAGATTTATACAAGATTTGTCTATAGATATCCTCCTTATGTAGGAAACTAAAATTAAAGCCCCTAATCAATTCTTTATTAAATCGATCAGAGGGAACTTTCTACTGGGATGGGTTTTCGTTCCATCCATCAGAAGTTCAGGTGGTATTATTACGATGTGGAGGGAAGATAAATACAAACTTTCACAATCAATCCCTAATTGCTTTTCTCTACATGTTCTTCTTCTAGAGTTACTAGTTAATAATATCATTAACATCTCTAATGTGTACGCTCCTAATGATAGATATATTAGATGAAATCTATGGACAGAATGGTCTGAGTTTAGAAATCTCTCTTATGGACCTTGGATTACAGCTGGAGATTTCAATGTAAATAGACACCTTGGAGAGCGGTATCCTACGAAGGGTAATTTCATCGATATGAAGGAATTTAAAGAGTTCGTTAACTCTAACATCGTCAATAAATTGCCGCTCATTGGAAGGAGATTCACCTTGTCTAATTTTAGAGAGAAACCATCAATGGCTTTATTCGATAGAATCTTCATGAGTGTGGGGCGGGAGGATAAATTCACTCTTTCCATATCGTATGGTTTAGCAAATCTCATTTTCGATCAATGTCCTATCTTATTAAACACACATGATCAACTTCAAAAAATTGAAACATTTAAATTTGGTAAAATGTGGCTTAAAGAGTAAAATTTTGAGGGACTTATAACAAGGAAATGGAGATCTATGAATAATCACATCAACAACAATGCAGCAAAAATATTAGTTCTCAAACTCCGAGAACTAAGAAACTTTTTAAAGAACTGGAACTCTAGTGTAGTTGGCAATATTTTTATTAAAAAAGATAGGATTTTAAAAGAAATTTTGTATCCACACAAGATTGATGAGAACAGGCCACTAAGTTACAATGAGAAGATCAAACTAAACTACTTGAAATCAGATTTGAACAAACTAATGGATTATGAAGAAATTATGTGGAAACGACACTCCTGAATTAATTGGATTAATGAAGGGGATAAAAACACAAAATATTTCATCGTATAGCTAATGGTCGAAGATGTCAAAATAATGTCAACCATATTGCGATTCACGAAATGGTAGTTTCTGATCAATCTGAATTAAATTCTGCTTTAACCAATCACTATACCGAAATTTTTGAAAACAACTACAAACGCAGAATTCAGGCTGATTGGTCCCTATTTTATCCAACCGTGGATTCCTTCTTAAAGGAACTAGACTCGCCTTTTATTGAAGAGGTGGTCTTCGGGGCCATAAAAGGATTAGCCAGAGACAAAGCTCCAGGTCCAGATGACTTCCCTATGTTTTTCTATGAAATTTTTTAGCACCACATTAAAGATGATATAATGGATTTATTTGACGAACTACACATTGGTAGGCTTCAAGTAGGCATGCTTAGTTTTGTAGATGTTATTCTCATTCCAAAAAAGGAAAATCCTAAAGAGCTTTCTTACTTTAGACCGATTTCTATGATTAACTACTCCACTAAAACTATAACCAAAGTTCTAGCTAACAGGTTAAGAAAGAAGAGGGATAAATTAATTCAAAAATCTAAAACAACTTTCATTCAAGGTAGACACAATACTGATGGTATTGCCACTGCCCAAGAATTTATTAACTTCTGTCATAAAGAGGATATCTTGTGTGCTATCCTTAAACTTGACTTTGCTAAAGCCTTCGACTTGATCGACTGGGGCTTTATATGGACACACTAAAAGCTAAGGGCTTCATGAAAAGTGGATCTCTTGGATTAATCTTATCCACAAATCCATTGTGTCCTCTATCTCGGTCAATGGGATTAAGGGCAACAAAATTCAATCTATAAGGGGTCTTATCCAAGGAGATCCACTATTACCTCTTCTCTTTGACCTTGCGGTAGATGTATTTAACAAAATAATTATTTTAGCTACTAATAACAATCTGCTTCCTAAAATTAGGGGAGATACAACTAGCGACGGAGTCTCTATTCTTCAGTATGCAAATGACACCCTGTTTTTCTGTTCTGATATCCCCCATCACATTGCGACCCTCAAATCGATTCTATATAATTTTGAATTACTTTCACGTCTCAAAATTAACTTTCACAAGAGTTCAGTTTTAGTCATCAATGATGATTCAAACTTGACAATAAAGGTAGCCGATACGCTCAATTGCAGAATCATGAATTTTCCTATTAACTATTTAGGCATCCGACCAACAAAACCTAAAAAAGAAGACTGTAACATCGCCATTGATAAAATTAGTAAAGATTGCCTACTTGGAAAGCTAATTGTCTTTCAAGAGTTGGGAGAACTATCCTCACTAACTCGGTTTATTTGCTATTCTGATTTATTAATTATCCTATTATCTGTTTCCTTCATGGGTAATTAAAAAAATTGCTGATATTAGGCACAAATTTCTTTAAAAAGGGAATTCATAATGCTCCAATTTAAATTATTTAATTAACTGGGATCCTATATATAAACCAAAATCACAAGGCATACTAGGTATTATAAACTTAAAAGTTCTCAATACTTCTCTTTTATGTAAATGGATTTGGAAATTTCTGGATGACGACTATGCAACATGGAAGAAAACAATTAGCAACTTTTATTATAACAGAACCATAAGTTTAAAATATTTTAATGATTATATTTCTGTTGGGAAAACATATCCAAGCTTCATGACATATTTAAGATTGGGCTTAATTTTAGTGCTCATTCTGGAAATAAAATCTCATTTTCGAACAATCGTTGGACTTCCTCTATTTCTTTAAAAAGTCAATTCCCCGATCTCTATTTGGTTTCAAATAAAAAGTATGACCTTATTAGTGACGTTTTTATTCCACATGAGATAGTTAAATAGGATACTTCATTTAACTAAAACTTAGTTGGAAATGTTTTAAATCAATACATTAAATTAATTAACATTATTAACAACATTAATATGGACGATCTGTAACGAACCGCAAATCCGCACAATTCAAGCTAACAATAAACTACATATGTCCAACCCAAGTTGAACGAAAAGACACATAGTTATGGGAAAAGAAAGAAAAAAGAAGGAGAGAAAGAAGAAGAAGAGAAAAGAACTAAAAACAACACAGAATCTCACAATCGTAGCGGAACAATATATAATATAATATCAATGATCTTTACAAAAGAGAAACTGTTATATACATACATCCATCAGAGTATAATAACAAATCATAATCATCAGCCATGATAGTTATAACCACCTATCCTCATAATGCTGATGATTTCAACAACAAAGCAGTGGAAAATAAACATATACGTGAATACGACTTGAAGACCTCCTACTCATCTCCTGAGCTCCAATGCATCCAAAACAATATGTAAATATGCTCGGTTTGACCTGAGCATTATAATAAAATAACACCCGAGTCAGTCTAGAAAATCAACATGAAAAAATACACCAACTGGATTTTAAAGTTATAGAAAATCTTTGAAAATCAAAAGTATCTTTTAAGACCACGCCACACATAAAAGCGGACGGGTTTTTACCTTACGATAACCAAACTATTTCATATGAAATTCTCTGATATTATAATAGTATCTAAGATACAAAGACATATTAATCATAACTAAAATTGTAACATTAATTAAATTCCAGCATAATAGGTATACAACTAAAATCGTAAAGGCTCGTATTAGAAAATGGATTCCATACAATGACTGGGCTAATGGGGTACCGCCTGTCACGGTGCATCTCTAGATAAAATAAAATCGAGGACCTTTCCTGGATCCCCTACTAACACAGATTCGGCCTACCACTTGATTAGTAGTATGGAATATTATCACCCCTCCGTTAATGGGCCCTGAAGCATACAAATAAAAGATAATATCAACTCTAGATAGGGATGATAATACCCTGCTTGGGAGCGTCCCACTTAGCCCTGCCGCATCTCCCCTATTTTAGTCATTCCCGGTTGATGAGGATTAAGGCTACGTTTTACCTTTTATATAGCACTTCCACTTGGAATGCTAACACAGCCCTCCAAGCAACAATGCAATACCAGCATTCATCCATACAAGTTCATTCTGGAACTGAACAAAACACTTGAGAGCTCCATCTTCAACTTTATCATTTTCAAGTTGTCCTCACTTCGTAATGCTTGAGTTGGATCGAAGTGGGTTTCGGATAACATATCCGATTCCAATCTCTTCGAAACAACATTTGGTGATTCCTAGTAAACTCAACCCGGTTCTTTAGGAAATAAACAGTCAAAGATAAGAGCGGAGATCACCTCCTAACCGTTTGTGGACAGATTTCCTTATCATCTGTCCTAGGAGAGTGAAACGAGATTTATACGCACAATACATCATCATCGGAGATGGCTATGCCATATAACTCACGTTTTTCTCCTAGATTTTTCCAAAGTTACGTTTTGGGTCTAATTCGATAGTCGGTTATTTAACTATCAAATAAACTACATTCAATCACGGATTTAATTCCATAGGGAAAAAGCAACATTGGTTAAGCACACAAGCAACCACTAAACTCCTTTTAATTAAACTTTCACCAATTAAACTTACTTTGTAAATACTTTAATCAAAATGCTTTTACAAAGATATATATATATATATATATATCCACAAATCCCTATTTTTCAATACTTGGAAAAATATCGTTGTACTTATCTCAACGGTGTAAGTATATTCACCAAACATTGGGGAAGATTTTTTTTATACAATTCTAAAATCAATTACAAACTCAATTATAAATCCATAAAAGCATTTATAAAACTCCTTTTCAAAATCGATAACCCATTTCTAATATTCCTCCATAGATCTCTAAAACCCTTTATAAACTCTTTTATCTTATAGATAATCTTCCTTTGCGTTTTCCAAAAACATGTTATAAGATTCCTCCTAAAATCCACACCTATTTATAAAACCCTATTTATAAATCTCAAAAACATTTATAATATAATTTCTAATCATTTACTTAAAAACACTATTATATAATAGTAAACATATAATAAATAAATATTAACTTTAAAACATTTTAAAATAATAATTAATAAATTCCAAAACATCCTAAATATAACAATAATAATTTTTCTTCAACGTTTTTTAAATACTAATAATTAATTTCCAAACCTTATTGATAAATAATTAAAATTAATTTCAAACCATATTAATAATTTAAATAATTGTATTTTCAAAATATTAAAATATTGATAAACCACTTTAAAACAATACTAATATAAATAAACAACTTTTAAAGCATAATTATATTTCCTTGATAAAAATCCATACTTGACTTTCAACATGGTCGTTTTCCATATTTATAAAATTATATTTATAATCTCCTTCTCTTTTATAAAACTTCCTTTCATAAAATCCCTTTATATATAAATCCCATTTTATAGCTCTATTTCCTTTGTAAATCTCACTTATTCATAAAATCCCATTTAAAACACTAATTATAACCCGTTTTGAACATTGCATCCATATTTATGAATTTCTTTCATAAATTTCTTTCTATTAACATCCTCCAATCTATCCTCACCTTTAATTTCCAAAATAGAATCAACTATTTTCTATACAACATTACACATCTTATAGTAAATCCACTATTCGATTTATTTCTCCAATCTTTTAAATGATAATAGTCTCCTTTTTATTTACAAAAACACCGTTTATAAATCTGTCTCTTTATAATATAAATTACGATTTTACATATTTTCACTTTATTTGTAAAATGTCACTTTCTACATTTCACCTTTATAAATTTCCACATTTATAAAAAAAAATCTTAATAGTATATATTATATACGTATCACTTTATATAAAATGGTTAATAAATATTTATACCAAAATTTTCCATCTTTTTTTTAAAACTGTATCCCTTTGTCAAAAAAATTCAGAATTATTTTTAAGATTTAAAAAATAAATCTTTAATCGCAGTTCAAAATCTCTATTTAATATTTTATAAAACTATAAATTTATAATCTCTAAAAATCATACCTTTTTATTTTAAAATAAATCTCTTCTTTTAAAAATTCAAGAAAAACTATTTAAACATATATAATTTCCAAAATCACTTTGAAATCCCCTTTTAAATCAAGTCATTAGTTTATAATATTTTAAAATACCGAAAATAAGGCCTAATGCTACTAAAGCACTAGATAACCAAAATCATATCTATTTCATCAAATATAGCATCAAACATATCATATATCAAATTATATGAAAAATAAAATCAACAGTGTGAGGAATCCAGTTGGATTCCTCAAACATGTCCCTCTACATCACATATAGTATATAATCAATAATATAAATCAACCGCTTCGAGGCAGGATCATATACAAGGGTCATCCACTCTTACATGGGAACATAATAGGGTCTCATTCTTTCCCGGGGGCGGGAATATATCCAAACCAGCAATATAAAATAGTAAATCATCCAAACAGTCAATAATAATCAACAATAAAATATCCATGCATCCAATTAATAATTTTTATCGACTATATAATATTTCTGGTTAACCAAAAAGGTTACTTTAACTCACTTTGATTTCAGAAGTCGCCAAACGTTCCACTTTGAATTAAAATTAAACAAACGTTCAATTTTAACCAAAATTTCTACTAGCACCAAATCCATCCAATCTAACTCCATAATGTAGCCTTCGTCGATATGATCGCAATTCAACTTGTCGCGCTCAATTCGGACCTCGTACGAAAGAGTTACGAATTTATAACGATTGAAATAATTAAATTATCATTAACTTATAATTAATTGAATTTTAAACTTAAACTTACATCTCTCCTTCCTCTTGTACGCGATCGAAACATTAGGCTGAGCTATTGAAATTCGACATCGATCATCTCCTCGCCGCCGCGCTAAGCCGTTTGTCACGCGCCTTCCTCGCCGCCGTTCGCGCGACCCATGCCACCGCACGCGACCCAAAAACCGAACCTAGCTGCCCACCTTCGAACTAAAACTGCCGCCGCCATGCTCCATCGATCGATGATCGACTTATATGGATGAGTACGTGGTGATGAGCTCTCCAACTTTCATGTTGAACATTTCAGCTAATTTCTCTCCTAGCTCTCGATCAATTTATGGACGTTGGATTTGGTTATTTGGGAAATTGGGGCTGAAGCTTGGTTTTAGGCATAGGTAGCAAATGAAGAAAGTTAATGCCCTTTTATAGCAAATTTCCAAAGCACTATTCACACTTTAAAATTTCGGACTCCAATCGAGGCGCGCCGCCTAGAATTCTATATGTTATATCCATATTCCGAACACAATGGAACTAGTATCACGACCCAATTCCATCATATATAGAAGATAGCTTTCTGAAACCAAATTATATTAATTTAAATTCCTTTAGTTAATTTCTACACATTTTGAACTCGGACGACCAAACGATACATCCAATTGCCACAAAATTCGACCCATATGATAATTCACTATTATGGATCCAATGAAACTGGTTTCGTCTAAATCCGAGATAGTGCCGTGGAAGGCTATTTTCACACGTTTTCAAAATCATTTTTGTCTATCTTAAATTCAAGATTCAATTATTTAAACAATTCCATATATTCAATTTAACAATTTAATTATCAAATAAATTGTTATATTTGAAATTCAAGTTATTTAACTTATAAAATTAACTTTTCAATATTTAAAATCAATTAAATATTCCAAATTCAAATGAATGAAGTCGTTACATTCTCCCCCTTAAAAGAATTTCGTCCTCGAAATTGTCAAGGTAAAAAAAATGCCGCAAACCTATTAACTTTTCAAAGACAATTAGTTGAAATGGATTACCAAATTCTTTTAAACCTTTTAACCTTTTGAAATCAATTAGTTGAAACTTTGTTATAACATTTTCTAAATCTTTAGATTCATAATTAAATTTCCAAAACCAACTAATACTATTCCAAGTTAAAAAACCAAAATCCATGTTTTAGTTATCAACATTATTTTCAAAATTCTCAAAAAAATTCTAACAGTTAAATTTACGAAAAATTTCGCCAGTGTCTCCTTTGCGCGGTTCGATCGAAAAAATTTGCAATATATATAATCATAAATATACATCTCATCTTCAAGGATGAGGCATCCTCTAGGAAAAAAAATTTAAAAGTACGATATGCAATCCAAGATGTGTACATTTTATTAGTATTAGCAAGCATATACAATCAATATAATGCGAAAGCGAGCTCCAAGTGCGAAGCATACGCCATCCGCACCTACTAATCACTCAACAACTAATGAGAACAAGTATAGGGAAAGTAATATCAATATATAACATAGACTATACAATAACTATACGCAAATGTAGCAAAGGTAACAAGAGAAACCGTCAAACAATTAATATTCATCCAATTAATTCATAACCATATCAATTTTAATTTTCCAATGTCAACATTTAATTTAGTAAAGCCCATACGATGTACATATATCGTCCGTACCAAAACCATACCCGATGCTTGCTCGATCACACAATTTCACTTGCAAACTAGTATCGTTCACATGACCACTCTAGTGCGGACTTAGAACCAGTTCCTTGATTATAAACCACCACTCTCCTTACATAGCCATATATTTTGACTCAGAATCAATCAAAAATCCATATTCAGTGTTAACTATCGAGAATCGAGTGAACACCTCGAAATCGTATATTCAAATCTGGACCATTATCCATTTCATTAATTCACTTTAAATTAATCTAATCCATTTCAAATCCAATTCAATTTCATTTAACCTTTCTTATTTAAAACTTCTATTCATTTAATCCAATACTCAATTTATTTAACTTAATTTAAGTTAAATTTTCTATTTCATATCACAATTTCAAATTTTCTTTTCTTATCTACTCCATTTCCAAATTAGAAGTTCAAAAACTTATTATCTTATGTTTTATCAAAACATTTAGATAAAAAAAATTTAGGATTTTTAAACACCTTGTTTTATTTATAATCAATTTAAAATCATATATACATAACTCCTTTATATTTCAAATTACACTTCTGGAATCTAAAACAAATTTGTTTTAGCAAAACAAAACTTCAATGGAAAATCACTAAGGTAGCAATTCATCACTTAGAAACTCGAAAATGGACGTCGATAATGCCGCAGTCATCACCAGAATTACTTTCCAACGACTGAAATGAGTCTAGTGCTTTCTATTTCCTTTAAATCCCATTTCTAAAATATTTCTAATCAAAATATTTCCAAATAATACTATTATTATTCTTCCGAAATCTTTGAAAGCAATTTCCAAATCAATGGAATTTAAATTCTCAAATTCTCAACTTTTAAATCAATTTTCATTTAACAATCATATTGATAAATATACTTATACAATTTTCTTTTCCTTTCCATTTATAAATCACACTTATAAACCATATTTATATAATCTCACTTCTTAGTAATATCATTTCACAAATGTTGATTATTTTAATTATAATCAATATCCTATAATTCATATTTATAAGTTCACTTTCTTATGCAACTCATTTTACAAATGTTGATTTTTGTTTAGATTATAAGAATAACAACTTTTATCAGAACAACCAACAATAAATGATAATAATCAGGTATTATCATTCACTAACAGCCAAACACACCATATATAACTATAATATTTTTTGAAAAAAAATTCCTTTATATATAAATATAATTAAATTAAACTTATTTCATTTACCAATTCTCAAAATAATATTGTGTCGGTTTGCCTTGTTCAAGCGTTTAGAAACCCCTATCGATAAAGTGGCATCCCACGTACCGATCAGAATTCATAAGCGACTCAACATATAAATTAACACAATATAAAACATTTTTATAATCACTAACAAATACGCGCTCATGTCTATAATACACTCAAACTCAATCTAGGTTATTACTAACCCTATCTTTAATGAATACCCAATCAAAGCCTAGGTGTTTACACGACCTAAGCTTTGATGCCAGCTATAACAAACCGCAAATCCGCACAATTTAAGCTGACAATAATCCACACATGTCCAACCCAAATTGAACGGAAAGATGGATAGTTATAGGAAAAGAAAGAAGAAAGAAGGAGAGAAAGAAGAAGAAGAGAAAAGAACTAAAAACAACACAGAATCTCACAATCGCAGCGGAACAATATATAATATAATATCAATAATCTTTATAAAAGAGAAACTGTTATATACATATACCTATAAGAGAACAATAACAAATCATAATCATCAGCCTGGATAGTTATAACAACATGTCCTCACAAATGCTTATAATTTCAACAACAAAGCAGCGGAAAATAAACATATACGTGAATACGACTTGAAGACCTCATACTCGTCTCCTGAGCTCCAATGCATCCAAAACAATATATAAGTATGCTCGGTCTGACCCAAGCATTATAATAAAATAACACCTGAGTAAGTCTGGAAAACCAGCATGAAAAAACACAGCCAACTAAAATTTAAAGTTATAGAAAACCTTTGAATATCAAAAGTATCTTGTAAGACCACGCCGCACATAAAAATGGACGGGTTTTTACCTTACGATAACCAAACAATTTCATATGAAATTCTTTGATATTATAATAGTATCTAAGATACAAATAATTATTAATCATAGCCGAAATTGTTACACTAAATAAATTCCAGCATAATAAGTATACAACTAAAACCGTAAAGGCTCGTATTGGAAAATGGATTCCATACAATGACTGGGCTACTGGGGTACCGTCCGTTACGATGCATCTCTAGATAAAATAACACCGAGAACCTTGCTAGGATCCCCTGCCAACATAGGACCAGCCTGCCACTTGACTAGTAGTAGAGAATATGATCACACCTCCGTTAATGGGCCCCGAAGCATACAAATGGGAGATAATGTCAACTCTAGATAGGGATGATCATACCCTACTTGGAAGCGACCCACTTAGCCCTGCTGCATCTCCTCTATTTTAGTCATTCCCGGTCGATGAGGCTTGAGGCTATGTTTTACCTTTTATATAGCACTTCCCACTTGGAATGCTAACACTTCCTTCTAGGCAACAATGCTAACCATAATCCTTGTTATTTCTGAAATATAGGTATCGAAACTAATTCTCACCTTTTCTTCGAGTGTCACTTCACCCAATATATAATCCACAAGCTGCTGTATATTTTTGGACTTGACATCAATTATGTTATACCTCCCTCATACGATAATCGGACTAGCTTTAGATTCAAATATAACAAGTCTTTTAGGAAAATTTTAGACACTACTTATTCTATCACATGTTGGGGTATATGGTATGAACGTAACCAAAGGATATTCAACAACTCATACAAAAACTCCTTGGCTATATTGTATTTTATTGCATGGCACATTTCACTTTGGATAGGTTCAAGTAGTGGGCATTCAAATTGGATGGAGCACCTTCATGGGATCACAGACGATTTCGCTACTCACTCTAGCTATCCGCTTCTAACGACAATATCCACCTGCTTTTGGCCAGTTATAACCACTACTGCAAGCTCACTCAATAGGCACTCAAGCTCTCTTCCCCGCATCCCTGAGCATCTCCAGCACATGAGATCAATACTTCAATTCTTCACTTGTTGCCATGCAACTTGAAATTACAGCTTATTCACATTCTTAGCAGTTCACAATAGTTCAAACGTTCTATCTAATCACTCTGGATCACTCCGTACTTTCCATTGCCTACCATTTATATCAGCACTTTCACAGCAGTTCACAAGCAAAACACATGAATAAGAGTAGTTAGCACCCTTGTAGATCGAACATCTCTTTATTTCAACCCTCGCATGCCTACCATTGGATCTTTGCTACTTCAACATGCATGAAGCAATCACATGGGTTCTTCCAGATTAAGCATCTTCACTGCATATATGCCTTAGTTCACTTTCTGCCCTTTGAGTGCATTTCGCTTTACATCATACAGCAACCTGCCATTAGAGTACTAGTTAGGATGCAATTTACTTCATAACCGTCCTTGCTTTACCTCATGTTAGTTTTTTTGCAGTCCTTTGTCTTCCAGCATCGCACTCATAAAGGTCGATCTCCATGATCTACGCCCAACAACAGTTTTTCATGCTATTAGCTTTAAATGTCGCATGCTCCTTGTTGCTTCAGCCTTCATACTTCCAACCCAATCCTTGTAGCTGAACTACACCATGCATTGGCTTATACACTCGCTCTATGTAATAATCATGCAATCTCCATCCATTTCATAAAGCTGCACACTTACTCTGACGTGCATTATCTATCTTTTAATTGTTGCCTAGCTCCTTATGACATTTGAGCATCTAACTTATTAGCATAGCATAATTTAATTTATTCCTTGCTTAAGTCAGTAGATAGCATTGTATATATTTTATTAGTTTATGCTCTCCTCTTATGCTGATCATCTATGTGATGATCCTATTTATGTATGTGCTACTACCTTACAGACTCATGTATGGTTTTTGGTTAATATTTTAATAAATTAGAGTGTTCTCCTCATTAGAGGACCACTCTTCCATCAAAAAAATGAATGACATTTAAAATGAAATACCGGGCATTTTGTAGAGGAATTCGAATTGCCTGTTATTATTGATTATAATTTTAGTTATATACCCATTGTATAAATTGTTGAATGTCATAACTTAATAGTTTGGCCATATTGGATGTAACTTTGATATATGTTAAAAGTTGAACCTTTTTAGTGATAAAGGTAGTATTAGCATTGCTTAAGTCTTATTGTAGCTATTGGCCTCATTATAGTATTTTGAAATACCATTAACTGCTATTTTGATTTGGAAATGGTTTCGATTCGGAAAAATGATTTTTAACTATGACCTTTGGAAATTTTGATGGTACTTTGTTTAGAAATGGTTTTCAAACTTCTCTATTTGTAATGATCTGCCTTTCTTGCAACCAAAGATGACACTTAATACATCCATGGTATTCATGTGGCAATCATTTAATTGTTCGAAAGACAGGTCATTTGGTGTAAAAGAAAGAAAAAGAAAAGAACAGAATCTCACATCATGACAAGAATATATACTATACACCAGATCTTTCATAAAGAAATCATCTTTATTAACACAATATTAGAGTATACTAATCTATTATCAATCTGGACTGTTATAGAAACCTGTCCTTACACTTGCTAATAAACACAGACCATAAAATATAGGACGAAGACAGCGGAAGAATATAAGATACACGAATACATCTTGGAGGATCCAATGTGTCTCCTTAAAGCTCCAAAGCATCCAGCTAAATATGGAAAATATGATCAGGATGACCCGAGCATTATAAGAAAATAACGCCCAGATCATTCTAGTAAACCAGCGTGAGTAAATTCGAATCGTAACATCTGGATTTCTTATCCCTAAAAAACCTTTTCAAAAGAAAAGTAATCGTAAAACCATGCCGCACATAAACATGGATGGGTTTTCATCTTACGATAACCCAAACCATTTTTATTATAAATCCAGTGATATTATAATAATGTCTAAGGTTTAAAATAACAATAATCAAGTAGGTGTGATGTGTGTACATCACAGCAATAATAGGTATATAATCAAAAACCGAAGGCGCTTATTGAAGAATGGATTCCAACAAATAGCAAGGTAAGGGACTACCTTCCGAAAAATAGTACACCTATAGAAAACTGTACCTAAAGTCCTCATCGTGACCCTCTTCAAGAAGGACCGGCCTACACCTGACTGGATAGTACCGAATGTGATTATCCCGAGGTTGCAATCAAACAACCAAGTGGGCCCCGAAGCATACATAAAAGAGATAATCTCAATCTAGATAAGGGATGACCAGATAAGGGATGACCATACCCTAATGAGCATGACCCACATAGCCTTACGGCATTCCCTATTTTATCCATTCTCGGGTTGGAAGGCTTGAGAGGCTATGCTCCAACTATTTCAACCCGGAATGCTGACACTGCCCTCTAGGCAGAGATGCAATGCCAGTATTCATCCATACAAGTTCGTTCTGTGTCTGAACAAAACCAAAGGCACTATCTCTGCTACATCCATTTTGGAATCACCCTCATGATTAGTAGCAATTAGCCCATATACTTCAAAGAGCTCTGTCTTAAGTCATCCTCAAGATGTCTTCCATTCGAACGCATATGTTGGTTCGAAGTGGTTTTCGGATAATATATTCGATCCTAGTCTCTTCAAACCAACAATTGATAATTCCCGATTGACTCAATCCCGGTTCTTTCAGAAGGCGGACTAAACCAGAGTCCCAATGGGACCTCTAATATATCCCTTAAAGCTAGAGACGTTTCACCGAATGAGTTCTGCTAAGGGAACTCAAACCGTATGTACACATGAAGCTCATATTTACTTCCTAAGTCAAAATTAACCAAGATTTGATAGTCGGTTATTTCAATATCAATTAACAAACAACAACATTCCATAGATTTAATTTCACATAGCAACCACTAAGCCTCAAAATAAATCTCTGATTTATTTAAATCTCTTCCCAAAATATTTATCGAAATATTCATATATTTATCTCACTAGCATAAGTATATTCACAAAATATTATAGAAGATTTCTTATTCAAAATCATATTAAAGGATCATAACAAGTGTTATTTAAAATAGAGATAAGGATAACTCTAAACACTATTCCTTCAGTGTTAAGTATGGAACGAATGTTCCATATCACCATAATTGAGAAGGGAAATCCAAATCTCAAATTCTTTTATAAATTTCTTCTACAAATCCTTTTTAATAATTCTCTTTCATTTATGAAATTTCCTTTACTTAAAATTCCAAATCCATTTGTATAATACTTTATAAATATCCAAGTTAATTTATAAAACTCTTTTATAAATATCCAAAATCATTTATAAAACTCTTTTTATACTTATCCAAAATCATTTATAACACTCTTTCCCAAATTTCAAGATCTCTTTTCAATTTATAAAAACTCTTTTTTTTATTAATTTGCCTTATTTGAAACAAATCTTCTTTAATAAATCTTATTCGATCAAGTTCCTTTTAAATAAACAATTAGTTATTTAAAACAACTTTTAAATAACAAGTTGTTATTAATTAAACTAATTTCAACACTTAGAATAAAATAGTTAATGAACCATCTTTAAAATATTATATTGAAATGATGAT
This sequence comes from Allium fistulosum, assembly GCA_030737815.1. Taxonomy (NCBI): domain Eukaryota; kingdom Viridiplantae; phylum Streptophyta; class Magnoliopsida; order Asparagales; family Amaryllidaceae; genus Allium; species Allium fistulosum. The sequence continues at coordinate 1,219,708,084 of CM060902.1, forward strand.
AAACCTTAAGCATTTAAATTAAATAATAACTTTACTTTAAACCATAATAATTCTCTTTAAACCCTTATTTAAAAAGAAACAAGATTAAAAGGATGATTTCCAAAATTCAAAAGAGGCTTAGTGACCGTAATAGTTTATTCAATTTCAGTTAAACTTTCCAAGTTATAACAGGGGTATTTACGTAATAAGCAGATATGCGAATGGGATCAACAAACAACACAATCATCATACAGGTAAATGTCCAAGTTATTATAATAGCGGACGGGAATTTTGTTCTGCTAAACACATGTCCAAATTATTATAATAGCATAATGGTGTTTTGTTCTACTAAATAGATGTCATTTGGTTTCATAACCATTTAAGGTTACTTAAGGATAATCGATAAAGAAATCCCTTGGTTTGTAATATTTTTGCAAAAGAAAACTTCTTTTAACAAAACCAATCCTTGGAAATAAAGCGACTTTAAAAATCAAAACCTTTATTAATTAATTTAAAACCAATTAAACCTTTATTACTTTTTTTGAGGGAAACGGGTGTGTAGCGTGAGACTACACAACCGATTAATAATATTAATAAGTAGTAATCGACCAACAGGCCTGATCGATAGCCAAAAATAAGTTTAGCGAACCAATCTGGTCACAAGTACCGCATACACAAAAAGGAGAATATATATAAAAATAGCAGCATCAAGCCAAAGTAAGAGCATTACTATTGCTGACTAGTAAGGTGATGATCATACATATGAGTCAGAAAGGGGCCAGCAAGAAGAGACTTCCCATGTACTTTCCAATTAGTCAACAGGAGCATTGTCACTGGGAGGGAGACGTAGAGTGAAAGGCCTCCTACGCGCTGATCCTGTCCATGGTTTGTTTATAATAATTTTATTGCAACATAGTTTGTTTATTTACTTTCCATTTAAAGTTTTTACTATCAACATTTAAATTATCACATGTATTTTATTTGAGAGTTGAACACAAATTCTTATTTGTGGTATATATATATATCTATTTTATTTTTATAATTCATATTCTTTTCTATTTAAGTTTATACATTTATTTTACTTATGAAATTTTCATAGTTTATAGGGTTGAGATATATATTTGTTTGTATTATATTTGTAAGTATATTTATTTATATTTTCTTTTACTTCATATATTTATTTCTACCTTTATCTTAAAGTTTAAATTCAATATATATACATATACATATATAAGATTTTAATCCAAATGATTTAAATTTAAAAGGAGTTGGAATTTTATTTATTTAAATGAACGCATTATTTTATTTATCTTAAAACATTTCAAATTAGATTTCCAAGAAATCAAATAAGTTACTAAATTTAAATTAATAATTTCTGGGATGTTACATATATACTCTGATCTACCAAGGGGGCATCTTTATATGTCACTCTTAGCGTATTTTGCAATAATTATATAGTATTTGAACGTGGTCTGTGAACTGTGATTATGTAATCAATTTGGAATATTTTAAAATGGAATGTGGAATTTGTTTGCTGTTTAATTTTTTCCATATTCTTGTGTTTCTGTGTTTCAATGTATCTAATGTCTCCATATTTGATTGCCAAGGATTAATAACTATGGATGACTACATCATCCATAGCCGTTAGTTTTGGGCCTCAAAATAGGGGGATGTTACAAGTTGGTATCAGAGCATAGGTTTATAAAACTTTAAAAGAAACTTAAACCTAAAAAGATCTTTCCAAACATAATCTAATGGATCATATAATAAGATTGGGGTTTGGGTTAATGCTACAGTAACGTACTTGTATTTGCTATATATAGTTATATATGTAAGTACGTATCCCTCGCTTACTTAGACCGTTCTTCTGTATCTTACTAAGGCTTGTATGTAGATTTACGAGAAGGGAGATATGGAAGCAAGAAACGAAAGAGGAAATCTCGGTGGAGGAAGCACCACAACTAATGGAAATGCTCGACCCACTACCAGGAGAAACCCAGTCGATCGGCTAATGCTTATACCCAAAATGCTGAAGCCAATGTAGGTGCTGGAAATCCACTAGTAGATATGGGGATGATGTATCAGTTCTTTAACGGTTTGATGCAAGCCGAAGCTACTGCTAGAGTTGATGGAAATGCATGAGGAGCAAATCTTGTGTTTCTAGTTAGGAATATTGCTTTGCTGAGTAGAGATTACACCAGTTTGGGTGGGAAGCCATTCTTAGGAATAGAGAGTGCCGTAGAAGTTCAGAATTGGCTGTTGCATTGTGAGCGTATATTTACTGATTTAGGCCTGAATGATGGACAAAAGATAAGGTTGGCCTCTAGGCAGTTACAGAGGTCAGCATTACATTGGTAGGATAGTATCACTATCGGGGTGCTGGAAGAGCAGTTAACTTGGAATCACTACAAGAAAATTATTTTTGGACAACATTTAATTACAGCGTTTTGTATAATAAATTGTCTATTTGCAATATAAAACTTGATGAATTAATACAGAACAGCTTGTGAATCGCTGTCCAAAATACCACTGCCGCTAAACTTTTATTTCCCTCCATTTAGTCACTTATACCTATTTCCTCTCGCGTTTTGCCTAATTCCTTCCCCTATTTCATCCAGGAAAAAAAAATTGCCCCTACCAAAATTAACGCCATCGCTGCCATAAAAAAAAATCGACCCGTTTATCCTCCTTTAGGTTTCAGTGCCAAACGCCATCGCTGCCGCCCTATTTACAGACTTCATCAACCGGATTTGACGACGACGAGACGTGAAGACCTCGACGAGACGACGGAAGACCGGAGGTCAAGAAGACAACAACGCGCTGTGGTATTTTCTAATTCTACTGTTGTTTTTCTTTTCAAAGATGGTAATTTAGGTTGTAGTCCATTGTGGACTAAAAGTCGTAGTATAGTGTCATGTTTTTCTTGAATGAAAACCTGCCTTTTGAAGACAGTTTCCAATGCCAAGCATTGTTTTGGAGATTGGGTATATATAAGAATTGTAGTATATTGTTTTGGAAGCAAATTATGAAAAGTCGATTTCATGTTTTGGAAGCAAATTGTAGTATATAAGATGTTGCTTACCTGAACCTAACTAGAAAAGTTGATTTCATGTTTTGGAAGCAAATTTGACTGTTAAATTTGTTGTATTTGTCCAACTACTGAGATTATCAATTTATTTTAATTCTTAGACAATTTTCTTTTGCCAACAAAAGGACACTGATTTAAGGAATAAAATCTTCAGTTCACTTAACAAAAATTCGATGACAAAAGGCAAAGTAATCCGGTTTCATGGTCATTTGAACTGTCCTAAATTCCATGACAAAAGAAAATTAATCCAGTTTGATGTTCATTTTAACTATCCAAAAATTCAATGACAAAAGGCAAAGTAATCCAATTTTATGGTCTTTTGGTCACCTTACCTTTTTGTGAAATTTAACAGTTAACCTAAGCTCTGTTCCTTAAAATAAACAAACATTCCAAGAGGCAAATATCCAAGGAAAATGTATGAAACTAGACGGTGTGTTGTGCTATAGAGATAAAGCATTTTTATTATTTAATCCCACCTTTCCAAACATATAACAGATTTGGATTCATATATGTATCTGTTATACTGTCATTGATTCGGTTTATCTAGATTAAAGCAACACACAATATATCTCAAAGTAACACTCACTATATCAAATTAAGGACAAAATTTGACGTCTAATTATAAAACCCTCAAAGAAAAAGAACTCAATTTTTTAGCATGTAAAAAGAACTCAATATATTACAGCTATATTGGATATTCTTTAGTTCTTTTGATTTGCGCGATAGATAGTGTTCCTATTTTGCAAAAAAACATAAGAAAGTGCATTTGTGTTGGAATTATTTCGGTGAAAGAACCACCATTGCATATAAAGACAAGTGAGAAGGGAACAATTATATCAAGTATCTTGGACTAATAGTTATAACAATTTACTGGAACCAATGGATGGTATTATTTGTTGATTATGTGAAGCATGTCGATCAATAATGAAAAAATAATACTATTTGATCTTTTTAATGTTTTCTTTATATTTGCTATGCTTGAATATGAAACTTTGTTATGCCTAGAGTGACTTTGTCTTGGTTTGTTATATTTGCTATACTTGATATACTCACAAAACAAAAAAACATATTGTCCTGTCCGCATTTCCATTTTCATTTCTGTACTAGTTTATAGCCTTTTATTTGGGGAAGAAAGCAACCAAAAAGTTTATCAGTACGTCCGACTATCCTTTTTGAACTAAGAAGATGAATCAAATGTGACCCAGGACATGCCTCATTTATTGAATATGAATTTGTATATTGTTTGCTTTTCTTTTCAGTATTGTAAGGTGTAATAATCTATGCAGTTCAAGAATTTGGTTACAAAATCAAACTATATTCAGTAAATTTCCACACAACAAGGCTCATCCATAAAATATATATATGTACGTAATATGAAATTTATTAATTTGCTCAACTCACGTTTCAGGATTACCTTCTTTTAATCACATATGGAATTATATAATTCCATCAGTTTGCATAGCAACCACAAATTTCTGTTTATCGTTTGTTGTAACTGATTGCTGAGTGTGTGTTGTCTGCATGTGTGATTGCGTGTGTGTAGTTGTCTGCATGTGGGATTGTGTGTGTAGTTGTCTGCATGTGTGAGTTTGAGGATTTTAATTATGTGCAGGGTTAGTGTATGTGCGTTCCAGGCAGTGTACATATATATGTTGAGTGCTATGTCCATATAAAATGAATTGGCTTGAGTGTTTGTATACTCATTTTAATAGCTCTGTTTTTATATGGCGTATAGGTATACGTGCTATGTGAGTGATATATACATATATTTGCATTTTAGTGTGTTTGCATGTCTTTACATTTTCATTCTGATGTTGTGTGTTTTCATGCAATTCTTGCTTTGGGTTCTTGACTTTGTTTGCTGCGTGTTTCCAGGCATGTGGCAGGGTGAGTATATCGATGTGTATATTCAAGTGTGTGGTTATATGTATGAGTCCGTGCGTTGGTATTATATATAACAAATGTCAGTACGGGGTTTGTATTTGTTAATCATAGACAGTATATCAGTGTGGAGTTATATATATAAGTGTGCGTTTATACTGTATAAATGTGTGTTGTTGCTAAATAGTTATAGTCACCAGTCACAAACCAAGGCCTTTGCAATATGTAATCCATGCACTTCATGTGATCCTAGAGTGAGTTCCTATCTTTAAATGTATACTGTCCATAAACTACAGTTAGAAATTTGTTATTACTGACATTTGTTTCTTTTGTGAAGATAATAATACTACTGTGCAACATTGTTCAAAGTGCTTCGTGCTTATTACATTGGATCTAATTTCAATTTTTTTTCCCTTGTAGGATATTAACTTTGGAGCACACGAGCTTGGACTTTCAACGATTTGTATTTTGTTTTTCTTAGTAAGCTCCTTTTGTAAAAACATGTTAATAGCATCTCTGTTGGGAACATTGATTATAAAATGTTATGTATAACTATTGTCTATTTGGCATATGGAATTATTATAACTTATGTGATAGATTTTTAAGATTATATTTGTTTACACCTTTTGAATTTAGTGATTATTCTAAACATATATGCACTGTGCAAAAATGCTGTAGAAAATGTAAAACGCTGTGATAAGTATACATAAAAAACGTTGCAAGAAAGATGGTATCAAAAACAGAAAACGTTGTAGAATAGTGAACATGACAACTTTCCAAAACGCTGTGAAATGAGGAAAAATGTTGTAGAATAGTGAACATGACAACTGTTCTAAAATGCCGTGAAATGATGCAAAACACTGTAAAATATTTGATAGAAGAACAAAGGAACAACACCATCAAAAACTTTGTGTATGTTTATTTTCTACAGGCTTTGGACAAGTGTTGTGACATTTTTGGAACCTATTATAGCTTGTTAGTAGACAACGTTCATCAAAACGCTGTTAAATATTTTCAGAGCGTTTCTAAAACGCTGTGAAAGGCCAAATTTGTTGTAGTGAATGATTTTAAAATGAGATTTGAGCAGAAGTTTATATCTAAGTTTGCTAAGTCTGGGTTGATGAGGATATTTATGGATTTAGTGCAAGGAGAGATGTCAGTAGTTGAGTATGCTACTAAGTTCGAAGAGCTATCTAGATATGGATATGCTATTATAGATACTGACATCAAAAGGAATGAGAAGTTCATTCGGGGACCAAGGCCCAAGCTTGCTAGAATGAACATGACCCATGTCCATGATCCTTGTAATATAGTAGTGGTGATGGCCATTTGCCACGAGGAGTTACTTGTTGATTTAGCTAAGGAGAAGTCGGTGGAAACTCAAGGTTCTCATGGGAAGAAGAGGAAATTCTTTAAGAAGAAGGGAGCCCATAGGGGAGACACAGCTAAGAAGTCAAAAGCTGAGGTAGTTTGCTATAAGTGTGACAAGAAGGGTCACTTTGCTAATGAATGCCGGTCAAGGAATGGGAAGAAAGCTGCAGTTAAGAAGAATGTGAAATGTTTCAATTGTGATCAAGTCGGGCGTTACAAGAATCAGTGTCCAGAGCCAGTTAGGGAGGACAAAGGAAAAGTTTTTGCTATAGGACCAGCTAGGCCTACTGCAGCAGATAAGGGAAAGGCTATGATGGAAGGTACGCTTTTGATTCAGAGTATTTCAGTTAGAGTAATTTTTGATACAGGTGCATCACATTCATTTATATCTCAGTGTTTGGTTGATAGATTATGTCTAGAACCTACCTCCCTTGTTACTTCCTTAAGGGTTGCGAACCCAATAGGAGGGTATGCAACTCTAGGGTTAAGATATGACCAACTAGAACTTGACTTGTTGGGTCATAAATTTGCATGCGGTTTGTATGTTATTGATTTCGTAGATTTCGGGATCATTTTGGGTATGTGTTGGTTGACTAGGTATGAGGCTAGAATATTTTTCCATGATAGAGAAATATCACTAAGACATCATAATAGTAATAACCGAGTGATATTCTCAATAGAGAATACTGACCGGAGTGTTAGTGTTATGCTTAATGCTATGGAGGTAGGAAATGAGTTAAGTCAAGTTCAGGTAGCAAGAGAATTTGCAGATGTTTTTGAGCCAGTTACTAGACTACCCCCGAAAAGAGCTGTTGAGTTTAGAATAGATGTTGTGTCAGGAGTAGAACCTGTAGGTAGACCACCTAGTAGAATGATACCAACTGAGGTGAAGGAATTGAATGTGCAACTAGTGGATCTAGAAGGAAGGAATTTTATTAGAGCAAGTAGCTCGCGTTGGGGGACGGTCATGGTGTTCGTGAAGAAACCAAATGGGTCGTTAAGGATGTGTATTGACTATCGTAAGTTAAATGAAAGGACAATTAAGAACAAGTATCCTTTGCCAAGAATAGATGATCTGTTTGATCAGTTGAGTGGAGCCAGAGTGTTTTCCCAGTTGGATTTGGCGACAGGTTTCCATCAGTTATGAGTGGCGGAGGATAGTATTCCTTTGACAGCATTTCAGACTAGATATGGTTCATATGAGTGGTTGGTAATGCCATTTGGATTGATGAATGCACCTGCTCTCTTTGTAGATTTAATGAACCGAGTTTTCCGAGAGTACTTGGATAAGTTTGTACTAGTATTTATAGATGACATCTTATTTATAGATGACATCTTAGTATACTCTAAGGATGAGAGAGAGCATGAATTTCATCTTAGAGTGTATTTATAGATGACATCTTAGTATACTCTAAGGATGAGAGAGAGCATGAAGTTCATCTTAGAGTGGTGCTTGAGACGCTGAGGTAGAATTAGCTAAAGGCGAAGTTTACCAAGTGTCATTTCTGGAAGAAAGAGGTAAAGTTTCTTGGTTACATGGTTTCAAAGAAAGGGTTGTCAGTAGATCCAGATAAGATCGAAGTTGTGAATAATTGGAAGGAACCAGAGACAGTGACTAAGATCAGGAGTTTCCTTAGACTTGATGGCTACTACCGGAGATCATTTAGGATTTCTCGCGAATAGCAGCACCTTTAACTAAGCTAACCAGGAACGAGGCGAGATTTGTTTGGTCCGACAAATGTGAGGAGGCATTCCTTAAGTTAAAGCATTTGTTGACCAATGCACCCGTATTAGTAGTTTCAAACGGAAACCAAGGATTGGTGGTGTATACTGATGCATGTAGGACTGGATTAGGAGTAGTGTTGATGTAGAGTGGTAAAGTCATTACCTATGCATCTAGGCAGCTTAGACCGCATGAAGTTAGATATCCTACTCATGATTTGGAGTTGGCTGATGTGATCTTCACATTGAAGATTTGGAGACATTATCTCCTAGGGGAGAGATTTGAGTTGTATACCGATCATAAGTCTTTACGCTATTTATTCTCTCAGAAGGAGTTGAATATGAGACAGCAGGGATGGTTGGAGTTTTTAGCTGCGTATGATTTTGGTATAGAATATACACCAGGAAAAGGTAAGAAAGTGGCTGATGCTCTTAGCAGGAAACATCAGAATGTGGTGTTAGTTATGTTGGCGGAGTGGAAGGATTTAGAAGCTTTAGTTAGTTGTGATGTGCAGTTAAGATCGACTGATGGCTCTAGTCAGAGTACCACCAAGTTGTCTTGTTTAGAAGTTCGACTAGTATTGATTGAGAAAATTGCTTTTAAGCAAAAAGAGGATCCTGTATTAGCTAAAAGGATCAGAAAACTGGAGGTTGGAACAGAGATCGATGATATACATGATTTTAGCCTTGACCAAAGAGGATGGTTGAGATAGAAGGGACGGTTGTGTGTTCCAAATGTGGAAGACTTACGAAAAGAAGTTCTTGGAAACGTCATTGATCCATGTTTAAGATTCATCCTGGAGGAACCAAGATGTATCAGGATATGAAGAGGAGCTTCTTTTAGGAAGGCACGAAGAGGGATGTTGGCTTGTGGGTTAGGCAGTGTGCAAACTGTCAACAAGTGAAAGATGAACATTAGAAACCAAGTGGGTTACTATAGCCTTTAGAGATTCCAGTTTGGAAATGAGATTTGATATCCATGGATTTTATAGACGGGTTGCCAAGGTCAAATAGAGGTAATGAAAGTATATGGGTTATAGTGGATAGATTGACCAAGAGTGCCCATTTCATTTCAGTCAAGTCAACCAGAACGGCACTTGTTTTAGCTAAGTTGTTCTTGAAGAACATATTTAGACTGCATGGAGTTCCTAGTAGTATAGTTAGTGACAGAGATGCTTTGTTCACTAGTGAATTATGGAAAACTCTAAAGGAAGTGATGGGTACCAAGCTTAAGATGAGTACTGTGTATCACACTTAGACAGATGGGCAGATAGAGAGAGTCAATAAGGTACTCGAAGATTTATTGAGAGCTTGTGTATTAGACTTTGGTGGATCTAAGGAGAATCACCTACATTTGGTTGAGTTTTCCTATAATAATAGTTATCAGACTAGTATAGGAATGTTGCCATTTGAAGCTTTGTATAGAAGACCATGCGAATCACCAGCATGTTGGTTGAAGACTGGAGACAGATTGGTCTTATGTCCATATTTGGTTAGAGAGGCGTCGAAGAAGACTGAGTTAATCCAGAGAAGGATGAAGGAAGCTTAGTCCAGACAGAAGAGTTATGCAGATAAGAGGCGTAAGGACCTAGAATTCTCAATTGGAGATAGGGTTTTCATTAAGTTATCACCTATGAAGGGTGTGGTACGATTTGGAAAGTCAGAGAAATTAGCCCCAAGATATGTAGGTCCATTCTAGATCATAGGGAGGATTGGAAAGCTCGCATACAGAATAGAGTCGCCGAGCAGTTAGACAGGTGTCCATAATTTATTTCATGTGTCTCATCTTTGAAAGTATGTGCATGATCCAAAGACTACTATTCCTCCGACAGGGTTGGATGACTTAGTGGTAGAGCCTAATTTGACTTTTGTTAGACAACCAGTTCGGGTTGTAGCTAGAGATGAGAAAAGATTAAGGAACAAGACAGTCAGGTTGGTGAAAGTTCAGTGGAGCGACAATGAGAAGGACTGTACTTGGGAGACAAAGGACAAGGTTAGAGATACTTATCCTGATCTACTTTGAGGGTATGTCTATATTTGATTTATATAGATAGTTGCTAGTCAGTTAGACTAGTATGGTTGTTAGGAGTTGTTACAGATGATTGCTATGTTTAGTATTTAGTCTTATAGAATTTCATGGACGAAATTCTTTATGGGGGGAGCCTTTAACATCCTTAATTTTGATAACATTATTCAGAAAATTTAAATAGATAAATTAAATAGAATAATGATGATAAGGAGATTGAGATTTGGTTAAATTATATAATAGGGTCGTGCTTATTGACATAGGAATTGGGCTTTAAATTGGTTTAAAGGTTAATTAAACTACACATGGGCATATTAGTTAATTAGCCAATTTATTACACACGGCTATAACTTCTCATTTTTGTCCATTCATGTCTCATTTTCTTACAATCACAAATATAATTCAAAACCCTAAACTAAAGCCGCCACTACCAAGGAAGAAAAGAGGAATTTTAATTTAAAGCGAAGGATCAAAAGCTAGGGAGGATTAATCAACAACAAATCTCAAATTCCTTATCAAGTTTAAGACGAATAATAATCTTCTACCATCTCTATTTTTTATTCTATGATTATATGGTTTTGAATTTATGATTTAAATTCGTTTTTGTGGTAAATTGGATGATGATATGCTTGAGTTATATTACGATGATTTATTGTAATTCATAAGCACATGAATTTGCACGGTTTTGACATGAAATCGAGAATATATGATTTTAAATTGCCATGGAAAATTTTTATGTTAAGTAAAATATGATTTTGGAGATGGGTTTTAATTTCCAAGCTATGGAAATTTTATTATGAATTTTTGATGGAAAATATGATATAATTGCGTTTAAAATTTATTTCGAGTATTTCAGGAAGAAATTAGAATTAGGTCTAAAATTTTAATATGTTTGATTACATGATGAAATTGAATTTCTGTGATTTTTGGGAATTTTTCCTAATTTATTTACTAGAGAAAAGAAATTATTTTAAAAGAAAGACTTTTCTGAAAACATTGGTTTTAGTATATAAAAAGGGCTTAAACCGTATGTTTTAATGGTTTTAAATTGATAAATGCGGCAGTTAAAAAGGTAAAATATTTGAAAAGTTTTTATGGCAACCAATCAATAGTTTACAAATAGGCAAGTTGTTAAAAAATAATTACCAAAAGTTGCTATATTTCAGCCTTTAAATGAAAAATAGGTGTTCCGCCTCTATTAGTAAGAACCTTTCACCTCCTTTGATTCTGCCTCATCCCAGTCGAAACCAACACAGTCGAAACCACCATAGTCGAAATCAATACACAAGATATCACTTAGATGGTGTGTAGTGGATTGGAAGGAAGGCGAAAACCTTGGTGTCGAAAGGTTAGCTTCCGATGGAGTCGAAACCCAACTTTGTTTTCATAAGTTAACATTCTTGCCTAGTTTTTCCTAAAGCTTTCGACACAATCGAAACATATACTTTTGAAAAGGTTTTATAATTAGCTTTCGAAGAAGGTTGTCATGTTGTGTTAAAGTATTTGCTTTCGAAAAAGTTCCTTTTTCCTTTAAATAATTTCTTTCGAAAGGGTAGGTTCTGACCTAGTTGAAAGCTAGTCACTACTCTACTTTTCGACTATATTGACCAGTAATGCTTTCGAAAGGTCACCCTTATTTTTACCTTAAACTTAGCCTTTTTCCTGTATGCTTTCGAAAGGGTCGAGGGTTTCGAAGGTGATGGAGTCAAAAGGGATTTTGACTCTATCCTTCATAGTTTTTGTTTTAAAAGTTTTGCTTCCGACTAAGATGGTTTCGACACCATCAATTTTTCCCCAAACTAACTTTTGTTGGTTTTGAAAGAGATACTTTCATATATAACCATTTTGACCCAAATGATGTTTTAAAAGAGTAAACCCAATGCTTTTGAAAGGGGTACTTTCATTTGTTTCGAAGCTCTATATTTTAATAAAGATGATTGGATACCATCGAAAGGTATAATCGGTTTTGAAAGAGAATGTTTACTAAGGGCTTCGAAAGGTATGTATATAATGTTTTGAAAAGGGTCCTTTGCTCTCGAAGGAGGCTATCCAGAGGTTTCGAAAAAAGATGTTTTTATGGTTTCAAAACATAAACCCAATCTCAATTTAAAGTAACAACCATGGCATAAATAAAGATTTTGAAATTTCATTCACATTGTTATTAACCCATAACTATATTTTGGGGAAAGGGAAAAATAAGCAGTTAGGTTGACCCAGTAGTGAATATAACTTAACAGATGTTAAAATTTAATTTAAAGATATTGGTAGGGGCCAATAGGTTTACAATAAGCCCATGAAATCTTTATGATATTGGCAGGGGCTAATAGGTTCATAGTCATCCCATGAAAACTATGATTTGATACTGGCAGGGGCCAGTATGTTTGTAGTTAGCCCATGAAAACTATATCCGAATTAAGACATTGGCAGTCAGCCAATAGGTTCCTAGTTAGCCCATGAAAACTAGGATAAGAAATAATATATTGGAGTTACCAATAGGTTCTTAGTGATCCCATGAAAACTAAGTAATTGGTCAGATAGTCCTTAACATTTAACAGGTTAATAGTAACCCTAAAAACTATAATTGTGACAGTTAGACAGAATAAATGGGGGATGTGTAATCCAGAACTGATTTATTTTTTTTGCATATCATCTTATTGTTTTGAAATACTATGTTTTAACCATTGTGGATGCAAGAGCACAGTATATGGTTATATAAATGTTTTGGGATACTAGTGAGGGGAAAACCCATTCCGCTAAGCAGCATTAGTCAGAATAAATGGGGGATGGGTAATCCATAATTGATTTATTTGTTTTGCATATCATATTATTGTTTTGAAATACTATGTTTTAACCATTGTGGATATAGGAGCACAGTATATGGTTTTATAAATGTTTTAGGATACTAGTGAGGGGAAAACCCATTCTGCTAAGTGGCATGGTCTCACTAGATATCTAAATGGTTTGAGATGGTAAATTACTATTCACACCGGGCTTTATGTCTGACTCGAAGTTTTTGTTTTCCCCTTAAACTCTCTGATACTCAATTGATTTAGAGTAGGTTCTGAGTTATGGTTTCCAAGTGTTTTTAGATGAATGAAGCTTCCGAGGATGTGCAGGAGGCAAGTTTGTTATTAAAGCGTTTTTATTTCCGCTGCGTGTTTGTTTGTAAAGGCAAATTGTTTTCTTGCCTATCTATATACTTTGATATACCAAGGGGGCATCTGATATATCACTCTTGACGTATTTTATAATAATTATATGTTATATGAACGTGGTCTGTGAACTGGGATTATGTAATCAATTTGGAATATTTTAAAATGGAATTTGGAATTTGTTTGCTGTTTATTTTTTTTTCCATATTCTTGTGTTTCTGTGTATCAATGTATCTAATGTCGACGTATTTGATTGCTAAGGATTAAGAACTATGGATGACTACAGCATCCATAGCCGTTAGTTTTGGGCCTCGAAATAAGGGAATGTTATAATTTATAAAAGGAGTTTTATAAGGAGATTTATAGAAAGGAATTTTATAAATGAAAATGTGGGTAGATTTCGATAAATGATCATTTTAAAGTTATGGCAGTATAGAAAGTATACTTTTCATACTTAACACCAAATTATGAGGTATGGAAACTCATCTCTATTTTGAGAATTAAGAATGTGTGTTGAGCTGTGCAGTCAAAGCCTTTAGCAGTTCAACAGCAGTGAAGGTGTAAAAAGTTATAGTGGGAGAAAAGCAGGGATATATCGAGAAATAGCAAAGATGCCAAAAGATTCATTAGATATAAAACTAGATATTTAAAGTTAGTTTATCCTCATTCTCACATCATTTGTGTGGGAAAAAGAAATATTGTTTAAATATTAAAACTGACGAATATCACGATGTATGCAGACTAGAATTGATGACTACAATAAATTTCTAACCTATATTGAGAAATTATGCCTTAAAATTAGCCTTTTACCCTAACTTTATTGATAAAAGAGAACCTGTAAAACCAACCTTTGTATATTAATATTGCTGAAGCGGGTGCTAAAAAACCTAGATTTAGTGGGAGTAGGAGAAAATAGCAGGGCTTAAAGCGGATCTACTTTTTAAAATCGTTAAATTGAAATAGTGTAGCGGTTGAAAAGCGCTATGCGCTATAGCGAGAATTTTGCGGGGCTTTAGTGAGACATTAACTCCATAGGTCGAGGCAAGGATAGTTTTCTAACTTTTTCGATTTCATTATTAATCGAGGGATAATACTGTTTGAAATCGGAAAGTGGTATTAAGTATATTTGGTCTCATATACGATCCATTTGCTTACACCAAAAGTGTTTTGGGGTTTATTATTACCAATATTTTAAAGGGAATTTGTTTTAATGCAATTAAGTACGGTTTTTGAAATGAAATCTTTCTTAAGATTTGTGAATATAGTTATACCATTGAGATAAGAATATGGTGACATTTTCTAAGTATTGGGTCGTAGTGTTTCGGGAATATACTTATACTGTTGATATAAGTATATGGAAAAAATTTCTAAGTATTGAAAGTTAAATGCTTTGTGAGTATACTTATACAGTTGAGATAAGTATATCAATATTTTTCAAGTATTGAAAGAAGTAGAGAGGGTTTGTAAATATATCTTTTGGAAAAGGTATTTTAATATGAATATTTAAAAAGAGATTTTAGTTAAGGGAAGGATTAATTAAAGAGGCTTAGTGTTTGCTTATGTGCTTAACCATACTTAGTTAAATCTCTAATTTAATTTTTTGTTGTTTATTTGGTAGTTAAATAACCGACTATCGAATCTTGGCCAGTTTTGAAAATTATCGGTTATTGGTTTGGAGAGACTAGGTTGAATTACATTATCTGAAAACCACTTTGAATTGGTATAAGTATCCGAATATGAGACATCTTAAAGATGCAGAATCAAAGACGGAGTTCTTTGAACTGCAAGGGCTATTTGCTATTAATCCTAAGGATGTAGTAGAAGTTGTGCCTTCGGTTTGTTCATATCATGATCAACTTGTATATCCTGGACAACTTGTATGGATGAATCCTGGCATTACATTGTTTCCTGGAGGGTAGTGTTAGCATTTGAAATGGGATTTGCTATATAAAAGGTAATTGTTGCCTCGAACCTCACAACCTGGGAATGACTAAAATCAGGGAAGATGCAACAGGATTATGTGGGTCGCACCCATTAAGGTATGTCATCACTCTTCGAGATCACTATCTATGAATTTATGTATGTTGCGAGCTTGAAGAAAAGATTGCAAAGCTATTGGGGTGATGACATATTCGGTACTATCCAGTAACTGGTAGGCTAGTTCTGTGTTGGCATGGGGTCTAGGGGAGGCCCTTGGTACATTTTCTAGAGGTGTACTGTGGTAGGTGGTATCCCAATGCCTAATCATTATGTAGAATCCATTCTCCAATAAGTGCCTTATGAACTTAATTGTGCCCAACTATGCTGGAACGTGAGACGCGAGCATTTCAGCTATGTTATGTATTTATTTTAAACCCTAGACATTATTATAAAATCACTGGATTTTCTGTTTGAAATGGTATGGTTATCGTAAGGTAAAAACCCATCCGTGTTTATGTACGGTGTGTTCTTAAGAGATACCTTAATTTTGAAAGAATATTAAAAATCCATTTGATTTGTGTTTTTAATGCTGGTTTAATAGACTGACCCAAGTGTTATTTTCTTGTAACGCTTAGGTCGGGTCGAGCATATTTTCATATTTAGTTATGGATGCTTTGGAGCTTCAAGAGACGAGCTGGAGGCCTCCAAGACATATTCATGTATCTTTTTATTCCGCTGCATTTGTTGTTTTGTGTTTATCATTATTTGTAAGGATAGGTTGTTATAACTGTCCAGGTTGATGATGGATTAGTTTGCTCAGATTATTATGTGTATATTACAGTTTTCTTTTGGTAAATATCTATTATATGTTATATATTACTCGTCACGATGTGAGATTGTTTTCTATCTTTTCTTTCATTCACCCCAAATCTATCTTTTTGGTACTTGGATGCATGACACATGAATACCGTGAATGTATTATTATCAACTTTTGAGGGTTAAAAAGGCAGGTCGTTACATACCCCTTCCTGGATAGTACCAAATATGTCATCACCCCAGTTGCTTTACAACCTTTCCTCGTGAGATCATATGCACATACCAAACCCATAAATAGTGATCTAGAAAGGTGATGACCATACTCTAATGGGCGTGACCCACATAACCTTATGGCATATCCCATGTTCTAGTCATTACCAGTTCTGAGGCTCGTGAGGCAACAATTACCTTTTCCTCTTAGCAAATCCCTCTTGGAATGCTAACACTACCCTACAGGAAATAATGCAATGCCATAATTCGTTCATATAAGTTGTTCAGGATATAAACAAACCAAAGGCACTATCTCTACTACATCCCTTTCGGAATCACCCTCAAGATTAGTAACAAGTAGTCCTAGCACTTCGAAGAAGTCCATCTTCAACTCCATTATCTTCAAGATGTCCCTAATTCAAACGCTTATGTCGGTTCGAAATGGTTATTGAATAACTCATTCTTATTCGATCCTAGTCTCTTCGAACCAACATTCGATAGTTTCTGGTAAACTCAACTCCAGTTCTTTTGGAAATAAACAGACAATACATAAGAGCGGAGATCACCTCCTAATTGTACGGATCTCCTTACCATTCGTTCGAGAAAATGCAATGAGTTTATATGTGCAGTATAACATCACCGAAGATAACTGTACCATAAAATTCTCATGTTTCTCTTAGATACTTCCAAAGTTAAAAATTGGTCAAGTTATCGGTAGTGGAAAAATCCACTATCTGGTGTAAGTATAGTTTGCATATGAAAAATAGGACATCCTATACTTATCATCACTTTCCAATTTCAAAGAGTACTATCCCTTGATTAACAACGAAGTTGGACAAGTTAGAAAACCACTCTTGCCTCAACATGCATTCTTACTTCTCGGGATAGGGACGAGTTTCCATACCTCAGAATTTGGTGTCAAGTATATGATGTAATACCTCCCATATACTTAATTAATCAGACATATTAAAAATTAACTCTCTATATTTATCACGTTTCCAACATTTCGACTTCTCTATCTCTTGTCTAGAAACTCTGGTTCTAGATCTCACGAATAGAGGAAAGTCCACTCATCAGCTTTTATTTCTAAATACAAGATGACTTACTTTTCACAAATGTGTCAACATTTTAGCATAACTTATCAAATATGTTTGATGTTACTTAATAGTACAAATATGGGGATGTGGTAGCCTGTTATTTTCTAAGTACAACTGTCAGTCCCCATGGAGAACTACAGTGTATGTTCATAAGATGAAGTATCCGAGTGTTACATATTGTTCGTAATTTAGGTGGGAGTTAATCGGTCGAAGTCTCGCCGGATTCTGAGTTAGTATGAAGAAAATATTGCAGTCTGAACAAAAAAAATAGCGGCTTCGGCACTAGGCGGAGTTCAAATGTGGGGATGTGGTAGCCTGTTATTTTCTAAGTACAACTGTCAGTCCCCATGGAGAACTACAGTGTACGTTCACAAGATGAAGTATCCGAGTGTTTCATATTGTTTGTAATTTAGGTGGGAGTTAATCGGTCGAAGTCTCACCGGATTCCGAGTTAGTATGAAGAAAATATTGCACTCTGAATAAAAAAAATAGCGGCTTCTGCATTAGGCGGAGTTCAAATATGGGGATGTGGTAGCCTGTTATTTTCTAAGTACAACTGTCAGTCCCCATGGAGAACTACAGTGTACGTTCACAAGATGAAGTATCCGAGTGTTTCATATTGTCCATAATTTAGGTGGGAGTTAATCGGTCGAAGTCTCTCCGGATTCCGAGTTAGTATGAAGAAAATATTGCAGTCTGAACAAAAAAAATAGCGGCTTCTGCACTAGGCGGAGTTCAAATATGGGGATGTGGTAGCCTGTTATTTTCTAAGTACAACTGTCAGTCACCATGGAGAACTACAGTGTACGTTCATAAGATGAAGTATCCGAGTGTTTCATATTGTCCGTAATTTAGGTGGGAGTTAATCGGTCGAAGTCTTGCCGGATTCCGAGTTAGTATGAAGAAAATATTGCAGTTTGAACAAAAAAAATAGCGGCTTTTGCACTAGGAGGAGTTCAAATATGGGGATGTGGTAGCCTGTTATTTTCTAAGTACAACTGTAAGTCCTTAAGGAGAACTACAATGTACGTTCACAAGATAAAGTATCTGAGTGTTTCATATTGTCCATAATTTAGGTGGGAGTTAATCGGTCGAAGTCTCGCCGGATTCCGAGTTAGTATGAAGAAAGTATTGCAATCTGAACAAAAAAAATAACGGCTTCTGCACTAGGCGGAGTTCAAATATGAGGATGTTGTGCCATGTTATTTTCTAAGTAAACTGTCAGTCCCCTTGGAGAACTACAGTGTGCGTTCACAAGATGAAGTACCTGAGTGTACCATATTGTCTACAATTTAGGTAGGAATTCATCGGTCGAAGTTTTACCTGATTCCGAGTTAGTATGAAGAAGTTATTGCAGTCAGAACAAAAAAAATAGCGGTTTCTGCCTAGGCGGCGTTCAACTGTGGGGATGCTACTATCAAATCTACTTCCACATGTACAAATAAAAATGCATGCACATTGTGGTTAAATGCAGGCCCACCTGGGCGTGCATATGTACTCGTCCAAATAGGGAGAAAAGGGAGTCAAACTGGAATAACGGGGATTAGATCTAAAGATTTGAAAAGCTAAAAAGGTGAATGGAAAATTATATATTTTTATAAAATATTGGATTTATATCGTTAAAAATCTATTTCTGTATGCCAGATATGTAAATTAGCGCTGTAGGCTAAAATTGTATACGTGAAATAAAATTATAAAGTCTACCTACATATTTCGTGACTGATGACTTGAATTGTATATTGTATGTATATAAATTTGGAAAATGTTGGGCATTAATAGTCCCTGAATTTAGTATTTGGTAGCAGTAGTACCTGAAACTTATAAAATATGTATAGTTGCAGATTTGTAAATTTAATATGACTTGTGCAAGAAAAAATGTAAAGTGAGTTATCATAGTAAATTATAGGGATTTATGTAGTATTTTAATTTATTGGAATATAGCATGTTGCAATGTGAATTTTCATAGATTATTAGTATCTGATTTATAAATAAAAGTGCAGCGTTTGAAATAACAAGAAATACACCTAAAATGATAAAGATGTATAAAATAGGAATATTTACTGTATTTTGTACCGTCTATCTCAATAACTATGAAAAAAATAATTCTTTATAATTCCAAACGTAACATAAATATCCCTTTTTGGTAAGATATATAAATTTGCAGTGTTAACCTTTCCATTTGGAAGAGATGTAATTCCAATACATTAAAATGCAGAAATTGCTAAGGATTAATTGAAATTGCTAAGGAAGTGTTGGCTAGCTTGACTGTCGTACCTACCTTGATTGAGCAGATCGGTGCTAGTCAAAGGTGAGATGTTAGATTAGCGGAGATTATGGCAAAGATAATGGAAGAGGTAGAGTTTGAGGAGATGAAGCAGTATGGGATCAACCATGATGCTTGGCTCCGTAAGGATGGGAGATTGTTTGTTCTTGATGTCGATGAGTTGGGTGATGAGGTACTATGCGAGTGCCATCATTCGAGATTGACTATACATCCCGATGGTAATAAGATGTATCGTGATATGAGGCAGATATTTTATTGGGAAGGGATGAAGAAGGATGTTGGTACATTCATCTCGATGTGCATGAATTGTCAGTTGGTAAAGGCAGAGCAGAAGAAGCCGAGTGGTTTGCTGCAACCGCTTAAGGTTCCCAAGTGGAAATGGGAACAAGTTTCGATGGACTTCATCGATGGATTGTTGAGGACTAGAGAAGGGAACAATAGAATTTGGTTCATAATCGATAGATTGACGAAGAGTGCCCGATTCATACCCATCAAGTCAAGTAGAACGACATCCAAATTGGCCGAGTTGTATGTGAAATGGGTTGTGTGATTCCATGGTGTGCCATATAGCATTGTGACCAACCGTGGCCCTTTGTTCACTAGTTGGTTTTGGAAGAGCTTACAAGAGGCGTTGGGGATGGACCTGCATCTCAGTACAGCTTATCATTTGCAAACTGATGGGCATACCGAAAGGATGAATCAGATTCTAAAAGATCTCTTACGAGCTTGCATTCTCGATTTTGGTGGCCCGAGGGATGATCTTCTATATTTAGTAGAGTTCGCATATAACAACAGTTATCAGTCTAGCATCGGCATGGCACCATTAGAGGCAGTATATGGCCGACCATGCAATTCTCCTTCATGTTGGTGGGAAACGTGCGAGAAACTGACTCTTGGGCCAGACATTGTTAGAGATACTTTGGAGAAGATCGAGACTATTCGGCAACGAATGAAAGCTACCCAAGATAGACAGAAGAGTTACGCTGATAGGAGAAGATGTGATTTAGAGTTCTTCATTGGTGACATGGTGTTTGTCTAGATCTCTCCGTTGAAGAATGTTGTTCGATTCGGTACTTAGGGGAAGTTGGCACCGAGATTCGTTGGTCCTTTTCCGATACTGGAGTGGATCGAGAATCTAGCATATAGAGTCGACTTGCCTTAAAGATGGTGCGGGTGCACAATGTGTTCCAGGTATCCCACTTAAGGAAGTTTGTGCATGACTCAGACGTAGTAGTTCAACCGGATCAGCTTGATGATATCGAGATTGAAACAGAAGCACCGAGATCTCGTAGGCGTACTCATATTGTCATACGAGATACGAAGCAGTTAGGAGGAAGATAGTGGAGCTAGTAAAGGTTCGGTGGAGTGATAGCAAAGGCGATTGTACTTAGGAGACCAAAGAGGGCATGTGGAACGCTTATTCGGAGTTCTTTACTTGGTGAGACTTCTGTTTATTGTATTTACTTCCACTTTCGATATCATATAGAGTAGTTTAGTATCCTGCATGCTAGGGTAGGAGTAGATATCATTTATTCCTTTTGTGTGCATGTTTTATAGTTGATATGGTTACTTATGGATGATAGGCATGCGGGGTAACAATGTCTGATTTTACATTGTTATGTATGGGATTTCGGAGGCGAAATTCCTAAAGTGGAAAGAGTGTAACGACCTATTTTTTACATATCGAAGGATCGTAAAATATTATGTTTAAAATACGTAGGAGGTTGTATGACTCTATAACTTTAGTAAATGCCTATTAGTAACATTTCCTATTTTTAGAATTTTTTAGATGATTTTACCCCCAAAATGTTGGTATCAGCTATAGCTTTTGGTAGGAGCCGAATTGGCATTTGAGACTACTTCCAATAAAAAATACGATGGTTTCTCTTTTAGTAGAGTGGTCATAATAGCAATTTAGACTTCGTGGCTAAGATATGGCTGTTTCAACATTGATAGTTTTTGAAGCAGCTTAGTAGGTAAATAGTGAGTTTGGGGGCAAGCCCACTAACCCATTTCGGGTTTGAAGACCATATATGACTGAACCATTATCCCGAAATCACTTTTACACCTTCTCCCTTAGATCTAAATCTCCATCAATCGATCCTCTACCTAAGACCTTCTTTTTTCTCCTCCAAATCAAGTCTAAATCATAGATTAGTGTTAGACTAGCACAGGAATTTATTAGAGATCTTCAAATCTATTTTTTTGAAAAAAGGAATTACACATTTGCTATTCATTTTCGGATCTACCTCGATTTGCGTGCAAAACTTGGATTTTGGAGGTTTTGTTGAGTGATTTATCATCTCTCACCTTATTATATATGTATCTATATGTTTGGCATATTTTAAACTCATTTTTAAAGTCAAAATCAGGTTTCAGAACAGTTTGTAAAGTCAAATCTGAAGTAAAATGAGTTTAAATTGTTCCTAATTATTTTAGTCATATTGGTTTGATGTGTGATTGTCTTGATGTGTGTTTTGCCACATTAGATGCACATTATAGGATGATTTGTAATGAACTGTTGTATGTTTGCATGCTTGAATGTTGGTTAATGCATGTATGGTGTTTTCTTAAATGCTTGTATGGTTGAAACGCTTATCGGAGAGACTTAGAATTACAAACCATGAAATCGAGCTTCGATGGATTGACTCTATAACTTTTGGGGTCATATCATTGCATAGACGATGCATGAGAGTTGAAGCATTAAACGTATTGATGGAATCAACGTTATGCTGAAGTGTTAAAAGTGCTACAGGGATTCAGTTCGGCGTGTTCGGTTCGGTATTGGTTGGTTTGACAAAGAAATGGGATTGGTGGTTGAATAGGATTAGCTGTTCGGTGGGGTGGATGGAGTGGTGACCGAACAATGAATTTGGTTTGGTGGTTGGATGGTTTGATGACTGAACAACAAATTTGGTTCGATGGTGGTGCATGTTTGGTGATCGAGCATAAAACTCTATTCGTTGGTAGGTGGAGCGGTAACTGAACAACAAATTCGGTTCAGTGGTTGGATGTGAGGTTTGGTTTGAGGGTATGTGGGTCAACTATAGGAGGGTGCCGAACAAAGCATGAGGTGAAGCTTTTGGGATGTTGGCTTCGCGACAAGGCATGGGTTTGCTTGGTAGTCCGAGGAGTTGGTTTGAGGTAAGGATGGATGACCCCAAGATGGCTCTAAATGACTTAGGGATGACAAACAATAAAGAAAGACAACTTCGACGAACACGATGTGGGAGTGACTATAGCATTTGGTGATGGATCGAAAGGACGAGTTTTGCGTAATAGTTCATAGAGTAGAACATGAGATTGTGATGCTCATGAGTAGGATGGGGTAGTCTGTGTGTACTCGAGTAGTATGTGTGTGCCTTTATGTTTGGACGTCTGTGTTTGTCCAGTCCTTAGCCATCTACATGGGCAAGAGTGAGCATCTATGAGGTAGTTCTACCATCGGTACTTGCTAAGGGATTGATGGATTACTCTATTGTTGTGATGCTCATTAATGGGACATGGTAGTCTGTGTGTACCCAGGGTAGTCTGCATGTACCCATATTTTGGGATGTTTGAATGTGTCTAGTCCCTAGCAATCTGTGTGGGTAATGAGTTGAGCATCTAAGAGAGTTACTACGTATCTAAAGCACTTGAGTGAGAGATGCAAGACTATGTGATGGATGCTATGTTTATTGTGTGCTTGGTATGCTATGTGATACCCCTATACCCTATATTTTCCACTTGTGATAGTAGTGTAGCATACATTGCATTTATGCGCTAACTTTTGGATGTAGGGATAGGTCAGGTATGGTTTTTCATACCTTATATCATATTTACTATATATGAGTTTTATAGTATTTTGAGATGATATATCGCTCACACTAGACTATTGTCTAATCTGAGGTTTTATGCATTGCTTCTTATTTTTTCGAGTACCCTTAAATGAGTAGATTATGGATAATAGGTATGGATAGCGCATGGAGTTGTACAGAGTACAAGCAGGAGGCTACGGTTTCATATGTCTATACTTGAAGCTTATTATCTCTTATATTCTGTTATGCAATACTGTGAAGCTATGTCAGTACTTGTATTATTAAAGACAGTTATAGAGTTTATTATGGAGATTTGGGATATATGAATTCTTTATTTTAGTTTTCATATAGTCTATGAACCTAATGCACTTTGATGTTCTTATTTATGGTTCATTTGATTATATCACTATCTCGCATGTTTTACATCTATGTTATTATATTATATTTTATATGTGCGTTGTGAGATGTTCTACAGGTTCTGTGTTTGGACTTTTCCCTATTTTATATTCTTGGCTACTGTCCTACATCGGCCAGGTACATCCATGGTGCATCACCTAGGTATATTGGGTACCAGTGGTGTAGGGCGGTCGTCATATTAGTAGTGAGTCATATTCTGATGGGAGCTATATTCGAGGGGCTTGTTGAGATGGCTATTCTTACTTAAGAAAGAGGTTAAGGAAGAGAGTCTAAAGGTTGCAGGGAAAGGGTTTCAGAAGGACAAGAAAAAGGAAGGATTTGGACCTAAGGGGAAGGTTCAGTAAAAGGACTTGAAGTGCCATAAGTGTGGAAAGCATGGACATTTTGCCAAGGAGTGTGGTAGAGATCTCTTTAGGATGAAGTGTTATAACTGCGATTAGTTTGGTCTTATGAAGAGAGCTTGTCCAACACCACCTAGAGCTTCTTCTCAGGCTTTGACTCAGGTGGTTCAGACTTATGCTCTTGACGTAGCCCCTAGTTCAAGTGTGCAGCCAGCACTGGACAAAGGGAAAAAGGTGGTGGTTGAAGGTATGTTATCTCTTTTCGGTCTTTCTATTCGTGCTTTATTTGATAGTGGGGCTTCTCATTCCTTTATCTCTAGTAGACTTGTTGGTGAATTACAACTAGACACTAATATTGTGACAGACCTTATAGTTGAGTCAAACCTCGTAGGAGGATCGGCCTATTAGTCTATGATATGATGGGGTTTGAGGTTAATGATATTAGGGATCGAGTATGATTATAATGCTTATGTACTAGGATTTTCTGGGTTTGGGATGATTTTAGGCACAGATTGGACATCTATGTGTGGGGATAATTTGGACTATGATAGGAAGGTTGTTAAGTTATGCACTTGTAGTGGGCATAGCTTAGCGGTTTTCTGTGATCCATGAGGATCGGTTATGTTGAGCTATCTTTATTCCCTAGACTTATCACATGATGTGCTTAGTGGAGTGCCTATGTTAGAGATTTTCGTGATGTTTTTACCGAGGTTACTAGCCTCCTTCCCCAGAGAGAGATTAAGTTTACGATCTATCTAGTAGAGAATGCTAGACATGTCGCCTTACCATTTAGGCATATGACTCCAGGGGAAAGATGCGAGTTGAATAAGCAGTTTAATGACTTGTTAGAGAAGGGCTTTATTAGGAGGAGCATTTCTGAGTGGGGAGCGTCATTTATCTTTTCCACCAAGGAGAATGGTTCTCTTAGACTCTACGTTGATTATAGGGAGCTTAATAAACCGACGAAGAAGAATTGCTATCCTCTACCCCGCATAGATGATCTCTTTGATCACTTAGTTGGAGCTAGAGTATTTTTGCAATTAGATTTGGCTATAGGATTTTATCAGTTGCTCGTTGCTGAGGATAGTATTCAGAAGATAGCTTTCCTTACTCATGATGGATTGTATGAGTGGTTAGTCATGCCCTTTGGACTAACCAATGCACCCGCCTACTTTTATGGATTCTATGGGCCGAGTGCTTAGGGTGCTTAGGACACTCCGTTCATATAGTATTGAGGCTAATTTTTCGAAGTGCCCTTTTGGAGAGAGGAAGTACGCTTTTTGGGACACATGGTCTCAAACTGTGGTTTGGCAGTGGATACTAGTAAAGCGGTAGCAGCTCAAGGTTAGTAGGTTACAAAGAATGCCACAGAGGTGCGAAGTTTTCTTAGTCTTGCGGGTTATTATCAGAAGTTCATTAAGGCTTCGCAAGGATTTCTGCTCCACTGACCCACCTTACTAAGAAGGATCGTGTATTTTCATGGGAAATTACATGTGAGGAGCCTTTCATTAGGTTGAAGGAGGCATTGACTAGTGCACTGGTGTTAGTGTTGCTAGATGGGTGTAAGCCCTTTACAGTTTATATAAACGCCTGTGGTATAGAGTTAGGCATAGTTTTGATGCAGTATGGAAGGGTAGTGTGTTATGCGAGTAGGCAGCTAAAGATCCATGAGATAAACTACTCGACAAATGATCTTGAGTTATCAGCTATAGTTTTTGCACTCAAGTCATGGAGGCATTATCTTCTAGGAGAAAGGTTTGAGCTTTTCACTGATCACAAGTCCTTGAGATACCTGTTCTCTCAAAAGGACTCGAACTTGAGATGGCAGAGGTGGAAGGAGTTCTTGGCATCTTATGACTTTGAGATTTCTTATAGACCGGGCAGGGGTAATGTGGTAGTGGATGCTTTGAGTAGGCAAAAAGCAGTATCGAGTCCTCTATTCTTGAAATGGAGACATTTGGAATATATTTCTACCTTTGACTTCAAACCATCATCAGATATTACCCTTGGATTACAGGCAACTTTGGATGTTCAACCTACTTTGTTGGAGCATATTGGATCCCGATAGAATGAGGACAAGAAGGTAGTGGATATTTTGGATAGGATTGGTAAAGGAAAGTCGTCGGGTCACTTGAGGCGTTATGCCATAGGCTTGAGAGGATGGTTGCGGAGGGATGGTAAGATTTGTGTTTCTCTAGTACAGATTTGATTAATGAGGTGTTGGTTGAGTCTTATCATTCTAGGATGACCATTCATCTTGGTGGCAATAAGATGTATATGGACATGAAGCGGTTTTTCATTTGGCCTGGTATAATGAGGAAAGAAGCCGAGTATGTAGCTAGATGTATGACCTTTCGAGGATAAAGGTAGAGCATGAAAAACCTAGAGGATTGTTGCAGCCACTGGATATCCCTTAGTAAAAACGGGAGAGCATTTCTATGGACTTTATTGATGGATTACTGAGGACTAGAAGAGGAAATGTGAGCATTTGGGTCATAGTAGACAGATTGACCAAATGCGCTCATTTTATACCAATGAGGAGTACTAGGACAGCGACATCATTGGCAGCTTTGTATGTAAGAGTGGTCATTAGGCTTCATGGAGTTCCTACTAGTATAGTTGGAAAACAAGACCCGCTTTTCACTAGTGAGTTCTGGAGGAGTCTACAAGAGGCATTGGGGACGGAGATGAGCTTGGGTACAACATACCATCCATAAACAAACAGACAGACTGAGAGGGTAAATCAGATTTTGGAGGATTTTCTACGAATGTGTATCATTGACTTTGGAGGTTTGTGGAAGGATTATTTTCCATTGGTCAAATTCACCTACAATAATAGTTATCAAGCAAGCATTGGGATGGCACCATTTGAGGTTTTATATGGAAGACCATATAAATCACCATCATGTTGGTGGGACACGACAGATATGATCATTCTTGGGCCCGATATCGTTAAGGAGATGTCAGAGAAAGTGGATTTGATTTGGAGAAGGATGAAGACTGCCCAAGATAGGTAGAAGTTGTATGGAGATGGGAGGCACTCAAAGTTGGAGTTTGCAGTAGGAGACGACATCCTTTTAAGGGGGAGTTAGCACTGAGTCGTATACCAAATATCAGTTGCTGTGTGTGGGTTGCATTTTTCCGTCCTTAGTGATTTCGAGGATGGAATCCTTTTAAGGGGGGAAAAATGCAACATCCTAGAAATTTACCGAAATTAAAAAGGAAATAAAATAAAATAAAACAAGAACTTAAAAGTATTCACAAACATTTGAATTTTGCTACGGGACTTGCACCATTGTGTCCGTAGTGATGTTCCAAATAATTTTCATATATAACACTTCATAATCCGAGTTAGTATGAGAGAGTTACGAGTTTCAAAAGAATTGAATGAAATTAAAAAAAATACAAAATAAATAGGTTGGGTCGAGCCAGGGGGTCCCAAGCCGACCAGTAGCGGTCGACCCAGGCAACCAAGTGGTCGACCCGTGTATCACAAAGTGTGGCATTGGTTTGCTTTGTTTGATTAGAGATTTGTTATGTGCGAATGAAGTAAACGATGACCAGTTCAGATGATTTCTGAGTTAATATATGTCCTTAATTAACTAATTACCTCTATAAATTAGACGTTAACCTAAACCCTAATCACTAATTTCAGTTGACAATAAGTAAGTGCTGTTAAAACCTATACTGAAACCCTAATTTATTCCCCAATTCTCAAATCAAAAATTAAACTCCAAATTAAACACAAAAGTAAATCAAATCAAGAGCAAGATAAAGAGGAGAGGCAAGTAATTAAGAGATCTAGGGGAGTGCTATCGTTTGGAAGCCACTTTTGCAGATCTAGTGCTTATGCTATAAGGTGAGTGGGCACAGATCTAATGATTTGATTAGTTGGATTAAGTTTAAACCTATTTTAATTAATTAGTTTGCTTAAAAACCTAATTAACCTGTTAAATTGGAATTGAATTGATAAACTATAAACCCTATAATTTACACTTGAATTAGATCCTATAACTGATAACCTTACATCTGTTATTGTAAACTATAAACCCTAAACTGCTAGAAACTGTTAGGGTTGATACTGCAAATTAATTAACATGGAAATTAGGATTAAAATCAGAGATTAATGGACTAGAAATTAGTGAACCAAATTAACAAAGCAATCGCAGAAGAAAAAAAGAGCAGAACCGATTTTTTTATAAAGGTACAGTTGACCCTAGACCCACCAAGGTCGAGCGGTAGCGGTCGACCAGTGAGGACCTCAGGTCGACCATCCACTGTTAAAATTGGCAGTTTGAACCTCGACCTTAGGCCTAGTTAAATGAATGAAAGTTTGATACTTAATGAGTGGGAAAATAAATTGTTTTAGTGTGTGTTGTATGAGGAAATAGGGAAGTCAGTTCCCTATCAGAGTAGTCGGGTGGATTTAGTTCACCATGATTACAAGACAGGGACAATCTAGAAGTTCCATAAACGGTATATGAATCGTTAGGCGAATATTGAGACTGGATGTGGATAACTATGAAGAGATGTGGGCAATTTATTTCGCATTAGACTCGGATATGTTACGATCGGGTAGGCGCAGCACTGACGGGAATACTATCTGTGGAGCCTGGTCCTAATAGGAGATCCGGGCAACGCACGTGTTCTTTCGCAATGTGGTACGGGTGGACAACAGCACTGGACAATAACTGGCAATAGGAAGACGATTGTTAAATGAGGAGCCCGATCATAACAGGGGTTCACATATAGTGGACATTGATGTTAGAGAATAAGTGGCTACGGGAAATCGATTGTTAGACAAAGCCCGATATTAACGGGGGATTCACACACGGTGACACCAAAGTGGTACAATAAGAGCATTTTGCCACTATTTTTGAGAGATGAACACGGGTTCATACGATGAGTCACTTTGCTAGTTTTCATTATGTTATCCCACCTTTTGGCAAGGCCATGACACCAAGGAATTGACTAGTAACCAATGACGGCCCGTCCTAGAGATCAGTTATACACAGGCTCACTATGGATATCGACGAATTTTGTCCGAGTCCGGATCAAGCCAAAATTGGTAGGACATGACAAGCTAAGCCATGAGAGTCAACGTTCCAAATCTCAAGTCAATCCGAGTTCGTACGCTCAAGTTATGAACGATACAAAATTGGATGAAAACCAATCACCGGTCGACTCGCTCCCTTCGACTCGCTTCACATCCCTCAAATGCCTACTTCGACTCGCTTCGCAACCATCAGATGCCTACTTCGACTCGCTCCGTTCGAACCACTGTTCGACTCCATCAACTTCGACTCCATTGGCGAAGCCACTGTTCGAATCTGTCAGGACGCTCCATTTCGACTCGCTCGATCTGGGCACACTTCAACTCGCTCAATCGATGAACATTTCGACTCGCTCAAGACAGCATCAAAGGAAGAGTGATCCAAAGGCTCAAGCGCCACGTCACCGAGTCGAACGAAAGCGAGTCGAAACGGGAGCGAGTCGAACCAAACAGCCACCGAGAATCCCATTTCGTATCGATCATATCTCCTAATCTATAGGTCCAAATGCTATGAAATTTTCACAGAAGACTACGTGCATGCTAAAGAATGTCCACGTCAAATTTTGACTCCATTGGATGAAAACTTGATCGATACGAAATCTGTTCGTATCGATCACGGATCGGACCGAAACTTCACGGGCTTGGGCGTGCGGGCCTGGTCACGTGCCAGAGAGGGTCTCCCGAGATCTGAGCGAAATACCAGCCTCCTACACCTATAAATAGACCCCCAAAGCCAACAAAAAAGGGGTTCTTCTTCCTCTTTGAGATCTCCAACGCCCAGACTCTGCCAGATCCAGATCTGAACTCCATTGCTGCTGCTACTAACGAATTTCACTGCTGCAAATCATTGTTATTCGCTGTAATTTGCTGAAATCAATTGTAAACATCAAAGAAAGATCAATAAAGCAAACTACTTCATAGTGGATGTAGGCAACACGCCGAACCACTCTAAATTCTTATGTCTCCTTGCATTTTAATTATTTTAATCTATGAGATCTGGAGTTTTTGTTAGATAATTCCTCCTTTTACATTTAATTTCTTCACTTTATCTCTTCAAAAAATTGCGAAGAGTGTTGTGCCCAATTTTGGTACAAACACTTTGGTGCTTTCACTGAGAGAAACCCAATTTTTCTCCTGCTCTTTGGATCTCCTATCTATATCGGATTGCATAAATCCAAGAAGAAGATCCAG
Organism: Allium fistulosum; assembly: GCA_030737815.1. Classification (NCBI taxonomy): domain Eukaryota; kingdom Viridiplantae; phylum Streptophyta; class Magnoliopsida; order Asparagales; family Amaryllidaceae; genus Allium; species Allium fistulosum. The sequence goes on from CM060902.1 coordinate 1,219,738,429, forward strand.
ATCTAGAACTTTGAAGCCCTTCCATTCTATTCAGATTTGCAATCAGATCTAGGAAAGGACTTCATCAATTCATTATGGTGAGCACACGTACCACCTCTACAGCTGTTGATCAAGGAGCGCGAGACTGACAAAATCCCGTGCAATCATCTTCATCCAACCAAAATGCTGTAGGACCTTCAGATCCATCAGGTCCAATCACTAGACAAGAATTCCAGACGTTGCTTCAAGAATTGACCCAGAGTCGCCAACAGCTAACTGAACAACTGCGCGCCAACACAGAATTGTCCAACCAGCTGAATCGCCAAAGGCGCAGAAGATCTAGAAGAGACCAAGGTTCCTATTCTTCCATAGAAAGTTCAGCCTCCTCTGATGGACAAACCAGATCCACACGCCCATGGCTAGGTGTAAGCTACACCCAAGCCACGGGACACCAACCTGCTTCGAACCTTGGGCAACCTAGAACCGGGACATCCGCTAGTCTCCATACAGAACCTTCATCACGAGGGGGTGCTGCTCCTTATCATGTCACATGCAACATTGCAACTACCACCACTATCGAACGAGGAGGTGATGCTAGAAACCAAGCTGATCCTCAATGTAACCAGCGAGAGCAGACTCTAGAGCCTTATGTCCCAGAGAATGTTGAACCAAGGAGGTGAGGCACGGACCGTCGACCGCGTCCGGTCTAGACTCGCGCTGTGGAACCCGACCACACCTTGGCGCAGCATGCTCCTAGTATCTGTATGCCAGATATACCGGCGATGATTCGTCAAATGATTCGTGAAAGTCTGGGTCTTAGTAATGACGACTGGGGAATCTCCCGGAGTCATACCCCTTTCACCGATGATGTATTATATGTTGAACCACCTCGGTGCTTCAGGATGCCAGCTTTTCCAGTTTATGAAGGAAGTTCTGATCCTAATCAACACATCCTAAAATACGAATGGCTGATGAATGCTGCGAGAGCTGATGACGCAGTAAAATGCCGTAGTTTCCCCATTTCCCTAGGGGGGCATCGCTACCATATGGTTCACCCGTTTACCACCCCGATCCATTTCTAACTTTGACCAGATGGCCACCAAGTTTGTTGAACAATTCTGTATGCACGTGGCGAGGCCTAAAGACGTTAACACTCTGTCCAGTGTTACACAAGCTCCCGGAGAAACACTTAGACGTTACTTGGAGCGATTCCATGCTGCATGTGCAGAAATAAGCAATCCCAATGATAACTCTATCCTGATGGCATTGACTAAGGGGATTGATGCTGATTCCGAGTTCGGAAATTGGTTAGCTGGAAAACCACCTGCGTCATTGGACCGTTTCTATTCCAAGGCAGCCCGATTCCTGAGAAGGGAGGATGCGAAACAATCTAGGAAGCAGGATGACGCAGGGCCCAACATCGAAGGAATACAAAGTAACATCGTTGTTAAACAATCCGGAGATAGTTCTGGGAAAATTCAGTTGAACGTACAAAATAAACAGAATCAACAAAGGGACAATGGGAATCAAAATAAAAAACGAGATCGAAATCGTGGCCTACAGCGCAGAGATCCCATGTTCGACAACTATACTCCATTGAATACGTCGTTGGAAAATGTGTATTTACAGACTTGTAATACCACGCAGTACAGGAAACCTGCCCCGAAGCCGTCAACGGAAAGACAAATTCAAACAGGGAAGTTCTGCAGATTCCATGAAAGTTATGGTCATAATACAAACGAGTGTCGTCATTTATAAGACCTCATTGAAAAATTGATCCGCGAGAGGAAGTTAGATCAGTATGTGCAGGTGCCGCAATCAGGGGTTGCAGGCCCATCAAATCAAAATCGGGCGCCAGATCAGGCAAGACAGGAGGAACCCGCTCATACTGGTGGCAGGTTAGTAATAAACGCAGTTAGTGGTGGTCTTCATCCTGCAGACCGAAGCTAGAAGGAAATGAAGTCGTATGCCAGCTCTATCAGGCGTGCGGACTTCGAGTGTTACGGTAGTTTTAATGAAGAAGCTCCGACCAAGCGACAAAAGACGATGACTGACGATATCTTGTTTCGAAATAGAGATGCTGACAAGGTTGAAGCCCCAATCACTGATCCACTCGTCATATCAGCCCAAGTAGGTCATGCTTGGATGAAAAAGATTCTGGTCGACAGTGGAAGCTCTATGAATATAATATTTAAACGAGCTTATGATCAAATGAACATGGAAGCCAAAGATTTGAAACCTTATCAATCTCAAATCCATGGTTTCAATGGAAACGCTACTATACCTACCGGAGTAGTGGAACTACCAGTGGAGCTGGGAACGGGAGGACACTGGAGAGTCCGAACGTTGTAGTTCGTTATATTGAACATAGATTCTCCATACAACGCCTTCTTGGGCCTACCGGCCCTTGCTGAATTTAGGGCTGTCATTGCCCCGTGGTGTTCAACTTTAAAATTCCCTACCGCCAATGGAGTTGGTATCGTTCAAGGGGATCTGGCTGATTCGAGAGCGGCCGTTTACCGAAATCAAGTCCCCCGAATGAACAGTGTCAAAGTCCGACCCCAAACTTTCGGACTCGGCGATTTTGTCCACAAGAGAATCTTCCCGACGCCTCCACACGCAAAACCAACGTGGGAAGGGCCATATGTGATCAAACGAAAGCTCGAAAATGGCACTTTTAAGTTAGCAATCATTGGCGGACCTGCTCTGCCAAAAGCCTGGAACAGCGAGAATCTTCGCCGCTGCCACACATAACAGCAATAAAATGCAATCTCTTCGAGCCAGAGCTGTGATTTACTTGAAATGCTTCATATGATCATCACTACGCACGGAGAGCTAAGTTTCACCATACGGTGGAATTTATTTAGATAGAGAGTGAATGCGATGCAACCAATCACTCGCTAAGTGAAACCGAGCTCGGGGACCAGCCATCACATCAAAGTAAAAAAAGGATCGATACACGACAATCCTTCATTCAACTCCGTATTCCCAGAGTGCGAAGCGAAGTATAAACATTAACTCCGTATTCCCAGAGTGCGAAGCGGAGTATAAACATCAACTCCGAGTTCCAGAGCACGAACCGGAGTATAAACATCAACTTCGAGTTCCTAGAGCGCGAATCGGAGTATAAACATCAACTCCGTATTCCCAGAGTGCGAAGCGGAGTATAAACATCAACTCCGAACTCCCAGAGCGTGAGTCGGAGTATAAACATCAACTTCGAGTTTCGAGAGCGCGAACCGGAGTATAAACATCAACTCCGAGTTCCCAGAGCGCGAACCGGAGTATAAACATCAACTCCGTATTCTCAAAGTGCGAAGCGAAGTATAAACATCAACTCCAAACTCCCAGAGTGCAAGTCGGAGTATAAATATCAACTCCGTATTCCCAGAGAGCGAAGCAGAGTATAAATATCAACTCCGAACTCCCAGAGCGCGAGTCGGGGTATAAACAACAATTCTGTATTCCCAGAGTGCGAAGCGGAGCATAAACATCAACTCCGAACTCCCAGAGCGCGAGTCGGAGTATAAACATCAAATCCATATTCCCAGAGTGCGAAGCGGAGTATAAACATCAACTCCGTATTCCCAGAGTGCGAAGTAGAGTATAAACATCAACTCCGAACTCCCAGAGCGCGAGTCGGAGTATAAACATCAACTCCGAATTCCTAGAGTGTGAACCGGAGTATAAACATCAAGTCCGTTGTTTGTACCAAAATTAGGCACAACACTCTTCGGATGTCTTCGAAGAGATAAAGTGAAGAAATTAAATGAAAAAGGAGGGATTATCTAACAAAGACTCCAAATTTCAGAAATGAGAATAATTAAAGTGCAAGGAGACACAAGAACTTAGAGTGGTTCGGCGTATAGCCTACGTCCACTATGAAGTAGTTTGCTTAATTGATCTTACTTTTGTGTTTACAAGTGAATACAATGTTTTACAGCAGTCAATTGTGATTTGCAGCAGTGAATCTCGTTTATGGCAGCAGCAATTGAGTTCAGATCTGGATCTGGCGGAGTCCGGGCGTTGGAGATCTCAAAGAGGAAGAAGAACCCCTTTTTTGTTGGCTTTGGGGGTCTATTTATAGGTGTAGGAGGCTGATATTTCACTCAGATCTCGGGAGACCCTCTCTGACACGTGACCAGGCCCGCACGCCCAAGCCCGTGAAGTTTCGGTCCGATCCGTGATCGACACGAATAGATTTCGACTCGCTCAAGATTTCGTCCAATGGAGTCGAAATTTGGCGTGGACATTCTTTAGCATGCCCGTAGTCTTCTGTGAAAATTTCATAGCATTTGGACTTATAGATTGGGAGATATGATCGATACGAAATGGAGTTTTCGGTGGGCTGTTTCCTTCGACTTGCTCTTGTTTCGAATCGCTTCCCTTCGACTCGATGACGTGGCGCTTCCTGGATCGCTCCGCCTCTGACGCTGCTTTGAGCGAGTCGAAGTGCACACTAATTTGATCGAGTCGAAGTGTACAATGGTTGATCGAGTCGAAGTGCATGGCTCGATCGGTTCGAGTAGTGACTTTGTCAACCGGGGCTGAGTTCGATGGAGTCGAATAGTTGTTTGAGAGGAGCGAGTCAAAGTTGATGGAGCTGACCAATGGTTTGAAGTGAGCGAGTCGAAGAAGGTAGCTGAGCGAAGCGAGTTGAAATAGGTACTTCAGATGGCAGTGGAGCGAGTCGAACAGGAACGAGTCGAAGTTGGTATCTGAAGGAACCGAAGCGAGTCGAAAGAGCGAGTCGAAGGAGCGAGTCGAACGGTATCTGATTTTCGTCCAATTTTGCATCCTTCATAACTTGAGCATACGAACTCGGATTGACTTGAGATTTTGAACATTGGCTCCCATGGCTCAGCTTGTCATGTCCTACCAATTTTGGCTCGATCCGGACTCGGAAAAAATTCGCCGATATCCGTAGTGAGCCCGTGTATAACTGATTTCTAGGATGGGCCGTCATTGGTTATTAGTCAATTCCTTGGTATTACGGCCTTGCCAAAAGGTGGGATAACATTTGCCCCCCAAAGTACATCTTGTGGGAACACGACCAGCTTTGAAATACTGACATCTCTACTCTGAATAGTTATTGTCTTGTCGACGAAAGTTGTAATCTTTGACCGTTTTGCTTGATAATGTAAACTGTTGACTGCGGTACCATGTATTGTTGCAACTGATTGTTGTATGCTAGTGGTTACTCATTTTCCGTTGTAATTGTTATTAGATGAATTTCTAAAAATCTGGAATATTGAATATTAGTCTGACATACATGCATATATGTTAATCTAACTCCCGCTGACGTTTGCACGTTCTCGAGTCGTTGTCAGTTTATTGTTTTTTTGAATTCCGTATCGATCCTCTCCTGAACCGATGTGAAATTCGTTGCAACAACGCTTGACGGTTGTTTTTGAATGTTCCTTCGTAACGATCCTCTCCTGAATCGATGTGAAGGATTGAAACAGAAGATAATTTTCATTGGATTTATGGATGTGAAGTGCTTGTTCAACTTGATGACGGACTCGAACTGAGTGAGTCGAAGTGGAGCAAGTCGATGCGGACTCCCTGATGGATTCGAACAGGATGTTCGACTCAGTCTTGGATTCGAACTGCATAGGAGTCGGAGTCGAAACGCACCGGAGACAGAGGAGCGAGTCGAAGGAAAGACGGAGTCAAAGTGATGTCTTTTATTATTGCATGAGGGAGTCGAACTGGTCATGGGGATGGAGTCGAAGGAGCGATACGAAAGGGAGCTCTGCATCAGTGCACTGAAGAGGGAGTCGAAGCACGTGTTTGACCCCACTGGAATTCGAATCGGTTATTCCCCTTACTTTCGAGTCCATATAAATACTCCATACTTAGCCATTTTTTCACTTTTTACCTTTCATCTCTATCTGCCTTGCTTTCATGTCGCTTCAGAGCTTTTCAAAAGAAGAAACTTTGCCTTCGAATCGATTCCTATCTCCAACCATTTGAACTAACTGACAAACCTTAGGTATTCCATTGAACAAACCCATCACGTAAACGAAGAGACTTGATTCCTAACACCAAATCGATCGGAGTCGTGATCGATCGAAAGCTCTCTGGCCTCCGCTTCGTCTCGATGGAGTATGGGTTTCGAGATGGTGAGGCGAAGGTCTTCGTATCGATCGATGGTGGAGCCTCACGTCGAATCGAGTGCTTTGAATCCATGGATCGATACGAAGGGGTCGCGCCTGATGGACTCGAAACGATGTCCCTGGATCGAGTCGAAAAGGCTGGTTTTCGATCGAGTCGAAGTGTGTAGTTTGGAGAGCAAGTCGAATTGTGTGGCTTTAGGAGCGAGTCGAAATGCGTGTCTTGGGACCGAGTCGAACTGCATGGTCTCAGGAGCGAGTCGAACTGCGTGGCCCTAGGGAGCGAGTCGAAATGCATGGTCTTGGGACCGAGTCGAACTCGATGGTCTTGGGGAGTGAGTCGAATGAGTCTGACTCATATGCACACGACCCTAGCTTATTGATGCGAACATGGCTTCCGTGAGCGACACGATTTGAACACCACAAAATTTAAAACTCCCTGCACATTTGAACAGTTGACTCTGACGAGCTTCAAAACTGTATTACTGGACTTAACCGCTTCACCGCATATCTGATTGCCTATCGAAGCTCGTCGACGGAACTGGGACTTATCACATTGACACCAAACTTTAACTTGAAATTATGATTAATCAGCTGGATGGTATGGTTGTGACGGTCAGCGATGACGGTCCTTCCGACTGAATTCCGAAGTCTCCTCGTTTACACGCTTCCTGTAATCCTGTTGATCTTCCCACCTGATATGCAGTATTGCTCTGCACAATGCACTCACACACTTTACACTGGGGATGCACGTGTGTTATTTGTCAGTTTAACAATGATTTTTTATAAGCTAGCTAGTCATGGACCCTTCAAGTTCTCAGCAGCCGGAAAATCCAAGTTCTATTCCTCCAATCATAGAGATACCGGTTATTGAAGCCGAGGTTATAGAGCCAGCCCCGGATGAGCGTTTGGGTGCTCGGATTATTTGTAGTCTGCCAGATTCAGTGCCGTCGGGTATCTCCGAAGATATGCTTGGACGGATTTGCTTAAGGCATGGTTTGTCGCTTGACGACGTGCTACTTCCTGGGCCAACTGACAGGCCACACAATCCCCCGGGGGGGTTTACTGCTTTTATCCGTCACGCTTGCACAGCGGGGACACTCCCTCCCTTCAATGATTATATAAGGGAGATGCTGTCGTTTCTCGGCATAGATCCATCTCAGCTACATCCTAACGGATATACCTTGTTAAATAGCATCTTTGTTCTCTTCATGGAGATCCTTTTTCGACCGCCGAAGCCGATCGAGATCCGGTATTTATTCAATGTCAAGAGCCGTGGAGACAGACCCTCTTTCACCTTCTTGGAAGCGGTCAGGAGCTGCCACATTGTATAGGGCTCCTGGAGAAGGCTAAGTTATTATAAAACCGAATGGTTCTACGTTCGGTGCCCCCTGGATTTGCTGGGCGGTGGTTGGATAGACGTAAGTGTCGCCACTTCTCTCTTGAATCATTGAGATACTAGTAACTGACTTCAAAAACTGACACACTTTTCCTTTCTTACAGCTGCAATCTCTCGTCCTGATGGTGCGTACTTCAGAGAGCTTGTTCGGATTCTTCAAGCGTTTCCGAGCGAAGAACGACACATAGACTTAGTCCTGACCGACAGGAATTTGAGGGCTATTGGGCTGATAGAGCGGAGACAGAGTATACATCTGGACGTGGTACATAGAGTGACCCCGAAGAAACGCGTGAAGCGCAAAGCGCCCACAGTTGTGATCACCGAAGAAGTTGATCCAGAAAGGACGCCCACCGATACCGAGCTCCCGACTGGGCCTTCTGTCGATGTCCTGGACTCGGGTGGAAGAAGAAAAGGCAAGGCCGCTACTCACAAACGCCCTAAATCTAAGAGATTTAAATCTGTGATCGTGTCTTTACCTTTACAGGGGATCAGAATTTCGGAGGCTCCTCCTCCGCAAGTGGAGAGTCCTTTTGCCGGGCTTCCTGATATTCCGATCCCGGATTTTGTGTCGTCTCCACACAACGCCGGGACGGAGGGGCTTGATAGTGCTTTTGAACCGAGCGGGTCGCTTGCCATGAGTGCGGCCGACATTTCCGGTTGGTCGGGGGATTGCACATGCATACACTTCACCACAATACATGATTCGGAATTGTACTTCATCCAACTTAGGAAGTCACTAACTCTTTCTTCACTTCTCACTTTCAAGTACTATGTCTGGGAGAGGATCAATGCTAGGGAGTCTTCGTTCAGCCCGAAAGGCTTATGGTTACTACGATTCCCGCAGGAGGGACTCTGATAGGGATCGCGATCGCGAGTACTCTAGTCAGGATAGGTACAGGCGTGACAGGGATAGAGAATACCGACACCGGTCTAGATCACGCTCTCCTCATCCTAGGCTTCCATCACCACCTCCTGCTCACGTTCCACAGCCGTCAGAGCCTCCTCGTCCCAGGCCTTCTTCTCATACTTCCAGATCTGAGACTCATCTTTAGAGAGTCGAGACTACATCTTCCATGGTTACAGAGCAGGTCCCTGCTGACCCCACTGGAGAAGGGGCCCTTAAGTTGGCTCAAATGAAGAAGGATTTTCCAAATATTTGCTTCGACGATTATGTCTTCCCTCCCCACTTGAAGAGAGTTCCATCAGGGGTAGAAGGCATGATGCATGATTATGTCCACGATATCTACACCCAATACCGGGAGTGGGCGAAAGCTGCTGAAAAAGCTTCCAAAGTGACCTTGGCCAAAGAGATCGAGAAGATGGAGACCGAGCTCGCGAAAAGGGATCGGATTATTCAGGTACTCTCTGCCGAGTTCGAGTCTTCTCGGAAATCTGAGATCGAGGCCATAAAGAAAGCTGACGAAGCAAAGGTGGCCATGGAGAGGTTGAGGCAGACGCATGTCGCCTTGGTGGAGGAGATGAGCCACCGGAATACTATGGTTACTGCCGAGCGTGATGCGGCAGTCAAGGAACTGAACGAACTTAAGGCCAAATTCGCCGATATGGCCAAGGAAAAAGACGACGCGAACAACGCAGCCCAGGAGGCGTGCGAACAGGCTGTTCTACTTAGGGGTGAACGGGATGCGGCGGTGGCTAAAGTCCAAAAGGTGGAGACTGAGGTTGAGGAAAGGGTGATGTTGGCCGAGTCCAGGCTAGAGGCCGACATTGAAGACCTCCTCGTTGTCTATAATGCTAACGTGCTAAGGCATAGGGGTCTGACCTGGCTCGATGATTACTCGACGCATCTCCATAGTGCTTGGGGCCAACTGGTTGAGGAAGAGAAAGAGGCGCACCTGGGTGAGTCGGTGGATGAATTCTAGCTCGAGAATCGTCTGTTAACTGATGACGAAAAGAAGATTCTCCATGATTCAATGATCTCTTATGAGAAGGAGAGGCTCGGCACCCAGCACATGGAAGTAGGAGAAGGCTCTGGGGTTGGACATCGTGATGCAAGTCTTGATCTTCCAGTGTCAACCCAGCCTGAATCTTTGCTTGCGGTTGATCCTCAAGCTGTTCCTGCCTACAATCCGGATCAGCCGTAGATGTCTCCGATTACAGCGCAAGCGACTGAAGCCGCCCCGTCGCTTATAAGCCAAACTGAGGAAGGTACTCCGAACATTCCACATGTCTTTCATGAGTCGAAGTCTTCGATCGAGTTTAAGTTCTAATAATTCTTTTATTCTTTGTCCAGTGATCGACGTTGCGCCGCACATGCCTCCTGCTACTCAAGAATTACATCAGACGTAAGAGGCTATCATGACTGAAGCAACCACTATGAGCACAGCTTCCCCGCTTGACGATCAGCAGGGAGGTACGATCGTGTTCAATGAGCAGCTGATGGATGAACTTATTCGCTGCCACGGCGATCCTCGTGCTGACTTGCCATCTGTTATGAGCGGAACTGATCCTGCTGCAAGCTCTTTAATGCCGACTGCTGATGCCCCCAGGGGGGCTCAAGCAGTAACCGAAGAGGAGATGTTTGCTCAGATTGACGCTGAACTTGCAGCAGCTGGTTATGGCGACAGCTTTGGAGGTGGGATGGCAGCATCGGGATCTGCCCCGCTCGGAATGATGTCTCCTGGTGGTTCTGTCTTTCTCACCAGCCTGCCTATTCCACCTTCTGTGATTGACCCCGTTCCTCTGACTCCGTCCGCAGGGAGCATTCTTATTCACATGAGTTTGGAGGAGGACGTCGACATAATGCCCTCGCCTGAAGGCCAACCGCCGCAAAGCAAAGGCTCGAAGAGGAAGACCGGTGATGGCTCCAGCGGGTCCACATCAAGGAGGAAGCTAAGGAAAAAGAAAGATTAGGCAGGCTCTCCCGGTGTATTTTGGTTTTCATTTTGTTAGCCGTGTATAGATGCGGGTTCGACCCCTGCTAGTAGGAATTTTTTGGAAACTTGTATACGAACTTCTTCTATAACCGATGGAAATGAAACTTTTCTTTTTTGACTTCTTTTTTGTCATTGCGTATTTGTCTAAGTGTTTCAGTGTCTGAGCCGCACTTGTGAAGTTTCAGTTTCCAAATGAAGTTTGTTTCTGTTTGCCAAGTTCGGGTATTGTGGACATGGTTTGCGACCGGGAAACGAGTCGAATCTTGACGTCGTGTTGCTTCAGTCAATGGTTGATGCTTAAGTCTTGCCCCCCAGTCTTAGTGGCATGTTGTAAAACATCGGTCAGCGATTACCCTTTTCTCCTAGCATGCCGAGTCTAGTGCCGTTGGATGGGCATTTAAGGAAAACGGGGGTTGAGCGGTTTATCCGCGCTTGTCCGATCGTTGATGATCATATCCGCACTCAAGGGATCCTCACTTGTTTACTGGCGGTTGGTCACGCTGGCTTGAGTTTCAATCATATGCCCACTGTCTAGGGACTTGGAATCGGTTTTGGTACTCCGAATCACGCTCCGGGAGTTAGGAGTTGATAATTATATTTCAATCCATGCTTTGGGAACTTGAAGTTGGTGTTTAGGCTCCATTCTGCATTTTGGGAATCCGGAGTCGATGTCTATGCTCCGGCTTGCACTCTGGAAATTCGGAACCGATGTTTATACTCCGGCTCGCACTCTGGGTATACGGAGTTGAATGTTTATACTCCGCTTCGCACTCTGGGAATACGGAGTTGATGTTTATACTCCACTTCGCACTCTGGGAATACGGAGTTGAATATTTATACTCCGCTTCGTACTCTGGGAATACGGAGTTGATGTTTATACTCCACTTCGCACTCTGGGAATACGGAGTTGGATGTTTATACTCCGACTCGCGCTCTGGGAGTCCGGAGTTGATGTTTATACTCCGTTTCGCGCTCTGGGAGTACGGAGTTGAATGTTTATACTCTGACTCGCGCTATGGGAGTTCGGAGTTGAATGTTTATACTCCACTTCGCACTCTGGGAATATGGAGTTGAAGGTTTATACTCCGACTCGCACTATGGGAGTTCGAAGTTGAATGTTTATACTCTGACTCGCACTATGGGAGTTTGGAGTTGAATGTTTATACTCCGCTTCGCACTTTGGGAATACGGAGTTGAATGTTTATACTCCGACTCGTGCTATGGGAGTTCAGAGTTGATGTTTATACTCCGCTTCGCACTTTGGGAATACGGAGTTGGATGTTTATACTCCGACTCGCGCTATGGGAGTTCGGAGTTGAATGTTTATACTCCGACTCGCGATCTGGGAGTACGGAGTTGAATTTTTATACTCCGACTAGCGCTATGGGAGTTCGGAGTTGAATGTTTATACTCCGCTTCGCACTCTAGGAATACAGAGTTGGATGTTTATACTCCGACTCGCGCTCTGGGAGTCCGGAGTTGAATGTTTATACTCCGACTCGCGCTCTTGGAGTACGGAGTTGAATGTTTATACTCCGACTCGCGCTATGGGAGTTTGGAGTTTAATGTTTATACTCCGCTTCGCACTCTGGGAATACGGAGTTGAATGTTTATACTCCGACTCGCGCTATGGGAGTTCGGAATTGATAAAGGATTGTCGTGTATCCATCCCTTTTTTGACTTTGATGTGATGGCTTGCCCCCGAGCTCGGGTTTCGCTTAGGGAGTGATTGGTTGCACCGCAGCCACTCTCTATTTGAATAAATCCCACCGTATGATGAGACTTAGCTCTCCGTGCATAATGATGGTCATATGAAGTATTTCAAGTAAATCACAGCTCTGGCTCGAAGAGGTTGCATTTTATTGCTGAAATAAGAAAGTATGGCAAAGTCAGTTGCCTTATTACAAGTTCTAATTTCGAAATGCATAAACAAATTACAGAAAAGGAAAGTAAACTAAATGGATAAAGATAGCCTGTCAGGTGTAATAGCGGCGAAGGCTCTTGCTATTCCAAGCTCTTGGCAGACCGTCGACGGTCGATAACTTGAATGTGCCATCTCCGAGCCTTCGTTCAATAACATACGGTCCTTCCCATGTCGGCTTCATATGTGAAGGAAGATGATAGATTCTTTTCAAGACGAGATCGCCTAGTTCGAAGGTTCGCGGACGGACCTTGGCGTTGTACAATCGGGCGACTCGACTTCGATGCGCAGCTGCCCTCAAATCAGCCTCTTCACGCTTCTCATCCAGTAGATCAAGAGATTCAGCAAGTAATATAGCAGTTGTCTTTGGATCATAGTATGTCACACGATTAGAAGGTACTTCTAGCTCGACTGGAATAACGGCCTCTGAACCGTAAGAAAGAGAGAATGGAGTGTGGCCGGTCGCGGTCTTGTGGGTTGTTCGGTAAGCCCATAGAGCCATAGGAAGTTCATCGACCCACTTGCCCCCGACCTTTTCTAGTCGTTTCTTCAGGATGGACTTTATGACTTTATTAACTGCTTCGACCTGTCCGTTCACTTGAGGGTATGCAACTGCGGAGAATTTCTTTTGGATGTGAAATCGCTTGCAGAAATCTTTGAATTCAGCGCTGTCGAATTGGGTTTCGTTGTCCGTAATTATGGTGTGTGGGAGACCGAATCGACAGATGATGTTACGAACCAAAAAGTTGATTACTTTCTTCGTAGTAATGGTAGCGAGAGCTTCGGCTTCAGCCCACTTTGTAAAGTAATCAACTGTGACGATGGCGTACTTCGCACCACCTTTTGCCAGAGGTAGAGCACCGATGATGTCGATGCCCCACATTGCGAACGGCCATGGGCTGACCATTTGCATTATCTCAGTAGGAGGAGCTCTAGGAATTCGGGCATATTTCTAGCACCTATCACATTTCTTTGCATATTCCAACGTATCATGATTCACTGTAGGCCAGTAATATCCATAACGAAGTATTTTCTTGGCAAGTGCTTGTCCCCCGATGTGATCGCCACATTCTCCCTCATGCACATCGTGCAACACTTGCTTAATCTCATCGTGAGTGATACATCGAAGTAGGGGAACGGAGTATCCCCTCCTGTACATGAGTCCATCCTGGATGGTAAACCTTGAGGCCTTTCGAAGGATTTGCCTCTTCTCATTCCTGCATTCCGGTAGGGTTCCGTGTGCAATGTAATTTTTGAGTGGAGTTATCCATGAATCCTTTTCGGGGATGGTTTCGCATACTCGGTTTATTTCCGCCCGGTCGATACTTGGGGAAGATAGCGTTTCTACGGGAACGAGTCCCATTTGTTGAGCTTCGCCTGTGCTGGCTAGCTTCGCCAACGAATCGGCCTTTTGGTTGCGTTCTCGAGGTATACTGTAGATGGAGTAGTAATCAAAATGGTCTAGTACTTCCTTAACTTGAGCTAAGTAGGCAGCCAACCTTCGATCTTTTGCTTGATATTCTCCTCGTACCTGACACATAACTAATTGTGAATCACAATAAATTTCCACTGCGATAATTCTCAAATCTCTAGCAAGTTTCAAGCCAGCTAGGAGGGCTTCATATTCAGCTTCATTATTGGTCGCATGGAAACCGAACTTTAAGGCATAACATATGGATCGGCCTTTGGGAGTTTCAAGCACAATACCAGCACCTGAACACCGGTCGTTTGATGCTCCGTTAGTATAAAGTTTCCAGACGTACTCGGGGGATTCACTGGCTTCGGGCAAGTCCTCTAGGATGGTGAATTCTGCTATGAAATCGGCTAGGACTTGTCCTTGTATGGCCCGTCTCGGAGCGTAAGTAAGGTCGAACTGGCTCAGTTCGATGTTCCACTTGAGTAACCTACCAGACGTCTCAGGCCGCGAAAGGACCTGTCGTAACGGCTGGTCGGTGTAAACAATAATGGAATGTGCCTGGAAGTATGGTCGGAGTTTTCTTGATGCAATGACAAGACAGTAAGCCAACTTTTCCAGCTTTGGATAATTTCTTTCAGCCCCAGTCAATCGTTTGCTGACATAGTATACGGGCCTCTGTATCTTATCTTCTTCTTGGATTAATGCAGCGCTGATAGCGTTTTCTGATATCGCCAGATATATGAACAACTTCTCATGATCAATAGGTTTTGACAGTATCGGCGGTGTGGATAGATGTTGGATTAGTGCTTGGAAAGCGCCCTCGCACTCGGTGGTCCATTCAAAGTTTCGTTTCCCTTTTCGAATCAGATCGAAGAAGGGAATGCATTTGTCAGTGGACTTTGAAATGAACCTGCTCAATGCCGCTACCTTTCCATTGAGACTCTGGACTTGCTTTATAGTTTTGGGAGTTTCAAGATTTCTGATTGCCCAAATCTTTTCGGGATTGGCTTCGATTCCCCGGGCGTTAACGATGAACCCAAGGAACTTTCGGAATGCAACTCCAAAGTGACATTTCAGTGGGTTGAGCTTCATCTTATACTCCCGAAGTATGTTGAACATAGTTTCCATATCTCTTACATGGTCGGTGGAGAGTCGTGACTTCACAAGCATGTCGTCTACATATACTTCCATTGTCTTCCCGATTTGATTAGCGAACATCCGATTAACCAATCATTGGTAAGTAGCCCCGGCGTTCTTGAGTCCGAACGGCATAACCTTGTAACAGTAAAGTCCCAGATTGGTTACGAAGCTGGTATGTTCTTGATCGGGTAAATGCATCGGTATCTGATTGTAGCCTGAATACGCGTCCATGAAGGATAGGAGTTCATGTCCAGCCGTCGAATCCACTAGCTGATCAATTCTAGGAAGCGAGAAACTATCTTTGGGGCATGCTTTATTCAGATCGAAATAATCAACACATGTTCTCCACTTCCCGTTTGGCTTTTGGACGAGCACGAGATTTGACACCCATTCAGGATATAGAGCATCACGAATGAATCCGTTCGCTTCAAGGTTTTCTACTTCCTCTTTAAGGGCGGCAGATCTCTCTGGATTCATACCGCACCTTTTTTTTTGACCGGGACATGCCGTGGGTCAATGTTCAGAGTGTGACTCGCGATGTCCGGCGAGATCCCACACATATCAGAATGTGTCCAGGCAAACACGTCAAGATTTGCCAGTAGAAATTCAACCAACTCCTCTTGAGTTTGCTGGCTTAGCTGAGATCCAATCTTTATTATTTTTGAATCATCGTTATTGTCAATTGGGACATCAATCGTCAGTTCGGCCGAGGATGCTTGACTTTCTTTAGACTCTCCTTCGTCTTCAGTTTCTCTCGAGTCGAGGTCCTTGAGGAACTGGCTGGGGTGCCCGGGCCTGGGCCCGGGCGTTAATTGTCAATTATTGTCCAAACGGATGTAGAGAAATTCCTCTACACCCTTTCCCTTCTTCTTTCACTGCGCCTCTCGCAGCTCAGCAACATAGCAGGCTCTGGAAGTGGACTGATCTCCCTGAACGATTCCTATTCCATGATCGGTGGGAAATTTTAAGGTCAAACACCATGGGTCAATGGCTATTCTGAATTCAGCGAGGGCCGGTCGGCCCAAGAAAGCATTGTAAGGGGAGTCTATGTCCAAAACGATGAACTGCAACATCCGTACTCTCCGACGCTCTCCAACTCCCAACTCTACTGGCAGTTCCACCATCCGAGTGGGGATTGTGGCTCTTCCGTTGAAACCATGAACTCGAGATTGACAAGGCTTCAAGTCTGCGGCTTCCATCTTCATTTGATCATAAGCTCGCTTGAACAAGTATTCACAGAGCTTCCAATGTCAACTAAGATCCTTTTTATCCAAGCGGCACCTACTTGTGCTGAGATGACCAGTGGGTCGATAGTGGGAGCTTCGATTTTATCTGCGTCTCTGCTTCTGAACACGATGTCATCCGTCATCATTTTCTGTTGCTTGGCCGGAGCCCCCTCATCAAAACTACTACAACATTCGAAGTCCGCATGCTTGATAGAACTGGCATACGACTCCATTTCCTTCCAGCTTTGATCTGCTGGGTGAGGACCACCACTTATTGTATTGATGACCAACCTCCCATCCGCACGAGCGGGTTCTTCCTGTCTTTCCTGATTCGGCGCATGGTTCTGATTTGATGGGCCCGCACCACCGAATTGCGGCGCCCGTACATAATGATCCAACTTCCGCTCACGTATCAGTTTTTCAATGAGGTCTTGTAGGTGATGACACTCATTGGTGTTGTGTCCATAACTCTCATGGAATCTACAGAATTTTCCTGTTTGGATTTGTCTTTCAGTTGGTGGTTTTGGGGCAGGCTTCTTATACTGCATGGTATTGCAGGTCTGCAAATACACATTCTCCAATGACGTGTTCAATGGAGTGTAGTTTTCGTACATGGAAGCTCTACGCCGTGGTCCACGATCCTGATCGCGTTTTTTGTTCTGGTTTCTATTGTCCCTCTGCTGATTCTGTTTATTTTGGACATTCATCTGAACTTTTCTAGAACTATCTCCGGACTTCTTAACAGTGACGTTACTCTGGATACCTTCGATGTTGGGTCATACGTCATCCTGCTTCCTAGACTGTTTCGCATCCTCCCTTCTCAGGAATTGGGATGCCTTGGAATAGAAATGGTCTAATGACGCAGGTGGTTTCCCAGCTAACCAACTTCCGAACTCGGAATCAGCATCAATCCCCTTAGTCAGAGCCATCAAGATAGAGTTATCGTTGGGATTGCTTATTTCTGCATATTCAGCATGGAATCGCTCCAAGTAACGTCTAAGCGTTTCTCCAGGAGCTTGCGTAACACTAGACAGAGTGTTAATGTCCTTTGGCCTCGCCACATGCATACGGAATTGTTCGACAAACTTGGTGGCCATCTGGTCAAAGTTAGAGATGGATCGCAGTGGCAAACGAGTGAACCACATGGTAGCGATGCCCCCTAGGGAAATGGGGAAACTACGGCACTTTACTGCATCATCTGCTTTAGCAGCATTCATCAGCCATTCGTATTTCAGGACATGTTTATTGCGATCAGAACTCCCTTCATAAACTGGCAAAGCTGGAATCTTAAAGTGCCGAGGTGGTTCAGCATACAAAACATCATCGGTGAAAGGGGTATGACTTTGCGAGATTCCCCAGTCGTCGTTAGAGAGACCCTGACTTTCACGGATCATTTGGCGGACCATCGCTGGTATATCTGTCGTTCGAACACTTGGTGCATGTTGGGCCAAGGTGTGGTCGGGTTCCACAGCGCGAGTCTGGACCGGACGCGGTCGACGGTCCGTGCCTCGCCTCCTTGGTTCAACATCCTCAGGGACATAAGGCTCGGGAGTTTGCTCTCGTTGGCTATGTTGAGGATCAGCTTGGTTTCTAGCATCACCTCCCTGTCCGGCAATGGTGGTAGTAGAAATGTTGCCGGTAACATGATAAGGAGCAGCTCCTCCCCGAGTTGAAGGTTCTGTGCAGAGGCTAGCGGATGGTCCAGCTCTAGGTTTCCCAAGGTTCAAAGCAGGTTGGTGTCCCGTGGCCTGGGTGTAGCTTCCACTCAACTATGGACGGGTGGATCTAGTTTGGCAATCAGAGGAGGCTGAGCTCTCTGTGGAGGAGTGAGAACCTTGGTCTCTTCTAGATCTTCTTCGCCTTTGGCGATTTAGCTGGTTAGTCAACTCTGCGTTGGCGCGTAGTTGCTCCGCTAGCTGCTGTTGACTTTGGGTCAACTCTTGAAGCAATGTCTGGAATTCTTGTCTAGTGATTGGACCTGATGGATCTGAGGGTCCTGTAGCATTTTGGTTGGATGGAGGTGATTCCGTAGGATTTTGTCGGTCCCGCGCTCCCTGATCAGCAGCTGTAGAGGTGGTACGTGTGCTCACCATAATGAATTGATGAAGTCCTTTCCTAGATCTGGTTGCAAATCTGAGTAGAATGGAAGGGCTTTGAAGTTCTAGATCTGGATCTTCTTCTTAGATTTATGCCAATCCAATATAGATAGGAGATCCAAAGAGTGGGAGAAAAATTGGGTTTTTCTCAGTGAAAGCACCAAAGTGTTTGTACCAAAATTGGGTACAACACTCTTCGGAAGTCTTTGATGAGATAAAGTGAAGAAATTAAATGAAAAAAAGAGGGATTATCTAACAAAGACTCCAAATTTCAGAAATGAGAATAATTAAAGTGAAAGGAGACACAAGAATTTAGAGTGGTTCGGCGTATAGCCTACGTCCACTATGAAGTAGTTTGCTTTATTGATCTTTCTTTTGTGTTTACAAGTGAATACAATGTTTTACAGCAGTCAATTGTGCTTTGCAGTAGTGAATCTCGTTTGTGGCAGCAGCAATTGAGTTCAGATCTGGATCTGGCGGAGTCCCGGCGTTGGAGATCTCAAAGAGGAAGAAGAACCTTTTTTTTGTTGGCTTTGGGGGTCTATTTATAGGCGTAGGAGGCTGATATTTAGCTCAGATCTCGGAAGACCCTCTCTGGCACGTGACCAGGCCCGCACGCCCAAGCCCGTGAAGTTTCGGTCTGATCCGTGATCGACACGAACAGATTTCGACTCGCTCAAGATTTCGTCCAATGGAGTCGAAATTTGGCGTGGACATTCTTTAGCATGCACGTAGTCTTCTATGAAAATTTTATAGCATTTGGACTTGTAGATTGGGAGATATGATCGATACGAAATGGAGTTTTCGGTGGGTTGTTTCCTTCGACTCGCTCCTGTTTCGAATCGCTTCCCTTCGACTCGATGACGTGGCGCTTCCTGGATCGCTTCGCCTCTGACGCTGCTTTGAGCGAGTCGAAGCGCACACTGATTTGATCGAGTTGAAGTGTACAATGGTTGATCGAGTCGAAGTGCATGGCTCGTTCGCTTTGAGTAGTGACTTTGTCAACCGGGGCTGAGTTCGATGGAGTCGAATAGCTGTTTGAGAGGAGCAAGTCGAAGTTGATGGAGCTGACCAGTGGTTTGAAGTGAGCGAGTCGAAGAAGGTAGCTGAGCGAAGCGAGTCAAAGAAGGTAGTTGAGCGAAGCGAGTCGAAATAGGTACTTCTTGTGGCAGTGGAGCGAGTCGAACAGGAACGAGTTGATGTTGGTATCTGAAGGAACCGGAGCGAGTCGAAAGAGCGAGTCGAAGGAGCGAGTCGAACGGTATCTGATTTTCGTCCAATTTTGCATCCTTCATAACTTGAGCATACGAACTCGGATTGACTTGAGATTTTGAACGTTGGCTCCCATGGCTCAGCTTGTCATGTCCAACCAATTTTGGCTTGATCCGGACTCGGACAAAATTCGCCGATATCCGTAGTGAGCCCGTGTATAACTGATTTCTAGGATGGGTCGTCATTGGTTATTAGTCAATTCCTTGGTATTACGGCCTTGCCAAAAGGCGGGATAACATCCGTATTCCCAGAGTGTGAAACGGAGCGTAGACACCAACTTCAAGTTCCCAAAGCATGAATCTGTTAACGCTAAAAAGTATAACGCTAACACCCTGGTGTCTGGAGTAATCTAGTGAAAGCACCACCCGTGTACACGGGAACTAAAAGTAAACAGAAAAAGGGAAAAAACAGTAAAAGTGACAACAATTTTTATAGTGGTTCGGCCTAAAGTTAAGCCTACATCCACTTCACATCCTTCATTATGTTCTTTGGGCACACTTTTACAACATTACAACACTTTTACAACACGATTTCTCGATTACACCACCTTTACGACACTTTTCAACGATTACAACACAATCGAAGCAAGAAATTAGAACTTTGATGACGGATTGCTCTTTGGATCCATGTTGAATGAAGTAGAATTGTTGATGAGGAATCTTCGATGATTGAAGTGTTGGAGGAGTCCAAAAAATAGCAGAGTATCGACCTTTTGAAACTCGGAAAATCCCCCCTTTGAATGCGGAGTAGGCGAAGTATTTATAGGAAAGGCTGGTCCTAGGTCGGCTAGGTTATAGGTCGTGGACGACCTAAGGAGTAGGTCGTTAGCGACCTAACAGAGTCAACCTGGATAGGGTATTTGCTTCGAGCGACCTAATGTGTGTAGTGGAGGAGCGGCGACCTAAGGTGGAGCAGCATAGGGATTAATGACCTAAGGAGCAACGGCATAAGGTTTGGTGGGTCATTGGCGACCTAAGGGATAGGTAGAAGTGGCGACCTAAGGGAATGACGACCTAAGGAAGTGGCGACCTAAGTATGTTGAGGCATCGCTAGGTCGTTGGGACTTTAGATCGCTAAGGCCTTTTAGGTCGCTAAGGTTGTTAGGTCGTGAGATCACTAGGTCGTCGAAGCTCCTAAGTCGCTGAGGATTTTAGGTCGCGGAGAGTTTTCAGGTCGCTAAGGCGGTTAAGCTGTTAGGTTGTGAGGCCTTTTAGGCCGCTGGGTTACTCCATATTTTAGGTCGCTTGGTCATCTTTTCACTCTAGGTCGTAGGAGGTTAGGTCGTAGGTCGCTGGGACCTTTAGGTCGTAGGTCGCTCTTCAGTAGTAAATAAAACGTACCGTTTCGAACGGGGCGCTGCCCCGCACCCTACCAGGGGCGCTTCCCCCTGGACCCCTGCGACCTGACCGGGCAGGTCAAACCCCATAGCGGGGGTGTTGCCCCCGCACCCCCACCTTGGGGGATTGCCACCCCCCCTCCGTAGGGGATCTTATTTGAACAAACAGTCAGCAGGACTAGCTCTATTGAGATGTTGAATTGACCATTCTTCGAGATGAATTGTCTTTGGCTTCTCGGTCGATTTTATGGTATCACGGCTTTGCTAAAAGGAGGGATAACAAAATCGAAGTATAGATATCAACTCCAAACTCCCAAAGCACGAGTCGGAGTATAAAACATCAATTCCATGTCCCCAGATCGCGGGCATATAATTGAAACTTAAGCTGACGTGACCAACCGCCAGTAAACAAATGAGAATCCCCGGAGTGCGAATATGATCATCGACAATCAGACAAGCATGGATGCATTACTCAATCTCCGCTTGCCTCAGACATTCGTTCGGTGGCACTAGACTCGATATGTTATAAGTAAGAAGCGATCGTCGACCGATGATCTACAACTCATCCCCAAGACTGGGGGCAGGACTTAAGCATCAAGCATTGATTGAAGCGATGCAACATCGGAATTCTACTCGCTTCCTGGTCGCAAACCATGTCCATAGTTTCCGAACTTGGCAAACAAAAAACAAACTTGATTCGGAATCTGAAACTTCACAAGTGCACTCCAGATATTGAAACACTTAGACAAATACACAACGACAGAAAAGAAACCAAAAAAGAGAAGTTTCATTTCTATTGTTTGTAAAAGAAGTTTGTATACAAGTTTGTTCCGAAAAATTACTACTAGCAGGGGCCGAACCCGCATCTATACACGACCAACAAAATGAAAGTCAAAATGCACCGGGGAAGCATGTCTAATATTAATCTTCCTTGGCTTCCTCCTCGGTGTGGACCCACTGGAGCCACCGCTAGTCTTCCTCTTTGAGCCTTTGCTTTTCGGCGGTTGGTCCTCAGGCGAGGGCATGATATCAATATCCTCCTTCGAAGTCGAATGGATAGGAATGCTTCCTGCAGGCGGAGTCGGAGGAACCAGATCAAGTACAGAAGGTGGAATGGGCACGCTGGTGATGAAAATGGTACCACCAGGAGATATCATTCTACACGGAGCAGGTCCCGGTTCTGCCATCCCACCTCCAAAGCTGCCACCATAAGCTACTGCTGCCATTTCAGCGTCGATTTGAGCAAACATCTCCTCTTCGGTTACTGCTCGAGCCCCGCTGGGAGCATCTGCAGTCGGCATTAAAGAACTTGTAGCAGGATCAGTTCCACTCATGACAGATAACAAGTCAGCAAGAGGATCGCCGTGATGGCGAAAAAGTTCATCCATCAGCTGCTCATCAAACACGATCGTACTCCCTTGCATATCGTCAAGCGGGGCAGCTGTGCTCACGGTGATTGCTTCAGTCACAATAGCCTCCTGCGTTTGATATGATTCTTGAGTAGCAGGAGGCATGGCCGGTGTAGCATCAATCACTGGACAAAGAATAAGAGAACTGTTAGAACTTAACTCGATCGAAGATTTCGACTTAAGAAAGATATGTGGAATGTTTAGAATACCTTCCTCAGTTTGACTCGTAGGCGGCAGCGCGGCATCAGTGACTTGCGCTCCAACCGGAGACATCTGCGGTCGATCTGGATTGTAAGCAGGAACGGCCTGGGGATCGCCCGCAGACGAGGATTCGGGCTGAGTTGACGCGGGAACTTCAAGACTTGCTTCATGGTGGTCAACTCCAGTACCCTCTCCCACTTTGAAGTGCTGGGCGCTAAGTCTTTCCTTCTCATGCAGAATCATTAACTCATGAAGAATCTTCTTTTCATCTTCAGTCAGAATGCGATTCTCGAGTTCAAATTCATCCACAGACTCGCCCTGATGCACCTCCTTCTCTTCCTCCACCAGTCGGCCCCAAGCGTTGTAAAGATGCGCTGGATAGTCATCGATCCAAGCTAGACCCCTGTGCCTCAGCACATTAGCGTTGTAAACAACGACAAGGTCTTCGATGTCAGCTTCTAACCTGGACTCGGTCGACTTCACTTTATCTTCAACCTCAGCCTCCACCTTGCGGACTTTAGCCACAGCTGCATCCCGCTCACCCCTAAGCAGAACAGTTTGTTCGCACGCCTCCTGAGCTGCGCTGTTTGCATCATCCCTTTCCTTGGCCAGGTCGGTGAATTTGGCCTTGAGTTCATTGAGTTCTTTGACCGCCGCATCCCGCTCGGCGGTAACTGTAGTGTTCCGGTGGCCCATCTCCTCCACCAGGGCAACATGTGTCTGCCCTAACTTCACCATTGCCACCTTCGCTTCATCAGCTTTTTTGGTGGCCTCAATCTCCGATTGCCGAGAAGACTCGACTTCGGCAGTAAGCACTTGAATAATCCAATCCCTTTGAGTGAGCTCGGTCTCCATCTTCTCGAGCGCTTTGGCTCGCTCAAAGGCCACCTTGGAAGCCTTCTCCGCAGCCTTAACCCACTCTCGATATTGAGTATAGATATCGTGGACGTAATCATGCATCGTGCCTTCTACCCCTGATGGAATTATCTTTAAATTAGGGGGAAAGACATAGCCGTCGAAGCAGTTATTCGGAAAATCCTTCCTCATCTGAGCTAATTTAAGGGCCCCTTCTCCTGTGGGCTCAGTAGGGACCTGCTCTGTAATCATGGAGGCCGTAGACTCAATCCTCTGAAGATGGGTTTCAGACCTAGAAAGATGAGAAGACGGCCTGTGACGAGGAGGCTCTGGTGGATTTGAAGTTTGAATAGGAGGAGGAGACGGAAGTCTAGAAGGAGGAGAGCGTGATCTGGATCGATGTCTGTACTCTCTATCATGCCCGTACCTGTCCTGGTTAAAGTACTCGCAATCGCAATCCCTATCCGAGTCTCTCCTACGGGACTCATATTAAGAAGAAGCCTTTCGGGCCGGACGGAGATTCCCGAGCATCGATCCCTTTTCAGACATAGTACCTGAAAATGAGAAACGAAGAAAGAGTTAGCGATTTCCTAAGTTGGACGATTTACAGTTGTGAATCATGCAGTGTAGTGAAGTGTATGCATGTGCAATCCCCCGACCAATCGGAAATGTCGGACGCAATCATAGCAAGCGACCCGCTCGGTTCAAGAACACTATCAAGCTCCCCCATCTCGGCGTCGTGTTGAGACGACACAAAATCCGGAATCGAAACATCGGCAAGCCCTTCAAAAAGATTCTCTACCGGCGGGGGAGAAGACTCCGCAATTCTGATCCCCGGAACGGGTAAAGACACGACCACAGATTTAAGTCTCTCAGATTTAGAGCTTTTGTGAGCAGCAGCCTTGCCTTTTCTTCTTCCTCCCAAATCCTGGACATTGGTAGAAGGCCCAGCTGGGAGCTTAGTATCGGTAGGCGTTCTTTCTGGATCAACTTCTTCGGCTATCACGACTGCGGGCGCTTTGCGCTTCACACGTTTCTTCGGGACCACTCTATGTGTCCCTTCCTGCTGTATGCTCTGCCGCCGTTCTATCAGCCCGACAGTCCTCAAATTCCTGTCGGTCAGGACCAAGTCTATGTGCCTCTCTTCGCCCAGAAATGCTTGAAGAATCCGAACAAGCTCTTTGAAGTATGCGCCGTCAGGACGAGAGATTGCAGCTATAAAAATGGAAAAGTATGTCAGTTTTGAAGTTGGTTACTAATATCTCAATGATTCAAGAGAGAAGTGGCAACACTTACGTCTATCCAACCACCGCCTAGCAAATCTAAGGGGGCACCGAATGTAGAACCATTCGGTTTTATAGTAACTTAGCCTTCCCCAGGAGCCCATTACAATGTGACAGTTTCTGACTGCTTCCAAGAAGGTGAAAGAAGGGCTGTCTCCACGGCTCTTGACGTTGAATAAAAATCTGATTTCGATCGGCTTCGGCGGTCGAAAGAGGATCTCCATA
Organism: Allium fistulosum; assembly: GCA_030737815.1. Classification (NCBI taxonomy): domain Eukaryota; kingdom Viridiplantae; phylum Streptophyta; class Magnoliopsida; order Asparagales; family Amaryllidaceae; genus Allium; species Allium fistulosum. Next base: position 1,219,763,198 of record CM060902.1, read on the forward strand.
AACATGACAAAGGTGCTGTTCAACAAGGTATACCCATTGGGATGTAGCTGAGATAGAGCTATGCCAAGAAACGATGACATCTCCCTTATATATTGGTTGAAGGGAGGGAGTGTCCCCGCTGTGCAAGCGTGACGATTGAAAGCGGTAAACCCCTCCGGGGGATCATGTGGCCTGTCATTCGGCCCAGGTAATAACACGTCGTCAAGCGACAGACCGTGCATTAAACAAATCCATCCTAGCATGTCTTCGGAGATACCCGACGGCACAGAATCTTTTGGATTACAAATAAACCGAGCACCTAGACGCTCGTCCGGAGCTGGCTCTATAACTTCGGCTTCAATAACCGGTATCTCTATGGTTGGAGGAATAGAACTTGGGAGTTCCGGCTGCTGTGAACTTGAGGGTTCTATGAATAGCTAGCTCATGAAAAATCATTGTTAAACAGGCAATAACGCTCGTGCATCCCCCAGTGTAAAGTGTGTGAGTGTGTGCTGTGCAGTGCAGTACTGTATATCATTTGAGAAGATCTACAGGATTGAAGGAAGCATGTAAACGACGAGACTTCGGAATTCAGTCAGAAGGACCGTCATCGCTGACCGCCACAACCGTAACATCCAGCTATTAACTATCATTCCAAGTTAAAGTTTGTTGTCATTTTGATAAGTTCTAGTTTCATCGACGAGCTTCCATAGGCAATCAGATATGCGGTGAAATGGTTAGGTTCGGTTATGCAAGTTTGAAGCTCGTCGGAGTCAATTGTTCAAATGTGCGAGAAGTTTCAAATTTTTTAATGATCAAATTCATATCGCTCACGAGAGCCGTGTTCGCATCAATAAGTCATGGTCATCTGCGTATGAGTTAGACTCGGTCAGAAGGTTGGCATGCAAGTTCGACTCGAACTAGAGGCTGGGGATTTCGAATCAATCAGAGCACAACACTTCAAATCGATTAAAAGCCTCTAGTCGACTCGCTCCCCAAAACCATAGAGTTCGACTCGGTCCCAAGAACACGAAGTTCGACTCGCTCCCAAGACCATCGAGTTCAACTCGATCCCAAGACTACACAGTTCGACTCGCTCCCCAAGATCATCGAGTACGACTCGGTCCCAAGAACACGAAGTTCGACTCGCTCCCAAGACCATCGAGTTCGACTTGATCCCAAGACTACACAGTTCGACTCGATCCCAAACATCCACTTCGACTCGATCGAAAACCATCCTTTTCGACTCGATCCAAGGCCATCATTTCGAGTCCATCAGGCGCAACCCCTTTATATCGATCCACGTATTCAAAGCATTCGATTCGATGCGAAGCTCCACCATCGATCGATACGAAGGTCTTCACCTCATCATCTCGAAACCCCTACTCCAGATCGACGCGAAGCTGAGGCCAAAGAATTTTCGATCGATTATGACTCTGATTGATTTGGTGTTAAGAAAACCCGAATCTCATCATTTACGCGTGGATTCGCTTATTGGATTACCTAAATCTGTCAGTTAGTTCAAATGATTGGAGGTAGGAATCAGTTCGAAGGCAGGAATATTTCTTTCGTTCTTCTCGAGTTTCTGAGCGATACGAAGGCAAGGAAGGAAAGCGAAAGGTAAAAAGTGAAAAAAGGCTAAGTACAAAGTATTTATATGAACTTGAAAACAAAAGGAATAGACGATTCACATCCCGATGGATTCGAACACGCGTTTCGACTCCGTCTCCAGTACATCGATGCGAAGCTCCCCTTCATATCGCTTGTCTTTGACTCCGTCCCATGTCTAGTTCGACTCCATCGACACGAGACCACACTTCGTATCTGCTACCCTCGACTCCGTCTCCTATGCCCTCCGACTCGCTCCATTCGAATCCATCTGGGAGGTCTACTACTATTCGCTCCATTTCGACTCGCTCAGCTCACATCCCTCTTGGCAAGTCATCTTCGACTCGCTCCCTTCGACTCGTTCAGTTCGAATCCATCGAACCACGGCTTCCAAAGGCCAACTCCATCGACTTGAAATACTTGCTTCGCATCCATAAATTCAGTAAAAATCATCTTCGATGTTTCAACCCTTCACATCGATTCATGAGAGGATCGTTACGAGGGAACATTCAAAAGCAACCATCGAGCGTTGTTGCAGCGAATTTCACATCGGTTCAGGAGAGGATCGATACGTAATTCAAAAGTAAAATAAACTGACAACAACTCGTGGACGTACAAATGTCAACGAGAGTCAGGTTAACATATATGCATGAATGTCGGACAAATAATCAATACTCCAGATTTCCAGGAATCAGAAACTCATCCAATAATGATTACAACAACAAACGGGTAACCACTAGCATACAACAATCAGTCGCAACAATACAGGGTACAGCGGTTGACCGTCAACAGCTTACATTTTCAAGAGAAAACAGTCGAAGATTACAGCTTTCATCGAAAAGACGATGACTATTCAGAATGAAGATTGCAGCACTTCAAAGCACGTCATGTTTTCACAAGACGTACTTTGGGGGGCAAATGTTATCCTGCCTTTTGGCAAGGCCGTGACACCAAGGAATTGACTAGTAACCAATGACGGCCCGTCCTAGAGATCAGTTATACACAGGCTCACTATGGATATCGATGTATTTTGTCCGAGTCCGGATCAAGCCAAAATTGGTAGGACATGACAAGCTAAGCCATGAGAGTCAACATTCCAAATCTCAAGTCAATCCGAGTTGGTACGCTCAAGTTATGAACGATACAAAATTGGACGAAAACCAATCACCGGTCAACTCGCTCCCTTCGACTCGCTTCACATCCCTCAGATGCCTACTTCGACAATCTTCGCATCCACTCAAAATGACTCCTTCGACTCGCTTCGCAACCATCAGATGCCTACTTCAACTCGCTCCATTCGAACCACTGTTCGACTCCATCAACTTCGACTAAATGGCGAAGCCACTATTCGAATCTCTCAAGACGCCCCATTTCGACTCGGTCGATCCGGGCACACTTCGACTCACTCAATCGATGAACATTTCGACTCGCTCGAGACAGCATCAAAGGCAGAGTGATCCAAAGACTCAAGCGCCACATCACCTGTCGAACGAAAGCAAGTCAAAACGGGAGCGAGTCGAACCACACAGCCACCGAGAATCCCATTTCGTATCGATCATATCTCCTAATCTACAGGTCCAAATGCTATGAAATTTTCACAGAAGACTACGTGCATGCTAAAGAATGTCCACGCCGAATTTCGACTCCATTGGATGAAATCTTGATTGGTACGAAATCTTTTCGTATCGATCACGGATCGGACCAAAACTTCACGTGCTTGGGCGTGCGGGTCTGGTCACGTGCCAGAGAGGGTCTCTCGAGATCTGAGCGAAATACTAGCCTCCTACATCTATAAATAGACCCCCAAAGCCAACAAAAAAGGGGTTCTTCTTCCTCTTTGAGATCTCCAACGCCCAGACTCCGCCAGATCCAGATCTGAACTCCATTGCTGCTGCTACCAACGAATTTCACTGTTGCAAATCATTGTTATTCGCTGTAATTTGCTGAAATCAATTGTAAACATCAAAGAAAGATCAATAAAGCAAACTACTTCATAGTGGACGTAGGAAATACGCCAAACCACTCTAAATTCTTGTGTCTCCTTGCATTTTAATTATTTTAATCTCTGAGATCTAGAGTTTTTGTTAGATAATTCCTCCTTTTACATTTAATTTCTTCACTTTATCTCTTCAAAAACTTCCGCAGAGTGTTGTGCCCAATTTTGGTACAAACACATTATAATGTTCTCCATCTCCAAGCGTATTGTGAGTAGAAAGGTGAGTAGATCCCGATTTGTCCGATTGTTTGTGTGAGGTTCGATTTGTAGAATGACCAAGTGTGTTAGACAAGTTTCCTTAGGTATATGACCTTAGGATTGCACGGACATAGTATATGCACTCTATATCACTGAGAGTAGATTTAGATTTAATTGCACTTAATTATCTTATTAGTCTTGTTGTCATTCACCAAACTTTTGTCTGTCCCATTCTATTTTTCCTTTTTCCTTACCTTAGGTGGACAGGGCAGCAAGTGACTGGCCCATTCTTTCTTTCAGATAGCCATGCTTAGCTTGGAGCTTAGCTTACTACTCTTATCCATTATCATGTATTACCTATCAGTACATTTATCTCTGTGTTTAGATTTTTGGGGGATATTTATATTTTGTACTCTGATTTTGACTTATGTACTGATATTTTCTGAGACTACAATATGATATAATATTTTTGAGACTGCTTATATTTTTTGAGATTTATATATTTGTTATACTGCTTCCATTGTGATACGTTTGTATTGGATAGTTTATTCTTCCTATTGTTATCTTTGGCTCTGTGAATCTAGTTTATTTTAACCTGACAATCTGCATTTCTTAATGCAATGGTTTTTGGGCATGTCTAGAAGTGCGGGTTATTACACGGGTACTGGTACAAGGCGGGAATAATGGAAGGATAGGTTTCCTTATACATGCTCGGCACTAACAAGGACTGTTAATCTCAGAAGTGTCAACCTTGGTTGGTAACTATATGTTTTATTATATTTTACTATTTCGTTGTGAGTTTATGTCGACGGTGCTTTGATATGCATTTATTTGTTTGCAGGATACCAAACCAACAATCTACACTTTGGTGGACTTGGGTTTTCGATTTAGCAAAAATTCGGTCTCATTAGGGTGCGAGTTATCACAAAAACCCAAATAGATTTTAGAATAAATACATACGTATGGTACGTATACCTTGATTATCTATCCAACACTTGAATCACGAGGGCATTTCAGAAGAAATGTTCCTTAAATTTATTTCACTCAAAATAATCAAAATATTATGAATCTGTAATATAAGTTTAACTCTATCATTTATATGTTGATAGATTACTTTCATATGCACTAGTTTTTGAGCAAACTCAGGCTAAAGCTGTTATGTGTAATACAACTAAATATTGCCGAGGCGAGGTAAGATACATGCATGTATTTATTTAGAAAACTCAAGGTATGTGCAAGTCATTGCGAAATGATAGGTAATAGTGAAAACTCATGGTCGAGGTCAATATTAAAGCAAAGATCATAGTTAGGAGTTGTATATGGTACAATCGATAAAGAATTATCCATCATTTTTGAGTCTATGATTTGTTGAGCAAACTCAAGATCAAAATCCCAAGCCAAGCGAGTTCCAACACTCACTAAAGTAGTCGAAACATTTCTATATTTGTCTTAGGGTTTTGAAGAATGTAAAAAATCTAGTGAGAATCTTGTTAGAAAAATGAAATGACAATATTTAACCTTTCTAATATTGTAAGCATGCGTGATATACAAAACTAAAATAATATGCTTTAATAAATTTATGCAACTAATTTAACTGATAAAATTGTTTGTCAATTGAAATATACTAATAAATTGAGTTAAGATTGACAGAGAGATATAAGTTAAGCTTACTAATAAATCATTTGGCGTGTTGTCATTTCAAGACCCATGCAAGAGGAAAATTATAAAACTACTACATACATTCATATCTTGGTGACTTAAATATTTATTTGCTTGATATTGCTATTGCCTTCCATGAGTGTTGAACTTTGAAGCAATACAAATGTATGGATATTTGATCCATATTGGATCAGATGCAAAAGTTATATGTTGAACAGTCACATTTGTAATATATGAAATCTCGATGAAATTGGTTCTTTCGAATTAAGAAAATAAACTATAGTCCAAGATCGTTTGTTTAATATAATTGAATACAATAAGAAGTTGCATTGAAAACAACGAAAGACCAAGGACTAATAATCGACCTATGAATTCAATCGTTGAAATGTCGGTTTGATTAGTTTACTTATGTGTAACCTATTCGATAGCCTTAAAACGTTAAGTGTGCTCCAATGCATTTTTTTAAAGAGTTCATGCAGTCTAATGGTAAGGGTTTGTTTTGAATTGTTTGACCACTTGAAAAGAGAAGCTGATGTTCAAGAGTGGATGCAACACAAGAATTGTTGGGATGAAGAGAGTGAATGATCACCTCTACTTCATGAATAGACACTAGAAATGAGAACAGTATAAAATACTAATGATACTTAATGTAACGACCCGGAATTTCGAACACTTCGTATTTAAATATCGGAATCATTTAAATATTTGAATCTTTGATTTACTATTATTAAAATGATTTAATAATCATTTTAACCTCCTTTTAAATAATAATTAATGATGGTAAACTTGTTTTAAAAAAATGCTTACAAAAAAATACTTTGAAAAAATATCGATAGTGTGACCGAAAATCGTTTTATCGATAAACAACTTTTAAACCGTCAGAAGTTGCTCAACTTTTTTTACACACTTATTTGCTTAGGAAACTAATATAATAAAATATTTTTTCCATTTATGGAAATAAACTTTATGGACGATGTCATGGGTGATGTCATCAATGATATTTAGGAAATGAGCTTAAATGGAAAGTCTTAAAAGTTAAGTAAATGATAAAGGAGAAGTGATGTTTGTAATTAATGTTGAGTCCTTTATGAGGGGTTTTTGGCCATTCAACATCTCATTTCTAAGCCTATAAATAAAAGGGAGGGGTTCACTTCATAACTCACTAATTTACTTGAGCTTAAGATGATGTATGAGAGTTAAAAATGGTGGAAGTGCTTAAGAACTAATCCACTAATTACTCTAACTTTTTCAAGCCTTAACAAAATCCTCTCCAGTCTCTTTTAAACTTTGGCTTGGGGCCTAAAAACATCATGTGATGCATGATTAGGAAGTAAAAATAGGAGAAGGTGAGAGGAAGTGGGGGTTCCAAGGGGGACAGTGAGCATGGAGGAGGAAGGGAAGGTGGTTGCTTTGGTTTGGAAGTACTAAAGTTTGGATATTTAGGCTTGTGTTGAAGTAATCAGGTGGTTCTTTGCTCTTATGGCTTTGTGCCTAGGTTTTTCATGGATCTAAGTGAGTTATATCACTATCTTGTTTGTATATATTGTGTATATATATGTTGTGTTTGAATTATAAAGTTAAAATGACATTAACTAAGTTATGTTATAAACTTTGGACCCATCTTGCTTATGAAAGCAAATGATAACTTTATATTGTACAACATCACTTTTATTACCCTCTTAAACATGTATCATGGCCTTGAATTGATGTTTAAATGGTTGTTTAACTTGTATGTTAACTTGAATTAAGTTTAAAAGTGTTTGAATCAAGAATATTCGTTATAAGCGCACATCTAAATCCCTTGTTTTCTGGAATTTTTATAAATAAATGGGAAGATATTATTAGGGGTTTCTTTCCATGGTTTTTAATTACCCTAATGGTATTGCTTAATATAAAAATTTCAAGTCTTGAATCATTTTTGGTTAAAATTAGTTACAAAGATAGTTCTTCTCAGCGTTGTTTTAACAAGGACTTTTAACAACATTTATAAGTGCTGCAGTATGTTGCTTATGGTTTTACATATTTAAAAATTATATTTAATTTTGGTATTTTTCTCTAATCTTTTTAGAGATGTTTCCAAATATATTTTGAAGCATGTTGTAGTTGGTTTGAGGTTTAAATATATTTTTAATAATTATATATATAATTCGAAAAAGTAAAGAATAAGTTTAACACTAAAAGCCGACGAGATAAACTTCTCTAATTTTTTAGAGTTAAGATTGATGTCGTGTAGGGATGGAGCAATAGATCTCTAACTTACCAGGCTTCCCTCTTAAACGAGGAATGATTAAGTTGGAATGTCGAAAACATGTTAATCTTGTTGTTTACTTTCTTGTTTAAAAAGTAATTAACTTTACTTAACGTTAAAAGCCGACGAAGTAGGCTTCTCTATTTCCGGGAGTTAAGGTTGATGTCGAGTAGTTACAGAGCAATAGAGCTCTAACCTACCGGGCTTCCCTCTTGAATGATGAATAGTTAAGTCGGGAATGTCGAAAGTGGGTTAATCATATTGTTTTTTAACTCCTTTATGGAAGTCATTAATACTATACTTAACACTAAAAGTCGATGATTATGCTTATTTATTTATGAGATTTTTAGAATGAAATGTCTAGGCAAGGATTTGATGCAACCAGTGCTCTAACTTACCTGACTTCGCTCTTGAGCAAGGAGTAGTTAAGTTGAAATGCCGGAAACGAGTTAAGTATATGAGCATTGATTTGTATAAGCAATTGTTTTGACTAGATAATCGATTATTAAACTATCGAACTTAAGCTAGTATTAAACTTAGATCTTTAAAAAGGATGTTTTAAATAAAGTACAAGTATGGAAGGTTTCTGTGTTTATTGTGATAATTTTTTATTAACATTCGTCTTTAATCCTTTTTGATTAAACTTATGAATGTAAATAGGTCTTTAAACATAATGTTTTAAAGATAACCATAAGTGAAATGGTTTTCAATTTGTAGTGACAATGTTTAGGTAACATTAGTCTTAAACCTTTTTGAATGAATTTGTGAAAGTACTTAGATCCTTAAAATGGATATTTGGAAGAAAATTATAAGTAAGGAATCTTTAGGAAAAGGATAGAAATGGTAAAGGTTTAAAGCAAGAAATCTTGTTAATGATTTGTGAATATACTTATACCATTTGAAATAAGTAAATGAATACTTTTTGAAGTATAGAAAGAGTAAAGGTTTAGAGTAAGAATTTTTTTAATGATTTGTGAATATACTTATACCATTTGAGATAAGTATATGAATACTTATTGAAGTATTGGAAGAGTACAAATGAATAGTAAAAATTGATAAACAATGTTTTATTAGTTAAAAGAATTTTTACTAATAAAAGAGGTTTTAATTAATAAAAGATTGATTAAAAAAGAGGATTAGAAGCCGCTTATGTGATTTGATCGTGCTTTCTGAGACTTGATCGTGCTTTTTATGTTTACTTGTTTATGGAAAACATTTAGTCATATACTTAGCACTAAAAACCGATGAAGTATGCTTGTCTATCTGTGGGAATTAAGACTGATGTTCATGTAGGGATGTGAGCATCATAGCTCTAACTTACCGGCTTCACTCTTAATCGAGGGATAGTGAGAGATGAAAATATCGGAAATGTAATAAGTATACGAAACTTGGTTTCTATATGTGATCACTTTATTATCATTGAATGACCAAGTTTGTCGATTCAGTCCTAAAGAAACCAGGATCGATAAGTGTTTTATTTATTGAAAACCACTTCAAGACTGAGATATGTGTTTTGTCTCTTGGAAGTGGATCTGTTCAAGACGCTGGGATCCATGTGTGGTTTTGAGATTGGTTTGAGATGCGGAAATCCATTTGGGAATTACTGATTTGTTCAAGTGATAAAGACTGTGTGAAAGATGTCGAACGTGACCTCGACATCGGAAATGGCTAAAGGCAGAGTAGGATGCACAATTGGGTTTGTAGTCCCATGACAAGTTATTATCAACTCCAGATCTAGAGTATGCTTATCGATGTTGCACGTGGGAGTAGATGGTACCACATGTTTCATGTTTATTTTCAGGCATGGACCTTTGTGGTTACCTTATGGTATATTTTATCTAGAGATGTATGACGCTTGGAAGGTGTTTTCTGATCCTTGTGCATGGAGTTTGAATTTGGCTTCTTCGAAGAGATCTCCATGAAAAATCCATTATGCAAACGTTCCTTATTGGATTTGATTGTACTTCTAATATGCTATTGAATGTAACTATTGTAACCATTCTATCCATGTTATAATATTTATATTCTACACTCTAGACAATATCTGTTATATCACTTTATGTACCTATTAGATGGAAGTTCTTTTGAGGGATAACCATTATGGCATTCCATACGGTCTCAAAAGTACTATTATATGTTAGCCACATATTTCTTGAGTTTCTCATACCAGACTTATGTCTTATGCTTGGTTTTTGTTTTCCCTAAATTCCTCGCATTCCCTTTCAAGTAGCTTGAGAAAGGCAGGTTTTCGTTGATATTCATTGGAGCTTGAGAAGGCGAGCTGGATGTTTCACCTACCGTAGTATTCTTATTTTCACTACATTACTCTATTGTACATATCAGCATTTGTGAGGGCAAGTTATTATAACGTCTAGACTGATGATAGTACTTAGGTTTTGTAACTCCTAATTTTTTGTATCGGAGTAACCCCGTTTGTACTGTTCTTTTGATATTATATGTTATCGTTCCGTTGTGAGATTCTAATGTTGTGTTCTCTTCTTTCTTATTCTATTTCTTTTTCTTTTTATTTCACCTTAACAATTCATCTTTTCAGCACTTCGGTGCTCGGCACATAAATACCGTGGATTTATTATTTATGACGTTTGGAGGTCGAAAAGGTGTATCGTTACATCAGGTATCAGAGCTGAAGGTTAAGCGAGAACCTTGGCATTGGTGGGTATGACTTATTAAGAGATAGGGTAATGGAATGCCCTAGCATGAGTTGAGTGTATTATACATATGAGAGCGTGTTTGTATTATTATAAACGTATGCCTTAATGGTAATTATAACTACGAAAATTAATGATCTTATATAAGGTAACTTATATAAGTGAATTGTTAAAGTATAGTTTAATTAATGTAGGGTTAATGATGTTTATCTATTATCCCTTATTAGTTTATTTTGTTATGCTCGGCCAGTTTATGAGCATTAACTATCATTTGTTGATTGTTGATTTGTGCTTGACCAGTTTATGAGTAGTTTTACCTTTTTACAGCATGGGTTGGGTAGACAGTATTTGTGGGTGCATTGAAATGAACACCTCGTGAATTAAGTTTCACTGCTTGACTATAAAGCATTTGGTGGCAATATTGGGTTAAAAGTTATCTTTAGTAAAGGATATTTATTTTCCCTGAGAAAGATAAGATATTTAGTAAAAAACATTTGTTAAAAGATATGTAAGAAGTGATTTTATACAAATATGTTTTTTAAAACATGATTTATAAACAAAAAGGATTTAACTGATATTTTGAGAATTTAAATTCCAATGTCTTTGTTCAAGATTTTGGAAAAATAATAGTAGTATTATTTGAAAGTAAGTATTTGGGATTAATTGGTTCGCTTCTTCTTTCGTCTAACTGTTCTTTCCCAATGTCTATATTCATCGTCCTCTTCCACGCATCTGCCTTGTCTTTTCCCAATGCCAAAGAAGAAACGCTCTAAGCCAGATCTGGAGCTCTCCCTTACACGCTCTAGCGTGCCTTTTAATGCCACATCTTCGATCGTCAGAGTGTAAGAGCCTCCAAGAATTGAAATTACTTGTCCTGCTGCCACTTGTTGCGTTGGTGAGCCTGCCTTGCCTGTGATAGAAAGCGTTAACCCTCTTGCTGGGTTACTGAATGTCATTAACTCGTTGATTTTATCCGCTACTCCTTTACTTGGCAGTCCTACGATTTCTGGTGAGAACCCCCTATCTCTGTTTTTAGCATCTGCATGTAATAAACCGTGGTCGATGTAGGACGTTGGGTTGCCTGTCGAGCATGATTTGGGTATTGTGGAAACTAAGAATATTAATAACGGACATAGTGTATTTACTGAGAAGGCAGTGGCTTTGGCCATTGTTGCCAAAGATGAAACATCAATTATTGTTGAGGCAGATGGGTTAGTCTCTTCTGATAGTGGTCAGCCTCGAAGCTGCTCTCCTTGTGCTCGTGTAAATGCCGAGCACAATTTCCCCTCTTCCTATTTTAAACCTTTTGGTACAATGCCTATTCCAGTCGAGCCTTCTCCTCCTAGGGCTGTTCCACCGTGGTCGTCGTTGTTCACCAAATTGTCATAAAATGCGAGTGTGCATTCTCCCCGATGTTTTGATAAAGTAGAGATCGACGAAATTATGATTCCTCCGACGGAAGTGATTGAGGTCGGTGTTGATTATTGGAAGGATTTTTTGGTGGGTTTTTTCCTTGACTCCAATCTTGCTGATCAGCTTGTTAAGGCACGATGCAACCAGGTATGGAAGCCGAAAGGGGGATTAAGTGTTCATTTCGATAATGCAATGGTCTACTTTAAATTCTTGCGTAGTGATGAAAGACAACGTATACTAGAGGTCGATCCTATTCTCGTTGATGGGAAACCTTTTATTATTCCACTTGGAGTCCGTCTGTTGATAGGGCTAAGACTAGGTATTATCTATTCCTGTCTGGGCCCACTTTTCTCACATTCCCTCAGTTCTTCAACCGCCGATCGGAATTGATTGGCTAGCAGACCTTATTGGTAAGGTAATATGTTATGACGTTAACATTGTAGCCAGAAAGAGATTGGTTTATGCCAAAGCTCTAATTGAAATAACACCTGCCAAACCATTTCCTTCGATGTTGAAAGTTAGACTCAATGAGGACCATTTTGCTGAGGTCAAAGTTTGCTACAGTTAGAAACCGGAGATCTGTTTATCCTGTCAGTCCTTTGGGCACTTTTCGGATGCGTGTTCTAGATCGGTCGCTGCTGGCCTTATTCCACTATCTGATCGGATTATACTTCCTCGTCCTCCTGTTAAGAAGTGGGTCCTCAAGGTTGCTCCTCCCCCTATGTTTCCCCTGCTATTGACGCTCCTGGTGGTGTTGCTCCAGCCTTGTTGCTCCTATTGGTAAGGCCCAGTCTAAGCTTGCATCTTCTTTTTGTCCGATTCTATTATTTGGAATTCTGAGGAGCGAGCCTAGATTCATGTTCCATCTGATATGCGGTTCTCGCCAGAGACTGACACTTTTTATGCCTATATTAGTGATGTTGAGGGTGAGAGTCGTTGTCTTTTATATCACATTGAGGGGGAGGGTCTGTCCCTTACTAGGGTTGGTGAGATTGGTGAGGAGAATAAAAGTAAGTTTTATGACGTCTGTTGGGATATGAAATTTATTTATTATCCTACGTCTAAAGGTTATGATCCGAATATGGCTGCTCTTTCTCTGGGTATGTTTATGTTATTTGCCCGTCGTCTGATGTTGGCAGTGGCAGTTCCTCTTCGGAGGGCGCATAGTCTTAAATGTTTAGTAGTTTAGGCTCTTTTTTCCTAGCTCCTATGCTTTATTTTTCTTTGTGGTTTGGGCTCTTTTCCCATTTAGCTGTTTTTATGCATGTGCAAAACACATGTTTTCACATTATTTATACAGTGGCACGACCCACTATAAAGCTGGCTAGCTTTGCTAAAAAAAGTGTTTGGGAAATTGGTTTATGAAATAGAGATCGTGATACTTAGTAATATTTACAAAGTATTTGATTCTATTTTGAAAATAATTTTAGTTAAATCCAAAAGGCACAAATTGGATGCACTGAAGGTCTCTTGAAAATAATTCTGGTGATGACTTCAACATCATCGGCGTTCATTTTTGGGTTTTTAAGTGGGGATGCTACAGGGTTGTTTTAGTAAAATGGATTTCAATTTGATTCCGAAAGTATGATTTTGTATACAAAAGATATACGCATGTATTATTATTTCAAAATGATTTGAAATAAAACCTGGTGTGTAGTTTTAAAGTTTTTCATTGGAAAGAAATTCGGTATGAATTTTTTGTGTAGAAATTTTCTATATGTATGCTATATAAGGTGCCTGAGTGACAGTGGCATAACTAGGAATAAATGTTGAAAATTTTCATGGTTTTCCTCTTTAGGTAAACTGTGTTTACTAAATTATTGAAATTTGTTAAGATATTTTATGGACACATATAGCCTTTGCATTAGGATTGTATGGTATGTGCATCTTGTTGTGATATGTTGTTTGGTGGTTTTCATTTGTTAAAATGAAATGGATTTTTCGGCGATTTTGGATATTCAGAAGCTTTGAATATTTATAGAACTTGAAGCTAAGTGTTTTTGTGAAATTATAAAAGTTGCGTTTATATAACACTTGGATAGAGAAGTTAGTAAGTTAAAAAAAGTTTTGACTTGGTTAAATAAGATTTTTAAGTATGAATTTGATGTTTTTGTATATACTCTTAGGATGTAATGAAGTATTTATGAATATGAACTTAAGTTATAACTGTTTATAAGAATTGAAGTTATGTTTTATGAAATGTTTCATAAATGATTTTAGTATTGAATGAGACATACTATTTGGATAAATGAACATGATAAAAGATATTGGTATAGTTGAGAAACCAATACGATAAGTACGTAAGTTATACATAGATCATTTTATTCGCATGACTGTTCTTGATCCAGTATTTGAGTACTTGATTTTGAGGTGATTTCTACCGGTCCTAGTTAAGGATTTTTCACTAGATTCTTAATGTCGAACATTTGATATGGATCCTTGATATGATCCCAAAGTTTTCTATCATAGTATATGGCTATGTAGGGAGAATAGGGGTTTCTAATCAAGGAAGCTGATCGGATTCCGCACTAGAGAGGCCAAGTGATCTTTACTAGTTGGGAAGTGAAACTATGTGATCGAGTAAGTGATTGGAATCGATATTGTGTACAGACGGTCTATGCGCATCGTATGGGTTTTAGTATATGCATACTATGTTTTGATTGGTTATGGAGAGTTTAGGTGATAACTCAATGATTTTCTATGATGTAGCATGAATTGACTACTAATTAATTACATGAGACTGCTGAGCGTACAGACGCTTAGTAGGTTTATTTATCATCCTTGTGCGATGAGAGGATTTTGAACTTGAGCAAACCATGAGTTATGTTTGCTAAGTGATTTTGAGTATTGTTAAGTATTTCTATGTGATTATTTCTTTTGTTACTTGTGTTGGAATTTCGAGGACAAAATATTCTAAGTGGGGGAGAATGTAACGACAATATTATTAAAATGATTTAATAAGCCTTTTAACCTCCTTTTAAATAATAAATAATGATGGTAAACTTGTTTTGGAAAAATGTTTACAAAAATAAATACTTTGAAAAAATATCGATAATGTGACTGGAAATCGTTGTATCGATAAATAGCTTTTTGAAAGTTACTAAGGATCGTAATATGGAATATTATTCTAAGTATCTACTAGTGCGGAATATAAATATAACAGTAAATAATAAAGTAAATGACACCAGGGATTTTAATACTGGTTCGAACTACCCCTTCGATGTCTAGTCCCAGACTCCTTTTGGAACTTAACTATCAACCCTCTTTTAACCCAGTGGAATAGGTATTACACCGCCTGAGCAACCGAACAGGACTTCTACTGCTTAAGCAACAGAATAGGACTTCAACTGCCCGAGCAACCGAACAGGACTTCTAATACAACAATAAATTACTTCTGACTGAGTATGCTCTTGAGTAGCACTGATAAGTCAATAACCTACACCCTCCTTATAATCTTCTTATTTGTGGTATATAGTGTAGTTCGTGAAGATAGGAAGTTAATTTAATCACAAATGAATTTGTGCTTGAATGTGCAAGTGATTAAAACAGAAATTTTAATGTAAATGGCAGAGTGTTTAGACAATAAGTATAAGAGAATAGAATCAGATATTAGGTGATTAAAACAAATGAATTGAAGGCTATATATAGTGTTTAAGTGTTGAAACTTAACGTGAAAAGTTACGATCAAAAATATGGAAACAACTTTTGAATCAAGGGTTGTTTCTGTTCGATGAATGGAAGTGACCGTTTAGAAAATAGCCTTTATGCAATTTTAGTTGACTGAATAAAAGAATTCTGCCTGCTGAAATTTAAAAAATTCAAATCAGAAAGTCTTATGCACAAAAAACTTACAATTCAGTCGATTGAAATAGTCAGTTCAGTCGATTGAACATTCATATGCATTGTGCGTGTGCACAAATATTTAGTTGACTAAACTGCTTGTTTCAGTCGGTTGAATACCATATTTTTGCCATATTGAAGTTCTTTTGAGAAAAAAATTTGTGCATGAACTTGTTGTAAAATAATTGGCATATATAACATGATTTAAATATATTTTTTGAGTACGTGTATGTATGTGCATATACCACCCTAAAGAGATTTTAACAAAAATCAACTACTTAGACTATAGACAAACCATAAACAATATTGAAACTTCTATCTGAATTCTTGGTCTGCAATCTATTATCGAGTAGAATAGCATCTTCTCCTACAAATATGGTTAGTTCACATAATATTTATTTATATAGTTGTCATGATCAAAACATCAAAATACAAGGTTCTAACATTCTCCCCTTTTTGATAATGACAACTATGTAAGTGTTTTAAAAATTTATAAAAATTATTTTCTCCTCCTGAATGAATATTCTCCTTATCAAACAATTTCTCCCCCTTTGTCATCGACAAAAAGGAATAAATAGACAACATGAGAAATATATATAAGCATAAAAACACACATATGTCATAGGGAAAACAAAATGAGCATTATAGATAAAAATGAACATGGAATTTTAAGAGCAATGTCATAGAATAACATCAAAACAACAAAAATGAAAAATAATGTCTTAAAAGATAAAAAGGGCATAAGCAAACATAAAATCTAGACCTCCTCACTATTTGAACCTTCTTCTTCCTCTTCTTCGTCGGAGGTAGACCATGTAAAGGGAGAGGGATTCTCGACAATACCGATAGAGGTAGAGCCGGTACATGATATTTTCTCCCAAACCTTGTTCAAGAAACCTTTGATGGAATTAAGCTTCTTATTTGTTTTCACAACATTTTTCTCAACGCTGGCCAATTGTCATCCGAGCTTACTTTGGTTGCGGGAGAGCGTGAGAAGTGCTTGTTTTGGAGTAATGTCATTGTTAAGCTCATGGACCTCGTCGTCATCTTCTTCTTCCTCTTGACGGGGAGGTTGAGTTGATGAAGAAGCATTGTTCGTATCCTGGGGTTGAGGAATCCCTTGATCTCTATTGGCAACCCATTGTTGAAAGCTTATGATTTGCTGAGCTTTCGGGCGTTTGGGAAGATTCATAAGACTTAGAGTCTTTGAATTGAGTTTTCCAATAGTTATGAAATCCGCACCGGGCAAAGAGACTCCAAAATTTTGAAGAATATGCATTATGTATGCTCTATAGTGAATGGTCTTGTAGTTCCACTTATGGTTGACGGTGAGGAACTCATCCAAAACAATTTTGGCCCAATTTACCTGTTGAGAAGAGTAAATAGCGTAGAGAGCTTGGAAATCTCTCTTGTAAACTTTCTCGTAGGTGCCCGTACAAGGTTGTAGAGACCGAATGAGAGCTCAATGAAGAATGCGTGCCTTTGGACGTAAGGAAACGGATATCAAGATTGTTAAGTAGACTGACAGAAAACGATGAGAGACTTCATCTCTGTTGTACATGTAAACTTTAACATCATTGATATCCACTCCTTTGGATGGACATTGGAGAATATGGACAAGTCTTTGAAGAGGGAGACAAATTTTGGCACCGCAAACCAAGGTCCAGATATAATCGTCATTATTCCTTAGATCTTGGTGATCTAAATTCATATTGGCGAAGAACAACTTAATTAGAAGAGGAATTTTTTTTGAGATTATTCGAGTCATACCCAATTAAATGATCGATGCCACTAGCTTCTACAATTTCTCGAATGGCATATCTGTTAAAGTCTGCGAACTTGACAAAAGGTCCTTCAAAGATTCAAGAATTCTTCATGGAATTGAATCTTGTTACTGCCGTCTCATTGTGAAGCCAAGAGCGGATTTGGCTTTCGGAAGGACCAGCGGAGGATTCGCGAGCACGTTTGCTTCGCGATGCCTTTGATTTGAAAGGAAATGATGGAAAATTTTTATTTTTAGAACTGATGGCTAGGGTTTATGCTGAAATGGGGTTGTTTGGGTAAGTGATAAATGAGAGAGTGGAGAGAGCTAAGTAGTAGGTTGGTGAAAAGGTGTATGGGGAAGTGTGCAGGCATATTTTCAAAAACAGAATTTATACAATCCAATCGACTAAATGGGTTGTCTCAGTCGACTAAAGTGCAGGCTATTCAAACCCGTGTGTTTTCGATGTAAATTTAGGAAATTCAGTCGGCTGTTTATATGGGATCAGTCGACTGAATGCTGAGTCCAAATCAAAGATATTGAAGATTCAGTCGACTGAAATTATGGCCCAGTCGACTGAGTTGCAGGAAAAAGAAGGCCGCAAGTTTATAGTTCTAAATCAGGGGTATTCAGTCGATTGTTTTTTTTTTGATTCAGTTGACTGAATCTTAGGTAAAATTTTATTTCAGTTGAATATTCAGTCGACTGGGCTTCATATAACAGTCGACTGATTCTGTTGATATTTCTGAAACTTATCTTTACTTTAATCTTTTCTTAAATTAATTATTCAATATAAATATACTTATGAGTTTTCTAATTTTAATCTATCATTAAAAATAAATTCTTGTTTACCAAAAAATATACAACTTGTTCAAATTTTAAAACAATAATCAAAATGACTTAATTTCCGGAATTTTTCGAGCCATCCGAGTGCGGTTCAACCTGGGTGATTTCTTATAATGGATGGAGAGGAGACCATACATTACCACGTTCCTAAGAGTTTGGCGACACTTGAGGACATTGAGGAGATAATTGATGTACACATTGCTTTGAGGATGATCCGCAAAACTTCAAAGCGAATTGTTCTAGGAAGCTTAAGCGTTTTGCATTCACTTTTTGCTCCCAGTACATCTCGCGTTGAAATTCTAACGTTTCTCTTTAATAATGGTGTATGTCATCTTTCTTCTCTTTAGTTGACGGAGATCGAAAACCTAAGTTTCGTTTAGCTTTTTTTCCTTACGGCATTTATCCAGTGTGATGATTTAGTGATGGTGTAATTTTGACTCGGATATATACCGAAGTTGTATTATTTGAATCGTTTGATGTCTCAGAGGTTGGAGTGCTAAACACTAGTGATGATTGGTTGAATCCTTCTTGCGATGACATTGTAGAGAATGTAGATTGGTTGGAAATGATTGAGCTAAATAGTTTTGAATTTAACCGGTGATTGAAAAGGTGAGTTTGAGGGAAGAATATTGAAGCATATTTATACTGATTGCACACACTATTTCAGGTTTATACAAATTGAGGTGCAAAACGTCTGGATATTCTCAGCCAAGAAGAATGTGAGGTAAGGAAAACTAAGGATTAATGGCCAGACAAATAATTAGAGGTGAAGTATGTTGTTGAAATAAGAAATATAATAGTACATTGGTATAGCATACAACTTCCTCCCAAGAGACCTATGTTCGAGTGCCAGTAGCTCCAATTTTTCCTTAAATTTTATAAACAAAATTTTATAAAACAATATTTAATTGTAATTCATTTAATGATATTATTCCTATTTCTTGTCTTAATTTAATAAAAATATTTTCATTTAAGGGTTTAGTAAATATATCGGCCATTTGATTTTCTGAAGGTACTGTAAGAAATGCGGATTACGGATCTTAAGGCTAGTATAAACACTAGAGGGGGTGAATAGTGTTTTAAGGAATTACTAATTCTTTTCGAGTTTATATTAATTTGAACACAAATGTATACAATATTCAAACACAGATATGATCACATATTCAAACATAGATGCAAATATGAAGTAAAAGCAGTAAAGGAAAGAACACACCGGATTTTATACTGGTTCGAAGTTACCCTACATCCAGTCCCGCACACAAGTACGAATTTCCTTTCAAAAGCAATCTTTACAATTACAACCCTCGATTTCAAGGCCACGAGGTACACTAATCCAAATTCACAATCCTCTGGGTAGAGATACCTGATTTCCTAGGCAACAAGTTCACCCAATTGATTTCCTAGGCTACAATCACACCTTTTCTCACTTGATTGATTTCCAAGGCTACAATCACACCTTTTCTCACTTGATTGATTTTCAAGGCTACACTCACACCTTTTCTCACTTGATTGATTACAAAGAAGTCTATAACTCTGAATAACACTGGGATCTTGTTAAGATAGTGATAGAGAATCAAACCAGAAATGATCTAGTTAAATTCAATGATGATTTCGGCAGAGTAATGGTAAGAATATATATAAAGAAATGTGGAAGAAGAAGAGGAGTGAAAACCAGAAAAATATTGTTTAAAATTCGTTGAAAACATCCCCTATTTATAGAAGAACAACAGCCATGTCTATTCGTGAAAGGTTATGGCGAATAGACACTTCTTTTGAAATTCAAATTTTTGAAACCAACTGCCACTATGTCGACATGGGTATCATGGGTATGTCGACATCCCAAAGGAAATTTTCGTGATTTGTTTTTATTTGAAAATTACTTCTATCTTATATTAAAACTATTTTAAACTTTATAAATATACTTAACTATAGTTAAAATACATAAGTAAATATAGAGAATAATATATATATATATATAATTTTACTATAATTTTATATTTAAATCTAAGTATAAATATTAAATTTATTATTAAAGACAGTTTAAAACAAACTAAGTTTAAAACAAGAGTTTATTTTGAAACAAAATCAAAGAATATTTTAAGGCTAAAGCATCTTTTTGAAAATCATTTGAAAAGATAATTTTTAAGGCTAAAACATTTTGAAAAGCTGTTTTGAAAATCATTTTGAAGTAGTTTGCAAGCTTCTTCCTGCAGAATATCTCATCACATCAGGACTCGAGAACTTGTACAAAACCAAGATGTTCGTGGGTTTGTAAGCCACTTGACGTAGGTTAGTAAGCTACTTGTCGTGGGTTTGTAAGCCACTAAAAAGGTAGAAATGGGTTCCATCCCAAATGAAATATGGAGTGAAGATTTCAGTGCTATTATGAAGTTTTAACATAATTCTAGACTCAATACTTATCTTGTACTATTTGATAATCTTGATACTTATGAGTCTTCAATCTTGATATCTTGAATCTCTATACTGTACAGTCTTCATTCTTGATACTTGCATGGTTAAATCCTGCATATACATATATATCTAAACTATAATGTTAGTATTTATATTTTATAATCTTATTCTAAGGTTGTTGTCATCAAAACCATCATCTCAAGAACTAACAATCTCCCCTTTTTTGATGATGACAACCTTTGTTTATAAAATATTATTTCTATCCTATTGACTCCCCCTAAAACTAATAACTCCCCCTTAATCTATGCCTAACTATCCTATATTTTATACTTCTCCCCCTTTGTCATCAACAAAAACTAACTCCAAACTATATAACTCCCCCTTAGTCTAATATTAAATGATTATAATGATAGTGTTATCATAAATAATCAACACTTAAATCTAAAACTAAAACTTCAGTCCTAAATTACAAACTCTCCTAACTAAGAATCTATATATGATAATATTTGTAATATAAGAACACAAATCATTTATATTGTTATATTTCAGTTATTGAACAAATACCTAATTCTCTTCTTAATTTAGTAAATATAGATTCATTTAAGGGTTCTGTTAATATATCAGCAATTTGATTCTCAGAATTGATATAATCGAGAGTAGTTACTTCCTTACTTATATTATCTCTGAGAAAATGATGTCTGATATCAATATGTTTAGTTCGAGCATAATGAGTAGTATTTTTGGATAAATTTATTGCACTAGTATTATCACAATAAATTGGTGATCTTGAGATATTTATACCAAAATCTTTTAAAGTTTGTTGCATATATATTACTTGAGAACAAGCTAAAGCAGCAGAAATATACTCTGCTTCAGTTGTTGATAGAGAAACTGTGTTTTGCTTTTTACTAAACCAGGAAATCAGAGAATGCCCCAAAAAGTGACAAGTTCCACTTGTACTTTTTTAGTTTGACTTACAACCAGCATAGTCAGCATCACAGTAAGATATTAATTCAAAAGAATCATTTTTAGGATAAAATAAACCATAGTCAATGGTGTGTTTAGTATATCTTGTGATACATTTTACAGCTTTTAAGTGGGTCTCTTTAGGTTGGGATTGATACCTTGCACATAGGCAAACGCTATGCATGATATCAGGTCTACTAGCAGTGATATAGAGTAGTGATCCAATCATTCCTCTATATAATTTTTGATCTACATCTTTTAAGAGATCTTCTTTACTTAGGTACTCATTGGTTGCCATGGGAGTGGGTTTTCCACTTGCAGTAGTCAAACCAAATTTACTAACTAAACCTTTAGCATATTTTTCTTGACTAATAAAGATACCATTATCTAATTGTTTTATTTGTAATCCTAGAAAGAAGTTTAATTCACCCATATGACTCATCTCAAACTCTTTTGTCATTATTTCAGAAAATTCTTTATTCATTTCAAAATTAGTTGATCCGAAAATGATATCATCTACGTAAACTTGTAATAGTTGAATATCTTTTTTATTTCTTTTAATAAAAAGAGTATTATCTACTTTACCAATTTCAAAGTTTGGTTGAAGTAAGTAAGATCTTAGTCTAACATACCAAGCTCTAGGAGCTTGTTTTAGACAATATAGAGCTTTCTTAAGTTTGTAAACATGAGTTGGAAATTTTCATTTTCAAAAAGTAGTGGTTGTTCAACATATACTTCTTCTTTTACAAATCCATTTAAAAGGCACTTTTGACATCCATTTGAAATTATTATAATTTGCGAAAGCAAGTAGAATCCTAATGGCTTCTAATCTTGCTACGGGAGCAAAGGTTTCATCAAAATCTATTCCTTATTCTTGACAATAACCTTGAGCGACTAACCGGGCTTTATTTCTAATGACCTCACTTTGTTCATTCATTTTATTTTTATAAACCCATTTTGTTCCAATTATAGTTTATTTTCAGGTCTAGGAACATGTTCCCAAACATTATTTCTAGTGAATTGATTTAATTCTTCTTGCATAGCCAAAATCCATGAATCATCAGTTGATGCTTCTTTTGGATTTTTGGGTTCAATAGTTGATATAAAAGCCACATTGCTCATTTTACTTAGTTGATTTCTAGTTGTAACAATAGATTGAATATCTCATAGAATATTTTCTATGGGATGATCTTTTAAAAGTTTAATCCTTTTATTAGGATGATTAAATTCATTATTAGTTTCAATTGACTCTTGATTTTGAGTAATTAAATCCTCTTCATCATTTGTCTCTACAAAAATTTTGGGATTTTCATCGAATGAAACATGCATTGTTTCTTTAATGGTGTTAGTTCTTAAATTAAACACTCTGTATGCTTTGCTTCTATTAGAATATCCGATAAAGATTCCTTTGTCGGATTTAGGATCAAATTTATCTAAGTTATCTTTTGTATTTAAAATAAAACATTTACTTCCAAAAATTCTAAAATAAGATACCTTAGGTTTCTTTCCGTGAAGAAGTTCATAAAATATCTTATCAGTTAAAGGTCTTATTAAGATTCTATTTAAAATATAACAGGCAGTAGCAACTGCTTCTGCCCAAAAATGTTTTGGTAAATTACTATCTGAAAGCATAGTTCTCGTACACCCTTGAATCGTCCTATTTTTACATTCTACTACTCCGTTTTGTTGTGGAGTTCTTGGAAATGAAAAATTGTGAGTTATCCCCTTTTTATTGCTGAATTCCGCAAACTTTTCAGTTTCAAATTCACCACCGTGATCACTACAGATGGTTATAATTTTTACAGAAAGTTGATTTTGAATCCTTTTTGTAAAGTTCTTAAAACATTCAAAAGTATCACTTTTATGTTTCAAAAATACTGTCCATGTAAATCTAGAATAATCATCTACAATTACAAAAACATATTTACTGTGATTTATTGACTGAATTTGAGATGGACCAAATAAATCAAGATGAAGTAATTCAAGAGGTTTTGAAGTTGAAATCATATCTTTTAATTTAAAGGAACTTTTTCTAAGTTTTCCTAATTGACATGCATCACATAAACTATCTACTTTAAAATTCATTTTAGGGAGACCTCTTACTAGATCATGTTTTGACAGTCTAGATAAGAGTTTGAAATTCAAATGCCCAAATCTCTTATGCCAAATCCAAGGGTCACTTGTATTTGCCAAAAGACACAAGTTATCATTTGAAACTTTCATACTAAGAATGTAAATATTCTTTTTCCTAATTCCCTCAAATATTATGGTTGAATTATTATCTTCAATGTGACGCATATCTTTTTCAAATTTAATTTTATATCCTTTATCGCAAAGTTAACTAATACTTAGCAAATTATGTTTTAGATTCTTAACTAGCAAAACGTTAGTAATAATAGGAGTTTTAGAGTTACCGACATTACCGATGCCAATCACATATCCTTTTGAGTTGTCTCCAAAGTTAACCAATCCTCTGTCTTTGTATATTATATCATTCAGCATATCCGGATTACCAGTCATGTTTCTAGAACATCCACTATCGAGTATCCATTTATCCTTTTTGATCTGCACAATTTGTCCATTGTGGATTGATTCCTCAACACCCATAAAACATGTTTCCTGCACATCATAAAAACCTTGTGAACGATTTGACTTTGAATATAGATTATATGCAGACTTATGATACAATGATGATTTGAATATTTTTAAACAAGTATTAACAAAATTTTCAAATATAGCCATTAAAATTTTTTCAAAATTCAGATTATGAAACTTTGAAACCTTGCTCCGATACAAAATGTGAGAAATGAGGATTACGGATCTTAAGGCTAGATAATCACTAGAGGTGGGGTGAATAGTGTTTTAAGGAATTACTAATTCTTTTCGAGTTTATATTAATTTGAACAAAAATGTATACAATATTCAAACACAGATATGATCACAAATTCAAACACAGATGCAAATATAAAGTAAAAGAAGTAAAGGAAAGAACACACCGGATTTTATACTGGTTCGGAGTTACCCTACATCCAGTCCCGCACACAAGTACGGATTTCCTTTCAAAAGCAATCTTTATAATTACAACCCTCGATTTCAAGGCCACGAGGTACACCACTCCAGATTCACAATCCTCTGGGTAGAGATACTTGATTTCCCGGGCAACAAGTTCACCCAATTGATTTCCTAGGCTACAATCACACCTTTCCTCACTTGATTGATTTCCAAGGCTACAATCACACCTTTTCTCACTTAATTGATTTCCAAGGCTAAAATCACACCTTTTCTCACTTGATTGATTACAAAGAAGCCTATAACTCTGAATAGCACTAGGATCTTGTTGAGATAGTGATAGAGAATCAATCCAGAAATGATCTAGTTAAATTCAATGATGATTTCGGCAGAGTAATGGTAAGAATATATATAAAGAAATGTGGAAGAAGAAGAGGAGTGAAAACCAGAAAAATATTGTTTAAAATTCATTGAAAACATCCCCTATTTATAGAAGAACAACATCCATGTCTATTCGTGAAAGGTTATGGCGAATAGACACTTCTTTTAAAATTCAAAATTTTGAAACCAACTGTCACTATGTCGACATGGGTATCTTGGGTATGTCGACATCCCAAAGGAAATTTTGGTGATTTTTTTTCTTTGAAAATTACTTCTATCTAATATTAAAACTATTTTAAACTTTATAAATATACTCAACTATTGTTAAAATACATAAGTAAATATAGAGAATAATATATATATAATTTTACTATAATTTTATATTTAAATCTAAGTATAAATATTAAATTTATTATTAAAGATAGTTTGAAACAAACTAAGTTTAAAACAAGAGTTTATTTTAAAACAAAATCAAAGAATATTTTAAGGCTAAATATCTTTTTGAAAATCATTTGAAAAGATAATTTTTAAGGCTAAAACATTTTGAAAAGCAATTTTGAAAATCATTTTGAAGTAGTTTTACAAGCTTCTTCCTGCAGAATATCTCATCACATCAGGACTCGAGAACTTGTACAAAACCAGGATGTTCGTGGGTTTGTAAGCCACTTGTCATAGGTTTGTAAGCTACTTGTCGTGGGTTTGTAAGCCACTAAAAAGGTAGAAATGGGTTCCATCCCAAATGAAATATGGAGTGAAGATTTCAGTGCTATTATGAAGTTTTAACATAATTCTAGACTCAATACTTATCTTGTACTATTTGATAATCTTGATACTCATGAGTCTTCAATCCTTATATCTTGAATCTATATACTGTACATTCTTCATTCTTGATACCTGCATGGTTAAATCCTGCATATACTTATATATCTAAACTATAATGTTAGTATTTATATTTTATAATCTTATTCTAAGGTTGTTGTCATCAAAACCATCATCTCAAGGACTAATAGGTACGAAATCTAGCAATATATTTCCTTTCCTATGTTATCGCGAAGAAAATGATTTCTAATCTCAATGTGTTTAGTTCTAGAATGATTTATTGGATTCTTCGATAAATTTATTGCGTTTGTGTTATTACAATAAATTGTAGATTTAGAAAAGTTTATTCCAAAATATTGTAGTGTTTGCCGCATGTATATTAATTGAGCACATGCCAAAGCAGCAGAGATATATTCTGCTCCACACATAGAAAGTGAAACACAATTTTGTCTCTTATTAAACTAAGATACTAAAGATCGTCCAATTAAAAGACAGGTACCACTTGTACTCTTTCGATCCGTTCGACATCCTCCAAAATCAGCATCGCTGTATGATACTAATTCAAAAGGACATTCTTTTGGATAAAAGAGACTGTAGTCTTTAGTCTTGCTAAAGTATCGCAAAATTCGTTTTACGGCCTGCAAATGTGATTCTTTGGGATTTGCTTGAAATCGTGCACAAAAGCATACACTCATCATTAAATTTGGTCGACTAGCAGCTAAATAAAGTAATGAACCGATCATACTACGATATATTTTTTGGTCCACACTTTGGCCTTTTTCATCTCTATCCAGATGTACAGTAGTACTCATAGGAGTTGGTTTAGTAGAAGTGTTATTCCATACCAAATCGTTTTATGAGATTATTACAATATTTTCTTTAATTATTGAAAATTCCATTAGTTAATTGTCTAATTTGTAAACCTAAAAAATATGAAAGTTCTCCCATGTGAGACATCTCAAATTCTCTTGTCATAATATCTGAAAATTCTTGACATAATTTTTCATTTGTTGAACCAAAAATAAAGTAATCTACATATATATATTATTAAAATATCATTTTTATCTTGTTTTATAAACAAAGTTTGATCTACTTTTCCAATTTTAAAACTAGAAGAAATTAAATAATTTTTAAGACGGTCATACCAAGCACGAGGTGCATGTTTTAAACCATATAAAGGCATTTTTAATTTATAAACATGATATGGATATTTTTCATGTGCAAATAAATGTGGTTGTTCTACATATAAATTTTCTTCTATAAAGCCATTTAAAAATGCACTTTTTACATTCATTTGATATAGTTTAAAATTAATAAAACACGCATAAGCTAATAAAATACCTGTAGCTTCTTGATGAGCTACAGGATTAAATGTTTCATCATAGTATATTCCTTCTTTTTTATTATAACCTTGAGAAACTAGCCTAGCTTTATTTCGAATAATATTTCCTTGCTCATCGGCTTTATTTTTGTAAACCCATTTTGTACCGATAACAGCTTGATTACTTGGTCTAGGAACTAAGTCCCGAACGTCATTACGTTCAAATTGATTTAATTCTTCTTGCATAGCTATAATACAGTAATCATCAGTTGAGGCTTCTTTAGCATTTTAGGTTCAATGTTTGAAAGAGAAGCTATGTGACCCATTTGATTTAGTTGATTTCGAGATCTTACGTTAGTATTTACTTCTCAAATGGTATTTTCAACAGGATGGTTTCTTAGAAGTCTTGGTGGAGTTCTAATTTCATTATTATTTGTTAAATTGTTGTTTATATTATTTTCAATATTTTCTAAATCATCTTATTTGTTATTTGTTTTAGAAACAATTTCTTCATCTTCATATTTATAATTAAATTTTAAATTTTCATTGAATGACACATGAAGTGTTTCTTTGATTATTTTAGTTCTTTTATTATAAATTCTACAGGCTTTGCTTCGTTCCGAATATCCAATGAATATTCCTTCATCGGATTTTGGATCGAATTTACCAAGATTGTCATTTGTATTTAAAAGAAAACATTTTGAACCAAAAACTTTAAACTATGATATATTGGACTTTCTTCCATTAAAAAGATCATATGGGGTATGTTTTGTTAATGGTCTAATGGAAACTCTATTTAAAACATAACAAGAAGTTGCTACAGCTTCCGCCCAAAAATGTTTTGGTAGAGTACTTCCATTTAATAATGTTCTAGCACATTCTTGAAGTGTTCTATTCTTCCTTCCTACAACTCCATTTTGTTGCGGAGTTCTAGAAATGAAAAATTGTGAACAATTCCTTTCTTATTATAATAATTTTCAAAAGATTCATTTTCGAATTCACCACCGTGATTGCTTCGAATGTTTTTAAGTTTTAAATTTTTAATATTTTGAATTCTTTTAGCAAATATTTTAAAATTTTCAAATGTATCACTTTTATTTTTCAAAAATATTGTCCAACTTAATCTTGAGAAATCATCTACAATTAGAAAAACGTATCTATTATGGTTTATAGACTGAACTTGAGTTGGTCCAAAAAGTTCCAAATGTAATAACTCAAGTGGTTGTAATGGAGAAATCATTTTCTTTGATTTGAAAGAAGATTTTGCTAATTTTCCTAGTTGGAAAGCATCAAAAATACTTTTTACTTTAAAATTCATTTTTGGTAAACCTTTAACTAAAATATTCTTAGATAATTTACTTATTGCTTTGAAATTTATATGAAAAAATCTCTTGTGCCATAACCAAGGATCATTTTCTTTGCTACTAGACACATATTTGTGTTATGATTAACTTTCATGTTTAATATGTAAATATTTCTTTCTCTGGTTCCTTCAAATATAAGATTATTATTTTGATCAAATATGTTGCATTTATTTTTAGAAAAAGTTATATTAAAACCTTTATCACAAAGTTGACTTATACTGAGCAAATTATGTTTTAAATTCTTAATTGGTAAAACATTTGTAATAAGAGGTAAGTTAGATGTACCGTCATTGCTCACATTGCCTTTGTCGGAGATATATCTTTTGCAATTGTCTCTAATTATGACAGATCCTCCATCTATGTAGATAATGTTAGTCAGCATATCTTTCTTTCCTGTCATATGTTTTGAGCCACCACTATCAAGTATCCACTTTTCTCTTTTCTTAGTTGGTACCTGCAAAAAATATAGGAATGATGTTGGTACCCACTTTTTATTAGGGTCCTAAGAGTTAGATCTTAGGAAGCCAAACCCAAGAGGGTTTACAATTCCCTTTATATGTAAAATCTTTATTTTTATGTACTGAGTTTATAAATGACTTAATATACTTATTTCTGATTAAATTATTATTAGTTTTTGGTACCCAGATCTTTATAGTATTTGTGTAGCTAATTTTTTTCGTTTGAGTGAAAATCTTTGGTTTTGGTTTTGCTTTTACAAAATTCTTATGTAAATTGAAATTTTTATATGATGATTCTTCTTTGAACTAGTTTTTGAAGAATTTGTGTATCCTAACCCCTTTTTATTAAAAGTAGTTTGAGAATTACTAATAATTTTAGAAAGATTTCTCTTCCTTTATTAAAATTAGATACATTTTTAGTGATATTCTCTAACTCAATTTTGAGACTGGTATTTTTCAATTTAAGAATTTTTACATTTGATTTTGACTCATGATTTTCTGAAGCTAATGTCATATTTGTTTCTTTTTGCACTTCTATTTCATTTGATTGCATAGTGAGTTGAGAAGAAATGTTAGACAAAGATTCTTGTGTTTTAACAAGTTTTCTTCCAAGATTTTTTTAATCTCTTATCATATCAACTTCTATTTCATTTCTGTTTAATTTTTCTAGAGCATCTTTATACTTTCTTCTAACTTTTTTTTGTTTATTTTTATTAAATCATCAAAAGTAAGATCACTTACATTATTAGTTGAAGCCATAAAGTAGTCATTGGCTTGTTCAGAATCACTGCCAATGTCACAGTCTGATGATGAAGATGATTCTGAATCAACCTACGTAACAAAGAATGCTTGCTCCTTCTTATACTTGTCCTTTTTATTCTTGTATCTGTCTTTTCTGATCAGTATAGTCCTTCTTTATGTGACCTTTCTTATGACATTCATAACACTCGAGATTTGAAGTTGACGGTTTATTGGTATTGTCTCTCCTATTGTTTTCGAATATCTTGTTCTTTCTAAATTTCAGAAGCTTTTTGAAATTTTGTGCTATAAATGCCATGTCATCTTCATCTGAGTCTGAGTCTTCTTGTTCAGCCTGAAAGCTATTCTTTCTATCTTGGACTTGATCTCATTTTGCCTGCAAATTAACATTATACGACATGAGTTTCCTATTAACTCTTTAGGTTTGATGGTAGAAATGTCATTAGCTTCTTCGATAGCTAAGACTTTCCGTTCCCATTGATCCGTTAAAGAGTTTAGAATTTTTGAGAAAATATCAAAATATGAATATTTTTCTCCTAGTGCTAATAATGAATGATATATGTCTTGGAATCTAGAATACATGTTATTTATAGTTACATTTGGTCTCATTCTGAAATTTTGGAACCGATTTTTAAGCATAGAAATTTTGCTTTGCTTCACTTTTTTTGTTCCTTCATGTGTAACTTTAAGAGTTCGCGAGATTTCATAAGCAGTTTTACACATACTAACTCTATTAAATTCATTTTAATCTAAGGCACAAAATAACATATTCATGGCTTTTGCATATGAAGTAGCATCTAATTTTTGTGTGTTTGACCATTGTGCATATGATGTTGTAGGTATAGTGTATTCATTCTGAGTGATATTCCAAGTATTATATCCATTTGCTTGCATATAAATACTCATTCGAGTTGACCAATAGTTGTAATTTAAACCATCAAATAGTGGTGGCCGTGCAATGGATTGACCTTCAATAAAACTTGTGTTGGTGTTATTTTCCATATTAACTGAATATCAAATGACAGTGTTATGGTTATATGATGACCTATCTTTAATACTAAATGAAAGTAACTAAGGATCGTAATATAGAATATTATCTAAGTTATCTACTAGTGCGGAATATAAATATAACCGTAAATAATAAAGTAAATGACACCAGGGATTTTTATACTGGTTTGAACTTCCCGTTCTACGTCCAGTCCCAGACTCCTTCTGGAATTTAACTGTCAACCTTCTCTTAACCCGGAGGAATAGGTATTACACCGCCTGAGCAACCGAACATGACTTCTACCACCTAAGCAATGGAATTGGACTTCAACCACCTGAGCAACTGAACAGGGCTTCTAATACAATAGTAAAATTGCTTCTGACTGAGTATGCTCTTAAGTAGCACTGATAAGTCAATAACGTACACTCTTCTAATAATCTTCTCTTTTGTGGTATATGGTGTAGTTCGTGAAGATAGGAAGTTAATTTAAACACAAATGAATTTGTGCTTTAATGTGCAAGTGATTAGAATAGAAATTTGAATGCAAATGGCAGAGTGTTTAGACAATAAGTATAAGAGAATAGAATCAGAAATTAGGTGATTAATACAAATGAATTGAAGGCTATATATAGTGTTTAAGTGTTGCAACTTATCGTGAAAAGTTACGATCAAAAGATACGGAAACAACTCTTGAATCAAGGGTTATTTCTGTTCGATGAATGGAAGTTACCGTTCAGAAAATAGCCGTTATGCAATTTCAGTCGACTGAATAAAAGAATTCAGTCTAGTGAAATTTAAAAAATTCGAATCAGAAAGTTTTATGCACAAAAAACTTACAATTCAGTCAACTGAAAGTGTCCGTTCAGTGGACTGAACATACATATGCACTGTGCATGTGCATAGATATTCAGTCGACTAACTGCTTGTTTCAGTCAGCTGAATACCATATTTTTGTCATATTGAAGTTCTTTTTAGAAAAAAATTTGTGCGTGAACTTGTAGTAAAATACTTGGCATATGTAACATGATTTGAATATATTTTTTGAGTACGTGTGCATGTGCATATACCACCTTGGAGAGATTTTAACAAAAATCAACTACTTAGACTATAGACAAACCATAAACAATATTGAAACTTCTATCTGAATTCTTGGTCTACAATCTATTGTCGAGTAGAATAGCATCTTTTCCTGCAAATATGGTTAGTTCACATAATATTTACTTATATAGTTTCCATGATCAAAACATCAAAATACAAGGTTCTAACGGTTTTTAACCGTGAGAAGTTGTTCAAATTTTTTTACACCTATTTGCTTAGGAAATTAATGAAATTAAATAAATAATTTTTACCATTTATGGAAATAAACTTTATGGATGATGTCCTAGATGATGTCATCGATGATATTTAGGAAATGAGCTTAAATGGAAAGTCTTAAAAGTTAAGTAAATGATAAAGGAGATGTGATTTTTGTAATTAATGTTAGGTCCTTTGTGAGGGGTTTTTGGTCATTTAACATCTCATTTCCTGGCCTATAAATAGAAGGGAGGGTTTCACTTCATAACTCACTAATTAAATTGAGCTTGAGATGAAGTATGAGAGTTAAAAACGGTGGAAGTGCCTATGCACTAATCCACTAATTTCTCTCTAACTTTTTCGAGTCTTAACCAAATCATCCTTAATCTCTTTTAAACTTTGGCTTCGGGCCTAAGACATCATGGGAGGTATGATTATTAAGTAAGAAGTAGGAGAAGGTGAGACGAAGAGGGGGTTCAATTAGGGGAGGCTATGAGCGTGGAGGAGGAAGAAGAGGTGGTGGCTTTGGTTTGGAAGTCCTAAAGGTTGGATCTTTAGGCTTGTGGTGATGGAATGAGTTGTTTCTTTGCTCTTGTGGCTTTTTTCTTGGGTTTTCATGGATCCAAGTGAGTTATCTCACTATCTTGTTTGTATATACTATGGTTAAATTATAAAGTTATGACATTAACTAAGTAAAGTTATAAACTTTGGGCCCCTCTTGATTATGAAATTAGATGATAACTTTATATTGTATAACATCACTTCTATTACCCTCTTAAACATGTGTCATGGCCTTGACTTGATGTTTAAATGGTTGTTTAACATGTATGTAAAATTGAAGTAAGTCTGAAAGTGTTTGAAGCGAAAATAGTCGTTATAAGCGCACTTCTGAATCCCTTGTTTTTGAGAATTTTTATGAATAAATAGGAAGATATTCTTAGGTGTTCCTTTCCATAGTTTTTAATTACCCTAATGGTAGTACTTACTATAAAAATTTCAAGTCTTAAATTGTTTGTAAAAGTGGTTAAAACTAGTTACAAAGATCGTTCTTTTCAATGTTGTTTTAACAAGGACTTTTAACAGCATTTATAAATACTACAGTAAGTTGCTTATGGTTTTAAGTGTTTAAAAATGATATTTAAATTTGGCATTTTTCTCTAATCTTTTTAGAAACTTTTTCAAACATATTTTGAAGTATCTTAAAGTTTGTTTAAAGTTTAAATGTATTTTTAATAATTGTATATAAAATTTGGAAAAGTAAAGAAGAGGTTTAACACTAAAAGCCGACGAGGTAGACTTATCTAATTTTTGAGAGTTAAGATTGATGTCGAATAGGGATGGAGCAATAGAGCTCTACCTATCAAGATTTCCTCTTGAACAAGGAATGGTTAAGTTGGAATATCAGAAACGTGTTAATCTTGTTGTTTACTTACTTGTTTATGGTAATTAACTTTGTTTAACGCTAAAAGCCGACAAAGTAGGCTTTTTTATATCTAGGAGTTAAGATTAATGTTGAGTAGAGACGGAGCAATAGAGCTTTAACCTTCCATGCTTCCACATTGAATGAGGAATAGTTAATTTGGGAATATCCAAAATGGGTTAATCATATTGTTTTCTAACTCATTTATGGAAGTCATTAATACTTTACTTAATACTAAAAGCCGACGAGTATGCTTGCCTATTTGTGAGATTCAAGAATGAAGTGTCTAGGCTAGTCTTTGATGCAACCAGTATTCTAACTTACCTGGCTTCACCTTTAAGCGAGGAATAGTTAAGTTGAAATGTTGAAAACAAGTTAAGTATACGAACTTGACTTGTATAAGCAATTGTTTTGACTAGATAATTGATTAGTCGACTATCGAACTTAATCTATTATATAACTTAGATCTTTAAAAAGGATGTTTTAAAGATATCACAAGTATGGAATGGTTTCTGGGTTTGTTCTGATAATGTTTCATTAACATTCGTCTTTAACCTTTTTTTATTAAAATTATGAATGTAAATTGATTTTTAAAAATGATGTTTTAAAGATAAGCATAAGTGAAATGGTTTTGGGTTTGTAGTGACAATGTTTAAGTAACATTAGTCTTAAACCTTTTTGAATGGATTTGTGAAAGTACTTAGATCCTTAAAAAGGATATTTGGAAGGAAATTATAAGTAAGGAATCTTTTGGAAAAAGATAGAAAAAGTAAAGGTTTAAAAGTAAGAAATCTTGTTATTGATTTGTAAATATACTCATACCATTTAAGATAAGTATATGAATACTTTTTGAAGTATAGAAAGAGTAAAGGTTTAAAGTAAGAAATCTTGTTAATGATTTTTTAATATACTTATACCATTTGAGGTAAGTATATGAATACTTCTTGAAGTATTGAAAGAGTACAAATGAATAGTAGAAATTGATGAACAATGTTTTATTTGGTAAAAGAAGTTTTACTAATAAAAGAGGTTTTAATTAATCAAAGATTAATTAAACAAAAAGGGGATTAGATGTCGCTTATGTGACTTGATCTCCTTGATCGTGCTTTGTATTTTTACACGTTTATGGAAAACATTTAGTCGTATACTTAGCATTAAAAACCAATGAAGTAGGCTTGTCTATCTGTAGGAATTAAGACTAACTTTCATGTAGGGATATGAGAAATTGAGCTCTGACCTACCGGCTTCACTCTTGATCAAGGGATAGCGAGAGATGAAAATATCGGAAACGTGATAAGTGTACAAGACTTGGTTTCCATATGCATTCGCTCTCATTATCATTGAATGACTAAGTTCGTTGATTCAGTCTTAAAGAGACCGGGATCAATAAGTGTTTTACTTATCGAAAACCACTTCAAGACTGAGATAGGTCTTCTATCTATTGAAAGTGGATCTACTCGAGATGTTAGGATCCATGTATGGTTTCGAGATCTGTTTGAGATGTGGGAATTCTTTTAGGGATTTGTGATCTGTTCGAGTGATGAAGACTCGTGTGAAAAATGTCGAATGTGACATTGACATCAGAAATGGCTAAAGGCAGAGTAGGGTGCACAATCTGGGGTTTTGTAGTCCCACGATAGGGTATTGTCAACTCTGATCTAGAGTATGATTATCGATGTTGCATGTGGGAGTTGATGGTATTTGGTACCACGTGGTTCATGTTTATGTTCGGGCGTGGGCCTTTGTGTTTACCTTATGGTATATTTTACCTAGAGATATACGACACTAGAAAGGTGTTTTCTGATCCTTGTGCATGGAGTTTGGATTCAGCTTCACTAATGAGATCTCCACAAAAAATACATTATGTATACGTTCTTATCGGATTCGATTGTACTCCTAATATGCTGTTGAATGTAACCAATGTAACCATTCCAGCTATATTATAATATTTATATTCTACACCCTAGACATTATCTATTATATCACCTTATGTACCTATTAAATGGCTGTTCTTTGATGGGATAGCCGTTATGGTATTCCATGTGGTCTGAAAAGTACTGTTATATATTGGCCGCATATTTCATGAGTTTCTCATAATAGACTTATGTCCGACGCTTGGTTTTTGTTTTCCCTAAGTTCCTCGCATGCTCTTTCGAGTATTTTGATAAAGGCAGGTATTCGTTGATGTTCATTTTGAGCTGAAGAGGACCATCTGGAGGTTTCACCTACTATAGTGTTCTTATTTCCGCTGCATTACTATATTGTACATATCGGCATTTGTGAGGATGGGTTATTATAACTGTCCAGGCTGATGATAATACTTAGGTTTTGTATCTTTGAAATTTTTGTATCGGAGTAACCCCCTTAGTACTGTTCTTTTGATATTATATATTATCGCTCCGTTGTAAGATTCTGATATTGTGTTATCTTCTTTCTTGTTCTATTTCATTTTCTTTTTAATTCACCCTAACAATTTGTCTTTCCACCACTTCGGTGCTCGGCACGTGAATACCATGGATGTAGTAGTGTCGACATTTATGGGTCGAAAAGGCGTATCATTACACTTAAGATGGAATAAGAAACGTGATTTATATTCGAAATGTTTTTTCATATAGAAATTGTTTTCTATAAGACTTATTTCTTTAAGTTTAAGATTTTTGACCTAAAACACTCAACTATAAACAAGTTATAGTGGATGAAATAAATAGCCCATAATAAGTGGTTGAATACAACATCATTTTGTATGCACCATCATAGTAATGGGGGAAATAGTGGAACATACCGAATGATACTTATTAATGGATGCATCAAGTTATGAAAGATTTCTTTTGTATATATATACCAAATACTATTTGTGAAATAATAATAGTTTTTAGTTTTGACTGATAGTAGATATAATTTATTTTAATATGAATATTCTTAATAAAATAAATCTACTATAATGATGATGTTTATTTTTATAACAATGGCGATGCATTAGCCATGGCAAACATGGAAGTATCTAAAATTTTCTACAATTATTTTGATATTATGGACGAAACAATATTTTTGATAAATAACTCTTTAATCATTTGATTACGAATTACAAGGCACTTGAATCGTATCTCAAAAGATCAATGGAAAAACATCCATTCAAAAGGATTAAGAAAATAGTTAATGAACTCTTCGGATTGATATATATAGATGTATGTATTCACAAGTCTAATAATACCAAAATGGATCTACTTACTTTATTAAATTCACCGATATATTATCATAGAAATAATCATGTGTATTTGATACACAAGTAGTATATATTTGTATAAATTCATTGAATATAATATGGAAGCAGAAGCCATAAATGCAAAGGAAATAAAACGATTTGATTTGATCGAATATGTGAGTGTATTATAAAGGAGTTCCAAAAGTGCCTAAAACGAATAAGATTCAATCTCAAGTCACTCTTCCCAATAATACATAATGATAGTATGGCTAATGATGAATATTGTTGAGATTACATCTTTCTATAAGGATACGTACTTAAGAGTAAGTACATATGTTAAATCATCGAAAGAAAAGTTTATGAAATCATGCAAGGTATGAGTTGATAAGGAGTCACTACATTTCCTAGGTCAAGAGTTGGCAAGTTGTGTGAGTCAAGAGGTTGCACGTAAAACATGCTCATGAGGGTTCTTGTATAGACCACCCCAAAGGAGTTTGGGACGACGAACAATGGTCGACTAATTTATGTTATGAACATAAGTTTCATAAACTCAAAATTAAATCAATTTTATGTAAGTATCGATATGATCCAAAAGGTTCAACATGAAAACTAGTTATATTAGAT
This sequence comes from Allium fistulosum, assembly GCA_030737815.1. Classification (NCBI taxonomy): domain Eukaryota; kingdom Viridiplantae; phylum Streptophyta; class Magnoliopsida; order Asparagales; family Amaryllidaceae; genus Allium; species Allium fistulosum. Next base: position 1,219,800,432 of record CM060902.1, read on the forward strand.
AAAATGAAATTAATTAAGTTCAAAATGGACATAACTCATTAGAATGTCTAACGAGAATTCTTGCAATTTAAAAAGAAGCCATGAGGCTTTTATCAATATCGAGAAAAAGAAATGTTAGTAATAATGATTCCTCGATTGTCAATAATCCATAAAGAGTATATACTCTACCATATGGCATGATGCTTGTAACAACCTAAAATTTCACTACTTTGATTAGTGAATATTTAATTAATTTTAAATATTTAATATATAGGTTTTATAATGAAAATAAACTCATTTTAATTAATTAATAATGATGGTAAAATCGTTTTCAAAATTTGTTTACCAAATTAAATAGTTCGTAGAAAAACAGAAAATGTGACCGAAAAACATTTTCCGAAATTTCAACCTTTCGACACTGGAAAGTTATCGGGAATGTTGTTCGTCTTTGTGCACTATATGTACATATATATAAGAGTTAATTAAATAGATAATAATATGATTAGAAATAAATTATCTTATGTTAATTTGGATTAGTAAGTGATGTGACAAGACATAGTTTTAAAAATAATAAACATTTTATATAAATATATATATTGAGTATTGTCACATCTTAGATTTGTAATCATTAACCATAATTATCTCTTGTCACGTCTTAGTTAATTAATAATTAAAATTATATATATAAAAAGTGATGTGACTAAACATAATAATTATATATATATATATAAGAAAGTGATGTAACTAAACATAATAATTATACATATATAAGAAAGTGAGGTGACTAAACATAATTATATATATAAAAGAGTGATGTGATTAAACATAATTATATATATATATATATTATAAAAGATTTATGATGTAACGATCTGGAAATTTTAACGATTTTAATAATGTAATTAACTAAATTTTTCATGAAAATAAACAATTAAAATTTATCAATGAAAATTTGATATTTGGTATGTGTCTATTTAAACATATCAAGTGTCAGATTTTCATGGGAAAATATGAAAGTTTGTTTGGTTGTGAAATTTCAATTTTAAATTTATAATCAATTAAAATTTGATGTAAATAAAATATTCTTGAAATCTGAATATTTTTATATAATAAAAAATGTAGATCATTTTCTGAGTGAGACGTCATATTTCGTTTCGCCAACTTTGGACTGCTCTAACCCCGTTTATCTTAATTTCGGCGTTTTAGCAGCATTTTCGGCATCAGATATCGAGTTTTGATAGGTAGGTCGTATCGCTCATATCTGTGTACCATTCTGTTCGTCTCGTCATGCTAATCTCTGTAGTATATTTATTTGTGTGTTTCGGCGTCTGGTGGACGGCGAAATTTGTGAAACTGTTAGCGGTATCGGTACCGTTTTGAGCCTTTTGAATTCCTTATGTCCATTCGTTATCCACCATGAAAATGAATGGCCATTGACCTTTTATATCTACAGAAATTTAATTCGTGACTTTTCCTTTCCCACCGATTTGCTTATAATCTTTGGATTCGTTATATTTCTTTCTGCACTTTCTTTTTCTTTACCTTCTCCATTTTGTTCATGGCAAATAAATATGTATATTATCTTTTGCATGCTTTTCATTAAACTGCTCATCCATTCTCCACCTAAACCCGAGCATAGCCACCAAAGCCCACTGTCCGACTTCCCTCCTATCTACTCACCCTCGCCAGCATCTTCCTCACCCTAAGCTAACGACCACAAGCACAGCCGAGCCTCCCCATGACCTTGCATCCGCCACGTCACTCCTCAACCCGAGATGCCCATCAACCAACTGCCTCTAGCCTTGACAAGAAACACTACACAGACCACCCTAACACCAACATCTCCAACCGACCTTTGCCCAAACACCATGCCTTTGCTCCAGCGACCCCGCACCTTGCCTTCACCGCCACTCCAAAGCACTGCTTCGACCAAGATAGCCCCTCTCCCTTGCTTCGATCATTTCCGACCATGTCAGCCACCTCCGTATTCACATCCAGTCATCTCCGCCTTTCGGTCTGTCCCCTTCCCTCCAAACTCAACCCATCGGTCGAAGCTTACTTGTGCCGCTCCATCTCTCTGCCCTGTGCTTGATTAGCAGCTGACCTGCTATATATAGGCATTTATATATATTGTAGAACCTGCTCTTGTTACCTCCAGCCATGTGCCATCAGCCATGTCAACCCCGAGCTCAAGCCTTGCATCCTTGCTCCACTGCCCGATCCATCGCAGCTTCTTACTGCCGCGCCTTGCTTCCCCTTAGCCACCTTCCACCCGATCTCATCACTATGTTCTTTCTATTCCTTTTATAAAAATATATATAAAGTATAGTTTTAATATGTTTTCATATGTATGCTCATTTCAGCCTTCTTTCTCTGAAAAAGGGTATATATCTCATATTTAAAGGGGTATTATATATATATTAAGTTATATCTTCCATTTATATCAAGCTAGTTTGATTTTGAATTTCATCGAATCAAGTCCGTTGTGCTTTGCCTTGTTCGTTGAATTCGTGTTCATCGTGCTGTGCTTTGGAATTTGTGCTTGGATTCGTAGCTCATTGTGTTATCCATTTTCTATAGCCTTGAAAGGTGAGCAATCACTCACGATTAACATTCTTATATTTAGTAAATTTAATTCACATGAAATGACAATTGAAATATGTTGTTGAATTTAAATTGGTTAGAAATTTAATTGTTAAGTATGATATGTTATTATCTGCATTTGTTAACCTATGTTAATTTACATATGACACCATAACCCATTGTATATATATTAAATTTTAAATTGTTAGTTATGATTCATGCTCGTAACTGATATGTATGTCGTTTTATGTTATTATTATATTATTCTCACACTGCAAGTTCCCTATTAGTTTAGAAATCCCTATGGGTTGAAATGATACATACCCGAAAGTTCTTTTAGATTAGGGGAAAATCATTATGGATTGAAATGATAAACCTAAGCGTTTTTCATTGATTTTGAAATTTTGGGATTGCGGGTTGGAATGATATATACCCATAAATATTAAATTTAAATTGCAGATTGAAATGATAAATATCTGTATCACTTGACCATAGGATAGAAAATTATATACGGACACCGTGGTTCTATTTTGAAAAATGATTTCCAAAGTTTTGAAAGGAAATATATGGGTTTTAATGAATATTGATTTTTAAAATATAATATATAAAAAAAATTTATATGTGAAAATTTTAGATTTTTAAAATTATATGTTTTGGAAATTTTAAATTTATAAGTTAGTTTTGAAAATATACTTTTTAAGATTTTACTTATAATTTTATTATTTTAAAAATATATAAAAATAGATTTAATATAAAATAAATTTAATAATAAGATTTAATTTAATCAGTATATGTTTAAGTATTTATTTAAATTTATATTAATATTTAAAAATAGATTTTGTAACAACTTTAATAATAAAGGTTGGAAAGATAAATTAAAGTTGACATGAAATTTAAATTGGTTAATAATTGAAGTTAAATAAGGATTTATTTGGAACTTATTAATTTTGAGATTTTAAAGATCTATTTTATAACTTGATAACTTGATTTTGATTAAAGAGGATTGAACGAATATTTTTAAATTTAAATAAAATTGAAATTGAATATTTAGTTTTGATTTAAATTTGTAGTATGATATTTTAATTAAATGGTTATTAAAAATGATTAAGTGAATATTTTCAAATTTAAATATAATTAAAGTTGAAGTTTGAAATATAATGAAATTTATCAAATCGAGTTATTGAAAATTGTTTGGATATTTAAACTTTGAAACCTATTGAATTGGAAGTGGTTTAAATTTGTCGTTCAAACCTGGATTTAAAATCGATATAAATTAAAAATGGTTTAATGAGAATTTGAATTGAACCTTTAACCCTTTTAATTGATTTAAATTGAAATTTTGGAATTTAAGTTGATTTGAATTGATTTGTGAAATTGGATGAAACAATTCTAATTTGAAACTATTATATATATATATTAATATATAAGCTGTTTTTAATATATAAACTAGTTTAATTTATAACCTATTTTTAAATATATAAACTATTTTTAATTTATAACTATTTCAATATATATATACTAGTTTCAATATTTAAACTGTTTAAGTTGAAACTGTTATGATTTAGATTTAATGGATTTAAATGTGAATATTTTGATATGATGGTTTAAACTATTTTGTGGTTATGATTTTGAAAGTGAATATGATTTCGAAAGTGAATATGATTCGAAAGTGATATGATTTTGAAAATGAATATGATATTTTGATATGAAGTATGAACTGTTTGAAATATAAAATGACCACAGTGTGAAATAATCGTTTGGTTGTTAAAGAGACCGGGATTGGATATTGACATACTCTCTGCCAATATCGAAAACCACTTTAACAACTATGTACGTGGTGGAGAATCCAGAATGAAGTAGGATGGTTTGGCGACGTATATATGAGGTATGAACGCAGCCCTGACTCCCGCGAGTCAGCTTGATGTGACTAAAACAGGAACCACGCCGTGCCAAGTGAGGTCGCACCTCTGATCGAGCATGCTTCTTCGATACCATTCTATTACTTTATGATTTGATTGGGTGCACCTTTGATTATGGGAGTGTGTCTTGAGGTAGGCGGTAGTAGCTGCTATATGTTACCACCAGTCCGGATCGGCAAAACGGTAGTATCCTACCCTGGGCATTGCCTCGCGTACCTTGTCGCATGCCTTATCGCGCCCTCTACGAGTTTGTTTTGTACCGTACCCATGGAGTGCTCCTTGAGTATCCCATCAGTTTGGTGGGGCTTACAATATCTGTATAGACTATGGGAATATATAAAACTGTGTTAGGGGGGATATGGGTAACGCCTTAATGAAATTTTAATAGTTTACTTTACTATGGACATTATCTATGTAGCGTATTGTACTATGTATGTAGATAGTTTAACGAATCCTTAAAGGATGGGAATCCCAAACATCCTTTAAGTTATTTTGTATTTCAGTTGACATTTCACTTGAGTTGAATTTACTGGTATAAGAATGTTAATCCTGACTCCAGTGTTTTATGTTTTGCTTTATGCTCGGGTCAGACTGAGTGTCACAGCATTTGAGACTCACCTTTGGAGCTTGGAGCTTTGCTTGAAGATATGTCTTTATCTATTCAGCTTCAGTTATTTCCAGTTATTTCTTTTTAGTCTTGTCAGTTATTTTTGTATTTGAGACTACTCTGTATTTGAGATTTCTATTGTATTTTGTTTTAAACTAATGTTCTATAGTAGCTTCATGAACTACTATTTATCTATTCCGCTGCTTATTGTTATATTACTCTGTGTCTGTGATTCTATGATTAATTTATTTACTGTATATGCTAAGTTTTGCCAAATATAAATTAAAAATCTATTGTTTTGAGCTATTCAAGTCGGACATGTGTGGATTATTGTCGATTTGAATGGTTCAAAATACCAGGTCGTTACATGTGATGTGACTTGACAAAGTGATTAGATGTGAAATATTGCCTATAAATAGTCTGTATGTTTTCCCATTTTTCCTCCTCTTTCCACCAGCCTTTTCATCCTTATTTCCAAATCAAATGGAGTTTTTCTTTTTTTTGAAACCATGTGAAATTTTAATGGATACAACATTCTAGTTGACCACTTTTTCAAATTTTTAACATAGCCATGTCAAAATATATAATCTTTGCAAAGCAATTTTTATCCAGAATTTCAAGTCCGAAAATTACCCTTCTTCTTTTGATCATAATTTCTTCAAAACAAATCAAAAATGAGTGATTCATTTTTTGAAATGATAGAGAAAAGAAATTCCAATAACTTTCTCTTTGAGTGCTTTCTGAACTTCCATGAGTAGTTAGCCCAAAAATCAGTTGCAAAATGACCTATTTTTGGGTTTATTATTGAGAATTCGATGTTTATCCGAAGTCGCTCTACCTTACCAAAACAAGTCTTGCTTCCTCTTCACTTCAAGACCGAGCCTACCTAGTGCATTCTAGGTTCAAGACTCCATCTTGTTGCTTAGGAATAGAAGTGCTATGTAACGATCCTGGTTTAGAGATTACCTATATATGTTAAATTATAAAGGAAGTTATAATTTAATATTGTAAATTAAAATATAATTGGTAATTTTATATTGTTTATTTAGAATAAACAATGAATTTTGTAAATAAAACGAGAAAAATAAATTTTGGAACTTTATTTTGTTTGTCTAGGTATAAATATGGGATTAAATATTGATTGGATAAGTATTTGATTAAATAAATTATTAATATGTGGTTTATATTAGTTTGGAGCTGATAAATTAAATAAGTGATGTATTTCAACATTCGATAGTTGAAATAAATTTAAATTGATGGAAATAAAGTTTAGAAAACTTTATTTTGAGAAATTGGAAGGAAAATAATTAATTTGTAATTTTATTTGGGTAAACATAACAATATTGGAAAATATTATCAATATTAATCTTTTATGGATTTAAAAAAAAGATGAAATATTGTTTGAAAATAATATTTTGATGATTTAATAAAGTTAAAATGGTTTGTTGTAATTTATTTTATAAGAAAATAATTTTTTTATAAGTCATTGCATTAAAAATAGTGTTTTTACACTAAAATAGTGTAAATTGTGAAATATTGTGAAAAATACGGTTTTATGGTTAAAAATACCTTTTTATAATTAAAATAAATTTAATTTTGTTATAATAACAATTTTATTTCATTACTAATAAGATGTAAGCATTTTAGTTGACTTTAAAATAAAGAAATGTGAGAATTTGGTGATAATATAAGTTAAAACATGTTCATAGCTTTATATTTCTCTAAGTATTTTGCACTTGGGCTTATTTGGGTAGAGATTGGATCCATTAGCCTATTATCTGGAGGCTTCTGGTGAGAAACTAAGCTGTATGTAGTTTTCATTTGCATCATCTTCTCCAAATAAACATACAGTAAAAAGAAACAAAAGAAATCAATGGCTTCTTCAAATTAAATTCAAATATCACCAATTTTGCTGCTAATTAAAACAAGAAAATCATCAAACTAGAGAATATTCAAGGTAATCAAGCCCAATACTAAATAATTTCATTACAAATCTTAGAATTTAGGTATGAATGTATGAAACCAATTTATTTTGTACTGCATGTTTCTGTTTCAGCTATTTCAGGTCACTAGAGCCTAAATTCTTCTCAAAATATTATTGTTTGCTATCAAAATCTTCGCCAAATCATTGAGGTGAGTACCATACTCACAAATTCTAGCTGAACTAAGTGCTATTGTAAAGAAATCTGCTCTGCAAAAGCTATTGTATACGTTTATATTCTCTGTTGTTACTTTTACTGTTTCTTGTTTCTGGTCGTCAGTTTGAGTGGCCATAACTTCTTATTTTTGCCTCGAAATGCTGCAGGATTTCTTTTTGATTATAGTTTAGATGCTAAACTATGTGCCTGTCAATTTTCACCCCAAAATAATGCTATTTGCTTTGTCAAAACTTACATAGAAAATAAGTTCGCACAAGAGAAACGACATGAATGGGAAAATTCGTATTCGCATATGCATGGTCGACCGGTAAGTTGACCATACACCTTCCCAGGTCGATCGTACGGTCGACCTGAGTGTCCTCAAAGTCAACCTGGCGGTTGACCTGAGGAGATGCATGGTGGACCCACAGGTCGACCAGCATATGGCCGTTATCCTATTGTTTTTCCAAGATTTTCGCGACTTTTTCGTTTGATTTCGAGGCCTTTTGACACCATTTCTGTTGCAACTTTGAGATGATTTTGAATGTGTTAGAAGGCTATGATGTTTATTAATGGACTAGCCAAGATTTGGTGGAATTCAAAATTTAAATTTGATTTAAATTCGAATTTAAATTCGAATATCGGGTTGAGTGAATTTCCTGGTTTTTATTTGTTTTCGAGCACGGTTTTCTCCAAATCTTTTTAAAATGATTTTTAAAATTAATGGGCATTTCAAAATAATTGTTATATAATATTTTCAAGTATTTTCAAGTATAAAATCTATTATTCTCTGTAATAAGAGAAATTCTCAAATATGGTTTTCAAATTGATTTCGGAAATTGGTTTGAAAAGCTTGTTTTCCAAAGTAAATTATTTTTAATATAAATTCACTTTTTTGCACTATTCGAACGGATAAGAAAAATAATTAAACAATTTAGTAAAACACGTGGTATGGGACATGTGCGTTTACTGTTTTGGTTAATTCCGGACTTGTACGATCGAAGCTATTCGAAGTTATCGATTCTGAGTTGTTTTGCCATTTAATGGCGTATTTTGAGTTTTATAATTCCTATTTATAGGAATTATCTCGGATGGCCAATATTTATCGAGTTATTATGGTTTGAGATCTTCTATTTTAGGAGTTATGGTCGATGAGAACCATTACGATATTTGCCGATGATATGAGGCAAGTTTTGAGTTTGTGATTTCCTATTTTAAGATTTATGGTTCACGAGGAACCATCACGAGGTTTATTTATACTTGTCGATGAGATGGGACAAGTCATGAGTTTTCTAATGTGGCATTGGCTAGCGGTTAGTAAACCGTTTAGTGAGAACGTGTGGTATGGGACGCACGTTACCACTTTTCGGGTTCCTAGCATGGAGTTTGTGACACATTCTGGGTTATGCCAGTATTAGAGCTGTTGGGCTCATATTGGGCTGTTGGGTCCAATCTTTATCGAGCTGTTGGGCTCATCATGAGGTTATGTGGCTTCAGTCATCTGGGATAGGTACCTATAATTTATATAGTACTGCATAAGAGTTTTGCACCTGCATATTTTGAGATTTGAGCTATTGGGTTCTAATTGGGCTGTTGGGTCCATCCTTTTTATTGGGCTATTGGATCCATTCTTTCATCGGCCTATTGGGTCCATACTTGAGATTCGAGTTTGCCATCTTTGGCGTTTTATATGAGATATATAATCTCCTTCTTGGATATATATATATATATATATATATATATATATTGATGAGTTGCCATTTGGCGTATTTTGGGTTTTGAGATCGCTCTATTTTGAGTTTATATTTGTGTTTGCCATTTATGGCGTTTCTTGAGTTTTGAATTTGAGACTTCTCCTTTTTTGGGAATATGGTTCACTGAAATCATTATAGATGTTTTGGGATGTCACCGATGATATGAGGCATTTATTTCTATATTTGAGTGTTATTGTTTGAGTTACCTCTTTTGAGGTCTTTTTATACTTAAATGACATTGGTCCACTTAAGTCATGGGTGTGTGTTCTTTCTATTGCTTCTTCTCATTCGAGAAGAATTATCACCTTGTATTATATTCTTCATATTATCGTCTATTCTTATTAACTGATTGTTTTAGCTAGACTAACTCATGAATTTTATACTCGGGACATACTGAGTTGTTTCAGGTTAGCTATCAGTTATGGGACTTAGCTTTGATGCATATGCTTGGATATCAACCTAGCACTTTTGTGTAGTTTATATTTCTTTCCGCTTGACTCTGATGTGTATTTTGATTAGATGTATATCGGTGTGGTCTTTGAACCACTTTTGTGTATCATTTTGAATTGTACTGGAATGTATCGATGTATATGTATTTATATATATGATGTTTACTGTTCTGTGATGTGACATGCATGCTGTTATTGTATTTTGTTCTGATAGATCCATTAGCCACATATAGTTTTGTATTAAGCATTTATTGGATATGTCAATCCATGAGAGATAGAAAAAAAATAGAGCATTTAACGACGTATTCAGTAGATGTTTAAGACAAGATTATAGATGGTCGCTCCTAACCAGCCCTATTCTCTACATTAGCAAACAGAATTACCCAGTAATTCTCTTTGTTAATGTGGGTCTCAGGGTGGGGCGTTACAGCTTAGTATCGGTGCTGAGTTCAGAACAAAATAGGATAAACACATAACAGAACTTATATTACGATACATCAAAGTGCAATATGAGTGAAATCATCATTCTTAATCAAACTTGTTTCGAATCGTGCCTTGACCTTTTCGAGTCCTTAGGGGTAGATGAAAGGGAATACGTCTAGGAATGTGATTTTATAATTCTGTAGTATTCCTTAATTGATAAACCTTGTTAATAATATTTATCCCTGTGGATAATCCATTCTAACTTAACTTTCAGCTCATGGCTGGAAGAGAAAGAAGTCGCACCTCGGATGCTGAGCAACCTAGTGGCTCACGTCCCGAGGGTGTGTACATGTCAACCGATCGGATCTTAGAGCTTGTTCGGAGCATCCAGTCTCATGTTCCATCCAATTCTTCTCCTCCGTGTAAATCCGCATTTGCGCGTATGTGCAGTGACTATTCTCATTTGGGAGGCAAGCCTTTCAAAGGTTCCAAAACTGTTCTTGAGGTCTAGGCTTGGCTTGGAACATGCGAGCTCATCTTTTCTCGCATCGATTTATCTGATCATCGAGTTCTTGTAGCATCGAACATAACGTAAGAACGCGCTCTCGATTGGTATGAGCTTCTTATTACCGAGATTGATGAGTCCACCCTCACTTGGCAACAGTTTAGAGAGCGGTTCGAGCTTAAGTTTGTGACCGAGTCTGAGAAAGCTTCCCTTGCCCATCACTTCCTTGAATTGAAGTAAGGAAAATTATCTGTTTCATAGTATGTTTCTTCTTTCGAGTCCCTATCCAAGTATGGGGTCGAATTTATCAACACTCCATACAGGAAGAACCTTAGATTTGTTTATGGATTGAAGAAATACTTGAAGAAATCTCTTATGCTCCAGCTTAAGTTATCCTTCGAAGAGCTTATTGATTCGGCGCTTCACCTTGAAGCCGTCGAGAAGGAAAGGGATAGTAGTGATGAGGCTGAGGTTCGCAAGAGCCCAGACAAGAGAAAACTTCTCTTCCAAGCATCCCAATCTTTTTATCAGAAGAAGAAGCATCTTGCCTCTTGTTCTCATTTTGGTGCAAGCCACCATTCTCACAAGACTTGTTTCAACTATGGTTCTCATGATCACTTTATTCAAGAATGTTCTAAGCCTATCGTTTGCTGCACATGCAAACAAGAGAGACATTGGTCTGCCGAATGCCCCAATTCATCTAAGGGTCCTTATTCGGGAAAAAAATACTATGATGGATGCTTTTGGTGGTTCCTCTCAACCTAGAGGTACTCCTTCATCTTTTCTTTAAAGTTCTAAGTTATTTTATGATCATTTGTTTGTGTTTTCTTCAATTCGAGTGCTTTACGGTCACTCATATCGAAGAAGCTTGATGGTGCTTTGCTTTTGATTATTTTATGTTTTGTCACTTCTTAAGGATTGCGAATCTTATTAAGGGACCCGCAACCTTAGTATTTTGAGTATGGGGTGTTAAGCTTAGTTTGAGTATTTTCCTTTTCGTGTGAATTTGCATATTATTCACCTACTTGAGATTTGTATATTTTGGGAATGGATTGGCTTCATTGTTTTCAGGACTAATCCTATGCTTTGGAAGAATCCTATATATATTAGGTATCCTGATTTGGTTGATGTGTTGCTTCTTGTCTTTCGGAATGTTGATAATTCCAAAGTATCTTTATGTGTTATTGAATTTCGAGATAATGATGATGTATCTCAAATTCAATTTATTGTGACTTTGTAATTTCTGTGTGTCCGTTTTCAAATTGTTACCCAATCGGGCAATCGAGTATTGTATTGATCTCATTTCTGGCTCTTAGCCTTTTGGTTATCCTTCCACGAGGATATCCATTAAGGAATGAGGCAATTGATTGAGTTCATTTGATAATTTCATCCTTGTTTCTTTCATGATATCCTTTTAGATACCCATTTGGTGTTATATTTTGTGGCATTACTTCACTCGAAGTAATGATATGTTGACAGTGTGCTTCTTCTCGTTGAGAAGAATATCTTACCCTTATCTTAGTGTCTCATTGATCTCATTTGATCTATTGTGGTGCTAGATTCTTTCTTTAGCTTGACCATGCACAAATTTTCATCAGCTACGAGTTACGAGAGATAACATTCCTTTCACCGCATTCCACACTCGTATGATTCATGTTAGTGGCTCGTTATATCGTTTGGATTGATGAACACTCCATTTTATTCTGTCAACCTTGTGAATCGAGTATTCCGGGAATATCTCGATGAGTTCTCTTTAGTGTTCTTTGGTTTCGAGTTTATGCAGCTATATGATAGGTGTTTTAAGAGAAATTGGGATTTTGATTATTTTGAAATCAAAGAATAGTTTTTGTATTATATATGAGAGATATTTCTTTTTATAGAAATGATTTTTGTGTTGGGTTGTCCATGTAGTGCTTTAAGAATTCTGATCGATGCGCCTGATCAACGCAATCAGACCTGATAATTGAGTTTTTATGAGGTTAAATTTGGAAATAAATTATTTTGGGAATTGAGTACTAAATTTTTATTTTGAGTGGTATATGCAGCCATTGAACCATAGTGATGGTTAATTAAGTGGCGAGGCAGTGATTACTTGGTCAACTCTACAGCTGATGGATAGAGTCGTTCACTGTAAACCGATGGTGAGGCAAAGCCATTATATTATTTTGAATTCATAGAATTAAATATAAATATGCTTATTGTTAAAAAAATGTTGTTTACTAGATAAAATATGTTTTGGGTTTTAAAATTTTGTTGTCTATTGGATAATATAATATAAAAGTTATATGTAATAAATTTGAAGCTTGTTTTCAAAACTTTTGGTGGTTTGGAAAACAAAGAGTGCTGAGATTTTAAATTTTTCTTTGAGAATATATTGGTAGGAATTTATAAAATTCTTTTGGAAATTTAATTTGTAACAAGAGGAATATGAATTTAAATTTTAGTCTTTGTAATACTCATTAAGTATTATAATAAAGAAGTTTTGAAAATTTTCAAGTATTCGAAATTGTGGTTATAAAATACTAAAAATATTGAATTTTGGAATTCTAAGAATTTTTGGTTAAAGAGTTAATACATATATTTTAATCCTTGTGTTTATCTTACTCTTATGCTATTTTCTAACGACGTGCATTTATGCGATCGTTTAAGTGTGGTGGCTTTTAAGGAAACAACCTTTTGGTTGATCTATCTTGCCTCTATTGTGTCTATCTAGCATCGGTGTGGTTCCTTCCGTAGTGTCATACGGAAAGATCATATCGATAATCATCTTGTTGATTAGAGTTCGGGTTGGAGATGTGTTGAATCCCGACTCTACTCGAGGAGCTTATGAGAAATCAATCTCATTTGATTGATCCTTTGTGTAGCATCTTGTTGTGTTCTCATTCAAAGGTGAGACGCCTTCGAAATCTTGTGTGTTTTTCGGAAAATTCAATGGTTTGCTAGTCCCGATATTAGCACTTTGGAAACCATAGAAATAATCGAGCGAGTCTTATCTTGGTTTTCTGTCGTCTTATTTTGAGAGTGTGAGAATATCTTTTAAACTTGAGCTAGTATATCCTTCCTTTGATTGATGAAATTAATATGTTGAATACAAACTCTTCTCTAGAAATTGCAAGGACGCAATTTTGTTAAGGAGGGTAGTCTGTAACAACCCTGGTTTGGAGATTACCTGTATATATTAAATTATAACAGAAGTTATCATTTAATATTGTAAATTAAAATATAATTGGAAATTTTATATTGTTTATTTGGAATAAACAATGAATTTTGTAAATAAAATAAGAAAAATAAAGTTTGGGTCTTTATTTTGTTTGTTTGGGTATAAATATGGGATAAAATATTGATTGGATAAGTATTTGATTAAATGAATTATAAATATGGGGTTTATATTAGTTTGGAGCTAATAAATTAAATAAATGATTTATTACAACATTCAATAGTTGAAATAAATTTAAATTGATGGAAATAAAATTTAAAAAACTTTATTTTGAGAAATTGGAAGTAAAATAATTAATTTGTAATTTTATTTGGGTAAACACAAAAATATTGGAAAATATTGTCAATATTATTCTTTTATGGATTTAAAAAAAAGACGAACTATTGTTTGAAAATAATATTTTGATGATTTAATAAAGTTAAAAATGATTTGTTGTAATTTATATGATAAGAAAATAATTTTGGTATAAGTTATTGCATTAAAAATAGTGTTTTTACACTAAAATAGTGTAAACTATGAAATATTGTGAAAAATAGGGTTTTATGGTTAAAAGTACCTTTTTATAATTAAAATAAATTTTATTCTGTTATAATAACAATTTTAATTCATTACTAATAAGATGTATGCATTTTAGTTGACTTTAAAATAAAGAAATGTGAAAATTTGGTGATAATATAAGTTAAAACATGTTCATAGCTTTATATTTCTCTAAGTATTTTGCACTTAGGTTTATTTGGGTAGAAATTTGATCCAATAGCCTGTTATCTAGAGGCTTCTGGTGAGAAACTAAGTTGTACATAGTTTTCATTTGCATCATCTTCTCCAAATAAACATACAGTAAAAAGAAACAAAAGAAAATCAATGTCTTCTTCAAACTAAATTCAAATCTCACCAATTTTGCTGCTAATTAAAAGAAGAAAATCATCAAACTAGAGAATATTCAAGGTAATCAAACCCAATACTAAATAATTTCATTACAAATCTTAGAATTTAGGTATGACTGTATGAAACCAATTTATTTTGTACTGCATGTTTCTGTTTCAGCTATTTCAGGTCACTAGAGCCTAAATTCTTCTCAAAAGATTATTGCTTGCTATCAAAATCTTCGCCAAATCACTGAGGTGAGTACCATACTCACAAATGCTAGCTGAACTAAGTGCTATTGTAAAGAAATCTGCTCTGCAAAAGCTATTGTATACGTTTATATTCTTTGTTGTTGCTTTTACTGTTTCTTGTTTCTGGTCGTCAGTTTGAGTGGCCATAACTTCTTAATTTTGCCTCAAAATGCTGCAGGATTTTTTTTGATTATAGTTTAGATGCTAAACTATGTGCCTGTCAATTTTCACCCCAAAATAATGCTATTTGCTTTGTCAAAACTTACATAGAAAATTAGTTCGCACAAGAGAAACGACATGAAGGGGAAAAATCGTATTCGCATATGCATGGTCGACTGGGAGGTCGACCATACACCTTCCCAGGTCGACCGTAAGATCGACCTGAGAGTTCTCAAGGTCGAATTGGCGGTCGACCTGGGGAGATGCATGGTCGATCCTCAGGTCGACCTGCATATGGCTATTATCCTATTGGTTTTCCGAGAATTTCGCGACATTTTCGTTTGATTCCGAGGCCTTTTAACACCATTTCTATTGCAACTTTGAGATGATTTTGAATGTGTTAGAAGGCTATGATGTCTATTAATGGTCTAGCCAAGATTTGGTGGAATTCAAAATTTAAATTTGATTTAAATTCGAATTTAAATTCGAATATCGAGTTGAGTGATTTTCCTTGTTTCTATTCGTTTTCGAGCACGGTTTTCTCCAAATCTTTTTGAAATGACTTTTAAAACTAATGGGCATTTCAAAATAATTATTATATAATATTTTAAAGTATTTTCAAGTATAAAATCTATTATTCTCTGTAATAAGAGAAATTCTCAAATATGGTTTTCAAATTGATTTCGAAAATTGGTTTGAAAGCTTGTTTTCCAAAGTAAATTATTTTTAATATAAAATACACTTTTTTGCACTATTCGAACGTATGAGAAAGAAAATTAAATAATTTAGTAAAACACGTGGTATGGGACATGTCTGTTTACTGATTTGGTTAATTCTGGACTTGTACGATCGAAGCTATTCGAAGTTATCGATTCTGAGTTGTTTTGCCATTTAATGGCGTATTTTGAGTTTTATAATTCCTATTTAGAGGAATTATCTGGGATGGCCAATATTTGGCGAGTTCTTATGGTTTGAGATCTCCTATTTTAGGAGTTATGGTCGATGAGAACCATTACGGTATTTGCCGATGATACGAGGCAAGTTTTGAATTTTTGATTTCCTATTTTGAGATTTATGGTTCATGAGGAACCATCACGAGGTTTATTTATACTTGTCGATGAGATGAGACAAGTCATGAGTTTTCTAATATGGCATTGGCTAGCGGTTAGTAAACTGTTTAGTGAGAACGTGCAGTATGGGACGCACGTTACCACTTTTTGGGTTCCTAGCAGAGAGTTTGTGACACATTCTAGGTTATGCCAGTACTAGAGTTATTGTGCTCTTATTGGGCTGTTGGGTCCAATCTTTATCGAGCTATTGGGCTCATCACGAGGTTATGTGACTTCGGTCGTCTAGGATAGGTACCTATAATTTATATAGTACTAGATATGAGTTTTGCATGTGCATATTTTGATATTTGAGCTGTTGGGTTTTAATTGGGTTGTTGGGTCCATCCTTTTTATTGGGTAGTTGGGTCCATTCTTTCATTGGGATGTTGGGTCCATACTTGAGATTTGAGTTTGCCTTCTTTTTATATGAGATTTATAATCTCCTTCTTGGATATATATATATATATATATATTGATGAGTTGCCATTTGGCGTATTTTGAGTTTTGAGATCACTCTATTTTGAGTTTATATTTGTGTTTGCCATTTATGGCGTTTCTTGAGTTATGAATTTGAGACTTCTCCTTTTTAAAGAATATGATTCATTGAAACCATTATATATGTTTTGGGATGTCGCTGATGATATGAGGCATTTATTTCTATATTTGAGTTACCTCTTCTGAGGTCTTTTTATACTTAAGTGACACTGGTCCAGTTAAGTCATAGGTGGGTGTTCTTTCTTTTGCTTCTTCTCATTCGAGAAGAATTATCACCTTGTATTATATGCTTCACATTATCGTCTATTCTTATTAAATGATTATTTTAGCTAGACTGACCCATGTATTTTATACTCGGATCAGACCGAGTTGTTTCAGGTTAGCTATTAGTTATGGGACTTAGCTTTGATGCATCTGCTTGGATATCAGCCTAGCACTTTTGTGTAGTTTATATTTCTTTCCGCTTGACTCTAATATGTATTTTGATTAGATGTATATCGGTGTGGTCTTTAAACCACTTTTGTGTATCATTTTGTACTGTACTGGGATGTATCAGTCTATATGTATGTATACATATGATGTTTACTGTTTTGTGATGTGACGTGCATTCTGTTATTGTATTTTGTTCTGATAGATCCATTAGCCACCTATAGTTTTGTATTAAGCATTTATTGGATATGTCGATCCACGAGAGATAGAAAAAAATATAGAGCATTTAACGACGTATTCAGTAGATGCTTAAGACAAGATTATAGATGGTCTCTCCTAACCAGCCATATTCTCTACGTTAGTAGACAGAATTACCCAGTAATTCCTTTTGTTAATGTGCGTCTCGGGGTGGGGCGTTACATGCTATGTCGTACTCTAATTTAGAAAGAGTTTGGATAGCTTTCAGCGAGTAAATTCCTAATCTTTTGGAAAGAACTTTCCTTTATATGTTGTGTTGATCCTTAGCTATATGTATGTTATATATATGTTGGATCTTAGCATATTTGAATGTGAAGATAAGTGCAAACGTATGGGTTAGTGTTAGCACTCGAATGGATGTGTTATTGCAAAGTTAGTAATTGTATATATATTGGTATATGTATACAATTTGTTTTATGAATGTGATGTGTGAATATAAAGGGTTGATGATGAACTTGACTATAGTCATGATGGGTTGAAAACAAAGTTGAAACTTTGTATGTAGTCGCGACGGATTTGGGGTTGGATTTGAAATCAAACTCGTTTCAAGAGTTTAAAGTTTAGATTGTGGTTAAAGTTTGCATAATTGGTTTTAAAGTGTGAAAATTTACTACGGTATGTTTCAATCATGAAATAGTATGGTTTTAGTAAAGTGGCTTCGCATAAAGGTAGGTTAGAGCAAACTGCACTCATAGCGACAATCGCTATGAATGCAGTTCGGCAGAGGTTTAAATTTCTATTTCAAATTTGTTTTATTTTGAAATTAGTTTACTAAGTCTTTCAAACTTAATTAGTAATATTAAAAAGTAATTAAGTTGTAATATAATTAATTAGTTAATTAGTTACTTAAAAGGTAATTAGAATCTAATTGGTAATTAAGAAGGTGATTAGAGGTTAATCATCACTTAAGTTAAGTTAATGACTATTAATTGATTTATAAAGTTTTAATTAGTGATTAATGGGGTTAAGAAGTAATTTAGTGATTAATAATTATTTAATTAAGATTAATGGTTAATTAATTAATTATTTAATTAATGCGTTATTTAATTAATATTTATTTAATTAGGGTTTAACTCAATTTGGTTTAACCTTAACCAAGTTGGATTAGGAATTTAATTAGTACTTAATCAAGTTCATTAAGCCTAAATAGAGTTTAATTATGATTTAATCTTGGTTTAAATTGGATTAATTAAGATTTAGTTAGGATTTAAGCTAACTAAATATACTTTTAACTTTTCAAAGGTGATTTTAAACTAAACAGAATATGTTTTAATCAATTTTCTTTTTCAAAGTAAATCGATTCCATAACAAAGGATCTCTTGTCCGGACCCCTAATTAACCCATATGATTAGGAGAATTAAATGACATCCGTTAGCATAACAAAACATCATTCTGCTATAGTGTAAATGATTTGATTGTGTGCACATGTGTTAAGTAGAATATATTCTTGTTCTACTATAAATTGATTGAATTTTTTGGACATCTATTTAGCAGGATAAATCACCATCCTTTTGTTATGTTATTTGGACCTGTATATACCAACTGGTTATATTGACGTGTTATTCCCTGATTGGATATGAACTGTATTTACATATATGGTAGCTTGTGTAAATAATTGTTATGTGATTTGGAAATCGAATTGAAATTAAATGGTAACTTAAATTAGTATCATTGGGACTGCTAAGCCTTATTTGGAATTTATAAAGTATGGTTTGAATTTACTTTAATTCTTTAATCAATTTGAGGCGAAGGGTTTATAAATGGTTTTTCAAGTTATATAATTCTTATAAAGATATTTATAAAAGATAACTTGTTCATAGGAAAGGGTTTTTCTAACAAAAAGGGTTATTAAGGGTGTTTTACAAATGATTTTTGTAAATGATATTTATAAAGGATATTTTATAAAGGAGTATAGAAAGGTTTATATAAAGAGTTTTAAAAATTAATAAGATAACATTCTTAATGAGATGCTTAAAATTAATAAGATAGAAGAATCTAGACAGCTTAATATAGGTGAGCGTAATGTTCTTGCTAATTCAAAAGATGAATTAAACTCAATTTTAGAAAAGGAGGAGGTTATGTGGAAGCAGAGATCCAGAATTCAATGGATTAATGATGGAGATAATAACAGCAAATTTTTTCATAATATAGCTAATGGTAGAAAATGTAGTAATACTATTAATTCTATTTTTGTTAATAATAAAGAGTTAGTTGATCAAAGAGATCTTAACAAGGCTTTTACGGACTACTATAAGGATATTTTTGGTTCTAAAATCAAACATAGAATCAATGTTAGATGGATAGATCTGTATCCATCTGATTCTATTGTTGATTTATCAGAGTTAGATAATCCTTTTACCGAGGAGGAAATTAGTAAAGTTATTAATGACATGCCTAGTGATAAATCCCCGGGACCTGATGGGTTTCCAATTTTATTTTATAAAACTTTTTGGGACGTTTTAAAATTTGACTTAGTTAATATGTTTAATGATTTTTACAATGGTAATTTGCAATTAGGGAGATTTAATTTCGCAAATGTTATTTTGTTACATAAAAAAATAGGAGCAAATAACTTAAAAGATTTTAGACCTATTTCTTTGATTAACTGTTCTGTTAAAATCATTTCTAAAGTTCTAGCTAATAGACTTAGTACAAGAATGAATGATCTAATTGATTGTTCACAATCGACTTTCATTAAAGGGAGAAATATCACTGATGGAGTGGCTGTTGTTCAAGAATATATTAATTAATTTTGTAAGAATAACATAACCTGTGCGATTTTAAAACTTGACTTTGTTAAAGCTTTTGATTCGGTTGATTGGGATTTTCTTGTTGATATTTTTCATGCTAGAGGATTTGGTCATAGATGGATCAGTTGGATTATGACTTTGCTTAGAATTGGAAACTCTAGTATTATGGTTAACGGTATATTAGGTAATAGAATTCAATCTAAGAGAGGTTTAAGGCAAGGGGATCCCTTATCGCCTTTATTATTTAACTTAGTTGCTGATGCTTTTTCTAAAATTATTAAAAGAGCGGTGGATAATGGATCTCTAGGATGTGTAGGAAATGACATATCGCGTAATGGTATATTGGTTCTTCAATTTGTTGATGATACCATTCTATTTTCTTCCCACCTTCCTAGTCACATTATAACCCTTAAGTTTATCCTTTATAGTTTTGAACTTTTATCAGGCTTAAAAATAAATTTTGACAAAAGTTCTGTGTTAATTTTAAATGATTTTGAAAATTTTGAAAACTTAGTTGCTAATACTCTAAATAGCAAAACAATGAGCTTTCCTTTTGATTACCTTGGTTTTGTGATTAGACCCACCAAACTCAAACATGATGATTGGATTATTATTATTGATAAAATTAAAAATAAGGTTTCTAACTGGAATGGGAGATTTTTATCTAGAGCAGGTAGACTAGTTTTAATAAATTTAGTTTTATCAGCCCTTCCGATTTATTGGATGTCCATGCATCTGTTTCCGGATTGGGTTATTGATAAAATCGATAAAGTTAGAAGAGATTTCTTATGGAGTGGTGAAAATCTAAATAATAATATAAAATGTCTAGTAAATTGGGAAACTGTTTGTAAGGCCAAAAAGGAAGGGGGTTTAGGAGTTATTAATTTGCGTAATATGAATTTGTCTCTATTAGGTAAATGGCTTTGGAAATTTAAAGATATAAATGATAAAGCTATTTGGAAAGAGATCATTTCCAAATATTACTATAACGGTAATAGCAATTTATATCAAATTTCTTATCCTTATACCCAAAATTTATCTAAATTTTGGAAAAACATTTTAAAATGTCATGAAAATTTTAAATTAGGAATTAATACGTTAGTACATTCAAGTAATTGTACTTCTTTTTAGCACGACCGTTGGATTTCGATCTTGCCTCTAAAGTTAGATTTTAAGGAGTTGTATGAAATTTGTAACTTTAAGTATGCTTTAATTAATGAAGATTATTCTCTTGAAAATGATCCTCCTTGGAATTTCAGTTTTAACATAATTTTAGTTGATTCAACCCTTAGGCAACTTTCTTTGCTTTATGCCAGATTAAATCTTTATAATATTGATAATGAAAATGATTTTATTAGTTGGGAATGGGATAAGAGTAAGAAATATACTTCTAATTCTTTCTATAGATTTATTAATTTTTCGGGTACTATAAACAACTCTTTTAAATATTTGTGGAAATCTAATGCTCCTCCTAAGTCCAAAATTCACATGTGGTTAATACTTCATGGAAAACTTAATACAATAGAATTTTTAAAGAGAAAAAACAATCAAAATGATAATAAATGTTATTTTTGTAATCTGCATCTTGAGGACATTAATCATATATATTATGATTGTTTGGATTCTAATTACATCCTAATTAATACTCTTAAAATTTTTAACTTTAATATAATATCTAAAATTTCGGATTGTGAATCCTACTGGAATAATTATAGATTCAAATTCAAAAAGAATATTAGATTTTTACTAGACACTTTATTCATTATTATTAGTTGGTTTATTTAGTTTGAAAGAAATCAAAGAATTTTTAAAAATAATAATAGTCATTTTAACAAATTGATTTTTTCAATTCCTTCATTTTGTTTTAATTGGATTTCTAACCCCAAATATAAATTAGCTAAAATTATCCTTTTCAAACGGTATCTTAACATAGTTAATCATAATATTAGCTTTTTTAAACACAGCAATAATTTTTTTAACATTAATAATAGTATTATTAATATTTCCTCAAATTTATATGATGATTTCACTTTTAATCATAACTTACTTATGATTAAAGGTACATAAGATAGATCTGCCGTAATTTTTGTTCTAGTCTTTTTTAGGTTTTTATTTCCTTCCTTATAAATACATATATATATGTATTTTTATATTATATAAATATACATATATATATGTATCATTATAATTTTTTTCCTTAGTCATGTTTCAGATACAGGTTTTGGGGGATAGGATAGCAAGTTCATTTTGCAGGTACTCTTGTCTTCAAATTGCTGGATATCAGATTGGAGAGAGGTCATCAGAGTAGAGTTTCTTCATTCAGGACTTCTAGCAGTTATCTCCTCGGATATAGGATACTGTTATCTTCATTATGGAGTACTTTTTTAAGGAGCTTCTATTCTTCAGTTTGGCACTCTTTTCTCTTGTACAGAGCCTTCAGAGTGGTCTCTCTTTTCAGTGGATCCACTTCAGAGCAGATGCTTATTCACCCCTTCAGATTTAGATTTTTGGAGCTTCCTTATTAGTTTGTGATGACATCCAGTAGTTTTGTTTTAGTTTTGTTTTTCTTTAGTTTTTTAGGTACTTCTAACACCTCAATATCGGGTGGTGGCCATGCCGGAGCTCGATATTGGAGTGCGATGGGTGGTGGCCTTGCCGGAACTCATCTTAGGAGCACTTAAGATTTGATATTTGTATTTTGTTTTTGTTACCTTCCAGGCATGTTGACAACACCTTATGTACGTGATATATACATTCACATGTGTGCTCTCCTCTATTCGTAGAGGATCACACATTTTTCTCAAAAAAAGAGTTTTAAAAATAGGAAAAAGGTTTATAAATCATTTTGGAGATTTGGAAAGACGTTTCTAAATTAACTTAAAGGTTTATAAAAGTGAGTTATAACTTTATTTTGAAAGTTATAAGTAAATTGAAATATGAGATAAGCTTTTAAAAAGGGAATTTTTGATAAAGGATAAGAAGAATGTTTTATTTGGAAGAAATGTTTGGATTTGGGAAGAAGGAAACTTTAAAAAGTTTGTAAATATACTTATACTAAGAAGATAAGTTATATGATTTTGTTTCAAGGAATGAAAAGTAAAATGTTTTGGTAATATACTTATACCGTTGAGATAAGCATATAAAGGTTTCCAAGTATAAAGGAAATATAAGGGGTTTGGGAATAGTGTTTTGAAAAGATCTTTTGATCAGATTTTATAGAGTGGTTTTATTAATTAAAGAGAATTAATAAAGGCTTAGTGGATCCCATATGGAAATTAAACCAAGATTGGATGTTTGTTTATTTGATAGTTAAATAATCGACTATCAAAGCTAGACCCAAAACGTAACTTTGGAAATATCTAGGAGAAACACGAGAATTATATGGTACAGTTACCATCGAAGGTGCTATACTGTACGTATAAACTCATTTCATTCTTCTAGGATGAATGATAAGGAAATACGTCCACAAATGGTTAGGAGGTGAACTCCGCTCTTGTCATTTGGCTGTTTATTTCCTAAAGAACCATGGTTGAGTTTACCGAAAAAATATCGAAAGTTGTTTCGAAGAGACTGGGATCGAATATGTTATCTGGAAATCACTTCGATCCAACCCAAGCATTTCGTAATGAAGACATCTTGAAGCATGGGATCAAAGACGGAGCAATTGAAGTACAAGGGCTGCTTGCTACTAATCCCGAGGTTGATTCCAAAAAGGATATAGTAGAAGTAGTGCCTTCAGTTTGTCCTTATCCTGAATAACTTGTATGGATGAATGTTGGCATTGCATTACTACTAGGAGGGCAGTGTTAGCATTCCAAGAGGGACTGCTATTCAGAAAGGTAAAACGTAGCCTCAAGTCTCATCAGTTGGGAATGACTAAAACAAGGGATATGCAGCAGGGCTATGTGAGTCGCACCCATAGGGTATATCACCCTTCTAGATATATACATAATCATAAATGAATTCGTGTACGTAGGAGCGCTCGGTTAAAGGTTGGAAAGCAACCGAGGTGATGATATATTCAGTACTATCTAGTAAAAGGTAGGCCGGTTCTATGTTTGCAGGGGTCGTTAGGTATGACCTTAGTACATTTTTCTAGAGGTGTACTATGGCGGGCCCAGTCATTAGTTGGAATTCATTCTCCAATATGTGCCTTACGTTTTCTATTGTAGAGCCTAGTATGTTGAAATGTGAGATGCAAGTATTTCAGCTATTTTATCTATTTACTTTAAACATAGACACTATGATAATATTACTGGATTTTGATATAAAATGTTTTGATTATCATAAGGTAAAACCCATCCGTTTTTATATGCGGTGTGGTCTTACGAGATACCCTTTGTTTGAAAGGGTTTCAAATGTAGAAATCAGTTTGGTTATTACTTGTTATCGAGTTTTACTCACGCTGGTTTACCAGACTGACCCGGGCGTTATTCCATGTAATGCTCGGGTCAGATCGAGAATATTTTCCCAGGTTTAGCTGGATACTTTGGAGATGAAGAGGAGCTGGATGGTCAAGTAGTATTCATGTATATTTTTCTTCCGCTATATTATAAAGTCTGTATGTTTGTCCATGTAAGGACAGGTTTATATAATTGTCCAAATTTAGGATAAGCCTAGTGTACTCTGGATACTATATGAATAAAGACGTTTCCTTTTTGTAAAGATCATTGTTGTATTACATATTATTCGCTACGTTGTGAGATTCTGTGTTGTTTAGTTTTCTTCTATCTTCTACCTTCTACTTTCACACAAACAAATCGGTATTTTCGGCACTTGAATGTTCGGTATGTGATACAACGGATGTATTAGTATCGATTTTTGAGGGTCAAAACTCCGGTTTCGTTAGATTTGGTATCAGAGCTGAAGGTTAAGCGAGAACCTTGGCCCTGGTGGGGTATACTCATTTGAGATAGGGTAAGTGAGACTCTAGAATGAATTTGAGTGTATATTATATAAGAAGGCATATTTGTTAGTGGTATAAAAAGTTTTATATTGTGTTATTTGAGCTGTTGAGTGGCTTAAGAATTCTGGTCGATGCGTCTGGCCAACGTTATCGATAGGGATCTCCTAAACACAGGAACACGTTCAATTGACCTTGTATTGTTTTGAAATTGGGTAAATGAAATAAATTTACCTAGAATATATTTTATATATAAAAAAAGAATGATTTTCACAAACAGTGTAGTATAGTTGGTTTGGGTGTTAGGAGGTAATGATATGTTATTATTGTTATCATTTAGGATTTGTTTAGTCATGCTCGTTTAGATGAGCATTGACTATTGTTAGTATGTTCCCTTTTAAGATATGGGCTGGGTAGATAAAAATTGGGAAAAAATGGCAACAACCTTGTGAATTAAGTTTCACAGTTTGACTATAGGGCATTCGTTGTTAATGTTGAGGTAGAATTTGATTTAAAAGTTAGAATATTTTGAGATAAATATTTAAAATGGTTTAATATAAGTGATTTATAAAATGGGTTTATAAAAATGTATCATTTAAGTTAGAAGAATTTAGGTTGAAAACTTGAGAACCTAAATCCCAGTGCTTTTGGAAAAATGATTTTCAAGATTTTGGGAAAATAATAATAATAATATTTGAAACCAATTTGGTTTAAGCATAAATTTTTGGGATAAAAGTGTAAGGAAGTGTTATCTTTGGACTGGTACGGGGAACAAGTCTTGATTTATTTGTGATGATCAGAATAATCTTCTAAGTGACGATCAAATTTTTCCTAGGCGAACGTTGTAGTGCACTTAGTAAATTATTCTCTTTATCATTGTACAGTCGAAACAAGATCAACCCAAACGAACCCAAAGTAAGTTGGAGATAGATGTTTTGCTGGAAAATGTAAAGTATTGTTCCAAAAAGTGATGTTGAAATAAAAGGAATATTTTTAAGTTAACTAATTCGAGTGGCTCAAAAATAACATAAAATTAAGGAAGGAATGTGTTCAGATGGTAAACACTTCTCTTGAGTATTACCTTTCTTGGTAAGGGAATGTAGGATACTTTTTGGTAGTACCCAGTTCCTTAGTATCATTTTGGAGTTACTCGGGATATAGATATATATTTCCATGATTGAAATATAGAGTTTTATTTGAAAAAGTTTTGAATAAACGTCGGGTATTTGGATCTTGAGTTTTCTTGAGAGATAAATTCGAAATGGAATAATGGAATCAGATAGGGATATATGATATGAGGATGTAGTGGAATAGCATCCAAGTTGAACCAGTGTAGTTTATCAAATTTTTTCATAAATAATTTGGTGGAAATAGAATTAGTAGTAGGGAGGACCAATTATGTTAGTGCGTAAATTGGACATAGATCATTTCTCTTTCCATATAGAGTGATCCAAGATTCGAGTACATGGCTTTGAGGTGTTGCACCATTCCGAATAAGGATCTATTGCTCGACTTTTGACGGCGAGCACTTGATGAGGGTCCTTAGTGTGGGATCAAAGTTTTCTATCATAGTTACAACTATGTAAGGAGAATAGAGGTTCCAAATCAAGGAGCCTAATTGGAGTCCGCACTAGAGAATCGAGAGAGCGATACTAGTTCGGAAGGAAAGTTATGTAGTCGAGTTGAGATCGAATCAGATTTTACATAAGAATGATCTATGTACATCATACAAGTTGATGTATAGTGTTAAGTGTTTTATGGGATAGGTCGAGGAGTAATTTCGGGGATGAAATTCTTTTAAGGGAGGAGAATGTAACGACCCGTAATTTCACTGCTTTGATTAGTGAATATTTAATTAATTTTAATTATTTAATATATAGGTTTTATAATGAAAATAAACTCATTTTAATTAATTAATAATGATGGTAAAATCATTTTCAAAATTTGTTTACCCAATTAAATAGTTCGTAGAAAAACAGAAAATATGATCAAAAAACGTTTTCCGAAATTTCGACCTTTCGACACCGAAAAGTTGTTGGGAACGTTGTTCGTCTTTCTGCACTATATGTACATATATATAAGAGTTAATTAACTAGATAATAATACGCTGCGAAGTAAATTATCTTATGTTAATTTGGGTTAGTAAGTGATGTGATAAGACATAGTTTTAAAAATAATAAACATTTTATATAAATATATATATATATATTAAGTATTGTCACATCTTAGATTTGTAATCATTAACCATAATTATCTCTTGTCACATCTTAGTTAATTAATAATTAAACTTATATATATAAAAAGTGATGTGACTATACATAATAATCATATATATATATAAAGTGAAGTGACTAAACATAATTATATATATATATAAGAGTGATGTGGTTAAACATAATTATATATATATATATATATATTATAAAAGATTTTCCATTTGACTTGACAAAGTGATTAGGTGCGAAATCTTGCCTATAAGTAGCCCATATGTTTCTCCATTTTTCATCCTCTTTCCACTAACCTTTCTTCCATATTTCAAACACAAATGGATTTTTTCCTTTTTCGAAACCGTGTGAAATTTTAATGGCTACAACATTCTAGTTGACCACTTTTTCAAATTTCTAACAAAGCTATAACAAAATACCCAATCTTTGCAAAGCAATTTTACACCCAGAATTTCAAGTCCGAAAATTACCCTTCTTCTTTTGATCATAATTTCTTCAAAAAAAATCGAAAATGAGTGATTCTTTTATTGAAATGATAGAGAAATGAAATTCCAATAACTTTCTCTTTGAGTGCTTTTTGAACTTCCGTGAGTAGGTAGCCTAAAAATCAGTTCCAAAATGACCTACTTTCGGGTTTATTATTGTGAATTCGATGTTTATCCGAAGTCGCTCCACCTTACCAAAACAAGTCTCGCTTCCTCTTCCCTTCAAGGCCAAGCCTATCTAGTGCATTCAGTGTTCAAGACTTCATCTTGTTGCTTTGGAATGGAAGTGTTATGTCATACTCTAATTTAGCGAGAGTTTGGATAGCTTTCGGTGAGTAAATTCCTAATCTTTTGGAAAGAACTTTCCTTTATATGTTGTGTTGATCCTTAGCTATATGTATGTTATAAATATGTTGGATCTTGGCATGTTTGAATGTGATGATAAGTGAAAACTTATGGGTTAGTGTTAGCACTCGAATGGATGTGCTATTGCAAAGTTAGTAATTGTATATATATTGGTACGTGTATACAATATGTTGTATGAATGTGATGTGTGAATATAAAGGGTTGATGATGAACTTGACTATAGTCATGATGGGTTGAAAACAAAGTTGAAACATTGTATGTAGTCGCGACGGATTTGAGGTCGGATTTGAAATCAAACTCGTTTCAAGAGTTTAAAGTTTAGATTGTGGTTAAAGTTTGCGTAATTTGTTTTAAAGTGTGAAAATTTACTACGGTATGTTTCAGTCATGAAATAGTATGGTTTTAGTCAACTGGCTTCGCATAAAGGTGGGTTGGAGCAAACTGCACTCATAGCAAAAGTCGCTATGGATGTAGTTCGGCAAAGTTTTAAATTTCTATTTCAAATTTGTTTTATTTTGAAATTAGTTTACTAAGTTTTTCAAACTTAATTAGTAATATTAAAAGGTAATTAAGTTGTAATATAATTATTTCATTTATTAATTAGTTAATTAAAAGGTAATTAGCACCGAATTGGTAATTAAGAAGGTGATTAGAGGTTAATCATCACTTAAGTTAAGTTAATGACTATTAATTGATTTATAAAGTTTTTTTTGAGAAAGATGGGTGTGTAGCATGACGTTCCACAACCGATTATATAATAATAATAGATAAGTCGACCAACATGCCTGATCGATGACAGTACAAGCTAAAGATCATCAAAACATACAACAAAGATAGAAAGGAAAGCATCATACTACAGCCCATACAAGCATATACACAATACTGACAAAGGTACAAGCCAAAAGGGAGGAAAAAGCACAGAAAGAGTCTTTGTGATGCCCCACCTCTATACCCACGCAAGCCAAGAACACTACGGTGTAATGTTGTCAACTAGCGGGGAGAATAAGGCTGTTGAGGAGCGACCATCCATGTAACTTCTTTTTGCGAGCACCGATATGTCAGATAGAATAGAATGCATATCTTTTAAGGAGGAAATCCGACATACCGATACAAACTCAAAGCTATCACACGGTGGCTATATATAATCTTCGGAAACAAAACATAGAAGTAATCATAACATAAATCAGTCACAGACATCCATATCACAAAGGCGGAAGAAGATATGAATATAAATATAACACGTGAAAGTGTACATCAGAGTAGTGGTCAGATAGATCCACGGTAATACAAAAGAATAGCAACACGTGCTATACAAAAGAATAAGTACACAACATAGAGTCTATATCTCAAATGCGTACATCCAAAAACTACTAATCTAAGTAGTGCCAAAAGTCAGAATAATCCTGAAGAGAAGTCAAGCAGAAGCACATGTAAAATCTCGGTCTGACCCGAGTATTATTTATAAGAAAATAATAAACGGATCAGTCTAGCTATAAATATCAAATGATAAGGTATAGGATAAATAATATGGCATGAAGATGTAACAACCATAACGGCATACTACCATAAGTATGTAAATGATAATCAACAAAAGATCAATCAATATCACAAGAATCTTCTCAAAGATGAAATAGGGTATCATACCCTAAACTTGTATTCTTAACAAGTCAATAACACATAAATTCACCAATGCACAAAATCTGATTTCATATCAATGAAAATCATGAAAATTAGTGAAGCACAAAATTCCAGAAATCATCACCAGAAATTCAGAAAACACATAAAAAGGGGGGAGGCCTAACACATGAATGGGAGCATGAAAACTCACCTACGCGTAAACACATGAACAAGAAGCTATCTCATGGAAGCTATCCATTAAATTTCCACACAGAAATGGCCCGAAGACCATGGGGTGCTACCCCATATAAGTGATGGCGAAACATCACAAAAGCGGGGTCTAGTCTCCCTCGTAGACAAAGAGACATCGCTCAATCGCTAGTCTAAATCACAAAAATGATCATCATGATCATAAGGAAGTGTCAATCACACCAAGCTAGTAAATATATGAGTTTAGCTTCATGTCCCATAACCACTTGCTTAACTTAAATATTTACGAACAAGCTGTAAATCTTCACTAGGAAATTGTCACAAAAGGGTTCAATCGAACAAGTCCAAGAGCTAACCGACAAAGTGAACGCAAGCGTTTCATACCACTCGTTTTACTAAGTCGTTTAAGTCGATTTCTCATCCGAGTGAAGTAAAGGCTTGTATATATTAGTAGATTGGAAATCGGTTTGAGAAAGCGAACTTTTGATATTTAAAATAGTGTTGAAATCGATTTGATGAAAGAGTTTTGATATTTACTACTAGTATTAAAACCTTCATATCTTTAAAGTGACAAGTCACAAAACGATTGTTGAAACAAATCGAATCACATAAATTCACATTCGAAGACGTGAGAAAAATCCAAAGAAATCAATTCCCAAAACCATCAAAGTAGGAAGTTCTGTTGAATGTTTTTCAGATAAGATCCCCTATGAAGGGGGGTACGGGGTTCGACCTAAGTGAAGACAAGCGGCCTACGACCTAAAGCAAAATGAGGTCTAACGACCTAAAGAGTTCGCGACCTAAGGGATACAACCTAAGTGGCGCGACCTAGTGGGGCTTAGGTCGGAGACGACTTACGAGGTAAACTAGGTCGACTTAGTAGACGAGCGACCTAAGGTGAATGGTCCAACGACCTAACTCGAACGACCTAGAGGGTCGAACGACTTAACTGGAGGATAGGTCGGAGACGACCTAGTGGAAATGGTCGAGCGACTTACTAGCTACGACCTAAAGTGACGCGAGAGACGTTAGGTCGGAAACGACCTAACACTTGACTCGCGAGCGACTTATGGAAAAGAAGTGGCGAGCGACTTATGGTCCAGCGACCTAAGATCGAAAACAGGGTCACGCGACCTAACAGGAAACAAGGTCAGGCGACCTAAAGAACTTCGCAACCTAAAGGTGCACGACCTAAGGTCTTACGACCTAAGGAAAAAGGTCTTACGACCTAACAGTACGGTGAGTGATTAAGCCAAACGACCTAAGACCTAAGCCTTAAACGACCCAAGGAGTTAACTCGCGAACGACCTAACTCTTTAACTCACGAACGACCTAAGCCTTTAACTCGTGAACGACCTAAGCCTTTAACTAATGAACGACCTAAGCCTTTAACTCGTGAACGACCTAAGCCTTTAACTCGTGAACGACCTAAGAAGGCGGTGACTTTTCAACGCGCGTGAGCTAGCAGCCTGGACGACTTAACCTGGGCAGAACCACCTAAGGGCTGGAACTCACCAAAAATGCTAAAAATTGGAGTTTCTCGCCAATTCAATCCAAACCAAATGCAAATGAGCATGCTAAAGTGATAGGGAACCATTCCCAACAGTCCAAGATAGTTCTAAGCAAGAGTGTGAGATAAAAATATCACCTTTTCACTAAAATGGATGAAGATGGAGATTGAAAGCAAGGAGATGCAATCCAAAGCTTGAATCCACTATCTTCTTCTTGAATTTGGAGTTGAATCTCGGATTTGCAATAGAATTTGAGTTTGGAGTTTTAATTTCCACTTCCCACCACCATTTTTGACAAAGCTTGAAGTGTTTTGATAAAGTGAGGAAGAGGGTTGGGCTGAACTAAAGAGGTGCAGTCCAAACCAAAGTCAAAGGCGGGAAAAAGTGTCGAAAATTTCACTATCTCCAAACATATCAAAGTTTACACTCAAAAAGGTCGCAAACGTCATTTTGAACTCAATGGGAGTGGTCTCGAGTCCTAATTTGACCGTATGCAAAAAGTAGCTTTTCGGACCAAAATCCGATTAACGATATAATATTTAAATAAAATATTTAAATATAAAATCGATAAATATGTGGGTTGTTACAGTCTTGCTGCAAACATCAAGCAAACAGACCAACGACTATGGCTGAGGAGGGAACGCCGAACTGCTCTCCACTGACTCGGATGGGGAAGGACAACTATGCGGGAGGCGGAGCCTGAAGGGGGCTGATTGGCTGCAACCTGTAAGAGTAGAGAATAAGTGAGAAATACGTCTACAAATGCCTTCGAACTGATATCTCGGTTTGTTGAACACAAGTGTGTTGCGTTCCTTCCAAATGTACCAACAGAAAAGAGCGATGAGGACATCAAGAGGGCGATTCTGAGGGCTGTACTGCCAGTGATCGAAAATGACGGGTGGCTCAGGGATGTGGCCAAGGAGATGGGCGTAGATGGCAGCCCATAACGAGAAAGCGAAGTCACAATCCCTAAAAAGGTGAGGGATATCTTCTATATGAGCCGAGCAGAAGACACAGGAAGGATCGACCGGACATTGGAGACGGACAAGCCTAGATTTGGTGTTGATTCTTTCGTGAGCAAGGCACCACTGGAAGAAGGCGATGCGAGGCGGAATAGGGCATTTCTAGAGCCCGGGAAAGGAAAAGAAGCGGCCAGGGTTATGGAGATAGGAATAACAAGAAGCAACGGAGAAACCCTTAGCCGGCGCAGGAGACCAGATAACCCGGTCCGGCAGGGAGGTGAGATGAAGGGAGTGAAGCAGACTTGAAGCGGAAAGAAGGTTGCAAAAAGTGTCAGAGTCAAGGAGGGAAGGAGGGCAGAGGAAGTTAGGACCAAAGCTAACACAGTCGCTGACCGTAATCAAAGGAGCGCGAGAGAGGGGGAAGAGATAAGATAGAGATTTGGCAAGGGGAAACTGATTGTGCCAAGTATCCAACCAAAATAAACAATTGTTGCCATTTTCAAGAACAACGTGGAAAAGAGGTTTGATTCGGGGGAGGGACAGAAGCACCCCAGCCCAGAACGGAGAGGGTCTAGAACGCGGAGGGAGGTGAAGGACGAGGTGGATGTTGGAACGATAGTGAAGCGATAGAATCCATTCTTTCCATATGAAGTTACCCGGAGAAAGAATTCTCTAGACCCACTTAAAGAGGAGCGCGGTGTTGAATGTACTGAGATTGGTGATACCGAGACCACCCTGGTTCTGATTCAAACAGGCAGTGTACCAGCTGACTAATCTTTTGGCACCTCCACCATTCCAGAGGAAAGATCTTCTGACTTTATCAATCTGATTGATGACCCAGGATGGGAGTTTATGAAAGGACATCCAGTAGGACGGTAAAGCTGAAAGCACAGATTTGACCAGGATGAGACGTCCTGCCGCAAAAAGGGATTAAGCCTTCCAACTCAGTAATCTAGAATCAATCCTGGATATCAGATGGGACCAATCTGATCTATGAAGCCTGGTTGGTCGGAGCGGGATGCCTAGGTAAGACAGAGGGAAATCAGCGAGGTTGCAGTTAAGCAAGGAAGAGATGCGAGGGCCAAGATGGTTAGAATTGCCCAACATGATGCCTAGGTCAGTTATTTAATTAATATTTAATTAATTAGGGTTTAACTCTTAAAAAATTTGGTTTAACCTTAACCAAGTTGCATTAGAAATTTAATTAGTACTTAATCAAGTTCATTAAGCTTAAATAGAGTTTAATTATGATTTAATCTTGATTTAAATTGGATTAATTAAGATTTAGTTAGGGTTTTGGCTAATTAAATATACTTTTAACTTTGATTTTAAACTAAACAGAATGTGTTTTAATCAATTTTCTTTTTCAACGTAAATCGATTCCATATCAAAGGATCTATTGTCCGGACCCTTAAGTAACACGTATGATTAGGGGAATTAAATGACATCCGTCAGCAGAACAAAACACCATTTTTCTATAGTGTAAGTGATTTGATTATGTGGACATGTATTAAGCAGAATATATTCTCGTTCTACTATAAATTGATTGAATTGTTTGGACATCTATTTAGCAGGATAAATCACCATCCTGTTGTTATGTTATTTGGACTTGTATATGCTAACTGGTTATATTGACGTGTTATTCTCTGATTGGATATGAACTGTATTTACATATATGATAGCTTATGTAAATAATTGTTATGTAATTTGGAAATCGAATTAAATTAAATGGCTACTTAAATTGGTATCATTGGGACTGCTAAGCCTCATTTGGAATTCATAAAGTATGGTTTGAATTTACTTTAATTCTTTAATCAATTTAAGGCTAAGGGTTTATAAATGGTTTTCAAGTTGTATAATTCTTATAAAGATATTTGTAAATGATAACTTGTTTATAAAAAGGTGTTTTTCTAACAAAAAGGGTTATTAAGGTGTTTAAAAATGATGTTTTGTAAATGATATTTATAAAGGATATTTTATAAAGGAGTATAGAAAGGTTTATATAAAGAGTTTTAAAAATAGGAAAAAGGTTTATAAATCATTTCGGAGGTTTGAAAAGAGGTTTATAAATTAACTTAAAGGTTTATAAAAGTGGTTATAATTTTATTGTGAAAGTTATAAGTTAATTGAAATATAAGACGAGCTTTTAAAAAGGGAATTTTTGATAAAGGAAAAGCGAAATTTTTATTTGGAAGAAATGTTTGGATTTGGGAAGAAGGAAACTTTGAAAAGTTTGTAAATATGCTTATACTGATAAGATAAGTTATATGATTTTGTTTCAAGGCATGAAAAGTAAAATGTTTTGGTAATATACTTATACCGTTGAGATAAGTATATAAAGGTTTCCAAGTATAAAGGAAACGTAAGGGGTTTGGGAATAGTGTTTTGAAAAGATCTTTTGATCAAATTTTATAGAGTGGTTTTATTAATTAAAGAGAAGTAATAAAGGCTTAGTGGATCCTATAAGGAAATTAAACCATGATTGGATGTTTGTTTTATTGATAGTTAAATAACCAACTATCGAAGCTGTACCCAAAACGTAACTTTGGAAATATCTAAGAGAAACACGAGAATTATATGGTAGAGTTACCGTCGAAGGTGTTATACTGTAGTATAAACTCACTTTGTTCTTCTAGGACACATGATAAGGAAATCTGTCCATAAACGGTTAGGAGGTGAATTCCGCTCTTGTCATTTTTTGTTTATTTCCTCAATAACCGGGGTTGAGTTTACCAAAAAATATCGAAAGTTTTTTCGAATAGACTGGGATTGGATATGTTATCCGGAAACCACTTCGATCCAACCCAAGCATTTCGTAATGAAGACATCTTGAAGCGTAGGATCAAAGACGGGGCCGTTGAAGTACAAGGGTTGCTTGCTACTAATCCTAAGGGTGATTCCAAAATGGATGTAGTAGAAGTAGTGCCTTCAGTTTGTCCTTTTCCTAGACAACTTGTATGGATGAATGTTGACACTGCATTGCTGTCGGTAGGGCATTGTTAGCCTTTCAAGAGGGACTGCTATTCAGAAAGGTAAAACTTATCCTTAAGCCTCATCAACCGGGAATGACTAAAACATGGGATATGTAGCAGAGCTATGTGGGTCGCACCCAATAGGGTATATCATGCCCTTCTAGATATAGACACAATCATCAATGAATTCGTGTACGTGGGAGCGCTCGGTTAAAGGTTGCAAAGAAACCGAGGTGATGATATATTCGGTACTATCCAGCAAGGGGTAGGCCGGTTTAGTGTTAGCAGGGGTTGTTAGGTACGACTTCGGTACATTTTTCTAGAGACTATGGCGGGCGGTACCCAGTAGCCCAGTTATTAGTTGGAATCCATTCTCCAATACGTGCCTTACGTTTTCAATTGTAGAGCCTAGTATGTTGGAATGTAAGATGCAAGCATTTCAGCTATTTTATCTATTTACTTTAAACGTAGACACTATGATAATATCACTGGATTTTGATATAAAATGTTTTGGTTATCGTAAGTTAAAACCCAACTGTTTTTATATGCGGCATGGTCTTAGGATATACCCTTTGTTTGAAAGGGTTTCAAATGTAGAAATCAGTTTGGTTATTACTTGTTATCGAGTTTTACTCATGCTGGTTTACCAAACTAACCCGGGCATTATTCCATGTAATGCGCGGGTCAAACCGAGCATGTTTTCCTAGGTTTAGCTGGATACTTTGTGTAACAGACGGGGATTTTCGAACCTAAAAAATTGACATTTATACGTCCACTGTATAAAATACCGAGCAATCGAGTGCCGAAAATACCAGTTCATTAGGGATGAAGAAGAAGAAGGTAAAAGAAAATAGAACAAAACAACACAGAATCTCACAATCGCAGCGGAAAAAAATATAATATATAATAACAGATTTTTATACGAAAGAATCTGTAACTGTTTAATACTTACAATCATCAGAGTACAACAATCACTACATCAATCTGGACAGTTATAATACTTGTCCTCATTCAGCGGAAAATATTAATCAAGTACATAAGTACGTCTCTGTCATCTAGCTCGTCTCCTAAGCTCCATGGAATCCTATCCTGAATCTGTAATACTCGGTCTGACCCAACTGTAATGGATGGGGATTTTCGACCCTCAAAAATCGACATTTATACGTCCACCGTTTAAAATGTCGAGCAATCAAGTGCAGGAAACACCAGTTCATTAGGGATGAAGAAGAAGAAGAAGGTAGAAGAAAATAGAACACAACAACACAGAATCTCACAATCGCAGCGAAACAAAATATAATATATAATAACAGATTTTTATGCAAAAGAATCTGTAAATGTTTAATACTTACGATTATCAGAGTACAACAATCACTACATCAATCTGGACAGTTATAATACTTGTCCTCATTCAGCGGAAAATATTAATCAAGTACATAAGTACGTCTCTGTCATCTAGCTCGTCTCCTAAGCTCCATGGAATCCTATCCTGAATCTGTAATACTCGGTCTGACCCAAGCATTATAATAAAATAACACCCGAGTCAGACTGGAAAACCAGCGTGAGAAAATACACTAAATTTGAATTATTAACTTTTATCAAAATCCTTTGAAAACAAAGGTATCTCGTAAGACCGCATCAAACATAAACACGATGGTTTTTTCCTTACAATAACCAAAACGCTTTTATCAAATCCATCTGATATTATAATAGTGTCTAAACCAAGTAAATAGAAAATAGCTGAAATGCTTGCATCTCACGTTTCAGCATAGTTGGGCATAATCAAAACCGTACGGCACTTATTGGAGATTGGATTCCATACAATGACTAGGCACTGGGGTACCACCTATCACGGTACACTTCTAGAAGCATGTACCGAGGACCTCACCAAGATCCCCTGCTACAAAAGACCGGCCCTATCCCTAACCTAAATAAAACCGAATATGTTATCACCCCGGGTGTTCCCACCCTTACCGAGAGCTCTTTCGCATGCGCCGTATCCATCTAATATAATTTATCCAAGGTTATCTAGAAATTTGATAACATATCCTAATTGGGTATGTCCCACTTAGCCTTGCTGCATACCCCCTGGTTTTCAGCCATTCCGGTTGATGAGGCTAGAGGCTACGATTATCTTTCAAGAATAATTTCACTTAGAATGCTCATCGTCCTCCAATGACGATGTTCTGATAGCATTCATCCATACAAGTTGTCATGGGTCTGGACAAACCGAATCACCGTCTTCAACATCTTAATGGTATTCATTCGTAACGTTCAAACCGGATCAAAGTTTTTTAAAAATTTCAACTTCTGAAGTATTTAAATACTAACCTACTTTAAGTTACATAGTTTAATAAATAAAATTTTCCTTTTAAAATAAAACTTAACTTATAAATAAAAATGTATTTTTAAATCTCAATAACCAAATTTTAAATTTATAAATCCCTCTCGATTTCCACCACGTCACTTCCTTTTCAGTCTCCTTAATCATTTTCACTTCAAAAACAGTATCCACTATTTTTCTCTCACCCTATTTCCTTTTTCAAATATAAATTATCCCTATAAATTTATATTTCCAATTTGTCATCTGATATCAATTTCCTTTTTCTATAAACACTATTTGCAAAATTTTATAACTCCCATGAGTTTCACTAAAAATATTCTCATTTATAAAAATTCCATTTTATAAATTCAATTCCTTATAAATTCCATTTATTTTTGCCAATCTATTTTTAATATCGATTTTAATTTTCTTTTTATATTTCCCGTATATCATTTTAAAATATAGTCTTAAAAATCCCTTTATATTATTCATTTTAAAATCTCTATTTAAAATATTTTTTCCCGCATTATTTAATACGATCAAAAATCCATTATTGCTTATTCAAATCAATCTCTTTTAAATAATCCAAATTTATATATTAAAAAACTCTTTTTAATTCCTTAAAAATTCAAAGTAATATTTATGGTATTTAATATACCCAAGTTAATTTCCATGCTATTTAACATTTAGAAATTTACGACACATAATAATCCAGCAGATTATTCAATCACATCATATATTTTTATATATATGAAAAACACTAATATATTTGAGGAATCCAGTTGGATCCCTCCAACCTATTTTCCCTGCATCCAGAGATGTTAGATAATAATAAAAATACCAATCCCACTTCGAGGGGGATATCGCGGTATGTAGGGTCATCCGCTATTATGCGGGCGCATAGGGTCTCATCCGCTATAATGTGCGGGAATATCACTCCAATTACTAAAATATATACTACTATATATATAGTCATTCAACGGATAATTATAAATTTATCAATTCAATCAAGCATCAATTAATTTAAATTTAAACATTTAAATTTAAACGTGAAAATCCAAAAGAGTGAGAAATTCTCACCTTGATTTTTAATTTTGCTAAACCAATTTTATCGCATAGATTTCCCAGCTACGCACCTATTCAACTTGTTTAATTCATTTTGGACCTCGTATAAATAAATTATGAATTTTCTAAACATTTGAACTAATTAAATAAAAATTTATTTAATAAAACTAAATTTTAAATGTAAAATCTTACCTCACCCTCTCAGACGGCTTCAAAGCCACGACCCACACAGAATAGGAAATGTTACCACCACCCAACGGCCGTCCTCTGCCCATGCTCGCGTACGTCACCAGTGCGCTTCATCACTGCAGGTCGCTGCGACCAAACCCCCAGACATAACGCCACACTTCCCCTTCCCTTATCGCCTTCCATTTCAGGTTGAACAAACTCCCCAGCCTCCGGCCTTGTGCCAACGCCATCTCCTATTACCAACAAGGAACGAAAACCTAACTCAATGACGGCATCGAGCCTCCCTCTCTTCCCCCGCGCCTTCGCCCTCCAATCACCATCGCATCCAGTTGAAGCCGCCACCCCCAACTTCACATGAACAGGAATCAAAGCCCAACTCCCCTTTTTCATCGAACTTAGCTCTGCCAAACCAAAATTCGTGAGGGCTATCCCCTCGCTCTCCTCAGGTTCAACGCGCCCATTTTCTCACTTCTAGACGAGCCATTTCCCCATCCTCCTCGCCACCGTGATCGCCCATTCTTCCCTCGCTCGTGAGCTTAACCGTCACGATGAATGATTGGAATCTCTTCTTTTTTTCGAATACAAACTGATTTCGTTTATCTGCTTAAAGAAGAGGAAGAGGAAGAATTTGAGTACGTGCGATTTTGATTTCCATTTCGATTTGAAAATGGATAAGAGAAGAGGAAGAGCACGGTTTTGATAGAGTACAGAAGAGAGTGTTTAACTAGAAAGCTTCATTCATATATTTTTTAACTTCCTCTACAAGGTCACATGAATTTTTAAAGGGAAAAGGATGTGATTTTGGCATGTAGAGGAGAGGCTACAGTATTCTGAGGTGAGCAGAAAAACAGCTAATGTGAACCAAAGGTCAGAGTCAAATATATATATATATATATATATATATATGTATGTATGTATATGTATGTATGTATATCATATAAAATTTTCAAATCGTCTCGATTTCGTAACTTAAAATCTCGAACCCCTAACATGGCATGCCACTAGTGTTCATAATGTTATACCCCTATTCCGAATATAATGGAAAAAGTTTCGAGTCCTAATTCGATCGTATGGAGAAAATAGCTTTTTGGACCCAATTTATATTGAATTTTTTATATAAATTTCAACGCGTTTATATACCGTACGGCCAACCGATAACTCCAAACGCAACAAAATTTGAAATCTGATAATAATACACTATTACGGATCCAACGGAACTAGTTTCGTCGAATTCCGAGACTAGACCCCGGATCGCTATTTTAAATCGTCGATTTAATCGACGATTACAAAAATTGACGAAATTATTTAAATTTCTAGTTTTTAAAACTTACTAACTAAATTATAATTTAAATAGAATTTACATCAACATCGGAAATTGTTTCGATTTAAATTCATCTCCATTTCAATTATTTATCCATTTCGTATTACGATAAATCGATATATTTGAAATTAAATTTCAAATCCATCTGTTCAACCAAAAATCTTCATATTTCAAAAATCGATTTATATCCCAAATCAATATTTAAAGCCAATTAAGTATTCAAAATCAAACGTCAAAAAATCCGGGTCATTACATTCCTCCCCACTTAAAAGAATTTCGTCTTTGAAATTGCTAAGGCTGGAAAAATGCTCCAAACCCATTACTTATTCAAAATCCACTTAGTTAAAACTTGACATTCACTTTTCTAAAAGCTTTAGTCCTATCCCAAACATTTAGTTTCCATTTCTCAACCAAACCTCTGATTTCAATTTCAATTTGAACATCAACTTTTTAGTTAACAAAAATTTCCAAAAATTTTCTAACACCCTAAATTTTTGAAATTTTTTGGCAGAATCTCCCTTGTAAGGAGAGCCTTTTGCAATATGACGAGATATAAAAATGTATGCATCAACCCACACGGTTGGAAAACAAAATATATATCAATATTTTTATATTTTGCTGTATTTAATCCGAAAACATACCTTATTTTAGCATTGTTAAGCATTATTAAGCAAGCAAGTTACTTCATATGAAAATACGCAACCCAAATCTAGTCCGACAGCCTCCGGTTACCTGTACTTGCTCAATTTAAACCATGTAAGTACCAAAATATGAAAGTTCAATAACATTTCATTCATTTAACTAACTTTACACATGAATTTCATATACAACATGCCAAACAAAGATTTTTAAACAATTATATGGTTCCGTTGCTAATTTAATTACTTCCACTTGATCCATATACCATTTCATTCAATCTAAAATGCTTTACAACCCAATTTATTAGCACTCAACTAATATTTATACCAATAAACTCATATGCATTCCAAGTTGATTAAAAATCAATTTATTCACCTTATATTAATTCATAGAATTTTATTTTCTTCTGTTTACGACAAACACAATTTTTTCCTATGCAAATTATGCGATGTTTATTTAATAAAATAACCATTTCAGTTTATTGATATTTTAAATTGATTCCAAATCAATTTTTATTCAATTCTATTCCATTTCAATTTATCTACAACTCGAATTCTTTTAAAATTATATTCAATGCTATATTCAATTTATTTATGCTCACATTGAATTTATTTATAACTCAAGCCATTTTATTTCAGTCAAATTCCATTTTATTTGATTACATTCAACATATATTTAATAAGCTTATATATAGGTCGAATTTTTATTTAATACTCAAGTTCTATATTCAACTTCAGTTACAGTCCACAATCCATTCTGTTTAATCAAGTTAATTTCCATTCCAATATTCAATTAACTAATTAATTTGTCTAATTAGTTCACTTCCAGTTTACAATTCAATATCTGATTTTTATTTCAAAAATCACTCTATTTAATCCACTTAAGTTCAAATTTATTTTATAATCCAGGTTTAGATTTTTATTTCTTTCCTAGAACATCAAATTATTTTTATTTTGGTTTTTCTATTCCTCTTTTCCAATTTTTATAAGTTACACACTTATTTTCTCACATTTTTATCAATTTTATACTCGAGTATATTTTATTTTTAACTAAAGATTATACATCACTTTATAGCTTAAATGTACTTTTATTCCATTAATTTTCAATTTTTATAAGCTATTCAAATTTATTTATTCATAATCCCAAATTTTCACTCAAATTTTATTCCATTTAAATTTTTATAACTTATAGTCACTTAACATTCCAAGTTTATATATTCCATTCAATATGGTTCAAATCCAATCCAATTCAAATTAATTTCAATTTCAATTTCCTTTAACCAATATTTCCGAACAATATTCGAATTTATTCATACTTAAATTAATTTCATTCCAAACAAATTTTATTTTTAATACATTCAATTTAATCAAGTAAGAATTTAATTCCAATTTCAAATTTCAAATTTTTCCACACTTCCTTACATATATTTATTTGTTCCATTTACTTGCACAATAATATGCACTTTATACTTAGTTAATTCATTTCATTCTATTCACATCCAATTTCTTTTCATTCAATTTATTCACATTCTAATGTAATTCATTTAATTAACCACTTCACTAATTTATCCATTCCAATCACAATCAATTAAATTTCTAAAATTTAGTCCTTTCAAACTTAACATAAGTTGAATTCCATTTATTTTATATCTCAATCCTAATCGATACCATTTCAAATCTAATTTTATTTAACTTAGCTCAAGTTAAACTTCATTCATTTTAACTTACTCAAGTTAAAATTTATTTCCCAAAATTCAATTTCCATATTTTCCTTTAAAATCATTCACCATTTACAAGTTCATACTTATTTTCTGGTATTTCCTAAAACATTTAAATAAGGATTCCAAAAAAATAATTAACACCCGTTGTTTATTTCAAATCATTTTGAAACCAATATATAGCTTTGGGTTTAACAAACCATTTCTTTGAAATTTTCAAAGTCAAACAGATTTTATCCAAAACAATTTCTTTTGGAATTTCCAAATACAACAATTGTTTACCAAATAAAAACTTCCATATTAATTTACTATGGTAGCAACTCATCACTTAGAAACTCAAAAATAAACACTGATGATGTCGCGATCATCATCGGAATTATTTTCCAGCGACTGTACTGAGTTTAGTGCTATATCCCTTCCAAAATCCATTTTAAAACAATTTTCCTTCGAAAATTTTCCTAAAAATAATACTCTTATTATTATTTTTCCATGCTACTTTGAAAAATATTTTTCCAAACTTCTCGGGATTTAAATTTCCAGATTCTGTTTTGAATCCAATTTTTAATTATAATCCATTTGTATAATTTACACTCATACAATTTTCTTTTGGTTTAATCTTATTTTGA
Source organism: Allium fistulosum (assembly GCA_030737815.1). Classification (NCBI taxonomy): domain Eukaryota; kingdom Viridiplantae; phylum Streptophyta; class Magnoliopsida; order Asparagales; family Amaryllidaceae; genus Allium; species Allium fistulosum. Next base: position 1,219,843,449 of record CM060902.1, read on the forward strand.
TTATATAATAATAACCAATCACATCAATTCACTACATAATAATTTCAGAAAATTATTCATTTTATATCAAAATATATCTTGGGTAAAATTATTTCATTTACCCCATTCCAAAACAATTCTGTGTCGAATTACTCTATTCAAGTGTTTGGAAACCACTATCGATACAGTTGTATGGACTGTGCCGACCAGGGTTCATAAGCCACTTAATAAATCAACCAACATAATATAAACAATTTTTATTCACTAACAAATACGCACTCATATCTATTAATACACTCAAACTCATTCTATGTTACTGCTGACCCTATCTCTAATGAGTAATCCCCACCAGAGCAAAGGTTCTCACTTAACCTTCAGCTCTGATACCAACTGTAATGGATGGGGATTTTCGACCCTCAAAAATCGACATTTATACGTCCACCGTTTAAAATGTCGAGCAATCAAGTGCAGGAAACACCAGTTCATTAGGGATGAAGAAGAAGAAGAAGGTAGAAGAAAATAGAACACAACAACACAGAATCTCACAATCGCAGCGAAACAAAATATAATATATAATAACAGATTTTTATGCAAAAGAATCTGTAAATGTTTAATACTTACGATTATCAGAGTACAACAATCACTACATCAATCTGGACAGTTATAATACTTGTCCTCATTCAGCGGAAAATATTAATCAAGTACATAAGTACGTCTCTGTCATCTAGCTCGTCTCCTAAGCTCCATGGAATCCTATCCTGAATCTGTAATACTCGGTCTGACCCAAGCATTATAATAAAATAACACCCGAGTCAGACTGGAAAACCAGCGTGAGAAAATACACTAAATTTGAATTATTAACTTTTATCAAAATCCTTTGAAAACAAAGGTATCTCGTAAGACCGCATCAAACATAAACACGATGGTTTTTTCCTTACAATAACCAAAACGCTTTTATCAAATCCATCTGATATTATAATAGTGTCTAAACCAAGTAAATAGAAAATAGCTGAAATGCTTGCATCTCACGTTTAAGCATAGTTGGGCACAATCAAAACAGTACGGCGCTTATTGGAGATTGGATTCCATACAATGACTAAGCACTGGGGTACCACCTATCACGGTACACTTCTAGAAGCATGCACCAAGGACCTCGCTGGAATCCCCTGCTACACAAGACCGGCCCTATCCCTAACCTGGATAAAACCGAATATGTTATCACCTCGGGTGTTCCCACCCTTACCGAGAGCTCTTTCGCATGCATCGTATCCATCTAATATAATATATCCGAGGTTATCTAGAAAGGTGACAACATACCCTAATTGGGTATGGCCCACTTAGCCTTGCTGCATACCCTTTAGTTTTCAGTCATTCTGGTTGATGAGGCTAGAGGCTACGATTACCTTTCAAGAATAATTTCACTTAGAATGATCATCCTCCTCCAATGACGATGTTCTAGTAGCATTCATCCATACAAGTTGTCCTGGGTCTGGACAAACGGAATCACCGTCTTCAACATCTTCAAGGTATTCATTCGTAACGTTCAAACCAGATCGAAGTGGTGTTCGGATAATTAAATCCGATCACGGTCTCTTCGAAACGATTAACGAAATTGGCCAAAATTGACAGTCGGTCATTTGACTATCAATATAACATCCATAAGCAATCACTAGATTATTATTTGTAATTTCTTCCAAATTACTCATTTCAAAATATCTTTACAAAGATATAAAAACAGTTTCAAATCCTTATATTCTCAACAAAATATTCCCACCCATTCCAATACTTAGAATACATTTTTCCCACTTCAATTATATTCACACTTAGGAAGTATTCCATCTATTTCCTTACTTCCTATTTCTCAAAATCATTTACAATTTTATTTGTAAATTCCTTGACTAGTTTATAATGAATCCTATAAATTCCGGAATTCCTTAATTAATTCCCTCTAATATTTCCAAAGCCAATTATACTTGCTTAAAATTTCAATTTCCCTCTGTTCTTCTTTATGAATTCTATTTCATTTTTCGAAGTTCGCTTTTATTTAACTACTTCAGAAATTTTCTTGTTTTTTTCTTCGAAAACTCATTTTTAAGGACTTTCTTATAATTCCGTCTACTGAATAACCTCATTTCCAGACTTCCGAGAAGGTTTATAAATAAATTTAAAACATTTAAAAACTCAATATATATAATAAGTATTTAAAAGAATAATAATAATTTATTTTTTAGGCATGTTCAAATAATTATCTAAAATATTGAAATACTCTTTATACATCATTTTTCAAAGAAGGTTTAATAATTTAGGATTTATTAAATAATTGTTAAGTTTTTAAAAAAATTTAACTTCTGAAGTATTTAAATACTAACCGACTTTAAGTTACATAGTTTAATAAATAAAATTTTCCTTTTAAAATAAAACTTAACTTATAAATAAAAATTATTTTTAAATCTCAATAACCAAATTTTAAATTTATAAATCCCTCTCGATTTCCAACACATCACTTCCTTTTTGGTCTCCTTAACCATTTTCACTTCAAAAATAGTATCCACTATTTTTCTCTCACCCTATTTCCTTTTTCAAATATAAATTATCCCTATAAATTTATATTTCCAATTTTTCATCTGATATTAATTTCCTTTTCTATAAACACCGTTTATAAATTTTTATAACTCCCTTGAGTTTCACTAAAAATAATCTCATTTATAAAAATTCCATTTTATAAATTCAATTCCTTATAAATTCCATTTATTTTTGCCAATCTATTTTTAATATCGATTTCAATTTTCTTTCTATATTTCCCGTATATCGTTTTAAAATCTAGTCTTAAAAATCCCTTTATATTATTTATTTGAAAATCTTTGTTTAAAATATTTTTGCCGCATTATTTAATATGATCAAATATCCATTATTGCTTATTCAAATCAATCTCTTTTAAATAATCCAAATTTTTATATTAAAAATCTCTTTTTTAATTCCTTAAAAATTCAAAGTAATATTTATGGTATTTAATATACCCAAGTTAATTTCCATGCTATTTAACATTTAAAAATTTACAACACACAATAATCCAGCAGATTATTCGATCACATCATATATTTATATATATATGAAAAACACTAATATTTTTTAGGAATCCAGTTGAATCCCTCCAACCCATTTTCCCTGCATCCACAGATGTTAGACAATAATAAAAATACCAATCCCACTTCGAGAGGGATATCGTGGTATATAGGGTCATCCGCTATTATGCGGAGCGCATAGGGTCTCATCTGCTATAATGTGCAGGAATATCACTCCAATTACTAAAATATATACTACTATATATATGGTCATCCAACATATAATTATAAATTTATCAATTCAATCAAGCATAAATTAATTTAAATTTAAACATTTAAATTTAAACGTGGAAATCCAGAATAGTGAGAAATTCTCACCTTGATTTTTAATTTTGCTAAACCAACTTTATCACATAGATTTCCCAACTATGCACCAACTCGACTTGTTTAATTCAGTTTGGACGTCGTATAAATAAATTACAAATTTTGTAAACATTTGAATTAATTAAATAAAAATTTATTTAATAAAACTAAATTTTAAATGTAAAATCTTACCTCACCATCTCAGACGACTTCAAAGCCACGACCCACACAGAATAGGAAACATTACCCCCACCCAACGGCCGTCCTCTGCCCTTGCTCGTGTACGTCACCAGTGCGCTTTATCACTGCAGGTCGCTGCGACCAAACCCCCGGCTATAACGCCGCACTTCCCCTTCCCTTATCGCCTTCCACTTCAGGTTAAACAAACTCCCCATCCTCCGGCCTTGTGCCAACGCCATCTCCTATTACCAACAAGGAACAAAAACCCTACTCAATGACAGCATCAAGCCTCCCTCTCTTCCCCCGCCGCGCCTTCGCCCTTCAATTGCCATTGCGTCCAGTCGAAGTCGCCACTCCCAACTTCATGCGAACAAGAATCAAAGCCCAACTCCCCTTTTTCATCGAACCCTAGCTCTGCCAAACCCAAATTCGTGAGCGCTATCCCCTCGCTCTCCCCAGGTTCAACGCGCCCATTTGCTCACTTCTAGATGAGTCATTTCCCCATCCTCCACGCCATCGTGATCACCCATTCTTCCCTCGCTCGCTCGCTCAACCGTCATGATGAATGATTGAAATCTCTTTTTTTCGAATACGAACTGATTTCATTCGTCTACTTAAAGAAGAGGTAGGAGGAAGAATTTGAGTACGCGTGATTTTGATTTCCATTTCGATTTGAAAATGGATAAGAGAAGAGGAAGAGCATGGTTTTGATAGAGCATAGTAGAGAAGAACGAGTGTTTAACTAAAAAGATTCGTTCGTATTTTTTTAAACTTCCTCTTCAAGGTCGCGTGAATTTTTAAAGGGAAAAGGATGTGATGTTGGCATGTAGAGGAGAGGCTACAGTATTCTGAGGTGAGCAGAAAAACAGCTGATGTGAACCAAAGGTTAGAGTCATATATATATATATATATACATATATATATATATATATATGTATGTATCATATAAAATTTCAAATCGTCTCGATTTCGTAACTTAAAATTTCGAACCCCTAACAAGGCATGCCGCTAGGTGTTCATAATGTTATACCCCTATTCTAAACATAATGGAAAAGGTTTCGAGTCCTAATTCGATCGTATGGAGAAGATAGCTTTTTGGACCCAATTTATATTGAATTTTCGATACAAATTTCAATGTGTTTATATACCGTACGGCCAAGCGATAACTCCAAACGCTACGAAATTTTAAATTCGATAATAATACACTATTACGGATCCAATGGAACTAGTTTCGTCGAATTCTGAGACTGTGCCCCAGATCGCTAGTTTAAATCGTCGATTTAATCGACGATTACAAAAATTGACGAAATTACTTAAATTTCATGTTTTTAAAACTTACTAACTAAATTCTAATTTAAATAGAATTTACATCAACATCAGAAATTGTTTCGATTTAAATTCATCTCCATTTCAATTATTTATCCATTTCGTATTACGATAAATCGATATATTTGAAATTAAATTTCAAATCCATCTGTTCAACTAAAAATCTTCATATTTCAAAAATCAATTTATATCCCAAATCAATATTTAAAGCCAATTAAATATTCAAAATCAAACGTCAAAAAATCTGGGTCATTACATATTGGAGTTGAAGAGGAGCTGGATGGTCAAGACGTATTCACGTATATTTTTCTTCCGCTATATTATAGAGTCTGTATGTTTGTCCATGTAAGGACATGTTTCTATAACTATCCAAATTTAGTATAAGCTTAGTGTACTCTAGATATTATATGAATAAAGACGTTTCCATTTTGTAAAGATCATCGTTGTATTATATATTATTTGCTGCGTTGTGAGATTCTGTGTTGTTTTAGTTTTCTTCTATCTTCTACCTTCTTCTTTCACCCTAACACATTGGTATTTTTGGCACTTGAATGTTCGATATATGATACAATGGACGTATTATTGTCGATTTTCGAGGGTCAAAACTTCGGTTCGTTACAATGCTTAAGTCTGAAAGAGATTCCAAGTACATTATCAATATATGTTTTTGATAGTTATACCGAGGGGGATAAGATCCATCGACTGTGGATGTGTATTTGCAAGGAAGACCAATGCAGTTGGAATATAGTAACCAACATTAAGGAGGATAAAGTTGTAAATTTCATTGTTGAAATCAGTTTAATAGATTTCCTCAGTCAACATATTAAGTTAATTTGGGTTCTACTCACATAATTATCGCCCACTATGACTTTGGTATGGTACACCTTGGCTAGAATAGAAATTCCAAATAATGATTTCACATAAACTGTTTGCACATGATGATCAAAATTTCACGATGTTAGTGGGAGCGATAAGTTGTAAGTATTATATAAGGTCCATAAACCGATACGATATTATCATTCGACAAGCGTCAAAGTTAAGCAAATATTTTGACATAGAAACCAAATAGTTTGATTCAGTCAAAATGCCAAGAAAGTCTGTATTTGTAAGAAAGCATATTAAGGATACTAAGATATTTCCAAACAACATGTAAGACAACATACTACCGATTGTTAATGGTTCACCCATGTTAAAATTAGTTTTAGTTTAGATGTCGATGTAGGATTTTAAAATGACATCTTTAATGCCTGGTATAAAAGGATGTTGTGATTGTTTCGAACGATATATGTAGAAGTGAGAAATGCAGATTACGGATCTTAAGGCTAGTATAAACACTAGAGGGGGGGTGAATAGTGTTTTAAGGAATTACTAATTTTTTCAAGTTTATATTAATTTGAACACAAATGTATACAATATTCAGACACATATATGATCACAGATTCAAACAAAGATGCAAATATAAAGTAAAAGCAGTAAAGGAAAGAACACACCGGATTTTATACTGGTTCGGAGTTACCCTACATCCAGTCATGCACACAAGTACGGATTTCCTTTCAAAAGCAATCTTTACAATTACAACCCTCGATTTCAAAGCCACGAGGTACACCACTCCAGATTCACAATCCTCTGGGTAGAGATACTTGATTTCCCGGGCAACAAGTTCACCCAATTGATTTCCTAGGCTACAATCACACCTTTTCTCACTTGATTGATTTCCAAGGCTACAATCACACCTTTTCTTACTTGATTGATTACAAAGAAGCCTATAACTCTGAATAGCACTGGGATCTTGTTGAGATAGTGATAGAGAATCAAATCAGAAATGATCTAGTTAAATTTAATGGTGATTTCGGCAGAGTAATGGTAAGAATATATATAAAGAAATGTGGAAGAAGAAGAGGAGTGAAAACCAGAAAAATATTGTTGAAAATTCGTTGAAAACATCCCCTATTTATAGAAGAACAACAGCCATGTCTATTCGTGAAAGGTTATGGCGAATAGACACTTCTTTTGAAATTCAAATTTTTGAAACCAACTACCACTATGTCGACATGGGTATCTTGGGTATGTCGACATCCCAAAGGAAATTTTGGTGATTTGTTTTCTTTGAAAATTACTTCTATCTTATATTAAAACTATTTTAAACTTTATAAATATACTTAACTATAGTTAAAATACATAAGTAAATATAGATAATAATATATATATATAATTTTACTATAATTTTATATTTAAATCTAATTATAAATATATTATAATTAAAAGATAGTTTAAAACAAACGAAGTTTAAAACAAGAGTTTATTTTAAAACAAAATCAAAGAAAATTTTAAGGCTAAAACATCTTTTTGAAAATCATTTGAAAAGATAATTTTTAAGGCTAAAACATTTTGAAAAGCAGTTTTGAAAATCATTTTGAAGTAGTTTTGCAAGCTTCTTCCTGCAGAATATCTCATCACATCAGGACTCGAGAACTTGTACAAAACCAGGATGTTCGTGAGTGTGTAAGCCACTTGTCGTAGGTTTGTAAGCTACTTGTCATGGGTTTGTAAGCCACTAAAAAGGTAGAAATGGGTTCCATCCCAAATGAAATATGGAGTGAAGATTTCAGTGCTATTATGAAGTTTTAACATAATTCTAGGCTCAATACTTATCTTGTACTATTTGATAATCTTGCTATTCTTGATACTCTTGATAATCATGAGTCTTCAATCTTGATATCTTGAATCTCTATACTGTACAGTCTTCATTCTTGATACCTGTATGGTTAAATCCTGCATATACATATATATATCTAAACTATAATGTTAGTATTTATATTTTATAATCTTATTCTAAGGTTGTTGTCATCAAAACCATCATCTCAAGGACTAACAATCTCCCTCTTTTTGATGATGACAACCTTTGTTTATAAAATATTATTTCTATCCTAATGACTCCCCCTAAAACTAATAACTCCCCCTAAAACTAATAACTCCCCCTTAATCTATGCCTAACTATCCTATATTTTATACTTCTCCCCCTTTGCCATCAACAAAAACTAACTCCAAACTATATAACTCCCCCTTAGTCTAATATTAAATGATTATAATGACAGTGTTATCATAAATAATCAACACTTAAATCTAAAACTAAAACTTTAGTCCTAAATTACAAACTCTCCTAACTAAGAATCTATATATGATAATATTTGTAATATAAGAACACAAATCATTTATATTGTTATATTTACATGAGCGTAGAGAACGTAAGTAAAAACATACAAAAAGAGGAAAGAGAAACTAATGTGTGTCCCTAAAAATGGGAGATCTATGAACCGAACAATTTGGATAGTGGAAACAGAAATTTCTACGTTGTTCGACAAGATTTCCATCTTTGTCAAAGCACACTTCGCCAACGCAAACAACTTTGTCGTTATCTTCAGCGTGCTCTTCTTCCATGGAGGCTTCTTCTTCTTCTTCCTCGCTGTCCTCTTGCACTTGATCTCCTGAAGACTCTTCATCAATCAAGATCGAATTAGCATGATTGTCCATTAGAAATTTTTGCAAATTTCTAAGAATTTTGCCTTGTCGTTCTTGTTCTTTGGCCATTCTAAGTTGCACCACTTGAATTTCAGTCATTAGTTGCAGTGCATCCTTCAAAAAATCCTCCATTTTCTTCACTCGTGCAAGTGTAGTTTGTTGAAATGGTCCAGAAGTAGGACAAGGGAATGAAAAGATTGAATTTTTGTTTGATTTGGAAGAAGAGGTCATTGTTTAAATGTTTTCAGAAGATAGAACAGAGAAAGAACAGAAAGAATGATCCAATTTTCGAAATAAGAAGAATATATAACCACTTATTTGAATTTTGGTGGGAAAATTTCAAAAATAAAAAAGTCGTTATACGTCGACATGGTTAGGAAAGGGATGTCGACATGGTGCTTGATATTTTTACTATTTGATTTATTTTTAATTTAATTTTTAATTATACTTTGTTATTTATATTTTATATTTCAGTTATTGAACAAATACCTAATTCTCTTCTTAATTTAGTAAATATAGATTCATTTAAGGGTTTTGTTAATATATCAGCAATTTGATTCCCAGAATTGATATAATCAAGAGTAATTACTTCCTTACTTATATTATCTTTGAGAAAATGATGTCTGATATCAATATGTTTAGTTCGACCATGATGAGTAGTATTGTTGGATAAATTTATTGCACTAGTATTATCACAATAAATTAGTGATCTTAAGGTATTTAAACCAAAATCTTTTAAAGTTTGTTGCATATATATTACTTGAGAACAAGCTAAAGCAGCAGAAATATACTCTGCTTCAGTTGTTGATAAAGAAACTGTGTTTTGCTTTTTACTAAACCAGGAAATCAGAGAATGCCCCAAAAAGTGACAAGTTCCACTTGTACTTTTTCGGGCTGACTTACAACCAGCATAGTCAGCATCACAGTAAGATATTAATTCAAAAGAATCATTTTTAGGATAAAATAAGCCATAGTCAATGGTGTGTTTAATATATCTTATGATACGTTTTACAGCTCTTAAGTGGGTCTCTTTAGGTTGGGATTGATATCTTGCACAGAGGAAAATGCTATGCATGATATCAGGTCTACTAGCAGTGATATAGAGTAGTGATCCAATCATTCCTCTATATAATTTTTGATCTACATCTTTCGAGAGATCTTCTTTACTTAGGTACTCATTGGTTGCCATAGGAGTGGGTTTTCCACTTGCAGTAGTCAAACCAAATTTACTAACTAGGTCTTTAGCATATTTTTCTTGACTAATAAAGATACCATTATCTAATTGTTTTATTTGTAATTCTAGAAAGAAGTTTACATCACCCATATGACTCATCTCAAACTCTTTTGTCATTATTTCAGAAAATTCTTTATTCATTTCAAAATTAGTTGATCCGAAAATGATATCATCTACGTAAACTTGTACTAGTTGAATATCATTTTTATTTCTTTTAATAAAAAGAGTATTATCTACTTTACCAATTTCAAAGTTTGATTGAAGTAAGTAAGATCTTAGTCTATCATACCAGGCTCTAGGAGCTTGTTTTAGACCATATAGAGCTTTCTTAAGTTTGTAAACATGATTTGGAAATTTTTCATTTTCAAAAAGTGGTGGTTGTTCAACATATACTTCTTCTTTTACAAATCCATTTAAAAAGGCACTTTTAACATCCATTTGAAATAATTTGAAATTATTATAATTTGCGAAAGCAAGTAGAATCCTAATGGCTTCTAATCTTGCTATGGGAGCAAAGGTTTCACCAAAATCTATTCCTTCTTCTTGACAATAACCTTGAGCGACTAACCGGGCATTATTTCTAATGACCTCACTTTGTTCATTCATTTTATTTTTATAAACCCATTTTGTTCCAATTATAGTTTTATTTTCAGGTCTAGGAATAAGTTCCCAAACATCATTTCTAGTGAATTGATTTAATTCTTCTTGCATAGCCAAAATCCATGAATCATCAGTTGATGCTTCTTTTGGATTTTTGGGTTCAATAGTTGATATAAAAGCTACATTGCTCATTTTACTTAGTTGATTTCTAGTTGTAACAACAGATTGCATATCTCCTAAACTATTTTCTATGGGATGATCTTTTAAAAGTTTAATCCTTTTATTAGGATGATTAAATTCATTATTAGTTTCAATTGACTCTTGATTTTGAGTAATTAAATCCTCTTTATCATTTGTCTCTACAAAAATTTTGGGATTTTCATCAAATGAAACATGCATTTTTTTCTCCAATGGTGTTAGTCCTTAAATTAAACACTCTGTATGCTTTGCTTCTATTAGAATATCCGATAAAGATACCTTTGTCGGATTTAGGATCAAATTTATCTAAGTCATCTTTTGTATTTAAAATAAAACATTTACTTCCAAAAATTCTAAAATAAGATACCGTAGGTTTCTTTCCGTGAAGAAGTTCATAAGATGTCTTATCAGTTAAAGGTCTTATTAAGATTCTATTTAAAATATAACAGGCGGTAGCAACTGCTTCTGCCCAAAAATGTTTTGGTAAATTACTATCTGAAAGCATAGTTCTCGCACACTCTTGAATCGTCCTATTTTTACGTTCTCCTACTCCGTTTTGTTGTGGAGTTCTTGGAAATGAAAAATTGTGAGTTATCCCCTTTTTATTGCAGAATTCCTCAAACTTTTCATTTTCAAATTCACCACCGTGATCACTACGGACGGTTATAATTTTTACAGAAAGTTGATTTTGAATCCTTTTTGTAAAGTTCTTAAAACATTCAAAAGTATCACTTTTATGTTTCAAAAATACTGTCCATGTAAATCTAGAATAATCATCTACAATTACAAAAACATATTTACTGTGATTTATTGACTGAATTTGAGATGGACCAAATAAATCAAGATGAAGTAATTCAAGAGGTTTTGAATTTGAAATCATATCTTTTAATTTAAAGGAACTTTTTCTAAGTTTTCCTAATTAACATGCATCACATAAACTATCTACTTTAAAATTCATTTTAGGGAGACCTCTTACTAGATCATATTATGATAGTCTAGATAAGAGTTTGAAATTCAAATGCCCAAATCTCTTATGCCAAATCCAAGGGTCACTTGTATTTGCCAAAAGACACAAGTTATCATTTGAAACTTTCATACTAAGAATATAAATATTCTTTTTCCTAATTCCCTCAAATATTATGGTTGAATTATTATCTTCAATGTGACACTTATCTTTTCAAATTTAATTTTATATCCTTTATCGCAAAGTTGACTAATACTTAGCAAATTATGTTTCAGATTCTTAACTAGCAAAACGTTAGTAATAATAGGAGTTATAGAGTTACTGACATTGCCGATGCCAATCACATATCCTTTTGTGTTGTCTCTAAAGTTAACCAATCCTTCGTCTTTGTATATTATATCATTCAGCATATCCGGATTACCAGTCATGTGTCTAGAACATCCACTATCGAGTATCCATTAATTCTTTTTGATCTGCACAATTTGTCCATTGTGGATTGATTCTTCAACACCCATAAAACATGTTTCCTGCACATCATAAAAACCTTGTGAACGATTTGACTTTGAATATAGATTATATGCAGACTTATGATACAATGATGATTTGAATATTTTAAACAAGTATTAACAAAATTTTCAAATATAGCCATTAAAAAGTTTTCAAAATTCAGATTATGAAACTTTGAAAACCTTGCTCTAATACCAAATGTGAGAAATACGGATTACGAATCTTAAGGCTAGTATAAACACTAGAGGGGGGTGAATAGTGTTTTAAGAAATTACTAATTCTTTTCGAGTTTATATTAATTTGAACACAAATGTATACAATATTCAGACACATATATGATCACAGATTCAAACATAGATGCAAATATAAAGTAAAAGCAGTAAAGGAAAGAACACACCGGATTTTATACTGGTTTGGAGTTACCCTACATCCAGTCCCGCACACAAGTGCAGATTTCCTTTCAAAAGCAATCTTTACAATTACAACCCTCGATTTCAAGGCCACGAGGTACACCACTCCAGATTCACAATTCTCTGGGTAGAGATACTTGATTTCCCGAGCAACAAGTTCACCCAATTGATTTCCTAGTCTACAATCACACCTTTTCTCACTTGATTGATTTCCAAGGCTACAATCACACCTTTTCTTACTTGATTGATTACAAAGAAGCATATAACTCTGAATAGCACTGGGATCTTGTTGAGATAGTGATAGAGAATCAAACCAGAAATGATCTAGTTAAATTCAATGGTGATTTCGGCAGAGTAATGGTAAGAATATATATAAAGAAATGTGGAAGAAGAAGAGGAGTGAAAACCAGAAAAATATTGTTGAAAATTCATTGAAAACATCCCCTATTTATAGAAGAACAACAGCCATGTCTATTCGTGAAAGGTTATGGCGAATAGACACTTCTTTTGAAATTCAAATTTTTGAAACCAACTACCACTATGTCGACATGGGTATCTTGGGTATGTCGACATCCCAAAGGAAATTTTGGTAATTTGTTTTTCTTTGAAAATTACTTCTATCTTATATTAAAACTATTTTAAACTTTATAAATATACTTAACTATAGTTAAAATACATCAGTAAATATAGAGAATAATGTATATAAAATTTTACTATAATTTTATATTTAAATCTAATTATAAATATATTATAATTAAAAGATAGTTTAAAACAAACGAAGTTTAAAACAAGAGTTTATTTAAAAACAAAATCAAAGAAAATTTTAAGGCTAAAACATCTTTTTGAAAATCATTTGGAAAGATAATTTTTAAGGCTAAAACATTTTGAAAAGCAGTTTTGAAAATCATTTTGAAGTAGTTTTGCAAGCTTCTTCCTGCAGAATATCTCATCACATCAGGACTCGAGAACTTGTACAAAACCAGGATGTTCATGGGTTTGTAAGCCAATTGTCGTAGGTTTGTAAGCTACTTGTCGTGGGTTTGTAAGCCACTAAAAAGGTAGAAATGGGTTCCATCCCAAATGAAATATGGAGTGAAGATTTCAGTGCTATTATGAAGTTTTAACATAATTCTAGACTCAATACTTATCTTGTACTATTTTATAATCTAGCTATTCTTGATATTCTTGATACTCATGAGTCTTCAATCTTGATATCTTGAATCTCTATACTGTACAGTCTTCATTCTTGATACCCGCATGGTTAAATCCTGCACATACATATATATCTAAACTATAATGTTAGTATTTATATTTTATAATCTTATTCTAAGGTTGTTGTCATCAAAACCATCATCTCAAGGACTAACAGTAGACACCATATTAAAATGTTTAATTATATTCTAATATTTAATTATATTCTAATTGTTAATTATATGTTAGACATTTGGTTAAGTCAATCCTGATTTCAAACTAATATATACTCTGATGTTTAATTATTTAATCAAATACGTTTGAAATTTGAATTTATTAATTGATATCGAATCATAATATATACATATATAGACACACACAACCCTAATTTTGTAATCATGTGGCTATATATATATATATATCTGCGTGTACACGTGTCTCTGTGTGTGTATGTGTCTAAACTATATATATGTGGTATTGTTTATATGTGTATACAAACTATATACATAAATTATAATATGTCTAAACACATGTATATACTTTGGTATTTATATTCCCGTTATGTGTATAAATTATCTTATGTATATGTAAGTATGTAAGTATAATATATATGTATATACAAAGGATATAAATCCCAATATCTATATGTTTATATATAAGTAGTTATACACATGTTCATATTATTACTAAATTTTCATGCATACATATGTTCCATTTTGCAAAATATCCCTATGTAATAATATGACCTTGCATATACCAAAAGTTGCAAAACAAAACTCCAAATTAACTGCGCACTTATAACACATTTATAACCTTTTATTTATATCCATAAATAGGAATATGACTTTCACCTAACTAATTAGTAGAAAAAAGGCCCTTAATTAATTATATTCTTGTAACATTTATGATCTATTATTTTCATAAATAAGAATTAGACCTTTCACATACCTAAATGTTATTATGTTATGTTATGAATATATATAATAATCACCAAAATAAATTTGATTAATAGGATTAATCAAATAAGTATAAAATATTTTAAATGAAATATGATTTTATTTATAGATATATATAGATATATATATATATATATATATATTGGATCTAATGCTAGTTAATAGACTTCACGGACCTATTAAGATCTAAATAGGAAAGTTTTTTGAATTTACTCATTTCACTCGCTGCTTAGACGGGTCGGACCCAATACTTTGGTTATGAATAAGTGTAGAATTCTTTTCATATAGATATTGGACTTACTATTAATTGGGTGTTTGTAAAAGATAAAGTTGGAATCGATTAAAAATGTCACATTTTTCTATTTCCTTTTTGATCTAGATTTGATTATGTCTAGAGCTAATGTATATTTTATTCTCTTCTTCTCTTAAACACCAAACATTCACCTATTTTGAAGATACCTGATTTTATTATATAAATTTGTATTTCATATATATATGTATGTATATAAGTGGCAATATATATATATATTACATATATGGTGTGCAGTTAGAGTGCTTAATGGCTATATAGCGGGGTGGTGCAAAAGGTTATAGCAATGATAAAACAGGGATATAATGAAAAATAGTGAAGATGCAAAAAGCTTAATTAGATATAAAACCAATATTTGAACTTAATTTATTCTCATTCTCATGTCATTTGTGTAGAAAAAATAAATATTGTTTGATTTTATAATAACATGATTTATGCAGACTAAATATGGTTACTACAATAGATTTCTTACTTTTATTAAGAATTTATGCCTTAAAATTAGTTCCCAAACTATGTTGATTTGGTTTAAAAGAGAATTAGTCAAATCAACCTTTTTTATTAATGTTGCTAAAGTGGGTGGTAAAAAGCCTTGATTTAGCGGGTATAACAGAATGTAACGGGCTTAAAGTGGATCATCTATTTAATAGCGCTAATTTGAAATAGCGTAGCGGTCGAAGAACGTTATGCACTATAGCGGGGATTTTGTGGGGCTTTAGCGGGCTTTAACTGAACATCATATGTGTGCGTGTGTGTATGTGTCTAAACTATATATATGATACTATAAATATATGTATACAAACAATATACACATATTATAGTATATTTAAACACACACACATACACACTTAGGCATTTATATTCCAGATATCCATATGAAGCTGTCATATGGATTTGTGAGTATAACTTATATGTAGGTACAATAGAAATAAATCCCAATATCCATACATATATACACATAGTTATACACATTTTTATACTTCATTATGCCATATTGTTATATCATTGAATGCATACATGATACATTTAAATAAACATTTAGTTAAATTAATTAATTTTCTTGATTATCACATATAAAATAATTATAAATAAAATATGATTTGATTTAGTAATAAGATTGGATCTAATGCTAGTAATAGATTATATAGACCCATTAAGATCCAAATAGGGATTTTTTTTTTGAAATATACATGTTTCATCTACTACAAATTGGACCTGGTTCCATCAAATACAATAGTTACAATAAATCTTTGCTTATTATTAACAAGTAAATTTGGTTAAAATATATAACAACCCTCCCGAAACAGACCTAAATCCTGACCAGAAAAGGTCCATCGGAACTTAGAACCATTCCAAGGCTGGCTGTTGGTTAATAAATTTTAAACAATAAATAGTACACAGAGTTATCTATCTATACTTTCATAATCACACAGCGGAATGGATAAAATATAATATCATAAGTACCCATTTCATAAATGAAAACCATTTTAGAAATATAACATGTTATTATCAAATATTACAACATGTCTACATAGAATCAGCATAGTACAATATTCCAAAATAACATAACTATCTAAACTGGATACATTAAAAATATTTAAAAAGCATAAATAGATAGATAACTGCCACAAGTCTGCATCTTCACCTTCGTCGCTAAAGTCAGGATTGTCTCCTCTAACCTGTGTGTTGTAATGAGGAGTGGGTCAGAACAACAAATGTCCAGTGAATGAGAATATCAGGCTTTACTGTAATGACCTTGAATTTTGGTCATTAATTGAATATTTGATTAAAATAAAATATTACAATAATTGGGTTTTAACCATTAAATAACTTGAATTCAAATATATGGATTATTTAAATTCTTTGAATTGGGGAATTTAATATTTCAATAGTGTTTTAAAATAGTGGGATTTAAAATTTTAATATAAACTAAACGGATTTAATGTTTTTATTTAATCCTTTTTAATTAATTAATAACCACGGTAAGTTCATTCTTCAAATTTATTTGCAGTAATAAATGGTTCAAATAAATAATCCTAAATTTTATTTATATTTTTACAACTCGATTTTTATTGATGTATTTTTAGTTTAGTTTATTTGATTTTTTCATAATTTTTAATTGGGAAAATATTGAAATTATTTGTTTAACAACTTATTGATAAATGGAAATGTTTTTGTGATTTTACAGAATCCTATAACCAATGTATATTATTATTGTTTTGGAGTCGGTTGTTGTTCTGAGCATGACCGTATTTTTGTTTTATTAATCGGAGTTCGTATTTGAACGAAAAACCTATGTGGCGAGACGCTAGAAAACGGTAATATTATATATATATATATATGTGTGTGTGTGTGTGTGTGTGTTTCAACATTTAGAAAAGCACACTGGCTCCTCTCCCTCTCTTCATCTTTACTGTTCTATTGTTTTAAAGGCAAGCATAGATCCACTTACTTCTAAATTAAAAACAATTAAAATAAAAAATAAAAAATAATGATCTTTCAGTGTAAGAAGCCAAGGTCTTCGATCTATGTTAGTATGAAGGGGTTTGGCAGCTATTAGAGGAGGTCGACGGTGAATGTCGTGAATTTTTAAACTAGTGTTTAGTATATTGGGAAGTATGGTCATCGATTAGAGAAACAGAGGTTGTTTTTGAGTTTGGGAAGGGAAATAACACCAAGGGTTGAAGTTTGGGAGGTCGCGGTGCCTTGGTGGTGGTTGCGTCCATTGTACGGATGGGGTTATAGTGTGGGTGTCACGTTTTTGGTGAGGGGTCTGGACGCAACGCATGTGAGCATGGAGGTAGAGATCGAGGAGCAAGATTCATCAGTGACTTCGGTTTGGGTTTTCATGCACCGAAGTGGGAGAAATGGTGGAAGAATGATCGGTCATGGGATTGAGGGTAACAAGTTTGAGAGGCATGTTTAAATGGGAAAGAAGAATTAAATTTGGGGTAGTTAAGGTTGAATTGTAATTAGTGATCAAATTATTTATATTCAAAAATCGATAACCTATATATTGAATAGCTTGTACATACGAAGTCCAATTGAGATAAAACTTTTTGCATAGCGCTTGTAATGGCGAAAGCTTTGCGATGGAATTGATTTGGTTGAATTTGGAGGACCATGAAATGTAACGACCTGAATTTTCAACCCTCGAAAATTGGCACTAATTCATCCTCATGCCACAAATCCAAGTGTCGAAAAGCCCGATTGTTAGGGAAAAAAGAAAATAAAGATAGAACAGAATCTCACACGAATGGAATAACATATATTATTTTAATATAAAATCTTTACAGTGGAAAATTATGAATACAATATCAGAGTCTAACCTAGATTCAGCCTAGACAGTTATAAATTTCAATCCTTACAAATGCTGAAAACCAAACAAACAAATGAAATAGATGCAACGGATAATAGAATACATCCATACATAGATAAAGATCTCCAGCTCTCTTCTGGAAACTCCAAGCATCTTCAAGTAAACCTAAAACTACTCGGATCTGACCCGAGTATTATAAATACCCGGATCAGGCTTGATAAACCAACGTGAGATACTCGAAATTTTAAATGTTGATGTAAATCAAAACCTTTGAAAAGAAGGGTATCTCATAAGACCACGCCCACACATAAATACTGATGGGTTTTTATATTATGATAACCAAAATACATTATACTGAAAAACACTTTGATGTTATTATTAATGACATTCTTTTGAAAACATTTTTCAAGTAATATATCAAAATAAAGTATCAATATCTGGACTAAGCATATGGTAATATATCCGAACTAGGCCAATGGAATACACTGGACGGAATATATGATACCAAAGGAGTAGTTGAAATGTTTGCAAAGCATTACAGCTATTTTGGGAATACAATCAAAACCATAAAGCTCATATTGGATTTGGAATTTCCAACATGATAAGGAACTAGTGGCTTTTTCCTTCGATCCACACATAGCAAACATAGTTCCCACGATGCCTTAATTGCTTTTCTCAAGCAAGTCACTTGGAACTGTACTTGCTACTCTACCAATATCCGGTAGCCTTATCACTTTTTGCAAGCTAGCTACTATATTCAAATAAATGGGGCAATAAATGCCTTGAGGATCCAGATTCCACTGGACTCCTCCATACTCAAACAACCGATAGCCTGAAATATGTCATGCAGACCACATAATTACCCATATCATCTTCGGGATGTGAGGCTCGAGAGGCTACGCTCTTCTTTTCATAAAGCCATACTTTGTTTTTCACAAAGCCACACCTTATTCCTCCATAAAGCACAATCCACTCAGAATGCCATATTGGCATTCCCTAATCACACAACTGATTTCTACAAACGTATAACTCCTGAGCTCATACGTCTCAGGAAAGGGTGTTAAGCTAAGAGAAGTTGCCTTCTCCGCCACCAAGCAGATAATACGGTTATAGAGATCGATTAATATGATCAGAAATGCAATGTCAAACATTCGTCCATACAAGTCCATTCTGGGACTAAATGAAACCGAAGGCACTCCTCCTACTACCATTAGTAGGGAGTAGTCCTTGCAATCCAAAGATTTCAAAACATGATGGGACCACTGCTATAATAAATGTCTCTATATTGGGAGCAACCCAGAGAATTTCAACAAGCAGTCTTTTCGCTATGAAGAACTTCGGTCTTCAATAATCATCACCTTCAACATGTCTTCACTTTCGAATGAATACATTGGTTCGAAGTGGTTTTCAGATAGGAGTTACCCAAATCCGATCCCGATTCTTTCGAACCAATCATCGATTAAAAGGATGTTAAGTTCTTATGTGACGATCAATTATCATTCAATTTAATTCATCTTTTTATTCATTCATAAATATCTCTTAGATATATATTCTTTTAATTATTCCTTTATCTTCTTAACAGTATATGGAATCATTATGCCTCATTTATCAAATCATTAAGTAAATTTAAACCTTTTTTATCTTGGAATAATTCCAAATCAATTCACCTTTTACTTAGGAAAATATTTCCAAATCATTTATTAAACCTTAATCAAAGATTTCTTATTTCCAAAACATTACTTTTAAATAGGTCAAAAACGATGCTATTTAAGACATAGTTTACTGCAAACTCAAAACAATTAATTAGAAATTAAAATAATTCCAAATCATTTATTTAAATCTTTATAAAGATTTCTTAATTCAAAACTCAAAATTTTGATTGAGTTAAAACCATGTTATCTAGGATGTTAATCCAAAACCAGTAAATATTAAGTGGGGACAGTTTGGCACAGGTCCCTAATAAGTTTCAAAATACTCAAAAACCCCAGTAAAAAAAAGTTTGTAAATTAGGTCCCTAGAATTAAGTTACCAAATAATGGCATACACTTACGCAATTATTCAGTGAATAATTGCAGACATTTATGCAATTATATCAAAAAATTGCAGACATTTCCATAATTATGCACTGAAAAATTGCGGAAATTTCCGTAATATTTTCAAAAAATTGCGGAAAATTCCGCAATTATTCAACAAAAAGTTGCAGAAATTTCCGCAATTTTTTCAAATATTTGCGAAAAATTCCGCAATTATTTACCAAAAAGATTGCAGAAATTTCTGCAATTATTCACCGAAAAAATTGCATAAATGTCTGCAATTATTCAGTGAATAATTGCATAACTATATGCAATTATTTAGTAACTTAATTCTAGGGACCTAATTTACATACTTTTTTTACTGGGGTTTTTGTGTATTTTGAAACTTATTAGGGACCTGAGCCTAATATTCACTATTAAGTGAGTAGAATCTATAAAAATCATCTAATTCAACTCAATATCAAATCCCGTATTCAACCATTACTATGGCCGGAATTAAGGCGAAGTCATCATTTAAATTCCACGAATAGTACGGGTTCCCTCTTCGGGCTTTAACACCAAGTACAAGAAGATTATCTCCAAAAAATCCAAGTTATGTATATTTAAAAAATTATATCCTTTATACTTTGGAAAATTTTGATCCGAGTAAATAAAATTTACTATCCCCTCCATCGGGCTAGTTTGGATAGCCAGGGAGAGTAGAAAATTGGTTTTCCAAACTCAAGCCTAGACATTATCTCTCTGACACCCACAAGGCGGTCAAGTTATTTGATTGACTCTAAATCATTAGACCTTTAATCATTCCATAAATCCTTTAAAATTACATTTAAAATACTTTATTAATCATTTGAAAACATTTACAAAGGATTTGGAAAAGAACAGTTGCATTTAAAACCGTATTTCAAAAGTTATAGAAAAGTGCCGCGAAAAAGTGCTACGGAAAGTGCTTTTTAAGCTATATTGATCAAAATGACATTTTATCATTTGAAAATTTGTTTTTATTACTCAAATCACTTTTAAAACATTTTAAATGATTTATAAGATTTATTCTGTATTTTTAAACATTTTAAAAATAGGTATCTAAAACATTTGCGACATTGGCCACCGAACTGCCAAAGCGCGATTTTCTCGAAAACTTTATTTGCTCATATTTCAAAATCTATTAAATGAAATCTCGGTCGTTTTCTTTTGTTTGAAAACCATAGTCATAAGAGTTCGGAAAATTCTTATTGTAAAGAAATTCGACTCTGATTCCATCCTATAGAATTATTTAACTTTTACGGCACGAAATCGCGAACTACCTTTACGCGACGCGCCTATTTTGACTCCAAACTTAATATTTGTCAAAACTTCTCCAAACTAAATTTAATGTTTATAAAACATTTATAAACCATTTTCAACATTTAACCAACATTTTTCCATATTAAATCTCTTTTCCACTTTTAAATCATTTCATAATATCATATTATTATAATATTCATTTTCCACCTTTTCATATTTTCAAAACCATTAAGAGGCTAAATAAACTCCATATACACATTACATGAATTCATTTCTATTAATTAACCATTTTATTATGATTTCTCATAATTTATCATAACTAAGTTATCAATCATATCAACATCCATATAATCAACCATATAATCATTCAAGTTATCAACCATTCATACAAATCATTAAGAGATTTAATGATCATATTGTCATATTTAAAATAGTTATAGATATTATTTAATAAACAATAAGTACTCTTATGGCTCCACTCCACCAATCTTTTCTATAGCTTCTTGAATCGATTCCTGCAGCTCTCCGGCAGCACTTCCTCCTCTTTTCCTTGCTCCGGAGCTTCCCAATTACCTTATTTCTTCTTGTAGTGCTTGGCCTAGCTTCTTTGGAGGTGGATGTGCTCGGCCAAAGGAGGAATAGATGGTGGCCATGGGTTATGTTGTGGAAGAGGAGTGTTTTGAAGTGATTTTTAGATGGATTTGATATGTATATACACTAGTATTATTTTAATTTCTTTTCTACTATAATTTCTTCTTAAATTTTCTAAGGTGGAAGCCATTAAAAAGCTTTGATAAAGTAGCTGAAGAAGATGAAGAAATTAACAAATGAAGAAGTGAAATGGTGCATGTATTTATAGCCAAAATTTAGCAAAATATCTTACATCACTTCCTTCCCATCACATCACTTTATTATATATATATAATTATGTTTAGTCACATTACCCTCTTTTTGAAAGTTCTACGGGGTGGATCGTGTAGTGTATATGCAAGTATATGTGATAAAATATATGATGCAACTAAAACAATATTAATCTTAGTAAATATAGAATAAGCACACCAGGATTTTATACTGGTTCGGACCTCCCGTCCTACGTCCAGTCCCGAAGCTCCCTTTCGGAATTCGACTATCAAAAACCCTCGCTTCGCCCGGAGGAATAGGCTTGGTTACAATGAGTTGTTCTTGCCAAATGTGTGTTCTAGTATAACACGGATGTTGACTAATTAGTACAATTGCTTCCAATATATCTAAAGAGTACAGTCTATGAAGAACTGAATATATGGAAGAGTGAATACAAGTATAGATTGCTAGAGTGCAGAAATCAAGAATATGATAGAGTTAGAGAGCGTAAGTCAGTAAGGTAGTCAGGTAAGATCTTTCTCTTGATTTTTGATGTTATATATAGTTGTAGATAGGTATGTTGAGTAGTTGCATCCATTAATGAGTGCTCTATAGTTGCTTCTATTGATGATGAAGAGTAGCAGCAAAGAGAAGCGGAGATGTCCATTCGAATGTGACAGTTGAAGTCTTTATTTGAAATCCGAGTTTGAAATCAGACGTCTGGTATTTGTATCAGACGTCTAATACTATATTTTTTTTGAACATAGTAGTTTTCAGACGTCTGAGTGCCATTAACAAACGTTTGGTTTAGCCTGTTTGTTATTCCAGAGGACTTTTCCTGACGTCTGGCTTGTGCACCCAGACATCTGATACTTGTGCATGTCTGTTTTGTGCATCTTTTCTTTTGCTTCTTTGTACCTATCGACTTATAGTCTCTTATAGTGTCCTTTGAGCCTCCTTCTTGTCTTTCTAGTGATGTTGTTCTAGCAAGTTCCTGTATATATGCATATATATGTACATATGATTTTCATTGTATAGTTGTTGTCATTAAAACCATGGATTTGATTTCCTAACAATCTCCCCCTTATTTATGATGACAACTATACAATGTACTTATATATAATTTTTATAAATCTCTCCCTAAATATGTGCTTTCCATTATCTCTCCTCCTTTGTCATTATCAAAAAGAATGAGGGAATCATATTTGCAAATTCCAAAATCTTTCCTTTTGTTTCTCCGAGTACCGGCAATAAATAAAAATAATTTTTTGGTACCCACTTACTATGTTAGGGTCCGGGGGGTTAGGTCTTTGGAAACCATACCCATTTGGGTGTGGTTGAACCTTTATAAATATAATTTTCATTATTAACTACCATATCAAAATAATCATCAATGTATTTTTCTCTATTTTTCCAATTAACATGAACCCAAATACTTAGATAATTTTTATTCATATTTCTGTTCAATGATTTTGTACTTCTAGAGAAATTATAAACATTATTGTCCATAAAAGTATTTGAGTTTTTATAAAAATTTGATCTAGACTTTACTCGAAATTTAGTACTAGCACTAACATTTTTTCTATACATGAAAGTGTATCTAGTGCTATTTCTACGATCAGTTTTATTATATCCTAAACCACTTTTGTCATGTAAAGGTCTAGAACTAGATAAAATCATGTTTAAATCCTTTTGACCTTTTTTAAATTTTGTGACTTTAGTGTTAAGTTTATCAAATTTAGCTTTGAAGTCAAAATTATTATTTTCAAAAGAAATATTACTGTTTTTCAAAATATCAATTTGCTTGTTTAATTCAGAAGTTTCCCTTTTTATCGTACAGTTCTCATTTTCGAGAAGAAAAATTCAAGATTCTGAATTATCTAAAGATGATTGTAGTAAATCATTTGTCTTTTCAAATCCATAATTTCTTTTGAAAAAATTTCCCTTTCTTTATCAAAGATAGTATTTTGATTTTGCAAAACATTGATTTCCTCCAAAAGATCATTGTTTTTATCTTCTAACTGCTCATTTTCTTTTTATAGGAAATCTTTTTGTGAAACAAGTTCTTCTACGGTATTTTCAAAACATTTAGTTTGTTTTATCAAAAAATTATTTTCCTCTTTTAAACTGGAAATTTCTTGCTCACAATCTTTTAACTTATCTAGAGCAATTCTATTAACTTTATTCAAGGTTTTACAATCTTTAATAATTCATCATGTGCTAACAGAAGATCTTTATATAAAGAATCTAAGCATACCGATTGTGATCTGAGTTTAGCCATAAAGCATTTGTTTGTTTTCTCTTTTGATTCTTCTTTATTGCTCTTCCTCTTCCTATTGCCTTGACTAGATCTCTTTATAGCCATTTATTCTAGGATGTTGTTACGATCTCTAGAATCCCAGGCTCTGATACCAATTGAAAGTTCTACGGGGTAGATCGTGTAGTGTATATACAAGTATATGTGACAAAATATATGATGCAACTAAAACAATATTAATCTAAGTAAATATAGAATAAGCACACCAGGATTTTATAATGGTTCGGACCTCTCGTCCTACGTCCAGTCCCTAAGCTCCCCTTCGGAATTCGACTATCAAAAACCCTCGCTTCGCCCTGAGGAATAGGCTTGGTTACAATGAGTTGTTCTTGCCAAATGTGTGTTCTAGTATAACACGGATGTTGACTAATTAGTACAATTGCTTCCAATATATATCTAAAGAGTACAGTCTATGAAGAACTGAATATATGGAAGAGTGAATACAAGTATAGATTGCTAGAGTGCAGAAATCAAGAATATGATAGAGTTAGAGAGCGTAAGTCAGTAAGGTAGTCAGGTGAGATCTTTCTCATGATTTTTGATGCTATATATAGTTGTAGATAGGTATGTTGAGTAGTTGCATCCATTAATGAGTGCTCTATAGTTGCTTTTGTTGATGATGAAGAGTTGCAGTGAAGAGAAGCGGAGATGTCCATTCGAATGTGACAGTTGAAGTCTTTATTTGAAATCCGAGTTTGAAATCAGACGTCTGGTATTTGTATCAGACGTCTAATACTATATATTTTTTGAACATAGTAGGTTTTCAAACGTCTGAGTGCCATTACCAGACGTCTGGTTTAGCCTGTTTGTTATTCCAGAGGACTTTTCCAGACGTCTGGCTTGTGCACCCAGACGTTTGATACTTGTGCATGTCTATTTTGTGCATCTTTTCTTTTGCTTCTTTGTACCTATCAACTTTTAGTCTCTTGTAGTGTCCTTTGAGCCTCGTTCTTGTCTTTCTAGTGATGTTGTTCTAGCAAGTTCCTGTATATATACATATATATGTACATTTGATTTTCATTTTATAGCTGTTGTCATTAAAACCATGGATTTGATTTCCTAACAATTATATATATATATAATTATTATGTCTAGTCCCATCACTTTCTTTTATATATATAATTATTATCACTTTCTTTTATATATATGTATAATTATTATGTCTAGTCACATCATTTTCTTTTATATATATAATTATTATCACTTTCTTTTATATATATGTATAATTATTATGTCTAGTCACATCACTTTCTTTTATATATATATATATAATTATTAATTAACTAAGATGTGACAAGAGATAATTATGGTTAATGATTACAAATCTAAGATGTGACAATACTTAATATATATTTATATAAAATGTTTATTATTTTTAAGACTATGTCTTGTCACATCACTTACTAATCCAAATTAATATAAGATAATTTGTTTCTAAGTGTATTGTTATCTAGTTAATTAACTCTTATATATATATGTATATATAGTGTACAAAGACGAACAATGTTCCCGACAACTTTCTGGTGTCAAAAGGTCGAAATTTTAGTAAACGTTCTTCGGTCACATTTTCTGTTTTTCTATAAACTATTTAATTTGATAAACAAATTTTGAAAACAATTTCACCATCATTATTAATTAACTAAAATGGTTTTATTTTCATTATAAAACTTATATGTTGAATATTTAAAATTAATTAAATATTCACTAAACAAAGTAGTGAAATTTCGGGTCGTTGCATGAAATTTGGGCTAAAATCGGACATTGTTCGATTTTAGTTCAAACCAAAACGCTTCGGCTCCAATTGGGATTTCTATGAGTATAACTCGCCTTTTTGGTTAATCGGTAAGACAAATAGTAGATAAATTTTACTGTTTATGTTTGGTTGAAATTATTGGCTGTTTAGTTAAGATATTCGCTTTTACAAGCGATTGACATTTAAAATTGAAAATACAGGAAAATATGTTGAGAAATCCGGATTTCTCACCGTAGTGATTATAATTTTTAGTTATTTACCTGTTGATTTATTTCAGTTATATATCTGTGATATAGATTGTTAAATGGTGAAATGTGATTATTTGAGCATTTTGGATATAACACCGACATATGTGAAAATTGAACCTTTTTAGTATAAAAAGGTAGTTATAGCATCGGTTAAGTGCCATAGTAACTATGGGTCTCGATATAGTATTTTGATACTATAAATGGTTGATTTGTTTTGGAAATGATTTTTAATTTGGAAAAAGGATTTTTAAATTTGACTGTTTGGAATTTATTGATTAATTTAAATGAGTTTTTAAACTTCTCTATTTTATTTCAACTTCTTATTGTATTCTTTTCGACTATATATATATTTAAGTAAATGTTTTAAATAATTATTTTGAGAAGTATTAGATTTCATAGTTATTATTATAATAATAAATATTTATTTATATTTAAAAGCAAAATTAAAAAGGATTATCTTTATTTTAAAACGGGGATTTTGTGGTTTAAAAGGCGATACAAATATTTGGAATAATATTTATGAATCGTTTGTATAAATGTGATATAAAGGGATAGTTTTATATATATTATTTATAAGGGAAAGGTAGATTCATAAATAGGTTTTATAAGAAAAGAATGATTTTATAAAATAATATCCTATAAATAGGGAAATGTCACCATTTTGATAAATTGGAGGAATAAATGCCATTTGGGAATATATGAAATGATCGCATTATGGAAACTATATGAGTTTTATAATTATGTTTTGGAATTGTTTTTATATTTGGGTTTTGGTGTTATATTTTGAATTTTGTTATAAAAATGGGTTTGTAATTATATTAGAAAATTTATAAAATGAATTTTATAAATGAATTTTGGAGTTTTATAAAAGAGTTGCAAATGAGTTGGAATTAATAAAATAAGTTTAAAAATGGTATTTTATAAAAGAAAAGGGAGTTTATAAAGGATTTAATAAATAAAATAAAGGATGAGTTTATAGAAGGTATTAATTAAATTTGAGAATTTATAAAAGGAAGTTGAAATTATGTTTTAAATATTTATAAAGAAATCTATAAATAATATTTATGGAAGTATTCCATAAATGAATTTTCAGCTTATATTTATCAAAATGGGAATGTAACAACATGGTTTTGATTACCTAAAATTAAGTTAAAACATAACTTAATACAATGATAATTTAATAATTAAGAGATTTGGGGATTTTTATTTCAAATTTAAAGTGGAATTTGGAATAATGTGGAAGGAGCACATATAAATGATTTTCCAGTGAAAAATGAATATTTGGAGAATTTTAGTGTAATAATAATATTTCTAAGTGATTTAATTCTTTTCCGTTATAATAAAAGAAAATGGGAAAAAATTAATTATGAAATATGGGATTAATTTATTTCCAAGTATAATTATATGAATTATTTTGTTACCTTGGAAACATGGAAATGGAGTTATTCTTGACATGTTAAGTTTTGATGTTAAAATAGTGATTATAATATAAAAGACTATTTTACCCAAATTTGGTTTCAAATTAAAAGTGCAATTTTATTTATTAATTGAAAGATGGATTTTTAATTCATTTCTTCTTTTTGCAAATAAAATTTAACAAATAAACTAGTATTGATTTTATAAAAATAATGCTAATTTGTTAAGACAATTTATAATTTAAAAGCATTGTTTATCCTTTCCTTTGTAAATTGAAAAAAAATGAAATGCTTTAATTCTTTATTTGAGTATTAATTAAGTTTTTGCCTAAATAAGAATAAATGAACTAAGGTAGGAATTGAGAAATAAGAACCTATGCGTTCTCTTCTTCTCACTTCTCGGTTTTATGAAACTAAAGAGAAACTTACGTAAGAACTGTTCTTTCCAAATTCTCAAAACCCTAGCCTTCCAAAAATCCAAACAAATCAAATAAATTACCAAAAATCCTTAAATTCAAATCCTAGCTTCTCTTCAACTTTCTAAGAGTGACTAAGGATCGTGTAATATGATATATTAACTAAACTATTTACTTGTGTGGAATATAAATAAAAAAGTAAAAGTAATAAAGTAAATGACACAAGAGATTTTTATACTGGTTTGAAGTTCCCGTTCTACGTCCAGTCCCAGACTCCTTCTGTATTTAATTGATACCCTCACTTAACTCGGAGGAATAGGTATTACACAGCCTGAGCAACTGAGCAGGACTTCAACCGCCTAGACAACCGAATATGACTTCAACCACCTGAGGATACTACAATAGGACTTCAACTATAAATAGCAGAAATGTATTTGACTGAGTATGCCCTTGAATAGCACTAATAAGTCAATAACGTAGACCCTTCCTATAATCTTCTCTTTTGTGGTATATCGTGTAGTTTGTGAAGAAAGGAAGTAATTTTGACCACAAGAAAATATTCTTGAATGATCGTGTGATCAAAAATATAAAGGAGTTTGGAATTGAATGCTTGAGAGTTCAATAGTAAAGGTAGAGAGAATTGCAAATAGAACTGATGAAGAAAACAATGAAATAATTTTCTTTATGTATACTTTAATAGTTGCAATCATTCATGAAAAGAAACGATGAAAAGTTAGGACTACAACTCTTGATTTAAGAGATGTAACCCTTCATGAAGAAGAGGTACCCTTTTAGAAAACTAGCCGTTATACAGATTCAGCTGGATGAATAGATTGTGGTAGCCAACTGATTCGATGATTTTGAAATCAGCAAGGAAATAGTTCACCTTATTCAGTTTTCAGCTGGCTGATTATAGTCATTCAGTCGGTTGAATGTTCAAAGATATTCATGTGTACATGCACAGATTCAGTCAGCTGACTTGGGTGGTTCAGCCGGCTGAATTTCAAGTTTGTTTTGATGTTTATGAAAATTCAATTTCTGAAAAATCATGTGTGCGTATATACCACATAGAGATTTTAACAACTTTATACCTCTAAACATAAACATTATGACTGATAGTACTTTGTAGCATCAATTTGGTCTTCATTTTGATATAATTATCTCTTTGTAAAGTTGATATCATTTCCTGCAAAAGTGGATAGTATATACAATATATACTCGTATAGTTGTCACTATCAAAATATAAGGTTCTAACACTTTCTTCACCTTGTAGACCCAAAAATCTTGAGTACTGGCCATGGTTAGAGGTTGAATTGCAAAGAAGAAAATTGCAAATCTGGAGCTGAAAAAGCCTGTCGCTAGGAAAATCATAACTAATTCTAGAAAAATCGGAAAAAATATGAAATTTTGGTATGTTGTTCTCCACTCATATATGCACCTTCAATTAAAATTTAATGGAAACATATTTAGATTTGCTATGTTAAATTCATACAGCACTAAGGACAAAATTCAAATAATTTTAGTTTTTTTTGGTTGAGACTAATGCATGCAATTTGGAGCTTTAAGTATGTCAAAGGTGAGTTTACCTCACAATTTCTACTCTAAAATAGATGCTATTGTTGATATGTGAATTTGCTTGAATCTATACTGTATATGATCTCAATATAGTGTTGAATTCCTTGTCTATTTGAATTGGATTCTCTGTTTGTCGAAAACCCACCTTATATATTCATGTTTTGCATCCAATTATATATGTTTATAGGCTTGCATGAATGCTAATACAGTGCTCTAGACCTTCAGGGAGTCAACGTAGGAGAAACGAACGGAATCAGATTGTTGGGGAGCCACCAGAGTCGCCTGGAAGTCTATCCAAGCGATGCAAACGGTGGACCGGTCTACCCGATCGGTGCACCAGTCGTAGCCTAGAGTTGACTCCCAGGCTTTATTCTTTTGGTCCTCGATCGCCCTGTTCACCACCCGTTTGTCCGGCCCTAATGTTATTTGCTTGATTTTGGTGTTGCATTTCATATCATTTTCATTGCCATTTCCGGGTTTTTTTTTTGAATTGATGAATTCATTTCGATGTTTCTATACCATAGAATTCCTCTATGGGCCTTGGGATATTGATTTGTGAATTGATGAATTCATTTTAGTGTTTCTATACAATATGATTGCTCTATGGGTCTTGGAATTTTGATTTGTGAGTTGATAAATTCATTTTAGTGTTTTTATACCAAAGAATTGCTCTATGTGTCTTGGGAGTAATACACAAACTTTTGATGCATGTTTTTCAACTTGAATTTATAAAAGGCCGATTTCTAAATCTAACCATTTTATTGAAATCTTTTTAAGTATAAATCTGATTTCTATATAAAGAAATTTAAATATATATATATATGTATATATATATTATTTATTCTCATTAACAATGGTTTTGAAAACGATTTGGAGAAATGGTTTGAAAGTGTACTAATATATATTTTAGCTATAAATCAATATATTACAAGAATGATTTTAAAATGAAATATTTTCATAAAATTGCACGACATCGATTGGATGAGGAGTTGATTTAATTGGTTAAATAAAACGAGTGGTATGGAACACTCGTGTTTGTTTTACCGGTTAATTCCCAGACTTTTCGACCGAACCATTGCTACACACAAATGGAGTTGAATATAGTATAGTAAACATTTGAGTAAAGCTGTGTGGTATGGGACACATGGTCGTTACCTATTCGGTTGCTATATGAAAGTAAATAACACTTATATCGATAAGTTTATGACTCGCGCTTGGAATTTATAGAACTTGTTCCTATCTTCAAGCTTACGCGTCTCATACATATCTTAGAGTTTATAGGTCTTGTACCTAGCTTGGAGTTTATAGGACCTATTCCTATCTTGGATTTTATAGGTCTCGTACCTATCTTGGAGTTTATATACTTATACGTCTATCTTGGAGTTACATACATATAGGTGAATTTATTCACCAATCTTGGAGTTTTGGGCCTTTTCCCCCTTTTGAGATTTCTAGATTTGTAATTGTGATTTCTGGACTTGATGTTATTTATGTTATCACCAAATCATTTTGGGGATTTTTATTTTTAAGAAGCTATCATGGGATTTGATATTTGTTGATTACATTATTGAAGTATTGAAGTATGCTTGATATTTGTTGATACTTGACTTTGTGACTACATTCGAGATCTAGTTCATTTTATCTATCATTCATCTTCTAACTCATTTATTTTAGCCTAGACTGACCCGTTTACTATTTTATAATACTCGGGTCAGAACTAGATGTTTCAGGTCCTTCAGCTTGATGCTTTTAGGGTGGACTTCCTATCAGTTAGCTAGATGTTTACTTTTGTCATCACTGTGTATATATTGATGTCATGACGTATCTTATATCGAGCTAGACTCCTTTTGTGTACATATTCGTATATTTGGGATGTAGTACCTTTGTATTATGTAGTTTACACCATGTATCTATTTTGTGTCTGTTCAGACTTATGTCTATTTGTATTCCACTGTGTCTGATTTATGATTCTGTGATTTGTATTTATCATATGTTATTCTGGATTTTTTTATAGCCACCATAGTTTTGTTTTAAGCTTGAATTGTATACGTCGATTCTACTTGAAAAATAAAATTAAAGTATAATATATATATATATATCGACGTATCAATGCTCGCTTAAAAGTAAAATCCATGGATGGTCGCTCCAAACCAGCTCTATTCTCTTCACTAGCTGACAATATTACTCTGTAATATTCTTTATTAGTGTGGGTCATGGGGTGGGGCATCATAGAGAATATTTTATAAAAGAGATATTTTTATAATAGAGATTTGATTTTTCCAAATTGCCTTCTAAATTATGGTGGTAGGGAATATTCTCTTTCCCTGCTTAACATCGAAAGAATAGTATTTGGGTTATTATTATCTTTGTTTTAAAAGATTTTGTTTTAATCCAAATTTTAAGTGCGGTTTCAAAATAAAAATCTTTCTTAAGATTTATAAATATACTTATACTGTTGAGATAAGTATATGAATATTTTCAAGGTAGTGAAAAGTGTTGAGAAGGGTTTTGTGAAATATATATCTTTGTGAAAGTATTTTTAATACTAGTAATTACAAAGTAATTTTAGATTAATTAAATGATTAATTTAAGAGGCCCAGAGTTGCTTTGTGCTTAACCAGTGTCATTTTCCCTTAGGGATCTATAAATCTATGTTTGGATTGTTTGTTTATTTGATAGTTAAATAACTGACTATCAAACCTTGACCAGTTTTAACTCTGGAAATATTTAGAGGAAATGCGAGAATTATAGAATAAAGTTAACTTAGGTGATATTACTATGCATATAAACTCGTGTGTTCTTCTAGGACAAAGGATAAGGAGATCCGTCCACTTAAGCAATTAGGAGGTGATCCCCTCTCTTATCTATTGTCTGTTTATTTCTGAAAGAACTGAGGATGAGTTTACCAGAAACTATCGAATGTTGTTTCAAAAAGACCTGAATCGGATAATCATGAATAATCCAAAAACCACTTCGATCCAACTTAAGCTACGTATTGAAGATATCGTGAAGATGATGGAATCAAAGATGGAGCTTTTAAAATGCAAGGGCTACTTGCTACTAATCCTGAGGGTGATTCCAAAATGGATGTAATAGAAGTAGTGCCTTCGGTTTGTTCATATCCTAAACAACCTATATAGATAGATGTTGGCACTGCATTGCTACTTGGAGTGCAGTGTAGCGTTTCAAGTAGGTTTATTAAATAAAAGGTAAAACGTGGCCTCTAGCCTCATCAACCAGGAATGACTAAAACAAGGATATGTAGCAGGGCTAAGTGGACCGCTCCCATTAGGGTGTATCATCACCTTTCTAGATTTACATTCATTTTACGGATTTGGTTAGGGCTCTCAGTAAAGGTTGCAAAGCAACCGGGGTAATGATACATTCGGTACTATACAGGAAGGGGTAGGCCGATCTTGTGAGCTGGGGTGTAAGACGTTCTTGTTCACCTCAGTACATTTTTCTAGAGGTGTAGTATGACAACTAGTATCCCAGTAGCCTTGTCATTGATGAAATCCATTCTCTAATATGTTCCTTTATGGTTTTAGTTGTATACCTATTATGCTGGAATTTAATTAATGTAACATTTTCGGCTATGTTTAATATGTATTTGTATCCTGGACATTATTATAATATTAGAGGATTTCTTATAAAATATTTTGGTTATCGTAAAGTAAAAACTCATCCGTTTTTATTTGCGGCGTGGTCTTACGAGATACCCTTTGTTTTAAAAGGTTTTATAACTTTAAAAATCCAATTGACGTGTGTTTCTCATGCTAGTTTACCAAACTGATTCGGGCATTGTTTTCTTTTAATGCTCGGGTCACATAACATATTTAAAAATTCAGTTTGAATGCATTAGAGCTCAGGAGATGAGCTAGAGACCCAAGACATATCTATGTATTTCTTTTTGCTTCGTTGCATGGTTTTGTTGTATTCATCAAAAATTGTAAGGATGAGTTGTTATAATTGTCCAGGCTGATGGTTAGTTAGTGTACTCTAATTGACATATGTATGTATATTACAGTTTTTCTTTTGTAAAGATCTATGGTATATTATATTTTACTCGTCATGTTGTGAGACTCTATTCTACCTATTCTTTCTTTTTCCCTAATAATCTATCTTTTTGGAACATGGATGCTTGGCATGTGAATACCATAGATGTATTAGCGTTGACTTCTAAGGATCGAAAAGGCGGGTCGTTACATTTACTATAATTGTATTTAGGCAGTATCATTTAAATAGGAAATAGGAATTACGTATTTATAACTATACCATACTAATAACTTTAACTATAAGTCCAAAGGCATTTTTAGTCTAATTCCAAAACTCCAATGAAACTAACATCAACGATGCAATATAAAGCATCCAAACCATTAAATACCTTTTATTGGGAATTAGGCAGACTCTAACCATTTAATACCTAAAGAATAGGCAGATCCTCGTCATTTAATACCTAACCCATTTCCAGTCCCTTTATGAATTCTAGCGCAACTATTGTTAACGATTCAAGAGAGAGAGCCTCCAAACCACTTAATACCTTTTCATTAGAGATTAGATAAATTCTGACCTTTTAATACCTACAAAAATAGGCAGATCCTCATCATTTAATACCTACCCCAAAGCGGGCTCCTATATGGTTCTCAGTACTAGCATCATAAGAAATACCATCAAGTCACTTAATACTTCTCCTAAAGGAAAGAAGCGGACCCTACAATAGGCACTTAATACCTCCAAACCTAAAGCAGACCCCTTTAAAGATTTCTCCTATCATATCAATAGCATGATTATGACCCATAACCTAATCTGTGACATCTCAGATTAATCCGACTATTCGTAGGTACTGGTAACCAGATTAACTGGGCATATTTACCCTACAGAATTGGGACTAACCTCACGTCCACTGGGGTTATTTATTATAGGTGATGTCCCATATCAGTCTCCAAAGTTACATTGCTAGTGGCCATATTTAATTGGGCATAATTCTATATAACTTTAGACTGACCTTCTATCTCTATAACTTAGTCATACTACATATATATATATACCTGTTAGCACCAAAATTGGTCACTAACATCCAAATATAGATGAAAGCACCAAATCACAGTTACAGATCGCAGATAGAATGTATGTAGAGAGTATAAATATAAAAAACAGTGAAAATTAAAAAGTAAGCAGTAATAACAGAGGATTTATAGTGGTTCGGCTGACTCCGGCCTACGTCCACTCCAAAAATTTCCTTTTTATTGATGTTAGAATCAATTACAGTTACAATGTAGAGTTTTTAAAACAACAATGGTAGAGCAGCCTTAGTGTAGAAGAGGAAGAGAGACAGAATGGAGATCCCCCTTTTCTGAACCCTTACATGATGTATTTATAGGCAAAACTGGAGTTGCTGGACTTCCTGAGTAATCCGGGCCCATCAAGCCCAAAGCCAAACCAGACTCCTCATCCCGACCGATCCCAAACTCTCCGCAAGCGAACCCGAAGTAGCCAGGGTACTGACCCAAAGTCCATCTCGAAGTTAATCCCAGAGCAAATCTAAACGCCAACCCACTCTACGCCGATCAGTAGCCTTCCTACTGAGCCACTTCAACATGCCTATCCACCCAGAGATGCCGAACCACTCCCTTGGCCCGACCCAGAGATGCCGATCCACTCCATACTCTAGTATGCCGATCCACACCACCAGTAACCGAGCCACACCACCATGTCATCCACACCACCAAGTCACCGAGCGGCACTTGCCGAACCAGCTACGTCGAGACACATTCCACGAAGTCGACCGAAGCAACAATTTCTTGGACACAAGGCTGCCGAACGATGTCATGCCGACCCACTTCATATCCCACTGAGATACCGAGCGACAAACCGAAGCGAAGGACCTTAGGACTTGAAGCAACCGAGCCCCATTCCATACCGAGCCAGTTCCTTCCATTCCTACCGAGCCACCCCGACCGAACCACAATGCCAAGCGACAACCAAGGCTGACTCATGATCTAACTAGGCCGAACCACCTTCCACGACAAGCCACCAACACGGCCGAGCCACTAACACACCGAGCCACCCATGCCGAGCCACCTAAAAGACTCGAAGAAATCATCCATACAACTCGAAGCTCGAATCCATACGACTCGAAACAAATCCAGGGCAACTTGCGACTTATCGAAACCGAAGTTTCAAGTATCCAATAACCTTCGTCCATCGACTATGACGAATCTCGGCTGTAGATCCATGATTATTATCCATGCTTGATCGTCCTTCCATCAAGTTGACTAAATCCATCATGAACCAACCTCGATGAACGAGTGGTCAATTTAGTTAAGTCCGCCTATCTACGGCCTTGCCAAAAGGCGGGTTAACACTTGCCTCCCAAAACATGCCTTGCAATTGGAAGTTGTGTTTTGAATAGCCCCAAGTCTGATATCCGAAGTCCGTATGTTATCCACATCCATAATTTCTGATTCATAATCCAATCCATTTTATCCAAGTGCCATCGCCGTATCCTTATCTGAATCTATGACTACTCCGAGTCAATATCCAATTCCCATCCAGAAACCAAATCCTCATCCAATTTCATATCCATCCGAAATCAATTAACCGAATCCACGATCTCTCCGGATCATTTTATCCGAGTCTGGGACCTCTCCGGGTCCTGTAATCCGTATCCGGCACCGCTCCGGGTCCATGCCCAAATCCTTAGCTGTTCATAACCAATATCCAGATCCATAACTTCTCTGTGTTCTTGCCAAGCACAATCCACACTTGACGATCTGTATGAAGCAATGTCCCGACCGAAGTCCTAGACCGATGGTGATCTCGGTTCAGTGTCCCTGAACGCTAAGCAATTTCATGGCTTAAGTCCTAAGCCGAGTCCTGGTCCTTTTGGACCATAGCCGAGCATAGTCCATACTCGACGACCTGAAATAACAAGTGATTGACCGAAAGGGGCCTAAGTCCTAGGTCGAATCCTGGTCACTCCGGACCCTTGCCGAGCACAATCCATACTCGACGACCTGAAATAGTATCCGATAGATAATATGGGGCCTAAGTCCTAGGCTGAAACCCGGTCTCTCCGGACCCTTACCGAGCATAGTCCATGCTCGACGACCTTTTAGCCAAAAACTAGAGGAAAATCCAATCGAAATCCAATTCGAAATCCAAATCCAACTAGAAAACCAGAAATCCATATCAAAAATTAAACATCCAAACCAAAAACCAAACCAAAAAACCAACAAAACCGGGAGTTCAAACCGAACTCCAAAACCAAAGCAGAAGAAATCAAGTGTCCAGACCAAAAAAGAAAAAACAGATTTCACAAACTAGGGCATCACGGTTCATCATCGTCTCAGATCATGCCTAAGGGTTATCTCCATCCCCGTACATGAGTAAGCGACTTAGTCGTTAGCCGAAAGTTTGTTACTTATTCCATACCATCATGATCAGTTGATGACCAACCAACCACCATTCCTGGGCCTCGCGCCATCGTCGTTCAGGGTAGGCGGTGGTTGCTCCTGTTCCACCGCCGCATTCCGAGTTTCGACATATTGTCGCAGCTGACCATTCCGTACATGCTCCTCGATTATATTCTTTAGATGTCGGCAGCTGTTAGTATCATGCTCATCCAGGTCATGAAAGAGACAGTGCCTTCCTGATGCCCTTTCACGTTCTGAGGGTTCCCTTCTAGCCAGCCTTCGATAAGGAAGGCAATCCTGAGTATCCAAGAATATCCGCTCCAATGTTGCGTTCAATCCTGTGTATGTGGAGAATTTTGGTTCTCCCCAGCGCTTCCTTTTCCCTTTATCCTTGTCTTTACCCTAGCTTTCACCGGGCGGTCCTCCATCCTTAACCATGTTTACTTCCTTTGACTTCATATCCAAACATGCATCTTCTTGTCGAAGAAATCTCTCAGCTTCATGAAAGAATTCCCCGAGATCTAGTGTTGGATCCTGTATCAATGATACTTTGAAATCTGAATTATCCTTGACTCCTAATACTGCAGCCATCAGAACCATTGATGTATCCGGCCGATCCACTGAAGCAACTGCTGCATTAAACCGAGTTAAGAAAGTCCTGAGCGATTCATCCGCCCTCTGTTTAACCGACGTTGGTGTCATCACATTCTTTGGCCTTTTTATGTGAACTCGAAACTGACTTAAGAACTTATCCACCAGTTCTGTCCATGTTCCAATAGATCCATCCTCCAGCTGTCTGAACCACATAGCAACTAAATCGGTCAAGTACAGGGGGAAACACCGAGCCATAACCTCCTCTGATGCCCCCAGCACTTCCATATGCCTTGTGTACCTCATCAAGTGGTCAGTGGGGTCTGTCTTCCTATTGTATACTTCTAGAGTGGGCAGCTTGAAATCGGGCGGATTCCTAGCTATCCTAATGTTCCGGGTAAACAGACTTTTGTTGACTCCCTCCAAATCCCTATTTGTTAGACCTCCGTGAATGGTTCGCCTGATGATGTCAGCCAATCCAGCATTACCTACCAAGGGCTGCCCTCTATCCATATTTCCTAACTGCCCCCCAAGTCCTCGGGGGAATTCCGGTACATACTCCTCATCGCGTACTCCTGTATTCCTGTTGGCATCGGGCTGCGCAACGTCATCTGGTATCCCTCTGTTGATTGGTCCAGTATTTCCTAGTGGTGTGCCCCCAAGTCTAGGTCCATCCAGATTGATAGCTGTTTGTTGACTGGGAGCTGCCCCCTGCTGAATCACTCCATCTGATTGTCGGTTGAGTCCTTCTAATCCATCTCCAAAAACTTGAGCACCTGCAGTTCCCGATTGTCCAAATTGCCTAAGAAGAGCCTGCATCATCTCCTCCTACCGTTTCATCATCTGCTCCTGCATAGAATCCATCATAACCTGCATCTCGTCCCGAGTTATGTAGATGGATGCATGATCCACTCCAGTTCCAGAAGTGGCTGCTTGACTTCCCTCTTGGTTGATCCTCTCCACTGCTTGCTTCCTTGTTGGTGGTCTAGCCATTGCTTTCTAATATCCAAGTTCCCAAGCTTCTGAATCCAAAATCCAAGCTTTTGAGTCCCTAAGTGCTAGCTTTCCCAGTGAAAGCACCAAAATGTTAGCGCCAAAATTGGTCACTAACACCCAAATCCAGATGAAAGCACCAAATCATAGATACAGATCGCAGATAGAATGTATGTAGAGAGTATAAATATGAAGAACAGTGAAAATTAAAAATTAAGCAGTAATTACAGAGGATTTATAGTGGTTCGGCTGACTCCGGCCTACGTCCACTCCAGAAATTTCCTTTTTATTGATGTTAGAATCAATTACAGTTACAATCCAGAATTTTTAAAACAACAATGGCAGAGGAGCCTTAGTGTAGAAGAGGAAGAGAGACATAATGGAGATTCTCCTTTTCTGAAGCCATACATGCTGTATTTATAGGAAAAACTGGAGTTGCTGGACTTCCTGAGTAATCCGGGCCCATCAAGCCAAAAGACGAACCAGACTCCTCATCCTGACCGATCCCAAACTCTCTGCAAGCAGACCCGAAGTAGCTAGGGTACTGACCTGAAGTCCATCTCAAAGTTAATCTCAGAGCAAATCTAAACGCCGACCCACTCTACACCGATCAATAGCCTTCCTGCCGAGCCACTTCAACATGCCTATCCACCCAAAGATGCCGAACCACTCCCTTGGGCTGACCCAGAGATGCCGATCCACTCCATACTCTAGTATGCCGATCCACACCACCAGTGACCGAGCCACACCACCACGTCGTCCACACCACCAAGTCACCGAGCGGCACTTGCCGAACCAGCTACGCCGAGCCACATCCCACGAAGTCGACCCGAAGCAACAACTTCTTGGACATGAGGCTGCCGAACGATGTCATGCCGACCCACTTCATATCCCATTGAGATACCGAGCGACAAACCAAAGCGAAGGACCTTAGGACTCGAAGCAACCGAGCCCCATTCCATACCGAGCAAGTTCCTGCCATTCCTACCGAGCCACCCCGATTGAACCACAATGCCGAGCGACAACCAAGGCTGACTCATGATCTAACTAGGCCAAACCACCTTCCATGATGAGCCACCAACACGGCCGAGCCACCAACACAGCCGAGCCACCCATGTCGAGCCACCAATGTCGAGCCACCTAAAAGACTCGAAGAAATCATCCATACAACTCAAAGCTCGACTCCATACGACTCGAAGCAAATCCAGGGCGACTTGTGACTCATCGAAACCCAAGTTTCAAGTATCCAATAACCTTCGTCCATCGACTATGCCGAATCCCGACTGTAGATCCATGATTATTATCCATGCTTGATCATCCGTCCATCCAGTTGACTAAATCCGTCATGAACCAACCTCGATGAACGAGTAGTCAATTTAGTTAAGTTCGCCTATCTACGGCCGTACCAAAAGGTAGGTTAACAATACCAATTGTATACACACACTATCCTAAACAATTAATATTTCAGGCCATAAAAGATAACCCCTTATTATGCCTTTAATTAGGGATTGAATTCCATAATTAACCATTAACTGCCTTCCTACAAAATTAATGCTATTTAACTATTCTATTAATACTAATCAGTATGCTCGATACGCTATAATCAATATGTTTTATTATAAATATATGCACGAGATTCGAATAAAATATTTCTAGTCACATGCAAAGAAATCGCTAATTAATTTAAATGTCAAACTCATACAAGCCCCAAACTCTAAACAAAAGTATAGCTAATATCTGTAGCTAAGAACTGACTTGTATATAAAAAGGAATAGTACCAAACTCATCTCATATTAACATAGTAGAATTTACCTCTTCTATTTCAAGAAAAACAAGTCTTACAATTTAGATCTTTCATATTCTATTCAACTTTTACACAAAGCACCTTAAAGCGAAAAACAGTCCATACGTTTTAATTTACAGAAATAGGCAGTGCAAACTACAATAAAATTCATACTTGCACACCATTTCTAACTTTTTTTACTTTTAGAACCATTTTTATACTTCAAGTGAAATCAAAAAAATAAAGTGTAATAGATTATAAATCTCAAGTACAAATCTGATCCTACTAAAAAACAATTGAAATTCTAACCGATTGAAAGATTGACATTTACTTAGAGAAATTCTAGGTGTTATGTTTTCATTTACCAAAATTTCCCAAGGCATAAATTGAAAACAAATAAATACTATTCAATTACAAAAATGTGAAAAACTTGATATTTCCACTCACAAATAATTGCCTGCTTCCTAACTAGGTTTGATTCCATCATGCCTAATTCCCTTTCGGATCTCCGTCTTTTGGAATATACAACAAAGCGAATTGTATATAGAAATTAGATTTAGAATCAGAAACTAGAGAGGAATAGGATTAGAAATTAAAAGAATTAAACATCTAATCCTCTTACTTGAAAATCCTAACTGATTCTAAAATCTATAGAAGAAGAAGATGGGATATGATTTATACTGCTTCTAATTCTATGTTAGATCTTCCCTTTTTTGAATATATTACAAATGGATTGTATATAATTTAGATTTAAAATCAGAAACTAGAGAGGAGAAGGATTGAGAATTTATTAAATTAGAGATTATAATTTATTACCTTAAATCGTAGAATTTTTGAAAACCTAATGGGAAAGAATTTGGTAGAGCTTCGTTTTTGCTTTCAGAATTTTATGAAGAAAAGTGGGGGCATATGGGACTATTTAAAGAGGTGGGAAGGAAAGAGGGCCATTGGATTTAAAATAAAAAAACCGGGTCGTTTAGGCTAACCCAAACCACTGTCTTTCCCTTCCATCGGTCAATCGCTAATACCAAATTAGTCAACCGCTAGCGGTCGACCGTTTGTATACGGGGGGTCGGCCGATCTTCAACGGAGACCGTTGATTTTCTTCTCGATTAATTTTTGTTAATTAATTATTTATTACTTAATTTATTACACACGTTAATTCTAACATATTACTTAAATGTTAAGCATCCCTCAACATTAAAATTCAAATTCAAATATTTAAATTTTTAATTTAAACTCGTTTGAATTATTTTAAATTCGAAAACTTGAAACATTCATAACTTCTCCGTTTGAACTCCGATTTCAACATATCATATATGGAATTTGATTAAAAAATCACCATGGACGCAATGGAGCAACTCCTATAGTCAAATTTCGATATTTATAAAGTCTTCATTTTTAGCTTTATTTTAATTATTTAATATCTTATTAAATTTTACGCGGTGTTACACTCTCTCCCCAAAAAGGATTTCTTCTCGAAATCACCAAGGGCAGATAATGTAACGCGCACTCTAAAACCATTTTATAGAACCCAATCATCTACAATTATCTACACAACCATCTACTCAACCAAACATGCAATGTGATTACGTATGCAACATACTATGGGTGAGCTCAATCCTAGCGTGAATGCAAGGTTATGACATTTAGGCATGTATGCAAGCACCCTAAATATACACATAAAATTCTATATGAGTGCAATAATAACGGTAAAAGGTGTGCAACCATTCCCTACCATCCATGCTAGCAACCATGATGCAACCAAATTATTAAATTTTGGAAAGAAAAGTTTACCAGAGGGAAGCTCAAAATGAGAAACCCTCATCTTTTCTTCGAT
This sequence comes from Allium fistulosum, assembly GCA_030737815.1. Classification (NCBI taxonomy): domain Eukaryota; kingdom Viridiplantae; phylum Streptophyta; class Magnoliopsida; order Asparagales; family Amaryllidaceae; genus Allium; species Allium fistulosum. The sequence goes on from CM060902.1 coordinate 1,219,886,064, forward strand.
TTCTCATGTGCTTTCTGCTGGGTTATCTCTCCATTGTACTTGGGCCAACCTCATTTCTTTATTACAGAGCCTCTTAACACCTTGCTTCACTATGCGTTGGTGGTATGGGGGAGGGCTAATGGTTCCGCTTCAACATCAATTAACATATCAGAATCTATTGCAGAGGCAGTGTCATGCAGACATTTCTTCAACCGTGAAACATGAAAAACGTCATGAAGTCCTGCTAACTAGCCCAGAAGCTCCACCCAATAAGCAAGTTTCCCCACCCTCTCTAAAATAAAAAAAGGCCCAATAAACTTTGGCGCTAACTTCCCGAATGTACCGAACCTCATAACTTTTCTAAGAGGGAAAACTTTGATGAATACCATGTCCTCAACTAAAAACTCTAATTCCTTTCTTCGCATGTCAGTACAGGACTCCTAGCGGTCCTGTATGGCCTTCATTCACCGCCTAAACACTTCTACCTTCTCTAGGGTTCTCCAAAATCCATGAGCAAGCTCTCAACAAATCTTTTGAAATTCAAAATCATCCCCAAAGCCGATTGCAAACACTTCCAAATTCACTGGTGATCATGGGGTCTCTATCACAAGAATGTCAACTAGAACTCCATCTAGTCGCACCACTTTCTTAACATAAATGTATGCTAGAGATGCTGCAACCCTATCACTTCCAATGAAAATAAAATGAGCCAATCTACTATAACATAAATAGCATCATTGCCCTTTTGACTCCTATGTAACCCGTCTATAAAGTCCATTGATATATGCTCTCATATCTAAGTCAAAGCTTCTAATAGTAATAACAATCCTTCCGGCTTGCCTTGCTTAGCCTTATTCTTGTGGCATGTCAGACATTTGGAAACCGATTCAGCGACTCTCTCTTCATCCTTGAACAATTAGAAAATTCTCTTCAAATCCCCATATATCTCAACTCATTCGAGGCAAATGGTGATGCTCTACAAGCTTTCGGTTTGAAGCATTCTATCCTAATTTCCTCACTAGTCACTAACTTCCCGTTTATCTTTGGTTTATCGCTAATTAAGTGTTCTTATGAAATTTCCTTATTTACGATGTTCCACAATATATATATATATATATATATATATATATCGGTCTAATCTCATCCCTAAAACCAACATACTGATAAAAACAAGAACACGTCTTATACAATATCATCACTTTTCCTCAAGGCGACAACTTGCGATTACAACCCAAAAACCCTATAGGAAAATTTTACTTGAAGATGCAATTAATCATCAACTGGTGTTAATGATGTTGGGGTCCTAATGCTCCTTACCAATTTAAGATGGGCATTCCTAGAATGTCATTCCCCAGTACCCACCTTCCTTAATTTTTCTTTTTAGTTCTGATAAATATCGATTACCCACAATAACTGGTCATTAATGTCAGAATTTGACCGTCGCTATTCAATCCCTATCTAATCTCCTTATATTTATTAACAGTTCCAAAATCCACCTATTATGCATATTCAATCCTCCACAAACACCATATAAGATTCCTTAATTAGTCCCCTACTTAATTCCTTTTTATTCCTTTTGATTACAAATTTATTGCCCATTAAATTTGTAATTAATGTCCATAAATCCTAGTCATGTAATTACTACGTTGTTTATAATTAATACGAATACCGTTGTAAATTACGCTATTAATATATTTCTTATTTCTAGTTATTAATTTCTAAATGAGAACATTCCTTTTCATGTTTTATTTTATCAGAGTTATCCTTCCAAAAAGGATTCCCTCATAATTTTCCATAAGTTAACCAAAAGTGATATTTTTGTTTTGTTTGAAATTACAAGGAATTATTTCTCTTTCTTTTATTGAAATAGACAGTGTAAGCTTCAAAAAAGAATATCCATATCTTACATATCTCTTTCCATTTTTTATATATCCCTTGTCAATTCAAACACACATTTTTGTACATATTTTAGGACCGGATTATTAATGGAAATTACATGGAACACGCTTCAGAGATTCATAATCCAAGTTAGCTGGGGCAATTTATTTTACAACCAGTTATAGATTTGGAATATATTACCAACTTTACCAACATTATACAAACAAATGTTTAGAGCTGATTTCAAATTTCTAGATCAGGTTGTACATGCTATTCTCATTTTTATTAAACATTTGAAAAAAACCTTCCAAAAATATTTGAGCCCAACTTTTCACAAATTTCACAACATTTACCGCTTTATTTTTAACCCCAAATTCAAAGGTTTTGAAATTGCTTAGTGAAATAATTTCCCTTCTCGAATACTTTTACCTCAAAGACTTACTTCTTTAAAAGTAGGGTTTCTAACCCAAAACATTCGAAAACTCAATTATTAAACCAAACCATCAAAAGTCAAAAAGGATTTTTTTTAAATCCTAAAAAGGAGCAAAATAATTTCCCTCTTTCAAAAACTTTCTTCATCAAATATTTATTCCTTTAAAAGTTGGTCCTTTAATTCAAAATATTCAAAAACACCTTCTATAACTTTAAAGAATGAAAGCTGGGGTAGATAAACTAAACTTTTATCCCATCATTTTCCTATCTCATTCTCATCACTCCTCTCCTACTTTTTTCTAACTAGATTACTAATCCTGTTTTATAAGTTCCTAGCTATTCCTATCCAAATCTCCCAATATTGCCTCTATTTATATTTCTCCTACTTAAATTGCACCTATTCCAATTTAATCAAGTTCCATTTCCATTTTAAAAAGATGAATATTAAAGGACTTCCAAATTTATGAAATAGGAAAAATCATCAAGCCCAACCTACGCTCTATTTTACATTTATTTCAAGCAGAAAAACCCTTTTTATCGAAAATCTTTAAATCAAAAACTTTTTGACCCAACAGATTTAGACTAAGAATTTCAAAAATAGAAAACTCTTTATACCAAAAACCTTTTAATCGGAACTTTTGACTCCACGCTTCTTTTTATGTTATGATTTTCCAAATTCCATTACTTTTTTCCAAAACAACAACTTCTTAATAAATCTTTTAAAAAATCCATTCAAAACATTTCAACGAAGTTTCCAAAAGAAAATCTTTTTATCCAATTCTTTTACATGAAGTTGGATTTTAGAAATTGACTTTAATTGTCCTCTTTATTGCATTTTCTTCTTCTATCATCCCTTGCTTCCGGATGTTTACAATTGTATTACCTTGTATTATTTAATTACTACCTAACATGCTTATTTACTTTTTCTATAAATGTCTATTGACCATAATAAATGATTATTATTTTAACTGGACAATTTCTAAAGACATTTTTTTATTCATGCAACTTTTCCTATTAAAATTTCATTACCTCTCCATAATTACCCTAATAATCTTTTTAATAAAAGTCCATTTGTATCCTTATTAAATCCTTGTGACTCCCTCTTTATTCCATAATTATTGGCTTATTAATTTTAGAGATATAATCTTTTTCATTTACATTCCTTACGATACGGCCTCCATCGCACATTCCTTACTTTATTTATTTTTCCAACCCATAGTCGCCTCGCCCATCCTTTCGGAATGGTTGCGACTACTTCTATAATCGAAATTCATATGGTAAATTCAAATTAAGTATATATGTTTATATATAGTAGATTTTTGAAAAATACTTTCAAAAATAACAAATACGTCACTTATACATATATTTATCCCTACTGATCGGGTAACCTAAGCTTTGATACCAAGTGTAACAACCTGTCCCGAAATAGACCCAAATCCTAACCCAGAAATGGCCCATCGGAACTTAGAACCATTACAAGACTAGGTATTGGTTGATAAATTTTAAACAATACACAGTACACAGAGCTATCTAACTATATTTCAGAATGACATAGTGGAATAGACAAAATATAATACCAGAAAAAAATACCCATTTCACAAAAGAAAACCATTTCAGATACAAAACATGTTATCATCAAATATTACAACATGTCTACATAAAACCTTTATAGTATAATATTCTAAAATAACATAACTGTCTGAACTGGGTGCATTAGAAATATTTAAAAAGCATAATAGATAAATAACTTCTACAAGTCTTCATTTCCACCTTCATCCCTAAAGTCGACATTGTCTTCTATAACCACTGTGTTGTAATGAGGAGTAGGTCAGAACAACAAATGTCTGGTGAATGAGAATATCAAGCTTTAACATAATTGTATTTGGACAGTATCGTTTAAATAAGAAATATGGCTTACGTATTTAAAACTATACCACACTAATAACTTTAACTATAAGCCCAAAGGCCTTTCCATTCCAATTCCAAAATTACAATGCAACTAACATCAACGATGCAGGAGAAAGCATCCAAACCATTAAATACCTTTTATTAGGAATAAGGCAGACTCTAACCACTTAGTACCTATAAAATAGGAAGTTCCCCATCATTTAATACCTAACCCATTTCCAGTCCCTTTCCAAATTCTAATGCAACTATTATTACCAATGTAAGAGGGAGAGCCACCAAATCACTCAATAACTTTTTATTAGGGATTAGGCAGACTCTGATCATTTAATACCTATAAAAATAGGTAGGTCCCCGCCATTTAATACCTAACCCAAGGCGGGTTGCTACGTGGTTCTCACTAACTGATATCGTAAGAAATCCCATCAGGTCACTTAATACGTCTCCTAAAGGAAAGAGGCAGACCCTGCAATAGCCACTTAATACCTCTAAACTCGAAGCAGACCCATATGAAGATTTCTCCTACCGTAGCAATAACATGATTATGTCCCACATCAGTCCCCAAAGTTACTATGCTGATAGCCGAATTTAACTGGGAAGACTTCTATGTAACTTTAGACTAACCTCGCATCCCTATAACTTAGACATACTTCATATATATACCAATTTTATACATACACTATCCTACAGAATTAATATTTATGCCATATAAGGTAACCCCTTATTACGCCTTTAATTAGGGATTGAATTCCATAATTAACACTAACTACCTTCCTACAAAATTAATGCTATTTAACTATTCTATTAATATTAATCAATACACTATAATCAATACGTTATTATACACACATGCACACATGAGATTCGAATAAAATATTTCTAGTCACATGCAAAGAAATCGCTAATTAATTTAAATATCAAACTCATACAAGCCCCAAACTCTAAACAAAAGTATAGCTAATATCTTTAGCTAAGAACTGACTTGTATACAAAAAGGAATAATACTAAACTCGTCTTATATATTAACATAGTAGAATTTACCTCTTCTATTTAGAAAAACAAGTCTTCTAATTTAGATCTTTCATATTCTATTCAACTTTTACACAAAGCACCTTGAAGTTAAAAGGAGTCCATACATATTTAATTTACAGAAATAGGCAGTGCAAACTACAATAAAATTCATACCTTGCACATCATTTCTAACAAAATTTACTTTTAGAACCCTTTTTATACTTCAAGTGAAATTAAAATAAATAAAGTGAAACAGATTATAAATTATATAAATCTCAAGTATAGATTTGATTCTACTGTGTTAATACAAACAGTTGAAATTCCAACTGATTGAAAGAATGACATTTACTTGGATAAATTCTAAGGGTTCTAGTGTTATGTTTTCGTTTACTAAAATTTCCCAAGGCATACATTGAATCCAAATAAATCTTCTTCAATTAAAAATTGTGAAAAACTTGATATTTCCATTCATAAATAATTGCCTACTTCCTTACTGGATTTGATTCCATTACGCCATCCCACTTTTGGAATATACAACAAAGTGAATTGTATATAGAAATTAGACTTAGAATTAGAAATTAATGAGGAATAGAATTAGAAATCAAAAGAATTAAAAATCTAAACTTCTTACCTGAAATCTTAACTGATTCTGAAATCTAAAGAAGAAGAAGAATATAGGATCTGATTTAGACCGCTTCTAATTCTCTGTTAGATCTTCCCCGTTTTGAATATACAACAAATGGATTGTATATGGATTAGATCTAAAATTGGAAACTAAAGAGGAGAAGGATTCAGAATTTAATTAAATTAGAGATTAGAATTTCTTGCCTGAAATCTTACTATTTTCAAATACCATAGGGGAAAGAATTTGACAGAGCTTCGATGTTGCTTTCAAAATTTTATGAAGAAAAGTAGGGTATAGGGGTCTATTTATATAGGTGAGAAGGAACGGGAGCCACTGGATTTAGAAAAACAAATCTAGGCCATTTATGCCAACCCAAACCACTACCTTTCCCCTTCTACTGGTGACCAATAATACCTAAGCGGACAACTACTTGTATACCAGCGGTCGACCGATCTTCAGCGGAGACCATTGATTTTCTTCCCTATTAATTTTTGTTAATTAAGTGTTTATTACTTATTTTATTACACAAATTAATACTAACGTGTTACTTAAACGTTATGTATCCCTTAATGTTAAATATTCAAATTCAAATATTAAAATTTTAAGTTTAAACTCATTTGAATTATTTTAAATTCGAAAATTTCAAACGTCTATAACTTCCTCTGTTTGAACTCCAATTTCAACATATTAATATGGAAATTGATCAAGAGATCGCATGGATGCAATTGTGCAACTACCATGGTCAAATTATGATATTTACAAAATTTTCATTTTAACTTTATTTTAATTATTTAATTTCTTATTAAATTTTAAAGGGTGTTACAAAATATAGATAGGGGTGCTAAATTAACTAATGTTGAAGAAGAAAGTCAATGCTTGAAGGCACATGTCGGTAAGCTAGGAAACTCGGTAAGCTCACCGTTGCATTAGTGAAACAGTTTCCATATATGGAAATTGCTTCTCGTAATGATGTTGCTGCTAGGGATTAGTTATTACCACTATTGTTTGTATATTGTTTGGATATTTATGTAGAAGCTGATCTTTGGATATTGTTTTTATTGATGGATAAAGTTGTGTACATTGGATATTTATGGTGTTGGATATATATTTATGATGTTTGATGGATATAAGTGATGTCGGATGGAACTTATGGTGTTTGATGGATATTTGTTTATGGATATTTATGTTTGTATTGATGGATATTTGATTATGTTGATATTTTTGATGTTGGATATGTATTGTTATATACTGATGTTTGAGTATGTATGTTGGATGTTATTTGTTTATATTTTTGTGATTAAATATCGATTATATATGAATTTGCAATTGAGGTGAGAAGGCTGTAGAAATGTTGCAAAAAGGAGTTAGCAACGCCATCGACATGTCGTTGGAAAATCCAATTTTAGCATTATAATTTGGCCTCGGTAAGGCGTCAACACGATGTCAGCAAATACATTTTATTGGTATCTGCATGTTATAGATATGGCATCGTAAGACACCGAAATGGCATGAGAAATTTTGCGATGGTAAGGCATCATTAGATGGCGCTGGTAAAGACCCCACGAAGACGTCAACATGACATCGATAAGAAATTCTTTACGCTTGTTTTACTAACATGTAAGGCATTGGCATGGTGTCGATATTATGTTTACATACATCGATTCATGGTCTTCTTAGAGTCGGTAAACATAGTTTTCGTTGTACGGACATGCATACTTTTAAGATCAATTTGTGATCTTAAATGGCATCTCTAAGTTGGAACAAATTTTTTGATAGAGCAATCAAATAGTTTGGATTTAAATAAACATGAAGAAAGCATGTACTTATAAGAAAGAAGTTAAATGTAATGTTAGATTCTTAGTTCTATGTATAGATGGCTTATAGGTGATTGGTAATGAGGTACAAATGTTATAATCAGTTAAAGCTTGGTTCTCCAGTAATATTTTGATGAAGGATATAGGTGTGGCATCCTTTATACTTAGTATATAAGTATATAGATATAGATCAAAAAGTACGTTGGGATTGTCCCGAATGAAGTATGTAGACAACAAACTTATAAGGTTTAGTGTAAATAATTCTAAGGAAATGTTCAATTTGCCTCGGAATTATCCCTAGAACAGATCCTAATCTATAGTAAGGAAAGACAACATATTAGTAGGATTCCTTATGCTTCAATAATAGGAGTTATTATGCACGTTATGTTATGTATTGGACCCGATATTACTTTTGCACTTGGTGCAATAAGTAGATATAAATCAAATCTCGGTGAAAATCATTGGAAAATTATTAAAATATTCTAAAATATTTATGAAATGCAAAATATTTGATTTTATTTACAAAAATAACGAGCTCCTTATGATGGGGCACTCTGACTCAAGCTTTTAAGGTGATGTTTATGATTTTAAGTTAGTCTCAAAGTTTTTGTTCACTCTCAATGGAGTGACAATGGTTAGAAAGGTCTTAAATAAGAAAAAGCGGTAGATTATATGACGTCGCGCGCTGCTATTGTGCTTGGTCGATGTAGGAGGATTGTCAAGGGTTGAAAGAGAAGAAAACCAATCACAAAACCTATCGTTTATTTAACGAACGAGATTTTCGACCCTAGAAAATCAACACTAATATGTCCACTGTATTGTGTGCTGAGTATTTAAGTGCCAGAAAAACCGATTGTTAAGGGTAAAAAGAAAATAAAGACAAAACCAATTCTCACATGAATTAAATAATGTATAATATCAATAGTCTTTATAGCGGAAAAATTAAAATACATATATCAGAGTCTAACCTAAGCTCAGCTTAGGCCGTTACAAATCTTCATCCTTACAATTGCTGAAAAACCAAAATAACGAAACTAATGCAGCGGGGATATAATCTACATCCATAGGTTGATGAAGATCTCCAGCTCTCCTTTGGAAACTCCAAGCATCTTTAGCTAAACCTGAAACTACACGGATCTGACCCGAGTGTTAAAAATACCCAGATCAGGCTTGGTAAACCAACATAAGAAACTTGAACCGTAATCATATGATGAAGTCATAAATCGGATCGATGCCAAACAAAACCTTCTTGAAAAGAAAGGGTATATCGTAAGAACATGCCGCACATAAATACAGACGGTTTTTTACCTTAAGATAACCAAAATACTTTATACTTAAATAATTCGATATTATCATTAATGACATTGGTTTGAAAACTATTTTGGGAATACAACAAAAATTGTAAAGCTCATATTTGAATTGGATTTCTAACATGATAGGGAGCTAGTGGTCATTTCCTCCGATGCGAAATCCATGCATAACAATCCTAGTCCCTAGTGACTATTCACTTCTCTCAAGCAAGCCTCCATACTACATTGTTACACTACAATGAAACAGCATATCTCGGTGGATTTGCTCTGTCTCAGTCGAGCCTCCAATACCTATCCATTTAAACAGTTGAGTGTCTAGATACTGGAATCCTCTATCCACAATAAAACCGATAGCCCGAAATATGTCCGATAGACCACATAATTATCGGTATCATCTTTGGGATGTAAGGCTCGTGAGGCTATGCTCTATTTTCCACAAAGCCATGCTTTTCTTTTCATAAAGAAAATTCCACTTAGAATTCCACACTGCCATTTCTAACGACACACTATAGATTTCCACAAGAGTACAACCCCCGAGTTCATACGCCTCAGGGAAGGGTGTTATGTATAAGAGGGCTTACCTCATACACCACCAAACAAATGTACGTGGTCTTAGAAATGCAATGTCAGACATTCATCGATATAAGTTGTTCAGGTGAAGGACAAACCGAAGGCACTCCTCCTACTCAATCATGATTGGGAATCACCCCTAGAATTAGTAGCAAGTAGTCCTTGCATATCAAAGATTATTAGAACGAAGGCACTACTGCCGCCATATATATAATATGGGAATTACCCTTGATGTTGGTGGCAAGTTGCCCTACATTATGAAGATCACCATCTTCAACATGTCTTCACTTTCGAATGCATATGTTGGTTCGAAGTGGTTTTCGAATAGGAATCATCCAAGTCTGATCCCGATCTTGTCGAACGAATCAACAGTAAACTGATGTCAAGTATATAGTGATTATCAAAAAACATCCAATCAATTTGTCTATTATCAAATCAAATATCTTTCAAAGATATATTCTTTTAAATTATTCCTTTATCTTTTCAATCGTATATGAAATCATTAAGTCTCTTTTCTCTAATCCTTTGGTAAATTAAAACCCCTTTTCATCTTTGGAGATACTAAATCATTTTTCTTTAATTACTTAGGAAAAATATTTCTGTAACGACCCATTATTTTGGACCATTCGCATCCATTATAAGTGTATAGGTAGACACTCATGCCGGAGTTGAATTTGCTCAAAATACCGCGTTGTTAATTTAAATTTGGAAAAATTGAATATATACAGTAAATAAATAATCACAGATCACAGACACAGAGTAATAAATGCAGCGGAAGTAAAAGAGATAGTAGTTCATGAAGCTACTATATGAATATATAAGATACATCAGAGTTTACAACAGAAGAGTAATACGATACATCAGATACACATCAGAATACATCACTAGAATCATCGAATACTGAAAGCAGAATAGATGGCTGGTTCTTCAAGCAAAGCTCCAACTCCAAAGGTGAGTCTCGAATACTGGTACACTCAGCCTGACCCGAGCGTAAAGCAAAACACAAAACACTCGAGTCAGGATTAACATTCTTATATCAATAAATCCAACTCAAGTGAAATAGCAATTGAAATACAAGTAACTCAAAGGATGTTTGGAATAACCATCCTTTAAGGATCCGTTAAACTATCTACTATGTAGTAGTGTACGATAAGTAGATAATGTCTATCAGTAATATAAAGATATCAAAATAGTGTTAAGTCATGGCCCATTCCACCCTTAACACATTTTTATTCCCAAGAGCATATACAAGACCGTAGTTTCCCCAAAACCGGAAGTCACTAGAGGGCAATCCATATACTAAAGGTACAAACCAAAAATCGTAGTGGTCGCGTATATCGGGATACAAGTATGACAAGGCACATGAGGCAATACCCAAGGTAGTGACACTACCGTTCGCCTGATCCGGACTGGTGAGAACGCATCGCCGCAGCGATCGCAACACCGTGAAACAACACTCCCAAAATCAAGGGTGCACCAATCGACAACAAGTAATGAGTAGTTCGAAGAAGTGTGTTCACTTGAGGTAGCTGACCTCCATTGGCCCGGCACGGCTCCTGTTTTAGTCATTTCCAATTTGACACAAGTGTCAAGGCTATCCATTATCGTTCTCTTTCTTCAGTCATCACGAACATCATTCCAACCACTTCATTCTGGATCACCACTCCGCGCATAGTTATTAAAGTGGGTTTCAGTTTAGACAGAGAGTATGTCCATAACCGATTCCGGTCTCTTTAATAACTTTCGTAATTATTACACCGATTGGTCGTTTGTTTATTTCAAAACCAAATCAATTTCAATTTCAAATAGGATTCGTAAATCAACATTTCATTTGTCTTTCAAAACCAATTTCCAATAATTTACGTTTCAAAACTTCCAAATTATCATTTCAAAATCTTATAATTCAATTTCAATCTTTATTTAAAACCATTCAAATATTGATTCAAGTTCGTATATAAGTTTCATTTCGAAGACATTTAAATTAATTTAATTTAACATTCAAATCAATTTTAAATTCATTTATCAATTTCATTCAATATTCATTAAGTAAATTTTCCATTCAAAACAATTTCTAGTAAATTTCCAATTCATTAAACCCATTATTTAAATTCAACTTCATTATATCAAAACTTACAAATTTGATTAAATTAAATTCATCAAACCAAATTCTTTAAATTTCAAGTCTTACATTAATTTCAATAAATCACATTTTATTTCTTGTTAAAGAAATTCAATTTCACTTATTTACTTACTTAAATGATTTTCCAACTTAATTAATAAAGAAACTCAATTTCAATTATTACGAAGTAAAATTCACTTATTCAAAAATTCAATTTAATTTAATCATTAAATAATTCAATCTTATTTAATTATTAAATAATTCAAAACTTAATTATTAAATAATTTCAAAGTTTAATAATTTCAAACTTAATTATAATTTCAAACTTAATTATTAAATCATTTCAAACTTAATTCAATCATTTCTCAAATTAAACAACATTCTTTCATCAATTTCATTTTTAATATTTTGTTTCAGATTTTTTTTTATATTAACATTTTCCTTTCATTAAAAATTCAAATTTCAACTTCATTTCAAAACCATATTGTTTATTCAAATAAAATCTTCATTTTATTTTTAAATCAAATTATTTGACCAATCGGGTTTTATTTAATTCTCTATATCCAAGGTCAAAGTTCAATTTGGGTATTTATCATTTCAACCCGATTCCAATTCAATTCAAAATCAAGCATAACAAGGGAACTTGCAGTGTGATAACTGGGATGGTGTCAAAGTAAATAAACAAGCAATAGCAACAGCCAATATCAATTCAATAATCAATTCAAATAATCCCGAAATAATCGTATTAATTCACATTGTTATTTGTGTAAATTAATAAAATTATTTCTAGAATCTACACTATCATTTCATGTAGATTAAAGATTATTACATTACGGTTTTCACTTGTCATTCAATTTCAATTTTTACACTACAACAATCAATCCAATATACGTTCAATGGTTCAAAGTGTAATTATCACTATTCTACATGTCAATTGATTTAACAAATAAAAGGGGTCATATTCAACTAATCAAATTCAACATATGTGTCGATTCAAATTTTAATTATCCTACGTCAAATTTATATGCATAATATTTATCACTTTATACATTACAATTTAACGTCCAATTGTAAACATCAAACAATCAATCATTTAACAACCAAACTGGATTATCATTGCATATATAATAGATAATGGTGTCAGATGTCAAAGGTGAACTGATACAGTTAATAGCATAAATAACAGTAGCATATTTCAATTGTCGTTTCAATTGAAATCAAATTTAATAAATAAAAGAACGTTAATCATGAGTGGTTGCTCACCTTTCGAGGCTAGAGAGGATGGACAATGAAATGAGTTACGAATCCAAGCACGAATTCCAAAGCAAAGCAAGATTGGCACGAATTTTGACGAACAAAGCTGATAAAAGGAATCGATGAAACAATCAAAATCAGCTTGATATATACACATAATATATATATATATATATATATATATTATTTTATTAAATCAATATCTTAATTTAAGACCATTATTAAGATAAAATATATATATAAATTAAAATCATTATCCTTAAACTCATATGTTTAAAAACCAAGTATGTATATATTACATCTTTTAAAACGATTATTTAAGAATTCATATACTAAGAATCAAAATTTCCAAATAACACTAAGAATCAAAATATGTACCAACTAAAATATATATATATGTGTGTTTTAGAAAAGAAGGTCATGAGTACAGCTCTTAACAATAGGTACAGGTTGAAGCCTATATGTATAATACCCTTTCCTACTAGAAATCCAAGAGTGGAGACCATAGGCAGCAACTTCAAAATGTAATATTTATATAAAATACTCTTTCCTAGATGAAAAATGTAACAGCTGTTATAATCTTTATAAACTATAAAACTGTAAAAAGATCGTAAACTCAAATGTAAAGCTATATATACTATGCTATTAAATATACAACAAATAAACAGAGAATCAAAGAATCTTATCATTTAAACCAAGATAAAATCAATATTTTTCAATCTATAAATATAAACTGCCGCATAGATCTTTTAAACCCGCATGCATACGAACCAAATCATAGCTGAAAACCCAGGTGAACGTACCTTATACTTGCAAATCCGAACTTTCATTTAGAATCTGTATTCATTTCAAAATCGAAACGTCTATACCTAACACAATTTAAAACAATATCTGAAATAATTATCTACGGTCTTATATACAGTTTTAAATACATATTTTATATACATATATCTAAATACGTTGAATAATTATTTTAACACATATCCTTCATCTTTTCTTTTTTTTCTTTACAAAACATATGTATTACATATATTTAACTGAAAAGTTTAAAACAAAAGAAAACAATAGCTTACTGTAAACCTCTTATGTTAAACATACATATATATCTATTCAAATATTATACACTATACCCTTTAAACATTTTATAAATATGCTTCATAAATATATACATAAAACTGCAAATAAGAGAAACACGCATATATTTTTATATATACACCAGGCGGTCCATATATCCCAGACAAAAAAAAACATATCCCAGGCCAATATATATCACGGCCAAATATACTAACCATCATACCGGAGGAAACAAAGTCAGAGCATGCAAACGTGGCACAAATTTCGTCATCAAGCAAGGATGAAGGCTGCGGAAGAAAACATGTTGCTCGGGTTGCTTTGTAGCGTTCGGCAGGGTGCTACAGTCAGGTCGGAGGTTTTGGTGGGTGAAAGGTTGAGGGCGGAGGAAATAGGAAGTGAGAGGTTGGGGTTCGGCACTGCAGGAGGAGCTCGGAGGAGTTTGGTTAGTAGTGGAGTCGGATAAACGGACCAGGCTGTTGGAAGGAGTTGCGGGTCCGGTTTGGGCCAAAGATGTGGAGAGCTGGAGCGCTTGCGTGGTGGTTGCTTGTGGAAAGAGGGAATGGGTTGATGGTTGTTGCCATGGAGAAGTCTGGGCGGATATGACGGGTTGTTGATGCCATGGCGATGAAGGCCAGAGGGGAGAGACGGTGCGGTTGCAAAGGTAGGTTGGATCAGGCTCTAAGCGTGGAAAGGTGGGGAGGTAGCTGCTGCGTGGGGTTGCAGATCGGATGCAGGTTGCAGGTTGAGTGGAGAGGGGAAAGGACAGGCGGTGGCGGGTGAGAAAAGTTGAAGGCCGGAGGGAAATAATGGTGGAACAAGGTGGACTAGGGAGATCGGCAGGGCCTGGGTGGCAACACGTGGGGCTGAGGCGTTGCGGAAGAGTGGTTGCGTTCCTGTAGGCGGAGGGTGGAACGGGTCTGGATGGAGGCTTTGTTCGATTTTGCTTTTGTTTTGTTTTTTTTTATTGAAGCGGATGAATTCTATTTCACATGAAGTGGAAGCTACTGGTGGAGACTTCATATACTTTTATATATTACATAATATTATTATTAAGAGAATAGCAAAGGTTCAAAGTGGAAAGACGTGAGAGAATGGGTAGGTTGTAAAGCAATTATGTGAGTTAACAGCTGGTACATTGGAAAGAGGAGAGGAAGCAGTTTAACGCAACAAATAATAAATGTGATACCGTATATACTCAAAACATGAACAGGGCATGAGCCGGGGAAATTGAATCAGCCAACAATATCGAACAGGTGGAACAACAAGCGTTAATAGGTTGGACTCGGTAAATAATAAAGGTGATCGGTTATTTAATTTCTTACGGAGCGATGGAATGGTCACGGAAAACAAATGGATTCAAACAAATACCGATACGGTTATGATTTGTCGGTACCGCCGCGTACCGGACACCAAAACGCAGAAGTGAATATACCGTAGTGATCAGCATGACAAGACGATCAAAATGGTATACAGATATCAGTGGTACGATTGAATTATGAAAATTCGAATTTTTCTACTGGCGGAAAATGCAAGAAAAATGCTGAAAAATAAGATCGACGGAGCCAAAGATGTCCGAATTTGGAAAAACGACAAACTGGCCTCTTGCTCAGAAGAGGGTTTAGAATTTTTCTATGTAAAATATTTAGGTTTCGGAAACATTTTATTTTCATCGCTTTTTAACTGATTAAATTGAAGTAAATTTACGCGCGAAATAAACTTTCATATTTTCGGACGAAAATTTACCAGTTGCTATGTTTAACTAAACGCATTCCAAATATCAAATTTATATTTCAAAATTTTATCGTTTAAAATTTCACAAAATTTCAACTAATTACGTTATTAAAACAGTTGAAATTTACGGGTCGTTACAATTTCAATATTATTATTAGTATAATTCAAATCTTAATGAAAATTTCACATTTTCAAAACATATCTTTAATGGGTCAAAAACAATATTATTTAAGACATCGTTTACTGTAAACTCAAACTAGTTAGTATTGAGTAAAAAGGGATCCACGGAAATTAGACTAATTATACTCAATACTAATTTCCATATTCGACCCGTACGATTCAACGAATAAAGGTGAAATCGCCTTTTAAATTCACACAAGTAGTATGAATTCTCTCCTTGGAATTTAACACGGAGTTTAACTAGAATGTTTTCTATGCTTCCAAAATCTTTATTATTTTAAAATCTTGTTTATCCTCTGGTAAACTCCAAATATCCTTTTCTTTTCTCTTAGGAAGATGCGGTTTGAGTAAATCAAATTAGCTATCCCCTCCGTCGGGCCTGTCTAGATAGCTAGGGAGAGCGGGAAACTGGTTTCCAAACTCAAGCCTAGAGACTATCCACCCATAAGGCGGTCAAGTTATTTGGTCGACTCTAACCTTAATATTTTTCAAACTTCTTAATTTTTTAGAATATATGATTAACTATATGAAGAACATTGACAAAAGATTAGGAAGAAAAACCTAACTTTTATAAACAATTTCCTTTCAACCATTTATTTTAAACTCCTTCAAAATAATTGTATAACTTCCAAATCACCTTTAAAATACTTAATTATTTATTTGAAAAGATTATTAAAAAGATTGGGAAAGAATATTTAAGCTAAAATCCTGATTTTCAAAAGTTACAAAATCGTCGCAAAAACCACTGTGAATAGTGTTTTTAAAGCTTCTTTGATCAAATCAACTTTTCCATTTCATATAAGTCTATTTTTATAATTTAAATCCCTTTTAAAACATATTAACTATTTATGGAATTTATTTCATATTTTAAAAGATTAAAAATGTTCATTTTAAAGAATTTACTACTTTGGTTTCCGAACTGCCAAATCGCGATGTTTTAAAAAGTTGATTTGGACATATCTCAAATTCTATTAAATGAATTCTCGATTTTTCATTTTCATTTGAAAACTAAAACCCCAAGGGTCCGAAAAATTCTTATTTCAAAGAATTCCAACTTATAATCCACCCTACACATTTGTTTAACTTTTCGGATCGCGAAATCGTGAACTGCCGAAACGCGATGGCTTATTTTTACAACTTTAGTCAAATTTTATGAAACTTGTCGGAAACACTTTTAAACTATTTTAATTAATAATAAATCATTTTAAACCATTTTAAACTATTTTTGAACAATATTTTTCATATTAAAACTCATATTCGCTTTTATTCCATATTATAATATTATACTATTATAATATTCAATTACTATCTTTTTATTTGAAAATCCATTTATAAAATTCTCATATGATATCTTATATGAAATTTCAACTTTTCAAATTCTCATTTTTCAAATCAAACATTGTAATTTATTTTTTCAAAATAAATCATAACTCCACTTTTTAAATAAATTAAAAAAATGATATCTTTTCTATTTTAAACCATCCAAATAAACATACTTTTTAAATTCAAAACCATAAAAAGGCTTAATAAACACCCACACTTATTAATATGGATTTATTTTCCATGATTTAATAATGGTTAGTTAGTTAACCATTTCTAAATTGATAAATATGATTTTCTCATTATTTGTTATTATTTATCACAACCAAGTTATCAGCCATATAATCAACCAATATTCAAACATATTAATCATCCAACCATATTAATTTACTAAAAAACATGCATATCATTATTTTCTAAAAATTTTAAGGTGCGTATAAATCAAGTACTCACTAATGATTTCCACTTCGCCAAACTTTTTCCAAAGCTTCATGAATTGATTTTAAATCTACGGCACTCCGGCGGTACTTCTCTCCACTATCTTCCCTTCGAAACTTTTCGAACTCCCTCCTTTCTTCTTGCATGCTTGGCCATGACCTTCCTAAGAGTGTTAGCTCGGCCAAAGGTGAATGGTGGTGGTGGCCGTGTGTTTATGATGGGTAGAGGAGTGTTTTGGTCATAACTTTAAGGTGAAAGAACTTTGTATGTATGTGTATATAACATTGTTTTATTTTTTTTTCCATAACTTCGCATTACTTTTGCGTTACTTCCTCATGACTTTGGGAAGCCATTAAAGAGCTTCAAGAAGAGGAAGAAGAAGAGAATTGGTGTAAGAATAAGTGAGGGGGTGGGTGCTATTTATAACATTTTGAAAGCTTAACACTTAAGTAGAATGTAAAATATCTCCAACATCATCATCACAACCTCTTCCATCACTTATAGCTGTGCTTCCCCCTTACAGCACCACCATTACATCTTGGCATGTGCTTTGATATATGTCATGATTTGGTTTGATTTTGTTTTGAAAATATCCTGATATTTATATTTCTTTAGTTAAGGTAAATGTGTAAATGCACATGGTAACTTCTTATATGTTTGTATGTGTTATGTGCATGTATATATGCACATATTGTAGCGACCCCCGTTCCGTACCCTTAGAGTTGATAATAATTCACTCTTGTTCAACCCAAATTATACGAAAGAGAGAATAACTAGGGAAAAGAAGAAGAAAGAAATAGAAGAAATAAGAACAACAATACACAGAATCTCACAATCGCAACGGAACAAAATATTATATATAATAACATATTTTTATACAAGGGAAACTGTATCTGTTAATATACATACATTCATCAAAGTGCAACAATTCAATACATCAAAATGCACAGTTATAATAACTTGTCCTCACACAATGGAAATATAACCAAGTACAGAGATACATCTCTGCCATCCAGCTCGTCTTCTAAGCTCCATAGCATCCTAACCTGAATCTATAATACTCGGTCTGACCCGAGCATTATAATAAAATAACACCCGAGTCAGTCTGGAAAACCAGCATGAGAAAACACACACTCAAATTGAATTATTAAAGTTATCAAAACCCTATGAAAAAAACAAAGGCATCTCGTAAGACCGCGTCACACATAAACTCGACGGGGTTTTTCCCTTACGATAACCAAAACATTTTATAGAAAATCCAGTGATATTATAATAGTGTCTAAGTACAAATACTTATTCAAATAGCCGAAATTGTTACATTAATTAAATTCCAGCATACTAGGCTCTACAAACAAAACCGTAAAGGATCGTATTGGAGAATGTATCACATACAATGACTGGGCTACTGGGGTACCGCCCATCACAATACACCTCTAGAAAAATGTACCGAGGACCTCGCCGGGATCCCCTACAACAAAAGACTGGCCTATCCATAAACTGGATAGAACCGAATATGTTATCACCCCGGGTGTTCCCACACTTAAAAATCGAGCGCACCCCTTTTCATGCACAATCATATCTATAATTTATATATATTTCTGAGGGTATCTAGAAAAGTGATAACATACCCTAATTGGGTGCGACCTACTTAGCCTTGCTGCATCTCCCCTGTTTTAGTCATTCTCGGTTGATGAGGCTTGAGGCTAACGTTACCTTTCAAGAATAATTCCACTTTGAATTCTCATCGTCCTCCAATGACGATGTTCTGACAACTTTCGTCCATACAAGTTGTCCTAGGTCTGGACAAACCGAAGCACCGTCTTCACTATCTTCACGATATCCATTTGTAACGTTCAAACCGGATCGAAGTGTTTTTGGATAATTAAATCCGATCTCGGTCTCTTCGAAACGAATAACGAAATTGGCCAATATTTGAGAGTCGGTTATTTAACTATCAAATAACATCCATAAGCAGTCACAAGGCCCATATTATAATTTTCTTCCAAAATATTCATTTCAAAATACCTTTACAAAGGTATATATTCAAGTTCCTTTCCATATTCCAATATTTGAAAACAATTTCAAATACTTAAATCCATAACATGGTATTCCCAAACCATTTCAACACTTAGAAATATTTCCAAATTCCCATTTTAATACTTAGGAAAACATTATAAGTCTTATTTTCCAAAATCATTTCAAATATCAACGCTTTAGAGAATATTTTGTAACTTATCTCATAAGTCTCCGGAATCATTAATAAATTCCCTTTAACAATTTCCAAAACCCAGTATACTTATTCATAACCCCATTCAAAAATTTATAACTTCTTTTATGAATTCATATTTCATTTTTCGAAGTTTCCAAATTCAACATTTTGAAATTCCATTTCCTCCCAATCCCTTATGAAATTCCTCTCCTAAAAATCATATCCATTTATAAGCCTCATTTACAAATCTCGGGAGAATTTATAAAAAAAAATTTCAACCACTTCAAAACTCTATATATATAAATATAATAAGTATTTAAATGAATAATATTATTTTTAAACAAGTTTAAGTAGTCATTTAAAAATATTGAAACCCATTTTATAAACATCAATAACTCATTTTTTATATATAAACAAATCAATTTCAAAGCTGATTTTTAAAATTAGAATTTATTAAAATAAATATTAATTATTTGAAAAATTCACTTTTCGATGTACATTAATTCTACTAGTTCAAATTTCATAGTTTGATATATAACATGTTCCTTTAAAAACAAACTTAAATTCTTAAAATTAAAGATATATTTTAAAATTCCAATAACCAATTCAAATTATAAATCCTCTCGATTTACAACCCATCGATTCCATTCCAGCAACCTATCCATTTCCACTTTTTCAAAAAATAGTATCCACTATTTTTTCTTCCAACCCTATTTCCATATCCTAAAGTAAATTCGCCCTATGAATTTATATTCACAAATTTTCATCTGTTATCGATTTCCTTTATTTATAAACATCGTTTATAAATATATAACTTCTCTGAGTTTCACTTTTATAAAAATAATCTCATTTATAAAATTCCATTTTATAAATTCAATTCCTTATAAATTCTATTCATCTCTGCAATCTATTTTAAATATCGATTCCACTTCTTTTCATATTTCCTAGAAATATCGTTTAAAAATCCATTATATCAATTATTTTGAAAATCTCTATTTAAAATATTTTTACGAATAGTTAAATACAACCCAAAAATCAATTTAACATTTTACCCAAATCAATTTCTTAAAAATAATCCAAATTTCTATATGAATATTTTTATATTTAAAATCTCCTTTTAAATCTTTTCAAATTCCAAAAATAATATTTATGGTATTTAAAATACCAAAAGTTAGGCCAGTGCTACTATAGTATCCAATAATTCCTATCACAACAATAATCTATAACAGATTATTCTAATGCATCATATATTATTATATGTGAAAAACAATCAATATAAATTTGAGGAATCCAGTTGGATCCATCCAACCTGTTTCCCTGCATCCACAGATGTTAATACAACATAAAAATACCATTCCCACTTCGAGGGGGATATCACGGTAATATAGGGTCATCTACTATTATTGCATGGCGCATAAGGTCTCATCCGCTAAAAATATGCGGGAATATCAATCCAACTACTAATATATATACTACTATATATATAATATATCATTCAACAGAAAACAATTTATAAATTCAACCAAGCATCCAATAATTTATTTTAACTATTTAAAATTAAATTTGGCAATCCAAATGAGTGAGAATTTCTCACCTTACTCTTTTTTTATAATTGCGATTCGTTCCAATTTTTAATTAATAGTTGCCTCTAAAAATCTCTAATTAACTCCACATTATAATTCGCGATTTGTGTACCTCATATAAATTTAAAATTTGCATTTATGGGATTTCAAGATAAATTAAATAATTAAGTTTCTTAATTTAATTACAAATTAAAAACTCAATTACCTAAATAAAACACCCCAGCCCAAGAGAGCAACTCGACCTGAGACCTTCATGTTCATCGTGACCTAGACCTATGCCATCGAGCCTGATAGTGGACGGACCAACCAAAACATCACCGCACGTCGCTGTCCACAACCCCAATCCACATGAATTCCCCAAACAAATATACAGGCCGCCTCTTTCAGTTCAAAATTCCACCACCTCTAAATCCTGAAGTCTCGACTGGTTAGAGGGACATATCGAACAGATGTGACTATATGCATGCTCATGGAGCCATCGAGGTTCTTATCCACCATTCACTTGAAGGTCGCGCATCACCGGCATAAATGCAACAAGCAACGCCGCCTGCCTTAATCGCAAATCCCCTCCAACCATCATCGCGCCTCTTTCAGCTTGCTTGTGCACCTGCTCGAACGGCCCCTCTGCTCTAGGTCGCACGCGATTCGAGATCGCCAAACCTATCTGCCGTTCGTCGCTTGACCATCGCTAGAAACATACTCCACTACTCACCTCGAACGCGATTCTTTTTTTTAAACAAGGCAATCTCGAATTTTTTTTTCTTTCATGAGTGAATTCGAATTGAAGGAGAAGAGGGATTTTTGAACGGATCGATTTCTTTTTTTTATGAAAACGATTACGATCTGAAAGGAGTAAGAGGTGAACGCATTTTTGAACGGAAAGAAAGGAGGTCGCGATTTAACTACAAGAAAGGGGACGTGATTTTAAACGTGAAGAAGAAGGCTTGGGTACAACATTGGTCGGCTTGGATTTGACTTGATTTTTATTTTATTTTAATTATATTTTTTTAATTTCCAAAATATTTAGGTATTTTATTTGATCCCCTATCGAGGCGTGCTGCCTCGCGTTCTTAATGTTATACCCCTACTCCGAACCTAATGGAATAAGTCTCAGGCCCTAATTCGATCGTATGTGGAAGATAACTTTTTAAATCGACTTTTTAAATTAAATTTAATTAAATTATTTCTAAGCGTTTTCAGATCGTACGACCAAACGATAAATCCAAACGCTACGAAATTTGAAATCCGATAATAATACAATATTACGGATCCAATGGAACTGGTTTCATCGAATTCCAAGACTGTGCCCCGGATCACTATTTTAACGCGTCGATTAAATCGACGATTTCCAAAATTTACGAAATCGCTTGAAATTTCATTTTAAAATCTTACTAACTAAATTATAATTCCAAATCCAATATTTAAAATCATTTAAATATTCAAAATCAAATGATGAAAAATCCATGCCGTTACACCTATATGTCTCATTTCATAAACCGTGATGCAACATTCGATTATAACTTATGTTTGGTAAACCGTGGAAAATCCGAAATCCGAATTCCGGTCATATTTTTAGTTTTCAGTTAAACTATATACATACATACATACACATATATATATATATATATATATATATATATATCTTGAAATATATTTCTTATTATCTGGGAATAATAAAAACGTGCTCATTTGAATTATAAAACCATATAAATCAATATTCAGACAATGCAATATCCTATCGTTAAACTGTCCAAGTGTGACGAAATTTGCATATCTTTATAAAACAAGTTTATACATTTATAAATTAATTATTATCATTATTTTATATTAAAATGGTTTATTCATAATTTAAAATAATTATTTGGATATTAAATACCCAAAATACCAAAACTTTCCTTATATGATCATTTATGAAAGTTATGAGATCATCGATGAAATCATAATTATTTTTATTTCTAAAAACGAAAAAATATTTTTATTCCTTATTTTTTTTAAATAGTCAAATAAGTGTATGTAAAAAAATCGTGCGCGGCTTTTGATGGTTAAAAAGCTATTTATCGATAAAACGATTTTCGGACATATTATCGTATTTTTCCAAAGAATGTATTTTTGTAAACATTTTTCAGAAACAAGATCACCATTATTATTTATCACATAAGATATGATTATTTATGGTTAATAAACCTATATTTGAATTTTTAAAATTAATTAAATATTCCAAATTCAAGTGATAAAATTACGGATCGTTACATTCGTTCTCCTTTAAAAGAATTTCGTCCCCGAAATTCAAGGATGGAAAAACATAACGAAACTAAACAATCAAGTGTGCCTAAAAATGAACATCACCCATAACCCTGAAATTTTACCAAATCCAACTCTAAAAGAGTTTGCCCAAAACATTATTTTATAAATTTAAATCTGTATGATGTATATAGATCACCCGTACACAACATTTGATTCGATTTCTTATTCGAATACCCAACTTTACTTCCAAACTAGTATTGATCCCCCGATCCTCTAGTGTGGACTCTGATCTGGTTTTATGATCAAGAACCTTTATTTTCCTTACATAGCCCTCAACTATGACAGAAAATGCAAGTACCTAATCACAAACCCTTCTTAATGCTCGCCGTTGTGATAAATCCTTTTTTGGACTGGTGTAAACACCTCAAAGTTCCATACTTGAATCTTAGATCAAAATCGCATGACGAAATGATCTACATACAAAAAATATACTAATTAACCTTTAAAAATCTTTATGAAACTTTTCATAAAACTTTTATCTTTGGTTTAAATACTTTTATAAACCATTTATTATTTCAAAATATTTATTCACAAAAATTTTCTATCTCTTTTTCCAAAAGAAACCATTTTTATTTAAAAGATAATTTATCTTTTATTTATCAAAATTACGATAAACTTTTTATATTATGATATACTCCCTTTTAACAAATATTAAATGCAAACATCTAGATAAAAATTAATGATCACTAATTAATTTATTAATTAATGATTCACATTATCTTTTTAACATGAGGAAAATTATATAGATCAAGTAACTCTAAAATAATACCCAGGAACGGGGTACTACCAATAGTATTACATATCCCCTTAACTGGAAGGGTAATACTTAAGAGAAGTGTTTACCAACCGAACATATCTCTTGCCTATTTTTAGTTATTTTCGAGCCACTCGAACTAGTTATCATAAGTGACTTCCTTTCAATCACATTTAAATTTTCACAATAATTTAAATTCTCAAAATTTATATAACATTCCATCCATATATATCTTTTACAAAATCATTTTATTTTCTGTAAAATACATTTTTATAGAACATGCTCATTTATTATCTTATATAAATTCATTAACCTTAATCCAATATTATTATCAAAACACCTTATAGTCAAATCATGAAACTTAATTCATAAGGTGTTTGTACCCAACCCTTTAAGATGACACTAAATCATTTCTTAGCCAACTTCAATCAATCAATCAACAAATGATAATTACTGAATATTATCATCCTCTTAATCACAAATTAACATACAAATATCTATATCTTTTCAAAAGATATCCTTTTATATATGAAATATAATCCTTTTAAATACAGTCTGTCGGTTTGTCCTGTTTAAGTATTTAGGAATCCCTATCAATCGCAAGGCATCCCTTATATTGACTAGAATTCTTAAACCACCCAACAGACCAATCAACACAAAACATTTGATTAGTCACTAACAAATACGCGCTCATATATATAATACACTCAAACTCATTCTAGGGTGTCACTTACCCTATCTTTAATGAGTTACTCATCTTAAGGTATTACCAACCCCTATCTCTAATTAGACTTACCCTACCAGGCTTAAGTGTTTGCCCAACTTATGCTCTAATACCAAATGTAACGAATGAGATTTTCGAATTTCGAAAATCGACACTAATACGTTCACTGTATTGTGTGCCGAGTATTTAAGTGCCGGAAAAACCGATTGTTAAAGGTAAAATGAAAATAAATACATAACAGAATCTCACATGAATGGACTAATTTATAATATCAATAATCTTTAAAGCATAAAATTTGAAATACATATATCAGAGTCTAACCTAAGCTCATCTTGGACAGTTACAAATCTTTATCCTTACAATTGCTAAAAAACCAAAACAATGAAACTAATGCAGTGGGAATATAATTTACATCCATATGTTGATAAAGATCTTCTAGCTCTCCTTTGGAAACTCTAAGTGTCTTTAGCTAAACTTGAAATTACTTGGATCTGACCCAAGTATTAAAAATACCCGGATCAGGCTTGGTAAATCAACATGAGAAACTTGAACCATAATCATATGACGGAGTCATAGATCGGATCGATGCCAAACAAAACCTTTTTGAAGAGAAAGAGTATCTCGTAAGACCATGCCACACATAAATACAGATGAGTTTTTACCTTACAATAACCAAAATACTTTATACTTAAACAATTCAATAATATCATTAATGACATTGGTTTGAAAACACTTTTGAAATAAACATATATACAAAGTAGGTATCAATACCTGGACAAGTCGACAGAGTATATGGTACCAAAGGGGTAGCTGAAGTGTTTGCAATGCATTATAGCTATTTTGGGAATACAACCAAAACCATAAAGCTCTTATTGGAATTGGATTTCCAACATGATAGGGAACTAGTGGCCATTTCCTCTGATGTGAAATCCACGAATAACAATCCTAGTCCCAGTGACCATTCACTTGCCTCAAGCAAGCCTCTGTATTACATTGTTACACTACTATGGAACAGTGTATCTCGGAGGCTTTGCTCTGCCTCAGTCGAGCCTCTAATACCTGTCCATTTAAACCTTTGAGGGTCCAGATACTGGACTCTTCTATCTTGTGATGCCCCACCTCTATGCTCACGCTAGCCAAGAACACTACTGGGTAATGCCATCAACTAGCGTAGAGAATAAGGCTGTTGAGGGCCGACCCTCTGTGTAATTGGTTTGTGCAAGTACCGATATGTCAGATAGTATAACAAGCATTTCATTCCAAGAGGAAATCCGACATACCGATTCAAACTCAAAGCTATCACACAGTGGCTAGGTGGACCTCGGAAACAAATATAGAAATAAGCATAACATAAATCAGTCACAGATGTTCATATCTCAAAGGCGGAAACAGATATGAAAATAACACGTAAAGTGTACATCATAGTAGTGGTCAAAAAGATCCACAATATCACAAAAGAATAGATACAAGTGCTAGACAAAAGAATATGTATACATCATGGAGTCTATATCTCAAATGTATAACAACCAAAAACTACAAATGCAGTGTAGTTAGACAAAAGTCAGAAGATGTCCCGGATAAGGAGTCAAGCAGAAGCACCTGTAACATCTCGGTCTGACCCGAGTATTATTTAATAAGAAAATAATAAACGGATCAGTCTAGCTATAATTATCATTAAAGAAATGAGATATAAGCAGAGATATAATAAGGACGTATGATAACAATAATATCATACCAGGATAAATATGATTTAAACAACAACAAAATCATACAATATCTCAAGAATCTCAAAGCACCAAATAGAATATCATATTCTTAATTTTATTCACCAAACTACAAATATTGACAAACATATTAATGCCAATCACAGAAGTTAGCGAAACACAAATTCTAGAAATCATCAATTAGAAATCCAGAAATCACAAAGGGGGGAGGCCTATCACAAACGGGAGCATGAAAACTAACCAACACGTGTATCACAAACGGAACACTATTCCATGGTCGCTAACCATAAATTTTGAGCCGAAGCTCCACAAACGGCCTGAAAACCACGGGTCGCTACCCCGACAAATTGAACCGAAGTTCCACAAACGGGGATTGTAATCCCCAAACAAACAAATAGACATCGCACATCTCTAGTCTAAATCACAAAATGATCATCATCGATCCATAAAAGTGTCGATTACACTAAGCTAGTAAATATATGAGTTTAGCTTCATGTCCCATAACCACTAGCTTGACTTAAATATTTACGAACAAATTGTAGATTCCCACTCGAAAATTGTCACAAGAATTTCAATCGAACAAGTCCAAAAATTAACCGACGAAGTAAACGCAAGTGTTTCATACCACTTGTTTTGCTACGTCGTTTAATTATATCTTCTCATACGAATGAGGTAAAGGTTTGTATATACTAATAAATTAGAAAACAAATTTATAAACAAGCTTTATATTTAAAAATAGAGTTGAAATCATCTTTGGAAAAAGAGTTTGAATATTTTCTACTAGTATAGAAACCTTTGTATTTAGAAGTGACAAATCACAAAATGATTGTAGAAACAATCAATCACAAAAATCCACATTCGAAGACGTGAATCAAATCCAAAGAAATCGATACCAAATCCATCAAAATGGATATTCTCAAAAATCCTGAAAAAGAAGTCATCAAAGTCAATAATAAATGATAATAATAAATTGGATAGTCACGAATCGATAAAAGTTGGATCCTCAAGCTAAATAGGCAAAATAGGCAAAATCAAGCAGGTCAGTCGACTGGCCTTCTGCAGTCAGTCGACTGAACCAGAACCCGAGAGTTTTCGGACCCTGCAGTCAGTCGACTGACTGCAGGGGGCCAGTCGACTGGCTGTAGCTGAAACTGTTTTCCAGCCTATCAAATGGAAGAGCAAACTCTCACCATTTGCAACCGGTCGAGCATTGGACTTTAGGGGGTTTTGCCAATCGACAACCCAGCCCTATTGGCTCTCCGATACACCACCTAAAACATGTTCACAAATCAAAGCTAGGATTTTCAAAGTTTTGACTTCAAAACACCAAAAATTGAAATGTTCACCAAATCAATTCAAATCAAAAGCAAATGAATATGCACAAGTGTTAGGAATTCATACCTAACAACAAAGATAGCTATAGGCATAGATGTGAGTTAAAGAACTCACCTTTAAATCCAAAAATGATGAAATAGAAGCTTGAAAGCAAAGGAAGATCAACTACTCTTCAACTTCAACTCTAGAAGCTTGAATCTAAGCTCAAAAGAAGAACATTTCCTAAGTTAGGTTTAGGAAATTTCTGAAATCAAAGAGAGAATGAGTTGGGAGAAGATGGAGAGGATGCTTACCTTAGCTTCTCTTTGAATTTTGGAGCTAACACTTGGATTTGTAAAAGAAACTAGGGTTTTGAATTTTAATTTCTCATTCCTCTCCCCATTTTTATTGAAGCTTGAGTGTTAGGAAAATAAGAATGAAGTGAAGAGGAGAGGTGGATTGAACTAGGGTGTTAAGATGGGTTAGTGGGATGAAACCCAAACCCAAACCCAAAGTGAAAAAGTCATAATTTTTACCCAACTCCAAACATATCGATGTTTATACTCAAAAAAGTTTTAAACGTCATTTTGGACTCAATGGAGGTGGTCTCAAGTCCCAATTCGACTCTTTACAAAAATTAGCTTTTCGGACTTTAATCCGATTAACGACTTTATATTTAAATAAAACATTTAAATATACAATCACAAAATATGCGGGTTGTTACATACTCCCCTCCTTAAAGAAATTGCGTCCTCGCAATCTTTAAGAAATAAGTAAAGAAGTAACGACTATAAAAGCATATCAACACAAAAAAAAAGAAATTAGAAATAAAAAGTTCACCTTAAGGAGCACGAGAGAGCAAGTCCGGATGTGTTCGCTCGATGAATTCTCTGGATTCCCAAGAGCAATCCTTAGGATTTGAGGACCACTGAACTTTCACAAGGGGAACATCTTTATTTCGAAGGTGTTTAACCTCCGAAGCAATGATACGAATAGGATGTTGCTTATAAGTCATGTTAGGCGAAACTTCAGTTTCTTCAATAACATCCGGCTCAAGAATAGAATCAAAATCTCGAAGGCATTTCCGGAGTTGAGAGACGTGGAATACGTCGTGAATAGCAGAGAATTGAGCCGGTAATAAAAGGCGATAAGCCACGGAACCAATGCGTTCGGTGATGGGAAATGGGCCAATATATCTAGGTGCTAATTTTCCCGATCGACTGAAACGCACTACATCCTTCATAGGCGAAACACGAATAAACACAAAATCTCCCACATAAAATTCTAATTTCCTTCTTCGATTATTGGCATAGGATTTTTGTCTACTTTGAGCTTCTTTCATTCTATGACGAATAAGGTCAATCTTTTCTGTAGCATCACGAATAAAATCTGGACCTAAAACCAGCTTCTCACCGGCTTCAAGCCAACACGAAGGGGATCGGCATGGCCTTCCGTATAGTGCCTCAAAAGGTTCCATACCAATACTAGAGTGGAAGCTATTATTATAGGAAAATTCAACAAGAGAAATATGATCTTCCCAGCTTCCACCAAAATCAAGAACACATGCACGAAGAAGATCTTCAAGAGTTTGATTCACACGCTCGGTTTGTCCATCGGACTGAGGGTGATAAGCGGTGCTAAAATTAAGCTTTGTTCCCAAAGCTTTTTGAAGACCTTTCCAAAATCCATTAGTAAACAATGGATCACGATCGCTAACAATAGAAGTAGGAACTCCATGCAATTTAACAATTTCCTTGACAGAGTTTAGCCAAAATAGGTATGGTCCGATTGGACCGAACGGGAAGAAAATGGGCGGATTTTGTAAGTCTATCTACTATCACCCATAGGCTATCATGGCCCGAACGAGAACGGGGAAGACCGTCAATAAAGTCCATGGAAATTTGATCCCACTTCCATATTGGAATTTCCAAAGGTTGCAATAACCCACCGGGCCTTTGATGCTCGGCCTTAACAAGTTGGCAAGTCATGCAACGCTTAACAAAGTTAGCAATATCGGATTTCATTCCATCCCAATAATAAAGTCGCTTCATATCCGCGTACATTTTACTACTAACAGGATGAATGGTAAATTTAGAATGATGAGAATCTTCTAATATATCCTTACGAAGATCAATAATATTTTGCACAATAAGTCTACCAAATTTTTGAATAGCGCCACGAGCATCAATATCAAAGTCTTTCAAACCTTCGATATCAATTTTATCCCTACAACTTTGGCTAAGAAGAACCAATTCGGGATCATGCTTTTGAGCTTCAAGAATGTGGTCTAAAAGAGAAGGATGAGCCTCAAGGCTACACAAAACAAGAGATGAACATAAATCGGATTCACGGTCTCGAATCTCACAAGTGGACAAAGTAGCGAGATCTTTCCATTCAGATATCATCATGGAAACCACCGCTTGTTGCTTACGACTAAGGGCGTCGGCAACAAGATTTCCTTTTCCAGGAGTATAAAGAATATCAAGATCATACGCTGCAAGGAACTTGAGCCAACGTTTTTGACGCAAGTTAAGTTCCTTTTGAGAAAATAAATAATTCAAAGATTTGTAATCGGTGTAAAGAACAAATTTCTCTCCCAAAAGATAATGACGCCAAATTCTAAGGGCGAAAACAATAGCCGCGAGCTCAAAATCATGAGTGGCATATCTAGTCTCGCAGGCTTTAATTGCCTAGAAGAATAAGCAATAACACGTTCCCGCTGCATGAGAACGGCACCCAAACCAAAATGACTAGCATCGGTATAAACAATAAAATCTTGGTTCCCATCGGGAATCACAAGAATAGGAGCATCGGAAAGGAGTTCTTTCAATTTTTGAAATGAAGCTTCACACTTGTCTGACCAAATGTATCTAACTCCCTTCTTTGTCAAACTAGTAAGAGGTACGGAAATCTTAGAAAAGTCTTTTATGAACCGACGGTAATAGCCCGCTAATCCGAGAAAGCTATGAATTTCCGTCACACTCTTCGGTCTCTTCCAATTTTGAATCGCTTCAATCTTTGAAGGATCCACAGAAATTCCGGATTCAGAAATAATATGTCCCAAAAATTTCACACGAGATTGCCAAAAGTGGCATTTAGAAAATTTTGCTTTCAATTGATTTCTCCTAAGAGTTTCCAACACAATCCGAAGATGATTTTCATGCTCTTCCTCG
Source organism: Allium fistulosum (assembly GCA_030737815.1). Classification (NCBI taxonomy): domain Eukaryota; kingdom Viridiplantae; phylum Streptophyta; class Magnoliopsida; order Asparagales; family Amaryllidaceae; genus Allium; species Allium fistulosum. The sequence goes on from CM060902.1 coordinate 1,219,917,489, forward strand.
ATAGAATAAATAAGAATGTCATCTATAAAGATGAGAACAAATTGGTCGAGGAAGTCTTTGAAAACTCGATTCATAAGGTCAACGAAATAAGCTGGAGCATTCGTTAAACCAAACGGCATAACAAGCCATTCATAAGATCCATAACGAGTATGGAACAATGTCAAAGGAATGCTATCCTCTGCAATACGGAGCTGATGAAAACCGGTTGCTAAGTCTAACTGTGAAAAGACTTTAGCACCACTAAGCTGATCGAATAAATCATCAATCCGCGGTAAGGGATATTTATTCTTGATGGTGAGATCATTAAGCTTGCGGTAGTCAACGCAAAATCTAAGTGTACCATCAGATTTCTTCACAAAAATGGATGAAGCTCCCCATGGAGAGGAACTAGATTGAATAAATTGATTCGCTTCCAATTCGGATAATTGTTTGCGCATCTCCTCATTTTCTTTATTGGACATACGATAAGGAGGACGAGTAATAGGTTGAGCTCCAGGGATTAGATTAATTCTGAACTCAATTTCTCACTTAGGTGGTAATCCTAGAACGGGCTCAAATATGTTGGGAATTCACGAACAATGTGAATGAGAGAAATGACATCATCCTCATCATCATTATCGTCATCATGAGGATTTAGAGAATACAAGGATGCTTTCAAATTGGAATCTGAATCATTCAGAACAAGAGAAATCTGCTTAACAGATTGAGGATGCCAAAGATATATAGTCCGCTCAGGACATTGGATATGGGGTTCATAATGGTTAAGCCTATCCATTCCCAAAATCATTCCGAAACCTAGGTAACGCATGACATGCAAATCGGCACGGAAAGAGTAATCACATAAAATAATTTCGACATCTTTACAAAGTAAACTGAGTGTTGCGGATCCACCAACCGGATTCGCAATTCTCAAAGAAGTCATCAAGCCAATTACATTTAAAGACAAAGCATCTACAAGTTCTTTTGATATAAAAGAGTGAGATGCACTCGTATCAAAAAGAACTCGGATAGGAAGATCACGAAATATAATAATGCCATCAAGGATAGAATGAGAAATACCTTGACCACGAGAAGTATTAGCAGGGGCTTGTACAACATTTAGCTTGCCCTCCTTCTTGCCTTGAAGTTTGGGACATGAAGATAAAGTATGACCCAAACTCTTGCAATAGCAGCAAGAAAGAGACTTCGGGCACTTGTTTGCATAGTGGTCCTTAGAACCACAATTGTAACATTCTCCACGACGAGAGGTAGGAGTATTTGCTACCGGTGTTGCTTCCTTTCCCTTCTTGTTGGGATTAGGCTTGAATTTAAAAGGACTCTTCTTGTTGATATTTTGTTTGACCTCAGCATCACTATCTTTATCAGCCTCTTCGAGACGAAGAGCAATATCAACAAGCTGATCAAAAGAAACTTCCAATTTCAGAAGTAATGGCTTCTTGAGATTCTTATTTAACCCGTAGACAAATCTCTGATTTTTCTTCAATGGGGTATTCATATACTCGACCCCATATTTTGAGAGAGATTCGAAAGAAGTGATGTAGTCCATCACAGAAGATTCGCCTTGAACAAGGTCTATGAAGCGTCGGGCTAAAGATACTTTTTCAGCTTCCGGCATGAATTTCAACTTGAACCTTTCCCGGAATTGTTCCCAAGTAAGGTCCACTTCAATAATTTCAGAGATCAAAAGCTCGTACCAGTCTAATGCTCTTTCTTGGAGCATACTAGAAGCCACTTGGACTCGATGGAGATCAATAAGATTCATGCAAGAAAAGAAGCGATCACATGTTCAAAGCCAAGCCTGGACTTCTATAACGCTCTCGGAACCTTTGAATGGCTTTCCACCTAAGTTGGTGTAATCACTGCACAAGCGTGCAAACCCAGATTTAGGGTTAGTAGGCTCAGGAATAGGTCCGGCTGCTTAAGCATTTCTCACAAGATCAAGAAGTTGCTAAGCAGACATAAATACTCCATCCTGGGGAGTAGCACTAGATTGACCGGCGCTAGGACGCCAGGTCTAACCATTACTCTTCTTTAAGAAAGAAAGAAAAGAGAAGAAAGGTTAATCTCAGAATGAATATCAAACAAACTTGATTGATAAAACAAGGCATCACAAAATAAATAGGATAGAACGGTTCGAAGACTCGAATTAAATCCTATGGCACGATTCCGAAGAAAGACTTAGAACAATGATCCTTGCTAGATTATCCTACATTGTTCCGAAGTTTGGCTCTGATACCAAGCTGTGACGCCCCACCTCTATGCTCACGCTAGCCAAGAACACTACTGGGTAATGCCGTCAACTAGCGTGAAGAATAAGGCTGTTGAGGGGCGACCCTCTGTGTAATTGGTTTGTGCGAGTACCGATATGTCAGATAGTATAACAAGCATTTCATTCCAAGAGGAAATCCGACATACCGATTCAAACTCAAAGCTATCACACAGTGGCTAGGTGGACCTTGGAAACAAATATAGAAATAAGCATAACATAAATCAGTCACAGATGTTCATATCTCAAAGGCGGAAATAGATATGAATATAACACATAAAGTGTACATCAGAGTAGTGGTCAAAAAGATCCACAATATCACAAAAGAATAGATACAAGTGCTAGACAAACGAATATGTATACATCATGGAGTCTATATCTCAAATGTATAACAACCAAAAACTACAAATGTAGTGTAGTTAGACAAAAGTCAGAAGATGATCCCGGATAAGGAGTCAAGCAGAAGCACCTGTAACATCTTGGTCTGACCCGAGTATTATTTAATAAGAAAATAATAAACGGATCAGTCTAGCTATAATTATCATTAAAGAAATAAGATATAAGCAGAGATATAATAAGGACGTATGATAACAATAATATCATACCAGGATAAATATGATTTAAACAACAACAAAATCATACAATATCTCAAGAATCTCAAAGCACCAAATAGAATATCATATTCTTAATTTTATTCACCAAACTACAAATATGGACAAACATATTACTGCCAATCACAAAAGTTGGTGAAACACAAATTCTAGAAATCATCAATTAGAAATCCAGAAATCACAAAGGGGGAGGCCTATCACAAACGGGAGCATGAAAACTCACCAACACGTGTATCACAATCGGAACGCAATTCCATGGTCGCTAACCATAAATTTTAAGCCGAAGCTCCACAAACGGCCCGAAGACCACGGGTCGCTACCCCGCCAAATTGAACCGAAGTTCCACAAACGGGGATTGTAATCCCCAAACAAACAAATAGACATCGCACATCGCTAGTCTAAATCACAAAATGATCATCATCGATCCATAAAAGTGTTGATTACACTAAGCTAGTAAATATATGAGTTTAGCTTCATGTCCCATAACCTTTAGCTTAACTTAAATATTTACGAACAAATTGTAGATTCCCACTCGAAAATTATCACAAGAATTTCAATCGAACAAATCCAAAAATTAACCGACGAAGTAAACGTAAGCGTTTCATACCACTTGTTTTGCTACGTCGTTTAATTATATCTTCTCATATGAATGAGATAAAGGTTTGTATATACTAATAGATTAGAAAACGGTTTTATAAACAAGCTTTATATTTAAAAATAGAGTTGAAATCATCTTTGGAAAAAGAGTTTGAATATTTACTACTAGTATAGAAACCTTTGTATTTAGAAGTGACAAATCACAAAATGATTGTAGAAACAATCAATCACAAAAACCACATTCGAAGACGTGAATCAAATCCAAAGAAATCGATACCAAATCCATCAAAATGGATATTCTCAAAAATCCTAAAAAAGAAGTCATCAAAGTCAATAATAAATGATAATAATAAATCGGATAGTCACGAATCGATAAAAGTTGGATCCTCAAGCTAAATAGGCAAAATAGGCAAAATCAAGCAGGTCAGTCGACTGGCCTTCTGCAGTCAGTCGACTGAACCAGAACCCGAGAGTTTTCGGACCCTGCAGTCAGTCGACTGACTACAGGGGGCCAGTCGACTGGCTGTAGCTGAAACTGTTTTCCAGCCTATCAAATGGAAGAGCAAACTCTCACCATTTGCAACCGATCGAGCATTGGACTTTAGGGGGTTTTGCCAATCGACAACCCAGCCATATTGGCTCTCCGATACACCACCAAAAACATGTTCAGAAATCAAAGCTAGGATTTTCAAAGTTTTGACTTCAAAACACCAAAAATTGAAATGTTCACCAAATCAATTCAAATCAAAAGCAAATGAATATGCACAAGTGTTAGGAACTCATACCTAACAACAATGATAGCTATAGGCATGGATGTGAGTTAAAGAACTCACCTTTAAATCCAAAAACGATGAAAGAGAAGCTTGAAAGCAAAGGAAGATCAACTACTCTTCAACTTCAACTCTAGAAGCTTGAATCTAAGCTCAAAAGAAGAACATTTCCTAAGCTAAGTTTAGGAAATTTCTGAAATCAAAGAGAGAATGAGTTGGAGAAGATGGAGAGGATGCTTACCTTAGCTTCTCTTTGAATTTTGGAGCTAACACTTTGATTTGTAAAAGAAACTAGGGTTTTGAATTTTAATTTCCCATTCCTCTCCCCATTTTTATTGAAGCTTGAGTGTTAGGAAAATAAGAATGAAGTGAAGAGGAGAGGTGGACTGAACTAGGGTGTTAAGATGGGTTAGTGGGCTGAAACCCAAACCCAAACCCAAAGTGCAAAAGTCATAATTTTTATCCAACTCCAAACATATCGATGTTTATACTCAAAAAAGTTGTAAACATCATTTTGGACTCAATGGAGGTGGTCTCGAGTCCCAATTCGACTGTTTACAAAAAGTAGCTTTTCGGACTTTAATCTGATTAACGATTCTATATTTAAATAAAACATTTAAATATACAATCACAAAATATGCGGGTTGTTACATATCCACAATAAGACCGATTGCCCAAAATATATCATGCAGACCACATAATTACCCATACCATCTTCGGGATGTGAGGCTCGTGAGGCTACGCTCTATTTTCCACAAAGGCACGCTTTTCTTTCCTCAAATCCACGCTTTGCAATTCATAAAGCAAATTCCACTTAGAAGGTCACATTTCCATTTCTAACAACACACTATTGATTTCTACAAAAGTACAACCCCCAAGTTCATACGCCTCAAGGAAGGGTGTTAAGTATAAGAGGGGATACCTTTTACACCACCAGACAGATGTACTTTTGTAAAAACCAATGTATGTAGTCTTAGAAATGCACTGTCAGACATTCATCTATATAAATTATCCAGGTGAAGGAAAAACCGAAGGCACTCCTTCTAATCAATCATGTTTGGGAATCACCCTTGGGATTGGTAGCAAGTAGTCCTTGCAAATCGAAGATTTTCATAACAAAGGCACTACTGCCACCATATATATAATATTGGAATTACCCTAGAGGTTAGTGGCAAGAAGCCCAACATTATGAAGATCGTCGTCTTCAACATATCTTCACTTTCGAACGCATATGTTGGTTCGAAGTGGTTTTCGGATAAGAATCATCCAATCCCGATCTCTTTGAACCAATCAACAATAAAAATATGTCAAGTATATAGGTGATTATCAAACAACATCCAGTCAATTTATCTTTTTATCAAATCAAATATCTTTCAGAGATATATTCTTTTAAATTATTCCTTTACCTTTTCAAGAGTATATGGAATCATTAAGTCTCTTTTATTAAATCCTTTGGCTAATTAAAACCCCTTTTCGTCTTTTGAAATACCAGATCATTTTTCTTTAATTACTTAGGAAAAATATTTCCATATTCTATTATTAGTATAATTAAAATCTTAATGAAGATTTTACATTTCCATAACATATCTTTAATGTGTCAAAAACAAACCTAGAGACTATATCTCTGTCACCCATAAGGCGGACAAGTTATTTGATCGACTCTAACCTTAATAGTTTTCAAACTTCCTAATTTTCCTTGGAATACTTGATTAATTATTTGAAGAACATTCACAAAAGATTTGGGAAAAAAACCTAACTTTTATAAATAATTTTCTTTCAACCATTTATTTTAAACTCCTTCAAAATAATTGTATAACTTCCAAATCACCTTCAAATTACTTAATTATTCATTTGAAAAGATTATTAAAAATATTGGGAAAAATAATTAAGCTAAAACCCTGATATTCAAAAGTTACCAAAACCGTCGCAAAAACCGCTGTGAATAGTGTTTTTAAAGCTTCTTTGATTAAACCATGTTTTCCAATTCATATAAGTCTATTTTTATAACTTAAATCCCTTTTAAAACATTTTAACATATTTATGGAATTTATTTCATACTTTTTAAGAATAAAAGTATCCATTTTTAAACAGTTTTTCACTCTGGTTTCTGAACTCCCAAAACGCGATGTTTTTGAAACTTGATTTGGACATATCTCAAACTCTACTAAATAAAATCTTGATTTTTCTTTTTCATTTGAAAACTATAACCCTAAGGGTCCGAATAATTCTTATTTCAAAGAACTCATGCTTATAATCTACCCTACACATTCGTTTAACTTTTTGGATCGCAAAATCACAAACTGCCGAAACGCGATGGCTTATTTTTACAACTTTAGTCAAATTTTATGAAAATTATCCAAAACACTTTTAAACTATTTTAAAATCACTATAAATCATTTTAAACCAATTTAAACTATTTTTGGATAGTATTTTTCATATTAAACCCAAATTCGCTTTTATTTTGTATTATAATACTATGTTATTACAATACCCAATTTTCCTTTATTATAATATTCAATTCTCATATGATATCTTATATGAAATTTCAACTTTTCAAATTCTCATTTTTCAAATCAAACATTGTAATCATTTTTCCAAAATAAATCGAAACTCCTCTTTTTAAATAAATTTCAAAGTGATATGTTTTCTGTTTTAAACCGTCCAAAAATCTTTTCTTTTTAAATTCAGAACCGTAAAAAGGCTTAATAAACTCCATACACATATTAATATGGATTTATTTTCCATGAATTGACTATGGTTAATTATTTAACCATTTCTATTTTTGATAAATATGATTTTCTCATAATTTGTTATATTTATCACAACCAAGTTATCAACCATATAATCAATCAATATTCAAACATATTAATCATCCAAGCATATTAATTTACTAATTAAAAATGCATATCATTATTTTCTAAACATTTTAAGGTGTATGTAAATCAGGTATTCATTAACGATTTCCACCCCGCCAAACTGTTTTCGAAGCTTCATGTATTGATTCTGGCAGTACTCCGATAGTACTTCTCTCCATTATCTTTACTCCGGAACTTTTCGAACTCCTTACTGTCTTCTTGCATGCTCAGCCATGAACCTCCTGAGGGTGTTAGCTCGGCCAAGGGTGAATGGTGGTGGTGGTCGTGGGTTTATGATGGGTAGAGGAGTGTATTGGTCAAAGCTTTAAGGTGAAAGAACTTTGTATGTATGTGTATATAACTTTGTTTATTTTTTTGCTGTAACTTTGCATTATTTTTGCAAAACTTCCTCATGACTTTGGGAATCCATTAAAGAGCTTCAAGAAGAGGAAATGAATTGGTGTGTGAGTAAGTGAGGGGGTTGGGTGTTATTTATAGCATTTTGAAAGCTTAACACTTAAGTAAAATGTAAAATATCTCCAACAACATCATCACAACCTCTCCCATTACTCATGGTTGTGCTTCCCCCCTTACATCACCACCATCACATCTTGGCATGTGCTTTGAGATATGTCACGACTTGGTTTGATTTTTTTGTTTTGAAATATATTTATATTTTTTTACTTAAGGTAAATGTGTAAATGCATATGGTAACTTCTTATATGTTTGTACATGTTATGCACAAGCATATATGCACATATATGTCTCATTTGACAAACCATGGTACAACATTCGATTATAACTTATGTTTGATAAACCATTGAAAATCCGGAATCCGAGCTTCGGTCATATTTTTACTTTTCAGTTAAACTATATATGTAAAAAATCTTGAAAATATATTTATCGTTATCTTAGAATAATAAAAATGTGCTTGCTTGAATTATAAAACCATATAAATCAATATTCAGACAAGTGTTGCAAAATCCTGCCGTTAAACTGCCAAAGTGCGACGAAATTTGCATATCTTTATAAAACAAATTAATACATTTATAAAACTATTATAAATCAATTATTATCACTATATAATAATTAAAATGGATTATTCATCATTTAAAATAATTATTTGGATATTTAAATACCCAAAATACCAAAAGTTTCCTTATATGCTCATTTATGAAAATGATGACATCATCGATGACATCATAATTATTTTTATTTCCAAAAATGAAAAAAAAATTCCTTATTTTTAAATAGTTAAATAAGTGTATGTAAAAATATCATATGCGACTTTTGATGGTTAAAAGATGTTTATCAACAAAACGATTTTAGGTCATATTATCGATATTTTTCAAAAATATATTTTTGTAAAGATTTTTCCGAAACAAGATCAACATTATTATTTATCACATAAAACATGGTTATTTATGTTTAATAAACCTATATTTGAATATTTAAAATCATTAAATATTCTAAATTCAAGTGATAAAATTACGGATCGTTATAGTATATCTCACAACGCATGGGATAAAATATAATATACATCATATATATAAAACAAAAGAGACAATAATAACTAAGTGAACTAAAATCAGGGCACAGATCCGTAGAGTTATACAACATAGCAATAGAGTTTATACAAATCAAAAGTAAAAGCAGATTACTGTCTCATAATAATAAAGTGAACACTGTGGAGCCTAGACTTAAAGAATAAATACATACATATAGTTTGTATACCGTGACTTCTAAAGTGTTTGATACTTGAATCATGAGGGTATTTCAAAAGAAATAATTTTTTTTATAAGTCGATATCACCCAATTAAACATATTAACGATTATGAATCTTTAGTATAAATGTTGTCCTCTACCATTTATATATTAATAAATTACTTGTGTACTCTCTAGTTGTTGAGCAAACTCAAACTATAGATGTTATGTGTTGTATTATTAATATATTGAATATATGAGTTAGGATAATTATTTGTATTTGTTAAGAAAACCCAAGTTAAATATATTATACTTAGTCCATCATGAAATGGTAGGTAAAAGTAAATAATCTCTTTCGATTTATTGAGCAAACTCAATGTCAGACTGAGATTAGGACGAGAAACCATGGGTTAGGAGTTGTATATGATGAAATCGATAAGGGGTTATCCATCATTTGTGGGGCTATGACTTGTTGAGCAAACTCAAGGTCGAAATCCCAAGATAGACAAGTCCTAACATCCACTAGTGAAGTCGAAAGAGTTCTATTTTCGTCTTAAGGTTTGAAGAAAAATAAAAGACTAGTGGGAGCCTTATTAGAAAAATGAAAGGGTAACATTTAACCTTTTAATATTGTAAGAATATCTGCTGTATAAAGTTATAATAATCTACATTGATAAATTTGTACAATAAATATAATGAATAAAATGTTCATCAACTAAAATATGCAAAGGAACTGAATTAAATATTGACAAAGAAATATTAAATATACTTACCAAGCATGTTGACAAATGCAAGTGCCTAATCATACAACCACTAAATACATTCGTAATTTGATCACTTAAGAGTTTACTTGCCTAAGACTATGTTTTGTCTTCAATGAGTTTCGAACTCAAAAGGAAATGCAAATATATGGATATTTAATCCATATGCGATCACATATAAATGTTATATGGTGAACGGTAACAATTCATAATGTATGAAACCTCGATAGTCCATTTAATAAGCAAGTAAACTATAGTGTGAAATCATGTAATCAATATAATTGATTATAATAATAATAATCTTGTTGTGTTAAATGTAACACTGGACCAAAGGCAATAAGATAGAACTAAGAATTCGACCACTGAAATGTTAGTTTGATCAGTTTCGGTAAAGTGCATTTTATTTTATATCCCTAAAAGTTAATGGTAACCACATACACATTTGTAAAGAGTTTATTATGAAATTGTAGTAGGGTTTCCCTTTGAAGTTTTGACCGTTTAGAAAGGAAATCGAATGTATAGTGTGGATATAACCTAAAGTATAGTTGAGATTAAGAGAGTGAATGGTCACTTCTGCTTCATAAAGAAACATCGAAAAAGATAATTATAAAGTAATAGTTGATACTTAACATTGGAATGAGAAATTTGATTTCTATTCTGAAATATATAGTAACAACCCTATTGTTAATGACCTAATTAATTTCAATTAATTAGTGTGACAAAATTTAAATATGAAATTTTTGTAATTTGATTATGAAATTTAATCCAGTTTGAATAAATGATTTAAGTAGTGTATTTCGATTTGGTCGAAATATCATTTAAATCAATTATTGAAATTTATAAATTAATAACTAAATTGGTTTGTGAAAATTTAATCTAACTTAAATTAGTTGATTTAATAAGTTAGGTTAATTTAATCTATTCATTAGGCCAAGTATAGTAATTTGTATTTAATTATTGTTTGGGCCTGTTAAAGTTTAGCCCATTAGTCCATCTCCTCACTAAAATCTAAATCTATAACATGCTTTCCCTTATCCAACCCAGGAACCAAAAATCCTAAAATGCATTTCGCCCTAGCCTCTATCAATATCAAAATTGAAAATCATATTCAATTTCGTTCAAAAGAAGAAGAAAAATAAAAATTGCATGAACGCTCACGTCCTGGCATCGTCGTTGCAGGGGGAAAGGCGCGACACTGTTAATTTTGGTAAGGTAAGGCTCGTTAACGTGAGGGACTGGTCGATTGATTCTATGGGAGGCGCGTGCGATCTGATGTTGATGGCTGTAGGAAAGGTCGTCGTGACTGAAGCACGTTCTTGGCGAAGTGGTGTTCGAGTATGAATTGAAGGCGGAGTTGGCCGCGTGTATTTTAGGATGGAGTCATGACTTTGGCTATGGTAATATGGGATTTGCGACAATGGTTACTGCTTCGACTCTAAGACTCGATGACGAGCATAGACAGTTCAGCTAACGATCAGATATTGTTTTGGAATTTTGGATGTAGGTGGAAACTAATTAACATGTTGGATATCAATCGCTTAAGGTGAGTTAATTTATTTAACTCACACTCTATATTTAAATATTTATATCCATTTGCAAGCTTTGTTGGATTATAAATTTCGTTAACTATTAGTAGTGACTGAATGATTTTGGTGAAATACAATTGCATGCTATGGATTTCCTTCGTTTGATGGTCGATGAGTGCATTGTGTGATTGAAATATTGAATTGAAATTAATGTTCGATTAGGTAGTTGCATGCACATTGGAAATCATTAAAATGTATTTGGTTTTCGTAGTTTAATTATAAGATGATTGTACATTATTTGTATGATCGGAGTTTGCCAAATAGCAATTTGAATTGTTAAATTAGCTCCATTTGACGAGTAGTATTTTATGTAGAGTTTATTTAGAATTTCAATTTTGGACTAATTTGTTGTTTTGATTCAATTTGAATTCTGATGAATGGTTTTGATTGATGGTTTTAAATATATTTTTTTCTTTCTCAAGTGTGATATTCTTTATTAAAAATCATATTGGAAATTTATTAAACCATTTTAAATTCTTAACTGAATTATTAATTCAAAATTTTGTTTTAAACTATTAAACTAGTTTTATTATTCACAAAATTCTATAGAAATCGCTAATTCAATTATAATTTTATTTACAGGGTTACTTTAAAGGCAAATAAAATATGTTGCTCTTTTATAAAAGATATTATAAAAGAAATTATCTCATTGGAGGAAAATTATGATTTTAGAAGTTATTTAAATAAGTCAGAAAGAGTTCAAAAGTTTTTGTAAATAAGTAACTCTTCTTTAAAATGAGTTTATGGATTTAAACGTGATTTTGGAAAATTATATCTTTGTATATATGAAATTAATTTAAAACGCTTTTATTTTATTTATTATTGAATTTAATTTCCATTGAATTTCGTGATTTTCTATGAAACAAAGAATTTTAATAAACAATTGAATTGTCGGATTGGTATGAGACTTTTTGTACAATTCTTTCGTTTATTACTATAATTTGTTAAATGGAGTTTAAGTGGAATTTACTATCTGGTATGGGACAGTTATCACCATATTTTGAGATGATAGTCTATTGAGACTTGATATGTATTTATGAAATGGTGATTTGTTAGATATGCCTTATTTGAGTATTTGTTTTGGGCATATTTTATGTATGACTTATTAGTTATTTTTAAGTCAAAATTTTGAGATCTGTATTTATTGGTTTGATATGCCTTTTCGAATTTTTGGGTTTAGGCATATTTTGAAATGACTTATTTTAGACTTAAGTCATTTATGGATTTATATAGTGAATTTAATTAATATGCCTTATTATAATTGTTTTTCGGCATATGTTATATGACTTATTATTTTAAGTCATATAGTTATGATATTAATATCTCACCTTTTTATTTAGATATAGTCTGATCCGTTTATTATTTTAATACTCGGGTTAGGCCGAGACTTTACAGGTGCAGGGACCCGTAGACCTTTGGATTTTGGGTTAGCATTGAAGTAGACTATTTTGATAGTTTTAGTTTACTTCATACTTGTATATATTGATAGTTAGGAGTTTATGTCATCTATATTATATAGTAGTGACTTTGTACCTGATACAAGATTTTGGATATGATGTATATGTTTTTGTGGGTCTAGTACTGATATTTTGTAGACTCGCATTCTATTATGTATATGATGATGTATATTACTCCGCTGTGATCTGTGACTCTGATTCTGATTTATCTATATTGTACACTATTCTGAATATTTTTAATTAGTGCGTTTATTACTTTGTATTAATACTGCACACGTCTAAATTTCAGTTCGGATCCTCAAAAAGGTAAATAAGACATGTCAGTGTTGGCATAAAGATCTATTCACATTCAATCGCCCTTAACCAGCCGTATTTTCCGGATTAGCAGACGACATTACTTGTAATGTTATTTGCTAAACTGGGCATAGCGGTGGGGTTGTTACATATATTTTCATATAGGAAATTATTTTCTATGTGATTTATTTCTTTGAATTTAAGATGTTTTATCTGAAAATTCATAACTGAAAACCGATTATAGTAAATGAAATAAATAGTGTATATTAAGTGGTTGAATGGAGCTTCGAATTTCATATGCTATTATAGTAATGGTGAAAATAGTGGGAGCATGCCATATAACACTTATTAGTCACACCAAGTTACAAAAATTATTTTCGTGGAACATACCAAACATTATTTATGAAACAATAATTATTTTTCAATATTGACTGAAAAACAGACATAGTTTTATTTCAGTATGAATATTATGAATATTCATTATAAAACAAAACTATAATAGTGGTATTTGTAATGCATTGGAAAATATAGAAGTATCTAAATTTATTTGCAATTAATTTTGAATTACGGACTAAGTCAAATTTAGAGAAATAATTCTTTGATTGTATAATTATGAATCATATGGTACTGATGAACTATATCTGAAAAATAAAAGGTAGTGCATCCATTTGGTGGGAGCGATTATAAGAGTTGACAAACTCTTCAGATTGATACGTATAGATGTATGCAATCATAAGTCTGTTAATACCCAAATGTTCTTACATACTTCCTTATATTCATCGATGAGTTATTACCAACATGGACATGTGTACTTGATACACATGTAGTATGTCTATGATAAACTCATAGAATATAAACGGAAGTAAATAAAATAACGTGCAATAGAAAATAAAATTGATTCGATTTGATTGAATAGTGGAGTATATTAGAAAGAGTTCCGAACATATCTAAGAATGAATAAAGATCCAGTCTCAAGAGTCACTCCTTCTTATGATACATAATGATGTATCGATAAGGAGTAATCGAACTTTGTTAAACAAAGTACAATTAATTGTGAGTGAAGTTGAGTTAACTTCTTTTTATAAGGCTGTGTACTTAAGAGTAGTACACAATGTTAAGACTAATTTCATCTAAAGAATGATTTATGAAACCATACAAGATAAGGATTTATAAGAAACCCCAATATATCCTAGGCCAAGGAGTTGACGGGTTGTGCAAATCGAAAGACTGCACGTAATAATTGTTCATGAGGGATCTTTTATGAATTACCCCAAAAGGATTTTGGGAATGACTGTCATTGAATAAGCAATTTATATTTTGAACATAAGTATTGTAAATTAAAATCAAATTAGTTTTATATGTAAGGCAATTCATAAAATGTTTATAAATACTCATTCCATTGAACTGAGAAATAATCGTTGTTTCAAGAAATATCAACTTCATAGTGAATGAATTTCTTTTAGAAATTATTGGTAGTAAAATGGATTTAGATATGATCCAGGTATAAAACTGATTATGAGGGATGAAATGAAATTAACCAAACCTAAATGAACATAACGCATTAGAATGTCTAATAAGTATTCTTGTACATTGAAAAGAAACTATGAGTTTTTGATAAATGTCGAGAATAGGTAATCCTCAACTATCAATTAAGCTATTAAGAGTATTGACTCTACGATATGGTATGATGCACAAATCTAAAAAGGATTCCAAGTACATTATGAAAGTATGATTTAGATAGTTATACCCAAAGAAATATGATCCATTGGTCGTGAATGTGTCTTCAAGAGCAAGACTAATGCTGTTGGAATATAATGAGCAAGGTTGATAAGAATAACATAGTAAATTTCAATTAATGAAATCCGCATAATAGATCCGTCATAGAATGTGCTTAAGTTATTTCAGATTTACTCATAAAATTATCGCTTAGTATGCTTTGTGTTTTGGTACTTATGTGCTTAAATGGAAAATTTTAAATAATGATTTTGTAACTGCCCGGATTTCCCGTCGTTTGATTTTGAATATTTAAATGGTTTTAAATATTGAATTTGGAATTGATTTTTGAATATGAATATTTTGGTTGAAATTATAGAATGAATTTAAATTTCAAATATAGCGATTTATCGTAATACGGGAATGGTGAATAATTGAAAATTGAGTTGAATATGAATCGAAATGATTTCTAATGTTGATATAAATTCTATTTGAATTAGAATTGAGTTAAAAGTTTTTAAAACTGAATTTCAAGTAATTTCTTCGATTTTGAAAATCGTTGATAATCGACGCGTAAAAAATAGCGATCCGGGGCACAATCTCGGAATTCGATGCAACCAGTTCCGTTGAATATGTAATAGTGTATTATTATAAGATTTCAAATTTTGTAGCGTTTGGACTTACCGTTTGGTCGTACGGGATAGAAACGCGTTGAAATTTATATCGAAAATTTAATATTATAATTGGGTTCAAAAGGTTATCTTCCACATATGATAGGACTCGAGACTAGTTTCATTGGGTTCGAAATAGGGGTATAACATATAGAACGCCAGGCGGCGGGTTCGGGATTTTAAGGTGCGCAAATGAGATATTTTGAATATTTAAATAACAATAAATCAAATCAATCCCTGACCAGAGCCGGCCTACCCATCTGCGTCGCCACCCTTTGTATGTATTGGAGCCACCTTCTTCCCATTTAAAAATGCGACTTCTTCTTCTTCTCCTCCTTCTTTATACAGCAAAAAAAATACCGAAATCAAATCGAATACAAAACGTAAAATCACGAGATTGGCTTCAAAATTCTCTATGGATGGCATCTTCAATCTGGTTCCCATCTCGTGAGGTGCGATGCTGGTTTAGGTTCAACTAGAAAATTTAGGGTTAGTAAATTGCGGTTGTGTGGTCGTTGATTTAGAATTCGGAGGCTAGGATTAAGTGCGTGGGGTTGTTAGGCATCAATGACCAAGAAATGGAGTGGGGCGGCACAAGGTTGGAGGGTGCGATTTTGGTCAGTCCGCAGCCTACCAGCGGTTGTCATGTTTTTAAGGGAGCTTCGGCCTTTGATTGTTGGTATGGGATTCAAAAAGGAGAAGGATGATGGAAAACGACTGGAGTGGTTGCATGGGGTTGGTGGATGAACTGAGATGCTGGAAGCGGGAGAAGTTCGGCCATGGTGGAGTTTGTTTTACTGGAGATAAGCGGGAATCATCTTTGAGAAGATGATTAAGTCAGGATCCAAAATTAAATGGAACAAGTCAAGTTTGGTTTGTAGTTGTGAAATCTACGCAATAGGATTGGTTTGGAGATTCTTGGAGTCGGCTTGGATTTTAGATTAAATTGAACGTCGGTTCAATTTAATTTAAAATTGGAACGGATTGCAAATTAAAATTCAAGGTGAGTAAATTTCACTCATTTTGGATAATTGGTTTGATTTTAAAATGTTAAAATTATTTATTGGTTGATTGGATGAATTAATAAATTATTATTATTAGTTGGATGTTATATTATATATATTAGCACATATATTAGTAGTTGGGTATATTCCCGTCGATTGGAGCGGATGAGACACTATGTTCCCCGCATAATAGCGGATGATCCTTTTTATTGCGATATTCCGTCTCGAAGCAGAATTATTACTTTATGTTATATAACATCTGTGGTGAAATAGGTTGGAGGGATCCAACTAGATTCCTCAAATATATTGATTGTTTTTCATATATAGCGATATATGATGTGATTGAATAATCTGTTATGGATTGTTGTGTGATTTGATTTATTGGATGCTATAGTAGCACTGGCCTTAATTTTGCACTACAAGAAAACATGGTTTATACATCATTATATAATAGCGTTGCAATTAAAATTCTATATAAAAATGGTTTAAGTGAAAAATATAGCTAAAAATTGAGCTATGTAAACAACACTCCGCTATACTTTAAACTACCATTTTTACAAAAGCGAAAGCTAGAATCAGTGCACGACATCTTTTGTAACTTAGTAAAAAAAGGCCGCGGAAAGTAAAAATTCCCTCCATCTTCACTTTCCTTTTCCCTTTCACTATCGACCAAAATTCTCAATTGATTTTCAGACCAAAATTCTCAACCGATTTTAAACCAAAATTTTAACCTAAATTCACGACCGCTTCGATTCCCATCACCGCATCGCATCTTTTCACCACTCCAGCTGCTATCACCGCATCGCTTCTATCCATTCCACCTGCAACTATCGTCTCCGCATCAATTAACGCTCAGCAGCCAACAACGACGTCGACCACGTTGGTTCACTCCACCAGCAACTACCTCATCGACTCACTCCACCAACAACGACTGTATTGATTAATTCACTTCAGCATCAATGACCTCATCGACCAAATTCTTGGTGTTGTTGGTAATTTTGATTTTTTTATGTTATTAATATTTAATACTCGAATCCCTAAACAATAATTGCATATTATTTAGCTCAGTGCCTAAAGTATATTTCCTGTATATTACTTTTAGATTTTTTGGGCTCTATGATGGGTTGTTAATGATCTGTGTTGTCATTGGTAAATGGCAGGGGCTTAGGAATGGTGAATTTAATATGTTATGTTGAAATGCTAAACAATTGGTTTAATATGTTCAATCTGTTGAATATGCGAAAAAGAGTTAAAATTGTCTTAAGAAATTGGAACAAGGACGAACCAGTATTAACTAGCATGTAGAGGTATGTAGGGATAAATGTAGAGTGTTGCATAAAAATTTGGACTTGAACAACTAATAAAATGCTGATGAGTATTAAAATGCACATAGGGAATAAGAATGCAATTTAAAGTAATTGGCAGATGATATAGAGCAAAAGCAGCTCAATTTTGATATCTGCTGGTATGTGAATTTAATAATTTTCTAATTAAAAAAAAAAAATCAATTGTGTTGGTGTAAATGAGGTATTTATAATTTAAAATTTATTATATTGTAAAGTAAATTGATGAATATTAGTGAATCACGTCTATTTAATTGATTTAAGTTTTATTAATTCTTTGTTTAGACAAGTATTGTTTTAGAATGTGATGGCTTTAGGTGCATGTTTACAAACTACATATTATAATAAAAAAATTCCATTTTTTCAAAGTCTCCTAGTTTCCTTGAATTTAACTAGTAAAAAGTGAAAGAATCATACCATGTGTTAGTTAGAAGTCACTATAAAAGCATCTTCTGAAGTTAGCTGTGAGTGATTTTAGATTTAGTTTTCTGGAAGCTATTACGAATCAACGTCATCCTCTCTATCATGCATCCAGTACAATTCTATAGCAAGATATTGCCGACTATTGTATGGAAAAAGTTATACAAATAATCCGACTTATAAGATTGATGGTCAAAATAAGTTTGAAAGACACAAAATTTTATACTTAAGATCTTACAAAAAATGATTCTACATGGTCAGATTTATAGAAATCAGAATAGAAACAACACCTTCAGCTCAAACCGGTTATTTGCTGTTAGTTAAGAATTTAAATAATTTATATTACTAATTAGTATATTAATTATCGCTTCAGAAATTTAATACAACATACAGTATTAAAAAAAAAAAAATATTTAATAATAATTTCATGAAGTATCAAAATTAGTTAACAAATAATAACAAAATAAAGACGAGAAAAATATAAATAAATACTAAAAAGGCATAGGAAAGGTATAATAACAAAACATGATATATATATTTGTGTGTGTATAGCATTATATCATAGCGTCGTAATTAGAGTGCTATATAAAAATGCTTGGAGTAAAAAACATAATAAAAAATTAAACTATACAATAAATATTTCGCTATTTTATATGTTTTATATGACGAACACATGCAATTGATGATTGTCATTCCATTATCAAGCTGATTCCATTCCTTCTCAGATTTTCCATAGAAATATTCCAACATCTTCCATGTGTTGTTTTGGAATCGGATTTAGAAACTAAGTTGGGTTCATCCTAAAATCAAGACCGTTAGATTAAAGATATTTTGGTCCATAATAATTGTTGCATTTTATCGGACTTGACTATGCACAAAATTTTCTAGACCATCAGGTCTTTTATCCAAATGTCCAAATGAATCCTTGTTCAATGCGTCCAATTTATTTTGTCAATGATGCATCAAGGTATAATAGTCCTCTCCTTAGTTGATGTTGCAAGAATGAAAATAGAGTACACAAGAGCGATTCAATAATGGCTTTGAATGACTTGTTCATATCATCTTTGGTCATTGAACAAGCCATAGCCGGATGTGTCTATTTAGTTCTGTTAAGTATCCACAAGGTTTAGCATGTACACTTTTATTGAATAAATGGCAACAAAATTATGCTTCATGATTGAATATTGTTTGTTTCCTCCGTTTTCTTCTTTTCTTTCTTCCACTTTTAGCAGAAATTTGAGTGTCATTCAAATGAATGATTGTTCCTATAGCATGTACACTTTTAAAATTTAAGTTCTCTATGTCATCATATAGCAGCTAATACTATGTTTCCTATATTTTATATAATAAGTATTTTTTATTAATTTTCAGTTTGTCAAATGTTATTGACCTGAAAATTTATTGTTACTAGAACCTGAAATAAATTAGATGATGTTGACATCAATATTTAAAATGGAAATTAGATGTATTCATATGAAATTTGAACCATTGAAATTTCATTGAATAAATGGAAACTAAGATAATGGGTAGCTTCTAATAACATTCTTTATTATGCCGTTAATTGTTGCGATGTTGATGCCATCATTGTTCAACTACTTAATTGTAGCTTAATGACTCTTGGTATCATCACAGCTGTGAAGTGCACGTTCACCATAATAAATATGGTTCACTCCCCGATGGATATACTTATTGCTTCATTTCCAATCTTTTAGATATTGAAGAAAATTTGCAACCATCCACTTCTTCTAACCAAAAAAGTTGTTGAAGGTGTGCTGGAAGGAATAGATTCAATGTTAAATCACGAGGAACTTGGTTTGGCTGAAGAAATGGCCAAAAAGTTGGCTACTAATAATAGCAACGAGCTTCAACAATTGGATCACAACGAGTCTTGCAAAATATGCTTTATAATGACTTTGCTTGTCAGATTACTATTCTTATTTCCATAAGTAGCACTTGAGTCTAAAACTCAGATGCTAACTTTTTGCGGATAATTGTCTGTAGGAAGCGATCACTGCTGCAGGATATAGGTTTTTGCAAATTGATGGCACAACGAAAATTGCAAATAGAGAAAGCATAGTAAAGGTCCTTATCATTTTCAAATTTATATTTCAATCAATTAAGGCGATCTAAACAATATTGTACCAATTGTATTTTATTTTCAGGATTTTCTCGATGGACGTGGAGCTCCTATATTTTTGTTGACATCACAAGTTGGTGGACATGGTCTTACTTTAACAAAAGCATATCATGTTATTGTGGTTGATCCAGCATGGAATCCAAGGTTAGAGGAATAAAAATATGGTATGTGGCATCTTGATAGCTTAGATAGTCACATAGCTTTAAATGTTTTTTAGCTTGATGAAAATACACACATATATATTGTGTCCCTTGTCTTCGGGTTAATGATATAATATTGTCCCTATTTTTCACTATTGTGTTGTGCTAATAATACCGATAATCAATGTCCCATATGATATTCATGCGCAATAAATTTTATCATTCAGCTTTGTTTCCAAGCAAATTTGTAGAAATTTACACATCCTATTCAGTTGCTAACATTTGTAAATTTAATAGTTTGTCCATATATTTACCGTCTTTTTAGTTATTTTTGCTAAATTACTTATTGTGGGTACATGCATACGTTTGATACTTTAGCTTTAACGTCCAAACTGTAAGTTTGAAACTTTCAAGACTTCTTTCTACCTTGTTACTCATTTGTTATCCAAATGTAGTACATCTAATATATTGGGAATTTGGTAAATATGGATAGACAGTTTACTTAACAAAAAGCTTCAGTTATACAGTCCTGCTACTCTTACCTTTAGATGGGCAATTAAACAAAAATAGTATCATAATAGGTGGTGATGACTTAAGACTTATATTAAGAAAATCATAAGTATTAGCTGCAATATTGCTTTGGATTTTATTTTTATTATTATTATTATGCAAGTTTTACATGATATACATAAGAATTAAAGGCTACAAATTACGAAAGTAAACAAATATATAATGTTTTGTTGTAATAAAATAACCTGCAATCATATATCAGGTTATATACGAGAATATAGTAAGTCTTACTTTGATATGACAGCGTGAAGGAGGATCCAGACTTTGGACCAACCACAAATAAGGTTAAGGTTAAAATAAATGCCATTCGATTATAAATTCAAAATCACTTACCTATATTCACATATATACCCAAATCTAACTCTCAAAATCTTTTAAGCCCGCATGACCAGTCATCCAAGAACCATGGTACAGTATCGGAGACCCGTCCAACCAAGAAAAATGTACATGATTCTTTAGCTGTAGAGTACTCCACTGACACAACATTTTTCTTTACTCCACTCACTAAAAACTTAAATAGAACTAAGACTAGCTCTTCATTTGCCTTTTTGCCTGTAATCTGCTACTGTCTTTATTATTTACCTATATTTCTATTTCAAACATGACTTAATATACATGCCACTATGACATCAACTGAGTGATGATTTAACTTATTGCCATACGTATATCAAACTTTAGTGCCGCTACACGGCTTTAGCTCCAACTACGCTGGTTTACTAAAACCAGTGTGATAGAGTAGCAGATGAGAGTGTCAACTGGATGTACATTCCCTGCGCTTTTTACTGTAATTTAGTTCAACAAATTAACATCCCCATTGAATATTAATATTTCATAACATTAAGATTCATTTGCAATTTATAATCCTTAAAATATTAACTACTCCCACAGACAAAGCGTATCAAACAAGTATTACTGAATCTGTGCTTCCCATTGACAAACAACAGGTACACCCTCTGGAGTTTCAAAAGGTACGACTACCAACCACATCATTGATTACTTTTTTCTAACTGTACTGCTCTTTTACCAAGTATGGCGACATACACGCACTACTTTTTCCTGTCCAAATAGTACAGAGTAATAGAATATGCACCAAATTTGACTTTGTTCCCATTACCCACAGGTTAAGAATATGCACCAAATTTGACTTTGTTCCCATTACCCACAGGCCTTAACCCACAACTTACTTTACCATTGCGTGTAACCAGGTTGTGACTACACATTCTACAACCACTATAGGACATGGCCCAGTAAGTGCAATTCTATATTCACTAAAGTTACTCCTTAATCGAATACAAATTTTGCAATGACAGACGTAAACTATAATTTGGCGTAGAATTTTTTTATATCAAACTTCTTAGTTTTACTTTAAATTTTGTGTAATACTGATTAATTATCTTCTTTGCTTGTTTAGGATCATTTTTCCATAATCTACTTTGATATGACAGTGATGTTTTAGCCTCTCAAGCAAGTAGTTAATGATGAGCATTTTAGCACCAACTCAATTGAATAACAATTGCCACGAATGTTTGTATACATATAGTTGGATTACATACAGTATCCATTGGATTGGCTTGCTGCATCATATTTTAATTTCTAGCTACATATTATTTCTTCCTTTGGACCCTTTTACTTTGTGAATATTTGACATACTAACATCTTGATTGCTTATTTGTATTGTAGATGTTAGATAGAAAATATCAAATGCAAAGCAAGATTAAATCAACTGTTTGACTAGTCTATAAATAAGTTGATGCAAATATGTATCATTTACAAATCCCTCATGTACTAAATACATGACGGTGAACTATGATTATGAACCTAAAGCTTGAAATCAAATTTCAATAAGCATCTTTATATATTTTTAGTTTTAGACGGATAATTTCTAGTAGGAAGCGAATCTTGAATTTCAGAAGAAGCATAGAACTCAATGAATAGATGTACTTCATTCCATTATTGAAAAAAGTGAATCAATGAATCAATTTGCGTTGGTTTTCCTATATTTAATTTCGGTTTCCTTTGTTGAAAATAGATTTATTGATTTTTTTTTAGCTGATCTATTTGTCTATGCAATGTTCAACTATATATAAATTGTTGATTTAGGAAAATTTTGATGAAATACTTCCATAAAGCTGGATCATAAGTATACAGATGAAAAGAGGAATTGCTACATGTAGTTCATGTCAGGAAGCGAATGTAGTATGCAATTTTTATTAAAGGGGTTTGGGTATAGGCCTGAGAATGGAGTGGGCAATGGTCTAAAGTGTGCTTCGTTGAAAATGAACCTGGTCAATAAAGTAGCAGAACCCAAAAACTGGACTTGAGCATTGGGTTAGCTAAGATCAGAGTTTTAATATGCAATCAGTGATGAAACTGAAGATGATTGATGTGGGTCGGCCAGTATCCTCCATAAACATTTGCGTTGAATCTAACATTTGTATTATTATTATTATTTTACTTCTTTTGGATTTGTGGGTTATTATTTGAAGTTGCGTATTAATTGTTTCCGTTCTCTTTTTATGCAGGAGAAAATGAATGGAGAGGGAGATCGAGATTAAAGAATGTAGGTAAATGTGGAGGTAATTAAGGGAAAACGTTATTTCAAATGTTCATTAATTTTATTGATGTTATCATTAATGCAGTTAATTACTAGACAATATCTCCCATTATTGAGTTGTCTACAGTTTACCTATATTAACCGGTGAGTGAAAATGATATGCTAAATTCATTCTCTAATATATATAAAATACTATTTAATTTCTCCCGTATGTTTCACTTTTTACAAGTCCACCCCTTTATCTGATAATGTTTGTAATGTGCCGATGCAGTTATCTTATTTTAAAACATAGAAGCGTGGGTCACGACGTAATTGGCAAGAAGGCAGTGTAAACATTAGAGCTGTCAGAAAGCTTGAATAGGAAGGTTGCACCATTATTCTACCTGTATGTTTTATTTATGAATTTCATGGTATATATCTGCTGCTTAAGCTAATTAGAATAGCGCAGTGCACTCTATTTTTGGAGCCGCCTCCTTAATTTTCTTAGTAGTTTTCTTTTAGTTATTTTGATGGAACATGTTGAATGGTTTCAAATGAAAAGTAAAGGAATATAAATGTGTGTTTGGTATAGCAAACCACTGTTAAACAAAATATATTTGGACACAAGGTGCAGCTCTATGATGTTAGCAAATTAAGCATGTTAGGATTAAAGATGTAGTGTATACATAAAATAATGACCGAGAATCACTTGATTGGGTACAAATTCATGATGGTATGGACTTGAGTTATGAGTTGGTATGAACTATTTAGTGATACTAAATTGGAGTGTAGGAGTTACTGAAGCATAATTAACCTGATAGGTTAAAAGTCTTAAACCCCACTTGAATTCTCTGGTCTATAAACACCCCTTTGCATATAGCTTAAGTTCCATAGACTGGTTTATGAACAGGAGCATCGAAGCTCATTAATGCTTCCATCCAAGGCTTTTCTATTACTAATAGTGAACTTGCCGAAATACAATCAACGAATAAGTTTGGACTTTGGTATCAATGTTATTGTTTGCTAGATTTTTATTCCCTCCATATAAGTTTTTGAAGCATGATAGTAGAATACTAGTATATATGAACAATACCATCAAATGTTTATTTTATTTTTTCTTCATTTCATTGCAGGAAGTGGTTTGATGCAGGGAACGCTAGCTGCTTCAATTTTTTGCGTTGGTGCTTCAAATTACTAGTGGTTACTCTTTGTAGGTTTGATGTGCATAAGCTGACAAGCGGAAGACTAAGGGATCTTGTTTTTTCATGTAATGTTTTGTTTTGAAATTATGTACCCTAAACTTATGTACCTATTATAAACTATGTAAGACCATATATATTTTGTCATTTGCAATCAAATATGCTTTGGTAGTATATTATGCTTTTGCGATTACATTTTTTGCTTTTGATTTTTGCTTTTAGAAATGTAGTTTTGTATTTTGATTACTATTGAAATGAGCAATTTAGATAAGATGAAAGATAGCGTTTGTAGGATGCTATAGAAAGTACATCATAATATTAAAATTAATAGCGCAAAAAAGGTGATGTGGAAACAGAAAGTAAAATGCTATAGAAACTAATTATATCAAAGGATAAGCGCTATAGGAAATAATATAATAGCGCAGGAAAAGAGCTATAATAATGGTAAACGCTATGGAAAAGAATTTTTATAGCGTTGATTCCAAGCTATGACAAATTTATTAACGCTATAAATTAAAAATTGAGATTTTTAGTAGTTAAATAAAATTGCATGAATAAAACGCTATGAAAGTCGATATAGATAAAACGCTATCAAAAGGATTCAATAGTGCTGAATAAGTGCTATAAAATGTTCTATTCAATAGCGTTTAATATAGTGTTATCATATGTGTCAGGGCTATTATAACATGTCGTTATATAGCGTCGTCACTAATGCTATGAAAATCTATTATAGCGTTTTTTGTGCGCTATTAAAAGGTAAATCTGTTGTAGTGTTGGTATTTTAAATACCATAAATATTATTTTTGAATTTGAAGGAGTTAAAAGGAGATTTGGGATATAAAAATATTT
The DNA here is from genome assembly GCA_030737815.1 of Allium fistulosum. Lineage (NCBI taxonomy): Eukaryota > Viridiplantae > Streptophyta > Magnoliopsida > Asparagales > Amaryllidaceae > Allium > Allium fistulosum. The sequence continues at coordinate 1,219,942,969 of CM060902.1, forward strand.
ATATCGAAATTTGGATTATTTCTAAAGAAATTTATTTGGATAAAACAATTATTTGATTTTGGATTTGTACTTAACTGTTCGTAAAATGTTTTAATTCGAGATTTAAAAATAATTTATATAAGGGATTTTTAACAATGGATTTTTTAGTGATCTTTCTAGATTTATGGAAAAGGAGTTGAAATCGATATTTAAAATAGATTTGAAAAATAAATGGGATTTATAAAGGAATGGATTCATAAATGAAATTTTATAAATGAGATTATTTTTATAAACAAGTGAAACCCAAATGAGTTTATAAACTTATAAACGATGTTTATAAATAAGGGGAATTGATTATCAGTTGATAAATTGGAAATATAAATTCACAGTGTGAATTTATATCGAGATTTGGAAATCGGTTTTTGGGAAAAAATAGTGGATTCTATTTTGAAATGTGAGAATGGTTATGAAATTGAAACGTAATCGATGTGATATGAATCGAGAGAGATTTATAAATTGGAATTGGTAATATTGGATTTTAAAAATAGATATTTGTCGAGAAATTAAGTTTGTTTTAGAATGGGATTTTTATTTATTAAACTATATAGTTAAAGTTGTTTTAGTATTGAAATATTTCAGAAAGTGGACTTTCAAATATCTAATATTAATTAAAAATAATTTCTAATTTGTATAATAAGCTTTGTAAAATTGATTAGTATTATTTAAAAATGAATTGGAAATGAGTTATCGATGTTTATGCAAAAATGTGTTGATATTTTAAATAATTACTTAAACATATTTTGAAATAAATTTTATTTCTTTAAAAATACTTATCATATATATTGAGTTTTGAAATGATTGAAATTTATTTACAAATCCTCTAGAGATTTTGTAAATGGGGTTTATTTAATGGATATGAATTTGATAAGAGGAATCTTATAAGGGATTTAATGAGGAAATGGAATTTCCAAAATGTTGAAATACGGAAACTTCGAAAATGAATCTGAATTCATAAAAGAAGTTATAAATTGTTGGTTGGGATTACAAATAAGTATAATTGGTTTTTGGAAATTGTGAAAAGGAATTTATAAATAATTTCGGAAATTTATGAGATAAGTTATGAAATATTTCCTAACTTTGATATTAAAATGATTTTGGAGAATCTACCTATAAATATTCTCCTAAATATTGAAAGAGGGTTTGGAATATATTTTAAGTGTGAAATGAACTATATAGAAATATTTTTCTAAGTATTATAAATTGAATTCAGAAATATTTCTAAGTGTTGATATGGTTTGAAAATAACCTGTTATGGATTTAAGTATTTGAAATTGTTTTCAAATGTTGGAATACTGGAAGAGATTTGAATATATATCTTGGTAAAGGTATTTGAAATAAATTTTTGGAAAAAATTATAAAATTAGGCCTAGTGACTGCTTATGTGTGTAATTTGATAGTTAAATAACCGACTATCAAATCTGGCCAAATTCGTTGATCGTTTCGAAGAGATCGGGATCGAATTTAATTATCTTAAAACCACTTCGACCTGATTTGTGCATTACGAATTATGGTATCATGAAGATAAATGAAGACGAAGTTCTTGGAGATTCGGTTTGTCCAGACCCAAGACAACTTGTATGGATGAATGATATTAGCACATTGTCATTAGAGGGCAATGAGCATTCTAAGTGTAAATGTTTTAGAAAGGTAACTATAGCCTCAAGCCTCATCAACTGGGAATGACTAAAATAGGGGAGATGCAATAATGCTATGTGGGTCGCTCCCGTTAGGGTATGATCATACTCATCTAGAGTGGACATTTATCATCACTTTCATTTGTATGCGTTTCGGGGACCATTAGTGGTGATCATATTTGGTACTATCCAGTAAAGGGGTAGGCCGGTCTTGTGTTGGCAGTGATTGATAAGTTCGAGCTCGATACATTTTTCTAGAGGTGTGCTATGGCGGGCGGTACCCCAGTAGCCCTGTCATTGTATGGAATCCAATATCCACTATGAGCCTGTATGGTTTTAGATGTGCCCAACTATGCTGAAACATGAGATGCAAGCATTTCAGCTATTTTATAGTTTATTTTCTATAGACACTATTATAATATCAAATGATTTTGATATAAAATGTTTTGGTTATCGTAAGGTAAAAACTTGTCCTATTTATCTGTGGTGTGGTCTTACGAGATACCCTTGTTTTCAAAGGATTTTGATAACAGTAGAAATTCAAATTGAGTGTGTTTTTCTCACGCTGGTTTTCCAGACTGACTTAGGTATTATTTTATTATAATGCTCAAGTTAGACCAAGTGTTGCAGATCCAGGTTAGGATGTTATGGAGCTCAGGAGACGAGCTGGAGGATTTTAGGCGTATTACATGTACTTGATTATATTCCGGTGTGTGTAGGCTGTATATTCAGCACTTGTGAGGACTAGTTATTATAACTGTCCGGATTGATTTGTTAATTGTTGTACTCTAATGATGGTATGTATAATAATAGTTATAGTTCTTTTTTTGTATAAAGATATGTTATTATATATTATATTTTGGTTCCGCTGCGATTGTGAGATTTTGTATTGTTGTTTCTGTTCTCTTCTTCTATCTCTTCTTCTTCTTTACCCCTAGCAATCGGTATTTCCTGCACTTGAATATTCGGCATGCTATACAGTGAACGTATTGATGTCGATTTTCAAGGGTCGAAAATCCCGGGCTGTTACATGTGGTATCAGAGCTTAGGTTGAGCGAACACCTAGGCTTTGGTGGAGATTACTCATTAGAGATAGGGTCAGTAGTACTCTATAACGAGTCTGAGTGTATTATAGATATGAGCGCGTATTTGTTAGTGAATATAAATTGTTTTATATTGTGTTGACTTATCTGTTGAGTGTTTATGAATTCTGGTTGGTACGGTCTGGAAAACTATATCGATAGGGATTTCTAAACTCTGAACAAGTTAAATCGACATATTATTATTTTACAGTGGGAAAATGAAATAATTTTACCCAATTTATATTTTGATATAAAAGAAATAATTTTCTGAAATTATTATAGTATATTTGGAGTATTGGTTGATATTATTATAATCAAAACAAGATTATAAATTGGAATGGTCATATATAACCAAACTAAAAGGTATAAGTACGAATTATACAAATGAGTTAAAACTAAAAATTTGATTCAAACCAGAATTTGGAAATTTAAATCCCGAAAATTTCGGAAATCTTTTCCAGGTGTTTTGAAATAAATAATGGTAATATTATTGTGAAAATGTATTTGTGTAGAAAATGTTTTTAAATGGATTTTGAAAGTGATAAAGCACCGAACTCACTACAGTCACTGAAAAATAATTCTGGTGATGACGGCCACATCATCAGTCTTCATTTTCGAGTTTCAAAGTGACGGATTGCTACCGTAGTAATTTGATACGAGGACTTTTGGATAGAAACAAAGGTTGTTTTGGGAATTCCGAATGTAATTTGTTTTGGATAAAAGCTAGGTTTGGTTTAAATTTAAAAAAGTGATGATTTGGTATACAGATATATATATATATATATATGATTTCAAAATGATTTGAAATGAAACTAGGTGTTTGAATTCTGGAATCCTTATTTAAATGTTTTAGAAAAATATCAGGAAATAAGTTTTGAACTTATAAATTGAGAATGATATTAGTAAGGAAAGAAGTGTGAAAAATAGGATTTTGGAATTGAATTTGAACTTAAGTTAAAATGAATTGTATGAATGAAATTTAAATTAAGCTAAGTTAAATAAAATTGGATTGGATTAGAAATGATATTGAACGGAATTGAATATAAAATTTGAGTTGTAAAATGATTGTATAACTATAAGTTATAAATTTTGAATGGAACTAGCTCAAGAATAGAATTTATGAAAGGGTGAAAAATAAGTTGTGTAACTTATAAATTGGAAAAAAATGGAATGGTAAAACCAAAATAAAAATAGTTTAATATTTTGGTGAAGAAATGGAAATCCAAATTTGTATTATAAAATGAAGTTGAACTCAAGTCTACCCAATAGAAGTGATTTTTGAAATAAAAATCAGATTTTGAATTATAAAATGGAAGTGAACTAATTAGATAAATTAATTAGTTAATTTAATATAGAAATGGAACTTAACTTGGTTAAGTAAAATGGATTGTGGACTGAAATTGAAACTGAATGTGGACTTGAGTATAAATGGAATTCGACCTAAATGTAAGCGAATTAGATATATTTTGAATGTTGTCGAATAAAATAGAAATGGATTGAAATGGTGATAACTTAAGTTATAAACAAATTCAATTTAGGTGTAAATAAATTGAATATGGTTTTAAGATGTTATGTAAATGAAATTGAGTATGGAATTAAATTTTGAGGTGGAAATGAATATAAGTGACATATAAAGGGTTATAATACACCTTAATATTAATTTTATGAAGTGATTCATAAATAAAATTGACATGGAATGAAACGCCGTTAAAATAAAATGAAGTGAACAAGATTTTATGAATAAATTGAATGTGAGTCAATGGAGCTGTATAAATTGATTTAAAATCAATTTAAGTGGTTTATAGCTTGAGTAGTTATTTTATTGAATGGATATCACCAGATTTGCATAAAAGAAATTGACATTCGACGTAAAAGGGAATAAATTGATTCGAATCAATTTCGAATGGAAATGTATGTAAGGTAAGTAAATATGATTGGAATGCTAATAAATTGTTGTGAATCATTTGGAATTGAATAAATGGCGTATAAGTTGAATTAGAAGTGAATAACTAAATGTTTGGACTTTGTATTTGCATGTATCCGCTAAATATACATGTCATAACCTGTTTTGGTTATGAAGTATGTGTTAACTTAGTTAAATTCAAAGAAATGTTATTGAATTTAATTATTTTGGTACTTATGGGTTTTTGTTTGAGTAAGTTCAGGTACAGGAAGACCATTAGGCTAGATTTTGTTTGCACGATTGCATATAAATTGAGCGAGCTCGCTTAATAACGCTAAAATAAGGTACGCTTACGAATTAGTGCACGGAAAATAAAAATATTGATATATATTGCGTTTTCCAACCACGAGAGCCGAAGTATATCTTTTTATCATATTTGTCATATTGCCAAAGGCACTCCATACAAGAGAGACTCTGCTAAAAAATTTCGGAAATTTAGGGTGTTAGAAAAATTTTGAAAATTTTTGAAAAATTTTTGTTAACCAAAATTTGATTTTGAATTGTAATTGAAATAAGGGATTTTGGTTTAGAAATGGAAACTAAATGTTGTATGGAAATGAAGGATTTAGGAAGTGAAATATCGACTTTAACTAAGTGCGTTTTGATAAGTTAATGGGTTTGGAGCATTTTTCCTACCTTAGCAATTTCGGAAATGAAATTCTTTTAAGGGGGGAGGAATGTAACGATTCGGATTTTCCATCGTTTGATTTAATATTTAAATGGTTTTAAATATTGGATTTGGAATATAAATTGATTTTTGAATATGAAGATTTTGGTTGAAATTATAGAATAAATTTAAATTTCAAATATAGCGATTTATCGTAATACGGGAATGGTGAATAATTGAAAATTGAGTTGAATATGAATCGAAATGATTTCTAATGTTGATATCAATTCTATTTGAATTAGAACTGAGTTAATAAGTTTTTAAAACTGAATTTCAAGTAATTTCTTCGATTTTTAAAATCGTCGATTTAATCGACGCGTAAAAAATAGGGATCCGGGGCATAGTCTTGGAATTCGATGCAACCAGTTCCATTGGATCTGTAATAGTGTATTATTATCGGATTTCAAATTTTTTAGCGTTTGGACTTACCGTTTGGTCGTACGGGATAGAAACGCGTTGAAATTTATATCGAAAATTTAATATTATAATTGGGTTCAAAAGGCTATCTTCCACATACGATAGGACTCGAGACTAGTTTCATTGGGTTCGGAATAGGGGTATAACATATAGAACGCCAGGCGGCATGCCTCGATAAAGGTTCGGGATTTTAAGGTGCGCAAATGAGATATTTTGAATATTTAAATAACAATAAATCAAATCAATCCCTGACCAGAGCCGACCTACCCATCTGCGTCGCCACCCTATGTATGTACTGAAGCCGCCTCCTTCCCATTTAAAAACACGTCTTCTTCTTCACCTCCTTCTTTCTACAACAAAAAAAACGAAATCGAATCAATTTCTAATGTTGATAAAAATTCTATTCGAATTAGAATTGAGTTAAGTTTTTTAAACTGAAATTTCAAGTAATTTCGTCGATTTTGAAAATCGTCGATTTAATCGACGCGTAAAAAATAGCGATCTGGGGCACAGTCTCGGAATTCTACGCAACCAGTTGCATTAGATTCATAATAGTGTATTATTATCGGATTTCAAATTTCATAGCATTTGGACTTACCGTTTGGTCGTACAGGATAGAAACGCGTTGAATTTATATCGAAAATTTAACATTATAATCGGGTTCAAAAAGCTATCTTCCACATACGATCGAATTAGGACTCGAGACTAGTTTCATTGGGTTCGAATAGGGGTATAACATATGGAACGCCAGTCGGCATGCCTCGATAGGGGTTCGGGATTTTAAGGTGCACAAACGAGATATTTTGAATATTTAAATAATAATAAATCAAATCAAGCCCTGACCAGAGCCGGCCTACCCATCTGCATCGCCACCCTATGTATGTACTGAAGCCGCCTCCTTCCCATTTAAAAACGTTTCTTCTTCTTCACCTCCTTCATTCTACAGTAAAAAAACGAAATCAAATCGAAAAGAATACATAAAATCACGAGATTGGCTTCAAAATTCTCTATGGATGGCGTCTTCAATCTGGTGCCCATCTCGTGAGGTGCGATGCTGATTTAGGTTCGACTAGAAAATTTAAGGCAGTAAATTGCGGTTCTGTGGTCCTCAATTTAGAATACGGAGGCTAGGATTAAGTGTGTGGGGTTGTTTGGCATCAATGACCAAGAAATGGAGTGGGGCGGCCCAAGGTTGGAGGGTGCGATTTTGGTAAGTCCGTAGCCTACCAGTGATTGTCGTGTTTTTAAGGGAGCTTCGATCTTTGATGTTGGTATGGGATTCAAAAAGGAGAAGGAGGATGGCAAACGACTGGAGTGGTTGTGTGGCGGTTGGTGGATGAACCGAGATGTTGGAAGTGGGAGAAGTTCGGTCACGGTGGAGTTTGTTTTACTGGAGATAAGCGAGAATCATCTTTGAGAAGATGATTAAGTCAAGATCCAAAATTAAATGAAACAATTCGAGTTTGGTTTGTAGCGGTGTAATCTACGCAATAGGATTGGTTTGGAGATTTTTGGAGTCAGCTGGGATTTTAGATTAAATTGAACGTCGGTTCAATTTAATTTAAAATTGGAACGGATTGCAAATTAGAAATCTATGTGAGTAAATCTCACTCATTTTGGATAATTGGTTTTATTTTAAAATGTTAAAATTATTTATTGGTTGATTGGATGAATTGATACATTATTATTATCAGTTGGATGTTATATTATATATATATATATATTAGTATATATATTAGTAGTTGGGTATATTCCCGCCGATTGGAGCGGATGAGAAACTATGCGCCCCGCATAATAGCGGATTACCCTTTTTATTGCGATATTCCTCCTCGAAGCAGAATTATTATTTTATGTTATATAACATCTGTGGTTACAGGGAAACAGGTTGGAGGGATCCAACTGGATTCCTCAAATCTATTGATTGTTTTTTATATATAGCGATATATGATGTGATTGAATAATCTGTTATGGATTGTTGTGTAATTTGATTTATTGGATGCTATAGTAGCACTGACCTTAATTTTGGTATTTTAAATACCATAAATAGTATTTTTGAATTTGAAGGATTTAAAAGGAGATTTTAGATATAAAAATATTTATATCGAAATTTGGATTATTTTAAAGGAAATTGATTTGGATAAAACAATGATTTGATTTTGGATTTGTACTCAACTGTTTGTAAAATGTTTTAATTGGAGATTTAAAAATAATTTATATAAGGGATTTTTAACAATGGATTTTTTAATGATATTTCTAGATTTATGGAAAAGGAGTTGAAATTGATATTTAAAATAGATTTGAAAAATAAATGGGATTTATAAGGGAATGGATTCATAAATGAAATTTTATAAATGAGATTATTTTATAAACAAGTGAAACCCAAATGAGTTTATAAACTTATAAACGATGTTTATAAATAAGGGAAATGATTATCAGTTGATAAATTGGAAATGTAAATTCATAGTGTGAATTTATATCGAGATTTAGAAATCGGTTTTTGGGAAGAAATAGTGGATTCTATTTTGAAATGTGAGAACGGTTATGAAATTGAAACGTAATCGATGTGATATGAATCGAGAGGGATTTATAATTGGAATTGATAATATTGGATTTTAAAAATTAATTTTTGTCGAGAAATTAAGTTTGTTTTAAAATGGGATTTTTATTTATTAAACTATATAGTTAAAGTTGTTTTAGTATTAAAATATTTCGGAAAGTGGACCTTCAAATATCTAATATTAATTGAAAATAAATTCTAATTTGTATAATAAGCTTTGTAAAATTGATTAGTATTATTTAAAAATGAATTGGAAATGAGTTATCGATATTTATGTAAAAATGTGTTGATATTTTAAATAATTACTTAAACATGTTTTAAAATAAATTTTATTTCTTTAAACATACTTATCATATATATTGAGTTTTGAAATGATTGAAATTTATTTATAAATCCTCTCGAGATTTTGTAAACAGGGTTTATTTAACAGATATGAATTTGATAAGAGGAATCTTATAAGGGATTTTGGGAGGAAATGGAATTTCCAAAATGTTGAAATACGAAAACTTCGAAAATGAATCTGAATTCATAAAAGAAGTTATAAATTGTTAGTTAGGATTATAAATAAGTATAATTGGTTTTTGGAAATTATGAAAAGGAATTTATAAATAATTTTGGAAATTTATGAGATAAGTTATGAAATATTTTCTAAGTTTGATATTAAGATGATTTTGGAGAATCTGCCTATAAATATTCTCCTAAGTATAGAAAGTGGGTTTGGAAAATACTTTAAGTGTGAAATGAATTATACAAAAATATTTTTCCTAGTGTTATAAATTGAATTCAGAAATATTTCTAAGTGTTGATATGGTTTGAAAATATCATGTTATGGATTTAAGAATTTGAAATTGTTTTCAAATGTTGGAATACTGGAAGAGATTTGAATATTTATCTTTGTAATTATATTTGAAATAGATATTTGGAAAGATTTATAAAATTGGGCCTAGTGACTGCTTAAGTGTGTAATTTGATAGCTAAATAACCGACTATCAAATCTGGCCAAATTCGTTGATCGTTTCGAAGAGACCGGGATCGAATTTAATTATTCGAAAACCACTTCGATCTGATTGCGGGTTACGAATTGTGATATCGTGAAGATAAATGAAGATGGATTTCTTGGAGATTTGGTTTGTCCAAACCCAGGACAACTTGTATGGATGAATGCTATCAGCACGTTGTCATTGGAGGGCAATGAGCATTCTACGTGTAAATGTTATTGAAAGGTAACCGTAGCCTCAAGCCTCATCAACCGGGAATGACTAAAACAGGGGAGATGCAGCAAGGCTATGTGGGTCGCTCCCATTAGGATATGATCATCACTCATCTAGAGTGGACATTTATCATCACTTTCATTTGTATGCATTTCGGGGCCCATTAGTGGTGATCATCTTCGGTACTATCCAGTAAGGGGTAGACCGGTCTTGTGTTGGCAGGGATCGATTGGTTCGATCTCGGTACATTTTGCCAGAGGTGTACTGTGGCAGGCGGTACCCCAGTAGCCCTGTCATTGTATGTAATCCAATATTCACTACGAGCTTGTATGGTTTAGATGCGCCCAACTATGTTGAAACGTAAGATGCAAGCATTTCAGCTATTTTATAGTTTATTTTCTATAGACACTATTATAATATCAGATGATTTTGATATAAAATGTTTTGGTTATCGTAAGGTAAAAACCCGTCGTATTTATCTGTGGCATGGTCTTACAAGATACCTTTGTTTTCAAAGGATTTTGATAACAATAGAAATTCAAATTAAGTGTGTTTTTATCACGCTGGTTTTCCAGACTGACTCGGGTATTATTTTATTATAATGCTCGGGTCAGACCGAGTATTGCAGATCCAAATTAGGATGCTATGGAGCTCAGGAGACGAGCTAGAGGATTTCAGACGTATTACACGTACTTGATTATATTCCTGTTTGTGTAGGTTGTATATTCAGCACTTGTGAGGACTAGTTATTATAACTGTCCAAATTGATTTGTTGATTGTTGTACTCTGATGATGGTATGTATAATAACAGTTATAGTTCTTTTTTCGTATAAAGATATGTTATTATATATTATATTTTGGTTCCGCTGCGATTGTGAGATTCTGTATTGTTGTTTCTGTTCTCTTCCTCTTTACCCCTAGCAATCGGTATTTCCGGCACTTGAATATTCAGCATGCTATACGGTGAACGTATTGATGTCGATTTTCGAGGGTCGAAAATCCCGGGCCGTTATAGATTTAGAATAGATTGTTTTCATATAGCAACTAAAGAGTCTCGAAGTCAGTGGGAGCGATATTGAGTTTCTGTGTTTTTGGATATGATCCAAGAAATGATACAAATGTATCATTTTATACGCATCAGAATTAAAAAGGTATTTTGTTAGAAATATCAAATAGTTTGATTTTCGATCAAAATGAAGAGGAAGCGTGTGTCCATAAAAAAGAACCATTAAAATGTACATAGATATTTCTACATTATAAATAAACAACATACTACGAATTGTTAACGATGTACTTACGTTAAAATTGGTAATAGTTTGATTGTTTAATACACGATACTGGATTGTAAATTATATCTTATATAATAAGTGTAAACGATGTTGGGAACCTCACAAAAGATACACAAAGACGCCATATTAAAATGTTTAACTGGAACATGTAAGATGAATTCCTTTTGCATTGACAATAGGAACTATCATACATGTTATATTGTCTACATTATAGTAATTTTCTTATGTATTTGATGCATCAAGCAAATATCAATTCTGAATTGAGATCACTAAATGGTGGTTTAGAGTATTCTTAAGTATTTACAAAGTGCTAGAGAATTGTTTATAAGAAACAACAAACTCTTTATGAAAGAGTGTAAAAACTCAAACTTCATGAGTGATATTGTGTATAATATATCAATATTAAATTCTTGTTTAAACCTTATTTAAGAAGCTTTAAATTGTAAGTGTTTCAAATGAAAATTGTGGCCAATTCAATGAAAAGGCGAAGTGCATCGAGTTGAATAGTCCCTAAGCTCCACTTAGGATTTTCACTATCATTGATCCTCACTTTACTCGGAGGAACAGGTTACAGACACCACCTGAGCACACGATAAGGACTTTAACCCACTATAAAGAAATCTCTTTATTTTTTACTTCGATGTGTTTTTAACAAGACAAATAAGTCACACTTCAGTACACCCTTCCTATAATATGCTTTGATCGTATGAGAGTTGAATGTGCAGTGATATAGGAAGCAGAGAGTAATTTTTGCTTGCTTTTGATTTCAAAGAATAATAAATAGAATAATAATTAGAGAGAGAAAAATTCGTTGGAATCAAAGAATGAAATAGGTCTATATTTATAGTAGTAAAGAGATCTGCTAAAGAGTAGTGATTGTTTAAGAGATCGCATCTCTTTAAAGGAGACACATCCTTTCAGAAAGTTGGTCTCCGTTCAGAAATATAGCCAATTTTCTTCCTCGGACGTCTGAGTTAAAAAGGCAGACGTCTAACCTCTTATTTTTAGAAAATTATTTGGAACTCAAACATCTAAACTACTATGGTCAGACGTTTCAATGTATTCCAGAAAAGAATATGTTCATTTTTGACCTTATTTGACATCTGACATATAGATTAAGAAGTTCGAATTCTTTTGTTAAAAAAATTAGATTAAACCGGGTCAGACATCTGAATGGATCGACCAGACGTCTAATACCCTCATCAAAAGTCTAGTTGATTCATTCAGACGTCTGACTTGCTTAGAAAATAAAATTCTAATGTACTTTAGACATTTGAAAAAATAGGTTAGACGTATGATTCTTTATAGGGTTTGTTTTTGAGAGTCTCAAGGCTTAATTTGAAATTCTCAAACGTTTGGGATACTAAGTCAAATGTCTGGATCCTTTTAAAATTTATGATTTTTGTGCACTCCGACGTTTGTAAAATGAAGTCAGACGTATGAGTTTTGTTAATTTTGAAAACATGATTTTAACTGAGCATAAAATAGTTTTGATTGTTTTAAAATAATTTCTAGTGTATGGGACCATCAAATGATATTTTACATTATATTCTAGACTTACTATGACGACAATACTTGATAATTGATCTTTAATGCCTTGATTGCAACAGCTAGTCTTCTTCTTTTGGAAATATCGTGTAAGAGATGAAGTTGTGCAATATTTATAGAGATATATAGTTGTGTCATTAAAAATTCAAAAAGGCAGGATTCAACATTAACTTCTTTCTGTGAGGACTAGTACTTTATAGTTGTTACATAGGTCAAATTTACTTTCATTTAAAGCATAGTTTACAAGATTTTATTCATATAAGATATGAATCGATAAGAAACTTCGATTCTAAATAGTTTAAGATGTGTGGTTGTCTGATTTATGTTATGAACATAAGTTTCATAAACTTAAAATTAAATTAGTTTTGTACATATATAAAAGGTAGTTCATAAAAAATTTCTAAATGCCTATTCGATGGTAGTGAGAAACAATTGTTCAAGAAACACCACCTTCATAATCGAAGGAATTTCTTTTAGAAATTAGTGGTAACACAATGAACTTGGAATGTTTCAGAGACATGACCGTAGAAACTCATTACATAAGATGAAATAAAATTAACAATACACATTATAATGTCTAATACGATTCTCACATATTAAAGAGAAACTATGAGTTTCACATCGATGTCAAGAAAAAGAATTGTTAGAAAATTAAATTAAATGATTAAATGAGGAAGTTCAAAGAAAGAAGTGCAAAGGATTATATCCTTTCCTTTAAACATTATTCTCTCATTCAATTTCATTTTAGTTTTTCGTTTCTCCTTCTTCCCCCATCCATGGCTTCCTCCTTCCCATTCATGGTTGAAATTTTCATCTAAATAACATCAATTAAATTAAATAAAATCGATTCATTCAATAATAGCAATATCGAGTGGTGATTTAAGCATTCTAAGAGACGATTCATGTGACGGCCCTCCTTTTCGACCCTCGAAAATCAACACTAATACGTCCACAGTATTCCCGAGCCGTAAATCCAAGTGCCGAAAAGACAAATCGTGAAGAGTAGAAAGAAAAATAAAGACAGAACAGAATCTTACACGAATGGAATAACATATATTATTTCAATATATAATCTTTACAGCGGAAATTTTAAATACATACGTCAGAGTCTATCATAATCTCAGCCTAGAAAGTTCTAAATCTATGTCCCTAATAGTGCTGAATATAAACAGTAAACAAAAATAGCAAAAATGGAAATGGATAACCATCTACAAAGGAAACTCCAGTTCCTGCTCCAAGCTCCTCCAAAATGTTCCAAGCTAGACCTGAACTACTTGGCTACTCGAAAAAATAGGGCACCCAGAGTTTAAGGAAAAAGAAAATAAACTTCGGATCAGTCATGGGACTAGTGTTGGAAAACTCAAAACACGGGTATTTTTGAAAACAAAGGGTACTTATAAGACCACGCCGCACATAAACACGGATGTGTTTTTACCTTATGATAACCAAACCATTTGCTATGCAAAATCAGAACTATTATTTTTAGTGGCATTCTTTGAAAACTCTTTCATATAAATATATATAATCTTAGCCGAAATTGTTACATTAACTAAACTCCAGCATACTTGGTTCTACAACTGAAACCATAAAGGCTCGTATTAGAAAATGGATTCATACAATGATAAGGTAAGAGACTACCTTCCGACAGTACATCTCTAGAGGGAAGAACCTGAGGCTCTAACCTCTACCAACACAGAACCAACCACCTTTATCATAAATTGTATCGAATACGCCATCACACCGATCGTTCCTGATCTATCTGTGGCCACAGCATACACAACAAACCCAATTAAAGGGTAATCTAGAAAGGTGATGACTATATCCTAATGGATGTGACCCACTTAACTCTGCTACATCTACCATGTTTTTACCATTACCGATATGTGAGGCTTGAGGTAACGTTTTACGTTTCACATGACAAATCTCACTTTGAATGTCTTATTACCATTTCTAACAACACACTATTGATTTTCATAAAAGCACAACTTTTGAGCTCGTACATCTCAAAGAAGGGTGTGAAGTGCTAGAGGGGTTACCACCTACACCACAAACAGATGTACGTTTGTAGAAATCAATGTATGTGGTCTTAAAAATGCAATGTCAAACACTCGTCCATACAAGTTGTCCAGGCACAGGACAAACTGAGACACTTCTCCTACTACATCATGTTTGAGAATCACCCCTACGTTTAGTAGCAAATAGTCCTTACATCGAATATTTCAAATTGAAGGAACCACTGCCACCATATATATGATAAGGGAATTACCCTAGAGGTTCGTGACAAGTAGCCCTACATTTTGAAGATCTCCGTCTTCAAAATCATTGCCTTCAACATATTTTCACTTTCGAACGTATATTGGTTCGAAGTGGTTTTCGGATAGGAATCACGCAAATCCGGCCCTGGTTTCCCTGAACCAATTTATCGATAAAAGATGTTAAGTATGTAGGTGATTATTATTCAATTTATCAATGTATTTTATCTAGATAAAGTATCTTCTAGAGAAACACCAAAACATTTCATCTTTCGTTACTTAGGAAAAATATAATTCAAATCTTAATGAAGGTTTCATATTTTCAAAACATATTTTTAATGGGTCAAAAAAAATGTTATTTAAGACATCATTTACTATAAATGCAAACTAGTTAGTATTGAATAAAAGGGATCCATAAATTTTAGACTGATTATACCTAATACTAATTTCTGTATTCAACCTGTACTATTCGTCGAATAACGGTGAAATCGCTTTTTAAATTCATATGGATAGTACGAGTTCCCTCCTCGGAAATTAATACGGAGTTTAACTAGAATGTTTTCTTTAACAACCAAAATCCTATTATTTAAAATCCTGTTTAACTTTTGGAAATCTCCAAATCTCTTTTTATCTTAGGAAAATGTGGTCCGAATAAATCAAATTTACTATCCCCTCCATCGAGCTAGTCCGGATAGCTATAGCAGAACCCAAACACTGGTTATCCAAGCTTGGGTCTAGAGACTATCTCTCTGTCATCCATAAGGGGGTCAAGTTATTTGATCAACTCTAAACTCTTTTGTATGATCCTTTAGAGATGATTTTCATTTACTTAACGCAATCCCAAATATTGTTTAAAACAATTTTCCATTAACCATTTATTTAAAACTCCTTTAAAATAATTATAAAAATCCCAAATCATCTTCAAGATACTTAATTATTCATTTGAAAAGATTACTAAAAAGACTAGGAAAGAATAATTAAGTTAAAAACCATAATTTGCAAAAGCTGCAAAAACCGCTGCGAATACTGTTTTTAAAAGCTTCTTTGTTCAAAACAATAATTTCATTTCATGTATGTCCATTTTTATAACTCAAATCTCTATTAGAACATTTTAACATATTTATAAAATTTATTTCATATTTTAAAAGATTTAAAAATATCAACTTTAAAGCATTTGCCACTTTGGTTCTAAAAACTGCCAAACCACGATGTTTTTGAAAAGTTGATTTGGAAATAACTCAAATTATATTCAATGAAATCTTGATTTTTCTTCTTCATTGGAAACTATAGTTATAAGAGTTTGGATAATTCTTCTTTCGAATAATTCCGAGCGATATTCTATTCTACATATTGATTTAACTTTTACAGCGTGAAATCGTGAATTGCTGTTATACGGCGTGCTTATTTTGACTCCATTTTCAAATCTTTCCAAACTTTACTGAAATGAGTTTTAATGTTTATAAAACATTTATAAACCATTTTATTCATGTTTAAAGAGGTTTAACTATTCCGTAACATTTTTATAATTCATATAAAAAAGTGATTTCCTTTATGTAAATTCGACGTGTATTTAACGTGGATTATTTTCACAACCAAATAAACATATTATCACATCCAAAACATGATGATCAAACATAGAAAACAATCATAGCAGGTATATCATATCATTACATAACAGAGTAATTCTCAACTTCATTGGTTTCTAGATTTACTAAATTTGACTATAGCTCCGCTATTCTGGAATCGGAGCATTATGAATCTTGCACTAGGACTCCTAGGGGTGTGGCCTTAGGCTTGCAAGGGTAGTGAGATGCTTAGATGGGTATGACCCTAGTAAGAGAAGAAGGAGAAGATCACTAACTCAATCTCGAACTCAAAGTGGTATATCTCTCTATATTTTACGACTTATTTTGACAAAACTTCAACCCTATTTTTGAATTTTCCTAAGAGGCTATGGAAGCCATTAATGTGGAGGAGGAAGAAGATGAAGAAGCTTAAGAAATAAAGAGAAGAGAGTGTGAATTAAATGAGAGAATGGAGGGTGGTATTTATAGGAAAAAATGTGAGAAAAATATCTAAATGCAAAATTACCAAACTACCCCTACCCCACTCCCTTCCTACATGCACGACACCCCCTTGTCCTCCGCTCCATGTGCTTGAGTGATGATAGTGTGTAAGGATGTGATGGTTAATGGTTAGTTTGCTTAAAGATGAAGAAAATGGAAATATCTTAGATATGTTCTTTATTAGGTGCGTGTGTGTGTATGTGTATGTTATATATTTGTATATGTATATGTTAGTGCATGTATATGTATGTTATATATGTGCACAATACATATAAACAACGTTGCAATGACTTTGAACAACTTCCGTTCATTAAACCGTTGAAAATCTTAAAGCTAATTATTGGTCACATTTTCACTTATTAATTATATTACATATAAATGTAAACAAAATTTGAAAACTAATTTTCTATCATTAGTAATAAATTAAAACGATCACATTTAAATTATAAAACCATATAAATAACTATTAAACAAGTGTTTACAAAAAGTGATGTCGTACCGACAAAGCGTTATAAATTTTCTTATATATTTAAAACAAGTATATATCTTTATAAACCTATTATAAATCACTTATTATCATTACATAATAATTAAAATGAATTATTATCATTTAAAATAATTATTAAATCATTTAAACTCAATTTAAATTCAAAAATCAATTATTTAAAAATGAAGACATCATTGATGATGTCATAAAGGCATTTTATTTTCAAAAATAAAATAAATAATTTTATTACATTTTCTTGTTTAAATGGAGAAATAAGTGTATGTAAAAAAATCGTGCGTGATTTTTGATAGTTAGAAAGCTGTTTATTGATAAAAAGGTTCTCGGTCATCTTTTTGATGAAAACCTCCAAATATCCATATTTGTTAATGTACCTTTAAAACTAGTTTACCATCATTATTTATGGTTCAAAACATTATAATTTGTGTTATAAAATCTTGTACTTGAATATTTCAAATATAAATATAATTTATCAAAGTGATAAATTTGCGGGTTGTCACAAATCAAGGTGTTACAAATGGCAGAGTCTATTCAGGTTTAATTATATTTCATATTATTCACTTACAATATTTAACCTTGACCCAAGCTCATATATATGTAAATATTTTATTTAGGCTTATTAATTTTGAGTCAAAATTTCTTATGGTTGTCATTTGTAATAAATTTTATACACAAATTTGAAGAAAATTGATTACTAATGTATATTTATGTTGGTTGAGGTGAAACTATATATGTATGTTTGTAAATTTGATTTATTTACAATAATGAATTTGATGTTTAAGTGTTAGAAGTATATATAAATATCTTTATTTTATTTGAATTAGTAAAACGCATATATTGAAAATTTTTGGTTAAGTCAATCCTGATTACAAACTAAAATTTACTCGAAAGTTTAATTATTTAACCAAATATGTTTGAAACTTGAATTTATTAATTAATTTCGAATCAAAAATATATATATAAGTATGTGTGTGTATTTATTTACTTATTTATACAATCCTAATTCTATTATTATGTAGCAATATATATTTACATATATGTGTGTATGCTACACACGGTATTATTAATATGTGTTTACAAACTATATAAATATATTATAGTACTTCTAAATAGCTGTATATACTTTGGTATTTATATTCCTGAAGTGCATATGAACTATCTTATGTGTACGTAAGTATAATATATATGTATATACCACTACAAGAAACTGAACTTTTTCCGACGTTTAAAAAACTCTATAATAGCTTACCATAGCCTTTTAAAGAACGCAATGTGAAAACGTACTATAGTACATCAAGAACCTATAATAACATTGACGCAAATGCGACGAAAAGTTCTACCTTTCACGGTGTACAAATTTCGAATGGTTTGAAAGAATACAAACGCTATATAATGTTTCCATAGCATTTTAGCGAACGCTATGTAACAGCAAGTTATAAAAAGTCTAAGAGAAACCCTGGCATAAATAAACGCTATCAAAAGTTCACCAATACTAGGTTTAGAAAACACTATTATAATGAAATGCTAAGAAAAAGAAAATGCTATGTTAAACCAATCCCTAGCTTTTATTAAACGATATCAGTTCTTTCTAAATGTAACATTAGTTATTTATAGCATTTATTATATTGTGTTATATATCTCATTTCTTTTTCATTGCATTTCACTTAAAACATTTCAAATGCAAAATTCAAATAGAATTTCAAATGGCCATATTTTCCCAAATTTTTTAGCTAAAATAATCTAATGAATTCAAGCAACAATAAAAAAACACTTGATAATAAAACAAATATTTAATATCAAACATAACCAATTTTACACCATGTTCGTACATAAAATGTTTGCGATAATATTTCATATGGTACAACCATTTAAATCTTTAAGATAAAATATAAGAGTCCTCAAACCATTATGAATCTCAAGCCCGGTTTACAACTTCATTGTCTCTTTTGGCTACTCTCCCACCATGTTATTTTCATGATCATGCACGTCGACCCACTACACCATTTAGATCATGCCTCTGCATGTACCAAAATCAGTAAAGGAATAATATATTAAAAACTGTTTTTAATGAGTTGTGTTAATCAATCTTCGCAACAACAAAAAATATGCAAAATAGACAAAAACATATTAAACTAAAAATCTGTGCGTATCATTTGAAGTGAACCACATGTAAAGTAAAAGTGAACCATTGTTGCTCGTATATGACATTAACAGTGTTGAACTTAAAGAGAACCATGTGTGTAAGTTGAGATGTAGATGTGATGCAATTAGAAAATAAGAGAATGGCTCATCCAAAGGAATGATTTTTGACAAATATCATTGTCAGTTTCACATCTTTCAATTTGGATAACTTTGAAAAATAAACGTATTATAAAATTAACTTGGATTAAAGTACATGCTTTTATTTTTACTAGTGAATAGTCTTTTTTAGGTTAGGGAGGAAGGAAAACAACTAGGTTAACAATGACAATCAAGAATGCAGGCACTTATCTTATATTTACTTCAGCAAAAAGCATCCATATCATATTCCTCTCAGCAAAACATTAGTTATTAGTCAATCTTTGTCTAAAGAAGTATAATCATTACCGATTTCGAGCTAAATAATGATGCAAAGATTGACCAATATGCTGTATTACTAATTAGGCAGTAATATAATAATACTTGTTTAAGTAGGAGGCCTTAATATAAAATAAATAGAGAATACACAAACAAATGCACTTCAATTTATTTATTTTGCAAGTTACAGTTTCTAAATGTTCCAAACTTGAAATAGATGAACGAAGATAATATAAGAGAAATGCATCTCAATTATTTGAACTTAAAGATCTACAATTCAAATTGCATAATTTAGCATGAATATAAGAGATAAGTAACAAATAGACGTATTTTAGTAACAAAAATGAATAAAAATATATTTCAAGTTGTATAAATGATAATTTATTTTATAGGTAATACATGGACTTGTTTCCTTTTTTTTAGTGAAGGGAAAACAATAATATTTAATTGTATGAGCTTAAAAAGATTGTACACTGCCTTAGTATTTAAAAAAAATTGAAAGGTTATTTCATTGCCCCTATACATTGTATTTGACCCTATCCTATTTGACTTAAAACTAGATTTAAACAATGCTTTTGGCAGAAGATTACTTCACTTGCTTTCTTGAATTCTAGTTGCTTTTTCTTATTAACAATACTAAAGAAAAAAAACCATACAAATAGGAGTATCATCTTAAGACTTGTTCTATGGATCTTTAAGCCCTATCCTATTAGAAAAAGTTCATTATGAGAACTATTTATTAACCTTGACTGGTGATTTAATTTTAACTAGATTGCTAGAAAAGTCTAAACTGTTAAGAATTTTCCGAGATCACTACACAATTAGATTTAGAAGAGAAAGTAGTGAAGAAAGCAAACAAAATTAGTTTCCCCAAAAAAACTTTTATTAATTCAACCAAGAAAATACAAAGAGACTTAAAATTGAGAAGAAATCTCAATCTCAAACACCCAACAAAATACACTTTTTTCCACACATCTTATGAACCCTAGACATGTTTATTTATAATAGACTTGACAAAATATCTTCGTTAATAAGTTATTGAATACTTCCATAAACCTTTCCCATGTAGATGATTTGTTGCATTCTCTAATGCAATGAAAGAGGCAACTAATCACTCTACCAAATACACACAATCTCTAAAATGTGCAATTAATCACACTCCAAAATCTACCAAATCTATAAAATAGGTAATGAATTTGAGTCATAATTCCACATAAACTTAAATATCTCTAAGATCTACTTAAATATGGAATATTGTATCACTAAAATCTAACAATCTCCACCTTGATACAATATTCCATAAATGTCACCCAAGCTCCTCCTAGAACCTCAAACTCCAAACAATCTTCAATATTACCATAGAAACAAATGTCACCATTCCAAAAATGATCAGCCTTCAAACCACCTAATTATGCATGCTCTCAATTGAACATGCATATCATTAATAAATCAGAACTGTTTGTAATACCACAATGGCCTCCATGCGGTCTTTGTGGCTTTCTGTTGCTGACTCCACCTTGATTCAGACAGACTTGTCTCTCCAACTTCACTTGTATAAGGTTTTGCAATCTTTAAGGTTTTCTCAAGCAATGAATAAATATTATTGCTTCTCCTCTTCACGCGCAGCACCTCCCTGTTACCCTTCCAAACCCTAGTTACTCCACCTCGAGTCGAGAAGTTACAGCCTTTCCCTTCCAACTGTCCAACAGAGACAAGATTCCTTTTAATTTCTGGGATATGTCTAACCCCTGTAAGCGTCACCAACCTTCCAGTATCCATCTTCAACATGACAGAACCCGTGCCTTGAACTTGTAGATCTCCACCATTAACGGACTCCACCTTGCATGCTTCCTCCTTATAATCAGTGAATGCTTCCATTTGATTGCAAATATGGAAACATGCACCAGAATCTAGCACCCACTCTCCTCCCATACTCATATCAACACAAAGAACATCATTGCTAATGCTAAAGTTTACCTCCTCATCACGGTCTACCTCCAGCTTATTTTTGCTTCCTTCTTGATTTTTCATCCTCTCTTTATCATCTCTTAATTTATTGCAAAATTTCAGCTAATGGCCTGGTTTTTCACAATAATAGCAAATGAAGTCTCGGTCCGTATTTGATTTGAATGAGCGTATTTCTCTCTTTGCAAAGTGGACCTCTGCTAATAGATTTGTAGTTTCCTTTTCTTCAGTGGCATTTTCTTCCGATGAATTTATCCTCCGCATCTCCTCATTAAGAAGGCTGCTAACCACAGTCTCCATGGAAACAACACCACTAGAATTTGAATTGTTCAATGCGACTACTAGAGTTTCCCAACTTTCAGGCAATGAGCTCATTAATATTAAAGCTTGAGTTTCGTCATCAACTTTGAAGCTTATCTCCGTCAATTGGTTCACAATTTCTTGAAAGCTGTTGAGATGTTCGCTAATCGATTCGCCTTCCTTTAGTTTTAGATTGACCAACTTTCTCATTAGGAATGCCTTATTCGTTGCAGAATTTTTTGCATAAATTCCTTCCAATTTCTTCCATATGCCAAAAGCAGAAGTTTCACAAGCAACGATATGAAACACAGAATTCTCCATAAAACACCGAATTGCTGCAGCTGCCTTCCTATCCAAAATTTCCCACTTTGCCTCAGTTATTCAATTTGGCTTTTCCCCTTTGTTTTCCAAGAGTTGGTGAAGATCATTAAGATAGAGATAATCTTCCATCTTCGCCTTCCATAACCCCCAGTTCCTCCCATTATTCTTTTCAACACTTATCTTCTCCATAGTCAAATACTCTTCCAAAAATTTGTGTAGTTGGCTCTGATACCAAATGTTAAGAATTTTCCGGGATCACTACACAATTAGATTTAGAAGAGAAAGTAGTGAAGAAAGCAAACAAAATTAATTCCAAAAAAAAAACTTTTATTAATTCAACCAAGAAAATACAAAGAGACTTAAAATTGAGAAGAAATCTCAATCCCAAACACCCAACAAAATACACTTTTTCCCACACATCTTATGAACCCTAGACATGTTTATTTATAATAAACTTGACAAAATATCTTCGTTAATAAGTTATTGAATACTTCCATAAACCTTTCTCATGTAGATGATTTGTTGCATTCTCTAATGCAATGAAAGAGGCAACTAATCACTCTACCAAATACACACAATCTCTAAAATGTGCAATTAATCACACTCCAAAATCTACCAAATCTATAAATAGGTAATGAATTTGAGTCATAATTTCACATAAACTTAAATATCTCTAAGATCTACTTAAATATGGAATATTGTATCACTAAAATCTAACATAAACATCTATGGATGCACTTCTAACTTCCACAATATATGCATTATGTCTAACTAAAGCAACAAAGTGGAAAATGAACCTATACTACAAAACTAATCGGCTAACCCAAACCAAGCAGAAGAACCACTTCGTTCTCTACATCTTACATATCAAACAACACCATGCATGAAATAACAGGAAAAATCTCTCTAAAATAAGCTGACCTAGCTATTTCTAGCTAACATATCATAAGCTAACACATATATGATATAGAACTATAAATAGATGTAGCTCTACAAATCTACAAGACCACACAACATAAAAAAACATTTGCAGCAAATTAGAAGATATAAACATTAGCTAAAAACTTATGAAGAAGCAAAAGAGATGGATTTGTTGTCTACTAAAGTAGCATTGGCTTTCACTTTGTTATTTACCCAAGTATTGATAAATGTGAACGGTAAATTCACTCAATGTGGAAGAAGAACTAAATTCAACAATCAAAGACAAATAGAAACTATTTTGCACACTCCAACATACCTGCAACTTCGTCGAGGGCAAGGCAACGACGGCGAGTACAACAGCGACGAGCGTAAAAAGAGGCGAGCAACAACGAGGACGAGCAAACGCAGGTAGAACTGGAGGCGACGCAGGTAGCAACTGAGGCACGAGCAAAGGAGACGAACAGCTTTCAGGTTAGGGTTTGCAAGATTCGTCAGAACAGGGCAATGGCGGAGAGAAGCACAATTGGGTTAGTGTCTAGAATTAGAAAATTTTGCGGGCTGCTTTATTTTATTTTGGAACGTTTAGCGGGGCGAATGAAATAAGGGAGGAAACATGAATTTTGGCAGTTGCAGAAACCTAATTTAGGAAGACAACTGTCAAAAAGAGTTGTTATGGATAAATAATTACAACTGACGCAAACAAACAGTTGTTACAAACATATATTACAACTGTTGCAAAAAAAAATTGTTGAAAGTGCATTTTTTACGACTGCTAAAAATAAACAGTTGTTATAAAACACCTATTACAACTGTCCGTTTGTGCAAGTTGTAAAGCAATTGTTGTAAAATGGTTGTTTTGTTGTAGTGGTTGAAAAGAAAATTTGAGAGATAACATATTCGATCAGTTTTTTTCTTTGCTTTTTCTATTTTTAATCAGTCTCGATCAGTCAAATCATACACAAACGCACTAATGATATGTCTAAATAAAGCATAGTAATTAAACAATTGATATATGTATATACCTGACGTACAAATCCTTCAAGGTTTGCTTTTTGCTTAGTGTCATTGCCATAGGTCCCATATCGTTGGGGGATCGACTTGAAAGTGTCAGTCAGGGAGTGTTGCAGCCACTCGAAGCCTTAAGACAGTGCTTCGTCTACCTGATGTGATGACCATTGCTGACTGCATATTCCATTAACTGTTGCTCCGTTAGTGGATCTAGCTGTGGCATCAGTATCTGTGCATGTCATGCAGTTTCTTGTGCATCATCTCAGATCCTCTATAGAAGCACTCATAACCCTCACATTTCAATTCAATCAAAATACAACATTCACAATACCCAATCATCCCTAAATTTCAAACTTGTTTATCATTTCATATTACGAGAATATCAGCAGGAAGCAACCTCAAGATTGTTCATCTCCAAGCCAATAGGCATCTACACTAATTTCTCATTCAAGCAAAACAATTATTCAGTTTCCACTTGCAATTTATTTATTCTTTTACTTCTACTTTATTCAGTAAATGATATACTGCATTATTATACTGTAAGTAATGGTAATTCATGACAAACATTGGAGAATGAGTATCTTAATATGTTTCTGCCATTACAAGTGTATAATAAATTATGACCTAGAAAATTAAAGATATATGATGTAAAATTGAATTTGTTTGGCCTTGCACAACAGTTATATACAAATTACCTGTAAATGATGTTTCTATCCTTCGAAATCCTGGCAGCGCACAACCCTACTCATGAAGCTTTTGTACTGCCTCATGATGACACACACTTCCACCACTAAGGATGCAGCAGATTGGTCATGTGTTCTTTCTTCTTCATGATGACACACACATCCTCATGTTGGTCTCTACATTTCTACACATGCAGGGACAATTACATGGAATTTAGATTGGAAGACTCGCCTCGATCGGATAGAGCAACACCCCAACTTATATCACTCACCGGCTTCTACTAGCAAGCTTGGAGTCCCCCTTTTTCTTACTTAGAAATTAATATAACCCCACTACGCTGAAGCAAGGATTGCTTTCAAGTCAAATACTGCTGCAGTAGACTCACTTCTCACTCTACAACAGTCGGAACACATGTTCAGTTTTTCTATGAGGCTGAACTCTTATTGTGTCAAGTCGACACTTTACACTGGGTTTTTCTTCTCGGTTTTAAGCTCCTGCCAGATCTAACTACTAATGCGCCTCTCATTTGCATTTACTCTCATCTCAGCCATGTTGTGTTCCTGCATCACCTACAAGAATCACATTTGTCATAGCAGCTTCATTCACATCTATGATTATAAGGAATATGGTTGTAATTTTTGTACTTCGTGTTCATCAATTTCTTACCTTTATGATATTTGGTGATACACAAAACGCATCTTGATTCGGTCAAGCCGCTTAAAAAGATGGGAAAATGTATATGAGGTACCATGCTTAAGTTAAATGTTTCATTGGAATATTGGTTTTCTTAAGAATACTGATTTTGAATATTGTTATCATTTCTTCAGACCCATAGTTCATAGTAACTGTTCAATTTAGGAAAAGTGGCCAGAAGAGCCAGATAAAAATTATCGAATAAGTATCAAAATGTCCCTATTGATCAAAGTATGCATCCTGCTCGAGCAGCCGCAATTAAATAAAGCATGTCTGTGACCATTCTATAATCAACTATCCAAACAACATCGAGTAAATGCAATAAATTCTCGAAACTGCTTGCACTTGAGTGCCAATTCCATGCTTTATTTGATAACTTGAAGAAATTAACCAATTCGAATCACTCGTGCAAATTAAATCTAGACTGAACGGTGGAAAAAATAGTGGATATAAAACAATTAAAATTGTAATCAAATACGCATATACATCTAACGTGTAAAAATACCAAGCTAGATTCCAAAACCATTTCTGCTTGCCTATCTGCAAGTGGTAATGCTAATCGATTTATGGATGTAGATTCATCAGATCAAATCATATTAAACCAATGTCATATACCTTATATAATTTATTCCTCTTCATTGCATGGCTACTGTCCACCATATCGGGGTCTCTTCCCTTCAGCTCTAGCCACTCGGTTCAATGATGCAGTCCACGTTACCTTGTCTCTGTCCATTCAAACCTCTCAACCATTTTACTGCCTATGTTACCTCAGTCCATCACTTCAGTTATGTCGGTACTCTTCAATTCCAGACCTACCTACCACCTCCTTTGCTGCTTCTATCATGATTTGCCGCTATTTACTATTCCACTAGATGTCATGTTCCATGTCACAACCACAATTTCTCCCCTTGTCTCCATAATCTGCATCTATTTCACGCACCATATGCCTCTGCATCTCTTTGCTATACGCTGCATACTACAGTTTCTCACTCATTGAGCTCTGAGTAATTTTATTCCATTACTAGCCTATTTTGGACAAGTAGGTGGAACCCAAAATGAAAAATTCAGCATGATCGGATTCTCCGCAACGTGTATGCTCACATAAGCACCATAGAAACACTTTGTGCTGCCTTAATCATTAACTCGGAGCAGTGACCTCATTTGGACTGGCACTAGCCCGAGCATTTGCTATCTACACTTTCTCTACAATGTTGAATTTGATACCTGAATTCCAACGTGAAGGAAGAGGCGAAACCCTAGAAGGAGAACGGAGGAATGCTAGGGCTTGGAACCGAACGAGAATTGTCGTTCGGTTTATTGAAGGAGCGGTAAAGAAAAATTGCCGAACGAAGAGGAGAAAGCCAAGCGGAGGAGGAAGTCACGAAGTCGCACTCCAAAGCTTCGTGATGATTTCGTTCAGTGTTGAGATTTGAGGAAGTAGGAATCTCATTCGGTGATTTGGTGAAGGCTAGGGCATGGGAGCTTCGTTCGGTAAAGAAGGGAAGTGGAACGGCATTGTTTTGGAGCGGCGAAATGAAAAATGAACCAAAGTTTTCGTTTGGTGATTTGGTGAAGGAGAAGATGTCGAACTAAATATCTCGTTCGGTATTTTTCCGCTCCAGTTTTCTTGTTCGGGAATTGAATACAGGACCAGATGCTTTGCCGAACCAGATAGACATCGAACCAAGTTGACAGAACCAAAGTGACGTCGAACAAGATGTACCGAACCAAACCCCAGGGCTACTATATAGCAGCTACCCCTCCTTATTTCTTCACTTTATAAATAGTGAAGCTTCTAGACAACAATGACAGTCATCCTAAAGAGCTGAAACTCTGTAGAATTTTTGTTTGTATTGTTAGTTCTTCTTATGTATAGCCTCCAAAAGTGAATCAATCTTATAACTTTAATCTTTCAGTGATTAATAAAATCTCATCTCTCCTAGTGGACGTACACTGCATCGCGGTAGTGGAACCACTATAAATACTGGTGTTATTTATTTTTCTGCATTGCATAGATCTATGACTGTCTGTTCTGTTGTTTATCTCTGTTTGTATTGTCTCACTACAATCATGATCCAGTTATTTTCCGCTGCGTTGGGTTTTTTATTCCCTTAAACTGATTATCTGAAGGGATTTTCCCCAACAGTCTGGTATCAGAGCTGCAAGGTTGATTGAAGAGTGTTAGATGCTATGGAAGGAGATGAATGGACTCCAATTGTTACAAGACCCTATACTAAAGGGATATATATCGCGTCAGGATCACAATTGCCAATTGAGAAATGGAATGAGGATAAAGACTTCGAGAAGTGGCAATGGATGATGAAGGCTGTTCTAATGAGGAATGAAGTCCATCCAGTAGTGTTTGCCCCTGAGGAGTTGACGCCTGACATCTCAATCGCGGAAAGAAAGAAGATGGAGCAATGGGCGTTTACTACTTTACAACTAGCTATGAGCGAGAATGTTATCTCAGAGATTAGCAGTGAGACCAATGCTAGAGGCATTTGGACCAAACTAGAAAATCTCTACATGAAGAAATATCTGACTAACGTCTGATATCACTGAAGACATTTTTCATCATGCGGATAAGAGAGGGTACTTCAGTGAAGAAACATCTTAATTTCTTTGATGATCTCGTGATGAAGATGAAGACTGTTGACTTGAAGATGGATGAGGAGCAAATGGAAATGATTCTTTTGTGTTCTCTTCCAAAGTGTTACACAGGTTTCGCTAACAGCCTTATCTTCGCTAGAGACACATTGACAGTGGAAGATGTGAAGTCAGGCCTTCTATTTGAGGGCTTGAGAGATCAGATGAAGGAGATAAGTGAAGGAAGTAGAGGTGGAAGTAGTAGTCACGACTTGTTTGTTGAAAGAGGTAGAGAAGATAAGAAAAATTGAAACTCTAGAGGGCGTTTTAAGTCCAGAAAGCCCGGTAATGGTAGAAGAGGAAAGTCTAAGAATGGGAAGTGCTTTATCTGCAAGAAACCTAGTTATTGAAAAAAGGATTGTCCAGATTTGAAGAAGGAAGAAGACGGATCTTCATCATTTGTGGTGGAGAACTCTGTATTTGACGATGTGTTGTCTGCAGCAATGTCGGATGTCTCAAACCATTGGGTGCTAGACTCGGTGGCGTCTTTCCATATGACGTATAATAAGGATTACTTCAGTTCTTTCGTTGGATGAGAGGGAAGCTCTATTCTTATGGGTAATGATGCTAGCTGTAGAGCAATGGATGAAGGTACAGTGAGGATCAGGATGTTTGATGGAGTGATATGCACTTTGACAGATGTCCGGTATGTTACAGATTTTTGGAAGTCCTTAATTTCTTTAGGATAATTGGCATCTTTGGGATGCAAGGTAACTATCGAGAAGGATAGTCTGAAGTTTTCGAGAGGTGCACTAGTTCTTATGCAAGGAGATGTGTTCCGAAATATGTATTTGCTGAAAGGAACCACAGTTCTTGGAGAGTCGTGCGTTGGAGTAGATAGTTCTCGTGCTTTGGAGGCCACAAAGCTTTGCCATCTCAGATTGGGTCATATTTCATAGAAGGCTTAGAGTTGCTTCGAAGATGGAAGATGATCAAAGAAGAAAGCTTCGACAAGATGGAATTTTTCCAGGAATGTGCGTTAGGCAAGCAAACTAAAGTATTTTTTGGAGTTGGATTCCATAGATCGAGGCGAGTACTTGAGTACGTGCATACAGATGTCTGGAGGTCGATTGCTACTCCTTTTGGAGGAGAAAAGTATTTCATCTCTTTCATTGATGACTTTTCTCGAAAATTATGGGTGTATGTGATGAAGGCCAAATCAGAGAGCTTTGAGAAGTTCAAAGACTGGAAAGCGCTTGTTGAGAATCAACCTAGTTCTAGGTTGAAGGTGTTGAGATTTGATAATGGTGGTGAATTTGTCTCTAGGGAGTTCCTCGACTTTTGTAGACAGCATGGCATTCAGGGACATTTCACTACACCCGGCGATCCGCAATCCAATGGGGTTGCAGAAAGGATGAACATGACTCTACTGGAGAAAGCTCATTGTTGGAGATTAACGGCGGACTTGTCTAGAGGCTTTTGGGCTAAGGCATTATCAACTAGGGCGCATATCATAAATCGAATTCTATGCTCAGCCATAGATGGGAAGATTTCAAAGGAGAAGTGGAGAGGTAAAGCAGTGTATCTTGGTTACTTTCGAATTTTTGGTTGTCCTGTGTACGTTCACCATACAGGTGATGACAAGTTGGAGGCTAGAGCATACAAGGGCATACTAATGGGATACACCGATGGTATCAAAAGGTATCAAATTTGGAACCCTGTTGATTGGAAGATTGTTCATTCCAGACATGTTACTTTTGATGAGTCTGCTATGTTCAATCCGAAGGAGAAGCTACCTACCACATCAGAAGATTCTGATAGGCCTAAGGAGATGGAAGAAGTTCCCGTGTTCCAGCCAACTAGTATAGTTGTTGTCGAAGAAAACGCAATTGTTGAAACATCACAGGATAGTCCACAGGTACCTTCTAGTAGTGCTGGTGATGTGCATGAATCTAGAGGAAGTTCAGTTCAAGGTGGAGCTGAAAGATGTTTAGGCGAAGCAGTACTTACCCAGGTCAATCGTAGGACTATTAGACCGCCCGAAAGATATGGTGATTGATAGTTTGCGAACCTTAGCCTTGGTGATCAGTTTGACTATGTAACGACCTGCCTTTTTGGATGTTTTAAGCAAACACACATGTCAGACTCAAACCATTCAAAAGTACAGATTGTTATGGGGTAAATAAGAAAAAGAGAAAGAAATAAAACAAATTCAGAATCTCACAGCGGAATGACAAAATATAATAATTAAATAACAGTTCATGAAGCTGCTTTAAAAATACATTTGATTATTCTTTTACAACACAAAAATCAGAGTTACATAAACAGGAATAAATAAATAAATGCAGCGGAACAACATGATGCAGTGGAATAAATATAATAAATAATAATAGTATAAATCTTCGTCTTCGTCCTCCAGAAATAAGGTCTTCAACCCTAAAATGCTCGGGTTGACCCGAGCGAATTGTAAAGACAAAACGCTCGAGTCAGAACTAAAAGATCTTATTTAAGTTAAATCAACGATAAGTAAATATGAGTGGAACGGCGTCAGAGATGTTTACGGGTTTGACATCTCCTATCCAGTGTTTAACGTGAATGCAATAACTTAAGAGATGTTCGGGATTCCCATCTCCTAAGAATCCGTTAAACTATCTACATGTAGTACAGTATGCTATTATAATATGTCTACAGTAAAGTAAAAGTATTGAAATAGCGTTAAGGCGTTACTCATATCCCCTTAACACATTTTATATATTCTCATAGTCTATACAGTACCGTAGGCTCCTCCGTGAGGTTTACCCAGAGGGCACCCCATAGGTATGGTACAAAACAAACTCGTAGAAGGCGCTCTAGGGCATGTGAACACAGCACTCGAGGCAATGCCAGGGTAGATATACCAATTGTGAATCTGGACTGGTGGTAACGCATAGCGGCTACTACCGCCCACCTTGGACACACTCCCAAATCAAAAATCAAGGGTGGCCACCAAATCAATCACAAAGTAATAGAATGGTATCGAAGAAATGTGCCCGATAGGAGGAATGACCTCACTTGGCCCGGCATGGCTCATGTTTTAATCACATGTAAGCCGACTCACGGGAGTCAGGGTCACATCATACCTCATATAGAAATCGTTCGCCAAACCATCCTACTTTATTTCTGGAATCTTCACCATGTACACAGTTGTTAAGTGGTTTTCAGTATTGGCAGGGAGTATGACAATATCTGATCCCGGTCTCTTTAACAACCAAACGCTTATTTCATACCGGATGGTTCTTTTACATTTCAAAAGTCAATTCACAATTTATATCAAAATATCATATTTGATTTCAAATCATATCTCTTTC
Organism: Allium fistulosum; assembly: GCA_030737815.1. Classification (NCBI taxonomy): domain Eukaryota; kingdom Viridiplantae; phylum Streptophyta; class Magnoliopsida; order Asparagales; family Amaryllidaceae; genus Allium; species Allium fistulosum. The sequence goes on from CM060902.1 coordinate 1,219,974,580, forward strand.
GAAATCATATTCACTTTCAAAAATCATATTTACTCTCAAAGTCATATTCATTTTTGAATTTATCGATAAGATAGGTTAATTAAATCCTTGTTCCAAAATCATCCTATTACTCAAATATGTCATTTTCAAAAGGTATCAATTCCAAATTCCAACATAGGTCGTATTATCATTAAGAATTTAAATATAAATACTACAACTTTACACACTCTGAAATTTTAGAAAATAGTTTAGGTAATTATAAATAGTTTATATAGTTTAAAATAGTTTAAATAGATTTAAAATGTTTTAAATAGTAAAGATAGTTTAAATAGATTTAAATTTAATTTAATTGGTTTTAAAATGATTAAAATAGATTAAATATAGATTTAAATTATGTTAAGTAGATTTTTAAATAGATTAAATAAATTTAAAATAGATTAAATAGATGTAAATTATCTTAAATAGATTTAAAATATATTAAATAAATTTAATTACTTTAAAATAGGTGAAATAGATTAAATTGTATTAAATAGGTTATAATAGATTTAAAATAAATTAAAATAGTTTAAATTGATAAAAAGTTTAAAATAGTTTAAAATATATTTCAAATTATATCCAAACAATTCCAATAACTCAATTCCGATAAATTCATTTATATTCGGTGCTTCGACCTTGAAATTCCAATTTTAAATCCTTTGAACAATTTATTAAATCAATTCCCTTTTTTAGCATTAACACTTGGATTATCGAAAATACTTCAGTTTATATAAATCAATTTCATCTTCAAAAATACTAGTTAATTGAATTCAAAATTTTCAAAGGTCCAAAATCATTTAATTTAACCAATCCGGTGTCCGTATATAATTTTCTACCCTAGGGTCAAGTGATACGGATATTTATCATTTCAATCCGCAATTTAAATTTTTACGGTTATATATCATTTCAAACCGCAATCCCGAATTAAATAAAATCCATAAAATCGCTCGAGTCTATCATTTCAACCCATAATGATTTTTCCCTAATCTATAGATCGTTTGGGTATGTATCATTTCAACCAATAGGGAACTTGCAGTTATAACAATATAAATTACAACATCCAGTCATCCAATATCAACAATCATACATTCAGCACAATCATCATCCAAATAAATCAATAAACATCAATAGATAACTGATAATCAATAACAGGTATTAAATTGACAATTTAAATTCAATATTAAATTTAACGATAATTTAATGCAGTAAAAGTCAATTTTAACTAGAATAACAATTTAAACATACCAAACATAAATCAATTGATTTCTAATCACATCATAAATTTTATTTAACTAACATAAGATAGTTTAGTAATTGTGAGTGGGTTAAAACACTCACCTTTGAATTCAAATTGAATTAAAATCCAAAATAAGCCCCAAATTCAAACTGTCTCAGAATTCATCCAAACAAGCACCAAAATGTCCGAAATTTCGGTACGATCCCAGCGGAATAAACTGCGCCCAAATCCGAGTTCGTATGCAAAAGATACGCGTGTAAGAACAATTGAATTTTAAAATTAAAATTAAAATAACCAATTAACAAATCATACCACGTCACCCTCTCTCCCTCTTTCTTCACGTGCTATAGAAGCTTGCGCCAAACCCTACAATCGCGAACCCATCTAGCCGCCATGCTTCAATCAATTTTCGCTGCTACCCTACTAGCCTCCGACCACATCCAGAAGCACCACTGTGACCACCACCCTGAGCTGCTCCCATGCCTTGAGCGTCGCCTCGCCCGGTCAGCCCGATTGACCACGCCTCCATCCCTATTCACAAGCGATTTCCGATAAATCTTGAGCACCTGACGATGAACAAACCACCGATCTAAAGCCTGCTCGACACCACCTTCGCAACGGCACCACCCAATCGTCGATCAGATATAGATCCACCGTTGGATCGTCCAAAATCCAATATGGACGGCCGAAATTGATTTACGAATCTGGGAAAACGGTGATTTCGATTGAAAAACGAATCACACCAGTGGATTACGCTCGTCGGGAGTTTCGAATTGATATATAATTCGATATAGTTTGGAGGAGTTTGAATTTTTGATTTGATTTTGATTTGCAGTTGAATTTGGAATTTGTTTTGGTTTGTCTGCCATTGAGAAAGAGAAGTGGACAGATGAAATGTACGTATAGACAAATAGAACAAGAAACAATTAGGGTTTATAACGGGCTATAAATAGGCAAAGCTGAAAAATAGAATAAATGGACCAGATCGATTGATTTGAAACGACTATGCGACCCAAAAAGCCCGTTCTGACTCCGAAACGAAAACTGGTCATCCCATATATCAAAATAGATGTTTTCGATAATTTTAAACTCAATGGAACAGGTTTCAAGTCCAAATTCCATCGTATGAAGAAGTTAGCTTGAAAATCAGTTTATTTCAAATTAATTTCAATTGAATTTTTATTAAATTGATTTCTACGCGTTTCGAGTCAGTACGATCAAACAACAAGTCCGATCGCTATGAAACTTGAAACCTTACAATAATTCACTCTTACGGATCCGATGAAACTGGTTTTGTCAAAATCCGAGACAGTGGCCAAAATGGCTATTTTCATATTAATTAAATAAATTAATATTAAATTAATTAAATCACTTTTCAGTTCAAATTTAATAATTTACAATTTTTATCATTTTAGATTACTTAGTACTTTATAATCCTTTAAAAAAAATTCTATATCAATTCAATATTCAATATTGCATAAATTACAGTATTTAATTTCAATTTCAATAATTCAGTAATTATAAATTTAAATTCCAATAAATCCATTTATTTGATTGTCAATCTTGTTATTCAATCAATTATCATCTTATGGGTATAATTAACATTGGTTTATATCTTAGTACATTAATATTCCCCAGTTTCATCTTAATTCCTATTAACGTAATATTTAATTTCATTTAATTGCAATTGGTTTCAAATTTAATTTAATACACCAAATAAATAGGTAACATGTAATAATTGTTACCATTAACTTTTAATCACACTTATAAGTTCATTATTTACAAACAAATGTTACAATTTCTTACATAACACCGATTTTATTCAATTACCATTTTTTATATACTAGTTCATTAATTTATACAACATTAATTTACATTTATTTACTTATGTTCAAATTATAACCAAGTATACATTTAAATTATTTCAATTAGTTGGACTATCGTTTAAATATTTAATAATTAACTTAAATTTACATTATTACATTTCACTCTAGTTATCATCTTAACTCACATTAATGTAACATTTATTTACATTTATTTGTAATTGATTAATTAAATTGCTAACAAATAACAATTGTCACCATTTCTACATTTAATAACATTTGTAAGTTTATTATTTACCACCAATTGTTATAACAACTTATACAACACTACTGTAACAACCCAGAAATTTTGAACATTTGAAATAGAATATTTAATTGAATTTAAATATTTGAATGTTGATTTAACCTGAAGTTCAAATGTCTCTGTTTATTTGGCAACTTAAATAATTGAATTTAATAATTAAAAAATTGAATAAATTGCTGAATTGCTAATTTCGGACCAGTTAAAAATATTTTCAAGGCTGCGAAAATTCATATTGACAATACTGAAGATAATAGAAGCTTCAGAATCGAATTTTGAAATGATTTGTTCAGTTTTGAATTATATCGTTTAAATTGAATTTAAAAATAGCGTTCCGGGGCAGAGTCTCGGAATTAGACGAAACCAGTTTCATTGGATCCGTAATATTGTATTATTACTGGATTTCAATTTTCGTAGCGTTTGGGATTGTTGTGTGAGCGTATGATATATAAACGCGTTGGAAAACACATATATATTTATACACAATAGTCAACCTACATCAGCTGAGATTTCTGCGCTAGCCTGCTTCCTTTCACTATCAGCCTACGTTCTTTCTTTTCAGCTAGAATTCTTTCTCCATCAACACGTGTAACGTTTTAAACACGGCAACATCAGACCTTGTTCCCTCTCTTCTTGTTAAAAACAGCCGAGACTTTACTTTTCTTTCTCAAGTTAAGTCGCCTCGTTCAAAAATAATAAAAGGGGTAACGAACTAAAATCAAATTCGTTCGTATAAGGAGAAAATTAAACCCTTCGTTCAGTCGAATCAAGAGGCTCGCGTTCGATGGTTCGCCATCGTGAGGTTGTGGAGTCGCCGCGTGGAGGCAGGTTGGAGTTGCTCGACGTGGGAGTCGATATCGTCTGGAGTCGCGAACTCGAGGTCTCAGTTGCGAAGGGGTTTCGTGATGGTGGGGGGATGGTTGGAGCTCGGCGGCAATCGTGGTGAGGGCTGGTAGATCGGGGACGAAACGTTAGAGTTAACGATGGAGGAGTCGACGATCTGCTTTGGCGAAGGCTTCGTGGGCGAGCTGGGTTGGTTCTGGGTCGCGGGTAGGGGGTTTGCCTGCGAGCGTGGGATTTGAGGTATTCGAATTTGTATATCTATTTTTGCAGTAAGGTATACTGAGAACCATTCTGTTGATTTAATATTAGGCTTGGAAAAGAAAATGGGAATTTAAATGTTTGAAGATTTTATTTAAAAATAGATTATTTTATAAGTGTATATGAAGTTATAAAATAAATATGGATATACACACATTTTAGATTTATTGTTTTATTTTAAAATAATGGATTTGGAAATTAATTTGTTTAAGTAACTTATTTAATTATTTTAGAAATTATTAAAAAGGAAATTAGTTTAACACTAAAATATTAGTTAATTAAATTTAAATGAAATTGACTGTTCAATCATTTCAAATATTAATAAACCATATAATTGTTTATACAAGGTCTAAAATCGAGAAACAAGCCGGAATGGAAACCGGATTACATGCATTGTTAAAGGTGAGATCTTCTCACTCAAAAGGAAAATTTGATTTTTTTGCAGTTATTGATTGATTGCTGTTTGGATGTGATATTAGATATAGTAGGATATATCTATATATAGCAATATATATATATTGGCATATGTATATATTGCAGTTGTGATTTCCCGCATTATATAGCGGATGAGACCCTATTGCGCCGCATAATAGCGGATTGATATTTTATAAATCCCATATACCGCGATATTCCACCTCGAAGTGGAATTGGTATTGTGCTAACATCTGTGGATGCAGGGAAATAGGTTGGAGGGATCCAACTGGATTCCTCAAAATTGTTTGAATATTATTTCATATGTGAATGATGTGATTTATTGATAATCTGTGGATGATTTATTGATAATTGAAATTGTTGAAGGCTAAAATTTAGCCGAATGTATTTTTGGTATCGTTGGATACCAGAAATGAATATAAATTGGATTTTGAAATTAAAGTGGAAAATTTTAAGTGAATTTATTTTTAAGAATTGAATTTATTGAAAGAAGGAATTTTAAAGTATAAAAATTTGATTTTTGAAATCTTACCGAATAAATTCCAAAATATGGAAAAAAATGAGTTTTGAATAATATTGTTTCAAAAGTTGAAGAATTCATTTAAAAATGGAATTTTGAATAATTTGAAAGGAACAAAGGAATTTATTTAAAAGTGATAAACTTTTAGAAATCAATTTGAAATTGATTTGGTATTGGAAAATGAACCTTTGAGAAATCGATTTGGAAATTTATTTGGAGTTGAAAATAAATTTAGAAATCAAGCTTGTAATTAATTTGGTGATGGAAAATAAATCATTGGAAAATTTATTTGAAATTGATTTAGTGTTTGAAAAATGAATTTGGAAGTCGATTTGCAAATGGTTTGTTATTTGGAGATAAACTTAGAAATGAATTGCAATGTTTTATTCTATTGAAATAAAACTTAGAAATCAATTTGTAATTGATTCGATATTGAAATAAAATTGAGAAATCAATTTGAAAGTTGATTTGGTGTTAAAAATGAATATTTGGGAATGTAAATTCAAAAATGGAGTTTATGAAATGAAAAGGGAAATTTGTTTAAAAATAAACGCTGATTTATTTTTAAAGTGTGAAAGTAAATTTACGGATTTGGAACGTAAATTTAAAATAAATCGATAAGGATTTATTTAATTGGTTTAAATGAACCATTTTGAAATGGAAGGGTATTTTCCTTGAAAAAAACCGAGTATATTCCGAAGTAGCTTTTAAAAATATAAATTAAAAGTTCTAAGTGGGTTTTTAAAAGATAAATTTGGAAATATATTCCGTGTAAGGAAATTGATTTGAAATTGATTTTCAAAAGTTGAAAGGTGAAAAGTGATTTGAAATTGGTTTTCAAAGTGTTGAAGTGTGGAAAAATATATATCTTGTGAAGATATTTTGAAATTAAATAATTTGGGAAAATTATTTAAATCTGATGATTGTTGTGAATATTGTTGATAGTTAAATCACCGACTATCAATATTGCCTTTGAAATGGCACTTGAATTGTTTTTAAAACAAACGCTTATTATTCGATTTAGCTGGGAAAGGACCTTTGTGTCAGATAACCCATTCCGAATAATAATATGACGATATGGATCGTATTGAAGACCGGTGGTGAAGACCGGGTATGTAACGACCCGCTATTTTAGACTATTCAAATCGACAATAAATCCACACATGTCTGACTTGAATAATTAAAAATATCAGATTGTTAATTTAAATTTGGCAAAACTCAGCATAGGCAGTAAATAAATCAATCACAGAATCACAGACACAGAGTAATACAATAATACGCAGCGGAATAGATAAAATAGTAGTTCATGAAGCTACTGTATAAACATCAGAGTTAGAAATAAAATACAACAGAATATCTCAAATGCAGTGAAGTCTCCAGTACAACAGATGACTTCTCCGAACCAATCAACTAGAAGAGCTGAAAGCTGAGGCGATAGTTGGATCTCCAAAGGAAGCTCCAAACTCCAAGGGTGAGTCTCAAATGCTGTATCACTCGGTCTGACCCGAGCGTAAAGCAAAACACAAAACACTCGAGTCAGGATTAACATTCTTATATCAATAAATCCAACTCAAGTGAAATATCAACTGAAATACAAGTAACTTAAAGGATGTTTGGGATAACCATCCTCTAAGGATCTGTAGAACTATCTACAAGGTGGGAATATACACTATGACACCGTGGTCATTTTAAATTTATTTACTTCAAAATCAAAATATCATCTTCATTTCAAATATATCTATTTCCAAAATAGTGTATGTTCATTAAATAATTTATAAAGTAAAGTATTTATAATTTCCTCAAGTCTCACAAATCGATTCAAAAATTCCAAATTCAAATTTATTCAAAGCTCAATTCATCAATTCAATTCAATTTTAAATATACCATTTAAACTTTCAATATGTTTCAAAGCTTTAATATTCAACATTTTCAAAGTTAAATTTAACGGTTTCCTATAGCTCTTGATTCAACTTTATTATTATTTAATCAGGGAATATTCACTTAATAAATTCAATATCATTTAACTATCCTTAAATTTCATTCTTACTAAATATTTCCTTAAATTTATTTAAGCAAGAATTATTCATTAAATTATTTAAATAAAACCCAAGTTATAAATCATATCTTAAATCTCAATTTCAATAAGTTTCAAATTGGTTTAATTAAATAAATTTTCTTTCCAACCTTAACTTATTCAAATTATTACCAAAATCTATTTTGAAATATAATTTTTATACTTAAACATATCATATGTATTAAATCCATCTTAATTAAATTTAATATTATAATTAAATCTATATATATATCATTACCATTTATATATAAAAATTTAAGAGTCAACATTTATTTAACCCGTATATTTCTTCCCAAAACCATAGAATTCATTTTTTAAAAATATTTATATATATGAACCAACGGTGTCTGTATATATATATATTTATCATATGGTTAAGTGATACGGATATTTATCATTTCAATCCGAAATTTAAATATATACGGGTAGATATCATTTCGACCCGTAATCCCAATTTCAATTCAAATGAAAATCGCTTGGGTTTATCATTTCAACCCATAACGATTTTCTCCTATTCTAAAGTCCGTTCGGGTATGTATCATTTCAACCCATAGTGAATTCTATACTAACAGGGAACTTGCAGAGTGATAACAGATACTAAAAATATAACAACAGGCATATATCATCAATATAAATAACAGATACTGGTGTCAGATGTCATAGGTGAACATATACAGATAATAGTAATAACAGGCATATAAATACTAGATACTGGTGTCAGATGTCACAGGTGAACATATACAGATAATAGCATATATAACAATTTAAATAACTACAGCATCATATTTCAATTGTCATTTCAATTGAAATCAAATTTAATAAATACAAGAACGTTAATCGTGAGTGATTGCTCACCTTTCGAGGCTAGAGAAGAAAAGACAATGAAATGAGTTACGAATCCAAGCACGAATTCCAAAGCAAAGCAAGATTGGCACGAATTCGACGAACGGAGCTGATAAATAAAAGTCGATGAGAACGATCAAATTGACTTGATATAACAGAATATATATTGTTATTATTATTATAAAATCAACATTAAATCTTTAAAACACTATTTATAAAATGAATATATATATATATATAATTTCAAATTCATACATTTTAAACACATTTTAAATTTAAACATTAATCTATTTGTGAACACCAAACTCTTGTGTATTTATATTTACATATAGGCAAATCTATGGACTAGCATATACACTTACATATATACAATAATTGAAACCAAATTATAAACCCAGATTCAACAGGTATAACATATATACATATATAGTTGCTATATTAAATGTATATGTAGACTGTTAAAATTTGTACATTGAACATACAAACTTTATATAAATCCTTTATATTTGTAAACAACGTCTCAAATACTGGAACTAATATAACTTACGAGGACCCAGTTGTATGTTCTGTATTAAAATCAAAACTAACTAATGCATTGAAAACCCATATGGCTGGTGGTCATTAAACAGTATGAAAAAAAAAACAATGCAGGCTCATAAGGCAAGAGGAAAATAATCTACACGGAACAAATTGTGAACAGTGATACCCAATGTAATAAGTGCTATGCATTAACACTAATATAACTTACACATTATAACAACTTTATGATTTATAAACTTTAAAAACTGTAGCGGGACATATATATATACTCTTTGCTACCATAAAATACTGTGGACTTATATATTTTACTATAACCTATATATATACCAGTATATAACTCACATACGTAAAAAATATAGCAACTATTATATTCATACTTTATAAAATCTAACAGGTGTAGCTAATATATATGTAATAAATCATAAGCCCATGACTAGATTATACTTTCATTTTAAAACCCATACAAATATAAATTTACACATTATAACACAACATATTAACTAAGTCATTCACAGCAACTAACAAAATATTATATATATATACACGGTTGCAAAATATATATACATTCAAAATCATGTGACCAGACATACATATTTAGTAAAACTTACATGCATAAATATAGGTTATATCCAAACCTGTCTAGCTTTGTATATACAACATTTCGCATACAACTTATAAAAGCTTTTCTATATAAACAGGACTACAACTTGTATACTTATATATCAAATAGAAATAATATAAACTTATATAATTTTATATACTACGTATAACACTGTAAACTTATATATATAATCATGTACTTTAAATACTATAACCAATATATATAGTACTGGAAAAACAAAATGCCATATAACTACATAAAGCTACACTTCTTTTGTCATAATATAATACTTATATATAACTGTAACTCATTACCCACATATAACACTTACGCTATATATAAAATAGCCACTCGTGAGAAGGAGGAGGGCCGAGTTGGTGATGAAGGAGGGAACAATTATGGTGGGAGGTGACTGAGTTGCTTGGTCGGCTTTGCTTTTGGCATAGGTGGCAGATGGTCAGGCGAGGGAGGGTGACGAGGTGGTAGGTCGGAGAAAGGAGGGGACGGGTTGGTTGAGCTGCTCGGATCTGAGGAGGCGGAAGCTGTTGGGGATGAGGCTCGGTTTCAATGTGGAGCAGGCGGGGATTGGCGATGGGTAGAGAGGCCGGAGATGATTTGGGTTGTATGCTCGTGGGTAGGTTTGGTGGCGGCAAAAGTATGAGAAGAGAGAGGGCGGATTTGATGGGGAGGATGAGGGAACGGCAAACTTTTGGAGAATAGAGGAAAAAAAAGAAACAGAGAAGAAAAGAGATGCAGATCTAGAAGTAAGCCTTTGAACGAATGTTAGGCAGAGTAAGAAATAAATAAAAGTAACCGAAAAAAAAGAAAGGAAATGGAATAGTCTCAGATTGATTCAACTGAAATACTCAAAGCAATTAATTTCTTGATTGATTGGACATCACGTTTGAATTTTGAAAAGGCACGGTAAGTTAAAAGTCTCCATTTCGGTACCGATACGACACACAGTTTTATTGTTTCCGTCGCGTACCGGACCTCAAAATACAGAAATGAATATACCGTTAAGATCAACACGATGAGACGATCAAAACGGTACACAGATATCAATGGTACGATCGTCCGATCAAAAGTCAATAATCGGTACCGAAAAATGCTGCTACTACCAGAAATAAGATAAACGGAGCAGTAGAAGTCCAAATTTGGAAAAACGAATTTCGCAGTCTGATTCAGAATGATCTGAATAAATTTTCTCCTGTTGACATATTTTGGTTTCGGAAAACTTTGAAATTCACTTTTATTAACCGGTTTGATTTGAAATGAAATTTCACAGGAAAACAAACTTCAATATTATCAAATGAAAATTTTCCAGTTGCTATGTTAAAATAGACGTATTCTAAATAATAAATTTTTATTTTCAAATTTTATTATTTAAAATTTTACAAAATTTCAATTAACTACGTTATTAAAACCAATCAAATTTTATGGGTCGTTACACTCTCCCCCACTCAAAACTTTTCGTCCCCGAAAAGGAAGGAGGTAGGAGAATAGAAACAACCAGACAGAAAAGATAGATTAAAAGACAAGGATAAACAATCAATTTAACTATATAAATTTTACTTGAAATATTCATTTGAAAACTTCATTTACAATTCAATTATTTTTAATACCTTAATATTTTTCACCCCATTTGTAAAATTTCTTGTTTCCTTTATAAGTATCATTTATAGGTTTAAATAACACCTTTATAAATATATGTAAGCTATTTGAAAAACAATTATTTACATTATTACTTATTTTTACAAAGAAGCTATTGAAAACATTTAAATCCAAAATTCATAAATTTATTAATTTTTATCTCAAGATACTTTTCAACATTATTAATAATCAATAATCATTTACTTTAAATCTGTTTTATTTAAGTATTAACTTCAAAAATATTTATAACACTAAAATTTCTATTAAACCATGTAGTATATAAATAAACTATATTTAAAAGGATATAGTCAACAAGGAGAAGAAGAAGGATTTGGAAAAGCAGAACATAGGTGAATAAAGAGCAGATAGGGTAGATTCAAGGAATAGTATCGGGCATGAATAGTAAATTTAGAACCATAAGGGTTTTGATTCCAAATATTGATACAAAATTTTCTTTGTTGGAAATACTTTTATAATAAAATAATTTTTTATAACGAAACAAATTTCATTTCGAAAATACTTTTATAACTCGATGTTTCGACAAGTTTATCCTTGTTCCCGTAGACTCTGGTAGTGCGTTGATCAGGCGCAAAACTAGAATTCTCCAGGTACTTAGTAGACTTGTTTCAACACCCAGTGAAAATACTAGAAAACTTTTAAAAACAGATATGGAAAGTACAATCCAAACAAAACGAACAAAACCTTTGTCCAACCATGGTTCGCAGATACACAATGATTACGCCTGGATCCCCCAGGAAACAATCCATATCCGTAAGCTTTCTCAGCCCTGCGAGTTACGCCATGATGACTAGTAGAATGCAGGATACACAATGGTTACGCCTGGATCCCCCAGGAAACAATCCGTACCCCCAGGCAAGACTCAGCCAAGCATTTGCGCTACTATTCGCGACCTACACAGATTGCAGGATACACAATGGTTACGCCTGGATCCCCCAGGAAACAATCCGTACCCCTAGGCAAGACTCAGCCAGGCAGTTGCGCTATGCAGTCACGAGAGAACGATAAGACCATGGGTAACGCCATGGAATTCGAAGGACACTCGAGTATCATATCCGGAAAACCAAAATCAGAGAGAATAATATCGATAGAATGAATCCAATATGTGGCCACAAATCGGATATCAAGCAGAAGGCACTTTCCATATCTTTACTTCGAAAATATGTATCATATAGTACCTTTCAAATCACTTTCAAATATCGTACTTATATAAAATCCATTATATATAAGATTTAATTTTCAAGTCAAATACTTTTCCAAAATCAAAAGTATATCAAATCACACTTATATAGACTTTAATTATATAAGATTTCACTTTTCAAATTGAGTACCCTTTTTCAAATCCATAGTTTTCGAATCAATTTCATACTCATACAAATCAATTTTATATAAGTTCGACAACTCCCAAATCAAGTGTTTAGTAACATAAGGTTCTCAAATTTCAATTTGTTTCAATATCAGTTCAATTTCAAAATCATATACAATTTTACCAAATTATTTCTTCTCAAATTAATTATTTTTAGTTTCCAAAATAATAGATTTAGAAAATAAATCCAAATTTCCAAATCAATAATTTAAGTCAACCAATTCATTTCCAAAATCAAATGTTTTCAAAATCATCTTATACTTACGTAAGGTCTATCTTATATAAGGATCAAAATTTTCAAAATAAATATCGATGTATGAAGAGCCATATGGGATTGAATATCTTTGCTTTTATGGGTTATATATCTTTGTAATTTAAATTGGAAATTTTACTTTAGTAAATAAAGATATTCTAACCCGACAGCTTTCAATTTCAGCATCAAAATGTATCAATGTTATTAGAATATAAGATGTACATACGTCGTCATTTCGCAAAATCACATTTGATCGCTCGCTCGATCACACAAGTTTGCTTTCGAACTAGTATTGTCCATTCGACTTCCCTAATGCGGATTTCGATATGGTTTCTCGACTAGAAGCCATCGGTCTCCTTGCATAGCCATATACTACGATAGAGAATTCAAGAATCAAGCCCAAAATCCATATCAAATATTCGCCATCAAGAATCAAATGAAAAATCCTAACACGAAATGGTGTAATCCACCTCGAACTTGTGTACTCAAACTTGGATCAAATTAATTATGCGAATAAAACAGCATATGTACAACTTATATATTTATTCCAACTTGTTAAATATATAGTTTCATAAAGATGTTACTAAGTTAAAACATTTAAACTAAATTTTATTCAAAATATTTTGAAGACCAAATTCTTCTCAAGACATTTCAAATCTAAATTTCATATTAGAAAATTTAAAATTTCCTTATTCATTTACTTAACCAAACAGTTTCAACTTATTTAAATCATATTACTTCATACTTAAACATTCAAAACAAACTTATATACTTTATCAAAATACTTTTCAAAATTTCTTAGCTTTGAAAAGTTAACCTTGATTTGAAAGTGCTCGAACCTTCAAAATAGTTGAAGAAATCATTTTCAAATTCAAGAGTTGGAAATCAGCAACAAATCAGTAAATCAATTTTTAATAGATAGGGTTATATCAAATCCAAAACTCGAAGACTTAACACCGGCTCATTTCAAATCGTTTCAAATACATATACATATATCTTTCGAATATCAATCATACTTCAAAATTTTGAAATAAAAATGGTTTTAAAAAAAAATCACTCGCATAGCAAAGCTACTGAAGTGGCCTATCCCTCACTCTGAAACTCGAAAATCAATGTCGATGATGCGTGCACTCATCACCGAAATTATTTTCCAGCGACACAAGTGAGTTCTGGACTTCTATTTTCTCAAACTTCTTTTGAAATTTCTTCGAAACTCATTGGAACTCATTTGAAGTCATTTGAACATTTCTTATTCGGAAAATACTTTCAAACCGTATTATTATATATTTACAAAACCTTAAAACCAATTTCAAAATACCGGAGTTCAATTCTCGAATTTCAAATTTAAAGTCCTTTAGTTATAAATCATTTTTATATAAATCAATTTCTTATATAAGTTTTCAAAATTACAAATCCTTTCGAAACCTCAAATTCTCATTTTAAAAAGGGTATATAATCTTTATCGAAAATATTTCACTTTTATATAAAGAATATAATCATACTTATAAAAATAATAATTTCGATTTAGAAAACAATTTCTTAAAATACAAACAAACCCGATTTCAAAGGATGATTTAAGAATGGATTTCAAACAAAGATAGAGATTCAAATTAGAGGGACCCTAATCGATTAGGATTTCTGATTCGAAGATAAGTTCGAACGAAAATGAGATAATTAATTACAAAACAATAGATCGATACAGTTATATAAATCGCGGGCGACCTTAACCGATCAACCGTGATTCCAAAATAAGATCAGTGCTGAATTCTAAGGCAAATCGACATTCGATCGCCAAAGATAGAATTCGACATAGCAAAAGATAGCAGCATTTAAACCGAGGGATATATAAATCTCCGGTGAATCAATGCTAATTGTAAAGAAGTTTCACCCCTTCACAATTCCTTCAAAGATTGGCGGGATCACCTATTCTTATAGAGATCATTCGAAGTGGAGTTATGGGATACTCCAGAATCAAAAGAATACAAATAGGGAGAGACAAGAATGAATTTTGGAACCGTAGGGAACGTTCCAAAGTTCAAAGGAAATCGAGTCAAAAGGAAGAGATTAAACTCAAACGAAAGTGATTCTGTAAATAAATTTACAATATATGCTAAGTTTCGCCTAGAGCCAAAGCTCTGATACCAACTGTAACGACCCGCTATTTTAGACTATTCAAATCGACAATAAATCCACACATGTCTGACTTGAATAATTCAAAATATCAGATTGTTAATTTAAATTTGGCAAAACTCAGCATAGGCAGTAAATAAATCAATCATAGAATCACAGACACAGAGTAATACAATAATACGCAGCGGAATAGATAAAATAGTAGTTCATGAAGCTACTGTATAAACATCAGAGTTAGAAATAAAATACAACAGAATATCTCAAATGCAGTGAAGTCTCCAGTACAACAGATGACTTCTCTGAACCAATCAACTAGAAGAGCTGAAAGCTGAGGCGATAGTTGGATCTCCAAAGGAAGCTCCAAACTCCAAGGGTGAGTCTCAAATGCTGTATCACTCAGTCTGACCCGAGCGTAAAGCAAAACACAAAACACTCGAGTCAGGATTAACATTCTTATATCAATAAATCCAACTCAAGTGAAATATCAACTGAAATACAAGTAACTTAAAGGATATTTGGGATAACCATCCTCTAAGGATCTGTAGAACTATCTACAAGGTGGGAATATACACTATGACACCGTGGTCATTTTAAATTTATTTACTTCAAAATCAAAATATCATCTTCATTTCAAATATATCTATTTCCAAAATAGTGTATGTTCATTAAATAATTTATAAAGTAAAGTATTTATAATTTCCTCAAGTCTCACAAATCGATTCAAAAATTCCAAATTCAAATTTATTCAAAGCTCAATTCATCAATTCAATTCAATTTTAAATATACCATTTAAACTTTCAATATGTTTCAAAGCTTTAATATTCAACATTTTCAAAGTTAAATTTAACGGTTTCCTATAGCTCTTGATTCAACTTTATTATTATTTAATCAGGGAATATTCACTTAATAAATTCAATATCATTTAACTATCCTTAAATTTCATTCTTACTAAATATTTCCTTAAATTTATTTAAGCAAGAATTATTCATTAAATTATTTAAATAAAACCCAAGTTATAAATCATATCTTAAATCTCAATTTCAATAAGTTTCAAATTGGTTTAATTAAATAAATTTTCTTTCCAACCTTAACTTATTCAAATTATTACCAAAATCTATTTTGAAATATAATTTTTATACTTAAACATATCATATGTATTAAATCCATCTTAATTAAATTTAATATTATAATTAAATCTATATATATATCATTACCATTTATATATAAAAATTTAAGAGTCAACATTTATTTAACCCGTATATTTCTTCCCAAAACCATAGAATTCATTTTTTAAAAATATTTATATATATGGACCAACGGTGTCTGTATATATATATTTATCATATGGTTAAGTGATACGGATATTTATCATTTCAATCCGAAATTTAAATATATACGGGTAGATATCATTTCGACCCGTAATCCCAATTTCAATTCAAATGAAAATCGCTTGGGTTTATCATTTCAACCCATAACGATTTTCTCCTATTCTAAAGTCCGTTCGGGTATGTATCATTTCAACCCATAGTGAATTCTATACTAACAGGGAACTTGCAGAGTGATAACAGATACTAAAAATATAACAACAGGCATATATCATCAATATAAATAACAGATACTGGTGTCAGATGTCATAGGTGAACATATACAGATAATAGTAATAACAGGCATATAAATACTAGATACTGGTGTCAGATGTCACAGGTGAACATATACAGATAATAGCATATATAACAATTTAAATAACTACAGCATCATATTTCAATTGTCATTTCAATTGAAATCAAATTTAATAAATACAAGAACGTTAATCGTGAGTGATTGCTCACCTTTCGAGGCTAGAGAAGAAAAGACAATGAAATGAGTTACGAATCCAAGCACGAATTCCAAAGCAAAGCAAGATTGGCACGAATTCGACGAACGGAGCTGATAAATAAAAGTCGATGAGAACGATCAAATTGACTTGATATAACAGAATATATATTGTTATTATTATTATAAAATCAACATTAAATCTTTAAAACACTATTTATAAAATGAATATATATATATATAATTTCAAATTCATACATTTTAAACACATTTTAAATTTAAACATTAATCTATTTGTGAACACCAAACTCTTGTGTATTTATATTTACATATAGGAAAATCTATGGACTAGCATATACACTTACATATATACAATAATTGAAACCAAATTATAAACCCAGATTCAACAGGTATAACATATATACATATATAGTTGCTATATTAAATGTATATGTAGACTGTTAAAACTTGTACATTGAACATACAAACTTTATATAAATCCTTTATATTTGTAAACAACGTCTCAAATACTGGAACTAATATAACTTACGAGGACCCAGTTGTATGTTCTGTATTAAAATCAAAACTAACTAATGCATTGAAAACCCATATGGCTGGTGGTCATTAAACAGTATGAAAAAAAAACAATGCAGGCTCATAAGGCAAGAGGAAAATAATCTACACGGAACAAATTGTGAACAGTGATACCCAATGTAATAAGTGCTATGCATTAACACTAATATAACTTACACATTATAACAACTTTATGATTTATAAACTTTAAAAACTGTAGCGGGACATATATATATACTCTTTGCTACCATAAAATACTGTGGACTTATATATTTTACTATAACCTATATATATACCAGTATATAACTCACATACGTAAAAAATATAGCAACTATTATATTCATACTTTATAAAATCTAACAGGTGTAGCTAATATATATGTAATAAATCATAAGCCCATGACTAGATTATACTTTCATTTTAAAACCCATACAAATATAAATTTACACATTATAACACAACATATTAACTAAGTCATTCACAACAACTAACAAAATATTATATATATATACACGGTTGCAAAATATATATACATTCAAAATCATGTGACCAGACATACATATTTAGTAAAACTTACATGCATAAATATAGGTTATATCCAAACCTGTCTAGCTTTGTATATACAACATTTCGCATACAACTTATAAAAGCTTTTCTATATAAACAGGACTACAACTTGTATACTTATATATCAAATAGAAATAATATAAACTTATATAATTTTATATACTACGTATAACACTGTAAACTTATATATATAATCATGTACTTTAAATACTATAACCAATATATATAGTACTGGAAAAACAAAATGCCATATAACTACATAAAGCTACACTTCTTTTGTCATAATATAATACTTATATATAACTGTAACTCATTACCCACATATAACACTTACGCTATATATAAAATAGCCACTCGTGAGAAGGAGGAGGGCCGAGTTGGTGATGAAGGAGGGAACAATTATGGTGGGAGGTGACTGAGTTGCTTGGTCGGCTTTGCTTTTGGCATAGGTGGCAGATGGTCAGGCGAGGGAGGGTGACGAGGTGGTAGGTCGGAGAAAGGAGGGGACGGGTTGGTTGAGCTGCTCGGATCTGAGGAGGCGGAAGCTGTTGGGGATGAGGCTCGGTTTCAATGTGGAGCAGGCGGGGATTGGCGATGGGTAGAGAGGCCGGAGATGATTTGGGTTGTATGCTCGTGGGTAGGTTTGGTGGCGGCAAAAGTATGAGAAGAGAGAGGGCGGATTTGATGGGGAGGATGAGGGAACGGCAAACTTTTGGAGAATAGAGGAAAAAAAAGAAACAGAGAAGAAAAGAGATGCAGATCTAGAAGTAAGCCTTTGAACGAATGTTAGGCAGAGTAAGAAATAAATAAAAGTAACCGAAAAAAAAGAAAGGAAATGGAATAGTCTCAGATTGATTCAACTGAAATACTCAAAGCAATTAATTTCTTGATTGATTGGACATCACGTTTGAATTTTGAAAAGGCACGGTAAGTTAAAAGTCTCCATTTCGGTACCGATACGACACACAGTTTTATTGTTTCCGTCGCGTACCGGACCTCAAAATACAGAAATGAATATACCGTTAAGATCAACACGATGAGACGATCAAAACGGTACACAGATATCAATGGTACGATCGTCCGATCAAAAGTCAATAATCGGTACCGAAAAATGCTGCTACTACCAGAAATAAGATAAACGGAGCAGTAGAAGTCCAAATTTGGAAAAACGAATTTCGCAGTCTGATTCAGAATGATCTGAATAAATTTTCTCCTGTTGACATATTTTGGTTTCGGAAAACTTTTAAATTCACTTTTATTAACCGGTTTGATTTGAAATGAAATTTCACAGGAAAACAAACTTCAATATTATCAAATGAAAATTTTCCAGTTGCTATGTTAAAATAGACGTATTCTAAATAATAAATTTTTATTTTCAAATTTTATTATTTAAAATTTTACAAAATTTCAATTAACTACGTTATTAAAACCAATCAAATTTTATGGGTCGTTACAGGGTATTTGTGAAAACGATAGGATGACCTATCGATTGTCTCTGCATCGTTAGCTACGGTATTGAGATTTCCTTTGTGATGGGAAGTTTTATCGGGATTGTGAATATCCGGATTGCAAGGGCTTCTTCGGAAGTGCCTTCGGTTCTATTCGAACCCGGAACAGACTTATATGGTTACATGTCTGACATTACATTTTGAGATATAAAGATGATTTCTTTCAAATACATTTCTGTTGATGGCGGAGAATTTATTCTCTTAGCTTAACACCCTTCTCTGAGACGTACGAGCTCAGAGGTTATGTAGTTGAAATTTATAGTGATATATTCCCAATTTGGTAATGTGGCATGCTGAGTGTTGCTGTAATGATGATCATTTATTGATCATTTGTGATCAAAGCGTGGCTTTGTGAAAAAGCGTAGCTTTGTGGACGAGACTTCGTCAGGGCCTCACAACCCGGAAATGGTCGAAACAGGAATGTTGCTGCAAGGTTATGAGGGTCGCGCCCTTTAGGGTATGTCATTTCCTTCTGGAAATGGGTGGTATCATGGTATGGAGCCCAGATACTTACTCATGTGGACACACTTTATTTATTATGTGTGGTGTTGGTTACCGAGCGCTCGGATAAAGGTCCCAAAGGACCGGGGGATGACATATTCGTGAGTTACCTAGTTACAGGGGTAACCCGACCTTATTGGCAGAGAGCAGTTTGTCTCTCGGAGCGTCCAGCCAGAGGCGTTTCCTTCATGGCATAGGAAGTTCCTTAGCCTGACCATTTGTTGGAAATCCAAAGAAACAATACGAACCTTTACGATTGCAATTGTATAACCTGCTATGGAATGTGGCTGTAACCTGCTATTGAACATAGTAGTTATAGTAGGCATAACGTGAAATGCCTATGCTGGCTAAGATTAATATTATACTTTCGAAATGTTTTCCACACCAGACATTAATAATAATAATAATCCAATGATTTGCGTAGTAAGCATCTTTGACTATCATAAGAAGAAATCTCCTCCAATTCTGCGTTTGCATTGTGTGTGTGGCGGGAGGTCTTATGGTAGTTTCATTTTCCAAAAGCATTGCGAATTAATTTCATTTTCTTTGTGAAAATAACTGTTTTACGATCTCACACCAGTCACCATGACTGACTCGGAGTTTATTGTTCCCTTCTAAACTCTGGATGCCCATAATTTTCCACACGGGCAGCCTAGAGTTATTTTTATCAGGATATTCTGGATATTCTGGAGCTTTGTGGATAAGCTGGATGGCGAAGCGTACTACCGTACTTGTTTATTTATTCCGCTGTGTATTCTGTATGAGGACAAGTTTATATAACTGTCCATGGTTGTATCGAGTTGTATATTGACTCTGATTGATGTATGTATAAACTGATATAGTCTTTTGTTGTAAAGATTATTGATTTATCTATTGTATATTGTTCCGCTGCGAATGTGAGATTCTGTTGTTGTTTTTGTTTCTGTTTTTCTGTTCTTTCTTTTTCTTCTGTCTTCTTCTACCTCTTCTTTTTAACCCTAATGGTTCGGTTTTCCGGCATCGATTGCGCGACATTTGATACAGTGGACGTATTAATGTCGACTTTCGAGCGTCGAAAAAAATCGTATTTGTTACAAGTGGTATCAGAGCATCCGGTTAAGCGATAACCCTTGGCTCTGTTGGGAATTACTCATTAGAGATAGAGTCAGTAGTACTCTAGAATGAGTTGAGTGTATTAATAGATATGAGCGCGTATTTGTTAGTGAATATGAAATTTGTTTTGTATTGTGTTGACTTATCGGTTGATTGTTTATAGATTCTGGTCGGTGTAGTCTAGCCAACTGTAATCGATTGGGGTTTCTAAACTCTTAAACAAGATAAACTGACACAATATTGTTTTAAATAGGGTAAATGAAATAATTTTGCCCAAAACTATTTTGTATAGAAAAGAAAGGAATTTCTAAGAATTATCATAGTATATGGATGCTTGGTTGTTAGGAAAAGATAATATTGAATTATTATCACTGTTATATGAAAAACAAATAATAAATAAAATGGTATAACCAAAGATTTGGAGATAAATTTATTTAACAAATGAAATTTATAAATATGAATTGAAAGATGAGGAAATGAATTCATATACGAATGAATTTGTAAATGTAATTGTAAATGTGATCTACAAATTGAAATAGAATTCCAGGAAAAGTATTTGAGAATAAATTCATTAATCTAATGAAATGGTAATGTGAATTTATAAACGAGTTCTCTAAATTAAAATAAAGTGCCAGAGTAATTGTTTAAAAGACTCTGGGATTTCTTTAAATTGTTTTGGAATGTAAATAAGTTGATAACTTATAAAATATTAGAAATTTTATTTGAATAAAGTTGAATAAAAAATCCAAACTTGGGAAAATAAAATAAAATAAAATGGATTGAATTCAAGTAAATAAACTTGATAATTTATTAATTCACGCAATAATGAATTGGAAGTTGAATTTGTTAAATTAAAGCTTTGTTGTAAGCTAAATTTGAAGATAAAATTTGAATTTGTATATAAATTCAAGTAGTAGAAATAAATTGAATTTCCTTGATAAAGATAAAATAAATTCGAGATGAATTGAATATGGAAATTGAAATTTAAAATGAATAAGTGAATGTACTAATTGAATTAAATTAGTGAATGGAATAGATTTGATAAATGAAAATCAAATCAAGAATTGAAATTGGAAATTGTTTACAAGGAAATGAACTTGAGTTTTGAAGTGAAATAGCTTAAGTAAATGTTGAATAAATGCTCGACTTAAGAAAATTTTTGTGAAATGGTTTCAAATGAAATGAATGAGAATATGGAATGTAAGTCAAATTGAATGGAATCAATTTAAATGATTGTTAGCTTAAGTAATCATTTAGTTGCATGAATATTAACAAATCTGAATAGAAAGAATTATCGTTTGACAAAAACGAGATTGTATAAATTCTATGAGTTAATAAAAGCAAATAGAAATTGATTTTTGTATCAATTGAAATAGATATGAATTAGATTCATTTAGAAATGAATTGAATGTAAGAAAGTGAGTTGTTAATCACTTGAATTGAATAGAAATTGAATGTGAATTAGATGGAAGCGATTAAGTTGAATTGAAACCTTATGAATTGCTAATGGAATTTATTTTGGATGTATGGCTAATGAAATCTATATATTTTTTATTGAAATAAGTGAATTGTTAAATAGATTTCCTATATTTGTCACTTACCTGTTTAAATTGAGTAAGTGCAGGTTTTAGGAAGCCGTTTGGCTGCATTTTGGTTGCGTAAATGCTAATAAAAATAAGCCGCTTTGCTTAAATTGCTAATAAGGTACGCCTACGCAATAAAAAAAAGGAAACATGAACTGTTTTTTTGCTTTTCCGACCGAGTGGGTCGATGTATATATATTTATCTCTTTTGTCAAATTGCAAAAGCTCCTCCGTACAAAGGAGACTTCGCCAAAATTTTCTGAAAATTTTGAGAGTTAGAAATTTTTTTAAATTTTTAGAAATTTTTTCACTAATGACAAAAGATTTAAAAATTGGAATTTGGAATAAAGGTAAATAAAACTGAATATTCAGAATTAGAAGATGAATCGAAATCAAGTAAAATTCGAAATGAAAATTTGAAAGTAAGATGAATTCAAATAGAATTGAAATTATCAATTGAATTCAATGGAATTGAAAACGCAAAGTTGAATGAAAATGAATATATAACTTTGTTTGTGAAGTGAAAATAAATATAAGAAGTATGTAAACACTTATATTGAACTTAAGAAATGAAATGGAGAAAATTCTCGAGTAAAATGGGTATTTGGAAATCCAATAAGTGAATGAAATTTTAACTTGAATGTTGTAATTGGACATTATTGTTCAGTAAAATATACAGGGGTATAAAGGAAAGTGGAATTGGATTTTGATTTCGAAGATGAATTTGAATTTCTCAACAAAAAGGTATGTATTTAAATTTCAGTATGAAATTTGATCTTTTCTTGTCTAGCCGCTTGGCTTATCTTTCTCTTTTTGAAATCTGAGGGTCCGTAAGGACATTTTGTAGTTGTACCGAGTTAGCCGCGCAAAGGAGACGCTGGCGAAATTTTTCGAAAATTTCGAGAGTTAGAAAATTTTGAATTAAAAATTTGAATTTGAAATGAAATTTGAATTGTTAAGAAAACTATATTATTTGGAACTTATGGTTGATTGTGGAAAGTTAGTTAAAGTGATAACGAATCTTTAATAAAAAGATTGGTTTGAGAATTTGATAAAATTGTTTGGTTTTGGGAAAATGATAAACGTATATTGGAGCATTCTTCTTTACTTGTAATTTCGGGACGAAATTCTTTTAAGGGGGGAAGATTGTAACGACCCAGAAATTTTGAACATTTGAAATAGAATATTTAATTGAATTTAAATATTTGAATGTTGATTTAACCTGAATTTCAAATGTCTCTGTTTATTTGGCAATTTAAATAATTGAATTTAATAATTAAAAAATTGAATAAATTGCTGAATTGCTAATTTCGGACCTGTTAAAAATATTTTCAAGGCTGCGAAAATTCATATTGACAATACTGAAGATAATAGAAGCTTCAGAATCGAATTTTGAAATGATTTGTTTAGTTTTGAATTATATCGTTTAAATTGAATTTAAAAATAGCGTTCCGGGGCAGAGTCTCGAAATTAGACGAAACCAGTTTCATTGGATCCGTAATATTGTATTATTACTGGATTTCAATTTTCGTAGCGTTTGGGATTGTTGTGTGAGCGTATGATATATAAACGCGTTGGAAAACACATATATATTTATACACAATAGTCAACCTACATCAGTTGAGATTTCTGCGCTAGCCTGCTTCCTTTCACTATCAGCCTACGTTCTTTCTTTTCAGCTAGAATTCTTTCTCCATCAACACGTGTAACGTTTTAAACACGCCAACATCAGACCTTGTTCCCTCTCTTCTTGTTAAAAACAGCCGAGACTTTACTTTTCTTTCTCAAGTTAAGTCGCCTCGTTCAAAAATAATAAAAGGGGTAACGAACTAAAATCAAATTCGTTCGTATAAGGAGAAAATTAAACCCTTCGTTCAGTCGAATCAAGAGGCTCGCGTTCGATGGTTCGCCATCGTGAGGCTGTGGAGTCGCCGCGTGGAGGCAGGTTGGAGTTGCTCGACGTGGGAGTCGATATCGTCTGGAGTCGCGAACTCGAGGTCTCAGTTGCGAAGGGGTTTCATGATGGTGGGGGGATGGCTGGAGCTCGGCGGCAATCGTGGTGAGGGCTGGTAGATCGGGGACGAAACGTTAGAGTTAACGATGGAGGAGTCGACGATCTGCTTTGGCGAAGGCTTCGTGGGCGAGCTGGGTTGGTTCTGGGTCGCGGGTAGGGGGTTTGCCTGCGAGCGTGGGATTTGAGGTATTCGAATTTGTATATCTATTTTTGCAGTAAGGTATACTGAGAACCATTCTGTTGATTTAATATTAGGCTTGGAAAAGAAAATGGGAATTTAAATGTTTGAAGATTTTATTTAAAAATAGATTATTTTATAAGTGTATATGAAGTTATAAAATAAATATGGATATACACACATTTTAGATTTATTGTTTTATTTTAAAATAATGGATTTGGAAATTAATTTGTTTAAGTAACTTATTTAATTATTTTAGAAATTATTAAAAAGGAAATTAGTTTAACACTAAAATATTAGTTAATTAAATTTAAATGAAATTGACTGTTCAATCATTTCAAATATTAATAAACCATATAATTGTTTATACAAGGTCTAAAATCGAGAAACAAGCCGGAATGGAAACCGGATTACATGCATTGTTAAAGGTGAGATCTTCTCACTCAAAAGGAAAATTTGATTTTTTTGCAGTTATTGATTGATTGCTGTTTGGATGTGATATTAGATATAGTAGGATATATCTATATATAGCAATATATATATATTGGCATATGTATATATTGCAGTTGTGATTTCCCGCATTATATAGCGGATGAGACCCTATTGCGCCGCATAATAGCGGATTGATATTTTATAAATCCCATATACCGCGATATTCCACCTCGAAGTGGAATTGGTATTGTGCTAACATCTGTGGATGCAGGGAAACAGGTTGGAGGGATCCAACTGGATTTCTCAAAATTGTTTGAATATTATTTCATATGTGAATGATGTGATTTATTGATAATCTGTGGATGATTTATTGATAATTGAAATTGTTGAAGGCTAAAATTTAGCCGAATGTATTTTTGGTATCGTTGGATACCAGAAATGAATATAAATTGGATTTTGAAATTAAAGTGGAAAATTTTAAGTGAATTTATTTTTAAGAATTGAATTTATTGAAAGAAGGAATTTTAAAGTATAAAATTTTGATTTTTGAAATCTTACCGAATAAATTCCAAAATATGAAAAAAAATGAGTTTTGAATAATATTGTTTCAAAAGTTGAAGAATTCATTTAAAAATGGAATTTTGAATAATTTGAAAGGAACAAAGGAATTTATTTAAAAGTGATAAACTTTTAGAAATCAATTTGAAATTGATTTGGTATTGGAAAATGAACCTTTGAGAAATCGATTTGGAAATTTATTTGGAGTTGAAAATAAATTTAGAAATCAAGTTTGTAATTAATTTGGTGATGGAAAATAAATCATTGGAAAATTTATTTGAAATTGATTTTGTGTTTGAAAAATGAATTTGGAAGTCGATTTGCAAATGGTTTGTTATTTGGAGATAAACTTAGAAATGAATTGCAATGTTTTATTCTATTGAAATAAAACTTAGAAATCAATTTGTAATTGATTCGATATTGAAATAAAATTGAGAAATCAATTTGAAAGTTGATTTGGTGTTAAAAATGAATATTTGGGAATGTAAATTCAAAAATGGAGTTTATGAAAAGGGAAATTTGTTTAAAAATAAACGCTGATTTATTTTTAAAGTGTGAAAGTAAATTTACTGATTTGGAACGTAAATTTAAAATAAATCGATAAGGATTTATTTAATTGGTTTAAATGGACCATTTTGAAATGGAAGGGTATTTTCCTTGAAAAAAACCAAGTATATTCCGAAGTAGCTTTTAAAAATATAAATTAAAAGTTCTAAGTGGGTTTTTAAAAGATATATTTGGAAATATATTCCGTGTAAGGAAATTGATTTGAAATTGATTTTCAAAAGTTGAAAGGTGAAAATGGATTTGAAATTTGTTTTCAAAGTGTTGAAGTGTGGAAAAATATATATCTTGTGAAGATATTTTGAAATTAAATAATTTGGGAAAATTATTTAAATCTGATGATTGTTGTGAATATTGTTGATAGTTAAATCACCGACTATCAATATTGCCTTTGAAATGGCACTTGAATTGTTTTTAAAACAAACGCTTATTATTCGGTTTAGCCGGGAAAGGACCTTTGTGTCAGATAACCCATTCCGAATAATAATACGACGATATGGATCGTATTGAAGACCGATGGTGAAGACCGGGTATTTGTGAAAACGATAGGATGACCTATCGATTGTCTCTGCACCGTTAGCTACGGTATTGAGATTTCCTTTGTGATGGGAAGTTTTATCGGGATTGTGAAATCCGGATTGCAAGGGCTTCTTCGGAAGTGCCTTCCGTTCTGTTCGAACCCGGAACAGACTTGTATGGTTACATGTCTGACATTACATTTTGAGATATAAAGCTGATTTCTTTCAAATACATTTCTGTTGATGGCGGAGAATTTATTCTCTTAGCTTAACATCCTTCTCTGAGACGTACGAGCTCAGAGGTTATGTAGTTGAAATTTATCAGTGATATATTCCCAATTTGGTAATTTGGCATGCTAAGTGTTGCTGTAATGATGATCATTTATTGATCATTTGTGATCAAAGCGTGGCTTTGTGAAAAAGTGTAGCTTTGTGGACGAGACTTCGTCAGGGCCTCACAACCCGGAAATGGTCGAAACAGGAATGTTGTGGCAAGGTTATGAGGGTCGCGCCCTTTAGGGTATGTCATTTCCTTCTGGAAAGGGGTGGTATCATGGTATGGAGCCCAGATACTTACTCATGTGGACACACTTTATTTATTATGTGTGATGTTGGTTACCGAGCGCTCGGATAAAGGTCCCAAAGGACCGGGGGATGACATATTCGTGAGTTACCTAGTTACAGGGGTAACCCGACCTTGTTGGCAGAGAGCAGTTTGTCTCTCGGAGCGTCCAGCCAGAGGCGTTTCCTTCGTGGCATAGGAAGTTCCTTAGCCTGACCATTTGTTGGAAATCCAAAGAAACAATACGAACCTTTACGATTGCAATTGTATAACCTGCTATGGAATGTGGCGGTAACCTGCTATTGAACATAGTAGCTATAGTAGATATAGTAACCATTTGTTTCTTCTTTCTTTTCCTTCTGTCTTCTTCTACCTCTTCTTTTTCTCCATAACAATTCGGTTTTCCGGCATTCGATTACTCGGCAGTTGATACAATGGTCGTATTAATGTCGATTTTCGAGCGACGAAAAGTCAAAACGTTACATTTGGTATCAGAGCATATGGTTAAGCGACAACCATGGCTCTGTAGGGTGTTACTCATTAGAGATAGAGTCAGTAGTACTCTAGAATGAGTTGAGTGTAATAATAGATATGAGCGCTTATTTGTTAGTGAATATAAAATTGTTTTATATTGTGATGATTGATTTGTTGAGTGGTATATGGATTCTGGTCGGTATAGTATGTACAACTCTATCGATAGGGATCTCTAAACACTTGTATAGAACAATTCGGCACGATATTGTTTTAAATTGGGTAAATGAAATAAATTTACCTCGATTATATTTTGTATATAAAGAAATAATTTTCGGAAATTATTAAAGTGTATATGATTGATTGTTTGGTTGTTAAAAATATAAATATATATAAGTTAATAAAAGTTGTTTGAATAAGTTAAATGAAAACAACAATTGTAAAAGAGTAAATTGTATAAGCAAATGAATTATAATGTATTTGAGTTATAATTAAAATGATTTACAATGGTAAAATAATCTTATATATGAGAAGTGAAATTTTATAAGTAAAAGATTTGTGGATGTGATTTATAATCTAAAATAAAATTCCAGGGAAGTGTTTGAAAGGATTTGATATTTTGGAAAAATGTTTTGGAAAGATGAAAGCTCTAAACTCTTTTCAGGTCGCTGGAAAATAATTCTGATGATGATCGCGACATCATTGGTGTTCATTTTCGGGTTTCCAAAAGAGGAATTGTTGCCTGATTATTTTAAATGAAAGTTGTTTGGAAAATTTGGATTTTGTTTTAGAAATTCAAAGGATAATTTAAATTGATTTCAAAAATGGTTTTTGAAAGGTTGGAAAAGAATCTGGAATCCTATTTAAAATATTTTATGGGAATGATAATGAGTTGATACTTGTACAAATTGAATTTTTGATAGAATAAATTTAACTTAAGGATGGAGTTAAATTAAAGTAAGTATAAGTGAATCAATTAAATCTAAGTTGTGATTGTTAAATATAAGTAATCAAGTTTGAACTTATAATATGAGACAATAAATTTTGACTTTGGTAAAAGTTAAATAGAATTGGAATCTGAATTGGATTTATAAGTGGAAATTTAAGTTAATTTGAACAAATGTTGTTTGAAATTGGAATATAACTTAAGTGATATTGAATGAAATTGATTTTGGTATCGAAGTAAATAATCAAGTGAATTAAATGAATATGAACTTGAGTTATATAAATGAAATTCAACTTTATTTGTAAAATGAATTAGCAATTGAATTAATGAATGGATTGAATGTTAATCAATCGAATGTGAATAAATTGATATGGAATAATGGATGTAAGTGTTAATTCATTAAAGCTAAATGTTATTGGAAGTTGAATGATTGAATGTAAGTCAATTTAATATCGACCAATTGAATTAAAGGTGTTAAACCAAATTGAATGTAAAATTTAATAATTTGGTTGTGTTGAATATACATTGGTTGTTATATGGATGTTAGTTGATTATAGTATAATTCATTAGTGTTAATGAAATTGAATAAATGGAATTGGAAGCTATGTAATTAGATTTAAATTGAAAGTGAAGTAAATTTAAATAGAAATTGATTTGAATTGAAAGTGAACCAACTTGAATGTAAATTAGTAAATGTAAACTAATTGAAAATGAATAATTGAGTGTCATTATATATGAATTGGTTGTAAACAATTGCAAGTAATGTTGAAATTTTATAAGTGCTTATAAAACTTGTTTAGTATGCATTTCTTTTGATATGCAAATGTTGTAGTTGTTTAAAAGAGTAAATTATTAATAACTTTGTATATATTTGTCACTTACATGTTTAAATTGAGTAAGTACATGTGCGGTGGCTACCGTTCGGTTGGTTTGGTTGCGCTAAATTGTTAAATAAATAACTGCTTTGCTTAAAAATGCTAAAAAGGTACGCCTACGCAATAAAAATAGGAAATATGAACTGTTTTTCTGCTTTTCCGACCGGGTGGGTCGATGTATACATATTTATGTCAATTGTGATCCTACTCCGATCGAACCGCGCAAAGGAGATGCTGGCGAATTTTTCTGGAAATTTGATTTCTAGATTGTAATGAAAATATACGAATTGAACTAGAAAATGGAAACCATTGTTTTGGTTGAAGTTAAAGGTTTTGGAAAAGGTGAATATAAAATTTTCACAAAATGGATTTTGGAAAAGTTAATAGATTTTGTGAATTTTTCTTACTTGGTAATTTCGAGGACGAAATTCTTTTAAGGGGGGAAGTTTGTAACGACCCAGAATTTCTGACATTTGAAATTTGAATATTTAATTGATTTTAAATATTAATAAGTAGAATTAATAAGTCGAATAATTTAGTTTTTTGAATAACTGGATTTAATTGGATAATTAAATCGATAATTTAATAGTTGAAATTCTAGTAATAATTGAAATCTGGATTAAATGTGAATGAAAATGATTTGTAAAGTTATATTAAATCATGTTGAAGTTATAGTGATGTTATAGAACTTTTAAAATTGAATTTAAAGTAATTTTGTGAAAATTGAATATTTTAATATTTAATCGACTAGTGAAATTAGCCATTTTTGGGATAGTCTCAGAATTGGACGAAACTAGTTCCATTGGATCCGTAATAGTTTGTTATTATCGGATTTCAATTTTCGTAGCAATCGGAGTTGTCGTTTGAACGTGGCAGCTCGAAACGCATCGAAATTGTTTTAATATTAATTTGGCGAGTTAAAATAGTCATTTTTCAAAAAGTCTTGGATTTCGACGAAACCCATTTCATCGGATCCGTAATGTGATATTATTGTAAGATTTCAAATTTTGTGTCAATCAGATTTATCGTTTGTCCAGGGCAAGCCAAAACGCATCGAAATCGGTTTGAATCGGTTTAATTTAAATTTGATCGTTTATTGCCGTAACTCGCACAGATGACCGAATTAGCTCCCGAAACACGTTCCATTGTGTTCAGAATGCGGGGTAAACCTTACGAACGCCAGTCGGCACGTGTGATTTGGAGATCGTTTGAAAAGGTCGTTTTAAAATAAATTTAATATCATTTATATACGTATATATACATACGTTCAAAAGAAACCCCTAGGGTTTCATCTCAAAGCAGCCGCCACCAAGCTATTCAATGGCCGAAAATTAATCCTTTTCTTCCTCAATTTCCTTCCAATCCACAAATCGATTCAAGAAAGTTTCAACTGCAATGTTGTAGATCGTCTCGAGATCTATGACTTCAACGGTGGAGATCGAAAACAAAGCTCTGGATTGACGGCAAATCGCTCGTGAAGGCTGCGACTTCATGCACGCATTTCGAGGAATATACGTGATCGAGCTCTATGGGATTCGAGCCGTGGGTAGCTCTGGGCGATGGCGTTCGAATGGTGGTGGTTTGATGGGGTTTCGACAAACGTAGGGGAGGCGGTTGTAGATGGAACGATCGACGTTCATGGGTTCATTGCATTTTCACTTGCCTGGAAACGAACGTGAGGAAGGCAAAGGTGGCGGTCCAGATCAGATGCAAATTGAAATTCACGGCCCAGATCGAATGTAGGGTTTAAAATTAAATTGAAAATTGATTTGTATATATATTAATTCGTTAAATCTTTAAAATGCTATAACTTATTCGTACGAGGTCGAAAACGCACGAAACCAGTTGCATTGGAATCGTATGGACGAGCACTACGCAATGGAACTGAATTGGAAGCAATCAGAGTCAGTGAAGATTTTGAGTGAAATTAAACGTCTGTTTAATTTATTCGGAATAAAAGCTGGAACGGAATTGAAAGCAAAGGTGAGAACTCCTCACTCAATCGAATGTTGTGTTTCGATTTAAAATTTAAATAGTTAGATTTAAAATTGTTGATAGTGATTGATTGTGTGATTGGATGATAAATTGCTATTTATTGTGATAAATAGACATTATACGCCGTTATTAAGCGGAGGTTATTTATTAAAAACATATACCGCGATAATTTCACATTGAAGTGAAATTGGTATTATATATGTATATAGCAATATATATATTGGAATATGTATATATTGGAGTTGATTTCCCGCATTGTATAGCGGATGAAACCCTATTGCGCCGCATAATAGCGGATAATATTTATAAATCCCATATACCACGATAATTTCACATTGAAGTGAAATTGGTATTATGCTAACTTCTGGGGATGCAGGGAAACAGGTTGGAGGGATCCGACTGGATTCCTCACCGTATTGTTTTATTTACAGATATTGTTATATATTCTGTTGTCATATTGATATATGATGTTTGGATGTCGTGATTGATGATTGGTGCTGTTGCATCATCGGATCCATTTTTGAAGTTTAAAAATAACGATTTTGATTTTAAATTGGGATTCTTGAAAAAATTTATAAACGATTTATATAAAAGATTTATAAAGTTGATATTTATAAATTGAAGATATTGGAACTATAAAACGAGTTTTATAAGTATTAGAATAAAGTATAAATGGATTTCACAAGTGAATAAAATTTATAGATTTATAAATTGTGAAGTTATGAAATGAATAGATTTTGTAAAATAAAGGATTTATAAATAATTAACTTATAAATCGTAATTTGGGTATAAAGTTGAGTTATAAAATTGAATTGATTTATAAAAGGGATTTTATAATCGAAGCTTTTATAAATATAGATGTGAATTTATAAATATTGTTTTATAAATCCGAAACCAATTGAATTTGATAAATCAAACATAGAAGTTTAATAAAGGGGATATATTCGTGATTTTGGACAGCGAATTATCCTTTAAGTTAAATGTTGTAATAATAAGAGTTTGGTTGGGAATTTTATTCACGATTTTGGACAGTGGATAATCTTTTAAATAAAATGTGTAGAAACATTGAATTGGGTAAATAAAGTATATTCACGATTTTGGACAGTGAATATTTTATTAAATAAAATGGATATGTTTTGGGAAAGCGATATTACGAAATGAAGTAATTGTTTTAAAAAGATGTTTTAAAACGTGTTAAGTATCGAAAACATAGATTTCAACATTTATTGTTGAAATAGACGTTTCGAGGAATAAGGAAATGGTGGACTATAACACTGTTGTTATAGTAAATGGTTTCCGAAAGGAAATGTTTTATATGGTATTGGGATTTATATATATCTATCTAAATTTCGAATCCCTATACTAGTGATTTTGAGTTGTCGTAACAATGTTTTACATAACATTCGTTTTGACTCAAATAGATGTGTTTAAGAAAATGATTTCCTTAAAGAATGAAATATATACTTAATTATGATTTAAGTATATTGGATATTTTCCAAGTGTTGAAAATAAATGGATTTGTGAATTACTTATTATTGAATAAGTATGGAAATGCTTTTCCAATGTGAAATGAAACGTTTTTTGAGAATTTATCTTTGTAAAGATAAATTGAAAGAAATTGATTTGAAATTTGTTTCAAATGGTTAAGTGTGGAAAATTTTATATCTTGTAAAGATATTTTTGGAAGATAAATAATTTGGAAAATTATTTGGAGTCTGATGATGTTGTGCAGACCTATCGATAGTTAAATAACCGATTATCAATAATTACCTTGAATGGGTATTTGTTGTGATTTGCTTGAATTTGAATGCCACACTTATTTTTGAATAAGCGCTCACTATTCGGGTTAGCCGGGAAAGGACCTTTGTGTCGAATAACCCATTCCGAATTGGTGATACGACGATATGGATCGTATTGAAGACCGGTGGTGAAGACCGGGTATTTGTGAAAACGATAGGATGACCTATCGATTGTCTCTGCACCGTTAGCTACGGTATTGAGATTTCCTTTGTGATGGGAAGTTTTATCGGGATTGTGAATATCCGGATTGCAAGGGCTTCTTTGGAAGTGCCTTCGGTTCTGTTCGAACCCGGAACAGACTTGTATGGTTACGTGTCTGACATTACGTTTTGAGATATAAAGCTAATTTCTTTCAAATACATTTTTGTTGGTGGCGGAGAATTTATTCTCTTAGCTTAACACCCTTCTCTGAGACGTACGAGCTCAGAGGTTATGTAGTTGAAATTTATCAGCGATATATTCCCAATTTGGTAATGTGACATGCTGAGTGTTGCTGTGAAATGATCATTGTTTGATTATTTGTGATATGATCATTTGTTTGATCATTTATCTTTGTGATCATTACTTTGATCATTTGTTTGACCCAAAGCATAGCTTTTGTATAAAGCGTAGCTTTGTGGACGAGACTTCGTCAGGGCCTCAACAACCCGGAAATGGTCGAAACAGGAATGTTGCGGCAAGGTTATGAGGGTCGCGCCCTTTAGGGTATGTCATTTCCTTCTGGAAAGGGGTGGTATCATGGTATGTAGCCCAGATACTTACTCATGTGGACACACCTTATTTATTATGTGTGATGTTGGTTACCGAGCGCTCGGATAAAGGTCCCAAAGGACCGGGGGATGGCATATTCGTGAGTTACCTAGTTACAGGGGTAACCCGGCTTTCTTGGCAGAGAGCACACTACAACAAAAAAGACTTTTCACAGTGTTTGAAAAACACTGTTAAAAGTTTTCACAGCGTTTTTAAAAACGCTGTATAACGACATGCGGTCGTTGACCCTAAATTTTTAACTGCAAAATATAAACGCTGTCAAAAACCCACTTTCTACAGCGTTTTTTAAACGCTGTTAATAATTTTTCTACTGCAAGGTATAAACGCTGTTAATAGTTTTCTACTGCAAGGTATAAACGATGTCGTAGGGATATGCATTTTTTTCCCAATGAATTGACAGCAATGTATAAACGCTGTCGTAGGGATATGCATTTTTTTCCAATGAATTGACAGCAATGTATAAACGCTGTCGTAGGGATATGCATTTTTTTCCAAAGAATTGACAGCAATGTTGTGCCATTGCAATATTCACACATATCATTAATATAAACTACATTTAATTATATTTTAATCAGTTAATGTACATAACATAAACAAATCAAACTAAAAATTGTAAAATAAAAGCATAACTATTAATCACTTCCATAAAATAAGTTGAACACAATATCCATGAACAAAGTTTACATAAACCCGTAAAGAGAGATAAAATTTATAAACCAACTACATACAAAATTAGACAAATGCACAATATCTAGAAAGCAAGTTTGCATCTAATATTATCGACAAAACGTGCATAAAAGTAGTTCAAATACAGGCTGAAAATGAAAAGTGGCAGTACGAAGATAGTTAGACATTGGTTTACTGAATTGTTGCCAACAGGGCAGTCTGAACTCGGCAAGATTCCTCCTTCGGTCTTTTTTTCTTGACTTTTTGTTGTTGAGCTATCACTAACCATGGCTTTGTCAACATCCTGTGAGTAGTAATTACAGTAAGCTTTAGACGTATAACTGTTAGTTAAATATAAAGAGTACAATTTCCAGTTGAAAAAAATGTGTTTTTCAATAAACATGTAACTGGAAGTTCTATGCAATATTTGCACAGTGATATATTTAATGCATAATATTTTCTGTAGTTAGTTTGTTTCTGTGATAAACTGTTTTGGTTGCTTCTTTGCATGTTATTATCTTTCAATTCCGGTAACGAAATGCTGTTGGAATTTTTCCTGATGATAGTTTATATGTTGTAGTTTATGCATGCAATTTTTCTTAGCCTGAATCCATCTATTGCTGCCTAAAACATTTTCTTGAAATTGTGAGTTAATAAACTCACAATCGTTAGATAATTGCACAAAGGAAATACAAACTCAAGAAATGAATATTTATATTTCCAATTTTACTAAACAAATATTTTTTAGGTTATCAAAATCCTTTTACTACATAATCAAATTCTAAAATTTCAACATTTGATTTTGTAAATCTATATATTTTATACGTATTATATAAATATTATAAATTTTCATCGGCTACGAGTTGCGGGGGATGAATTGAAAGTTATTGACATGCAAAGGAGCAACCCAAAAATAGATTTTCACAGAGAACTACAACTATAGGAAGTATTTCTATGAAGACAATATTTGCACGGATTTTGGTTCTACTAAGTCTAAGCTTTCCAACAATATAAAAATCATCAAAATCGGATTTACGATTTGAAAGTTATGCAAAATTTACTTTCAGCTTAAATTTTAGAATTTTATAAAATTAATTAATTTCTATAGACTTAGTTAATTTTATAAAACTAAGCTAAAAACTTACAAATTTTAGTTATTTTTTTTTTTTTTTTGAATCACCTAGAGAACCAAGCTTCGCTTGTAAACTCTAGGGAAGTATGTGCCTGCCAAACACATACTTCGGGTACTTGTTACAGGGTTGTCAGTTTCGGGGCTCGAACTCGTGACCTTTGATCACGCAGTCCGGACCATCAACCAACTGCGCCAACCCTGTTAACATAATTAGTTTGGTAGGTATATATGCATATGCTACAACTAAATTCTAGCATTATCGTATTTTGGAAAAATCCAACCAGTGAATTATGAATAAAGTAATAAATGCTTACCCAACAAGTGAATATTAATAAATAATGAAAAAGTAACAAATTTTGTATAACTATAGATGTACCTTTATCATTGTACAATGCTACAACTTGATGGATATCTTCATTTTCTCAAGCATATTGAATTGCTCTTAAACCAGAAGCAGCTAAAGCCTGAAAAATAACAGCTGGCATTTTAACTAAGAAATTTAGATAAAAAATCAAATGCAGTGAAGTCAATTATAAAAATACATGGAAAAGTGAAGAAGCAACAAAAAAAATTGATCAATAAAAAATGACAACTAAAGTATTATAACTAAAAACTCCTATAATACTATCAAAAAACAATAAAAAATCATAAGTAAAATCATTCAACATGGTTTTATGGTTGATAACATTAAGTTTTCTTCTTGAATCGTCAAATGAATATATAAATAAACTACATCTCATTTATATGTATACAAACATATGCTTACAGGAAATAAAATTAGCACTCAAGTGCTTTCGGTGCTCTCCGTTCCCTCTTATCTTTCCAAGAAGCATGATAAATTTGTTGTTTTGAGTTATTGCCTTGTTCCCTAGTAGACTCGTGTGAATTGATTTTATTCTCTTTATTTCCCACATCATCCTGAGTAAAGCTTCCTTAGAAACCTCAAAAAGTAAACCTTGCTTACAAGAGTAAATAAATAATTTCAACACCCACATACCTAGAACTGCATCTCAAAATTATGCACAACAAGCTAAGCATAATTACTAAATCATCAATATATATGGTTTTTCACCAAAAATTAGAACATTTATCGACTAAGTTACAATAAATAACTTAGATTAGTTCAAAAAGTTAGAGCATCTCAAAACTTATAACATTTATCTTAATTCCAATATATATTACAATAGTGCAGACAGTGAATTAGTTAAAATTCTAATAAAAGATGATTATATGCTATCCAGATACATCCATTGGAAAATATTAGTGTACTTTAATTCAAAATGCACAACAAAATCAGTATAGCAATGGGTATAAACAAGAAAACTAAAACGCGGCAACAACCAAAACCAACTAATAGTAAAGGAAAAAAAGTATAAGAAAATGCAGAAAATCCTGGCACAAATATACATGGAGGATGAAAGGTGTTGCAACACCTTTCATCCCTTAAATTGGTAAAACACAATATATTATTGTCTCTGATGTTATATTGTTTTTTTGATCCAAATTTAACATCAAATTTCCGATTATATGATTTTTCCCTATAATGGACTAGTAATAATAAAAGCAAAAGGTTGATTTGATCACCACAAATACATCTGATGTTATATTGCATTATCTAATGTAAAATAATTAATATGCTAAAAGCTAATTTTGGATCATTGTAATTTGGTAATTCTATCAATTAGTTATAACAACAATTCATAATTCAATTTTTTGTACATGTAAAAGAAGCATAAAAAGCAATCAAACTCTTGAAATACTTGTTTGATACTAAGTTGTTTTTTAAAGGAAAAAGGCATACACTTTGCATACGTATTTGATCAACATAAAAAACAATATTATTTAGTTGGATTCACTTGATTTGAAAACAAGCATTTCAGGAATGACCAGTAACCGACTGATATTTATATATTATCATTCCTCTTGCCATTGTCATCTATATTTTATTGATAAATCTTCCAAAAAATACAAATAAATTACTATCGTTAAATGCATAATATTCATCCAGTGATATATTATCACAGTTCATGCACCCAAAGCTACCAAAATTAGAAAATTAGATATACTTGATCCCACCATCATCTAATCTTGGGTGCATATTTTTGTTTTAGGAAGTTGATTAAATATCAAGTCCATACCATTTTCATGAGTAGTGATATAACAATATGAGATACAACATAAATTAATTTTTAGGTCCATATAATACTGGTAGTTAAATTTTGCTATTAATATTGTGCTAAATCATGTATTGTTGTCTGAAGGAATTTTTACGCAACTATGCTCTTGATTATTTCTAATCTTTCAAAATACAGTAGAATAATGCCTACTGTTAGAGCATCTCCATTAGAATGCCTATTTGAAGTGTGGGAAACCCTTAAATAAATATGAATTCCTCATACTTCTGCTTAAACAAATACATGAAATTTTAGTGTACACCTTCCAAGCTTTTTTATATAATTTATGCTTTAAAAGTATACGTTTTATGACCATCTAAGACTATATAGAAGAAACTTTTTATACTTTGTTTAGAAAGCTCAATTTTGAGTGTTTTACAGCTATGACTATAATTGCACTCATTTAAGCAAACTTTATTCTCTATAAAATTTTGATTATGCCAATAGCAAGGCGCAATACCCAAAAAGAGATTTTGCATTTGACAATGATGGTCCAATATTTTATCTTATAATAAGAGATTCAACGGATACAAATCATAAATTTTAAATCAGTTATTTAGTACCTTTTCTTAAATATGCATGGTAGAACCAACACACGAGACTTTGCTAAATATATATTATTGGCATCTTCAGTTACCTACTCAGTTTGATCCTTCATAATCTCTAAAATAAAATTTCCTATCTATGCATAGCATTTCATATAACCAAAAGTACCGACCGGTATGGGAAAGAATAAAAAAGTGAAATTGAGCAAGAAATTACCTCAGGAATAACGCTAGGAAAACTAGATACAAAAAGCATATCATTGCTTGTTAGCCTTGATAACCCGAGAATAATGTCCCAATGTTGCAGGTGCTTTCTCAGAATGAACAACTTCTTTCTTACCTAATATATAGACAGACAATTTAAAAGCTACAAACGCCTAGGCATATGCTTATAATACACAAACATACGCATGCAGGTGGGCAAATATATACACAAACGGTTAGTTGAAGATGATGAAGGATATGAATTCACTATTGT
Organism: Allium fistulosum; assembly: GCA_030737815.1. NCBI lineage: Eukaryota > Viridiplantae > Streptophyta > Magnoliopsida > Asparagales > Amaryllidaceae > Allium > Allium fistulosum. Next base: position 1,220,013,802 of record CM060902.1, read on the forward strand.
ATTGCATATGATATAAGAATATGTTATATTTTAGGCGTGGAGTAATTCAATGTGGGCATTGTAAAACAAAAAGTAACAGTGAAAGGCATACTCACACCTAATGTTTTTAGGCCTTCTCAAAAACTCAAAGAAAATTGCCTCTTGTCTATTGTAGGAAAACCACCATTTATAGAAATTTCCAAACATAATACTCACCTCATATCATAAAAAATGAGTATAGTTCGTTAATGCTTAGCATTAAATTATTCTCTAGAATGAGTGTCAAAGAATTAAGATGTTTGTATAAATTAAACTTATGTTACAAGCACGTAAAGGAAAATTCACAAGCTGACTAAAGAATGATCTTTGATGGTCCATTATTAATCTTATTATTAGTCTGCACATTAAAAAGAATTTTGATCTTGTTATTAATATTCTCTTGGGAAAAAGATATACTAAACCTATTATTTAATTCTTACCCATACATCCATTGCAAAGAGAAAATATTCATAGAAAAAATAAGAAATAATATTGGTAAATATGTTTATCAACTACTAAATTCCACCTCCATTGATTCAAGACTGCCCTATATATTATTGTGTAACTAATAATATTGGATTCGACGATGGAGCTCTGACTGAATCGGAAATTCAGGTTAGAGAAGAAGAAAAGAAATTTTAGGGTTCTTTAATTTTGGTGGAAGAGCTGACTGTGAAGTGAAAATAAGAGGCAGCTTATAGAGTTAACCCGCCTTTCTAAATTTTTAGCGGCAATGATAAAATAGCGTTCGTATAATGAATGTTTTCTTCCGAGGTATTTCATACAGCACTCACCTCAAAAACGCCGATAATAATTGCTGTTACTGAGTTGTTTTCTTGTAATGTTTGGCTTAAAAAGTAAGCTCTTAATAACGATTTAAATGGAAAGTCGATATGTTTACCTGATAAATTTGGTTCTTTCCTCGTTACTTGAATCTGGTTTAGGTTTTGAAACTCCCTTAAGAATATAAGCCTCATAAATCTTGTTTGCACATAAACTCCACCTAACTTCGATCATGGATTCAACTTCCTCATCGGACTATTCGTCTAGTGTTACCGATAAAACCTGATATTTTCCAGCCAAGTTCAGAATCAAACTAGTAATTGGAGATATCTTTAGCAATGCAATGAATCAAGTAAGTAGCATCAGGTTCAGGTGTGATAAAATGTTGTAAAAGTCAAGGTATTGCATTTTATGAGAGGGTAAAAATATTGCAAATGAGAATTGAGAAGGTTCAAAACATATAAAATGTGAATTGCATTGTTGTTATATTATGATGATACCTTTGATACATGGGCACCAAGACTGGTGTGGACACCACAACAATTAAGGCATATGAACACCCCAATATTTGCCGACCTGTAAAATTAAGGTAACAAGCATTTACTCCTAAATACTATTCCAGTGCCAGGGTTTCTCTTATGTATTGGTGGTACATATGAATGAATTTTCTGACTATGAAAACAAAGGAAAAGTCTCTAAATGCCGAAAATATACGTAAAATTCTAGGACTTGCGCCCATTTTGGATCCGATGCACCACAATCTGCACAAGTGTGATTTTCTCTTTTGGCTAGCAGCTCCTTTAATTTCCTAACATTACCTGCAGCAAATCAAAAGAAACTGAAAATATTTTTAGACTGAAAACCAAATAATAGAAGGAATATTTTGGAAATATAATCTATATTTGTTAGCTTTATTTGATTATATACATCTGGACGTAATTACTCTGTCATATGAATCTATGATTGGGGAATATTTTGTTCTTTTCACCTACCCAAAATAAGAAGCAACTTTTCAAAAGACGAAAACAGAAGAAGAAAAATCTGCCCTGTTTAAAACGGTTGAGAACAAAGCACCACTTATTCAATTGTTTTAATATATATTCTTATTAGACTTTTCGAAGATTTGAACTCCAACAATTAATACGATCAATGACATCTACACCACCTATTTGACCTAAATTACTACAGTACCAGTTTAAACTTAAAATTAATGTTGCATCTGAAGTCATTACACTATAGATTACAAAACAATACCTTGAGTATGCTTTCTATATTCAAAGTAACGGTTACTCATCTGTATTCCGAATTTTTGAAATAGAACAATTTCTACTTTTACCCGCATCAAGGTTTTAATCTTGGTTAAGAAACTTTCAAATCAGTGTTACTAATATAAAAAACATGATGGTTTGAAACTTCTACAAAGCCGTTACCAATAGAGCATGCATAGACTCCTAATAGTAGTTATGTGGACCTCATATAGGTCCATAAAAGAATCCTGGGGTACGGATGTGATCTTGATCATCAAGAATCTTAATTGACTTATGGTGCTGAAATCATGCAACATGGCTCTTAATTAAAGGCATTTTTGTTTTCTATATTATTTTATAAAGAACAAAAAAACAATAAAAGCAGATAACTAGCACCTAATCGATCAAAATATTCATTACTAATGTAAAATTAAGGGTATTATTCTGTTCATTATTCAGAATTTTGAATTTAATGTGCATGCTTAATCAACAAGCTTGAATAAGTCTCCTCGGACAACACAGCATTGCACATCTTATCAAAATCCAAACTCGGAAGACTGGATAGTCTATAGTCAGAACTGCTGCTACTTGGAAGCTTCAACAATAGTCCAGGATCCTCAGTACAATTAGCATAACTGACTGATACTTGTGTGATCAGACTAACTAATACCTAAAAACTATTTGTTTGTTTTTATATAAACATGAGAAATGAGACTTGTTGGTAAGAACAAGAATTACTTTCCACATCTAAATACAGGTCAACATGTTGGTTAAAAAGCATATTACTTTAAAACATATCAGAAGAAAATTCAACTAATACCGACCTAGTTGCGAAGCCGAACTACAATGAAGCTGAACTACTACCAAGCAATTCAGTACTCCTTTGCTTTACCATCGATGATAATAATAGGTATACCACACTCCTGCATATCATTTCATACCTAAATGTGAAGCCAAACTACAACTTTAGTTCACCATCGATAATAATAAGGGAATTATATACAATTTTTTATGCAATTTATAAATGTGAATCGGGCTTTGTCATTGAAAGAAGTTCATATCATTTCATACCCTTCATCAAGTATGTAAAAAGGGCACCTCGATCCTACATAATATGCAGCAAAAAATTTCTTAACTTTTTGTATAAATGTGTCTAACATAAGATACTAAACTGTGAAAATGGACTTTGATTATTTTTGGGCTTTTGAATGATGCAATAGACTAATCATCAGGAATATAATTATATAAATAATAAGTAAATACATTTGAGTATCCAAGAGAGTATCCGACAAACATGTTTGAAGTAAGTTGCAACAGTAGATATAAGAATAAGATTGAATAAATCATACTTGTATCGCTTGTTAAATGATTGTATTACAGATAATTTAGATGGTCCAGGATTGTATTTTTCTATGGTTTTTCTAAACATGTAGTAAGCATGATTGCATTTTATGGTTCAAGCTTCCACGTCCTATAAAGCAGGTTCTTGTTTGATGATCCAGGATGTCTTCTTAATTTTACTTCCATAACTTCTTGTTTCATTGTTTACACCGTCAAAGAATCCAACGTCGCTTCAACTTTTAAACAACTTTGACACAAAAAACTTATACAAGTTTGCTACTTAATCTCAAACTAAACTATACTTGGTGATATATTAGTTTTTCATGTCAAGAAATGAGCCCTTATGAAATAAAGATAGTTTATGGCTCGTATATATGGTTCAATGGTTTAAATTATCCCATGAGCATTATAGAACTAGATGAAAAGTAATCCATCATATTGAATGAAAGCTATTCCATGTTGCATAAGATGGGCTTTCCAACTAATCCGTAGAGTTGATACATGAATGTATTGTTACCTCTAGAATTTATATTTTGATTCCGAAAATTCTTAGAGCACCTAAAATGATTTATGCATGTCATATTATGAAGTCAAAGTAAAAATATAATACCTGATGAAAGGGGATGCCATTACCTTCGTCTATGCCTAAGAGTTCATCCCAATATCTTAGAAATCTCTTTTTGTTAGTACTGCACAGTTCATGAGAGTTGGGTTTTATTATATAGGATAACATGATTTTAAACTTTAGTCCAAAATATCTCAAATAAAATGAAATAAAAGACCGCCACTATAATAACAAGTAAATACGGCAAAGATTAACCTTCAATATAATAACAAGTACAAATGATAATCATAGGCATTATTCATATGTCTGGCAATTGAAAGAAAATAAAGGATAGCCTCATCAAGTGAATTACTATAAAAAGACGGATTTTTACCTTTTAATATTAAACCATTTTATCACAATATCCAATGACTGAAAGTAAAAGTTGTCGGTACAATATAACTAAAATATTACATAAAATCGTTTCTGTCTAAATTCATAATAAATATTATGGTAGGATTTCAAATTAAGTACAAGATCATGCCATGGAAAATTTATTATAAAAAAAAATTGTGTATAGTATCATCAACAAAGTATTTAGCCTTATCCTCAGATGCTAAACAATGATTCAAAAGCTTATGCAAGTGCACCTTAGAGTAACTCTATGAGATAATAATGATCTTGCTAAATTAGCTTAGTATAACTTATGCAAGTGCACCTTAGCTTACAAGATGTTAGTATAAACCATCATACAAACTAGCTTACTTTGGTTGAAATATAAAAATAAGCAATAAGGAATACCTTTTTGACATTCAATAATCTACAACGATACATGGATGTGTTCTAGTAGTAACTGTTATCAAAAAAAAATTATTGAACAATCTACAAACATAGTATGATTAGATGTTCAAAATCATCAACAACTTCATTCCTAGTCGGTTAGTCATACAAAGTTATGTCTTTTCTAAAACCATTATCGAGTATAGAATCATCACATACTATTTTGACTCCTAAGCCATACATGGAAATATTACAGTATCACATGTATAAACCTAATACTTGCATATTATGTCCTCCGAAACAACATTCGTAAGAGATTTGTCTTAGGAATTAATTAATTAAAAATTATACTACAAGAGAATGGAACAAACTTTGACAGTCACAAGTGTACTCCAATGGGATAAAAATCCACTGAAGATTATTTTCTAAACAAGCAATGCACTGAATGCACTTACACACTCAATATGTCTAAGAACTCATTGAATATTCATGGCATGTGAAAAAAATCAGTACAATGGAGCAAAATAATTGAAAACAAACCATATTCAAAGGAAAAAACTAAAACGAAATCAGTACAAGGAGTCTCACTAAAAAACAAACTATTAACAAGCTTTTGAACTAGTAATGAGATGAGTCGATAAGCATTGTTTTGTAAAAATAAACATGCCTAGTAATAAATCAAATAAAAGTGTTTTATTCATCTACTGAAGAACCAAAAGTTACCTATAGCAATTGAACTTTATTAGTAGCTCGACTTCATCGAGTTTTTACAAAGTCGTTTCGACAATTGATGATCGAACAAAGTTCGACTTAGGGCAATCTATAAATCAGAGTATTTGGAATATGTAAATCGAAATCAAAAAACATAATAAACCTAAAAATTGATGAATTGAATAAAGATAAAAAAAGGTAATTAGGCTACCTGAAGTATGAACATATAAGTAGGATGACAGTGACTATCAACTCCACTAGAGGAAAATCGAAGGACAGGCGAAATTTGAAGGAAACTGTTGGTGGAGGAGAATAAATGAAGGAGAGATGAGGGAGCGGTAGTTTTGATAGAAGAGGGAAACTGAAATTTTTGGTAAAAGTATAATGAGAGAGGCAGAAGATGATAGACACTGAAACATAAAAGTATTCTTAGCGTTTGAACGCAAATTATTCTCTGAATGAAATAAGTTTTACTGCGTTTAATGTTAAAACGCTGAGAGCAAATGCAATTGAAGTAAGTTTTTGTTGTAGTGGCAGTTTGTCTCTCGGGACGTCCAGCCAGAGGCGATCCCATTCGGCAATAGGAAAGGAAGTTCCTTAGCCTGACCATTTGTTGGAAATCCAAAGAAACAATACGAACCTTGTACGGTTTTAGTTGTATTACCTGCTATGGAATGTGGCGGTAACCTGCTATTGAACATAGTAGCTATAGTAGGCATAACGTGAAATGCCTATGCTGGCTAAGATTAATATTATACTTTCGAAATGTTTTCTTCACTATGCACTAATAATAATAAAATCAAATGATTTTGCGTAGTAAGCATGTTTGATTATCATAAGAAGAAATCTCCTTCAATTCTGCGTTTGCATTGTGTGTGTGGTAGGAGGTCTTATGGTAGTTTCATTTTCCAAAAGCATTGCGAATATTTTCTACTTGCTTTGTTGTTGTTGTTTTAAAGATAAACTGTTTTAGTTCTCACACCAGTCACCATGACTGACTCGGAGTTTATTGTTCCCTTCCTAAACTCTGGTTGCCCATCATTTTCCACTCGGGCAGTCTAGAGTTAGGTTATCAGGTCATTTTGGATTCAGGAAATGCTTTGGAGCTCATTGGCGAGCTGGATGACGAGACGTACCACTTGTATATGATATTATTTATTCCAGTGTGTATTCTGTATAAGGACAAGTTTGTATAACTGTCCAGTTGTGTTGTATATTGTTGTTGTAAACTTGATGATGATGTAATGTATAAAATGATATATTTCTTTGATTTAAAAATTATTCATTTATCTATTATATGTTGTTCCGCTGCGAATGTGAGATTCTAATATTGTTTCTGTTCTGTTGTTTCTTCTTTCTTTTCCTTCTGTCTTCTTCTACCTCTTCTTTTTCTCCATAACAATTCGGTTTTCCGGCATTCGATTACTCGGCAGTTGATACAGTGGTCGTATTAATGTCGATTTTCGAGCGACGAAAAGTCGAAACGTTACATCTTTTTAACCCTAATGGTTCGGTTTTCCGGCATCGATTGCTCGGCATTTGATACAGTGGACGTATTAATGTCGACTTTCGAGCGTCGAAAAAAATCGTATTTGTTACAACTACTTTTATCAATTACCATTAATTATACCTTATTTCATTAATTAATCAACATTTGAATTATCAATTACTCTTTAAATCCAATTATCAATTTGTACATACATTACTATAATTTATTTACAACCTATATCAATTATAACTCTTTAATTCTTTTAATTAATTGGAATTACATTTAAAGCAGTTATCAATTACCTTAATTTACTACTATTACATTTCATTCCAATTACATTCTTATTATTAAATCAAATTTTTTTATTTTCTTCCAACATTAAATTACAAAACTTTATTAATTTAACAATTTTTAATTATCGAAAATTACGGGTCGTTACACTCTCCCCCACTCAAAACTTTTCGTCCCCGAAAAGTAAAAGAAGGGAAAAACATGAATTAAGTAATTAATATATCTTATCCAAAATATTAAATTGATAAACAACTAATTTACAAAATTAAATAATTTAAATAAAATATATCAATTTATAAACAATTAAATCCTTTTATACTCAAACTAATATAATTTGGAAAACATTTCACAAAATTTTCTAAGTCCAAAATTCACGAAAAATTTCGGCAGAGTCTCCTTTGTACGGAGAGGTCTGGGAGAAATAATAATATCAATAATAACAATATATATCATATTTTTCAAAATAATATATCCCAAACTACGGGAAAAACAATATAATATCGCTAGAAACCGTAATCCGAGAACGTACCTATTTGTCGGGCAAATAACGCTTATTTTTATGAAACCAAAAGCAATAGCAATTGCTTCCATAACCTGTATTTCACTTATATAATCCAAAAGAGTTAATAATTGTGTAAAAGAGAAATATTTAAGTTGTTTTCAACTACTAACAAAACAAGTCACTACAACATAACAACAATCACTTGCGAACAACAGTACAAACATTATTTCAACAAAGAAAACAATCATCCATCCATTTCAACCAAAACAAATGGTTTGTTCGGGTTCAGAACTTCAAATCGTATAAAAGTGATAAATAAACTGCTAAGTAAACCATACACTCAACAGTCGTAGATAAAACTTTATAGGTTATTCATACATATATATACAAAATAGATGTATCCTTTCTCAACCAATCCATAAATCAAGCAAGCAAGGAATTCACACATTTTTAAGTTACTCTATTTATCTTTTTCACATCATTTGTTGTTCATTTTGTTTCATACAATGATTTTCTTCAATTCACGTTCATTACTTACAAAATTTTAAATTTCATTCATTCATGTAAGGCTTATTTCTTTAATTTACATTCTTTACTTACATAAGTTATAGCCATTTCAATTATTTGGATCATAAATGAATTCATTATTGAAGTATTGTATGCATTTTATTTCAGTTTACTTCACATTTACGATTTAGTTTTATTTTCCCCTTTTTTCATTTACTTTTCTTTTCTTATTCATATAATGTTTATTTTCATTAATTCTACATTCGTTATTACTTACAAATGTTCATTTCTCCTTTATTCATATCGTGCCATTTCCTTTCATTTTATTACTTACATTTATTGCTTAAATAAGTTTTTTTTCAATTATTTGATTATACATTATTAGGTAGGTTTCTTTACAATTCAATTCACCATTTATACATTATTTCGTTTTCACATTTATTCTTCCATATATAGTATTATTGAATATTAACTCCATTTCTAAATCATTTCATTGTTTTCTGAATTTATAATCATTCAATTAATAAAGTATTCACTTTAATTATAAATGACTTTAGCATTAATTTAAGTTTCTAATTATTTATTTACAGTATTCACCTTTTCTATTACATTTAATTTGTAACATTTCAAATTATTAGCTTAAGTTTATAACAATTTATAACATTAGAATTCTCATTTATAGAGGTAATTCCATTGAACACTTTCCCTTTTTCCCAAGTTTACTTTTATAATATTCTATTACATATTCTTTTTTACATTTTAACTTTTAATAATTTTGTAAGTTATATATATATACATGTGTGTGTGTGTGTCTTTTAGAATGCAATAAAAGGTTACACTAGTTTTTCTTATTTATTTAGTTAACAAAATATTCTATATTTACCATTTCTTATTTTCATTTCCTTTTTATTTACAGTTTTCAAAATTTCAGTTTCTTGTCTATTTCATTAATAATTTTAACATCAAAATCCTTATTTTCATTTTAGAAGTTTCCAATTGTTAATGTAGTCAAGATTCCATTCATTACAATTATTTCAATTTCTAATTTATAGAAACTGAAGAACTAAACAACCGGGTTTCATTTCAATTATTTAAAATAATATATATACTAATAACTTATACATATATATATATATGTATATCAAATCAAACTTCAGAAATAAAATTTTAGATTTGTTTATCAAAACGGATGTGCAGTAAAACTACTACTGCAATCTTCCCACTTTGAAACCTGAAAATGAACGTCGATGATGCATGCACTCATCACCGAAATTATTTTCCAACGACAGAGGGAAAATACATAATTTATTTCCTTTAAAAAAATTCTTTTAAAACATTTCTTTTAAATCGACTTGAAATATTTATATCAGAAAGTACTTCTAAATAATATTAATATTATATTCCAAAATATTTTGAAAGAAATTTCAAAAATCCCAGAACTTAACTTCTAAAATTTCCAATCTATATTTATTTTATTTACAACTCATTTCTCAACCAATATTTATAAATTTCACTACCTAACAACAAATATTTTACAATAAAATATATCATTTATAAAATTATTATTTAATATACAAAAATATATAATAGGAAAAATTTATTTCATTTAATTATATTTCAAAACAATATTGTGTCGGTCTGTCAAATTAAGTGTTTAGAAATCCCTATCGATGTCATAGCGTCCTATGCACCGACCGAAATATACAAATACAAAATGGAACAAATTAACACAATACAAAAACCTTTTATAACACTAACAAATACACACTCTCTCTCATATATATATATATATATATATATATACTCAGTGACTCATTCTAGGGTATTACTACCCTATTTATGAGTCAGACCCCACAAAGCTAAGGTTATCACTAAACCAAAGCACTGATACCAACTGTAACGACCTGCCTTTTTGGACATTTTAAGCAGACACACACATCAGACTCAAACCATTCAAAAGGGCAGATTGCTATGGGGTAAATAAGAAAAAGAGAAAGAAATAAAACAAATTCAGAATCTCGCAACGGAATGACAAAATATAATAATTAAATAATAGTTCATTAAGTTTTTATAAATACATTTGATTATTCTTTTACAACACAAAAATCAGAGTTACATAATCAGGAATAAATAAATAAATGCAGTGGAACAACATGATGCAGTGGAGTAAATATAATAAATAATAATAGTATAAATCTTCCTCTTCGTCCTCCAAAAGTAAGATCTTCAACCCTGAAATGCTCAGGCTGACCCAAGCGAATTGAGAAGACAAAACACTCGAGTCGGAACTAAAAGATCTTATGTAAGTTAAATTAACAGTAAATAAATATGAGTGGAACGGCGTCAGAGATGTTTACGGGGTTTGACATCTCCTATCCAGTGTCTAACGTGAGTGCAATAACTTAAGAGATGTTCGGGATTCCCATCTCCTAAGGATCCATTAAACTATCTATTATGAAGTACAATATGCTATTATAATATGTCTACAGTAAAGTAAAAGTATTAAAATAGCGTTAAGGCGTTACCCATATCCCCTTAACACATTTTATATATTCTCATAGTCTATACAGTACCGTAGGCTCCTCCGTGAGGTTTACTCAGAGGGCACCCCATAGGTATGGTACAAAACAAACTCGTAGAAGGCACTCTAGGGCATGTGAACACGGCACTCGAGGCAATGCCAGGGTAGATATACCAATTGTGGATCCGGACTGGTGGTAACGCATAGCGGCTACTACCGCCCACCTCGGACACACTCCCAAATCAAAAATCAAGGGTGGCCACCAAATCAATCACAAAGTAATATAATGGTGTCGAAGAAATGTGCCCGATAAGAGGAATGACCTCACTTGGCCCGGCATGGCTCCTGTTTTAGTCACATCTAAGCTGACTAACGGGAGTCAGGGTCACGTCATACCTCATACAGAAATCGTTTGCCAAACCATCCTACTTTATTTCTGGAATCTCCACCACGTACACAGTTGTTAAAGTGGTTTTCGGTATTGGCAGAGAGTATGACAATATCCGATCCCGGTCTCTTTAACAACCAAACGCTTATTTCATACCCGATGGTTCTTTTACATTTCAAAAATCAATTCACAATTTATATCAAAAATATCATATTCGATTTCAAATCATATCTCTTTCGAAATCATATTCACTTTCAAAAATCATATTTATTCTCAAAGTCATATTCATTTTTGAATTAATCGATAAGATAGGTTAATTAAATCCTTGTTCCAAAATCATCCTATTACTCAAATATGTCATTTTCAAAAGGTATCAATTCCAAATTCCAACTTAGGTCGTATTATCATTAAGGATTTAAATATAAATACTTCAACTTTACACACTCTGAAATTTTAGAAAATAGTTTAGGTAATTATAAATAGTTTATATAGTTTAAAATAGTTTAAATAGATTTAAAATGTTTTAAATAGTAAAGATAGTTTAAATAGATTTAAATTTAATTTAATTGGTTTTAAAATGATTAAAATAGATTAAATATAGATTTAAATTATGTTAAGTAGATTTTTATATAGATTAAATAAATTTAAAATAGATTAAATAGATTTAAATTATCTTAAATAGATTTTAAATAGATTAAATAAATTTAATTAGTTTAAAATAGGTGAAATAGATTAAATTGTATTAAATAGGTTATAATAAATTAAAATAGACTAAAATAGTTTAGATTGATAAAAAGTTTTACTTAGTTTAAAATAGATTTTAAAGTTATATCCAAACAATTCCAATAACTCAATTCCGATAAATTCATTTATATTCGGCGCTTTGACCTAGAAATTCCAATTTTAAATCCTTTGAACAATTTATTAAATCAATTCCCTTTTTAGCATTAACACTTGGATTATCGAAAATACTTCAGTTTATGTAAATCAATTTCTTCTTCAAAAATACTAGTTAATTGAATTCAAAATTTTCAAAGGTCCAAAATCATTTAATTTAACCAATCCGGTGTCCGTATATAATTTTCTACCTTAGGGTCAAGTGATACGGATATTTATCATTTCAATCAGCAATTTAAATTTTTACGGTTATATATCATTTCAAACCACAATCCCGAATTAAATAAAATCCATAAAATCGCTCGAGTCTATCATTTCAACCCATAACAATTTTTCCCTAATCTATATATCGTTTGGGTATGTATCATTTCAACCCATAGGGAACTTGTGGTTATAACAATATAAATTACAAAATCTAGTCATCCAATATCAACAATCAAACATTCATCACAATCATCATCCAAATAAATCAATAAACATCAATAAATAACTGATAATCAACAATAGGTATTAAATTGACAATTTAAATTCAATATTAAATTTAACGATAATTAAATGCAATAAAAGTCAATTTTAACTAGAATAACAATTTAAACATACCAAACATCAATCAATTGATTTCTAATCACAGCATAAATTTTATTTAACTAACATAAGATAGTTTAGTAATTGTGAGTGGGTTAAAACACTCACCTTTGAATTCAAATTGAATTAAAATCCAAAATAAACCCCAAATTCAAGTAGTCTCAGAATTCGTCCAAACCACCGCTAAAATATCCGAAATTTTGATACGATCCCAGTGGAATAAACCGCGCCCAAATTCGAGTTCGTATGCAAAAGATACGCGTGTAAGAACAATGGATTTTAAAATTTAAATTAAAATAACCAATTAACAAATCATACCACGTCACCATCTCTCCTCTCTTCACGTGCTACAGAAGCTTGCACCAAACCTACAATCGCGAACCCATCTAGCCGCCACGCTTCAATAAATTTTCGCCGCTACTGTACTCGCCTCCGACCACATCCAGAAGCTCCATCGTGACCACCACCCTGAGCCGCTCCCACGCCTTGAGCGCCACCTTGCCCGGTCAGCCCGATTGACCATGCCTCTGTCCCTATTCACAAGCGATTTCCGATGAATCCTGAGCACCTGACGATGAACGAACCACCGATCTTAAGCCTGCTCGACACCACCTTCGCAACGGCACCACCCGATCGTCGATTGGATGTAGATCCACCGTTGGATCGTCCAAAATCCAATATGGACGGCCGGAATTGATTCGCGAATTCTAGGCAAATGGTGAATCCGATTGGAAAAAGAATCACATCAGTGGATTATGCTCGTCGAGAGCTTCAACTTGATATATAATTCGATATAGTTTGGAGGAGTTTGAATTTTTGATTTGATTTTGATTTGCAATTGAATTTGGAATTTGTTTTGGTTTTTCTGCCATTGAGAAGGAGAAGTGGATAGATGAAATGTACATACAGACAAATGGAATAAGAAACAATTAGGGTTTATAACGGGCTATAAATAGGCAAAGCTGAAAAATAGAATAAATGGACCAGATCGATTGATTTGAAACGACTATGCGACCAAAAAACCCGTTCTGACTCCGAAACGAAAACTGGTCATCCCATATACCAAAATAGATGTTTTCGATAATTTTAAACTCAATGGAACAAGTTTCAAGTCCAAATTCCATCGTATGAAGAAGTTAGCTTGAAAATCAGTTTATTTCAAATTGATTTCAATTGAATTTTTATTAAATTGATTTCTACGCGTTTCGAGTCCGTACGATCAAACGACAAGTCCGATCGCTACGAAACTTGAAACTTTATAATAATTCACTATTACGGATCCGATGAAACTAGTTTCGTCGAAATCTGAGATAGTGGCCAAAATGGCTATTTTCACATTAATTAAATTAATTAATATTAAATTAATTAAGTCACTTTTCAATTCAAATTCAATAATTTACAATTTCTATCATTTTAGATTACTTAGTACTTTATAATCCTTTAAAACAAATTTATATATCAATTCAATATTCAATATTGCACAAATTACAGTATTTAATTTCAATTTCAATAATTCAGTAATTATAAATTTAAATTCCAATAAATCCATTTATTTGATTGTCAATCTTGTTATTCAATCAATTATCATCTTATGGATATAATTAACATTGGTTTATATCTTAGTACATTAATATTCCCCAATTTCATCTTAATTCCTATTAACGTAAAATTTAATTTCATTTAATTGCAATTGATTTCCAATTTGATTTAATAGACCAAATAAATATGTAACATGTAATAATTATTACCATTAACTTTTAATCACACTTATAAGTTCATAATTTACAAACAAATGTTACAATTTCTTACATAACATTGATTTTATTCAATTACCATTTGTTATATACTAGTTCGTTAATTTATACAACATTTACATTTATTTACTTATGTTCAAATTATAACCAAGTATACATTTAAATTATTTCAATTAATTGGACTATCGTTAAAATATTTAATAATTAACTTAAATTTACATTATTACATTTCACTCTAGTTATTATCTTAAGTCACATTAATATAACATTTATTTACATTTATTTGTAATTGATTAATTAAATTGGTAACAAATAACAATTGTCACCATTTCTACATTTAATAATATTTGTAAGTTTATTGTTTACCACCAATTGTTATAGCAACTTATACAACACTGCTTTCATCAATTACCATTAATTATACCTTATTTCATTAATTAATCAACAGTTGAATTATCAATTACTCTTTAAATCCAATTATCAATTTATACATACAGTACTATAATTTATTTACAACCTATATCAATTATAACTCTTTAATTCTTTTAATTAATTGGAATTACATTTAAAGCAGTTATCAATTACCTTAATTTACTACTATTACATTTCATTTCAATTATATTCTTATTATTAAATCAAATTTTTTTATTTCTTCCAACATTAAATTACAAAACTTTATTAATTTAACAATTTTTAATTATCGAAAATTACGGGTCGTTACAGACTATGCCCTACATGTGATTCATGAGGAGCCGCTTGACTTTGATAAAGCTTTGAAGTCATGTGACAGTTCAAAGTGATTTGCGCTATGGAAGAGGAGTTAGAGTCATTGAAGAAGAACAAGACTTCGGATTTGGTACCACCTTCTCAAGGAAGCCGAGCCATAGGCTGCAAGTGGGTATTCAAGGTGAAAGATGATGGGAGATATAAGACTAAACTAGTTGTTAGAGGATTTTCACAAAGAAAGGGATTGGAGTATGATGAGATATTCTCTTCAGTTGTGAGGCATACGTCCATCCGCATTTTGCTCGCTACCGTCGCAGCTCATGTTGGAGCTGGAGCAACTGGACGTGAAAACCGCTTTCTTGCATGGAGACTTGGATGAAACCATCTACATGAAGCAACCAGAAGGATTTGTTGTAGATGGGAAGGAAAATTCGGTTTGCAAAATTGAAAAAGTCATTGTATAGACTTAAGCAGTCGCCTAGACAATGGTACAAGAGGTTTGACTCTTTTGTGCTTTCACTTGGTTTTGATCGTAGCACCAAAGACGCTTGTGTGTACTTCAAGCATTTAAGGAATGGTAGAGGGTGTACCTACTCTTGTACGTGGATGATATGTTGATTGCTTCCAAAGATAAAGCTGAAATCGATAGTTTAAAGAGAAAACTAAAAGCGGAATTCGAAATGAAAGACCTTGGAAAAGCAAAGAAAATTTTAGGTATGGAAATCCAAAGGGATAGAAAACTAGGACTTTTGAGCCTCATTCAAAAGGAGTACATTCGAAAGGTGCTTGCTCGGTTTGGTATGGAAGGGGCAAAGGCAATCAGCACACCCACACCTTTGCACATACAGCTTTCTAGTAAAGGCTCTCCGATCTTGAAAAAGGACAAGGCTTATATGATGAAGGTCCCATATATAAGTGCAGTTGGCAGCTTGATGTATGCCATGGTCTACACTAGGCCTGACATTGCACAGGCGGTTGGATTGGTGAGTAGGTTCATGGCAAATCCAAGAAAGACGCATTGAGAAGCAATGAAGTATATCTTTAGATACCTTAGAGGAACCCCAAACCATGGACTTGTCTTTGAAGGCAGAGAAAGAGATTTCAGATTAGTTGGATTTTGTGATTCTAACTATGTCGGTGATAGAGATCGAAGGAAATCAACCTTCAGATACGTGTTCACCATTGATGGGACATCGATCAGTTAGAGAGCGAGGTTGCAGACAATTATGGCTTTGTCTACTACAGAGGCAGAGCTCATAGCTGCGCTTGAAGCAGCTAAGGAGGCGCTTTATTTGAGGTGATTGTTGTGTGATTTGGGCTTCGCATACAAAGGAGTGAATGTGCATTGTGATAGTCAAAGTGCAATTCACTTAGCTAAAAATCTGGCATTCAGCTTGAGGACGAAGCATAATGAGACGAAAGGGTCGTTCTTTGTCTCGATGAGTGAAGACACTACTAGAAAATACTTCAATTTCCTACGCAAAGTTTTCGACGTCTTTCCTACGCCAAAAGGCGGGACGTAGGGAAGGCGTAGGAAACAGGTAGAAAGAGGTAAAGGCGCAGGAAAGACGTAAGGAAGTTTCCTACGCCTTTTCTACGTCAACTTCAATACGTAGTAAAAAGATCGAGGCATTGGAAAGGTGTAGAAAATCTCCTACATCAAAGTTATACCGTAGAAAAGACATAGATAATCTCCTACGCCATTTCCACGTCTTTGTTAATTTTCTACAATTACATATCGGCGTATGAAAGACGTAGGAAATTCCTTATGCCAAAATTATACCGTAGAAAAGATGTAAATAATCACATACGTCATTTCCACGTCTTTGTTAATTTTCTATGAATCCAAACAAGCGTAAGGAAGGCGTAGAAATTTCTCACGCCATCCCTACACATGCAGTAGGACAAAAATATGTTTTTTATTTTTACTTTAATCACCGTATGTTTCCCAATCTTTCTTCGTATTCTCCTAACCCCAGTTTTTCACTCAAGAACGAAAAAAAAACCTAATTCTACTATCGTTTTTCGTCTTTGAAATTTCAGGTAAATTACCTCCCCCTCCTTTTATTTGTTTTGATTGGATTAAAGTTATAATCATCTTCTCCTTTCCTCTCTTATTCTGCTGTTTTTTTTTCTTTTTTCCCTAACAATTTAGGGTTTTGAATAGATTTCAGACGCTTAATGAGATTTATGATGATATATCAATTTTTCAATTGCATTCCTGAATTCGACTCTTAATGAGATTTATGTCTGTACAAAACCTGAATTCGACTCAATCGGTTGTTTCCATTTTGCATTCCTTGCTTCTTATTAGAAATCAAATTAATACATGTTGGTTACCGCAATGATATATCTTATGTATCCACATATGAATATAGTCTACTTCCAATTTATATGTGAACGAGGAATATTAGGCAGCAGCGATGTATACTTCTCACAGAAGATACAAATAGAGTTGCACTTTTGAAAATAGTTGCACTAACCAAATTGCATACAAGTTTCACAATTTGGTGAAGTGACCAGTATATGAGGAGAATATGCATTCAACCTCCCATGAAGTAGACTGCAGTAATTTGCCAGTCTTATACACCATACTAATATTAAACTTTCAATTTTAAGAAACTATTGTATATACGTATCAAAGGTGATGTGTGGCTAGGATTTGTACATACGCATCCAATTTAAAAATGTGCAGGTGCCATCCTACCTCAAAGAGCCAAATACTCTGTAAAAAAGTTCCATATTTGTTCAGCTTTTTTTTTTCATTGGTCAATGGTCCATGTAGATTCTACATGAAGCAGGAAAATTTGGGACACGATGTTGTGAGACCATATTTCTCATATGATTTATGAAACAACAAAGTGGTAGGACCTATTCACATTTAAGTATTGCCAATTGTGATAGAATCATGGTGCACCTCTATGGTTTTGTATTGTTGTTGTTTGTATCATATATTCGGTAGTGGATTATCATCATGCTGTCTATAGCTATCTGCGAAATAACATGCACACTTTTTCCTTCAGAAGGAGCGGCATGTAATATGGAACTTTGCTCGTCAGCTCTGTATTTCAAAAAACACCACTTTAATATATGAGGAAAGGACATGTAGGGTTAACATTGGATAGAAATAGATCCATACAAATATAATATACAATAGTTTCATCCTATAATAACCAACAAGATGGTTATCTACATCATAGCCTTAGGGGAAATTATGTTCATCAGTTATTTTTCGTCTAAAAAGAGCACTACCATTTTGTTTGGACAAATAATGTTGTACGGCTTTATGCGTTTCTTTGTTGCCGGGTCGTATCATATTTTGAACTTGATTTAACCCTTTTTTAGTGTTAGATAATGTAAACGGTCATATCATATGTCTGGCCTCGCTTAATGGCGCTTAAGCAATGCTTAGTCTTTTTGGCATAAAACTTATTTTTTTATTCAAATTTATTGAAAATATATTAGCCAAATTTTATCATTTTGTACATGTATGATTTAATAAAAAAAGAATTAAGGTTGGCTTTGAAATTGATCAATAAATTTGTAGGATGCAATAGTTAGACTCGATTTCATTTTTTCATTACTGTGCTTGTACTTATGCACTCTGCCTCCTCTTCTTATACATACATCTTTACTCCACAAAACTTCATCACTGTTACTCCTTAAACTCCTACCACACAGCCTCTTCACTTCCCTGATTCACTAATAGCCACCACTGTTTCACTGTTTACTGCCACCAGACCCCCCAACCTACTAGCCTTCTGTCAACTGCACATCCACCCATTCCCATTATCATCACAGTGAACTGTTCTACACCATCCACCATTTAAGTACAAAAAAAATCTGCTAAACCCTCCTTCACCACAACCTGACTGAAGCATCAAACCCATACATACAAACTACAGCAATCATCTCCTCTACAACATTTCAACTCTCTGCATAACTGCATGTTGCACATCCACATCAACATTGCCTCTAAATCTAACCACTCTCCCCACTGCATTCTGCAAATTTACCTGCACAAATCCATCTACTAACTTCACAACAACTTACACATACTTCTCTGCTCAACCCCTCCGACCATCTTCAAAAAATAAACTACTGCCACTTCAGTTTAACTTCATCACCCCAAGCACTGTTGCATTCACTCCTACATACCATACCACTGCCCATCTATGCATACACCTCTATGCATCGATTGGTTTTCAACTAAAGTAGAGATTCAGTTCCTACTTATGACGTATTAAGGTTCCTAAACTAATTCCTACTAATTAGTATCAAGTCTGAATATGGCCCAGATAACCACAGCCATATTGTTTGAAAGAACAAACTTTATTTCGTTTTTGTGGTTTTATTTCTTTTAAATTGCAAATCATGGACAGAACACAAGATACCTAAGGTAATCGAACAATCGATGTTTAATTTGGATACATGTGGAGGAAAACTGTTAAGCATATAGGTTGGCATGTTTTTAATTTATTTTAACAATGGGTGTTCTTTTTTAAAATAAAAAAGCACCTTTCTCATGTTGCTTATTTTTTTCTAGTTCAAATTTCTGCATCAGTTCGATGATATCAAATACAAACTGTTGAAATGCACTCCATGCGTAAAAACCTAATTTTACGTGGAAAAATATTTTGGAGATATGATATGAGGTTTGTTTAGATATTTGTTTCAGTGTTATAAACATTGTTGTCAAAAATCTTAAAATCCTACGATTTAAATCCCGTTTTGAATCGAATCTCTACCTTTACGATTCGATTTACTTTCCGATTCAAACCTGGTTAAAACCGCAGTTACGAAAAATCATTCAATATATATTGATGCATTTAATATACTCGTTTGGATCCACTATTTCAATCCTAATGCTTTCTAAATAAAATAAAAACGCAGTAAGAGAGAAAATTGACTTTTAGGTTCAAATGTAAAAAAGTTCAAACATCGTAATCAATTTCAAATTATTTATAAACCTTAAAATATGAATCATTTGAATCTACGATTTACGATTTAAATCCCGTTTCGATTTAAAGTTTGAACTTTATGATTTACGATTTGAATCCTGTTTTGAAAACTTTGGTTATAAATCTATTATCAAAATGTAATCAGCTGTGTGTTTAGCAGTGCAACTTATGTTGATCGAAATCATACTTTCTTTCTTCTGAGGATGAAACCGCAACGATTTACGTCTACTAATTCTACGAAAAATGATTTATAAATTATGATCTGTTGGAGAATTTAACGTAGTCAAACATTGGTACTGGTTTATACTTCATAGAACATTACTTATCAATTATCCTTATCTTTTTATTCTAGCCTTGTATACCTGTTTCCCTTTTTGTAAACTTTTGTACCATCCTTTGGTTTTCACAATTAACATGAACACGTCAGATCATTTTCTCAAGGTCCAACTCTGAGCAGGGTAAAGTGACTATTGTTTTCGAATGAATAAATCAATCAAAATTTATTTGTAAAATTACAAATACTGGCACAATATTAAGCTGAATCGAAGAATTGAAAAGTCAAGGCACAGAAATTTCATATGAAGTCGAGGAAGAAGTATTCGACAAGCTTACCGGTGCTATAGCTAAAAGAAAGGACAACAGGCCATATTATGGCAATATCCCTGGAGTAAGTATTTAAACTTTCAACAAAACATTATTTTAATTAGTTTAAAATGTAGAAATTGATGCAATATTTGATAAAATGCAGAAATACAAAGGCGCCACTTATAGCATCAATAAGGGAGAAGCACAGACTAGAGTCAAACTAGAGGAAAAGGCGGAGCGTCAAGAAGGGGAGATTCAAATGCTGAAGATGCAGTATGAACAACTCACCGAGATGCTTCGACAGTGATTTGATGGAAAGCCGAATGATCGTCGTGAGGGATGAGGGTATTGAAAACTTTCTTAATGGTATCTGTATGATGTCATGTATCATGAACATATTATCGTATTATTTTAACATATAGGAACTTGATTAATATTGTTTGACTTGTAATATGAATGAGATATTTGTTTTTTGAATTAAAGATGAATGGTTTGATGTTAATCTTTTTGTTGGAATGCATATATATATAAAATAAGTTGATTTTAGTTTCTATTTAATGTGGTGAACTGAAATACAATAGTAATATATCAAAATTGCTTAAGAAAAGACGTAGGGAAGGTGTAGGGAAGACGTAGGTAAATGGAATATTGATGCAGCAAAAAGTCGTGTGCATGGCGTAGGAAAAACATTAAAAACACAGGCGTAGGTAAACCGTGGATAAATGAATGACGTAGAAAAAACGTAGGAAACGTAATATGTAAGAATAACGTAAGGAAAACGTAGGAAAACTGGGCGTAGGGAAAACGTAGGTAAGCGAATGACGTAGGAAAGACGTGAGTACCTAAAGAAGTAAAAATGTCGTAACAAAACCGTAGGAACAACATGGAGTGTGGAAGACGTAGCAAAATTATGGCGTGCGAAAGGCGTAGGAAACAACTCCACGAATGACGTAGGTAAGATGTAGTTGCTGTATTTACCTACGCCCCGCTTACGCCATATTGGTGTAGGTAAACTGCAGTTTTCTTGTAGTGAGAGAAGCTAGTTCGTCTTTAGAAAGTTCATACAAATGAGAATGCATCAGACATGTTTACCAAGTCGTTATCTGTTGCTAAGTTCGAACATTGCTCGGACTTGATTCGCTTAATAAAGTGCTAGGTGCCACGGGGTGGCACGGGGGCAGGATGAGTTGAGATGGTTCATGGAGACGTTTGTTTTCATAGTGAAGATTGATAGGTTCTACACACACGGGGTACTTCGAACGCTTTGTTGACGGGCGGTGGCCTTGCTGGCGTTCGTTGACAGAGTATAATGGGTGATGGCATTGCCGAAGCTCATTGGATAAGTATCTATTGCTTGGAGCATGAATGTGTAGATGAAGTTGGTAGGCTTGTTTGGAATTCGGTATCAAGGTGGAGATTGTTGAATTTGATACCTGAATTCCAACATGAAGGAAGAGACGAAACCCTAGAAGGAGAACGAGGAATGCTAGGGCTTGGAACCGAACGAGAATTGCCGTTCGGTTTATTGAAGGAGCGGTAAAGAAAAATTACCGAACGAAGAGGAAAAAGCCAAGCAGAGGAGGAAGTCACGAAGTCGCGCTCCAAAGCTTCGTGATGGTTTCGTTCGGTGTTGAGATTTGAGGAAGTAGGAATCTCATTCGATGATTTGGTGAAGGCTAGGGCATGGGAGCTTCATTCGGTAAAGAAGAGAAGTGGAGCGGCATTGTTTTGGAGCGGCGAAGATGAACACCGAACCAAAGTTTTCGTTCGGCGATTTGGTGAAGGAAAAGATGCCGAACGAAATATCTCGTTCGGTATTTTTCCGCTCCAGTTTTCTTGTTCGGGGATTGAATGACGGACTAGATGCTTTGCCGAACCAGATAGACACCGAACCAAGTTGACAGAACCAAAGTGACGCCAAACCAGATGTGCCGAACCAAACCGTAGGGCTGCTATATAGCAGCTACCCCTCCTCATTTCTTCACTCTATGCATTGTGGAGCTTCTAGACAACAATGACAGCCATTCTAGACCAGAGAGTTGAAACTCTGCAGAATTTTTGTCTGTATTGTTAATTTTTTTTATGTATAGCCTCCAAAAATGAATCAATGTAACTCTAATATTTTAATGATTAATAAAATCTTCTCTTTTCAAGTGGACGTACATTGCCTCGCGGTAGTGGAACCACTATAAATACTGGTGTTATTTATTTTTCTGCATTGCCTAGATCTGTGACTGTCTGTTTTGGTGTTTATCTCTGTTTGTATCGTCTCACTACAATCACGATCCAGTTGTTTTCCACTACGTTGGGTTTCTTATTCATTTAGATTGATCATCTGAAGGGATTTTCCCCAACACTATCTACCCTTTCTCTACAATGTTTCACCTCAGCACAGTCTGGTGTAGTGCTCGCTTCAATCTCAAGCTGCAGCATTCCTCATAGCATAAAATTATTCCCACATCACCAGATTTAATTCTCATTTCAGAGCCCACTTCCTGTGCATGCGTTTTGTTCAACTTTCAGTGCTCACCAGATTTCCACCTATGATATCAGAAGTCAACCCCGCTATTTGTACAAGTTTCTGCTTTGGTTCTAACTATATTTGTAGCAACTTTCCACAATGTGCCTGTTTCAATGTCTTTCGATGTTGCAGCTTCAACTCATAATTCAGCTTCATCTTTTAATATTCTAGTCTGGCCAAGGTTCAACTAATGCTAGTTTCAATAATTGCAGCCCCTTTTTTACCCATCAATACATTTTTCATATTCTTTAATGATTCAGCCTATACACCGGCTGATTTATTCCAAAGCAAGTGTATCTGGGTTTCGGGTGTTTGTGTTTTCGGGTATTGTTGTGTTAACCTGATTTTGTTGTAAATTTGGGCCGGGCCCTTCTACCTTTCTTCAAAAAAAAAAAAAACAACATTAAATTTCATTCATTGGTTCACTGGTCCATATTCACTTACTTTATTCCACTACATTATCAACTAATCACCAGGCTACTACATTCTAAGTTGAAACAATACAGTACTCAACTAGTTGCAATCATAATTCCACGGTTGTTATTCCTTTAATTAAAGTTAAATATCATTATACTCTTTTGTACTCCTGGGTTGTAATAATAACAGACCCGGGTTCAAACAATGCCTTGCATTCATTTCTCGCAAAAAATAAAACCCTAAGGTATAGATGTCATGAGTTAAAACGGACATGCAAAACTTAATTTTTCCTCAGGAGTTTATCGATTCGTCGGGTTCACCTGAGTATAATTTCAAAAAAAAAACCTTGTGTTGATCATCTATTTGATGATCCTATTGATGTTATTTCCTCAAAGTGCCCGTGGGATATTTAAATCTTGTTTTGACAACTACCAGGCACGTTGGTGGTTTTTGAATTTTCACTAATAAACTTGTTAAGAGTGCTCTCCTCGTATTAAGGAGGTTTAAAAGAAAAACTAATCACACCACCACCAGTTTTGGCTATGTCACACTTCAATAAATCATTTACGGTTAAAATTGATGCATTAGAATTAGGAATTGGAGAAATTGTAGACAACAAACCAATCGCACATATAAGGAAGGAATTTTTTAAAACTTGCTTTAAAAGTGTATTTTCTTGTAGTGATAAAATTGAAGATAAAACTTGTATGTTGAGCATTATATGTTAAGACAATTAAACTTGCATGATGATCATCATATATTAAGACTTTGTTATTGATTTGTAAATAGAGGTCAACGATTGAAGAAATCTGTTTTATTTATTTTTCTCAGTTCAAGTGTACAGTGCGTTTGAAAAATCTTAAGAGGCTACGCAATCTCCACCCAACAAGTATATTTTTCTCCAAAGTGGCACATATATATTCAGGCCCGGTCCCAGGGCAAGGCGAGCGAGACCGCCGCCTAGGGCAACCTATCCGGTAGGGGCAACGGGTGGTGGCTGTGGTGGTGCTTTATATTTAACTAAGATAAAAAACTTTTTTATACTAATATTTCCAAGTGAATGGGTGGTGTGGTGGTTACAGTATTGTTAGTTTAGTGAGGCAGCTCAAGTTCAAGTCCTAGAAGATTATTTTTTTGCTTACTATCTGGGCTAGGGCAACCAACTAGCTTAGGCCGGCCCTGTATATATTCAAGCATACATTTTCTTTTCTATAAATGAGCTCTAGTAATCATTAGTATGTGTCAATTAATATTCAACAACGACATATGTATATATGCATAAGCATGCTTTACTATCTGCTATATTTACTACAATCTTGTTTCATTGAGATGGCGGTGGAGGGGAGCTTGTTATAAAAGTAGTTTCTTTTGAAACATAAAAGCCAAAGTACACTAATAAAGGAAGAATAATGCATTGATTGATTTTACAGCTGAAATAGTCAATCGGAGTTGTACGCGTCATATTTCTCAGATTAATTATCTACGACCATAATAGATGAAGCTTGAGCTACAAGTTATATTTCTCATGATTTTTCACTTGGGAACTGGTTAGCCATATTGACTCAACTACAAATCATTAGATAAGATAAGTTTTCTAGATATTGGTGCTCCTGATTAGTGAAATCCACATAAACGCTTGCAGAATTCAACTCCAGTATAGATACAGTCTACATATGCCAAATTAAAAATTAATTAATTCCAAACAAACAGTAAAGTGAAAATAAAATTCGTTGACACATGAGCATATTGGCAAATAAATTTAATAAAATATCATATAAAGGAATATATGTTAGAGTGACATTATCATTCCATTATGTAATTACTAGTGTGTAACCCGTGCGTTGCACACGGTAATATTGTAAAATATAATATTATATCTATAATGTTAAAATGAGAACTTTGTTATATAATGTATGATAAATTTAGTGAAATAAATGAACTATAAATTAAAACTGGTATTATGTTTGTGTATAATTTATGTTGTATAGCGCGCGCACACATATATCTATAATAATAAAGTAATTTATTCAGTTTTGTTTATATGGATATAACATACATGTTGAAATTGACGTATGTTAGTAATTTATTAGATGAACTGAAAAATATTATTTAACGAAATTTGTTTAAATAAGTCAAATACAAAATTATGTAATTAGTTTACATACATGGACTTGGAAATAAACGATAGGAATAATCGAGAGGAATTTTGTAAAAAATTGTATAATTTTTAATGTGGATATATTGAAGCTAAAACATAATTTTGTAATATAATGTATGATAAATTCTTAATATAAAGGAATTATAACTTATTTACAAATAATTTGTTATGATGTTTATGTACATAATTTATGTTATATGATTTATATATATTTATAGTTGAATAAAAAAAAATCTTACAATTTTCCATAATGTGAGTGTGTGTGTGTTAGAATTGACATATATTTTTATGATTTATTAGAAGAATATACTAAATATTCATTGAAATTATTGAAATTATTTAAATTTGAGGTTTCGTAAGTAGTTTAAATACATGGTTTTAAATATAAAATAATAGTATAGAAAATAATTAAGGGCGGTTTAGAAAATAATTGTAAAAATGTTAAGATGTACGTATTTGAAGCTAAAAACAGAATTTTTCAATGTAATACAATATAAATAAATTTAGATATATGAATAATATATTAAATTTGGAAATATTGATTATGCATATTATTTATGTTAGGTGACTTATATATCTTTGTATTTAAATGAAAAACTAATTTTATCACCTTTGCGCCTGATATGAATATATGGTATACATATTGAAACCGTTATATCTTAGCATTTATTAGATGAATTAACAAAAAAAATTTAACTGAATTTATTTAAATAATTTAAATTCAAGATCACAGAATTAATTTGAAAATATCGACTTTAACATACAATGGTAGGTGGTATTGTGAAGTGTTTTGTAACTAACTGGATAAATTCAAAATGTAGGTTTTTGACGTTAAAAAAGGGTTTTACTATGTAATGCATGATAGACATATTGATAATTTGATATAAATAAATAAAACTTTAAACTTGTAATTATTATTTATAAATATAATTTATGTTATGTGATTGATGTATTTATATATTTGAATGAATTTTTTTATCATTTTTGTTAATATGAATATGGTTCATATTGATCATACTTATTTGATAAATCGGTGAAAGATTGTATAATGAAATTATTTAAATAGTTTTAAAGTTATGTAATTGATTACAACATATGGCCTTAAATGTAAAATATTGTAAAGGAATTGAGGGGAGGCTGTAAATGATTATAGAAAATTTATAATGTAGGTATTTGGAGTACAAAAAATATAATTTTGTAATGCATTTCATGATAAATTTATTGAGAGAAATGTGAAAAAATGATTTATTATTATTAATTATGTATTCACTTTAAGTTCTTTAGTTATGTAACTTAGGTATCTTTACATTAACCATTTTTTTTTTAATTTTTTTAATATGAATATGGTGTACATATTGATATTTTCATAAATTAGTAAACGAATTAACGAATATTAGTTAGTTGGATTTATCTAATTAGTTTAAATTTAGATCGCATAATTAATTGATACATATAGGCCGGTGAAAAGTAAAATATTAGAAGAAAAGCGAGGTAAATTTTGTGAATAATTATGGTAATTTTAAATGTAGGTATTTGAAGTTAAAGTAGAATTTACAATGAAATGTATGATAAAATTATTGAAATAAATTAACTATAATTTTTTATTATTGGTTTATGTGATTTATATATCTTTATAGTTGAATGAAAATTAATATTATGGTTTAGTTGTTTAAGTGTTATACATATTTAAATTGTCATTTTTTAGTATTTATAAGAAATATTAAATGAATTTATTTAAATAGCTTAAATTTTGGATTATTTATTAACCTAAATGTATGGACTTAAATATAAAATATTAGAAGGTAGCTGATAAATTATACGTAAATAATTATGTAAACTTTAGAATATATGTACCAAAATGTAAAATAATAGAAGAGAATTAGTAAAATAAGTATAAAGTAATAAAGTAAAGAATTTGAAAATAAAATATTTAAAGAGAGAATTAAGGAAAAGAGAGAAAATTCCTAGAATCAATGAGAGAGTCAGAAAATCTTCTGCTTTACTATTATTTAATAGATTAAACTCACTAAACACAATCCAGTACCATATTGAAGCAACAAAAAACATAGTTCTCACTTCTCTGGAAGGGGTGGGAGGGAAAAAATACATTAATTTACCATATTGTGTCTACAAATAGGATTATAAATTTGTAGATCGAGCCAATTAGGGCAAATACAATTTACCCAGGTAACCAGAAAGTAGATTTTTCATGCTAAAGGGTTTGTTCAACTTCAATCTACCCAACATATAATAAACTTTCTAGAGCCAATTAGTATACATGGTTTCAGCCAAGGTTCGAAGTTCCGGTTTCCGTTTCCGTTCCGGTCAGTTGAAAAATTCAAAATTCCGGTTCCGTTTCGGAATTTTCGGAAATTCCGTTTTAAATCCGGTTTGTGAATACCGGTACATTTTTATTATAAATACGCAAATATGTATGCAATACTGATAGTCAATTACACTAAATTATTCAAGTGACATAGAAGTTATAAAACATACAACATAAAAATTTAATACCAAAAGCTATTTCTCTGAGCATCATGTAAATTGTGTTCATCGCTCTCTTCATCTTGTGTTGGATTATAATATGTTGGAAAAGCATACTGCTGTATCTGATCCGAACTTAAAAATGTCATCATCATATTATCAAAGGGTGAGAGTTCATCTTGGCTACTTGATGGCTCAGCAGCATACGATTGATTTAACCCACAATACGAATAACCTTCGGTATAGTCAGACGTAGAATATCTAAAACTCGGGACTTTGTTAGAAGTATATCTGCCATCATAATCCCCTTGGTCTTCATGTACAACATTCAAATTTCCATCTCTTCGTCGACTATAGTCATCTGCTTCATAATTTTGGATATGTCTTTGAGAATCATCAAAAGTAGAACCAACGCCATAACCACTAGAACCAATACCATCACCACCGGCATTACCTGAATCATCATTTGATGAGCTATCATTTTCAGTATTTTCTGCAGATACATTATCATTGTCCGACCAAAGATTATCGCTTGCATTATCAAGCAGTGGATTCTCAGCTTCTCGAGTCCATTCTGCAAGTGGATCCTCCTCATGAAAGATGTAATCCAAATCAATAAGTTGGTCGGTGGTTGTTGGCGTTTAGCATGTCGTACTCTTAATCGCATATTATAATGTACGAATACCAGTTTTTCTAAGTTCTCCATTTTTATTCTGTTTCTCAGCTTTGTATGAATCATTGCAAATGTTGTCCAGTTTCTTTCACAGTTTGAAGAAGAAACCGTTTGGCTAAGAATGCGCATTGCTAAATGTGTTAAATTTGGAGCAGCTTCTCTGCCAATTATTGACCACCACATAGCGGGAAGACATGACTTAACTACTTGTTTTGCTTTTGCAGAACCAAACACACCAAGTTTCATTCTGTATTTTTCCACCTACACAACATTTATTAATAGACATGTCATAATTTGAAAAAGAATCATAAGTAGTTGAGTATTATGTTTTATTACCTCTTTCGAAATTTCAATTTGCATTGCAATATCCGGTACCATTCTTTCAAGGATGTTTGTCCATCCATTTAAAACTTCATCATCATTTGTTGCTTTATCTCCATATTGAATTTGGGGATTGAGAAAATAACCTAAAAGAATTGAATGGTTAAAAGAAGGTATTGACATGATATGCATTCGTATAATTGTGTAATAGTTAAAAGAATTACCTGCCGCATGAATAGGTCGATGCAACTGTCTCTCCCATCTTTTATCGATTATATTCCACCATCTTTGATACTGTCTTGAACCAACATTTTTCTTAATTAATTCCTTCGCTCGATCCATTGCTTCGTACAAATATCCCATCTCTGCTTTATCATCATTGTCCACCATTCTTAAAACTTTTACAAGTGGACCAAATACGAGAATAATGGCAGCAATGTTAGCCCAAAATTTATCGCTATGAATCAAGTTATAGACAAGAATTGCTGTTTTTTTGTCTTTAGGACCGAGTTTTGGAATCTTTGCACTCCACTCCCTTGAATAGATCATCCTTCTCAAATTATCTTTATGTGTGTATATGGATTCTAATGCAATAAAGTGAGTAGCAAACCTGGTTACCGCTGGCCGAATTAATTCTTTGTTGTTTGTTTCTTTTCTCATTATTGTAAGTAGCCAACCATGATTGTATATGAATCCTGTTATTGACTGACAATTTGATATAATAATTTTTACCTCGGCTTCTTTTGAAATATCCTCTAAAATCAAATCGATGCAATGTGCTGCACATGGTGTCCAATATAGTTGTCTTCTTTTTTCCATTAGTAATTGACCAGCAGCTTTATAATTTGCTCCATTGTCAGTTACTATTTGCACAATTCTATCTTCTCCAATAAAATTAACGACATTATCCATTAGACCACAAATATACTGAGCACTTTGAAATTTGTCAGTAGCGTCTACAGATTTAAGAAAGACGGTTCCTTGAGTGGAGTACACTAGAAAATTTATGATTTTTCTTCTATTTTGTGTGCTCCAACCATCGCACATCAATGTGCAACCATACTCATCCCAAAATTTAGAGTAAGTATCAATATGTTGTTTGATTTCAGCGCACTCTAAATCTAAATAAGTTTTCGAAAGTTCCCCTGGAGTGGGTGGTTTGACTCCAGGACCAGCTTCTGCAATGGCATCAACCATTGTTTGATAATAAGGACTACTTGCAGCATTATGGGCAATATGGTTAAAATAAAAAAATTTAGATATTGCACGTCCTATATGTTTTTTTGCATCTTTAATGCCTTTTATTGCAGTTTTAATTGAAGGTTGAGATCTACCTCCTCGTGTTTGAACATATGAATCTATCCTGGAAGCTGCACGTATCTCAAAATCATTATCCACTCTTAAGGATTTAGAACGATCGGTGCGCTTTACTCCGCTGGATCCTACGCCTGAACATCGTCTTTCATCACTAATATAAGATTCTTTACTTGCTTGAAAGGCATATTGAATATCTCTATCATCTTCAT
Source organism: Allium fistulosum (assembly GCA_030737815.1). NCBI lineage: Eukaryota > Viridiplantae > Streptophyta > Magnoliopsida > Asparagales > Amaryllidaceae > Allium > Allium fistulosum. The sequence goes on from CM060902.1 coordinate 1,220,044,532, forward strand.
TTCCATCACTTCCAACGTCTGAATTTTGTTGTTCGGGCATGCTCATCAATTCTTCTTGCACACGTTTTTTTTCAAGCTTCCCCTGGCTTCATTCGTTTCTCTTTTTGATTAGATGTTCCCGTATTAGTTTTCTGACTTCTTTAGGAACGTTTGGACATGGTGCAACATCGCCCGCCATTGCTGCCAAATGTTCTTTCATACGTGTTACACCTCCACCAGAAATTTCTTTATTGCAAAAATTGCACTTCGTTTTCTTTTTATTGATACCTACTGCCGTACAGTAATTCCATACAATATCACGATTTGTCATATTCAAGCACCTAAATAATAAACAAAATTATATAAATTATATAACATAAATTTGTTAATATCAACTTCAATTAACTAAAAAAAATTATAATAAAAAACAATGAACATATGCTCATATTTAAAGTAATTGTCCACTAATCTAATTCTAAAGGCTAGGTAAACAGCCAGTTAAAGCCCAACCCACTTTATATTTCCTCCCTAAAGATTTCCTCCCTAAATCATTTGACCCGCTCGAAGCCGCCTAAGTTTTTCACGTTTCCAGATTTCAAAAACCAGACGCGAAAAGGAAAAAGGGGAAAAATGGATACCTGCTCCAGATTAAATTCGATTGCTCTTCCAGACACGATGATACCCGCTTCAAATTCCAAACGCGAATTCCAGCTATCAAATTCGATTGCTTCCAATTGCTCACGGCTTCGAATTCCAGACACGAATTCCAGTTGCTCACGGCTTTGAATTGGTGAGTTTAATTTTATATGTATTGTTCTGAGATAGTTATGCCTTTTATAGCCTAATATTTGATTCCTTCGCCAATTTGAATGTTGGGCCCGTGATTTATTCTCTGATTTTTTGAGCAAAACGTTAAACTTGAATTGATTGAAGATTCCTGATTTATGAATGAAATGATTTAAAGTTGTTTTGCTTTTACAGTTTTTACTTTACTGTTTTTTTCCCTCTTGATTCTTTGACAGCAAACGATTTAAGTTTTTTGTTTCTGATGATTTAAAGGCTGCTAAGATTCTTTGACTGTTTTTGTTTTTTTTTTCTGTTTTTTTGTGCTGATGACGGAACGAGATTTTTTGGCGATTCCGTTCCGGTCATCGCCGGAACCGGGCCGAGATGGCCGGAGTTCCGGCAAGCCGGACGGAATGTGAAACCTTGGTTTCAGCAATATAGTTTCTCATAGTAAAAATGAAAATGTTGCTCCTTGAAAAGTCTTCAGGAATTTGCATATCAGCTAATATAGTATCACTGTTACGATAATTACTCAGTATCTGTGACAGTGTGACTCTTGCTGGTTTTGAGTAGATGAACATTGCATAAGATACTTAAACCTGTTAGAAGATTTTCCAAAAAAAGAAAACCTAACTAGCCAAAATAAATTTGGAAATAAACATAATAACATTTGTAATCAAAAGCAAGCACCAAAAAAACCTAAAAGTCATCCATACCATCTCAACATCAAAAAGAACCCCAACAATATCCATTTTAACAATAATAACAACTTCATCATCATTCTCTACCCAATGCACAAGACTCCCACATGAGTGAAGTATGGGATGGGTAAAACGTATACAGTCTTACCCACAATGGGATAGATTATTTCTGAAACAAGATATCTAAAAATTATAATTAAATAAAGCATTCACATAATCAAAATGATATGATATGTGAATGAAACTCATCAGAGGTAACCAATTATTTTTCCCAAAATGGCAGTAAAAATGTTTATGTTGCTAAATACAATTGTCATCTTACTTGCCTAAATTTGTAGGAACCATTACAGGAGAAGACAAACATATAACTTGATGAGTGCTTAAGGGAAAAATTTTATAATGTATGTATCATACAATTTATTCTTACAAACATAAAATAGTTTATAAAAATATCCTTAGACATTCTCTCTTTCATTAAACAACTCCCATGCTCTTTACACTCTGAACTAACCAATAATCTGTCTCGCCCATATCTCAATCGATTAATCCATAATTCAAAGCATATGCAAGGATGATTGTATCGAGGAAAAGTCAAGGGAATTGTTCAAAAGACTCCAAAAATTATTAATAAAAGGAAAATTTTGTGGGGACTCCATCCAAAATGTATTTCTTATGCAGTGTTTATTACAATAATGAGCTATTTTAATTAAACTACCGTTAGAATTCTCAAAAATAGTGAATGAGATATATTCCACTTTGCCAAAAATAAGTCCATTTTCTTGTTTATATAAGTGTACTTTCAATCCCTATATTGGGCCTTAGGGTCATGTAATTTTGTGCGAGGGGGAGGATCTATATGACCATGGACTAACGCGTGCGCCGCCGCCCGTCCGACCGAACCGGGTGCGGGTCCAATAAGATTGGGCTGTGTCATATATTTTTGCTACCTAAAAAATGGACTGATTTTAAAACAGTAGTGTGTTTAAATAGATACGGATTTTCCAACGGTTGTGACCGTTGCAAACTGATGAAGAAACGCGATTTTTTTATATGACCGTTGCAAACAGTAACGAACAGCAACAGTTCTGAACTGTTGCAAACGAACGGACGTGACTGTTGCAAACAGCAACATTTTTTGGCGTTGCAAATGAAAGAAAGTGTCCGTTGCGAACAGTAACACTTTTTGGCGTTGCAAATGAAGAGATGCTACTTTTCCCAACGGGTGTAGCCATTGGGAATTCGGCTATAAATAAGGAGAAAACCTGATCACTTTACTCACTTAATTAAAACCGAATTATCTCTTCTTTATCTTCATTTCTTAAAATCATAATCAATCCTATCACACAAAAGACCATACACATCACGATCTCGAGCAGCTTACGTCTGTTGTATCTTGAGAGACTTTGAATAAAGTCTTAAGGAAATTGTTACGACAAGCCTCAGACGAAATTTCCTTCTTCAACCGGTTAGATTTCTAGTTGATATATATATATATATATATCATTTTTCGTTTCTACGTTGTACTATTTCTTTAAATAGTATAACGTTTGATTTATCGCTACAATTGATTTGTAAACTTGTGAGACGAGTTTATTATTGATTAGTCTCTGTTTTGGTATACTAGACGTATAACAAATACAACACTACCCTTTCTACCTTTTAATAACTTATACCAACCCTATTTATTTCCTATCTTCTTCAACCTAAAACTAAATATTGACATCCTAAATAAAAAATAATCGCACTCAAATCCATTATATTCAACTTCAACTTAGATTAAAAAAATGTTTGTTGTGTGTTTATGTTCTAGCTTTATATAAAACAAATTTGAGAATTTATATAACTAATTACCGTATGTCGTTGAGTATATGATTAGCAGTACATTTTGTATGAGCAAGGTATATTATTTTTGCAATGGAATGACTACTGGTTGCAATTTCATTATATGACTTTGAATGCAGAAAATTTGTTTGATATTAAGTCAAAGAAAATTATTCAAATGACCTTAGATTTAACTAATTTACCAATTGATTTTAAATAGGAAAAGTATTTCTATTACAAAGAAAAACCAAATATCTAATGATTCCTCAAAATAATAATTAAATTAATAAAATGACATACCCCATGGCTCTTTTTGGAGTGCCGTCAACAATCCCAAATCAATAATTTGTTCCTATTTTAGAAAAAATAACACCTGCCGATATTTCATGTTCCTTATCAAGTTTTGATTGTCCCTTCAGTTATTAGACATGTTTGGAAAAGGGATACAAACCGAGAAAAAGATATCCATTTTGAATGCATAACAATTATTACAATGACTGTGCTTGTTATGAAAAAACAATCCAAAATTACATTAAAATTGGCAAGCTAATATCATGTCTCTTCCTCAAACTTATGTGACGCAGCCTACAGGATCACACAACTCATGAATTGATGAATTCGCGGAAAATGAATCGATGAAACAAAATGAATCGATGAATTGAAGATACCCAAGTGCCCAAATCCGTTGATCTCTCGAGATACCGGATTCTAGCTATCTTCAACACGTTGATCGCGCACGATACCGCGTTAGAAGATCTACGATTCTTCGACGTTGATCTCGCGCACGAGATTCCGTGAATCGGCTTCAAGTTCGTTGATTCGAGCGCACTCGAATATCCGAAGATGGAGAAAGGAGATAACACTCAACTTCCAATTTTAATGGTGGCACAAAGCACAAACCAAATTTTATTCAAAAATCAACTTCTTTTACAAATGACAACACACCCCTATTTATAGGAAATTACAACACATTCGACTTAACAACATTCGACATAAGAAAAATATCGACCTAACAACAAAGCGACTTAACAACATAAGAAAAGAACAACACAACAATTACAACACAAACGACACACGACTTAAAGTAAAACATGGCATAAGAACACAACGACCTAGTGGAAGCTCGTGACATAAGAACAGCGACCTACTGGAAGCTCGTTCGCGACATAAGAAATAAGGCATCAGCGACCTAAAATTCTTTAGCGACTTAAGGATTTGGCAGCGATCTACTGGAAGCGATATAAGGAGGAGCGACATAAGAAGGAAGCGACTTAAGGAATTCGCGACCTAACTGTAGCTTCGCGACTTAGGGCTGAGCGAACCATGACTTAAGGCAGCTTCACGACCTACGATTCAAGAAATCTGGAGTGACTCGCGACCTAAGGAAATCGCGACATAGGCTGCTGGAGTGATTTCGTTCGCGACCTAAGGTTTCTGGAGCTCAAGATTTAATGCTGAGGAGGAGCGACCTAGGCTTCGCGATTTCTGGAGCGGCTTCGACTTCGTGACCAGGGTTTCGCGACTTAGCAATGTCGTTCGCGAGCGCGAGGTATGCGCTGCATCATCCTCCCCTGGTTGAAAAAAATTCGACCTCGAATTCACGTTCTCCTCTTCTTTGACAAGCTTCTCCCATAATACGGAATTAAGTGTTTGACATTGAAAACATCAGAAGTATGAACATTTTCCGACAACCTTAACTGATACGCATTATCATTGATCTTCTTCAAGATTTCTACTGGACCAATCTTTCGAGCTTTCAACTTGTTGTAAGTTCCAATTGGAAAACGATCTTTCGTCAATACTGCGTAAACAAAATCACCCTCTTTGAAATCCAAACTCCTTCGCTTCTTATCTGCCAATTGCTCATACTTCTCATTTGACTTAAGCAATCGTTCATGAACAATCCTATGACACTCCTGCAACTCATTCACGAAATCACAAGCTCGTTTAACAAACCTTTTCTGAAGTGGAACTGTCGACAAATCCAACGGTCCCTTCGGAATTGTTGAATATACCACTTGAAATGGACTGAAGCCAGTACTTCGATTAACGGCATGATTATGTGCGAATTCTGCCTGACACAATTTCACATCCCAGCTCTTCAAATTATCCTTCACAAGACATCTCAACAAGTTTCCCAAAGATCTGTTCATCACTTTCGTTTGCCCATCCGTTTGTGGATGATAGGCGCTACTAAAATTCAGCTTTGTCCCAACCATCTTCCACAGACTTAACCAAAAATGGCTTAGAAATCGAGTATCCCGGTCAGAAACAATAGACTTAGGTAGCCCATGTAGTCGATAAACCTCTTTAAAGAACAATTGAGCAACACGGACTACATCGGCGGTCTTCTTACAAGCTATGAAATGTGCCATCTTCGAGAATCTATCCACCACAACATATATAGAATCATTCCCTCGTTGAGTTCTTGGCAAACCTAAAACGAAATCCATGCTAACATCAACCCATGGTCTAGTAGGCACGGGCAATGGCATATACAATCATGCATTCGTAGCTGTCCCTTTGGAAACTTGACATATGTGACATCTCTGCACAAATCTTTCAACTTCTTTCCTCATGGAAGGCCAAAAATATGATTGAGAAATCAACTGCAAGGTACGATCTCTTCCCACATGACCTTCTTCATGCAATTCCTTCACAATCTTCATTCGCAAACTGCACTCTGGTATACACAACCGATTTCCCTTAAATAGAAAACCTTCTACCAACACATACTCATCCGTCCTCCCTTTCTCGACTTCATCTACAATCTTGGAAAAGTAAGGATCCTCAATAAACAAATCTGGAAATACATCAAACCCCGTCACTTCAACTCTCATCGTAGTCAACAAATGATTTCTTCTACTCAATCCGTCTGCCACACGATTTGTAACTCCCGACTTATGCTTTACAACAAATGTAAACTGTTGCAAGTATGCGATCCATGAAGCATGCCTGGCTGCAATCTTATCCTGTCCCTGCAAATGTTTCAATGCTTCATGGTCAGTATACAACACAAACTCTTTATGAAACAAATAGTGTCTCCAATGCTTTATGGCTTGGACAATAGCATAGGATTCCAAGTCATAGGTACTGTATCTTGTCTTGGCTCCAGAAAGTTTCTCGCTAAAATAAGCAATTGGACGACCCTTTTGACTTAACATTCCACCAATTACAACTTTAGACGCATCTATATCTAGCTAAGAGCAACTGAAAGTCCGGGTATCTAAGAATCGGTGTTGTAGTCAAGAGTGTCTTGATCTGTTGGAAAGCAGAATCAGCCTCTTCAGTCCACACAAACTGCTTTCCTTTCATACAATCTATCACTGGTGCCATCACGCTACTGAAATGTGGAATAAACCTTCGATAGAATGATGCTAAACCTTGGAAACTTCTCACTTCAGTTACAGTCCTGGGTTGTGGCCAATCCTTGATTGCTTCAACTTTACTTTGATCCACCTGGATACCTTCCTTGGACAATACATACCCCAAGAACAAAACACTGTGCGTCATGAACATGCACTTCTTTGTTGCCGCGTAAAATTGCTCCCGACGAAGTATCATCAACACTTCCCGCAAGTGTTGTAGATGCTCTTCTGTGCTTCCACTGTATATCAATATATCATCAAAGTATACCACCACGAACTTTCCAATAAACGGTCGAAAGATCTGATTCATCACTCGCATAAGAGTATTAGGTGCATTCGAAAGACCAAATGGCATGACCAGTGTAATAACCCGCTTTTCCGTACCCCTTGAATAGACACTAATCTCCATCGATTTACTCAAGGTGAACGAAAAACCGAACCATTATGGTTTAAAAGAAGAGGTAGAAGAAAAGATAGAAGAAAAAGAAAAGAAGAACAACAGAACAACATCAGAACAGAAACAATATTAGAATCTCACATATCGCAGCGGAACAAAATATAATAGATAATCACTAGTCTTTTAAAACAAAGAACTATATTAGTTTATACATACATCAATCAGAGTCAATATACAACAATGGACAATTATAAAAACTTGTCCTCATACAGAATACACAGCGGAATAAATACTATCAGATACAAATACTACGTCTCGTCATCCAGCTTATCTCCAAAGCTCCAGAATATCCAGAAAAATCCTGATAACCTAACTCTAGACTGCTCGTGTGGAAATTGGTGGGCACCCAGAGTTTAGAAGGGAAACAATAAACTCCGAGTCAGTCATGGTGACTGGTGTGAGATCGTAAAACAGTTATTTTCACAAAGAAAATAAAACAGATTCGCAATGCTTTTGGAAAATGAAACTACCATAAGACCTCCCGCCACACACACAATGCAAACGCAGAATTGGAGGAGATTTCTTCTTATGATAGTCAAAGATGCTTACTACGCCAATCATTGGATATTATTATTAATGTCTAGTGTGGAAAACATTTCGAAAGTATAATATTAATCTTAGCCAACATACGACCAGTATCGTATGCCTACTATAGCTACCATCTAAACAGTGGTGACCACCGTACGTAAATGGCAGGTTCTACAACTAATACCGTACAAGGTTCGTATTTGGAAGATGGATTTCCAACAAATGGTCAGGCTAAGGAACTTCCTTTCCTCCTACCGAATAGGATCGCCTCTGGCTGGACGTCCCGAGAGACAAACTGCTCTCTACCAAACAAGGCCGGGTTACCCCTGTAACAGGTAACTCACGAATATGTCATCACCCGGTCCTTTGGGACCTTTATCCGAGCGCTCGATATCCAACATCACACATCATAAAGAAAGTGTATCCACATGAGTAAGTATCTGGGCTCCATACCATGATACCACCCCTTTCCAGAAGGAAATGACATACCCTAAAGGGCGCGACCCTCATAACCTTGCCGCAACATTCCTGTTTCGACCATTTCCGGGTTGTTGAGGCCCTGACGAAGTCTCGTCCACAAAGCTACGCTTTTTCAAAAAGCCACGCTTTGGGTCAACAGATGATCAAACTATGATCACAAAGATAAATGATCAAACAAATGATCATATCACAAATGATCAAACACTGATCATCACACAGCAACACTCAGCATGCCACATTACCAAATTGGGATATATCGCTGATAACTTCAACTACATAACCTCTGAGCTCGTATGTCTCAGAGAAGGGTGTTAAGCTAAAAGAATAAATTCTCCGCCACCAACAGATATGTATTTGAAAGAAATCAGCTTTATATCTCAATGTGTAATGTCAGACACACAATCCATACAAGTCTATTCCGGGATCGAACAGAACCGAAGGCACTTCTCACGAATCCCTTGCAAATCCGGATAATTTCCAATCACGTCCGGACTTCCCGTCACTAAGGGTGATAAAACCTCTAAATCGGAGATCAACCGATGTAGAGTAACTCGACGGTAATCCTTCCGTTTTCACAAATATCCGGTCTTCAACACCGGTCATCAAATGCAATCCATAACGACGTATCACATATTCGGAATGGGTTATACGACCCCATGGTCCTTTCCCGGCTAACCCGAATAGTGAGCGCTTATTCAAAAAAAATAAGTGTGGCATTCAAATTCATCCAATTCACAACAAATACCCATTCAAGGTAATTATTGATAGTCGGTTATTTAACTATCAATAAAGATGCGCAACATCATCAGATTCCAAATAATTTTCCCAAATTATTTATTTTTCAAAATATCTTTACTAGATATAAAATTTCCACACTTAACCGTTTGAAAACAATTTTCAAATATTCACTTTTCAATCTATCTTTAAAAGATAAAATTTCAAACCCTTCGTTTCATATTGGGAAAGTAATTCCATACTTATTTAATAATAAGTAATTCACAAATCATTTATTTTCAACATTTGGAAAATATTCGATATACTTAAATCAATTTTAAGTATAAATTCATTCTTTAAGGAAATCATTTATTTTAACAACATCTATTTGAGTCAAAACGAATGTTACGTAAAACATCGTTACGACGACTCAAAATCACTAGTATAGGGATTCGAAATTAAAATAGATATATAAATCCCAATACTAGATAAAAAAACATTTCCTTTCGGAAATCATTTACTATAACAACAGTGTTATAGTCCACCATTCCCTTATTTCTCGAAAACGTCTATTTCAACAATAAATGTTGAAATCTACGATCTCGATATTAAACACTTTTGAAAACATCGTTAAATCGTTTTCATTCTATTTCAGTATCACTTTCCCAAGACCAGATTCATTTTTACTTAATAATATATATTCACTGTCCAAAATCGTGAATATACTTCACTAACCCAATTTTCAATATTTTCTACACATTCTATTTCAAGAATTATCCACTATCCAAAATCGTGGATAAAACTCCCTTAACAACCTTCTATATTAAATTCATCAAATTTGATTGATTCTCGGATTTATAAAACAACGTTTATAAATTCCATTTCTATTTTCTAACAACTTCGATTTATAAATCTTCTTTATTAACAAATTCGAGTTATACTCGATATAAATATCACAAGTCCATATTATAAGTTAATAACTTATCATTCATTTTCAACTTCACAATTTATAAATCTATAAATTTCATTCACTTACGGATTCCATAATATTTCAATTTTAACACTTAAAAAAAACTCGTTTTATAATTTCAACATTCTTAATTTTGTAGATATCAATTTCATAAATCTTTTATATAAACCGTTTACAGAAATTCAAAAATCTCAATTTAAACCATTTCATAAATCAATCAACTATTTATTCCAAAAATCATTTTTCGGTTATATTTCACAAATCTATAAATTTTTGTAACTTTAAAATTTCAAACGTTTATTTATTTGAAATAAATCAATTCAAAAATTCAATAAAACGTCTACTTTCAAAAATCACTTTAAAATCCTTTTAAAGTAAAAGTCGTTATTTTTATTTTTTTTAAATTTCAAAACTGAATCCGATGATGCAATAGCACCAACTAGTCAATCACAACAACAAACATCATATATCAATATGATAACAGAATATACATCAATATTTGTAAATAAATAAATACTGGTGAGGAATCCAGTTGGATCCCTCCAACCTGTTTCCCTGCATCCACAGACATTAGCACAATACCAATTCCACTTCGAGGTGGAATATCGCGGTATATGGGTTTTATAAAAATATCCGCTTACTAACGGCGCAATAGGGTCTCATCCGCTATACGAGGCGGGAAATCAATAAATCCAATATATACATATGCCAATATGTATATATTGCTACATATATATAGATATATCCTACTATATCTAATAGCACATCCAAATAGCAATCAATAACTGCAATCCAAATTTATTTTGAGTGAGAAGATCTCACCTTAGCTTTTATTTTGCAATCCAATCCAATCCAGTTTGTTTTCTTGGCAATTTAGACCTTGTACAAACAATTATACAATTTATAAATATTTGAATCAATTGACAAAAAATTATCATCTGTTAATTTATTTAAACCATAAAAATTAATTTTATCGAATGATTTATTTTAAACAAATGTTCTATTAACTATACTATCTCAATATAAATCATTTAAACTTCTGTTTTCTAAATCTTGTCTACAAGTGTTTTTTTTCTGCTTGTATATAAATTTAAATTCAAAAATAGATTATACCTTACTGTAAATTATATACTGTAATATATATATAAAATTTTCTTTTACTGTAAACAACTTTTAACATATATATATATCTGTTTTACTATTAAATTTAGAAATCCATATATACTTTCTTTTAACAGTATATATATATATTTACTTAACCAAAATTTTATTTTAACTAATCTTTTGTTTACTGTAAATTTCTAAAATCATATACATTCTACCACATTTTAGAAATTCTTGTATCCTCCCAAAATCATGTATACTTATTGTTTTCCTTTCTGCAAATTAAAGCAGTAATTAATTTTACTGTTATTATACTTGCAAATATGAACTTAAGGTAACCTTTATTCAAATTAACAGTTTTATACCTCCTTCCCAATCGAGTAGCCACCACCAGACTTCGCACCGAGATCCCCCCAGTGACCAAACATCTCGACCCCCACGTGCTACCATGAAGTCGCGCTCCCCCCCTATGCTGCGAACAGACTATCCCCTCACCCAGGAAAACACAGAACCCAACCACGATCACTTCATCATCTCTTAGCCTCGCCATCGATTCGAGCTCGCCTTCCCGATCCACGTTGTCCTCTCGAACTCGCGATGAAGAACTCACGATGAAATGATTCGCGAATCCCCCTTCAGCTTGTTGACTCGAATCGCGATGTCCCCCCTCACAAGCGAAGCCCTTTTGCTCGATCGAGTTGTCAATGAGACGAAGAACAGCTCGACATCAATTTTTATTACATACGAATGAACTCGCGAAAAAAGGAAACCTGGGTTTTGATTTGGGTTTTGATTTTCGAACGGAAGCATTTCGTGAATTTGAAGAAGAGACTTTATTTCGAACGAGATGGTTTTCGTTTTGAATTTGATTTCAAAGGGAGGCTCGGCTTCGAAAATTAACTGGGGAGGAAGGGATTTATTATCGAAGTATCGGCCATTAATTTTGTCTTGTGAACGAGAGTTTTTAAATTTGAACGAAATGATTTCCTTTCGTGTATTTTAACAGAGAAGGAAGGGGAGACAAGGGTACGCGACATTGCAGAGAAAAAGTATCGATGTTGAAAGAAGGCAGACTGAAGAAAGAATCTCTGCTGCGTTGACAAATTTTAAATTTCAAATTTAAATTGAATTTGATTTAATTTCAACGCGTTTACTCTCCGTACGGTTACATAACAACTCCGATCAATATGAAATTTGAAACCCGGTAATAATACAATATTACGGACCCAATGAAACTCGTTTCGTCGAATTCCGAGACTGTGCCTCGGACGGCTATTTTTAAATATCGGTTGAAACGATAAAATTTCAAAACTGAACAAACCATTTTCAAATACCATTCTGAAGCTTCTATTATCTCCAGTATAATCAATACGACTTTTATAAGCCTTTGAAATATTTTAAATCGGCTTAAAATTGAAGATTCAAATTTTTATTCACATTCAATAGATTAAATTTTATAATTTAATCGCCAAATTCAAAGTTATATTCGGGATTCAAATTAAATCATCGTTCAAATATTTAAAATTAATTAAATATTCTCAATTTAATTTGTTCAAAATTCTGGGTCGTTACAAACTTCCCTCCTTAAAAAAATTTCGTCCTCGAAATTACAAGTTAGGAAAAAAAAAGTCCTTAACTCGTCTACTATTTTTCATAATCCAAATAGTTTTATCAATTTTTCAAAACAAATCTTTCTACTAAAGATTCGTTATTATTCATACTAACTTTCCAACTTCAATTATAACTTCCAAACAGCATTGTTTGCTTCTCAATTCAAATTCGAGTTTAAATTCAAATTTTAAACTTTCAAAATTTTCTCAAAAATTTTCTAACACTCTAAATTTTCGAAAAATTTCGCCAGCGTCTCCTTTGCGCGGCTAATACGGCACGACTATAAAACGTCCCTACGGACTCTCAGATTTCAAAAAGAAAAGAAAAAGCCAAGCGGCTAGACAAGAAAATCATCAAATCTCATATAGAAATTTAAATACTTACCTTTTGTCGAGCAATTCAAATTCTCTTCAAAATTAAAATCCCAATTCATTTACACCTGTATATCCCACTAGCCATAATATCTAGTTACATATTCAAACCATTTTGCACATCTTATTACAAAATTTCCAATATATACTTCTTATACATTTTTACTTCACTATTGAAGTTATATTCATTATCATTCAATTTTACATTTCAAATTTCATTTGAATTCAATTCACAATTTCAATTCAATTTGGATTCTATTTAACTTCTAAATATTGAATTTCATCAATTATCTTTAGTTCACTTCAAACTAATCTTAAAACTTCATTTTAAATTTCAATTTCCATATTCAATTCATGTCAAATTTCGTTTACTAACAAATTTAAAACAAAGTTCAACATTCAACCCTAATTTCATTTACATACAATTGTAAATTTCATTCATTCGGAATTTATTTCTACTTACTTGAATTTATCTTTAAATTCGAACCATTTCTTTTCATTTAGCTCACAATTCAAGTTTCAATTTAACTAATTCAACTTCCATTTCATGAATTAATTATTTATCAAAGTGATTTATTCGGATTCAATCCATTTTATTTTTTCTCAGGTTTTGAATGTTATTCCACTTGATTCAAGTCTCATTTCATTTTTTTCAATTTCAATTCATTGCTTACAACTTCAAAATGAATCTCAACTTTCAATTTCACTTTCATTAAATCAAAAATTTATTCACTTATACTTACATTAATTTAACTCCATCTTTTAAGTTAGATTTATTCTATCAAAATTCAATTTGTATAGGTTATCAACTTACAATATTCCATAGGATTCCAGAGTCTTTTCAACATTTCAAAAATCATTTTGAAAACAATTCAAATTATCCTTTGAATTTCCAAAAGAAAACCCAAGTTTTCCAAACAACTTCCATTTAAAATAATTTAGCAGCAATTCCTCTTTTGGAAACCCGAAAATGAACACCAATGATGCCGCGGTCATCATCGAAGTTATTTTCCAGCGACCGAAAAGAGTTTAGAGCTTTTATCTCTCCAAAATACTTTTCAAAACTTTTGAAATTCATTTTCAAATCAAAAAGAAATTTAAATTTCCAAATCTCCAAAATTTTCAAATTCTTTTCAAAACATTTCCAAATACTTCTCTGGAATTCCGTTTTAAATTACAAATCACATTTATAATTTATATTCTCAAATTTCATTTGTATGTGAATTTTATTTCTCATCTTTAGAGTTATGATTTCAATTTCTTATTCAATTCCAGTGATGATAATTCACTATTATTACTTCCTAACATCCAAACATCCATATACTATGATAATTCATAGAAAATTATTTCCTTTATATACAAAAATAGTTTTAGGTAAAATTATTTCATTTACCCTATTCAAAACAATATTGTGTCGGTTTATCTTGTTTAAGAGTTTAGAAATCCTTATCGATTACAGTTAGCTAGACTGCACCGACCAAAATCCATAAACAATCAACCGATAAGTCAACACAATACAAAACAATTTTATATTCACTAACAAATACGCACTCGTATCTATTATTACACTCAACTCATTCTAGAGTACTACTGACTCTATCTCTAATGAGTAACACCCAACAGAGCAGGGTTGTCGCTTAACCATATGCTTTGATACCAAATGTAATAACCCGCTTTTCCGTACCCCTTGAATAGACACTAATCTCCATCGATTTACTCAAGGTGAACGAAAAACCGAACCATTATGGTTTAAAAGAAGAGGTAGAAGAAAAGATAGAAGAAAAAGAAAAGAAGAACAACAGAACAACATCAAAACAGAAACAATATTAGAATCTCACATATCGCAGCGGAACAAAATATAATAGATAATCACTAGTCTTTTAAAACAAAGAACTATATTAGTTTATACATACATCAATCAGAGTCAATATACAACAATGGAAAATTATAAAAACTTGTCCTCATACAGAATACACAGCGAAATAAATACTATCAGATACAAATACTACGTCTCGTCATCCAGCTTATCTCCAAAGCTCCAGAATATCCAGAATATCCTGATAACCTAACTCTAGACTGCCCGTGTGGAAATTGGTGGGCACCCAGAGTTTAGAAGGGAAACAATAAACTCCGAGTCAGTCATGGTGACTGGTGTGAGATCGTAAAACAGTTATTTTCACAAAGAAAATAAAATAGATTCGCAATGCTTTTGGAAAATGAAACTACCATAAGACCTCCCGCCACACACACAATGCAAACGCAGAATTGGAGGAGATTTCTTCTTATGATAGTCAAAGATGCTTACTACGCCAATCATTGGATATTATTATTAATGTCTAGTGTGGAAAACATTTCGAAAGTATAATATTAATCTTAGCCAACATACGACCAGTATCGTATGCCTACTATAGCTACCATCTAAACAGTGGTGACCACCGTACGTAAATGGCAGGTTCTACAACTAGTACCGTACAAGGTTCGTATTTGGAAGATGGATTTCCAACAAATGGTCAGGCTAAGGAACTTCCTTTCCTCCTGCCGAATAGGATCGCCTCTGGCTGGACGTCCCGAGAGACAAACTGCTCTCTGCCAAACAAGGCCGGGTTACCCCTGTAACAGGTAACTCACGAATATGTCATCACCCGGTCCTTTGGGACCTTTATCCGAGCGCTCGATATCCAACATCACACATCATAAAGAAAGTGTATCCACATGAGTAAGTATCTGGGCTCCATACCATGATACCACCCCTTTCCAGAAGGAAATGACATACCCTAAAGGGCGCGACCCTCATAACCTTGCCGCAACATTCCTGTTTCGACCATTTCCGGGTTGTTGAGGCCCTGACGAAGTCTTGTCCACAAAGCTACGCTTTTTCAAAAAGCCACGCTTTGGGTCAACAGATGATCAACCTATGATCACAAAGATAAATGATCAAACAAATGATCATATCACAAATGATCAAACACTGATCATCACACAGCAACACTCAACATGCCACATTACCAAATTGGGATATATCGCTGATAACTTCAACTACATAACCTCTGAGCTCGTACGTCTCAGAGAAGGGTGTTAAGCTAAAAGAATAAATTCTCCGCCACCAACAGATATGTATTTGAAAGAAATCAGCTTTATATCTCAAAGTGTAATGTCAGACACACAATCCATACAAGTCTGTTCCGGGATCGAACAGAACCGAAGGCACTTCTCACGAAGCCCTTGCAAATCCGGATAATTTCCAATCACGTCCGGACTTCCCGTCACTAAGGGTGATAAAACCTCTAAATCGGAGATCAACCGATGTAGAGTAACTCGACGGTAATCCTTCCGTTTTCACAAATATCCGGTCTTCAACACCGGTCATCAAATGCAATCCATAACGACGTATCACATATTCGGAATGGGTTATACGACCCCATGGTCCTTTCCCGGCTAACCCGAATAGTGAGCGCTTATTCAAAAAAAATAAGTGTGGCATTCAAATTCATCCAATTCACAACAAATACCCATTCAAGGTAATTATTGATAGTCGGTTATTTAACTATCAATAAAGATGCGCAACATCATCAGATTCCAAATAATTTTCCCAAATTATTTATTTTTCAAAATATCTTTACTAGATATAAAATTTCCACACTTAACCGTTTGAAAACAATTTTCAAATATTCACTTTTCAATCTATCTTTAAAAGATAAAATTTCAAACCCTTCGTTTCATATTGGGAAAGTAATTCCATACTTATTTAATAATAAGTAATTCACAAATCATTTATTTTCAACATTTGGAAAATATTCGATATACTTAAATCAATTTTAAGTATAAATTCATTCTTTAAGGAAATCATTTATTTTAACAACATCTATTTGAGTCAAAACGAATGTTACGTAAAACATCGTTACGACGACTCAAAATCACTAGTATCGGGATTCGAAATTAAAATAGATATATAAATCCCAATACTAGATAAAAACATTTCCTTTCGGAAATCATTTACTATAACAACAGTGTTATAGTCCACCATTCCCTTATTTCTCGAAAACGTCTATTTCAACAATAAATGTTGAAATCTACGATCTCGATATTAAACACTTTTGAAAACATCGTTAAATCGTTTTCATTCTATTTCAGTATCACTTTCCCAAGACCAGATTCATTTTTACTTAATAATATATATTCACTGTCCAAAATCGTGAATATACTTCACTAACCCAATTTTCAATATTTTCTACACATTCTATTTCAAGAATTATCCACTATCCAAAATCGTGGATAAAACTCCCTTAACAACCTTCTATATTAAATTCATCAAATTTGATTGATTCTCGGATTTATAAAACAACGTTTATAAATTCCATTTCTATTTTCTAACAACTTCGATTTATAAGTCTTCTTTATTAACAAATTCGAGTTATACTCGATATAAATATCACAAGTCCATATTATAAGTTAATAACTTATCATTCATTTTCAACATCACAATTTATAAATCTATAAATTTCATTCACTTACGGATTCCATAATATTTCAATTTTAACACTTAAAAAAAACTCGTTTTATAATTTCAACATTCTTAATTTTGTAGATATCAATTTCATAAATCTTTTATATAAACCGTTTACAGAAATTCAAAAATCTCAATTTAAACCATTTCATAAATCAATCAACTATTTATTCCAAAAATCATTTTTCGGTTATATTTCACAAATCTATAAATTTTTGTAACTTTAAAATTTCAAACGTTTATTTATTTGAAATAAATCAATTCAAAAATTCAATAAAACGTCTACTTTCAAAAATCACTTTAAAATCCTTTTAAAGTAAAAGTCGTTATTTTTATTTTTTTAAATTTCAAAACTGAATCCGATGATGCAACAGCACCAACTAGTCAATCACAACAACAAACATCATATATCAATATGATAACAGAATATACATCAATATTTGTAAATAAATAAATACTGGTGAGGAATCCAGTTGGATCCCTCCAACCTGTTTCCCTGCATCCACAGACGTTAGCACAATACCAATTCCACTTCGAGGTGGAATATCGCGGTATATGGGTTTTATAAAAATATCCGCTTACTAACGGCGCAATAGGGTCTCATCCGCTATACGAGGCGGGAAATCAATCAATCCAATATATACATATGCCAATATGTATATATTGCTACATATATATAGATATATCCTACTATATCTAATAGCACATCCAAATAGCAATCAATAACTGCAATCCAAATTTATTTTGAGTGAGAAGATCTCACCTTAGCTTTTATTTTGCAATCCAATCCAATCCAGTTTGTTTTCTTAGCAATTTAGACCTTGTACAAACAATTATACAATTTATAAATATTTGAATCAATTGACAAAAAATTATCATCTGTTAATTTATTTAAACCATAAAAATTAATTTTATCGAATGATTTATTTTAAACAAATGTTCTATTAACTATACTATCTCAATATAAATCATTTAAACTTCTGTTTTCTAAATCTTGTCTACAAGTGTTTTTTTTTCTGCTTGTATATAAATTTAAATTCAAAAATAGATTATACCTTACTGTAAATTATATACTGTAATATATATATAAAATTTTCTTTTACTGTAAACAACTTTTAACATATATATATCTGTTTTACTATTAAATTTAGAAATCCATATATACTTTCTTTTAACAGTATATATATATATTTACTTAACCAAAATTTTATTTTAACTAATCTTTTGTTTACTGTAAATTTCTAAAATCATATACATTCTACCACATTTTAGAAATTCTTGTATCCTCCCAAAATCATGTATACTTATTGTTTTCCTTTCTGCAAATTAAAGCAGTAATTAATTTTACTGTTATTATACTTGCAAATCTGAACTTAAGGTAACCTTTATTCAAATTAACAGTTTTATACCTCCTTCCCAATCGAGTAGCCACCACCAGACTTCGCACCGAGATCCCCCCCAATGACCAAACATCTCGACCCCCACGTGCTACCATGAAGTCGCGCTCCCCCCGATGCTGCGAACAGACTATCCCCTCACCCAGGAAAACACAGAACCCAACGACGATCACTTCATCATCTCTTAGCCTCGCCATCGATTCGAGCTCGCCTTCCCGATCCACGTTGTCCTCTCGAACTCGCGATGAAGAACTCACGATGAAATGATTCGCGAATCCCCCTTCAGCTTGTTGACTCGAATCGCGATGTCCCCCCTCACAAGCGAAGCCCTTTTGCTCGTTCGAGTTGTCAATGAGACGAAGAACAGCTCGACATCAATTTTTATTACATACGAATGAACTCGCGAAAAAAGGAAACCTGGGTTTTGATTTGGGTTTTGATTTTCGAACGGAAGCATTTCGTGAATTTGAAGAAGAGACTTTATTTCGAACGAGATGGTTTTCGTTTTGAATTTGATTTCAAAGAGAGGCTCGGCTTCGAAAATTAACTGGGGAGGAAGGGATTTATTATCGAAGTATCGGCCATTAATTTTGTCTTGTGAATGAGAGTTTTTAAATTTGAACGAAATGATTTCCTTTCGTGTATTTTAACAGAGAAGGAAGGGGAGACAAGGGTACGCGACATTGCAGAGAAAAAGTATCGATGTTGAAAGAAGGCAGACTGAAGAAAGAATCTCTGCTGCGTTGACAAATTTTAAATTTCAAATTTAAATTGAATTTGATTTAATTTCAACGCGTTTACTCTCCGTACGGTTACATAACAACTCCGATCAATACGAAATTTGAAACCCGGTAATAATACAATATTACGGACCCAATGAAACTCGTTTCGTCGAATTCCGAGACTGTGCCTCAGACGGCTATTTTTAAATATCGGTTGAAACGATAAAATTTCAAAACTGAACAAACCATTTTCAAATACCATTCTGAAGCTTCTATTATCTCCAGTATAATCAATACGACTTTTACAAGCCTTTGAAATATTTTAAATCGGCTTAAAATTGAAGATTCAAATTTTTATTCACATTCAATAGATTAAATTTTATAATTTAATCATCAAATTCAAAGTTATATTCAGGATTCAAATTAAATCATCGTTCAAATATTTAAAATTAATTAAATATTCTCAATTTAATTTGTTCAAAATTCTGGGTCGTTACAACCATTCATACAACCCCTCCCGTGTCTTGAAGGTTGTCTTCCATTCATCCCCTGGTCGAATTCGAATCTGATGATACCCACTCTTCAGATCAATCTTTGAAAAGATAGCAGCTCCACTCAACTGATCTAACAAGTCGTTCAATCTTGGCATCGAGAATCTATACCTCACCGTAATCTTGTTTAGTGCTCGACTATCTGTACACATTCTCCAAGTTCCATCCTTCTTTGGCACTAACAAGGCTGGTACTGCACAAGGACTTAAACTTTCTTGTACGCGCCCTTGTTCAAGTAACTCTTCCACCTGCCTTCTCAACTCTTCGTGCTCCTTTGGACTCATTCTATAATGTGGTCTATGTGGTAACACAGCTCCTGGAACAAGATCAATCTGGTGTTGTATGTCTCTCAACGGTGGTAACTCTTTTGGTAATTCTTCAGGAAACACATCTTCAAATTCCTTCAACACTAGCTTAACTTCCTCAGGAATTTCAACCGCTTCACTACTTTCACGTCCAATCAACAGAAATACTTCAGGGCTATCCTCTACTTCTTTGACAAATTCCTTCAAAGATAACAGAGTCTTTAGTTCCTCGATTTCCTCCAACTTGCTTTCACTTTGTTGTCGCCTTTTAGGAACTAAAGTGATTCTAGAGCCATCGAACATGAAA
Organism: Allium fistulosum; assembly: GCA_030737815.1. Classification (NCBI taxonomy): domain Eukaryota; kingdom Viridiplantae; phylum Streptophyta; class Magnoliopsida; order Asparagales; family Amaryllidaceae; genus Allium; species Allium fistulosum. The sequence goes on from CM060902.1 coordinate 1,220,065,208, forward strand.
CTATAGCAGTTAGTCCTACCATCGTGTTGCATGGCTCTATCGAACTGCCACGGTCTTCCCAATAACAAATGACATACATCCATATCCACCAATACATCCATATCCACCACGTCACACCAAATTTCATCCTTATACTTCTTTCCGATGGAAAGAGTTACACAAGCTCTTCGACCAACCTTCACTTCCCCACCTTTCCTCAGCCAAGCCAATTTGTAGGGTTTGGGATGCTTCTCTGTCTTTAATGCCAACTTCTTTACGGCTTCTGTAGAGATGATGTTATCACAACTCCCTGCATCGATAACAAACTTACAAACTTTTCCCAAAATAGTGCATGTCGATTGAAAAATATTACTCCTCAACCAACTAGTCTCCTCTTCCTGCTTTGGCGTCAAGTAAGATCTCCTCATCATTAAAGAATATCCCTCGTCTCCCATCAATAATTCTTCTTCCTCCTCAACCTGTGGTGAATTGGAACATTCTACTTCTGCATCCTCATCCTCAACCTCAGCAACCATCACTCGCTTCTTAGGCTTCGGGCATTCATTGCTCTTATGACCAAACTCCTGACAGTTATAACACTTGAAATTGTTGTTGACCTTGGTCTTAGCAGCTTCATTGACAACCGGTTTACTAATAAACTTGGAAACATTAGTATTGCTACTAGCCTCCTTCACCTGATTGCTCGAACTTGTAAACGCACCACCTCCTCTTCTACCTTGCTTCTCCCAAGCTAGAGCCTTCTGGTGTGCTTCAGCAACGGATCTCGGATCAAACATATTTACCATATCCTGAATTTGCATTCTTAATCCTCCAACAAATCTGGATGTCAATTGTTCCTCCGTTTCCATGATATCGTTTCTAGCAATCAGTTGATAAAACTCATCTGCATAATCATTTACCGACTTTGTCCCTTGTCTCAAATTCCGTAAGCGCTGATACATAAGAGACTGATAATTATAAGGCAAGAAAGTAGCCTTCATCAACTTCTTCATCTTTTCCCATGAAACAATCTTCGTCTTTCCCATTCTTTCCCGTGTAAGTTTAGTTTGTTTCCACCACGCCATAGCTCTTCCCCTCAATCGTGTAGCAACCAACTTAACTCTACGATGCTCGGGGTACTTCCTTGAAGTCAAAAATTTCTTCAACATTTGATAGCCAATCCAGAAACTCTTCTGCTAGCATTCCCCCTTTGAATTCTGGAATCTCTGTTTTCATCCCCGACTCCCATCGATGATCATATTTGGAATCTCTATTTTGATTTCGCCCTTGGCCACAGTTTCGACAAGAGCTACTACCACTATCACTGGATTCCTCCAAATCTGACGTATGTCGATGTCGATTCTGACCATCAACATTTCTGCTACCACGCACGTCTCTTTCTCCCGAAACTGACGGTTCACTTCTTTCCCGATCCGATGGTGGTGACATTCTTCTCCTCTCGGAATTTGACGGTGAAATTCTATGTCCACCTTGATTTGAACCTGGCGATGCTCTTTGTCGAGTTTGATTCATATCCATCATGAGCCTTTCCAATCTACCAATTCCCTTATCAAACTTCTCATTGAATTTATCACTAATTCGTTTCTCCATTTGTTCATCATTTTCTCTTCGATACACATCTGCAACATTCTGATGACGATTAACTCTTCTTGGAGGCATTGTCAAATCTTCAACAACTCCAAACACAAACTTCAAATCTCGAAACTTCACACCCAACGAACTTGGAAAAGTTCGTCTCCTTGCTTTGATACCAAATGACGCCGCCTACAGGATCACACAACTCACGAATTGATGAATTCACGGAAAATGAATCGATGAAACAAAATGAGTCGATGAATTGAAGATACCCAAGTGCCCAAATCCGTTGATCTCTCGAGATACCGGATTCTAGCTATCTTCAACACGTTGATCGCGCACGATACCGCGTTAGAAGATCTACGATTCTTTGACGTTGATCTCGCGCACGAGATTCCGTGAATCGGCTTCAAGTTTGTTGATTCGAGCGCACTCGAATATCCGAAGATGGAGAAAGGAGATAACACTCAACTTCCAATTTTAACGGTGGCACAAAGCACAAACCAAATTTTATTCAAAAATCAACTTCTTTTACAAATGACAACACACCCCTATTTATAGGAAATTACAACACATTCGACTTAACAACATTCGACATAAGAAAAATAACGACCTAACAACAAAGCGACTTAACAACATAAGAAAAGAACAACACAACAATTACAACACAAACGACACACGACTTAAAGTAAAACATGGCATAAGAACACAACGACCTAGTGGAAGCTCGCGACATAAGAACAGCGACCTACTGGAAGCTCGTTCGCGACATAAGAAATAAGGCATCAGCGACCTAAAATTCTTTAGCGACTTAAGGATTTGGCAGCGATCTACTGGAAGCGATATAAGGAGGAGCGACATAAGAAGGAAGCGACTTAAGGAATTCATGACCTAACTGTAGCTTCGCGACTTAGGGCTGAGCGACCCACGACTTAAGGCAGCTTCGCGACCTACGATTCAAGAAATCTGGAGTGACTCGCGACCTAAGGAAATCGCGACATAGGCTATTGTAGTGATTTCGTTCACGACCTAAGGTTTCTGGAGCTCGCGATTTAAGGCGGAGGAGGAGCGACCTAGGCTTCGCGATTTCTGGAGCGGCTTCGACTTCGCGACCTAGGGTTTCGCGACTTAGCAATGTCGTTCGCGAGCACGAGGTATGCGCTGCATCATTATGTCCTTCTTAAAACCCATTTAGAAATTCAGTAGAACATATCGCACACCACTACTAAATTTCAACCTTGCCTGAGTGTCAAAATCCTATCTTTCTTGTCCAAATTAGGAGCGGAAGATACTTTTACCTTTAACACTGGTTTCTTTAGACATTCTCCTCTCATTTGCATCCTTCTTTAACCTTTCCAGAGCTTGAATAGAGACACTAGGACATGAATCGTTCAACTTTTTATTTCTAACATCGACTAAATTTGTATCCAAATTTGAGTTAATGGAGAAATGTGGAATTTAATGAGTTTTTTCTTTGTCGCAATTTCCTCTGCTGTAGATGAAACCTTAAATGTGGCGGTGAAAAAAAATCATGAATTTAGGGTTTGACGCACACGTGGAATAGCATGGATTTAAAGTAGTCTGAGTTGTGGCTTGTGCATGGATAGAACGTTAGGTCCCACATCGCAAAAAATATGACACATAACGTGGTATATATGTGGAATTGGTGGTACGTAACATTGGATATTTGTGTTTGTTTTCATATATAATTTTATCTGATTGATTCCCTAAATCAATTAAGATATTTGTGTATTTTTGATAGTTTTATCTTATTATTCTCTTCGTTAAGCATAAGAAAGAAACTTCTAACATTAATGTGCTTTGTTCGTGAGCTATAGACTTGATTCTCAACAAGATGAATAGTGCTCTGACTATCCGAAAACAACTTTGCCGTCTTTTGCATCATTGATAAATCCTTCAAAAGCTACAACAAATATAATTCTTCCTTGGTCGCTTTCACAATAGAAATAAGCTCTGCCTCAATGGTTGATAAAGCTAAAACAGACTGTAGCTTGGATCTCCAAGAAATCGGGCCTATGCCAAGTGTATAAACATAGCCCGAAATCGATTTCCTACCATCTCTATCCCAGTGTAATCTGAATCACAATAACCTCTTAGAGTTATGTCGCTACCTCCAAACAATAAGCTAATATCAGAAGTGCCTCTCAAATATCGTAGAATCCACTTTACTACTTTCCAGTGAGTATTGTTTGGGTTAGACATGTATTTGTTAACAACACCAACCGCATGAGCTAAATCAGGCCTTGTGCATACCATAGAATACATAAGGCTTCCAACTGCACTAGAGCAAGGAATATTAGCCATATATTTTTTGTCTTCATCCGACGTGGAACATAAATCTATGGATAGTTGAAATTGAGAGCCTAATGGAGTAGCCACCGGTTTAGCTTTCTCCATGCCAAATCGAGATAGGACTTTCTCGATATACTGAGTTTGAGTTAGCTTCAAAATTCTTTGCTTTCTATCCCTCTGAATCTCCATCCCTTAAATTCTCTATGCATTTCCCAAATCTTTCGTATCAAATTTCTTGCTGAGCTCCATCTTCAACTCTGAAATCCTAATCATGCTCTTAGAAGCTATCAACATATCATCAACATAAAGCAACAAATAGATGATGTCTTCATTACACTTCTTAAAATAGATACATTGGTCCTTAAAACTTCTAAAGTAACCATGTGAGATCATAAACTTATCAAATTTCTTATACCACTGTCTAGGAGACTATTTTAAACCATAAAGAGATTTGTTAAGCTTACAAACATGACTAGACCTACTGCTGTCAATGAACCCCTCTAGCTGCTGTAGGTAAATGTCCTCCTCGAGGTCACCATGCAAGAATGTTGTCTTGACATCTAATTGTTCCATCTCCATGTCGAAGTGGGAAACCAATGCCAAAATAATGCAAATGGAAGTGTGTTTGACAACTGGAGAAAAAATATCATGGAACTACACACCTTTCCTCTGAACATAACCCTTTGCCACTAATCTCGCCTCGTACCTCAAGTCACCACTACCACCATCTTTCACCTTGTAGATCCATTTACATCCAATTGCTCTCTTGCCGGAAGGAAATGTCACTAAATCCCAAGTGTGATTTTTGTGCAAAGACTCAATTTCCTCCTTCATAGCTACCAACCAACTGGAACTATCAACTGAACTAATGACATCTCGATAGTCTCTAGGCTCATCATGAAATATGCTTAATGCATAAGCTGCCATGTCATCGAAGTCAATGTCTTCAATGCTTAATCCCAAAAAATCATCAAACCATCTAGGTCTTTTTCTCTCTCTGGTTGGTCGAGTTTGAATTTGAGCTCCACCTTGAGATTGATCCTTTGTCCTCTCCTCATCACCATGGTGTCATCGAAAAAACCATTTTTACTTGCATGGAAGTCTAATGATCTACTTTGTGTATGGTACTCTGAATATGTCCTCTCAACATCATCATTAAGTGAAGAAGAAGGCTCCACCTCCAACATAGCATTTTCATCAAATGTAACATGCCTGCTGGTAACAATCTTCTGGGTAGTAGGACACCACAACCTATAACCCTTAACTCCTCTCATATAGCCAAGAAAAATACACTTGCACAATCTTGGATCCAACTTCCCTTTGCTCTCATGCACATAAGTTGGATAACCAAACACTCTAAGAAAGGAATATGAAACAGGCTCTGCCTTCCTTAGTTCTTCAGGAATCTTCATATCTATGGCGGTATAAGGTGTACGGTTGATGAGAAAAACCGTCGTAGATAATGCTTCTGCCCACAATCTCTTCTTTAATCTAGCAGTCGGACATAAGCAACGAGTTCTTTCTAACAAAGTCGGATTCATCCTCTCTACAACTCCATTTGACTGATGTTTGCACAAAAAATGGGCAAACACCTCCAAGTCGTATGATTTAGTTGATTTTATGTTGTTTTTAGTGATCTGGATGATTTATGCAAATATGTAAAAAGTAGGGACTAAACTGTAAAAGACACACAGATTTATAGTGGTTCAGCCAGAATGTGCCTACGTCCACTTTATATATTATTTCTCCTTTCTTGTTCAGATTAAAAGTACAAAGCTTTGATACAAGTATATGAAAGTTGTTTGAAAGTTCTATCCATGCTTGAGCTCTCAAACTTGTCCCCCATTGTTCTACCCCTGCCCCTCTATTTATAGAGTGAGGATGGGAGCAGGGGTTCTAGATGTATATAGCTGCTGGTGGGCCTGGGCTGATGCAATCCGGCCTGGCAACGTTGGTTCGGTAGTGCTTCGGTCCGGTGGTAGATGGAAGGAGTTGAGACCTTGGTCCGGTAGTGAGTGGAGCTGGGTTGGTTCGGCAGGACTTTGGTCCGGTAGTGAGTGGAGCTGGGTTGGTTCGGCAGGACTTTGGTCCGGTAGTGAGTGGAGCTGGGTTGGTTCGGCAGGACTTTGGTCCGGTAGTGAGTGGAGCTGAGGTCTGGTCTGGTAGCATGCTTCTAGTTTGTTTGTTGAGGTCTAGACCGGTAGTAGAGGATTGGTTTGGTAGCATGCTTCTGGTTTGTTTGTTGAGGTCTGGATCGGTAGTAGAGGATTGGTTCGGTAGCATGCTTCTGGTTTGTTTGTTGAGGTCTGGGCCGGTAGTAGAGGATTGGTTCGGTAGTGTTTACCTTGGCTCGGTTAGGCTTTGGAAATGAGTTGGTTCGGTCTTCCATGGTTGTGAATCTGGTTCGGCAGTTGTGGAAACACACCCAACATTTGCCCCCCAAAGTGGGGCATATGCCAGCATATGTCGTGCTTTGTTTCAGCTTGGACGTTCCCATTCGGTCTTACGTGCCGAACCAGTTGGTTTGGTCATCTTTGTTTGCCTATAAATATGGGCTTCATGTCTCTCGTTATTCCCTACCAAGTGAGATAGCCGAATCAGATTTGCCGGATCACGCTTGACTACTGAATTAGGTGATTGCCGAATGACTTTAGTGTTTCGAACTACCGAACGAACTCGTGGAGTTCGAGTGCCGAATGAATCTTCGTGCCTTGAACTACCGAATGGGCTTGAGTGCCGAATGAAACTTCGCGCCTTGAACTACCGAATGGGCTTGGTTGCCGAATGAAGCTTCGTGCCTTGAACTACCGAATGGGCTTGAGTGCCGAATGAAACTTGAACCTTGTTATACCGAATGAGTTTATGTGTTTATAAGTGAAACTCTAGACAACATACACTCGTTTGTTTATATCTCTATATCCTTATTCTAACAATGTGTTTTCTCGTGTTGCAGATAATGTCTCATAAAGTTGAAACCCGATCAGAAAAGAAGAAATCCCAGGACAAAGAAGATCCTTCCGCAGTGCCCCCAGCTCAGTCAGGACCGGGACGTCATAGGCCTACCCCGAGGTCACTAGTAGATGGGTACGACCCTCAGGAGCTTCTGAACTCACCTCCTGACTGTTTCCCTAGCTCTATCAAAGGCGAGCAGCTTGATGTTATTTCTCGCTCCTTTGGGATTGACAGAGCGCGTATGCTATTGCCGGGGGAGGGAGTGATGCCATATAATCCCCCCGAAGGATATTTCGCCTATAGTCGGTACCATTGTATGTGTGGGGCCATTCCCCCGATCAATGCTTGGATAATCAGCTTCATCGCCTACTTGAAGGTGGCTCCATTTCAGCTTTAGCCTAACTCCTACGCCATCCTGGTGAGCCTGTTTGTCATTTTCCATAGGAGATACGGGTGTCTTCCCTCCAACCGGGAGATCCGGTATTTGTACAATTTGAGAGGCTATAAGAAGGGGTCTCCATACATCAGCTTGGAATCAGCCGTATCTTTCAAGCCAGTCCTGGACTTATATTCGAAGTTCAGCATGTTCAAGAAAGAATAGTTTTTCGTTAAGGATGACTCTGTTTCCATCCGTCGCTTCACCTCTGGCTGTAAGTTGAAGCTTATTTATGATTTCTGTTCTGACTGCAATGCTTCTTCTCATGTGCTTTTATTTCTTACTAGCGACAGGTGGCTTTGAGGTCGTGGAGAACGATCGCCTGGTTCAGATGGCTGTGGAAATAGAAGCCATTTCGGGAAGGGATAGGTTGGCTTCTTACTTGATCAGGAACGCTACACTTCTGGGGAACAGCCTGATTCTACCACATTAGTCTGTGGTCAAGCAGAGAGACACGGCGGATGAGAGGGCTGCCAAAGCTCCAAGAGGGGCTACGGTGAAGAGCAGCAAAAGGAGACCCTTCTCAACACATCCAGTCGCCGGGGGGAAGAAACTCAGGAAGTCCGACGGACCCTCCCCCAGCACATGTCCAGATGTTCCGGAGGAGGAAAATGTGGAGGAGGAAAGAGGCGGGGATGAAGGCGGTGAGGCGGAGAGTGGAAGTGGTAAAGAAGGCGACGGTGATCGTCACGGCGATGATGGTGGCGAAGGACAGGGCGGTGACGGCACCGGGGCTTTGCCTCCTGAGCAGGCAGGCGTGATTCAAGAGTGGACAGATGACGCTCTCCACCAAGCCTTCGAAGAGTTGGAGGAAGGACCGGCCTTGGCGGAGAAGCCCAAGAAAGCTGGTAAGGCCGGGACTGGCGCCGATTTATCTTTCGGGAGTGCTTCTACTGAGGCAACTTCTGCGATTTAAGGTGAATTTCTCTTTATTCTTTTTAATTCTTGAATGATGGCTCAATGCATGCTGGTGACACTTGGTTTTCATTCCAGGAGCGGGCAAAACGGCCAAGACCTCAGATCTTCGGCATAGGCTTGAACAATACAGACTTCTCAAAGCTTTTGCCAAATCGAAGCCTCCTACTGACCGCCCTGGAGACATAGTCGTCTATCGTCCTCTTCTTGGAGTTATTGAAGAAGATATACAAAAGAGGAAGAGGAGTCGATCTTCGTTTGAATCTCCTCCTGGCCCTCCGGCCCCACTCCAGCCTATTCACGATATTACGGAGGAGGATACTGAGTTTACGCCTTCCCCACATCTGTCTGAGAATCCAACCGTCACCCCGATAGATCACCCTGGCTTGGTTCGTAATCCGTTTGCGGGTCATCCAGACCTGGACCCGGCCTCTCATGACATCTCCTTCGATGAGGCTACTGGTGAGCACCTCCTCCCTCGTAATCCTATGGTACAGGTGCTTGACGAAGCTAAGTCCCTGGACCTTGATTTGCTTACCACCCGGGTTGTAACTCTAGAGGATGAAGCTAAGGCGAACATCGACCGGGTTGCCGAGGAGACCAGGAAATTGATGGGGCATCATGCCCGACTAGTCAAGGCCGGGGAGGAAATTGGGAGTGCCAACATTCGGCTACGGTTAATGGTTTCCGACCAGGCTAAGCAACTTGCCGATCAAGCCATTCAAATTTCTCAGCATGAGGCCGCATCCAGGCAACTGAAGAAGACTATGGAAAAGGCCAGTAGGGCAAAGTTGCGAAAAATGGAGGCCGCCTGCAAGGAGCAGATTGATATGGCCATTGCGACGGTGGATGAGGTTCGACAAGCGGACCTCGAGCGGGTATAGGAATTATCGGGGAGACTTGAGGCCGCGGAGCTTGCTCATTCCAGGTTGAAGGAGGAGATGGAGGCGATGAGGATATCCCTTCAGGCTGACCGCTCACGATACCGATCGGAGAGGGATGCTGCCGTTGCAAAGCTGCGTGCTTCTGAGGCCCGAATGAGGGAGCTTGAGGAAAACGAGGGGATGATGGATGAGATGCTCCAAGATATGTATTTCCGTACTTGGAAACATGGTAACTTATCCTGGATGGATGATTACCCCCGAGTTATGGCCAGGATTTATCTCCGGGCTCTGGAGGAAGCTAGGGCTGATGCGGATAAAGAGGGTGGCGCGGTCTTCAGAATGGATGTGGTCACTGCCCAGTTTACCAAGGAGGAGAAGGTGGCGGTGAAGGAGGGTATGTGGCTGCTTGCTGCTGAGGAGGCAGGTGTACAAGTAGAGGACGATGATCAGGATGGTTAGGAAGCAGGCGCTGGTAAGTCTTCCCTTCTAGTCTTTCCGTTAACTTGGTTGCTTACCACTAATGAATTCTTTCTTTGACCGGACAGGTGGGCAACAGGACAAGGGTAAAGCTCCGATACAGCCAGCTCCTTGACTTGACTTGGACATCTTTTTGTTGACTTGACACTGTTGTATATGTTAGTCTCAAAACAGTAACGTAACTTTTAGGTTGTAATTATGTTACGCGTAATAAACAACATTATTCTTGACGTGTAACTTTTTAACTTAAGCTGATTCTATCGTTTTTGAATGTTTTTGCTATTTTGACATGTTGTATGAGAAATATAGCTATGCATATGCTTGTAATTCAATTGTGTTTGATGTCAAGTTCTTGCTTAAAACATAATTTCATGTCTTGCAATGTTAGTGTGATGTGTGAATAAATTATAGCCACGTGTTTATACACGAAAGAAGAAAATACCGCCCTTCATATTTTACTTGTAGATGGCAGCTTTGAATGTCTTGTGTGACTGAGTATGGAATGTGGCCTAGTGTCCCGTTGTGAGTACCCATTTTTATTAGCGAATGTCTCCTATTCTGTGTCCTGTACTTTAGGGATTGTTACAGAGGATAGGAGAAATTTTTTTTAAATAAAATTGACATATGAGAAACAGTAAAACTTCCAATCACGGAAGGCCTTCGATGTGCTTAAGTTCATGGCAAACGGGTTTTGTAGTCACTTTCCCTAGCTGTGGGTCTTGAGACATTTGTCACCCATCTTACGCCTCCGCGGGGAGTTTATCTTTTTTACCACAGCCGTACTTAAGACACATCGGAGCCGAGATCGCGCACAGTAACTACCCGGACCATTATGGCCCATAATCGTGGGTATTATTCGATTTACCATGGCCGGCTAGCATGGATGCCGATCGTCAACCATGAACTACCCCTGGCTGGCCACACCTTATGTTGGGGCTTAAAGTAGGTTCACGGCTACCGGCGAGCCGAACGCCGTAATGAGCTGCCTCGGCTATAGTCGGCCTTCTCTGTGGCTTATAATCGGCTCATTACAGTTGGCTTTAAGGGCCGTCGCGAGAAATGAGTTAACCCGCAGCAGAGGGATGCCGGAGCAAAAGTGTCTCATTGGCGAAGGCATAGATTCGCATAGTACCTGTTAGGTCTTGTCCAGGTGAGGTTGCGCCGTGATGTGTCTTGAATGGGGATGTCATTACACAGGATTTTGTTCAACAGAAAATGATAAAGTTAACAAGCAGCCAAGATATAAAGGAACAAGTTAAAAAGAGACAAGTTTTTTAAAGTGGTTCGGCACGAAATGCCTACATCCACTGATTCTCTTTGTTAATTCACTTCATATGGGCAGTACAAGTTAAGAAAAGTATCGACGAAGGTGTTGGATGTTCCATGCCCTCTGGAACACCTCCCCGTCCACTGTTGACAAAATATAAGCTCCATTGTTGAGATCTTTATGAATTACATATGGTCCGTCCGAGATTGGATCTAGTGCTCCGGGGCGCGGGAAGATTCGCTTGAGGACAAGATCTCCCTCTTGTAAGCTACGATGCTTGACTTTGGAGTTGTATTGGGATGCCACTTTTTGCTTGTGAGCTGCTGCTTTGAGGGCTGCATCATTTCTTCTTTCCTCAATTAGATCCAAAGACATGTGGAGGAGCTCTTCGTTCTCTTCTGGGTTATAGTGGATCCTACGGTGGGAAGGCACTATAGTTTCAACTGGGAGCATAGCCTCCGATCCGTATGCCAAAGAGAAAGGAGTATGCCCCGTTGATGTTCTGAAAGATGTGCGATAGGCCCACAGTGCCGTAGGGAGTTCATCCACCCAAGCGCCTTTTGACTTTTCGAGTTTCTTTTTTATTAGAGTTTTGAGAATTTTGTTGACGGCTTCGACTTGTCCGTTTGCTTGGGGATAAGCTACGGATGAGAAGCTTTTGTGAATTCCGTGCTCTTGGCACCAGTTGGCGAACTCCTCGCTGTCAAACTGAAGTCCATTGTCCGATATGATTTTGAATGGGACTCCGTACCTGCATAGAACATTTTTGATCAAGAAGTTAATAACTTTTGCTGAAGATACTTTATTTAGGGGTTCTGCTTCCACCCATTTGGTGAAATAGTCGACTGCCGCTATAGCATATTTGGCCCGGCCTCGGCCCATTGGCAGTTTGCCAATCAAGTCAATTCCCCATACTACAAAGGGCCAAGGGCTGGTCATTTGAGTAATCTCAATTGTTGGTAGCCGTGGAATCTTAGCAAACTTCTGACATCTGTCACATTTTCTGACAAAATCTAAGGCGTCCTTGCTTAAGGTGGGCCATAAATATCCATATTGGAGTATCTTTTTTGCCAAAGTCTACCCTTCAGTGTGATCTCCTCAGCTTCCTTGATGGATGTTGGACAAGATTTCCTTGGCTTCCCTTCCAGCGACACACCTTAATAAGGGGTTAGAGAAGCCGCGCCGATAGAGGGTGCCCTCTTGTATTGTGTAGCGGGAAGTTTTCCTCAAGATTTTCTTGACTTTGTTATGCCCGTTGGGCAGTGTGCCACTTTGTAAGTAGTCTCAGATGGGAGTCATCCAAGTTGCTTCTTCGGTTGCAGCTATCAAATTCACTTGCTCAAAACTTGGGGTCAATTGCTTTGAGATGGCTATTGCTCCGGAAATAGTGCCGTCTCTCATCCTAGCTTGCTTCGCCAATTCGTCGGCCTCTTGGTTCTCTTCCCAAGGGATGTGTTTGATTAAATAGTGATCCAATCGATTGAGAAGCAACTTGGTCTTCTTTAAATATGCTATGAGTCGTTCTTCTCCAGCTTGGAATTCTCCTAGTATTTGATTTACAATAAGTTGAGAGTCGCTATGAAGACACAAAGAATTGGCTCCGATTTCTAAGGCAAGTTCTAATCCAGCTATCACTGCTTCATACTCTGCATCGTTGTTGGTGGCAGTGAATTCCAACCTTATAGCATAGTGTAGCTTATTTACCCTGGGAGTGATTATTACCACACCTGCCCCCGAGCCTTGTTCGTTTGACGCACCATCCACAAAGAGATTCCACTTGATGTCTTCTGCTATTTTCGATTGCTCCTTACCTTCGTTGGTAGTGAATTCGGCAATGAAATCGGCCATGGCTTGTCCCTTGATGGAGGTGCGAGGATGGTAGGTGATATCATATTGACTTAGTTCAATGCACCATTTAAGTAGTCACCCAGAAGTGTCGGGACGATGGAGTACCTGCCTTAGTGGTTGATCGGTCAGAACTCTGATGGAATGGGACTGGAAATAGTGATGCAGTTTCCGTGATGTGATTAGTAAACAGTACGCTAGTTTCTCAAGTTTAGGATATCTGGCTTCCGCCCCTGTAAACCTCTTGCTTACAAAGTATACTGGCCGCTGCGTGCGTTTGTCTTCTCTCACCAATGCGGCGCTTAGAGCATGAGATGACACAGCAAGGTACAGGTATAGCTCTTCGCCTTTGTTCGTAGTTGAGAGTACTGGTGGTCTCTGGAGGTGTTCAATTAAGTAAAGGAAAGCTGTTAAGCATTCGTCAGTCCATTCGAATTTTCCTCTCTCTTTCTTTAGAGCTTCGAAGAAGGGGATGCATTTGTCAGTCGCTTTAGAGATGAATCTGCTCAGGGCGGCCACCTTCCCATTTAGGCTTTGCATTTCCTTTCGGGTAGAAGGTATCCTGATATCTTTCAGAGCTCGGACCTGTTCAAGGTTTGCTTCAATTCCTCTGGCATGGTCGATGAATCCTAGAAACTTTCCTGATGATACTCCGAAGGAGCACTTTAGAGGATTCAGCTTCATTCCATATTGGCGAAGTACTTGAAACATTTCATCCAGGTGGCTTACGTGATCGTCGGCTTCCCTTGACTTTACCAGCATGTCATCCACATAAACTTCCATAGTTTGTCCTATTAGCCCCGCAAACATCTTGTTGACGAGGCGCTGATAGGTGGCTCCTGCGTTTTTAAGTCCAAAAGGCATTACCTTGTAGCAGTACAATCCCCAGTCAGTGACGAAACTAGTGTGGTCTTGATCGAGAGCATGCATAGGAATTTGGTTATATTCAGAGTATGCGTCCATAAAAGATAAGAGTTCGTGCCCGGCTGTGCTGTCTACAAGCTGATCGATTCGGGGAAGTGGGAAGCAATCCTTCGGGCAGGTGTCATTTAAGTTGGAGAAGTCAATGCATGTTCGCCACTTCCCATTAGCCTTCTTTACCAGCACCAGATTGGCGATCCACTCTGGGTAGATGGCTTCTCGTATGAAGTCATTGGCAAGTAGGTTCTTTACTTCTTCATCGAGGGCTGCTGATCGTTCTGCCCCCATACTTCTCTTTTTCTGCTTTACTGGTGCCTTGGTAGGATCAATGTTTAGTATGTGGCATGCTATGTTAGGGGAGATTCCGGTCATGTCAGCGGGTGACCATGCAAATACATCCAAGTTGTGGCGGAAAAAATCAATGAGTTGTTCCTTCAACTCTGCTTTTAGTTGGGACCCGACTTTCAATAGTCTACTCGAGTCATGTCTGTCTACAGATACAAATTCCATAGCCTCTGCAGGCTCGGCGGTGGCCTCCTCCTCTTTGTCCCTGGGGTCTAACTCATTGAAAGGGTCGCTGGTATATCGAAGAGGAGGGGCTTTCTTTAGTTGCTATGCTTCCAAACTTTTTGTGCAGAGGGCGATCTCTACACTCTTCCCTTTATCCTTCCTGTGGTTATTGCGAAGTTCAGTTACATAGCAATCCCGAGCAATGTCCTGGTCTCCCTCTACTTCCCCTATTCCATTGTCCATTGGAAATTTCATCTTCAGGCACCATGGGGCCAGGACGATTTGGAAGTCAGACAAGGCTGGCCTTCCTAAGAAGGCGTTGTAGGCCGAGTGGTTTTCTATCATCACAAATGTTTGTTTTCGCACAACGGAGCGGGGATGACTTCCAATTTCAACAAAGAGGTCCAGTCCCCCAAGGGGCATCTTCGCATTTCCTGTGAAACCGTGTAGTGGTTTATTACAGGGAAGAACATCCTTTAATGACAGTTTCATTTTGTCAAAGGCATGCTTGAATAGGATATTTACTGAGCTTCCAGTGTCTACTAGAATTCGGAAAACTTCGGCTGGACCGAGCCGGGCAGAGATAACCATGGGATCCGTGTGAGGGTACTGCCTTCCCTCCAGGTCACGCCTACTGAATGTGATGTCACCATTCTCTATCCGCTTCGGGTGGCGTTCTTCTATAATAGAATTGATGCATTCTTCATCGTTTCTAAGTGACTTTCTGTACCTTTCCATCTCTGCCCAGCTTCCGTCGGCGATGTGTGGCCCTCCCGAGATGGTATGGACCACTATCTTCTCTTGACTGGAGCCGCCGGTGTTGCGATTTCCTCTGCCTATTTCTGGGGAGGGTAGCCTTGGGTTCTCATTGGCAGGAACTGGAGTCCTGTTCTGGCCTTTTACGTAGCGTTCTAGTCTCCTTCTTCTGATGTGTTCTTCAATCAAGTCCCGGAGATGATGGCATTCATTGGTATCATGCCCATGGGATTCGTGGAAGCGGCAGAATTTTCCAGACTTAATTGCGTTATCTGATTCCTTCTTGTGCGGGGGGCGTTTGTATTTAACTTCGTCTATATCGGCCAACCCAAGGACGCTTATTCCTTATCCAGTATCAAACAGAAACCTGGAGAGAAGCTGCAGCAATATCTAACCCGATTTAATGCCGCAGCAGCCGCAGTCCAAGATGCCAATGAGAATAGTGGAAAGCATTTGCACATCACCCCTTCTGTTGCTCCACTCATGAGCATATGTTGGGTGTATCTCTGTAAGTGTACAACGGGGTCATAGGTTCCTTTGTAAGGTTTCATTGTTGGCATTTTCCATTCTCGGGGGGTGATGGCAATTTCGATATTGCAGATGAAAGGGCTGGTTACCCTAGCGCCTATTCCTCGGTCTCTTTGATCCCATCGGACGCACTCTTTGAACAAGCGTGCCATCCTTTCATCAGAATTTGGAGCAGATAAAAATGAGTTCGGTTCTTCTCTGTGGGATTGATTCCGCCCAGATGACCTGTAGGGATGGTATCGTCTATTATTCCTAATATTTTCCAATGGCTGTCTTTGGTCTTCTGGGGGCATGCTAGGGTCAGCTACAGTTGGCCCTTGCCTTGATCTTCCGCTGCTGGGTTCTGATCTAAGCACTTCCTCGGGTCCAACTTCGGGCTGGACTCTAGCTCGGCCCCGTTCATTGGTGTTTCCGTGGTTAGGCAGTACGACATGCTCGGCTACAGTTGACCTGTGCCCGGTACCTCCCCCGTTGGGTTCGGTTCCAAGCGTTTCCTCAGGTCCAACTTCAGGCTGAGCTCGGTCTCGGCTCCTACCATGGCCGTTTCTGTCGTTTGCTCCTTCGAAGAAGGAAGATCTTTGTTGTCTCCGAGATCCTCCAGACTGGGACTCTCCCCATGATTCAGTGTTGCGGTTGGACTCTTCAGCATCTCTTAAGCGTGACATGAGTTGGTCCACCAAGGCTTCCTGCTAGGATGTGAAGCGGTTAGTCACTTCAGCCACAACCCTGTCTAGATCTGCCCTAGTAATTGCTGCCGGCTGTCCCGTTGCAGGGGTTGTCGGATTTGCCTAACCTTCATTTGGTACTGTTGTTGGAATGGGACGATTTACTTGATCTGTGACCACTGGATCTGGAATATTGCTGGTTGCGATGTTTTTTCCTTTGTTAACATGTTTCTTCTGCTTGGGAGGCATGTCTTCCAAGCAATGAGCGATGCTGATAGGAAGAAAGTTAAGTGGGAGAAGCTGAAGTCCGGGGTTCAGCGGTTCTCAGTGAAAGCACCAAAAATGTTTGCACAAAAAATGGGCAAACACCTCCAAGTCGTATGATTTAGTTGATTTTATGTTGTTTTTAGTGATTTGGATGATTTATGCAAATATGTAAAAAGCAGGGACTAAACTGTAAAAGACACACAGATTTATAGTGGTTCAGCCAGAATGTGCCTACATCCACTTTATATATTATTTCTCCTTTCTTGTTCAGATTAAAAGTACAAAGCTTTGATACAAGTATATGAAAGTTGTTTGAAAGTTCTATCCGTGCTTGAGCTCTCAAACTTGTCCCCCATTGTTGTACCCCTGCCCCTCTATTTATAGAGTGAGGATGGGAGCAGGGGTTCTAGATGTATATAGCTGCTGGTGGGCCTGGGCTGATGCAATCTGGCCTGGCAACGTTGGTTCGGCAACGCCTTGGTTCGGTAGTGCTTCGGTCCGGTGGTAGATGGTAGGAATTGAGACCTTGGTCCGGTAGTGAGTGGAGCTGGGTTGGTTCGGCAGGACTTTGGTCCGGTAGTGAGTGGAGCTGGGTTGGTTCGGCAGGACTTTGGTCCGGTAGTGAGTGGAGCTGAGGTCTGGTCCGGTAGCATGCTTCTGGTTTGTTTGTTGAGGTCTGGACCGGTAGTATAGGATTGGTTCGGTAGCATGCTTCTGGTTTGTTTGTTGATGTCTGGGCCGGTAGTAGAGGATTGGTTCGGTAGTGTTTACCTTGGCTCGGTTAGGCTTTGGAAATGAGTTGGTTCGGTCTTTCATGGTTGTGAATCCGGTTCGGCAGTGGTGGAAACACACCCAACAACTGAGGGTCCCCTTGTGTGGTGTGGTGCCTTTTGATTCCCTCGGACTCACAAAATTTGGTGAATTGGTGAGAAGTGAATTCACCACCATTATCTGAATGAAGAATATTTACTTTCTTTCTAGACCGCTTCTCAACAAGAGATTTCCAACTATAAAACCTATTAAAAGTTTCATCCTTGGACTTCATAAAGTAAACCCATACCTTTCTAGAAAAATCATCAACAAATAAAACAAAATACCTGGCTCCTCCAAAAGATAGGCATGGTGTGGGGCCCCAAACATCAGTGTGAACATACTCTAAAACATCTTTAGACTTATGCTCTGCAATGCCAAAAGAAACCTTCGTCTACTTTCCAAGTACGCATCCTTCACAAAAGCCAAGTTTTGAATGAAGAATACCGCTAATCAAACCTCGCTTTCTTAATACTTCCAAACCGCGGTCTCCTATGTGTCCCATACGAAAATGCCATAATTTGGTAGAATCAGAATCAACAGAATGGACAATCGAAGAAGACTCTACAACAACAGTGGTACCCTTTAACAAATATAGATTTCCAGCTTTTACCCCTTTCATCACTATCAATGAGTCATTTGTAATTTTCAGTGAATGTTTTTCTATTACACACTTCAAGCCAAGATTGCATAATGCTCCAACGGAGATCAAACTACGCCTCAAATCAGGTACATGCCTGACATCACACAAAGTATGAACAACATTATCAAACATCCTGATCTTCACCATTCCAATACCAATCATGCGACAAGTAGCATTATTTCCCATGAGAACCTCTCCTCCATCAAACTGACGATAAGTGGAAAATGAGTGTCTATCATGTGTCATATGATAGGATGCTCCAGGGTCAATAATCCATATGGTACTCTTTATAGAAGAGGCAGAAGCTATAAAAATATTAGGATCACTCTCTGAATCTAATGTTTCTACTATAGTAGCTGAAGCCTTTTGGGTAACGGCTTTGTTTTTATTCTCCAACTTGGGGCAACTTTCAATATAATGTCCAGGTCTTCTACAATAATGACAAACTCCCTTCGGAGCTCTCTTTGACTGAGATCTTGACTTGGCTCTATATCCATCATATTTGGGTCTACTCTTACTTCTTCCCCTTTGTGCAATAAAGCCTTCAGAATCATTCTTCAAGCTCATGTTTGCTAACTTTCCCCTCAACATCTCATTATGCAAATTTGTCTTCATATAGCAAATAGAAGAGTGCCCATAGATCATAGAGTTAACAAAAGTGTTATACTCCGCATGCAAAGAACATAAAAGAATGATAGCTTGCGCTTCATTCTCAATTTTTACTTCAGCTACTCGAAGATTCATAACAAGTGAGTTTAGGGCATCCACGTGAGCTAATACATAGGTTCTAGGCTTCATCTTGAATGAGTAAAGTTGTTGTTGTAAGATGATGTGGTTGGTGAGAGACTTGTCGTAGAACTTTTTCTTAAGAGCATCCCATAATTCATTAGCAGTTTTCACATGAGAAAACTCTCTAAGTATTTCATCAGAAAGGCTAAGTTGGATGGTAGTAAGAGAATCCTCTTCCGATTCCTCAATATCTTCAGGTGCTAATTTCTTCAACTTGTCTGGATCTGAGACAACCTTAAAAGTTCTCTCTTTCTTCAACACCGCTTCCATCTTCATCTTCCATGTGCCAAAATCTCCCTTTCCATCAAATCTAGAGACTCCATAATTGGTAGAGCTTCTACTAGTGCTATTCTTTGTAGAATTAGACATGTCTGAAATAGTCTTAAAATGGAACAACAAGCTCCGATACCAAATTGTAGTGAAAAAAAAATCAGATTTTTGGGCAGTGGAAGTAGAACACCCAATGATCTAGTTTGTCGATAATCTCAACAATTCCAATCCAATAAAGAGAATAAAAAGAAAAATCAAAGAGCAAAAATTATAGATAGAAGACATAAAGGAAAGAACACACCGATATAACGAGGTTCGGCTATGCCTACATCCTCGGACCCAACAACCTTTGTTACTTCTTCACTTCAAGAGGGAGTACAATATTAGAAGAAAACAGATCACTCAATATAAAATTTTCACCCTATAATAGATACAAAAATAGAGATCTTATTGAAGATATTTTGTGGAGAACTCTCTTTTTGTCTTGTGATGATAAAAGATGAGCAAATGTCTTCATATTTATAGGAGCAAGAATGAAGATTGCCTTGGAGATAAGGATGAACTATTTCCGGATTCGCTTGATTTGATTTCAACACAAATCTAGCATATTTGTGTTTATTTCCACATATATCTTTATCTAATTGATTTCTTAAATCAATTAATATCTATTATGATATTAATTTATTCTCTTTCCAATTTGTTTCCCATATTTGACTGATTACGGGAATCAATTAATATCTTCTCCTTAATAAATTTGGAATAGATTTAAATCGTAAAGTACTTCGTAGATTTAAGCTACAATAGGATTTTTTGCAGATTTGATGGTGACCACAATGTTTTAGGTGAAGGATTTTGTGATTTAGTGTGGGTTTAAGGTTAGCGAATGAAGAGATGTGGGGGAAAACGAAAAAGTAGGGAGTGCAAGAAAAATCAAAGATGCATTTTCTTCACAAAAGGGAAAAGAAATTTCCTACCAAAATAATTAGGCAGCATTGATAATTTGAAATTTTTTATTCCACATACTTTTAATAGCCTAGACGTGGAAAGGCTAAGGATGAGTGCCATAAATAATGTATTGTCTTGTAGCGTACAACTGATATAAATCCCTACACACACATGTTCATTTTATTTCTACATTGTTATGTCATACAAATGTTCCATTTGAAATATACACCCCAGTAATAATGACTTTTCACATACCAAAAGTCGCAGAATAAAAGTCACAATTAATTGTATACTTGTGTTACATATATGACCTCTTATTTATACCCATAAATAGGAATATGACTTTTCACCTGACTAATCAATATAAAACAGTTTATTTATTTTATAAATGATTAATTAAATTTTAATTAAATAAAAATATATATTGATATATATATATATATAGACACATATAATAAAAATTATGAAGGTTATAGTTAAATATTCTTCTCAAATAGTTTAAGATGAATAAAGTAAAATTTATGAAATTTTAAAATAAAACTTAATTAAATTAGTTAACTAAATTAAGAATTAAAATTAATTAAATAGAATATAATTAATAAGATAAATATATTATATAATTTAATTAAATTATAATAGTTATAGATAAAATGAACTTAGATAATTATATGTATAAATTAAATTTAAGTGAATCTGAAATAAACCAAAAAAGATTTTCGGAATAAATACATACGTATATTATGTATCCAACACTTAAATCACGAGGTGTTTCATAAGAAATGTTCCTTAAATTGATATCACTGAAAATAATCTAAATAATATGAATCTTTAAATTAAGTTCCCCTTTATCATTTATATGTTGATAAATTACTTATATACACACTAGTTGTTGAGAAAACTCAAGCTAGAGTTGTTATGTGTAGTACAACTAGATATTACCGAGACGAGGTAAGATACATGCATGTATTTGTTAAGAAAACTCATGGTATATGCATGTCGTCACGAAATGATAGGTAAGAGTGAATAATATCTCTTGATTTATTACGAAAACTCAAGGTTGAGGTCAATATTAGGGCAAAGACCACAGTTCAGAGTTGTATATGATACAACCGATAAAGGATTATCCATCGTCTTTGGGTCTATGATTTGTTGATCAAACTCAAGGTTAAAACCCCGATGCAATTGAGTCCCAACACTCACTAAAGTAGTCGAAAGATTTCTATATTTATCTCATGGTTTTGAAGAATGTAAAAAATCTAGCTAGAATCTTATTAGAAAAATGAAATGATAATATTTAACCTTTCTAATATTGTAAGAACACATGATATACAAAATTAAAATTTATTGCTTTAATAAATTTGTGCAACTAATTTAATTAATAAAATTGTTAATATCTTTACTACTAATAATGAGAATTTCATGAACTGATTTCATCCGTGTCTTTTTGAAATACCCAAATTACCCTTCACTCGTACTAATAAATTGAATTAATATTGACAAGGAGATATAAGTTGTACTTACCAATAAATCATTTGGCATGTTGTTACTTCAAGACCTATGCAACAACAAGATTATACAACTACTAAATACACTCATACCTTGGTCACTTAAATATTTATTTGCCTGATATTGTTATTGCCTTCCATGAGTTTTTAACTCTAAAGTAATACAAATGTTGTATATTTGATCCATATTAGATCACATGCAAAAGTTGTATGGTGAATAGTCGCATTCGTATTATATGAAATGTCGATGAAATTGGTTCTTTCGAATTAAGCAAATAAATTATAGTGCAAGGTCATTTGTTCAATATAATTGAATACAATAAGAAGTTGTGTTGAAAACAACGAAAGACCAAGTATAATGATCGACTTATGAATTTAATCATTGAAATGTCAGTTTTGATTAATTTACTTATGTGCAACTTATTCGATGTCCTTAAAATGTTAAGTATGTCTAAATGTGTTTTTATAAAGAGTTCATGCAATCTTGCAGTAAGGGTTCCTTTTTGAATGGTTTGACCATGAAAAGCGAAGCGAATGTCCAAGAGTGGACACAACATAGATACTGTTGGGATGAAGTGAGTGCGTGGTCACTTCTGCTTCGTATAAAGGCATCAAAAATGTGAATTATATAAAATAACGGTAGATACTTAAGATGGAATGAGAAATGTGGGTTCTATTCGAAATATATTTACAAATGGAAAATTATTTCTATAAGACTTATTTTTTTTAGTTTAAGACATTTGATATAAAACTCTCGACTGTAAACTAGTTATAGTGGATGAAATAAATAGCCCATAATAAGTGGATGAATATAGCATCACATTTTACATACCATCGTAGTAATGGTGGAAATAGTGGAATATATCATATGATAATTATTAATGGATGCATCAAGTTACAAAAGATTGCTTTTGTATATATACCAAATACTATTAGTGAAATGATAATAGTTTTCAGCATTATTTGATAATAGAAGTAGTTCTATTTTAATATGAATATTCTTACTATTCTTAATAAAATAAATCTATTATAATGATGGTATTTATTTTTATAATAATATAGATGCATTAGCTATGTGAAACACGAAAGTATCTAAATTCTTTTACAATTATTTTGGTATTATGGACAAAGCAATATTTTTGAGAAATAACTCTTTAATCATATGATGAATTATAAGGCACTCCCGAATTGTATCTCAAAAGATCAAGGGAAAAGAACCCATTCAATAGGATTAACAAAATAGTTCATGAACCCTTCGGATTGATACATATAGATGTATGCAGTCCAATGTTTAATAATACCAAAATGAATCTACTTAATTCATTAAATTCACATATAAATTATTGTAGACATAAACATATGTGTTTGATACACAAGTAGTATATCTTTATACAAATTCATTTAATATAATATGAAAGTAGAAACAATAACTGCAAAGGAAATAAAACAATTTGATTTGATTGAATAGGTGACTGTATTATAAAGGAGTTCCAAAAGTACCTGAAATGAATAAGATTCAATCTCAAGTTACTCCTCTCAATAATACATAATGATAAATCGATAAGGAGTAATCAGACTTTGTTGGAGAAAATACGACTGATAACGAATGTTATTGAGATTACATCTTTCCATAAGGACACATGCTTAAGAGTAAGTATATATGTTAAATCATCTAAAGCGAAGTTTACGAAATCATATAGGATATAAGCTGGTAAGAAGTCACTACATTTCCTAGGTCAAGAGTTAGCAGGCTGTGTGAGTCAAGAGGTGACGCCTGTCATGACCCGTCTTTCTTAGCCCAGAAAGACGCATCATGATTTAAGAAAGAAAGGGATAGAAGAAGAAAAGATAGAAAAGAAGAAACTAAACAACATCAGAATCTCATAGCGGAACGAATAAATTAAATTAATCACATAAGCTATTACATAATATACAACATCCATCATAGTTATACAGCTTATACATCACATACTAGACAGTTATAAACATCTGTCTAGACAATACACTCAAATACAACACAGCGGAAACTATATATCTACAAACGCTAAAGCCTCCTGCTCCATACCTCCTTCAGAATTCGTCAAAGCAAACCTGAATCCCTTGGCTACTCGTAAAAATTTGAGTACCCTAGAGTTTAAGAAAAACAGAAAATAAACTCCGGGCCAGACATGGGTCTGGTGTGAGTAACAGGTTAAAGTTGCTTAACTTTGAAAAACCTTTGAAAACAAAAGGTATCTCTTAAGACTTCCCGCACATAAACACGGAAAAGTTTTTACCTTACGATAACCAAAACATTTATAGGAAATCCAGTGATATTATAATAGGGTCTAGGATTCTCAAATAAATATTCACATAGCTGAAATTGTTACATGATTAAATTTCAGCATACTAGCCACAAAGTGGGTTATACAATCAAGTCCA
The DNA here is from genome assembly GCA_030737815.1 of Allium fistulosum. NCBI lineage: Eukaryota > Viridiplantae > Streptophyta > Magnoliopsida > Asparagales > Amaryllidaceae > Allium > Allium fistulosum. The sequence continues at coordinate 1,220,088,902 of CM060902.1, forward strand.
CAATCACTTATTGGAGTTTGGATTCCATACAATGGCAGGGCTACCGGGGTACCGCCCATCACAATACGTGGCCTAGATTAACGTACCGAGGATCACTCCTAATCCCCTACAACACAAAGCCGGAACCATCCCTTACTGGATAATCCCGAACAAGACAACCCCAGCAGTTGTTGCAATCAACTGCCCACACAGCCGAAATAATAAGAAGGGACCTCTAGACAGGGGAAATCTTGTCCTACTTGGGTGCTACCCACTTAACCTTGCTGCACCTCCCCTGTTTTAGCCATTCCCGGTTGATGAGGCTTGAGGCTAAAATTACCTTTATAGAACACATCTATCTTAGAATGCTCATCGTCCACCTGACGATGTTCTGAAAGCATTCAATCCATACAAGTTCGTTTCGAGTTCGAACGAAACCGAAGGCATTATCTCGTTACACTCATTTTGGAATCACCCTCAGAGTTAATGACAATAACCCTTGCACTCTGAATCTTCATCTTCACTTGAGATTCACGACCCATCGTTTAAGTTGGATCGATGTGGTTTTCAGACATCCAAATTTGGAAACCCGATCCCGGTCTCATCGAAATCCAAACGTATCTTAAAGGCCAAGTTATTTTAAAGTTAAAACAATTCAATTCTATTATCTATATTCACACAGATAGATAATTCACAATATCTCAATAGATAACTCATATCATTACAATTCAACCAAAGCATCTCAATATCACAGATCAATACAAATCTCATATCAAAGATATCAAACCATTTAAGGCAATCAATGTCATCCAACCATACATAAGCAAAGATATATTAATCACACCATCTTTAATTAATTTAAAATGAATTAAAATGATTACTTCATCTCTAATTAATTTAAAATAAATTACATTAATTCCTTTCATCACATAAATCTTGCTTACTTAATCATTAATTAATTACAATCCAATTAATTAATCATCCTTTAATTATCCATCTTAATTAATCATCCTTGATTAATTATCCTTTAATTACTTTAAGTAATTAATCCTTAATTAATTTTACAAATTAATTATTCTTAACCATTACAGTAATTAACCTTGAATTACTTCAATAATTAATTATATTAATCCTTAATTAATTATAATTAATTAATTACTTTATAATCACTTATCATTTATTAATTAATCTTAATTAATTAACCTTTAATTACATTAATTAATGATCCTTTAATCACTTCTTAATTAATTATTAATAATTAATCTTTAATTAATCTTTATTCATTAATCAACCTTGATAAATCACATTCTGTAATTAACTACCCTTAATTACTTCATTAAATAAATAAATTAATAAATCATTAATTAATTAAATTAATTACCTTTAAATTTCCTTATTAATTTAATGAATCTCAAATCATTAAATTTTAATTATCTTTAAGATAAAAACATTTTTCTTATTTATGACTTAAATATCATTTACAAAAGCATTTGAAAACATTTTACTTTTGAATTTATTTTTAAATTCCATTTCAAATTAAGATTCAAAATAAATACAAATTTAATTATAACAAAATTTACAACAATTTAAAAACCTTTTAAATCACATGTTAAAGACATACTTATCTTATAAAAGAAATTTAAAAGAGTTTTAAACCAAATTTATTTTAAATTTTGAAAACCTGACAGGTTTAAACCCTTAACAGGCAAATGACTCGAGCCAACACCTCAAATACTTCGAGTCAAACACCCCACATCTTCGAGCTATTCCCTAAACAACTCGAGTAAAAACTCGAGTACAAATCCACTGCTCAACCCATCTTCATCAGAACCCAGATATGCACCGTGCATATGCACTGACCAACTACCTTCCTCCGATCATCCATGATGATCCTTACAAGTCGACGATCAACCTCTCACAATATCCCGACCATCACAACTTCGATTCCAACTTGAAATCGAAATCGAGTAACCTGGCACAAAACTGGAATAAGAACCAAAACCTGGAACAAATCTCGTGCTCCCTTCTTCGATCACCTGAAAGCCTGAGCCTCCGGCCACCACCTCGCCAACATCCAAACTTCCAATTCCTAAAGCCTGGTGGAACTCGATCCACCAGAGAGTTCGTGATGGCAACATTCCCGATTAACCTAAAAACTAGGGCTACAGACTTCAAAGATCAACCACCATCGCCACCATCCCTTGATCGCCATCCTGATATTTTTCCCTTACTCTCTGATCATCCCACTACCACCACTGAAGACTACGACCTCCCAGATCACCGAGAACACTAGAGGCAACCCAAAACACAATTTATGTTCAACTCAGAAATGCACATACAAATCCAAACTAAAAATTATAGCTTCACTTCCAAAAATCATGATTTTGGGTATGATTTCAGATTATAAGCTTGAAACATTAAATTAATATATTTGAAATTTTCACTTATCATAAATTTGCTCTGTTCCTTTTGGTTTCCAGAGTCATTCAATTTAAATTTTAACTTAGTTATTATTTTAACCATTAATCTATGATTAGACAAACAACTTTTGTTTATATTTTAAATCCTAACAGAAACTAGATCAAGAGAAAATGGATTTTGTTTAAAATCCTAGCTCTGAAACTAAGCACAGTCAATACACTGATACACAGCCATATACACATCCACACATTCATATATATATATATATATATACACACAGAAATGCACTTATAAATATACACAAAAACATACTTATATCCAGATATGAACATGCAAACAGATTTCATATACTTAAACTTTTAAAAAGTGATGTTACTCACCAGATTGCAAATGAAGATGAACAGAGCACCTTTGTTTTGAAACAGTTTGAACTTTAGAAATTGAGTTGCTTGAATTTGTCTCTGATTTAAAACCTGCATGCTAATGAAATTTGTTAAAGATGGCTTAAGACTTGATTTTAAACTTGCTGAGTATGAGTTTGTTGCTGAACTTGATTACAAACAGAATTGAAGTTACATCTGTCTGCATCTAAGGTTTTTGAAAAAATGCAGGCTTTGATTTACATTTGGTTTGAAGAGTGAATTGATTTTAGATTTGTGGAAGTGAATTTACAGATTTGGTTTTACATTTCTGGTTTGAGGAGGATGATTATTAGATTTGTACAACTGAAGTTTTCTTAGCTTTTGAAAAAGAAGGGGATAGGAAAAAGAATGAAGGGAAGAAAACATATGTATTTATAAAGGCTGATTTATAAAAATATATATAAAAGAAAAATAAAAAATTAAAGATGACACTTGGTTTAAAATTCAACATTTGTCATTTACTCTAGTTCATTAACTAACACTTGTTACTATTAAGCTTAATATATTTACATTTGTCATTTGTTATCTTTATTTATTTATTAAATGTTAATAAAAGCTTTTAACTTAATTGATTAATTTACAAATACTTATTTATATACATAGATAACTTTTAAAGAAATAAAACCAATTATATTTATCCATAATTTCCAAATTACCAAAAATAAATTAGAATTTGAGAACATGATTTCATTTGTTAAATTCAAATCAAGCTTTTCCTATTTACAATATATACAAATATATATACAGTATAAATAAATATCTTATTAGCTTTTAAAAGATAAAATTCACCAATTTAAATATTTATAAAAGAAGTTTATTAAACCAAATTAAATTTTTATTAACAAAGATTATTAAATCAATTTAATTGATTTGAAAATGGTTTAAATTGATATTGCTCAAAATTCCAGGATATCACATTCCTCCCCCCTTAAAAGAATTTCGTCCCAGAAATTTAAAAGCAAAGATAATTTAATTATCCAACAAAGGTTTTTATTTCCAAACAACAAAGCATACATATCAAACCTATACTAACAACCATAGCAATCAATTCATTCAAACAAACAAATCTAACTAACTATTCTAACACAATCTCGCAAAGCTCACTCGAGGCGGTATTGGGTTTACAGCCTCGTCAGATACACTTCCAACCTCAACACTCGGACTTCTACCATTGGTAGTCGTGCTACACACACCACTACCCTTCATACCTCTAGAACTTATATTGGAAAACCCGAACAGGTAACCCAACAAATAGGTAGAAATATATATATATATATATATATATATATATATATCAAAATTACAAGTACGTTCTCTCAAGAAAGAATTCACTCCAAAGCCTAGGTATTCACTCAACCTAGAGCTTTGATACCAACTGTCATGACCCATCTTTCTTAGCCCAGAAAGACGCATCATGATTTAAGAAAGAAAGGGATAGAAGTAGAAAAGATAGAAAAGAAGAAACTAAACAACATCAGAATCTCACAGCGGAACAAATTATATTAATCACATAAGCTATTACATAATATACAACATCCATCATAGTTATACAGCTTATACATCACATACTAGACAGTTATAAACATCTGTCTAGACAATACAACTCAAATACAACACAGAGATACCAACACAGCGGAAACTATATATCTACAAACGCTGAAGCCTCCTGCTCCAATCCTCCTTCAGAATTCATCAAAGCAAACCTGAATCCCTTGGCTACTCGTAAAAAATTGAGTACCCAAGAGTTTAAGAAAAACAGAAAATAAACTCCGGGTCAGACATGGGTCTGGTGTGAGTAACAGGTTAAAGTTGCTTAACTTTGAAAAACCTTTGAAAACAAAAGGTATCTTGTAAGACTTCCCGCACATAAACACGGAAAAGTTTTTACCTTACGATAACCAAAACATTTATAGGAAATCCAGTGATATTATAATAGGGTCTAGGATTCTCAAATAAATATTCACATAGCTGAAATTGTTACATGACTAAATTCCAGCATACTAGCCACAAAGTGGGTTATACAATCAAGTCTGCAATCACTTATTGGAGTTTGGATTCCATACAATGGCAGGGCTACCGGGGTACTGCCCATCACGGTATGTGGCCTAGATCAACGTACGGAGGATCACTCCCAATCCCCTGCAACACAAAGCCGGAACCATCCCTTACTGGATAATCCCGAATAAGACAACCCCAACAGTTGTTGCAATCAACTGCCCACACAGCCGAAATATTAAGAAGGGACCTCTAGACAGGGGAAATCTTGTCCTACTTGGGTGCTACCCACTTAACCTTGCTGCACCTCCCCTGTTTTAGCCATTCCCGGTTGATGAGGCTTGAGGCTACGATTACCTTTATAGAACACATCTATCTTAGAATGCTCATCGTCCACCTAACGATGTTCTGAAAGCATTCAATCCATACAAGTTCGTTCCGGGTTCGAATGAAACCGAAGGCATTATCTCGTTACACTCATTTTGGAATCACCCTCAGAGTTAATGATAATAACCCTTGCACTCTAAATCTTCATCTTCACTTGAGATTCACGACCTATCGTTTAACTTGGATCGATGTGGTTTTCGGACATCCAAATTTGGAAACCCGATCCCGGTCTCATCGAAATCCAAACGTATCTTAAAGGCCAAGTTATTTTAAAGTTAAAACAATTCAATTCTATTATCTATATTCACACAGATAAATAATTCACAATATCTCAATAGATAACTCATATCATTACAATTCAACCAAAGCATCTCAATATCATAGATCAATACAAATCTCATATCAAAGATATCAAACCATTTAAGGCAATCAATGTCATCCAACCATACATAAGCAAAGATATATTAATCACACCATCTTTAATTAATTTAAAATGAATTAAAATGATTACTTCATCTCTAATTAATTTAAAATAAATTACATTAATTTCTTTCATCACATAAATTTTGCTTACTTAATCATTAACTAATTATAATCCAATTAATTAATCATCCTTTAATTATCCATCTTAATTAATCATCCTTGATTAATTATCCTTTAATTACTTTAATTAATTAATCCTTAATTAATTTTACAAATTAATTATTCTTAACCATTACAGTAATTAACCATTAATTACTTCAATAATTAATTAACTATAATTAATTATATTAATCCTTAATTAATTATAATTAATTAATTATTTTATAATCACTTATCATTTATTAATTAATCTTAATTAATTAACCTTTAATTATACCATTAATTACATTAATTAATGATCCTTTAATCACTTCTTAATTAATTATTAATAATTAATCTTTAATTAATCTTTATTCATTAATCAACCTTGATAAATCACATTCTGTAATTAACTACCCTTAATTACTTCATTAAATTAATAAATTAATAAATCATTAATTAATTAAATTAATTACCCTTAAATTTCCTTATTAATTTAATGAATCTCAAATCATTAAATCTTAATTATCTTTAAGATAAAAACATTTTTCTTATTTATGACTTAAATATCATTTACAAAAGCATTTGAAAACATTTTACTTTTGAATTTATTTTTAAATTCCATTTCAAATTAAGATTCAAAATAAATACAAATTTAATTATAACAAAATTTACAACAATTTAAAAACCTTTTAAATCACATGTTAAAGACATACTTATCTTATAAAAGAAATTTAAAAGAGTTTAAACCAAATTTATTTTAAATTTTGAAAACCTGACAGGTTTAAACCTGTAACAGGCAAATGACTCGAGCCAACAACTCAAATACTTCGAGTCAAACACCTCACATCTTCGAGCTATTCCCTAAACAACCCGAGTACAAATCCACTTCTCAACCCATCTTCATCAGAACCCAGATATGCACCGTGCATATGCACTGACCAACTACCTTCCTCCGATCATCCATGATGATCCTTACAAGTCGACGATCAACCTCTCACAATATCCCGACCATCACAACTTCGATTCCAACTTGAAATCGAAATCGAGTAACCTGGCACAAAACTGGAATAAGAACCAAAACCTGGAACAAATCTCGTGCTCCCTTTTTCGATCACCTGAAAGCCTGAGCCTCCGGCCACCACCTCGCCAACATCCAAACTTCCAATTCCTAAAGCCTGGTGGAACTCGATCCACCAGAGAGTTCGTGATGGCAACATTCCCGATTAACCTAAAAACTAGGGCTACAGACTTCAAAGATCAACCACCATCGCCACCATCCCTTGATCGCCTTCCTGATATTTTCCCTTACTCTCCGATCATCCCACTACCACCACTGAAGACTACGACCTCCCAGATCACCGAGATCACTAGAGGCAACCCAAAACACAATTTCTGTTCAACTCAGAAATGCACATACAAATCCAAACTAAAAATTATAGCTTCACTTCCAAAAATCATGATTTTGGGTATGATTTCAGATTATAAGCTTGAAACATTAAATTAAGAAAATTTCACTTATCATAAATTTGCTATGTTCCTTTTGGTTTCCAGAGACATTCAATTTAAATTTTAACTTAGTTATAATTTTAACCATTAATCTATGATTAGACAAACAACTTTTGTTTATATTTTAAATCCTAACAGAAACTAGATCAAGAGAAAATGGATTTTTGTTTAAAATCCTAGCTCTGAAACTAAGCACAGTCAATACACTGATACACAGCCATATACACATCCACACATTCATATATATACACAGAAATGCACTTATAAATATACACAAAAACATACTTATCTCCAGATATGAACATGCAAACAGATTTCATATACTTAAACTTTTAAAAAGTGATGTTACTCACCAGATTGCAAATGAAGATGAACAGAGCACCTTTGTTTTGAAACAGTTTGACCTTTAGAAATTGAGTTGCTTGAATTTGTCTCTGATTTAAAACCTGCATGCTAATGAAACTTGTTAAAGATGGCTTAAGACTTGATTTTAAACTTGCTGAGTATGAGTTTGTTGCTGAACTTGATTACAAACAGAATTAAAGTTGCATCTGTCTGCATATCGGGTTTTTGAAAAAATGAAGGCTTTGATTTACATTTGGTTTGAAGAGTGAATTGATTTTAGATTTGTGGAAGTGAATTTACAGATTTGGTTTTACATTTCTGGTTTGAGGAGGATGATTATTAGATTTGTACAGCTGAAGTTTTCTTAGCTTTTGAAAAAGAAGGGGATAGGAAAAAGAATGAAGGGAGGAAAACATATGTATTTATAAAGGCTGATTTATAAAAATATAAATAAAAGAAAAATAAAAAATTAAAGATGACACTTGGTTTAAAATTCAACATTTGTCATTTATTCTAGCTCATTAACTAACACTTGTTACTATTAAGCCTAATATATTTACATTTGTCATTTGTTATCTTTATTTATTTATTAAATGTTAATAAAAGCTTTTAACTTAATTTATTAATTTACAAATACTTATTTATATACATAGATAACTTTTAAAGAAATAAAACCAATTATATTTATCCATAATTTCCAAATTACCAAAAATAAATTAGAATTTGAGAACATGATTTCATTTGTTAAATTCAAATCAAGCTTTTCCTATTTACAATATATATAAATATATATACATTATAAATAGAAAATATCTTATTAGCCTTTAAAAGATAAAATTCACCAATTTAAATATTTATAAAAGAAGTTTATTAAACCAAATTAAATTTTTATTAACAAAGATTATTAAATCAATTTAATTGATTTGAAAATGGTTTAAATTGATATTGCTCAAAATTCCGGGATATCACTACGCCCTACCCAGAGACCCACACTCACAAAGAATATTACAAAGTAATATTGTCGGCTAGTGCAGAGAATAGGGCTGGTTAGAAGCGACTATCCGTGAATTTTACTTTAAGTGAGCATCGAAACGTCGATTAATATGTTATACATTTCTTTATTTAAGTGGAATCGACAAATACAATTGAGGCTTAAAACAAAACTACTGCGGCTATATGTAAGAAGATCAAGAACAACTTATAATAAATACAGATCATAGAATCACGGATCAGACACAACATAATACAAATAGATACAAGTCTGAACCGACCCAAAATAGGTACATGATGTAAACTACACATATAAAAGTGCAATACCTTAAAACATGAATACATACACAAAAGGAGTCTAGCTCGACATAAGATACAACATAACATCACATATATACATAGATGACAAAAGTAACTACTAGCTAACAGATAGGGCATCCACTCTAAAGCATCAAGCTGGAGGACCTAAAACATCTCGGTCTGACTAAAGTATTATAAAAATTATAAATGGGATAGTCTAGACTAAGGTAAATGAGTTAGAAAAAATGAATGATTGATAAAGTGAACTAGATCTCAAATATGGTCATATATCGACAAATATCAAACATGCATCAGTAACTTCAAATCACCAAATATTAAAACTCAAGATAGCTTATTAAAAGCAAAAATCCTTAAAATGATTTGGTGATAATTCAAACAACATCAAATCTAGAAATTTCATAAATAGAAATCTAGAAATCTCACAAAAAGGGGAAGGCCCCTAACTCAAAGATTGGTGAAATAAATTCACCTACATGCATGTCACTCCAAGATAGATGTATAAATCTATAAACATCAAGATAGGTATAAGAGCTGTAAAAATCAAGATAGGAACAAGTCCTATAAAGATCAAGATAGGTATGTGACTATAAACTCGAAGATAGGAACTTCCTATAAACTCCGAAGGCGAGTCATAAACTCATCGATAAAAGTGTTAAACACATTCATATAGCAAACGAACAGATAATGATTATGTGTCCCATACCACAAGGGTTTACCAAAATGTTTACTATATAATAGTAAACTCCACTTGTGCATAGCAATGGTTCAGTTGAGCAAGTTCGAGAATTAACAGATAAAACAAACACGAGCGTTCTATACTACTCGTTTTATTTAACCATTTAAATCAATCCCTTATTTGATCGACGTCGTGCAATTTTTATAAAATTCTTCACTTTAAAAACCATTTTTGGTGAAACATAGATTGATAAGGGGAATATATATATAAATATAAATATATATATATATGTACACTTTTCAAATCATTTCTCCAAATCATTTTTAAAACCATTTTCAAAGAGAATAACACTATATACATATTTCTAAAACTGTTTATATAGAAATTAGATTTGTACTTAAAAAGATTATCATAAAATGGTTTGATTTAGAAATTAGCCTCTTACAAATTCGATTTGAAAACCTGCATTAAAAATGTGTCTTGCTCCCAAGACCCATAGGTCAACTCTATGGTATAAAACATCAAAATGAATTCATTAATTCACAATCAAAATATGGGAATATCAATGAAATGCAACACCAAAATCAAGCAATCAATCTCAGGGAATCAACCGGACAAACAAGTGGCGAATGAGTCGATCGAAGAATACCAAAACACAGCCTGGGAGTCAAGTCCAGGCTGCAAACGGTGCACCGGTAAGGCATACCGGTCCACCGGTTGCTTCGCCTGGGCTGACTCCTAAGCGATTCCCGTGGCTCTCCAATGATCGGATTCTTCTCATTTCTCCTGTGTTGCTTCTCTAATGATCTGGGGTACTGAACTAGCAAACATGCAAGCATATACACATGAATAAAAATCATGATTTCACAAGTGGGTTTTTAGTAAACAGAGAATCCAATTCAAATAGACAAAGGATTCATCAATATGTTAAGATCATATACACTAGAGATTCAATCAAATTCATATAATAGCAGCAAACATTCATCTTAGACTAGAAATTGTGAGATAAACTCACCTAAACAAACCCAGAATGGAAGATATTAGCTTAGAACCTCCTATGTCTTCCTATTTCAACTTAAACCTAGGCTTTGATCAAAGATTGGATAGGAATGATCAAAATCAGTAATTAAAACTAAATTAACCCATATTAGATGCATAGAAAGGTAGATAAGATTACCTCTTATCAATATATATTAGAATTGAATAAAAGTCCTTTGATTTAAATCTTTGATTTGGGGATTAGGGTTTTTGGGACTTAGGAAATGATTTTTTTTTATTTTCTGGTTTCGGTGTTGAAATGAGAATGATAAACGATATACTTAGATTCTCATTCTTATTTCTCTAGTTTGGGATAAATAGGTTAATATGTAGATCCATTGGCCAAGTGTTACTAATTTTCCTAAAATAAAAATGTTGCTAATTTGTATTGTTTCATTTAACAATTTATAATCACTAATTTGATTTAAACAATGTTCTAATTTAACTACCATTGATTTCTACAATTTTCCCAAAATAAATAATATGTCAAAGTCTTATTTTTTACTAATATTGAAATATTTTATCAAAATAAATACAACTTTTTAAAATGAAAGGTTACTCTCCATATTTTTAATAAAATAATCATTAATTGAGAAATCATATTTCAAACAATGAAATTATTTCCATACAATTTATTCATTCATTTTCTCCAAATTGTTCTTATATTATTAAATATAAAAATTAACTACAAAAAGGAAATTTCAATAAATTCTCAATTTATTCTCATTCTAAATCCTTGAAAATTTGGAAACGCTATAATCATAAATTACCCAAATTTATTGAATTAATCAATTAAAATTAATTAAATCATATTTTAAATCTTAATTCTTGGTAATCTCGACCAGGGTTGTTACAGAGTTCCCCCTTATAAAAATTGTGTCCCCTTAATTTTCCTTAAGGGAAAGTCAATAACATTACAACGATGCATCTATCAAAGAGGATAAAATCATAAGTACGAAATAATTCAAAGCAAGAGACTCACCACTAAATAACTTAGGATGCGTTCTCTCGACAAACTCTCTAGTCTCCCATGAACAGTCCTTTGCATTGCTAGACCGTCAAACTTTAATGAGCAGAATGTCTTTAATTCGAAGGCTTCTAACCTTCGATGGAACAATATGGATAGGTCGCTGCTCATAAGTAAGGTCGGGTGAAACCTCAAGCTCCTTAAGAATTCTTGGCTCAAGAATAGAATCTGAATTACGAAGACACTTTCAAAGTTGAAAAACATGGAATACATCATGAATTCCGGAGAACTGGACTGGAAGAGATATCTGATAAGCAACAGGGTCAATATAGTCGATGATCGGGTATGGTCCAATATTTCTCGGAGCTAACTTCCCAGAACAACTTAACCGCATTACACCCTTCAATGGAGATACCTAAATGAAGACTTGATCTCCTACAAGGAATTATAATGCTTTCCTCCTATTATCCACATAGGGTTTCTTCCTACTCTATGTCTCTTTCATTCTCTATCGGATGAGATCGATCTTCTTTGAAGCTTCACCAATAAAGTCGGAGCCTAAAATGGGGTTCTCCTAGTACTCGAGCCAACAAGAAGGTGATCGACATGGCCTTCCGCAAAAGGCCTCGAAAGGAACCATGTCGATAGTAGATTGGAAACTGTTGTTGTAAGCAAACTCAACAAGGTAGATATGATCTTCCCAACTCCCACCGAAGTAGAGAATACAAGCAAGAAGTAAGTCTTCCAATATCTTATTAAATCGCTCTGTCTACTCATCTGACTACAAATGATAGGCAGTGCTGAAATTAAGCTTCAAACCTAAGACTTTTTGGAGACCCTTTGTAATGCCCCTGAATTTTAATTAACATTATTCGGGATATTTAATTGGATAAATTAAATAGAATAATGCGCATAATTAGGGAGATGAGATTAATAAATCAAATGGTCGTGTCTTAATGAATGAACTAAAATAAGACTTAACTAAATTTAGAAGGAGTAATTTTCCTAAGGGGTATACTTGGAAACAGAGCTACATTTCTTAGTGTAAATCTCTTCCTCCACCTTAATAAATTTTCACTTTCTCATTCATTAACTCCTCACCTACTTTTGGCCGGCCATTAAAAGCTCCAGGAAGAGCATAAATTGAAGAAAAAGCTAAGGAATTAAAGCTAGGAAATTATCTCATTCTCCAATCAACTAATCAAGGTGAATAATCATGTTTATCATCTTATTTTCTCTGTTTGGATTGGCTATGGGTTATACCTGATTCATGGTTGTGTCTTGGTTAGGATATAACCATTTAAACCTTTGTTTGGATAAGACATAGGTGTTTTAAATGTTAATGGATTAATTAACACGTTTTTATTCGGTTTTGGTTAAATTTCAAGTGGTTTTGATCTTCATATGCTTTGAAATTTTAATATGTTGAAGAGAACGTATTAATTAATTTTTTAGAATTTTTCCAGAATTTTTCATGATGTGTTAATAGTTATATAAAATTATTTAAGGTATGAGACTTAAATGTTTTGTAAAATTATAAAGAAGAAGGGGGCTTTTTCAAATTTATTTAAATTTTCAAATAAGGAAAGTCGGTAGCAATTTTGAATATAAGATTCTAGCAACTAATCATATTTAGACAAACAAGGCAGGTGGGGTACAAAAGAACCGTTTTAAAGTACAATTTTCACTATTTCAACTCTTCCGGCAAGACCTTCCGCCTCCATTCCAAACCTTCCGACAAGGTCAAAAGGTATCAAACCTTCCGACTAGGTCAAAAATCAATGCATGTGGTACCACGTGACTGGTACGTAGTGAATTGAAAGGGGTCGAAAGGTTAGAGCTTTTGAAGGAGATGAAACTTTGTCTTGGTTTTAAAGAAAATACGTCTGCTAGCTTTCGAATAAGAGCTTTCGACATTGTCAAATGGTTTAAAAGAAAAAGGTTTCGATTGGTTTGCTTTCCTATTTTAAATGAAACCTTTCGACAAAGTCGAAAGGTTAGCTTTCGACAAGGTCAGAAGAATAGTTGCTGCTTCCAAACCTTTCGACCCAGATGGAGTCAAAGGTTATCTTTTGTTTTATAAAACTTGCCGCCTCTCTCCATTTATTTCGAAGGGTTGGTTCGAACACCAACACTTCACTATTTTTGAATGGTTTCGAAGGGCTTTGACTTCGAAAGGTTTTAACTTCGAAAGGTTTTGACTTCAAAAGGTTTTGGTTTCGAAAGGTTTTGACTTCGAAAGGTTTTGGTTTCGAAAGGTTTGATTTCCAAAGGTCTCGAAGGGGTTACCTTCGATGATTTCGAAAGGTTTTGAATTTCAATGATTTCAAAAGGTTTTGAGTTTCATTGCTTTGAAAAGTTTATAAATGGTTTTATAGGGGGATACCCCAGGCTTTCGACAAAGTCGAAAGGTGGAACCTTTCAATTAAGTCGAAAAGAACCCTTCCGACAAGGTCGAAAGGTATGATTTTGTGATGCTTTCAAAAGAAAAGCTTCCGAAGGGGCTAACTTTGGATGTTTATTTGCTTTGAATGGGGCATAATTCGAAGGGGTTTAAAGGGCTATTTTAGCCATTTTTCCTTGAGTAAAATTTTGCTAATTTGAAGGGGTTACTTCGAAGGGTTACAACATAAAACACTTATCTTTGTTTGAATATGTAAGAGGGATCCTTATATAAATTGAATGTTATTAAACCTTGGGGACACCTGGGTGGGTCTAATGTTTTCGATACATAGTTTGAGGTTACAAACAAAAATATACTTTCGAAAATGTACATTAGGGCTATCAATGTGTTTTTATTTAATTTAACTTAATTGGGGCTACTAATGGGAATAGGTTAACAGGTGGTATACCTGGGGAAAATAAATAATCATGGGGATTATGAATTTTTATAAATAATCATGGGATCATGATATTTTAATTAGCCAAGTGTTGGGTTCTTGGTTAACCTAGGAAAACCATGGAATGTGCGGTGGATAGCCCATATCAAATTTCAAAAGTAAAGAATGTTTTGCCAGAGGTGGTTAACCTCGAGATTTTGCACCCAAGGGTTCATAATCATCCTAGGAAAACTATGGAGTGTGCGGTGGATAGCCCACACCAAATTTTATAAAACAATGTACGATGGATAATCTACATTTATTTTGATGAATTTGGGATGGATAGTGCTATTGAAGTTTTGACGGATAGTCATTTTAAAGATTTTAGAAGGGAACCCTAATAAATTACTTTTAGATGGGATATCTAATAAATGGGTAGATGGGATATCCAATATATATGATTTATGGCTTTATTTCATGTTATGTTAAGACATATCATTTTCGATGCAGGGGCATAGTAAATGATTTGCATGTTTTTTTTGGATACTAGTGAGGGGAAACCCATTCCGCTAAGCGGCGCGGTCTCACTAGCTATCTATTTATGATAAGAGATGATTGGGGATTATTCATACCAGACTTATTGTCTGACTCAAAGTTTGTGTTTCTCCACAAACTCTCGGGTACTCAAAATTAATTTGAGTAGTCTGAGAGTGGGAGACTTTCAGGTTTTTGAAGGAATAAGCTTCCGAAGACGTGCAGGATGCAGTGTTAGCTATATATGAGCTATTTTTGTGTTTTCCGCTGTGATGTATTAAGAACTGTAAAGTTCATATTTATTAGTTCTCTGATCATCATAAGGGGACATCTTCATATGTCTCTCTTATCATATTTTGTACATGTATATGTGATCTGAACGTGGTTAACGTCTGAGATTATGTAATTAAATCTTAAATTGTAATTTGCATGAAATGGGAAATTCTGTTTATTGGAAGTCTAAAAATTTCATATTCATGTGTTCCAGTGTATCAATATTAACTATGCCACATTCGGTCGCCAAGAAATAACAACTATGGATGACTGCAACATTAGTAGCGGTTAGTTTTGGACCTCAGAAGGCGGGATGTTACACCCTTCCAGAATTCGCTTGTAAAAAAGGGATCCCGATCACAAACGATGGCACTAGGAATGCCATGAAGTCTCACAATCTCCTTAACATAGATCTTAGCAAGCTGAGAAGCAGTTCGATTGAACTTAACAAGAATAAAGTGAGCTACTTGGTCAAACAATCACCCATAAGCTATCATAGCCAGCCCTTGAATGAGGAAGACCGTCGATAAAATCCATAGAAACCTCAAAAGGAAAAGCAAAGAATAAGATTACGATCGTTACAAGATCGACACAAAAGAGGATTCAAATATGAACTTATGAAAGTAAGCACATAACACCTAGTCCTATTTCCACATTAGGACCTCCAATGGTTGCAAAAGAACACTAGGGCACTAATGCTCGGCTTTAACAAGCTAATAAGTGAACCAACGCTTCACAAACTCCACCACATTCTGCTTCAGACCTTCCTAATAATAAAGATGCTTCATATCGGCATACATCTTACTACTACTGGGATGAACAATATACTTAGAGCGATGACACTCCTTAAGAATATCTCACTTAAGATCACCAACATCGGGAACTACAAGCCTACCTCTCATATGAAGACAACCATGAGCATCAACAACAAAATCCTATAACTCATCACTTCGGGAAACACCACCACATTCTGAAAAAGATGAGATAGATTAGGGTCACGCTTCTGGGATTCCAAAATCCAATCCAGAAGACTCGGATGAGCCTCCATGCTAAATAATAAAATGAAAGAACTACGATCTGGAATACGATTTTTTTTTTTTTTTTTTTTTTTTTTTTTTTGAAAGGCAAGCGGGGTTGACTGGTCCCCTACCAGAGTTTATTGATAATAATAAAAAGACAAAAGAAGACCACGACAAAAACAACTTTTTTGCCGTGAAAAAAAATAGAAGACATGCATGAGAACAGGACATGCATGCAAAGAACAGACGAAACACACAAAAGGACTAACAAGCACAACAAAAACAAAAAATCCAGACATGCACAAAAGCATGCACATCCAGACACAAGCACACAACATTACCCAGAAAGACGAAACCCAAAAATCAATTCCAGAACTCATGATCATGAGGAGAGAATCCATGCCGAGAAAATCTGATCCCAGTAGCTATTTTCGTCATGACTTTTACCCAAATCTGATGCATTGTTAAGGCCTCGTTTCTAAAGCAACGAGAATTCCTTTCGAACCAAACAGATCTGAAGTAAATTTTAAGAACAAAGAAAATAATGTCCCATTTATTTTGTCTCCACCTCGTAGCTCTCATAAGCTCAATCCAGTCAGAAATTGAATTGCCATAAAATCTCGAAATGCCAACTTTATTCATAAGGGTACAAATCATGTTGGATAAGTATTCACAATTAAAGAAAAGGTGGTCAACAGATTCCGGGCATATATTGCAGAATACACAAAGATGATCTAAAACCATACCATGAGACACCAATTTATCCCTAGTTAGAACAGCTTTGCATATTATTCTCCAAAACATCAAGTTATCTTTAGCACAGGAATGAGAAGTCCAACAAACCTTAGCCCATAGAAAGTTTGGCAAAGCATCAGAATTTAAGAGGAGATCATACACTCGACCAATCCTATGAGGCCTACCCTTCCAATTTAATACAGTCCCATGATTCATAAGCACCACATGGTCACACAAACTCCACCACAAAGAGTTGACAACCTGGTTACTAGAAGTTGGAGTCCGCAGCTTCCCATTGACAATGAAGTCCACAGCACGAGCATTATTACCTATCAAAGATTGCAGCCTTTCTTGATCACTCAACAAAGTTTCCAACACCAAGCCATCCCCAACCCAAGGATCCTTCCAAAAACTCACCTGACTATCAGGGGACAAGGAATATTTAACAAAAGGAAGGAAAATACTTCTCATACTCAGAATTTTCCGCCATATCCAACTCGAGCCTTGAGAGATTTTCATAGACCAGAAGTCCTCATTCTTAATACGATAATTCCATATCCATTGCACCCAAAGACTATCCTTTTTAAGTAATAATGCATCAATGTGGGTACTTACCGCTGATTTATTCCATAAGCTGATGTTGATGATTCCAAGACCACCCTTTAATAGAGGCTTTTCCAAACTGGAGAAAGACAGAGGAATCAGCTTCCTATTGTGTATTGATCCTGTCCAAAGAAATCTAAGCATAGCAGCTCTGATCATGGAGAGCAGTTTACAGGGCAGAATGAAAGTTCTAGCCCAATACACAGTCATGGAAAAGCAAACAGACTTTATTAGCACCAATCTTCCGGCCATAGAAAGCATTCTGGTAGACCAAGAGTTCATCGTTGAAGTGATTTTATCATAAAGGATTATGCAGTCAGCCTTGGTTACTCTGGACGTACAAAGAGGGAGGCCAAGATATGTCATCTTATTATCCATTGGCTGAAGACCAGATAGAGCAACCAACCTAGCCATGGCAGACGAGTCAATTCCCGAGAAAAGAATCTGAGATTTGGAGTGATTAATCTTTAAACCGGTAGCAAGATGAAAAGTATGGAGAGTCTCAAGAATGCCAACAATGGATTGATCATTAGGCTTAGAGAAGATCATAATGTCATCCGCAAAGAAAAGCGAGGAAATTTGAAGTTGTTTACATTTAGGGTGGTATGATATAGCCTTCTCCTCAAATTTCCTAGACAACATACAAGTTAGCGCTTCCATTACTATTATGAAGATATATGAGGATATGGGATCCCCCTGGCGAACCCCTTGCTTCCCTTTAAAGAAACCCGTAGTCTTCCCATTATAGCAAAGAGAATAAGAGGGGGTAGAAATACAAACATACAGCCAAGCTACAAAAACCTTAGGAAAACCCATTAATGACAGAACACGTACAATTGAGGTCCAATGCAAGCTATCATACGCTTTGCTTAGGTCAAGCTTTAGCATAGTTCTTGGGGAGATCTGACACCTACCATACCCGTTAATTAATTCATGTGCCATCATTATGTTGTCAAGAATATTCCTCTTAGGGATAAAAGCAGACTGGTTCGTAGAGATGATGGAAGGTAGCACTAAAACAAGTCTAGAGGCTAGAATCTTGGAAACACACTTATAGACAACATTACAACATGATATAGGACGAAAAGAGGAAGCATTTTTGATAGGCCTGACTTTAGGAATAAGGACCAGATTGGTTGCATTTATTTCACCCAGTAATCTAAATTTATTGAAAAAATTGTGAATTGCTGCTAAGAATACTTGACTTACAACATGCCAACTTGCCTTGAAGAAGACAACGTTAAAACCATCAGGCCCTCCACTTGAAGTAGAATTCAGTGCAAATAGAGCTTCTTTAATTTCTTGATCAGAAACCTCTTGAACAAGCATGTTTATCATTGAGGTGTTTAACATAGGGAGGGGTAAGGAATTCAGACTATCAAGGTCAGGTTCAAAATTGTCAGAGTTACCTAAAAGATTGGTGAAATATTGAAACAAGTGATGGTCGATCTCTTCTTCAGTAGAAAGGTGAACACCATGATCGTCATTAAGAGAGTGGATATAATCTCTAGCTTGTTTTTCCTTGATAGAAGCATGGAAAAAAGCAGAATTCCTATCTCCCTCGTTATCCCACTTTTGGTGCAGTTTTTGCTTCCTCATGCTAGCTTCAGAGTTCAAAGCATCATTGAGTTGTTGAAAAAGGATGGATTCATTCTGGGCTAGAGTAGGATTGAAGGGATCCTCGTCTAGGAGCATTTGCGCCCTCTTAAGCTGGACTTTTAGATTCATGGAAGAGAGGGAGCCATTTCCAAACTTGAGGGAAGCCCATTTTCTTAAAGCAAGCTTTGTAGCCTTCAGTTTCCTGCACAAAATAAACATAGGATTGCCATGAAAAGTTATAGACCAAGCAGTAGAAATAATTTTGATATATTCCGGGTCCCTGACCCATGCATTGAAGAATTTAAAAGCTTTTTTCCCTCTGCAAGGCAAAATGGAGGGAGAGAGAATAATTGGGGAGTGGTCAGATAAGATAGGTTGAGGCAAAAAGGCAGAGATGGCAGGCCACAAGGAAAAGGCAGGTGCATTACAAAAGGAGAGATCAATGTTGGTGAATGTTCTTATCCCTGACCGACTCCTGTTATTCCACGAGAAGGGGACACCAGAGCGAGCAATGGGGAGGAGATCAGAGTCAGATATGGAAATATTAAGTGGAGCAATATCCTTCGGCATTAGAGGCAGCCCTCCCAATTTATCATTCAAAGTGAAGCAACAATTGAAATCACCCAGAGCAAGCCATGGATGGGTGTTCTGTCTTAGAGATGGGAGAAGATTAAGGAGCGACTGTCTTGATGCAATGGCATTATGAGCATAAACAAAGGTTAAGTAAAAGGAAAGGTGAAGAGGAAGGAAAATGGCATGAAAGTGGATCAGCTGGGCGGTTGACAGAATGGGACAAAGAGAGAAAATTTGAGGATCATGGACAGTTAGAATCCTACCATAGGCAGCATTATCCAGGTTATGATTAACATGCCAAGCAGGGTTAATATAATTAGCTGCTTTAAGAGTTAAAGGAAGAGAAAGTTTGGTTTCCAAGATTGCAAAAATTTTGATGTTGTGTTCATCGATCAGAGATTTAACATGATCAAGTTTGACAGGGTTATGGGCACCCCGAATATTCCATGAAGCTATTGTATTCATCAAAAACTATGATGAGTGGTGTGGCACACTTGCCCTACTCCTAGTTGTAGGAGGGTCAGAACGAACAGATTTAAGTTTAGCAGCTAATGAGGAGGACTTAAGAGCGGTTGGACTTGGAGAAGTTGGACGAGGAGGTGGAGAGGCCCATCCAGGAATGGTTCCCAGAAAGATATAGGGGGAGGGGATTGGAATGGGAGAATTTGATTGAGGATCGGAGGTGGAAGGAGCATTTAAAGGAACAGAAGGCTTAAAAAGATTAAAAATGTGATTCTCAATCTGATTAAGGAAGTTTTGTTCAAGGGATAAAAGATCCTGATTGTTAGTTGGTACCTTTGCATGGGAGTTAAATAATCTTTGATTTGATTGGCCAGAGGGAGAGGTGCTAATAATGCTTGCTCCAGTTGTCTTTTTAGATTTCTGCTGATTGTTATCAACTGAATTAGCTGATGGATTTTCTATTAAGTGCAAGGGGTGAGTTGCAGGATCAATAGATTGGTCAGGGACCTTCACATCAGAGGGACAAAACTCACGAGAAGATAAAATCTCAAGATCCTTCCACTCAGCTAACATCAAAGAGACAACAACCTGCTGCTTGCGACTAAGAGCATCCGCTACTCGATTCCCCTTTCTCGGAATGCACTAAATATCAATTTCGTAGGAAGCGATGAATTCGAGCCATCTCTGTTGTCGTATGTTAAGCTCCTTCTGAGTGAATAAGTACTTTAAGGACTTATGGTCGGTATAAAGTAAAAATCTCTCACCCAACAAATAATGATGCTAAATCTTCAAAGCAAAGACAATAGCCGCGAGCTCCAAATCATGAGTAGCGTATCAAGCCTCATTCGGCTTCAACTACCTCAAAGTAAAAGCAATAACATGGTATTGCTACATAAGAACAACACCCAAACCAAAATTACTAGCATCCGAGTAGACACAAGATCTTGGTTTCTACCTAGAACCACCAGAACAGGAGTGTTGGAAAGGAGTTCCTTCAACTTCTGAAAAGAATTTTCACACTTATCAAACCACATATACTTAACTCCTTTCCTAATAAAAGAAGTAAGAGGTAAGACGATCTTGGAAAGTCCTTTATGAATCGACAGTAATAACCTACCAACCCGATACTTTCTGAATAGCTTCAATCTTCGATGAATCAACAGAAATGCCTTCTTTAGAAATTATATGCCCTAAAAATCTTCACTTTCCTTTGCTAGGAATGACACTCAGAAATTTTTTTTTCAACTTATTTCTTCCAAGTAGGGTTATCAATGGATACCCGAAAAATCCAAAATCCGTCCACATTCGCATCTGAAAATCGGATAAATATCCGATATCCGAAAAAACGGATGCGGGTGTGGATACGAAGACATCCACATCCGAAAATTATCCGTCTGGTTTATGTCAAGATTATAGTTCAAATTATGTGTATTTTAATACAGTAAATGATATTCGTTTTTTATTTTATTAAGTTAGTAGTTTATATTACAGGAAAATAGGCACAAGAACAAATTTAGAAAAAAAAATAGGCTGAAGGACAACAAGTTTGTTTTTTAGGCTGAAGGACAATGCTAGTTATAACTAGCATTTTGTATAGTGTAAAACTGAATATAATGCTAGATATAACTAGCATTTTGAACAGTGTAAAAGTTGAATATAATGCTAATTATAACTAGCATTTGTCCTTCAGCCTAATCATTAAACTTGGTGTCCTTCAGCCTAATTTTTTTTTCAAAGTTTGTCCTTTTCCCTAATTCCCTCTTTATATTATATGCATTTAATGCTTATTAACTACTCGAAGCTATTTATTATTATCATATTTGTTAATTTTTTACACTTCTATAAGCAATGAGATTGAAAAATATTTATGTTAAACTACATTTCTCTGTGTAATTATTGATTTATCGGCGATAGCGGATAGGATAATTATCCGATATCCGTCCGTATCCACAGATGCGGATATCCGATATCCGAAAATGATTTCGGATGCGGATGCGGCACTATCCGCATCCGAAAGCATCCGTTGATAGGCCTACTTCCAAGTGTCTCCAAAACAATCCTAAGATGCTCCTCATGCTCTTCCTCAAATTTAGAATGAACAAGAATATCATCAATGAATATAGGAACGAATCGATCGAGAAATTCTCGGAAAACACGATTCATGAGATCAATAAAATAAGCTGGAGCATTTGTTAATCCGAAGCGCATAGTGAGCCACTCATAAGAACCATAACAGGTATGGAATGAAGTCAGAGGAATGCTATCCTTTGTCACAATAAGTTGTTGAAAACCGGTCGCTAAGTCTAACAGGGAAATGACCTTAGCACTGCAAAGTTGATCAAAAAGACCATCGATCCTAGGCAGGGGATACTTTTTTTAATGGTAAGTTCATTAAGCTTGCAATGATCTATGCAAAGCCTAAGAGTACCAGCAGCTTTCTTCACAAAAACGACAAAAGCTCTTCAAGAAGAAGAACTAGATTGGATAAACTGCTTTGCTTCCAAATCCAACAACTGCTTCCTCAACTCTTCATTCTCCTTGGTAGACATTCGATATGGAGGATGACTAACTGGTTGAGCTCTAGGGATAACGTCAGTTCAGAACTCAATATCCCGCTTGGGAGGCAACCCGAACAGGTTCAAAAATATCAGGATAGTTACAAACAACAGGGATTTTATGATAATTCAAACATGCATCAATAACTTCAAATCACCAAATATTAAAACTCAAGATAGCCCATTAAAAGCAAAAATCCCCGAAATGATTTTGTGATAATTCAAACAAAATCAAATCTAGAAATCTCTCAAAAGGAGAAAGGCGCCAAACTCCAAGCTTGGTGAAATAAATTCACCTACATGCATGTAACTCCAAGGTAGACATATAAGTCTATAAACATCAAGATAGGTACAAGACCCATAACACCAAGATAGGAATAAGTCCTATAAACATCAAGATAGGTACGAGACCTATAAATAAAAGATAGGAACAAGTCCTATAAACATCAAGATAGGTACGAGACCTATAAACTCCAAGATAGGAACAAGTCCTATAAACACCGAAGGCAGGTCATAAACTCATCGATAAAAGTGTTAAATACTTTTATATAGCAACCGAATAGATAACGACCATGTGTCCCATACCACACGGGTTTATCTAAATGTTTACTATAAAATAGTAAAATCCACTTGTGTGTAGCAATGGTTTAGTCGAGCAAGTCCGAGAATTAACTGTAAAACAAACACGAGCGTTCAAATACTACTCGTTTTATTTAACCGTTTAAATCAATTCCTCATTCAATTGATGTCGTGTAATTTTTATAAAGTTCTTCACTTTAAAAACCATTTTTGGTAAAACACTAATTTATAGCGGGAATATATTTAAGTGCAATTTTCAAGTCATTGCTTCAAATCATTTTTAAAATCATTTTCAAAGAGAATAACACTATATACATATTTCTAACACTATTTATACAGAAATTAGATTTGTACTCAAAAAGATTTTCATAAAATAGTTTGATTTTGAAATCGGCCTTTTAAAATTTGATTTGAAAACATGCATCAAAAGCGTGTCTTTCTTCCAAGATCCATAAAACAACTCTATGGTATAAACATCAAAATGAATTCAACAATTCAAAATCAAAATTCGAAAGTATCAGTGAAATGGATATGAAATGCAACACCAAAATCAAGCAATCAATCTTAGGGAATCAACTGGGCAAACAAGTGGCAAACAGGTCGATCGAAGAACACCAGAACATAACCTAGGAGTCAAGTCCAGGCTGCGATCGGTGCACTGGTAGGGCATACCGGTCCACCGATTGCTTCGCCTAGGCTGACTCCTAGGAAATTCCAGTAGCTCTCCGACGACCGGATTCTGCTCATTTCTCTTGTGTTGCTTCTCTAGTGATCTGGGCATTGAACTAGCAAAATGCAAGCATATATACATGTATAATTGAATGAAAATCATGATTTCATAAGTAGGTTTTTAGCAAATGGAGAATTGAATTCAAATAGACAAAGGTTTCATCAATATATTAAGATCATATACACTACAGATCCAACCAAATTCATATAACGGCAGCAAACATTCATAATAGACTAGAAATTGTGAGATAAACTCACCTAACCCAGAATGGAAGATATTAGCTTAGAACCTCCTATGTCTTCTTATTTCAACTTTAACCTAGGCTATGATCAAATATTGGATAGGAATAATCAAAATCAGAAATTAAAACTGAATTAAATCTCTAATTAGATGCATAGAAAGGTATAAGAAATTACCTCTTATCAATATATATTAGAATTGAAGAAAGGCCCTTTGATTTCAATCATTGATTTGGGGATTAAGGTTTTCGGGACATGGGAATTTTTTTGATTTTCTGGTTTTGATGCTGAAATGAGAATGAGAAACAATATACATACGTTCTCATTCTTATTCTCTAGTTTAGACTAAATGGGTTAATATGTATATCCATTTGCGAAGTATTACTACTTTTCCTAAAACAAAAATGTTGTTGATTTGTGTTGTTTCATTCTAACACTTTGTAACCACTAATTTGGTTTAAACAATGTTCTAATTTAACTAACATTGATTTCTACAATTTTCCCAAAAATAAATAACATGTCAAAATCTCTTTTTTACCAATATTGAAATATTTTATCAAATTAAATACAACTTTTTAAAATGAAAAGTTATTCTCCATATTTTTAATAAAATAACCATTAATTGAGAAATCATATTTCTAATAATGAAATTATTTCCATACATTTATTTATTCATTTTCTCTAAATTGTTCTTATATTATTAAAAAATAAGAATTAACTGCAAAAAGGAAAATTCAATAAATTATCAATTTATTCTTATTCCAAGTCCATTTAAAATTTGGAAACACAATAATCATAAATTCCCCAAATTTATTCAATTAGTCAATTAAAATTAATTAAATCATATTTTAAATTTTAATTCTACGTAATATCGACCAGAGTTGTTACACAAGAGGTTGCACGTAAAACACATTCATGAGGGATCTTGTATGGACCACCCCAAAGGAGTTTGGGATGACCAAAAATGGTCAACTAATTTATGTTATGAACTTAAGTTTCATGAAGTCGAAGTTGAATCCATTTTATGTAAGTATTGATACGATCCAAAAACTTCAACATAGAAACTGATTATATAAGATAAAATGAAATTAATTAATCGTAAAATGGACATAACCATTAGAATGTTTGATAAAAATTCTCGTACTTTAGCCATGATTTTTTTATCAATATCGAGAAAAAGAACCATTAGTTATAACAATTTCCTCTATTATCAATAATCCATAAATAGTATAAACTCCACCATATGACATGCTGTTTAAATCTAGAAGAGATTCCAAGTATATTATCAAAATATGCTTTTGATAGTTATATTATGAGGAATATGATCCATCGACCATAGGTGTGTCTTTGAAAGGAAGACCGATGCATTTGGAATATAGTAACCAACATTAAGGAGAACAAAGTTGTAAATTTCATTGTTGAAATTAGCATAATAGATTTCATCAGTCAACATACTTAAGTTAATTCGAGTTCTACTCGCAAAATTATCGCCCACTATGACTTTGAATTGTGGTACATCTTGGCTTGGATAGAAATTCTGAATAATAATTTAGAATAAACTGTTTGCATATGATGATCAAAATGTCACGATGTTAGTGGGAGTGATAATTAAGTTGTAAGTATTGGATAAGATCCAAGAAGCGATCTTTGATAAGCGTTTGAGTTAAGAAAATATTTTGACATAGAAATTAAATAGTTTGATTTTCAATCAAAGTGCTGAGGAAGTGTGTATTTGTAAGAAAGCATATTAAGGATACTAAGATATTTCTAAACAATATGTAAGACAACGGACTACTGATTATTAATGATGTACTCATGTTAAAATTAGTTTTAGTTTGGATGTCGTTGTAGGATTTGAAAATGATATCTTTAATGACTAGTGTAAAAGGATGTTGGGATTGTTCTGAATGATATACATGCACATTATATTAAAATGTTAATTATACTCTAATGTTTAATTCTATATTGGACATTGTGTTAAGTCAATCCTAATTTCAAACTAAAATATACTTTAATGTTTGCTTATTCAGCCAAACAAGTTTGAAATTTGAATTTATTAATTGATTTTGCATCATAATACACATACATAGAAAAACCTAATTTTGTAATCATATATATATATATATATATATATATATATATATAGATACACACACATATATGTCTAAACTATATATATGTGGTATTATTAATATATGTATACAAACCATACATACATATATTATAATACATCTAAACAGATTTATATACTTAGGTATTTACATTCCCGATACATATATAAATTATCTTATGTATATGTAAGTACAATATATATGTATGTACAATAGATATAAATCCCAATATCTATATGTATATATATGGTTATACACATGTTCATTTTATTACTATATTTTCATGTCATACTTATGTTCCATTGTGCAATATATCCCTATGTGTTAATACGACCTTTCACATACCAAAAGTTGCAAAACAAAACTCCAAATTAATTGCACACTTATATCACATGTATAACCTCTTATTTATACCCAAAAATAGGAATTTGACTTTTCATCTAACTAATCAATAGAAAACAAAACCCCTAATTAATTACATGCTTGTCACATTTATAATCTATTAATTCACATCTCATAAATAAGAATTAGACCTTTCACATGCCTAAATGTTATTATGTTATGTTATGAATACACACACACATACTTGTGCAAACTAGGGGTGAGCACGGTCGATTAACCGACCCGATCGGTTAATATTTTCATTTAACCGTAATTTATGAGCGGTTCGGTTAACCGCGAATCGGTTAATACTACTCGACTAATACCGACCGAACTGATTAATATTAGTCGCGGTTAACCGACGTACTGAATCAGTTAACCGTTGGATTTAAACGGTTAACTGAATAAACGGTTAACCGAATAAATCTTATTGGTTAACCATTAATATATAAACAGTTAACCACTTAAACTGTTAATCACAACTCATTTTTGAAGCTATACAAATTTAACAGAATATCAATGAAATACACCGACTATTAGACGGTAAAATTATTCACATCATCGGACAATCAGATAATAAATATACAAAGACCAACTATTAAACATTAAATAGATGTAGCAATATAGTTCATACACAGTCCAATAACAAATTCACAGTTTGATAGCATCATACAAAATTACAAATTACAAAGTATGCTCAGTCCAAAATCCAAATACATACATATAATACATGTTACTATAATAAGAAAGAAGCATATAATAAGAAACATAAACATATATCATCGAATACATGTGCATCTCCGAATCCAAACATGATTAAATAAGTCCAGCAGGTCATCACCATTCTCTAGTTTTCCACTTTACAGCAGTAAGAACTAAGAAGCTATACTCTCAGTATGTTGAATTGTTAAAACTCAAAATATGATCCATTTCCTAAAAACTTTACTGCGGTATAGAGTATTTGATTGGAAAAAAGTAGCATCGAAGTCTTTACTCCCTAATACGTACTACTCAGATGATGAATATATGGTTAAGATAGGCTAAAGATGTGTATTTAAGAAAATGTTAATTTGTACTTTGTAACATTCATTTGCATTTATATATTTGGTTTACTACTGTGAATTTACTTTCGCACAATTTAGTTGCACAGTGAATGTGATAGTGATAATATAAAAAGATTAAACTGAAATGCTAACTGTTTATCCATGAGCTCTTATTTTCAAGTCTTATGAAACAATTGAATAATCCATAATAAAATTAATCTACCACAGCTGCACGTATTTGTGAGGCCAACATGTGTTTATATTGATAAAATTCAACCTAGTATTAGATTGAACAATATACTTATATAATGTCTGCCAATCAATTCATTCGAAGTTAAGAACTAAAGCCTATACTATTTAAAAAAATGATGAACATGTTATATTCAAGAAAATGAATCAATTTAATTTAATGATACTGCATTAAATGTAGAACTAAAATAAAATGAGAAGAACTAAAAAATAGTTTAGGATTTACTAAGATCGGTAAAGTTCTCAATACTTCTTAAGATTCTTCGCTTATCCAAGTAAAGAGTATAGCCTATACAAGTATGCAATAAACTAAGGTTCTGAAGCTAAACTACCAGTCAATCAAATTTCATGTTTTATATATGTTTTCCTATAAAGTATAAACTGAGCATTGAGCAATACAGGTAACAAAACTGATATATTTTGTTTTCTATATGTCCATTGCATATCAGCAGCTTATGAGCAACAAGATGTGTTTCCTATGCATATGAACAACAAGATATGTAAGGGTATGAAACAAATAAACATCAACTTACCTTATATACAAGCAATTATATGCATATCGGTTGTAAAAACACATGCAGTTAAACTCTTATTTCATATATGTGAGTCAAAATGAAACCGTGAGATGTGAATCAAAATGAAACAGCTATTTTATATGTGTGAATCAAAATGTAAACATGGTAACATACCATCATTGATAATGTCTCAAACCAATGATGTCTCCTTTGTTAGAGATAATTCAGGGCCTTCATATCCATGTATAAACTCTATAATAACAAACCAAATCAACAAGTAAATAATGTAAATCAACAAGCAGCCTTTTAGTAACTAGCAACAACAAATTCCTATTTACAGTTTCTATTAGTACTTTTTAGTGATAAGCAGTTTTTAGGAACTAACAACTATAAATACAATACTAATCAACTCAAGTACTATCACCGATTTTTATAGGAATTTTGAGTTGATAATATGAGAGAAAAGTTAGGCGTATGGTTGGTTGCTAGGTAAATATGATTTTTACTTCACTGATTTTTTTATTAGGCATATTTCCAAGCGGGCTTAGCTATGAAGTAAACTAGTTCAAAAGAAAATGATATTCCAGGTGGCCTTAAGGTACCTTTTCGATTAGACTAAGTGAACATGTTCACCAGTAAGCAGTAAACAGTTATAAGCAAGCAGTAAACAGTCAAACACTAATTTTAGTATAATTTAACCAAAAGAATTTAACTAAGCAAGTAAGCAAATAAACACAAAGCAAGCGAGTAAGGCTTTTAACTTTTGCTTGATTAAATTCTTCATTAAAATTTAAAAAAATGCTACGTGTAATCTATTGGGTTGTTAAAATCAGACAATAATAATAATTAAAATTTACTTAGTTTTTTATTTTTATTCATCATTCATTTGACTAATTGAAATATAAGATCTGGACTTCTCATAGCATGAAGTAGGTAATGGTTTTTTTTGTGAACATCTATTCCATGTCATCTACTTATATGAAAAACTGACTAAATGCAATATAAATTTAGTTTGAATTTATATAGAACTATAAACTCACATTCCGTTTGCAATTCATATAAGAGTGTAAATTCATATAGAACTAAATTTTGTTTGCAATTTAATTAAGCAAAACGAGAAAGTAATCAATGTCTAAAGAGGATGTAAAGAATATGTGCATTGATGCTGTTCTTTTTCGGGCCTCAAGGCAAAAACCTGTCATTCAAATGGTTGGTGTAGAAGAAGACAGAGATGCTCAAGTCTCCCAAATTTCATGTATCAAAGACGAGACTTATAATTTACAAAAGCAAAATGAGAAGGTTTAATTCACATGTAGTTTAGTTTGAATTGCAATTTAAATGAAAACTAACTAAATGCATAGATAAGCTGACTAATTGAACTATAAATTCACATTTAATTGCATTACAAATGGAAAATTTATATACACGTGTAAATTCATCAGTTGTTGGTTTATTTCAAGTTTAATTGTATAGAAAATGTATACAAATAGATCATACGTATACAAACTGATAACAATAGATCAATAGATTAGAGAACAGTGTAATTGGTAATTACACTATTTTAGAACTTAAGAATGGAATCAATAGATTAATTAATTATTATTTTAGAACAATATACTTACGCGCTTCAATTTAGACTATGGAGAAAGGAAGAGTCGATGTTGGCGATTAGTAGACGAGAGGACGAGCGGATCTAGGTTTTTGACTTCTTTCGTGTGTTTTTTCTAGATCGAGAAATGAGAGTTGGAAGAAGTAGAAAGCGTTAATTATTAGGGCATGCTACTTATCAGTGCGGTATGGGTGTTTACAAATGGGCTAACTGGGATTTGGCCTATGATATTAAAAAAAAATTGGTCGGTTAACGGTTAACCGACCGACCAAATTTTGTTAACCGTTAACCGAACCGAAAATGGTCAGTTATGATCAGTTGGTTAACTGATGATGTCGGTTAATCGTATTTATCAGTTAAGTCAGTTCGGTTAACGTCGGTTAAGTCGGTTAAATGCCCACCCCTAGTGCAAACCCATGCTTCACACACGGTTAGTTTAGAAAGATTGGTCCGTAATATAGATTCAACTAAGTAGAGAGTGGCTACTTACAACAAATCCATATAAAATCATAGAAAATAATGGAAAGGTCTTTAATTCGGTGAAAAATTACATTTATATACCATGATAATATTCAAAATCTCATTGATTCTTATCCAACAAACATTAGAAAATTAGTGCAACTATTTTGAAGATGTAAAATTGGAGGTAGAAAACAATGTTTGATAGGTATGAGCTTAAACTTTAGATAATTTAAGAAAGAATAATAGAAAAGTAATAATAGTGGAAGTTTGCAAGTTTATAACAAACGCGTCGTATTAGAAAACAACAAACAAAATCATTTTAAGTTTAATAGGCACTACATAGTACATAAATTTTTTAATGTTAAGTAACCTTATCCCTAAGAAGGAACAGATGAATGAAACAAAAATCATAGTAACTGCTATTGAATTCATATTTTAGCATTACAACTCACCAAAGCATTGTTAACATAATACCTACGCAAGTTTTTCTTTATATGATGACACTTCTACTTGTCTGTTAAAAGGACATTGGTCGGTGAGATTTATCCATATCTACTTCTTTATGCAATCTATTAAGTTGGGATAATCAAAACTTTAAATTTAAATAACATTAAAAAACATGTCATTACATTATTTGATAAGAATTTACAGAAATATATCCTACCTTAAAATTGAATATGTGAGTTATGACAATTTTGAAATGCAATTGAAATTAAAACGAGTAGTTAACAATTTCATACATGTTGTAACAACCCAGAATTTCTGTCATTTGAAATTCAGATATTTAATTGATTTTAAATATTAACAAGTGAAATTTGTAAGTCGAATGGATTAAATTTCGAATATAGTGATTTAATTGGACAATTAAATTATTAAGTTAATATTTGAAATTCCAGAATTAATTGGAAATTGGGTTTAATGTGTATAAAAATGATTTATAAAGTTATATTAAATCATATTGGAGTTAGTAGATGTTTGTAAACTTTTAAAATTGAATTAAAAGTTAAATTGTAGAAATTGAATATTTTAATATTTAATTGACTAGTGAAAATAGTCATTTTTCAAATAGTCTTAGATTTCAATGAAACCAGTTTCATCGGATCCGTAATGTTATATTATTGTAAGGTTTCAAATTTCGTGTCAATCGGATTTACCATTTGTCCAGGGAAAGCCAAAACGCATCGAAATCGTTTTAAATCGATTTAATTTAAATTTGATCGTTTATTTCCATAACTCGCACATATGACTGAATTAGCTCTCGAAACACGTTCCATTGTGTTCGAAACGCGGGAAACGTCAGCCGACACGCTTCGTTTAGAGTTCGGAAAATTTCGAGTGAATAGTGTTTCATAGAATTTTCTATAAAAGGCCACAACATTTCACAATTTTCAAGCAAACCCTAATCTCCTAAAACCCTGGCCGCCAGTTCAACTATTCCAATGGCCAGAAAACACCCATCTTCATCCCCTCCGATCTCCTCATCCTTCGACTTTCATCAAAGACCATCAACTACAAAAACGTAGAACATCACGAGATCTATCGATCCAACGACTACGATCGAAAACGAGATGATGGATCGACGGGAAATGGCTTGCGTTCGTTCGACCTTTGCAAGCGAAAATCGAGATGGCGGCATAGCCGAGTGCGACGTGGTTCGTGCCGGTGGTGAAGCTCGAGTAGGCGAACACTTCGGAGGTGGTTGATCGACCCCTAGGGTCGTGTGGAGGCGCGATAATTTGTGTAAAATACGGCGGCTATGGGTGGGTTCTTGCGTGCGTTCATCTACCTGGAAACGACGTTGGGGAAGAAGCAATTTTGTGTGACCGAGATCTGCATCTAAGAAATGAACGGCCCAGATTGTAAACGAGGTTTAAAAAGAAAATAAAATTGAAAATTGATTATGTATAAATTCGTATAAACTTTGAAATAGCGTAACTTTTTGATACGTGGTCGAAAACTAACGTAACGAATTGCGTCGGGTTCGTTTTGACGAGCACTATGCAATGGAGCTGGTTTGGAGTCAATTGGGGCTAGTGATAATTTTGGGTAAAATTAAATGCGAGTTTAATTTTAGTCGAAATAAAATACTGCAACCGTTATTGGAAGCACGTTGAGAACTCCTCACTCAATCGAATTGTGTTTCGATTTAAATTTTAAATAGTTAGATTTAAATTTTAAATAGTTAGATTTAAAATTGCTAGGTTGTGTGAATTGAATGATGGTTGTTATCTATTGTGTTGAAATAGACCCTATACGCCGCATATTAAGCGGAGGTAATTATATTAAACACATATACCGCGATATTCCACCTTGAAGTGGAATTGGTATTATATATGTACTTGGAGTTGTGATTTCCCGCATTATATAGAGGATGAGACCCTATTGCGCCGCATAATAGTGGATAGTATTTTATAAATCCCATATACTGCGATATTACACTTCGAAGTGGAATTGGTATTGTGCTAACATCTGTGGATGCAGGGAAACAGGTTGGAGGGATCCAACTGGATTCCTCAAACATTTGAAATTGTTTCATATGTTGTGTGTTGATTTTTTTATAATCTCCGTGTGATTATCTTTGGGATTGAGATTGTTGAAGGCTACGGATTAGCCGGATATATTTTTGGTATCGTTGGATACCAGAAATAAAGAAAAATTGGATTGTTAAAATTCAAGTTGAAAGTTTATTTTAAAACTTATTTTGGAGAATTGGATAAATTTAAAAGGGAGTTTTAAAAAGATAAAAGTCTTATTTTTGAACTATATTGAATTAAATTTCAAATTTGAGAAAAAGGGCTTGGTAAAGGGATTTTTATTAATATTATTATAAGTTGAAGAATTTATTAAAAAGTTGGATTTTTAAATAGATTTGAAGAGATAAAGACATTTATTTTAAAAAGGAAATGATTTTGTAAATTCATTGGAAATTTATAAGGAGAAAGTAATCCTACTTATGAATGTTTGAATCGTATTAGATGTTGAATTGTTTGATATCTCAAATATGTGATGCTTTGTAATACATCCTGATTTGTGTTGTGATCTGTAAATTGTTTATCTGTAATATATGTATATCTGTGAT
Source organism: Allium fistulosum (assembly GCA_030737815.1). Classification (NCBI taxonomy): domain Eukaryota; kingdom Viridiplantae; phylum Streptophyta; class Magnoliopsida; order Asparagales; family Amaryllidaceae; genus Allium; species Allium fistulosum. The sequence continues at coordinate 1,220,122,682 of CM060902.1, forward strand.
CTATGAATGATAAATAAGCGTTATAGTTTATACCGCTTATCAATTATATTGTTATATTTGATCTGTGATGGTTGGATGTTGTTGCACTATTGTGTTAAACCCTTGGACTACACAATACACACACAAATGTGGATTTCACGTGGAAATCAGTTAAGTCACAGATTTTTTACAATTCTAAAAATTGAATTTTGAATCCAAATTAGTTTTGGAAATTGGAATTGAAAGTTTTTGAAAATGAGTTTCAAAAATAAAAGTTATTTTAAATAACTTAATAAAATTGAGATTTGAATAATTAGATTTAAATTTGAATTCAATATTTGAAATTGAATTCAATAATTTGGGAATTTTGGTTTAAAGGATTGTACCAGTTATAAATGTGTTTTATATGGATTTTTAACCATTTAAAATATGGTTTTGGAAATTTAAATTTAAATCTAAGATTTGTACTTGGATGGCTTTAAACTGTGTAATTGTAACCAGTTTTTCCCAAAATGAAAACTATCTGTTTTCAAATAATAACAGCTTTCATAAAGTGAAAAGATTTCCAATTTGTATCGAAACATTTCAAGTTGAAATCAAATTGTGAATAGTTTGGAAAAACTATGAATTAACCTTTATGAAGATGATTAAGCTTTATTTTGAAATCAAAGAAGATTTTAAAAGGTTTATCTTTTATATTATAAAAGACTTGAATTGTGAATAGTTTTGAAAGCTATAAGTTAAATCTTGATTTAAAGATTTAATGGGTTAATCCAATTGAAATGGGAAATGATTTGGGAATCTGTGAATGAATCTTTGTGAAATTGGGTGAACTTTGTGAAGTAAATCTTTTTGTTTAAAGATTTGAAATGGTAATTTGTTTAAACCATTTAAAGGAAAGGTTTGGGTAATAAGTTATGACTTAATTGAAATCCCTATATCCATATGTTTTAAATATTGTGCTCACTATTCGGTTTAGCCGGGAAAGGACCTTTGTGTCATATAACCCATTCCGAATAAGTGATACGACGATATGGATCGCATTTGAAGACCGATGGTGAAGACCGGGTATTTGTGAAAACGATAGGATGACCTATCGATTATCTCTGCACTGTTAGCTACGGTATAGAGATTTCCTTTGTGATTGGAAGTTCGATCGGGATTGTGAATGTAACGACCCAGAATTTTCGACCCCGAAAATTCCAGATAGTTAGGAAAAAAAAGAAAAAGATAGAAGAAGAAACAGAAACAAAACACAGAATCTCACATTCGCAGCAGATCAAAATATAATATCAAATAATAACAGTTATACAAAGGAAATCTGTACTTGTCAAATTACACTTTAATACATCAGAGTTACAACATATACACAATCACTGGACAAATACAATCAACATGTCCCAGACAAACTACCATATATCACAGTGGGATACACTCCATACGTTCCTGCCATCCAGCTCGCCCCCTGAGCTCCAGAACGTCCTTACCTGGAAATCTGTAATACTCGGTCTGACCCGAGCATTACATCAAAGTAACACCCGGGTCAGGCTGGAAACCAGCGTGAGTAAACCCATCTAACATGAAATTCTGATGCACAAAGCACACTTAAAACCCGGGATAACTCGTACATCACTACGAGTTCATTATCAGTTATAGTCAAAACCAATTTCACACATCAATCCCTAAGCATCATTACTTAGTTACAATGGTCCAGTTCGCTTAAATTGTTCCATTTCAGCCTATTGATTTAACATATCAAATCTATATAGAATTATAGTAGATTATAAATCGAAGTGGTTTCGGGTATTTACTAATATCCGACTCCGGTCTCTTCGAATTCCATGTCATCTTAATCCGAGTTATTTGAGTGAATACAATTCCATTTATATCCAAAATTCGTACTTACATAGCTATTTATCTCCGATAGACATATCATAGTTTAACCCAATCACATATCAGGGATATCAACTAATCTATGCATACCATCTCATTTAATCATTCAGCCATTCATAAGCAATATTAATTCGTCATACTATTCTAATTAATTTAAATAAATTAAATTAACCACTTCAATCACCTTTTAGATCCTGCTTACTTATCATTAATCAATTACAGACCATTAATTAATTATCCTTTAATTACCCATAAAACTTCCATAATTGCTTCCCTTAATTAACCTCAAATCACTTCTATTAAGTAATTTCCCTCAAATTACCTTTATTAATTAACCACTAATTACCTCATTAAGTAATTATCTCTTTATTTATCATCTTCATTAATTAATCACATTAATTAATTAACCTTAATTAATTACATTCATTAATTAACTCTAAATTATTTGATTAACCTTAATTAATTATCTAAGTAATTAATCCTTAATTACTTTCCTTAATTACTTTTATAAAGTAATTATCCTCTTAAATTTATTTCATTTAGCAATTACACATTAATTACTTACACTAAGTAATTCACTTAATTAATTTCAAGTTTATCCTTAATTAATTAACCCAATTAATTTTCTTAAATTAATTTCCTAAATTAATTAATCATCTCTTAACCACTAGTTAATGACCCCAACATTAACTACCCATTAATTACTTGCTCTAAATAATTATCTTTTAATTATTTAAATCTTTGAAAACTTGATTATCATTCCCTTTAAAAACTTATTCATTTTAAATATATTAAAAACTTAGTCAAACATTTTTTTGAAAACTAAATTACTTCCAAAATTTCCAAACTTTAAACTTATTCAAACTTTTCCTTTGAAATCAAATTATCTAAATAACTTAAAAATCTTTAAATACTTTGAAAACTTGTTGGAAACATTTTGATTTTGAAACAAATCATTTTAAATAGCTTTCAACTTTCAAACCCTTTAAAACTTGGTTTTATTTGCTTTAAATCTTTGAAACTCTATCTACTTCAAAATTTTTAAACCTAAACAACGTTTTACATTTAAATTTCAAAAAGCCTGGCTCGAAATACTTAAACCCGAGCCCAAACGATCCAAAACCGAACACATTCCCGAGCTACTCGCGAACCTCTTTCCTTCGAGACAACCACTACACGACTTCGAGACCTAACTCGAGCAACCCTATCTTCTTCCTCGATCACAAAATACCCAGATACTCAATCATACGCGTGCACGTGCACGAGAACTCCGACCACCTCTAGTCCTCGTCGAGACCACCAACACGATGTCGACGACCTCCTCTATGCTTCCGACCACCCAGTACTTTGGCACGAACAAGGAAACGACTTCGAGCTTACTAAAGCTCCACTGGAACAAACCCAAACACCCATAACCACCTCGACCCGCCGCCTCAGGCCACCAGAGATCACGAAACTCCGACCAGTGCTCCGCCTAACTCCTACGCCTCGATTCCCACCGGTGCGATCGCTTCCGGTGCCTTGACGACACTGCAGCAAATCAAATTCCGACCATGACCTCAAACTGGGTTTAAACCCTAAACCCTCGACATACCGCCGCATCGATGAATTATAAATTCATCGAGTATTTTTCTGATGATCCCCTACCACCCAGCATGCTCCAGTTACGATCACGAGACCCATCTCCTCTTCGATTGCCAGAATTTGATGAAATATGTGATTCCGTTCAACTCACGACTCCTACCTCAATTTAAACTTAAAAATCATGATACTTCTTTTAAAATTCATAGTTTTTCAAGACGAATTGGATGCTATAAGTGAATCGAGAAAATATGATACTCGAATTTTGACATTGTTTTGAGTTTTACTGTTTATCTTCGTCCCAGCCAAATCCTTATCAAATTTTACTTAAAAATATTTTTAGAATTTAGATCTTGAGTATACAAACATATTTTGTTTAGATCATATAGCCTAAAAAGATTTAGAGAAGAGCTTTTGAATTTTTTGAACAGGTTTGAAACTTAAAAACCTGGAATAGAGGAATATACAGACATGCACACATTATTCACAGGTAAATATATATGCAGGCATAATTACATACATTTAAACATTTCTCACAGCTTCACTCTACAACATTAGGTTATAGATCAAATTAAAAGTAGTTTACTTACAGTGCAAAAGTAAACAGAGAAGTCCCGAGGTTTTGAAAATCTGGAACTTGCTCTTGCTTTGATCTGTTTTGAACTGAGTTAAATTTGAAGTTGTTGAATCTTGAATTTTCTTCAGATTGCTATTTTCTTCCTTTATTATTATTTTAGATGCTCAGGTTGATTATGAACGAACTGGAATTATGAAGATGATATATACAAAGTTGTACAGGCTGAATATGATGTTGATGCAAGATTTTTATGTACTAATAATACTTTGTTTATACTTTGGCCAGAGATTTTTATTTGCAATATGGAGGCTGAAAGGATTGAAGGCGTGCTATCATTAATTACCCCTGTCCTATTTTACCAGCTTATGCTTATCCTATTTTTCTTTATGTACACACTTATATACACATTAATATAAGGATTCTACTAAGTGTTTATTTCTATATTTACATAACTAAAATTTATTTGAGACATTTATTTTACATTAATACTTATGTTCATTTATAGTTCACATGTTTTAATATATATATATATATATATATAGATTTTATAACCATATTTTTTGTTTTATACTTATGTTTATATTTTAGTTTCTTATGTTACATATATTTATTTTATACTCATGCTTCACATTAATAAGATTTACTTCATTTAAGGTGAATAAGAAAAATTTAACTTTGAATATTTTAAAACTCTTTATTTTCTATTTCCAGATCATAATTTCTTCCATATATACATATATATATAGTTGTTTTTAAAATGATAGGTTTGTATTTCAATTTATTAGATTAAATTCTTATTAAAATAATATTGCCATAATCCCGGTTGTCACAAATATATTACTTATTTATTTACTATAAGATTTACCATCTCTAGAGATTTCATAATTCAATATTTATTATAGCTTTAAAATTAATTTATATATCCCGATATTTTAATTATCAAAAATTTATTCGATTAACTAATTAATATTAATATTTCAAAAATAAAATCAGTTAATTTCCCGACTAACAAACGTCCAAAATCCGGGTTATCACAGTGAATACCCGGATTGCAAGGGCTTCTTTGGAAGTGCCTTCGGTTCTGTTCGAACCCGGAACAGACTTGTATGGTTACATGTCTGACATTACATTTTGAGATATAAAGCTGATTTCTTTCAAATACATTTTTGTTGGTGGTGGAGAATTTATTCTCTTAGCTTAACACCCTTCTCTGAGACGTACGAGCTCAGAGGTTATGTAGTTAAAGGTTATTAGTGATTGTAACAACCCGTATATTTGGACCATTTAAATTGACAATAATCCACACATGTCAACTTAAATAGTACAAAACACGAATCATTAATGGAGTATATGTATATAAATGAGAATCATCACAGAATCACAGAAAATATAACATAACAGAATAGTGCAGCGGAATTACAACAATGTCATAATAGTAGTTCATGAAGCTACTAAGTAAATACAACAATGTCTCAAATAAAAGAAATACAACAACATAGATGTCCAAATAGTCCAAATGGAAAGAACAATACTGATAAAGATAAGATAGTCTTCAAGTCTTCAGCTCCAAATAAGCAGCAACAACAATCCTCAGTCTGATCCGAGCATATGCACAAACAAACACTCGAATCAGGACATATATTCTTATACAGATAATATGGTTAAAAATTTGAAATAACAATAACTCAAAGATGATTGGAATAAGCATCTTTCAGGATCCGATAAACTATCTATATATAGTAGAGTACGATAAGTAGATAATGTCTATCAATAATATAAAGATATCAAAATAGCGTTAAGTCATGGCCCATTCCACCCTTAACACATTTTTATTCCCAAAAGCATATACAAAACCGTAGTTTTCCCAAAACCGAAAGTCACCAGAGGGCAATCCATATACTAAAGGTACAAATCAAAGTCGTAGTGGTAGCGCATAAATGGAATACATGTATGACAAGGCACATGAGGCTATACCCAATGTAGTGATACTACCGTTCGCCTGATCCGGACTGGTGAGAACGCAACGCCGCAGCGCCCGCAACACCGTGAGACAACACTCCCAATTCAAGGGTGCGCACCAATCAATCAAAAAGTAAAAGAATAGTTTACGAAGAAGTGTGTCCACTTGAGGTAGCTAATCCTCCATTGGTCCGGCACAGCTCCTATTTTAGTCATTTCCAATTTGACACAAGTGTCAAGGCTATCCATTATCGTTCACTTTCTTCAATCATCAACGTTCGCCAATCCAACCACTTCATTCTGGATCATCACTTCGTGTATAGTTATTAAAGTGGTTTCCGGTTTAGACAGTGAGTATGTCCCAAACCGACTCCGGTTCCTTTAATAACCTTCGTGATTATAACACCGATTGGTCGTTAATATATTTCAAAACCAAAACAATTTCAATTGGAATTCGTAAATCGACAATTCGTTAGTCTTTCGAAATCAATTTCCAAAATTACGTTTCAAACTTTCCAATTTCAATTTCAACATTTCTAAAATTCAATTTCAAAGTTTCAATTAAAACAATTCAAATATTCATTTCGTTTTGTATATAAGTTCATTCCAAAATCATTTAACCAAATTTAACGTTCAAAACGATTTAAATCAATTAACGCTTTCATTCGATATTCATTAATAAATTTATCCTTAAACAATTGCCAATTCATTACGTTACGTCTTAAGTTCGATTTCATTATCAAAGTTTACAACTTATTTACAATTACACTTGTCAAATCCAATTCTTTAAATTACAAGTCTTTCATTTGTTTTGATAAAGCGCATTCTATTTCTTATCAAAGAAATTCCTTTCAAATTTCAAAACTTGGTTAAAACTTAATTTCACTTGTTCAATAATTCAATTTCTCTTAATAAAGATATTCAATTCAATTTAATTAAAATTCGATCTCATCAAATTTTCAATAATTTTAAATCTAAATTATTAATCATTTCAAACTCATTCATTAATAATTTCAAACTTAATTGTTAATAAATTCAAAAATTCAATTATTAATTATTTCCAACTACGTTATTAATAATTTCACAACTTAACTATTAATATTTTCAAAAGTTAATTTATTAATAATTTTCAAAACTCTTATTAATAATTTCAAAAATTAATTATCAAATAATTCTAAGTTTAATTATTAAATAATTAAATTTTAAACAATATTCTTTTTGTCAATTACTACTTTAATATTCGTTCCAAACTCAAGTATTCACATTTACATTCATTCGAATTTAAATTTCAAATTATTCAAAACTTTGTTATTCGTCAAATGAAACTTTATTTTATTTAAATCAAAAACATTTGACCAATCGGGTTTTATTTTAAATTTTCTATCCTAAGTCAAATTGTTTGGGTATTTATCATTTCAACCCGATTCCATTTAAATTCAAAAATCAAAACATACAAAGGGAACTTGCAGTGTGATAGCTGGGATGGTGTCAAAGTAAATAAACAAGCAATAGCATCCATTCACAACAATTCAACAATTTCAAATAATCCCGAAATAATCGTATTAATTCGCGTTTGTTATTTACGCCAATTAATATAACTATTTCTAGAATCTACTCTATCATTTCAAGTAGATTAAAGATTATAACATTACGGTTTCACTTGTCGTTCAATTTCAATTACAACAGTTAATTCAATACGTTCAATAGTCCAAAGTGACATTACTCAAATTCTACGTGTCAATTAACTTAACAATTTAAAGGGTCAATTTAATTAATCAATATTCATCATATAAAGGGGTCAAGTTAACAATCAAAATTCGACATATATAATTCATTTTAAATCGTTAATCATCCTATATCCAATTTTTAACTTGCAATAATTTATCACTTAACAATAACAATTAACATCCAATTCAACATCACATAGCAATCATTTTTCAATTCAAACTTGCATAAGAATATAGTCGTGAAAATTAATTCACCTTTCGTGGATAAAGAAATTAGACGGCGAAGCACGAAGAAGTAAGAGTAGAGTCGGTACAGCACGAACAACGGACACTGTAATATCGACAAAAGAAAACGATATTAATACAATGAATGTTGTATATAATTTATAAATTTATATAAATGCGCTTACCGAGGACGGAGAAAAGAACAAAAGCTAAAGATCGATGCTGCTGCGAAAGAAATCAGTCGGTCGCTGCAACAACAAGCAAAGAAAAGTCGGTTACCAATTACTCAACAAATTTGATGCCGATCAGATTCATTTTTTTTTTTACACACGAACACACTAACACAACTACACCACTCACGTACAACATATTTTCCACCTTACTTCCCGTTTCTATACAACTCTTAACCAACACACGCACACAACTTTCTATACATATTTTTCCACCCTACCTCCAACACAAACACACTCATGCTTGCATCTACTTACTCACGCATGCACTAATGTTTGAGAAAAAAACAAACAGACCCCACTTCATAAACGCACATGCCTAACCCCATCTTCCCATCATGCAATACACACACGCAACACACATGCACTCAAACACAAAAATGCACACACGCTCAAAGAACAAAACACACACACACTCAACACATAACGCACACACTATACAGCACGTATGAACACACACGTATAAACACACACGCAGCAACACATCGCGGTCCAAGCGAAGCCAGGGAGGACTGGGGATGGCTGGCGGCGTGAGGAGGCGTGGGCTGGAGGGTGGCAGCGACGTGGATGGGCGGTGGATCAGGTGATACGGTGGGAGGTGGGGTTGCTGGCTGGTGGCGTGTGGACGTGGGGTTGCTAGAGGATGGGGTGAAGGGAGGCGGAACGGTGGTAGGTGGCAGCGAAGTCAGTGGGCTGGGTAGTGGTTGTGGGAGGGAGGCAGTGCGTTTCAGGGGGTTCGGCGTTGGTGGCAGCCGTGGTGGAGGTCAGGGGGTGTGGGCGGTCAGTGCGTCAGGAAGTGGCGGAGCGGGGTTTGGCAGAGAGGAGGCATGGACGATGGGTTAGGGGCTGGCGGTGGTTGGTGCTCTCGCACGCACGGCGGGGCAGTGGAGGTTGGCCGGGACTATGAGCTGGAGGGAAGAATAGGTTGGGAAGTTGGATGAATTTGCTGTCTGCCGTGCTCTTTGAATTTCCAAAACAGAGAAAGCAAAAAAGGAAGAGGAAGAATGAAAAAGAATGGGAAAACGTTACCTGCCACTTATCTTGAAAAGTTGATTTGTTTGAAATGAAAAGAAGGAACAGTAGAAAATGAGAATGGGAATAGTTGTCGTTAACTTAAACAATGCGGTACGTTATAAATTTCAGTTTGAGTTTCCCAAGCGTTGCCCTGGTCCCCAAGTTTCCCCAAGTTCCCAAACGTCTCTATCAATTCCCAAAGCAACTTACTAGCTTCCAACCAACCAATTTAAACGTTAGTTCAGATTATATTTTCCAATTTCTTTTGTAAATGGGCTGAGATTTTATTTAACCGGTCCGTTCGGAACCGTTAAATCAACGCGATGGATTTTTGTCGGACTCCGATTGGTCAGAATAAATATACCATTTTGATCGGCGTGACAATGCGCTTCCAACGGTACACAGGTTATTGCGATACGATGATTTTATAAAATTTGCATTTACGCCGCTTAAATTGTACGATTTGCAAATTAATTTAAACGGAGCAGGCGATGACAGTTTTAGACGAAACGAATTACATAATCTTGATCAGGATAATTTTTACAACATAGCTATGTAAAAATAATTGGATTTGGAAGATAAATTTTACGCAGCTTTATATGGACTGATATACAGTAAAACGCGAACGGATTTTTCTGTAATATTTTTCAACGAAACTTTTTCTATGTCCATATCTAACTAGACGTATGTCATAAATAAAGTTTGGACGTAAATTGAGATCGTTATAATTTCAAAATTTTTATTGAAACGATGAATTTAAAATTTTAATTTGGGTCGAAAATTAGGGTCGTTACAATCTCCCCCACTCAAAACTTTTCGTCCTCGAAAAGGAACGAGACGAGTGAAGTAGAAATGAAATAAGTAGAAAAGTCAAGATAGATTTCGAGAAATTTTGAATAATACCTGAAATTAATAGTTCGGGGTTTGAATCCCGAATACTATCCTCAGTTTCCCATGTGCAATCTCGCTCATCTACGCTCCACTGTACTTTGACGAGATTTACCGACTTCCTTTTGAGTTGCTTTGTCTCACGATCAACTATCCGAAGCGGCTTTCGCTCAATAGTCAAGTCTGGCTCAATAACTATCTCATCCAACTGAGCAGTAGGGATGGTCATAGATGGATCGTGTACAACCTTGCGAAGATGTGAGACGTGGAACACGTTGTGCACACCGGCGAACTTCTCTGGCAATGCAACTCTATATGCTAATGTTCCGACCCTTTCGGTAATCTCAAATGGACCAACAAATCTGGGAGCTAATTTCCCTTTCCTTCCAAATCGAACAATATTCCTCAAAGGCGACACCTTCAGAAATACTCTGTCTCCTACACTGAATTCGAGATCTCTTCTCCTTTTGTCAGCATAGCTCTTCTGTCTATCCTGTGCCGTCTTTATCTTCTCTCTGATTTCTTCGACTTTCTCAGAAGCTTCCATAATCATTTCTGGTCCAAGCACTAATCGATCCCCAGATTCTATCCAACAAGCTGGCGATTTGCACGGCCGTCCATATAAGGCTTCGAACGGTGCCATACCAATGCTTGCCTGGTTATTGAAGATAATTAATTCAAATTCAAATATACTTATTCAAATTTGAAATTCAATTTCTTTACCTGGTAACTATTATTATAAGTTAATTCTACCAAGTGAAGATGGTCTTCCCAAGATCCACCAAAGTCAATAATACAAGCCCGAAGAAGATCTTCCAAAATCTGATTCACCCTCTCAGTTTGGCCATCTGTCTGAGGATGATATGCTGTGCTCAGATTCAGTTTGGTGCCCAAAGTATCCTGGAATGCTTTCCAGAATTTACTGGTGAAAATAGGATCTCGATCGCATACAATACTAGATGGTACACCATGAAGTTTAACAACTTCCCTCATGTATATCTCGGCCAAACTCGAAGCTGTACGAGTGGTCTTGACTGGAATAAAGTGAGCGGACTTCGTCAGTCTATCGAAAATCACCCATATGCTTTCATTACCCTTTCTAGTCCTTGGTAGCCCATCAATAAAGTCCATAGAAATCTGCTCCCATTTCCAACCTGGAATCTCTAGCGGTTGGAGCAATCCTGCTGTCTTTCTGTGATCAGCTTTAACTTGTTGGCAAGTGGTGCACCTGCTAACATAGGTAGAAATATCGCGCTTCATCCCACTCCACCAATATAACTTCTTCATATTCTGGTACATTTTCGTGACACCGGGATGAAATGAAAGCGAAGACTTATGATTTTCTCGCAGCACTTCCTGTCTAAGACCATCAACATTAGGAACACATTCGATTATCAATCCTCAAGATTCCATTACTATCAACATGTGCACCCACTTTATTATCAGCATTTTCAACTCTGCCAAGAACTATTTCTTTGATGCGATAAAGCAAAGTGTCCTCGTATTGTTTGGCTATAATACGATCCATAAGAGCTGGGGAGACGGAAAGCTGGAATAACATTCCTTCAACAAGATTACAACATATCATAGCTTGGTTTCTGCTCAAAGCATCGGCTACGGCATTTGCTTTCCCCGGAGTGTAGTTAATATCAAGATCATATGCAGCTAGAAATTCGAGCCATCGGACTTGTCTCTGATTCAAATCCTTTTGCGAGAAAATATATCTCAATGACTTATGGTCAGTGAATAACTCGAATTTTGTTCCCAATAGATAGTGCCTCCATAGCTTAAGAGCAAATACAACCGCAAGAAGCTCTAAATCGTGGGTTGCGTAGTTTGTTTCATGGGTATTTAACTGACGACCAGCATAGGCAATAACTTTTCCTTTCTGCATTAAAACTGCTCCAAGTCCATCTCGACAGGCATCTGTATAGACGGTCAATCCTTCGCAACCATCAATAACTGTAAGAACCGGGGCAGATGTCAACTTTCGCTTCATCTCATTGAAAGCTGCTTCGCACTTTTCGCTCCAAATAAATTTCACATTCTTTCTGGTCAGTGCGGTAAGTGGTGCGGCAATACGGGCAAAGTTTTCTATAAATCCGCGGTAATAGCCGGCCAAACCCAAGAAACTGCGGATGTCTGTAGGAGTTTTGGGAGTCTCCCAATCCTGTAAATTCCAAAGATTCGAATTAAGAAATTGATAAGTTGGTTTGATAGAATTGACAAGTATGAATGGAACTTACATTGATTACGGCGATCTTAGCTGGATCGACCGAAATCCCATTTTCTGAAACAATATGGCCAAGAAATCGAACTTCATCTTTCCAAAAATGGCATTTTGAAAACTTGGCTTTAAGCTGATGGCTGCGTAGAGTTTCAAGAACAAAAGCCAAATGTGACTTATGCTCTTCCTCGTCCTTAGAGAAGACAATAATGTCATCGATGAAAACAAGAACAAACTTGTTAAGAACATCCCGGAAAACTCTATTCATTAAGTCGACGAAATAAGCTGGAGCATTAGTAAGACCGAACGGCATAACCAGCCATTCAAAGAAACCAGTCTCAGTGCGGAATGCTGTCTTAGGAATACTCTCCTCGGCAATTCTGAGTTGGTGAAAGCCAGTAGCCAGATCGAGTTGAGAGAATACTTTAGCTCCATGGAGCTGGTCGAATAGATCGTTGATGCGGGGCATTGGATATCTGTTCTTGTGTGTGAGCTTGTTCAGCTCTCTATAGTCCACACACATTCTGAGGGAACCATCTGATTTTGTGACGAACACTACTGCAGCACCCCATTCTGAATGACTTCGCCGAATCAAGCCTTTAGAAAATAAGTCTTCAATTTGAGCATTCAGTTCAGCTTTTTCTTTAGGAGCCATTCTCCGAGGAGGGAGAACTACTGGTCGGGCACCAGGAATAAGGTCAATGCGGAATTCAATTTCCCGCGGTGGTGGTAAAGAATTGACTTCTCCAAATACATCAGAAAAGGATTGGACCACTGGAGTAGAGCTTAGTTCATTTGGATGGGAGTCAAGTGAAAATATAAAACTCCCAGCATATTCTTGAGGTGATTTGCCTTCTATAACCAAAGGCATGCCCTGGTCATCGATGAGAGAGACTGTTCGAGCTTTGCATGAGATATTGGCTTCGAACTTCCGTAGCCAATCAATGCCTAATAGTATATCGAATGCTTCGAATCCGAGGACATAGAAATTCCAAGTGAAGTGGTGAATGCCATGCATAAGAGTGACATATTTACAAACCCTTTTAAGGTTAGCGGGCCCTCCAATAGGGTTTGATACACATAAGAAGGTAGATGAAAGAATGGGTTCCAAACCAAGTTTATTGCACAAATCAATAGATATGAAACTATGTGTTGCTCCGGTATCAAATAGGACTTTAACTGGTAAAGTGTGCAACATAAAAATACCCTGTAATGTACCTTGGTTATCAGTAGGAGCAGGTGGGGTAGGTGGATCATGGGCTGAAGAAGTCATAGCAAAAACCTTGGTCGTCTTTCCCTTTTTGTACATGGGACAATCCCTCTTGAAATGGCCTGGCTGCAGACATACGTGACAGAGATCGTTCCTAGTATTCTGAGGCGGCGGAACAGCGGCACCGGCAGATGTTGGACAGCTGTTGGTGTAGTGACCCCTCTGGTCGCATTTGAAACAAGTGATGGAGGATAAGTCAATAGGCTTCTTTTGAGAATAGCCAAGCCCAGATTTCTACTGCCAATTCTTCTTCTGTTGCTCAAAATTTTGCTTCCTCTTTCCCGACTGATTAGCTGGTGTCTGAGTAACTGAGGCTTTGGGGACAGATGTTCCCTTGGGCTTTCCCTCGTATCGAAGAGCAAAATCCATCAACTCAGTGAAAGTTCCATGGACATGAGCGGTGAGGAGCTCGTAATACTCTGGGCGTGCGCCATGTATGAACTTCTCGTTCTTCAGTAGAGGTGTGTCAATCAAGCCAGGTCCGAACTTGGAGAGTTCGTTAAACCTCCTTTCGTACTCAGTAAAAGTCATGTTGCCCTGCTTGAGATCCATGAAAGACCGATAGAGTTGGGCCTTCCCAGCAGCTGGCATCCACTGAGCCATGAAAGATTCCCTATTACAAATGATATGAAACGAATCAAAATTTATGACGAGATAAGAGAGGAATTTATTTAGTAGGAATTTTAGATAGATCACTACCTAAACTGGGCCCAAGTGATGGTTTCCTCATCAGTTCGAGAAGTGACTGATTCCCACCAATCTTGTGCAGCATCCTGAAGCTGCCAAGCGGCCAACTTGCGCTTCTGAGCATCTGCGATCTCTAAGCCAGAAAAGATCCTCTCCAAACTCTTTAGCCATTGTTGTGCTTCGATAATACTTTCGGAGCCAGTAAATTTGACTCCTCCAAGCTGAGTATACTCCTTGCTAAGAGTGGAGAATCGGACTGCGGGAGCTGGAGCATGTGGACCAGGAGCATTTCCACCCCTGCCTCTAACATTTCTTCTGGTAGCCATCCTGGAATACCAAAAGTGATTTAGAATCAAAGATAGAAATTTATAGAACTTAAGGAAATTCTATTCAACGAATTCAATAAGAAAGATGAATCAAAGGAGGTGGATTCTGAAATGATTCTCCTCATTCTAGGGTATGTTCACCCTATCTCTAATGAGCTTTAAACTCCACAGGCTAAGGTTATCGGGAACCAAAGCTCTGATACCAACTGTAATAACCCGTATATTTGGACCACTTAAATTGACAATAATCCACACATGTCAACTTAAATAGTACAAAACACGAATCATTAATGGAGTATATGTATATAAATGAGAATCATCACAGAATCACAGAAAATATAACATAACAGAATAGTGCAGCGGAATTACAACAATGTCATAATAGTAGTTCATGAAGCTACTAAGTAAATACAACAATGTCTCAAATAAAAGAAATACAACAACATAGATGTCCAAATAGTCCAAATGGAAAGAACAATACTGATAAAGATAAGATAGTCTTCAAGTCTTCAGCTCCAAATAAGCAGCAACAGCAATCCTCAGTCTGATCCGAGCATATGCACAAACAAACACTCGAATCAGGACATATATTCTTATACAGATAATATGGTTAAAAATTTGAAATAACAATAACTCAAAGATGATTGGAATAAGCATCTTTCAGGATCCGATAAACTATCTATATATAGTAGAGTACGATAAGTAGATAATGTCTATCAATAATATAAAGATATCAAAATAGCGTTAAGTCATGGCCCATTCCACCCTTAACACATTTTTATTCCCAAAAGCATATACAAAACCGTAGTTTTCCCAAAACCGGAAGTCACCAGAGGGCAATCCATATACTAAAGGTACAAATCAAAGTCGTAGTGGTCGCGCATAAATGGAATACAAGTATGACAAGGCACATGAGGCTATACCCAAGGTAGTGATACTACCGTTCGCCTGATCCGGACTGGTGAGAACGCAACGCCGCAGCGCCCGCAACACCGTGAGACAACACTCCCAATTCAAGGGTGCGCACCAATCAATCACAAAGTAAAAGAATAGTTTACGAAGAAGTGTGTCCACTTGAGGTAGCTAATCCTCCATTGGTCCGGCACAGCTCCTGTTTTAGTCATTTCCAATTTGACACAAGTGTCAAGGCTATCCATTATCGTTCACTTTCTTCAATCATCAACGTTCGCCAATCCAACCACTTCATTCTGGATCATCACTTCGCGTATAGTTATTAAAGTGGTTTCCGGTTTAGACAGTGAGTATGTCCCAAACCGACTCCGGTTCCTTTAATAACCTTCGTGATTATAACACCGATTGGTCGTTAATATATTTCAAAACCAAAACAATTTCAATTGGAATTCGTAAATCGACAATTCGTTAGTCTTTCGAAATCAATTTCCAAAATTACGTTTCAAACTTTCCAATTTCAATTTCAACATTTCTAAAATTCAATTTCAAAGTTTCAATTAAAACAATTCAAATATTCATTTCGTTTTGTATATAAGTTCATTCCAAAATCATTTAACCAAATTTAACGTTCAAAACGATTTAAATCAATTAACGCTTTCATTCGATATTCATTAATAAATTTATCCTTAAACAATTTCCAATTCATTACGTTACGTCTTAAGTTCGATTTCATTATCAAAGTTTACAACTTATTTACAATTACACTTGTCAAATCCAATTCTTTAAATTACAAGTCTTTCATTTGTTTCGATAAAGCGCATTCTATTTCTTATCAAAGAAATTCCTTTCAAATTTCAAAACTTAGTTAAAACTTAGTTTCACTTGTTCAATAATTCAATTTCTCTTAATAAAGATATTCAATTCAATTTAATTAAAATTCGATCTCATCAAATTTTCAATAATTTTAAATCTTAATTATTAATCATTTCAAACTCATTCATTAATAATTTCAAACTTAATTGTTAATAAATTCAAAAATTCAATTATTAATTATTTCCAACTACGTTATTAATAATTTCACAACTTAACTATTAATATTTTCAAAAGTTAATTTATTAATAATTTTCAAAACTCTTATTAATAATTTCAAAAATTAATTATCAAATAATTCTAAGTTTAATTATTAAATAATTAAATTTTAAACAATATTCTTTTTGTCAATTACTACTTTAATATTCGTTCCAAACTCAAGTATTCACATTTACATTCATTCGAATTTAAATTCCAAATTATTCAAAACTTTGTTATTCGTCAAATGAAACTTTATTTTATTTAAATCAAAAACATTTGACCAATCGGGTTTTATTTTAAATTTTCTATCCTAAGTCAAATTGTTTGGGTATTTATCATTTCAACCCGATTCCATTTAAATTCAAAAATCAAAACATACAAAGGGAACTTGCAGTGTGATAGCTGGGATGGTGTCAAAGTAAATAAACAAGCAATAGCATCCATTCACAACAATTCAACAATTTCAAATAATCCTGAAATAATCGTATTAATTCGCGTTTGTTATTTACGCCAATTAATATAACTATTTCTAGAATCTACTCTATCATTTCAAGTAGATTAAAGATTATAACATTACGGTTTCACTTGTCGTTCAATTTCAATTACAACAGTTAATTCAATACGTTCAATAGTCCAAAGTGACATTACTCAAATTCTACGTGTCAATTAACTTAACAATTTAAAGGGTCAATTTAATTAATCAATATTCATCATATAAAGGGGTCAAGTTAACAATCAAAATTCGACATATATAATTCATTTTAAATCGTTAATCATCCTATATCCAATTTTTAACTTGCAATAATTTATCACTTAAAAATAACAATTAACATCCAATTCAACATCACATAGCAATCATTTTTCAATTCAAACTTGCATAAGAATATAGTCGTGAAAATTAATTCACCTTTCGTGGATAAAGAAATTAGACGGCGAAGCACGAAGAAGTAAGAGTAGAGTCGGTACAGCACGAACAACGGACACTGTAATATCGACAAAAGAAAACGATATTAATACAATGAATGTTGTATATAATTTATAAATTTATATAAATGCGCTTACCGAGGACGAAGAAAAGAACAAAAGCTGAAGATCGATGCTGCTGCGAAAGAAATCAGTCGGTCGCTGCAACAACAAGCAAAGAAAAGTCGGTTACCAATTACTCAACAAATTTGATGCCGATCAGATTCATTTTTTTTTACACACGAACACACTAACACAACTACACCACTCACGTATAACATATTTTCCACCTTACTTCCCGTTTCTATACAACTCTTAACCAACACACGCACACAACTTTCTATACATATTTTCCCACCCTACCTCCAACACAAACACACTCATGCTTGCATCTACTTACTCATGCATGCACTAATGTTTGAGAAAAAAACAAACAGACCCCACTTCATAAACGCACATGCCTAACCCCATCTTCCCATCATGCAATACACACACGCAACACACATGCACTCAAACACAAAAATGCACACACGCTCAAAGAACAAAACGCACACACACTCAACACATAACGCACACACTATACAACACGTATGAACACACACGTATAAACACACACGCAGCAACACATCGCGGTCCAAGCGAAGCCAGGGAGGACTGGGGATGGCTGGCGGCGTGAGGAGGCGTGGGCTGGAGGGTGGCAGCGACGTGGATGGGCGGTGGATCAGGTGATACGGTGGGAGGTGGGGTTGCTGGCTGGTGGCGTGTGGACGTGGGGTTGCTAGAGGATGGGGTGAAGGGAGGCGGAACGGTGGTAGGTGGCAGCGAAGTCAGTGGGCTGGGTAGTGGTTGTGGGAGGGAGGCAGTGCGTTTCAGGGGGTTCGGCGTTGGTGGCAGCCGTGGTGGAGGTCAGGGGGTGTGGGCGGTCAGTGCGTCAGGAAGTGGCGGAGCGGGGTTTGGCAGAGAGGAGGCATGGACGATGGGTTAGGGGCTGGCGGTGGTTGGTGCTCTAGCACGCACGGCGGGGCAGTGGAGGTTGGCCGGGACTATGAGCTGGAGGGAAGAATAGGTTGGGAAGTTGGATGAATTTGCTGTCTGCCGTGCTCTTTGAATTTCCAAAACAGAGAAAGCAAAAAAGGAAGAGGAAGAATGAAAAAGAATGGGAAAACGTTACATGCCACTTATCTTGAAAAGTTGATTTGTTTGAAATGAAAAGAAGGAACAATAGAAAATGAGAATGGGAATAGTTGTCTTTAACTTAAACAATGCGGTACGTTATAAATTTCAGTTTGAGTTTCCCAAGCGTTGCCCTAGTCCCCAAGTTTCCCCAAGTTTTCCAATTTCTTTTGTAAATGGGCTGAGATTTTATTTAACCGGTCCGTTCGGAACCGTTAAATCAACGCGATGGATTTTTGTCGGACTCCGATTGGTCAGAATAAATATACCATTTTGATCGACGCGACAATGCGCTTCCAACGGTACACAGGTGATTGCGATACGATGATTTTATAAAATTTGCATTTACGCCGCTTAAATTGTACGATTTGCAAATTAATTTAAACGGAGCAGGCGATGATAGTTTTAGAAGAAACGAATTACATAATCTTGATCAGGATAATTTTTACAACATAGCTGTGTAAAAATAATTGGATTTGGAAGATAAATTTTACGCAGCTTTATATGGACTGATATACAGTAAAACGCGAACGGATTTTTCTGTAATATTTTTCAACGAAACTTTTTCTATGTCCATATCTAACTAGACGTATGTCATAAATAAAGTTTGGACGTAAATTGAGATCATTATAATTTCAAAATTTTTATTGAAACGATGAATTTAAAATTTTAATTTGGGTCGAAAATTAGGGTCGTTACAGTGATATACTCCCAATTTGGTAGTGTGGCATGCTGAGTCTTGCTGTGTGATGATTATTTATTGATCATTTGTTTATCAAAGAGTGGCTTTGTGAAAAAGCGTAGCTTTGTGGACGAGACCTCTTCGGACCTCACAACCCGGAAATGGTCGAAACAGGAATGATGCTGCAAGGTTATGAGGGTCGCTCCCTTTAGGGTATGTCATTTCCTTCTGTAAAAGGGTGGTATCAGGTATGGAGCCCTGGTATTTAACCTATGTGGTTGCTCAAATCTCATTTACTGTGTGATTGTTGCTGTGTGATCGAGGCGCCTCGGATAAAGGTCCCAAAGGACCGGGGGGTGGCATATTCGTGTAGTAGTTACCTAGTGTAAGAGGTAACCCGGCCTTGTGTTGGCAGAGAGCAGGTTGACTCTCGGGACGTCCCGCCAGAGGCGTACCCATTGGCAGTAGGAAGTTCCTTAGCCTGACCATTTGTTGGAAATCCATCTTCCAATACGAACCTTGTACGGTATTAGTTGTAGAACCTACCATTTAACATGGCAGCTATAACAGGCATAATATAATGGTACCTATGTTGGCTAAGATTAATATTGTATTTTCGAAAGGATTTTCACACTATGCACTAGTAATAATATCAAAAGAGTTTTTCTTTTGCGTAGTAAGCATATTTGACTATCATAAGAAGAAATCTCCTCCAAGTCTGCGATTGCATTGTGTGTGTGGTGGGAGGTCTTATGGTAGTTTCATTTTCCAAATGCATTGCGGATTTCAATGTTAAAAATTCTTTTGTTGTTTGTTTTAAAGATAAACTATTTTTAGTTCTCACACCAGTCCCATGACTGACCTGGAGTTTATTGTTCCTTTCCTAAACTCTGGGTGCCCATAATTTTCCACACGGGCAGCCTAGAGTCGGTGTAACATCCAGAAATTTTCGACTTTCGAAAATTCGACATCGATACTCACTTTATCGACTGCCGAGCCATCGAATGACGGAAACCCGAAAAGTTATGGTTTTAAAAAGAAGAAAAAGGTAGAAGAAGAAGAAAAGAGTAGAAGAAGAAGAGAAAAGAGAAAGAACAAGAAAATAGAGAAGAACAACAGAACAACATCAGAAGCAGAAACAATATCAGAATCTTACACATCGCAGCGGAACAATATATAATAAATAAACACTAGTCTTTTAAAACAAAGAGCTATATCAGTTTATACATACATCAATCATCAGAGTCAATATACAACAATGGACAGTTATATAACTTGTCCTCATACAGAATACACAGCGGAATAATACAAAAATATAGGTGATACGTTTCGCCATCCAGCTTGCTTCCAAAGCTCCAGAATATCCAGAATATCCTGATAACATAACTCTAGGCTACCCGTGTGGAAATTGGTGGGCACCCAGAGTTTAGAAGGGAAACAATAAACTCCGAGTCAGTCATGGTGACTGGTGTGAGATCGTAAAACAGTTATTTTTCACAAAGAAAATAAAACAAATTCGCAATGCTTTTGGAAAATGAAACTACCATAAGACCTCCCGCCACACACACAATGCAAACGCAGAATTGGAGGAGATTTCTTCTTATGATAGTCAAAGATGCTTACTACGCAAAATCAATTCTTTTTGATATTATTATTAGTGCATAGTGTAGAAATCATTTCGAAAGTACAATATAAATCTTAGCCAGCATAGGTACCATTATAGTATGCTTGCTATAGCTACCATATTAAATGGCAGGTTCTACAACTAAAACCGTACAAGGCTCGTATTGTTTCTTTGGATTTCCAACAAATGGTCAGGCTAAGGAACTTCCTATGCCACGATGGGTACGTCCCTGGAATAGACGACCCGAGAACCTAACGTTACGGTTAGATCTCTGCCAACACAAGGCCGGGTTACCTCTGCAAAAATAGGTAACTACTGACACGCGTATGCCATCCCCCGATCGTAACCGATCTTCCCGAGGATCCCCGATTTCCAACAAACCACATCAAAATAATAATGCAGCAACCACATAGGTTAAGTATCTGGGCTCCATACCATGATACCACCTCTATCCAGAAGGAATGACATACACTAAGGGGCGCTACTCCCTAGAACCTTGCTGCATCCTTCCTGTTTTGACCATTTCCGGGGTGTGAGGCTCGACGAAGTCTCATCCACAAAGCTACGCTTTCTACAAAGCCATGCTTCGGGTCAAACAAATGATCAACCTATGATCACAAAGATATAAGATCAAACAAATGATCATATCACAAATAATCAAACACTGATCATTTCACAGCAACACTCAGTATGCCACGTTACCAAATTGGGAGTATATCGCTGATAAATTTCAACTACATAACCTCTGAGCTCGTACGTCTCAGAGAAGGGTGTTAAGCTAAGAGAATAAATTCTCCGCCACCAACAGATATGTATTTGAAAGAAATCAGCTTAATATCTCAATTTGTAACGTCAGACACACAATCCATACAAGTCTGTTCCGGGATCGAACAGAACCGAAGGCACTTCTCACGAAGCCCTTGCATATCCGGATAAATTTCTAATCACGTTCGGACTTCCCGTCACTAAGGGTGATAAAACCTCTAAATCGGAGATCAGCCGATGTAGAGTAACTCGACGGTAATCCTTCCGTTTTCAAAAATATCCGGTCTTCAACACCGGTCTTCAAATGCAATTCATAACGACGTATCACATATTCGGAATGGGTTATACGACCCCATGGTCCTTTCCCGGCTAACCCGAATAGTGAGCGATTATTCAAAAATAAGTGTGGCATTCAAATTCATCCAATTCACAACAAATACCTATTCAAGGTAATTATTGATAGTCGGTTATTTAACTATCAATAAAGATGCGCGACATCATCAGATTCCAAATAATTTTTCCCAAATTATTTTATCTTCAAAAATATCTTTACTAGATATATAATTTCCACACTTCAAAAATAAATCAACATTTATTTTTCTAAAACAATTCCCCTTTCTTTTATAAATTCCATAGTGAATTTATATTTTCAAAATATCTACTGATATACGATTTTCAAATCAATTTCAATATTCAATTTCAATTTATCTTTAAGAAGATAAATTCTCAAAAACATTTCATTTAATATTGGAAAAGCATTTCCATACTTATTTAATAATAAGTAATTCACAAATCATTTATTTTCAACATTTGAAAATATTCAATATACTTAAATCAAATTTAAGTATAAATTCATTCTTTAAGGAAATCATTTACTATAACAACATTTATTTGAGTCAAAACGAATGTTATGTAAAACATCGTTACGACGACTCAAAATCACTAGTATAGGGATTCGAAAATTAAGATAGATATATAAATCCCAATACTATATAAAACATTTCCTTTCGGAAATCATTTACTATAACAACAGTGTGTTATAGTCCACCATTTCCTTTTTTTCTCGAAAATGTCTATTTCAACAATAAATGTTGAAATCTATGTTTTCGATATTTAACACATTTTTAAAACATCGTTAAAAACAATTTAACTTCATTTTTAATATCACTTCTTCAAAAATAAATCCATTTTACTAAACAATATATTCACTGTCCAAAATCGTGAATATACTTCACTAATTACATTTCACTATTTTCTACACATTTTATTTCAATAATAATTCGCTATCCAAAATCGCGAATATATCTCCTTTAACAACCTTTTATATTTAATTTATCAAGTCCAATTGATCTCGAATTTATAAAACAACGTTTATAAATTCTATTTCTATTTTCTAACAACTTCAATTTAATAAATCTCCTTTATTAACAATTCGATTTATAAATCTTCTTTAATGACCTATTCAATTCACAATTCAATTTTTTATACCACAATCCATATTATAAGTTAAATACTTATAATTTCATTTATTCTACAAAATCATTTTCCATTTATAAGTTCACAATTTATAGATTTCATTCACTTATAAATTCTTTTTTAAAAATTCATTTTAACACTTATAAAAACTCATTTTATAATACCAACATTTTAAAGTTATAAATATCAATTTTTGTACATCTTTTACATACATCGTTTTTTTATAATTTCGAAAATCCAAATTTAAACCGTTTTATAAATTTCTTAACTTTTATTTCAAGAGAAATTACCTTTTGGTTATAATTCACAAATCTTAACCTTTATAACTTTAAAGTTTGAACGTTTATAAATCAATTCAAAGTTTCCATAAAACGTATAATTTCAAAGATCACTTTAAAATCCTTTTAAATTAAAAGTCGTTATTTTTAAAACTTGAATCCGATGATGCAACAGCACCAATTAGTCAATCACAACATCAAACATCATATATCAACATATGATAACAGAATATACATTAATATCTGTAAATAAATAAATACTGGTGAGGAATCCAGTTGGATCCCTCCAACCTGTTTCCCAGCATCCAAAGACGTTAGCACAATACCAATTCCACTTTGAGGTGGAATATCGCGGTATATGGGTTTTATAAAAATAATCCGCTTACTAACGGCGCAATAGGGTCTCATCCGCTATACGAGGCGGGAAAATCAATCAATCCAATATATACATATGCCAATATGTATATATTGCTATATATATATATATATATCCTACTATATCTAATATCACATCCAATAGCAATCAATCAAATCAATAATAACTGCAATTCATTTTGAGTGAGAAAAATCTCACCTTTGCTTTTTTTATTTGCAATCCCATTTCCATTTCAATTTGGCTTGATTTCTCGATTTATAGACCTTGTATAAATATTATACGAATTCATTAATATTTGAACAGATCGAAAAATAAATTTCATTTGGTAATTTTAATTATCCAATGATTTTATTTAAACCAATTTCTCCTTTAATAACTTAATTAACTAACAAAATTTTTTTCCTATATATAAACTACGTAAACATTTAATATTCCAATCATTACTATTTTTCCAAAGCTTATCCTATTTATAACTTTTCTGCTTTCCTGTTTTTTTCTTTCTGAAAATAAGACAATGATTTATTTTACTGTTTATATATATAAAAACCTACAAATTAAGAAAAATAAATTGGTTTTCAAACTTACTGCTACTCTCTTTTTAAAAGTATATACATATAATTTGTCAAAATAATCTATATAGGTTTCCAAATCCAATATTTATTTTAAATCCTTAAATCTTTCAATCTAAAATAATTTCTGTTTAAACTGTAAAATCCTCATCTCTTGCAGTAAATTAAATTCTGCATACATATAAATTTAAGTTAAAAACAATTGTAAATAATTCACTTTTAAATTATTATTTTTCTTCTTCCGAATGGGTAAAAATAATTTCCTGGAACTAATGATTTAATTCATGTTTTAACTTAACAGTAATTTATTAACTTCAACATTAATTTGTAAAACTAAAGAATACCTCACTGCAACTTGAATTCGCAATTATACTTCGACGATGAAGACCGGCCATCCCCTTCGACTTCGACCATCTAGTAACCACGCTGCCCCAGATAACTTCGATCGCCTGAGCACGTCCACGTCGCGCCCATCCTTCCCTCGGTGCCTTGTTCGATCCTTTACCAATTTTTTGAACTCGCGAGCACGAATACAGTCGCCTCCAGCCTCCACGCGAACCATTGCCGTGCCTCGCCACTGACGTGCCGCCACCTAACCCTAAGTCGAGATCGAACTCGACTAGCCTCCCCAGACGCGCACCCATCGGCATCGCCGCCGCCTTTTGCCTCGTTCGACCTCTTCTCCGACACACGCGAGCCACCAGCCTTCACGAGATCGCACGCGAGTTCTGCTTGATTTGGTAATTGATTTTCGTTGGTACGAGTAGGAGAGGACTCGTACGTGATTTGAAGGAACTCGGCTGCCATTTTCTTTTATTTTTATTTTGCTTTTGAACTTGGAAGGGAGAGAGGGAGACAGAAGACATGGGTTGCGTGATTTTTTCCGTGATGCTCGGCGTGCTTTTAGGCGTGAGATAAGGAATGCTGTCCAAAGTTTAAATTTTTAAATTTAAATTTAAATTCAATTTGTTTCGGTACAAATTTTTAACGCGTTATTGTGTCGTATACTTACCCAACAACTCCGAACGATACGAAATTTAAAACCCGGTGATAATTTAACGTTACGGACCCAATGGAACCGGTTTCGTCGAATTCCGAGACTGCGCCTCGGACGACAACTTTTAAATATCGATACGAACGATATAAATTCCAGAACTGAGCAAAACAGTCTGAAATTAAATTCTGAAGCTGTTGTTATTTTCAGTGTTATCAATATAAATTTTACAAGCGTTTTGAAATATTTTTCTTTAGCTTTAAATTGAAGATTTAAATTTTTATCCAGTTTCAATAGATTAAATTATAAAATTTAATCGCCAAATTCCAAGTTATATTCGGGATTCAAATTAAATCATCGTTCAAATATTTAAAATAAATTAAATATTCTCAATTTAATTTGTTCAAAATTCTGGGTCGTTACAAACTTCCCTCCTTAAAAGAATTTCGTCCCGAAATTACAAGTCAGGAAGAAAAAGCCCTTAACTCGTCTACTATCTTTCACAACCTATTAGTTTTATCAAATTTATCAAAACAAATCTTTCTACTAAGGATTCGCTATCATTCAACTAAATTTCTAAATCTTTCATAGTTTTCAAACAACATTGTTTTACTAACAATTCAAATTTAAATTTAAATCGAATTTTAAACTTTCGAAATTTTCTCAAAAATTTTCTAACACTCGAAATTTTCGAAAATTTTTGCCAGCGTCTCCTTTGCGCGGCTAATACGGCACTACTACAAAACGTCCCTACGGATTCTCAGATTTCAAAAAGAAAAGAAAAGGCCAAGCGGCTAGACAAGAAATCAGCAAATCACATATTGAAATTTAAATACTTACCTTTTGTCGAGCAATTCAAACTTATCTTTGAAATCAAAATTTCCAATTCCTTTTTAACCTGTATATCCTACTAGCCATAATATCTAGTTACACATTCAAAACATTTTGCAAATTCTATTACAAAATTTTTAATATAAACTGCTTATACATTTTTACTTCACTGTTGAAGTTATATATATCTTTTCTCATTCAATTTTGCATTTCACATTCATTTGAACTCAGTTCACAATTTCAACTCTATTTGGATTCAGTTTACTTTAAATTTACCACTTTGGTTAAACCTCCTTACATTTAAACTGGATTTCAAATTTCATATGAATTTAATTCATTTCAAACCATATTAATTTGTCATTTCTTCAATTAGTTTCAGTTACTAATTTTATTTCAATACTTTACTTTACAAATTCGAAATGAATTTTTCAACATTCAATTTACTTTCATTAAATTGATTCACTTGTACTTACATTAATTTAACTCCATCCTTTAAGTAAAATTTATTCTATCAAAATTCAATTTGTATAAGTTATCAACTCATTTCTTATTTCATAAATATTTTAAATAGGATTCCAGAGTCTTTTCAACTTTTCAAAAATCATTTTGAAAACAATTCAAATTATCCTTTGAATTTCCAAAACAAAACCCAAATTTCCAAACAACCTCCATTTAAAACAATTTGGCAGCAATTCCTCTTCTGGAAACCCGAAAATGAACATCGATAATGCTGCAGTCATTACCGAAGTTATTTTCCAGCGACCGAAAAGAGTTTAGAGCTTTCAACTCTCCAAAAACATTTTTCAAAACCTTCGAAATTCATTTTCAAATCAAAAAGATTTAAACTTTCCAAATCTCCAAAATTTTCAAATTCTTTTCAAAACCTTTCCAAATACTTCTCTGGAATCCTACTTTCAATTATAAATTCATTTATAATTTACATTCTCAAATTTCGTTTGTATATGAATTTTATTTCTTAACTTTGGAGTTATGATTTCAATTTCTTATTTAATTTCATATAATAATGATAACATTTCAATATTATCATTTTCCTAACAACCATGCATCCATATACTATAATAATTCATAGAAAATTATTTCTTTTCTATACAAAAATAGTTTTGGGCAAAATTATTTCATTCACCCTATTTTTAAAACAATACTATGTCGTCTTGCCTCGTTTAAGTGTTTAGAAATCCCTATCGATAATATGGCGTCCCACATACCGACCAAAATTCATAAACATCTCAACGGATAAGCAAACACAATATAAAACATTTTTATATTCACTAACAAATACGCGCTCGTATCTATTATTACACTCAACTCATTCTAGAGTACTACTGACTCTATCTCTAATGAGTAACACCCAACAGAGCAGGGTTGTCGCTTAACCATATGCTCTGATACCAAATGTAACATCCCGAAATTTTCGACTTTCGAAAATTCGACATCGATACTCACTTTATCGACTGCCGAGCCATCGAATGACGGAAACCCGAAAAGTTATGGTTTTAAAAAGAAGAAAAAGGTAGAAGAAGAAGAAAAGAGTAGAAGAAGAAGAGAAAAGAGAAAGAACAAGAAAATAGAGAAGAACAACAGAACAACATCAGAAGCAGAAACAATATAAGAATCTTACACATCGCAGTGGAACAATATATAATAAATAAACACTAGTCTTTTAAAACAAAGAGCTATATCAGTTTATACATACATCAATCATCAAAGTCAATATACAACAATGGACAGTTATATAACTTGTCCTCATACAGAATACACAGCGGAATAATACAAAAATATATGTGATACGTTTCGCCATCCAGCTTGCTTCCAAAGCTCCAGAATATCCAGAATATCCTGATAACATAACTCTAGGCTACCCATGTGGAAATTGGTGGGCACCCAGAGTTTAGAAGGGAAACAATAAACTCCGAGTCAGTCATGGTGACTGGTGTGAGATCGTAAAACAGTTATTTTTCACAAAGAAAATAAAACAAATTCGCAATGCTTTTGGAAAATGAAACTACCATAAGACCTCCCGCCACACACACAATGCAAACGCAGAATTGGAGGAGATTTCTTCTTATGATAGTCAAAGATGCTTACTACGCAAAATCAATTCTTTTTGATATTATTATTAGTGCATAGTGTAGAAATCATTTCGAAAGTACAATATAAATCTTAGCCAGCATAGGTACCATTATAGTATGCTTGCTATAGCTACCATATTAAATGGCAGGTTCTACAACTAAAACCGTACAAGGCTCGTATTGTTTCTTTGGATTTCCAACAAATGGTCAGGCTAAGGAACTTCCTATGCCACGATGGGTACGTCCCTGGAATAGACGACCCGAGAACCTAACGTTACGGTTAGATCTCTGCCAACACAAGGCCGGGTTACCTCTGCAAAAATAGGTAACTACTGACACGCGTATGCCATCCCCCGATCGTAACCGATCTTCCCGAGGATCCCCGATTTCCAACAAACCACATCAAAATAATAATGCAGCAACCACATAGGTTAAGTATCTGGGCTCCATACCATGATACCACCTCTATCCAGAAGGAATGACATACACTAAGGGGCGCTACTCCCTAAAACCTTGCTGCATCCTTCCTGTTTTGACCATTTCCGGGGTGTGAGGCTCGACGAAGTCTCATCCACAAAGCTACGCTTTCTACAAAGCCATGCTTCGGGTCAAACAAATGATCAACCTATGATCACAAAGATATAAGATCAAACAAATGATCATATCACAAATGATCAAACACTGATCATTTCACAGCAACACTCAGTATGCCACGTTACCAAATTGGGAGTATATCGCTGATAAATTTCAACTACATAACCTCTGAGCTCGTACGTCTCAGAGAAGGGTGTTAAGCTAAGAGAATAAATTCTCCGCCACCAACAGATATGTATTTGAAAGAAATCAGCTCAATATCTCAATTTGTAACGTCAGACACACAATCCATACAAGTCTGTTCCGGGATCGAACAGAACCGAAGGCACTTCTCACGAAGCCCTTGCATATCCGGATAAATTTCTAATCACGTCCGGACTTCCCGTCACTAAGGGTGATAAAACCTCTAAATCGGAGATCAGCCGATGTAGAGTAACTCGACGGTAATCCTTCCGTTTTCAAAAATATCCGATCTTCAACACCGGTCTTCAAATGCAATTCATAACGACGTATCACATATTCGGAATGGGTTATACGACCCCATGGTCCTTTCCCGGCTAACCCGAATAGTGAGCGATTATTCAAAAATAAGTGTGGCATTCAAATTCATCCAATTCACAACAAATACCTATTCAAGGTAATTATTGATAGTCGGTTATTTAACTATCAATAAAGATGCGCGACATCATCAGATTCCAAATAATTTTTCCCAAATTATTTTATCTTCAAAAATATCTTTACTAGATATATAATTTCCACACTTCAAAAATAAATCAACATTTATTTTTCTAAAACAATTCCCCTTTCTTTTATAAATTCCATAGTGAATTTATATTTTCAAAATATCTACTGATATACGATTTTCAAATCGATTTCAATATTCAATTTCAATTTATCTTTAAGAAGATAAATTCTCAAAAACATTTCATTTAATATTGGAAAAGCATTTCCATACTTATTTAATAATAAGTAATTCACAAATCATTTATTTTCAACATTTGAAAATATTCAATATACTTAAATCAAATTTAAGTATAAATTCATTCTTTAAGGAAATCATTTACTATAACAACATTTATTTGAGTCAAAACGAATGTTATGTAAAACATCGTTACGACGACTCAAAATCACTAGTATAGGGATTCGAAAATTAAGATAGATATATAAATCCCAATACTATATAAAACATTTCCTTTCGGAAATCATTTACTATAACAACAGTGTGTTATAGTCCACCATTTCCTTTTTTTCTCGAAAACGTCTATTTCAACAATAAATGTTGAAATCTATGTTTTCGATATTTAACACATTTTTAAAACATCGTTAAAAACAATTTAACTTCATTTTTAATATCACTTCTTCAAAAATAAATCCATTTTACTAAACAATATATTCACTGTCCAAAATCGTGAATATACTTCACTAATTACATTTCACTATTTTCTACACATTTTATTTCAATAATAATTCGCTATCCAAAATCGCGAATATATCTCCTTTAACAACCTTTTATATTTAATTTATCAAGTCCAATTGATCTCGAATTTATAAAACAACGTTTATAAATTCTATTTCTATTTTCTAACAACTTCAATTTAATAAATCTCCTTTATTAACAATTCGATTTATAAATCTTCTTTAATGACCTATTCAATTCACAATTCAATTTTTTATACCACAATCCATATTATAAGTTAAATACTTATAATTTCATTTATTCTACAAAATCATTTTCCATTTATAAGTTCACAATTTATAGATTTCATTCACTTATAAATTCTTTTTTAAAAATTCATTTTAACACTTATAAAAACTCGTTTTATAATACCAACATTTTAAAGTTATAAATATCAATTTTTGTACATCTTTTACATACATCGTTTTTTTTATAATTTCGAAAATCCAAATTTAAACCGTTTTATAAATTTCTTAACTTTTATTTCAAGAGAAATTACCTTTTGGTTATAATTCACAAATCTTAACCTTTATAACTTTAAAGTTTGAACGTTTATAAATCAATTCAAAGTTTCCATAAAACGTATAATTTCAAAGATCACTTTAAAAATCCTTTTAAATTAAAAGTCGTTATTTTTAAAACTTGAATCCGATGATGCAACAGCACCAATTAGTCAATCACAACATCAAACATCATATATCAACATATGATAACAGAATATACATCAATATCTGTAAATAAATAAATACTGGTGAGGAATCCAGTTGGATCCCTCCAACCTGTTTCCCTACATCCAAAGACGTTAGCACAATACCAATTCCACTTCGAGGTGGAATATCGCGGTATATGGGTTTTATAAAAATAATCCGCTTACTAACGGCGCATAGTTCAAAGCGTATTACGTGCAGTCACGTAATACACTTTGGGGGGCAAGTGTTTCCTGGAGATTTGACCAGGCAACTAGTGCTCGGCATCAGGTAGTGCTCGGCATTAGGTAGCACTCGGCATTAGGTAGCACTCGGCATTAGGTAGCACTCGGCATCAGGTAGTACTCGGCGCCCAGTAGAACTCGGCGACAGGAGTACTCAGCGTAGTACTCGACATCCAGTAGAACTCGGCGACAGGAGTACTCGGCGTAGTACTCGACATCCAGTAGAACTTTGCAACAGGAGTACTCGGCGTAGTACTCGGCATCCAGTAGAACTTGGCGAGAGGAGTACTCAGCGTAGTACTCGACATCCAGTAGAACTCGGTGACAGGAGTACTCGGCGTAGTATTCGACATCCAGTAGAACTCGGCGATAGGAGTACTCGGCGTAGTACTCGGCATCCAGTAGAACTCGGCGACAGGAGTACTCGGCGTAGTGCTCGACATCAAGTAGAACTCGGTGATAGTAGTACTCGGCATCCAGAGGCACGTTCGGCCTCGACTGACAACCATTCTGCACTTCCCACACATCAAACATACCGTTCGGTATAGAAAGGATCGTTCGACATTATGGTGTTCGGCATATCTGGTTCGGCATGCAGCGACCACTATGCTTGGGCTAGAGTGTTCGTATACCGAGCCCACCTGGGAAGTCCAGCCCATCTTTGTCTATAAATAGAGGGGCAGGGTCACAGTGAAGAGGGATCCTTTTTTGGGAGAGAACACTGGGGAAACTCTGCCATTTTCGAGACTCATCTCCTCTACTGAAGAACTTCATTCAAGTGTTTGATTCACGAATTGTATTTGTAATCAACTATAAAGAAGATCAATAAAGTTTAACCTCAAAGTGGATGTAGGCAATTATGCTGAACCACTATAAATTTGGTGTTCTTACTTTCTGCATTTAAATTAGCATATTCTTCCTTGTTTAATTTAACTTCATCACTTACATCTCTACACAATCTTTCTCAACGAGGTTAGTGACCAATTTTGGTGCTAACACGGCGCAATAGGGTCTCATCCGCTATACGAGGCGGGAAAATCAATCAATCCAATATATACATATGCCAATATGTATATATTGCTATATATATATATCCTACTATATCTAATATCACATCCAATAGCAATCAATCAAATCAATAATAACTGCAATTCATTTTGAGTGAGAAAAATCTCACCTTTGCTTTTTTTATTTGCAATCCCATTTCCATTTCAATTTGGCTTGATTTCTCGATTTATAGACCTTGTATAAATATTATACGAATTCATTAATATTTGAACAGATCGAAAAATAAATTTCATTTGGTAATTTTAATTATCCAATGATTTTATTTAAACCAATTTCTCCTTTAATAACTTAATTAACTAACAAATTTTTTTTCCTATATATAAACTACGTAAACATTTAATATTCCAATCATTACTATTTTTCCAAAGCTTATCCTATTTATAACTTTTCTGCTTTCCTATTTTTTTCTTTCTGAAAATAAGACAATGATTTATTTTACTGTTTTTATATATAAAAACCTACAAATTAAGAAAAATAAATTGGTTTTCAAACTTACTGCTACTCTCTTTTTAAAAGTATATACATATAATTTGTCAAAATAATCTATATAGGTTTCCAAATCCAATATTTATTTTAAATCCTTAAATCTTTCAATCTAAAATAATTTCTGTTTAAACTGTAAAATCCTCATCTCTTGCAGTAAATTAAATTCTGCATACATATAAATTTAAGTTAAAAACAATTGTAAATAATTCACTTTTAAATTATTATTTTTCTTCTTCCGAATGGGTAAAAATAATTTCCTGGAACTAATGATTTAATTCATGTTTTAACTTAACAGTAATTTATTAACTTCAACATTAATTTGTAAAACTAAAGAATACCTCACTGCAACTTGAATTCGCAATTATACTTCGACGATGAAGACCAGCCATCCCCTTCGACTTCGACCATCTAGTAACCACGCTGCCCCAGATAACTTCGATCGCCTGAGCACGTCCACGTCGCGCCCATCCTTCCCTCGGTGCCTTGTTCGATCCTTTACCAATTTTTTTGAACTCGCGAGCACGAATACAGTCGCCTCCAGCCTCCACGTGAACCATTGCCATGCCTCGCCACTGACGTGCCGCCACCCAACCCTAAGTCGAGATCGAACTCGACTAGCCTCCCCAGACGCGCACCCATCGGCATCGCCGCCGCCTTTTGCCTCGTTCGACCTCTTCTCCGACACGCGCGAGCCACCAGCCTTCACGAGATCTGTGACGACCGCCCATGACCCCTGCACCGAATCTAGAGATAGAGCGCTGTAAAGTGTGCCAGGCGACCATGGACGATTGTCAAGGTAAATTAAAGCAACAAAATCTATCGTATTACTCACAGCGCATGGACAAAATACAATAGAACATATGTATAGTGAAGCTTTACAGAACAAAATGACATCATATAAAACTCCATAATAGTTGAATACAAGCATCACATAGTCAATACATCCAGCCTCACTACATATCTC
This sequence comes from Allium fistulosum, assembly GCA_030737815.1. Classification (NCBI taxonomy): domain Eukaryota; kingdom Viridiplantae; phylum Streptophyta; class Magnoliopsida; order Asparagales; family Amaryllidaceae; genus Allium; species Allium fistulosum. The sequence continues at coordinate 1,220,156,568 of CM060902.1, forward strand.
TCAGAGAATACAAAACAGCGGAATATCCAGTACATATAAGAAGATAATATGCAACCCTCTAGCTCGTCTTCGATATCAGCATCATGAGAAGAGAACAGCACCTGTCACCTGCTACCTAGTCTGCCCGTCCCAAAATGGACGAACAGCCCAAGGCAATAAGAATTAAAACATAAAGCCTTGAGTCAGACAACAGTCTTAGTGAGCAGTAAACTAACTAACAACATACCAAAAGAGCATAAAGGAAAAGAAATAGGAATACAACCCTCCCACTCCAACCTCATTCTACAGTGATAGGCTCCAGACACACACTAAGCAGAAGCAAACATAGCAGGGCATACAACTTAAAGTAAAGCTACTATCACTCGAGTCAAGGGCGATGTTTTCCAAGTACCAAGGCCTAAATCAGATAAGCACCCAGAAAATACCGCTCTTGAGTCCGAAATGACGTTACAACCAAACATCCATGACTCCGGCTATCACTGTTATCCTTGCTTCGATATCATCGTTAATTGAATGACCGGCACATTCTTTCAGCCGTCCGTCAAGGGCTAATGAAAACCCCGGTTCTAGACATAACTCCCGCACGTCGTTGCAGCCCGTGCCTAGGACTATCGAATCTGCCCAGAGTACTCGACCATCAGCAGTTGGCCGTTGGGACTATCGAATCTGCCCAAACATACTCTTGCTTAGAGCATGCTAGAACCTTCAACAACGATGCTATCCAAGCCTCCTAGTCATCCTCCTCGACGACTATTCTCATATCCATTCATTATCCTCAACTCGAATCATATCACCGAGTTATCAACACGCTTGGAATGATCCCGTCTGGATTAGACCAAGTCTTCATCATATGATTGCTTCGCTTCATTACATCCTCGCAAAGCCTTATCTCAACATCACATCATCGAATCTATGCATAAGAGCTTCATCATCCCGCTACATATGCCACGAGCAGCTTTTCCAATTCAAGAGCTTTTCCCTTAGCTTTTGAATCACCTTCGATCTAAATCTAATCATCAATCATCTAGTTCATAACAATCAATCAAATCAAACATCAATCCAAGCAATCAAGCATTCAAAAATGATCTAAGTAGACAATTATAACAATAATGGCATTTTCGTAATTAAAGAGTTGAAAGTCCAATAAGCATGAAAACATGGATTATATCTCTACAAACTTGATGAATGAACTTGCATAGGTTAACATATGATAAAATGGATGTAACATCATCATGAACAATGGATCTATATGGATCTACACTTAGGATGAAGAAAATGCATGGAAATCACTAATTTAACACCAAATCGAGCCAACAATCCGATCTACTCCTTTGGATCCATGTGAGAGATAATCACCACTCACCAAATCACCCAAACAATCCAAAAGATAACAACTTCAGATCTGGACAGCGAAGAACTAAGCTAGATCCGACAAGATCTCACTTCAAACGATGAAATCTCTCTTCGATGGAAGAAGATCTTCAACTTTAGCCCTTGGATCTTCGATCTTGATTTTCGATTTAGGTGGATGGAGATACTAGATTAGAGAAGAGAAAAGAGATGAAGAAATGTTGTAGTCGAGCTCTCAAAATGGCAGCACTTCGTTGCTTCGAAAACCGGTGCCAAAAAGTGAGCCAAACCCTTCTATTTATAGGCAGATTTTTAAGTCGTCCGCCCCTATAAGTCGTTGCCGACCTAACCCTCTGCCGACTTATGACCTACCGACTCACAACTCAACACATGCTGCCGACTCAACACCATGCCGACCTACAACCTAAAGCTTTGCCGACCTAACGAAGTCTCAGACTCATCATACAGCCTCAAAACCCAAGTCCTAACGACCTACAACAATGCGCGTCTGCGACTTAACACATAGGCGCGACTTAACTTAGGTCGTTGCCGACCTAAGTGCCTTGCCGACCTATGACATACGAAGGAATACAACTACGACTTAACTCGTAACTGGGTTACGACTTAACACAGGAGGCGACCTACCGACTCAATTACTCTGCCGACCTATCCTTAACTCGCTTATAAGTCGGTACTCCTATGGGTCGGTCATCCCACTAACTCGCTTACCCCGGTAAACCGCTAACTACAATAAGTCGGAGAAACTCTTAGGTCGTCTAAATCTTAGGTCGGTCCATTCTATGAGTCGTTAACTCGGTACAACCTTTAAGTCGCCCCAAACTGTCAACCGACCTAAACCACACCCCTCTACCTTAGGTCGTCACCGACCTACACTTTAGTCATTAACTCGCCCAGACTTGTTGCTTAACTCGTCCAAAACTCCTAAGTCGGCTACGACTTAGGACTTAAGCAAAAATTCTGTCAAAACCTGAAATGACTTAACAACCATACAACCAAAGATCAATCATTTTAGAATGTTTTGATCCGTAAAAATACGGGTCGTTACATTCTCTCCCCCTTAGGAATTTCGCCCCCGAAATTCCAAACAAACAAGGCAATCAAAGCTATTCTGTACGCCTATCATCCATAACAATCAATAAACCATGCATCCAATTCTAGCTTAGCGTACAGAATTCTAAGACTTAGAACAAGTTACAATTTCGTTAGATGACACGACACCTTAGGGCCATACCTTGAAGAGTTCAGGATGAGCTGCTTTCATCCTCTCTTCCACCTCCCACGTACAGTCGTTATCATCGTCACTCCATTGTATCTTGAGCAACTTAACTATCTTCCTCCTAAGCTGTTTCGTGTCGGTTCCAACAACACGAAGCGGCTTACGAGGTCTTCTATCGACTGGGTCAACTTCAAAATCTTCATAGCTATCAGTAGAAACCACCGTATTCGAGTCGTGCACATACTTTCGTAGATATGATACGTGAAAAACATTGTGCACACCCGACATCTTCTCTGGTAACTCCAATCTATAAGCGAGCTTTCCAATTCGCTCGATGATCGGGAATGGTCCAACAAATCTCGGAGTCAATTTCCCTTTCTTCCCGAATCGGATAACATTCTTCAGTGGAGAAATCTTCACAAAAACCATATCTCCTACGTCGAATTCCAAATCCTTTCGACGTTTATCGGCATAACTCTTCTGACGGTCTTGGGCTGCCTTTATTCGTTGCCGAATGATCTCTATACAATCCGAAGTCTGTCGAATCATCTCTGGCCCAAGCATCAGCTTTTCTCCTGTCTCTATCCAACATGTCGGAGAGTTACACGGTCTTCCATACAACGCCTCATACGGTGCCATACCAATACTTGACTGGTAACTGTTGTTGTATGAAAACTCCACCAAATGAAGGTGATCTTCCCATGATCCTCCGAAATCCATAACACAAGCTCTGAGGAGATCTTCCAAAACTCGGTTGACTCTCTCAGTCTGACCATCTGTTTGGGGATGATAAGCTGTACTCAAACACAACTCGGTTCCCAAGACTTCCTGGAAGCTCTTCCAAAATCCACTAGTGAACAATGGGTCTCGATCGCTCACTATACTCTTCGGAATACCATGGAATCGAACTATCCACTTAACATACAACTCAGCCAACTTTGATGCAGTCCTAGTCGATCGAACAGGAATGAATCTTGCACTCTTGGTCAAACGATCCATAATGACCCAAATCCCTTCATTTCCCGTTCTTGTTCTAGGTAATCCATCAATAAAATCCATCGACACTTGTTCCCATTTCCATGTAGGAACTTCTAATGGCTGAAGCAATCCGCTAGGCTTCTTCTGTTCGGCTTTTACCAACTGGCAATTCATACACTTAGAAATGAAATCTCCAACATCCTTCTTCATGCCTTCCCAGTAGTAGGTTCTCTTCATATCCCGATACATCTTGTTTCCACCTGGATGAATTGTCAACTTCGAGTGATGACTTTCCTTCAGAACTTCACTCCTCAATTCATCTATATCGGGAACAACTAGTCGTCCTTGCTTTCGAAGCCAACCTTCTCTATCGACCTCGAATCCTTTATCCTTTTCTGGATTCAATCCAGATTCCAATTCACGGATAATCTTGACAAGCTTATCATCTCGCTTTTGGCCCTCGCCAATCCTTTCCACAAGAGTGGGTCTTATCGATAAGTTTGCCAACATCTCAGGTTCTAATTCACATCTAGGCCTGAAGTCAAATCCAGCTAAATACTCGAGACTCTTCCATTCTGAAAACATGGCTCCCAATCCTGCATGTCTTCGACTTAACGCATCTGCCACTGCGTTACCTTTTCCCGGAGTATAAGCTATACCAAAATCATATGATGCCAAAAACTCTAGCCAACGTTGCTGCCGAAGATTCAAATCCTTTTGGGAGAAAAGATACTTCAACGACTTGTGATCCGTAAACAACTCGAATCGAACTCCCAACAAATAATGCCTCCACATCTTCAGAGCAAATACAATCGCCGCTAATTCCAAATCATGAGTTGGGTAATTCCTTTCATGCGGCTTCAGTTGTCGACTGGCATACGCAACAACTTTATCCTTCTGCATCAGCACTGCTCCAAGTCCAGTACCACATGCGTCGGTGTAAACCACCATCTCATCATTCCCACTAGGAATAGTCAAAACAGGAGCACTCGTCAATCCCTCTTTCAGGATTCCGAAAGCTTGCTCACACTTAGCATCCCAACTGAATACTTGGTTCTTTTTCGTCAATCCTGTTAACGGTGCAGCTATCTTGGAGAAGTCTTTGATAAACCGTCGATAATATCCTGCTAATCCAAGAAAACTTCTCACATCAGATGCATTCTTAGGTCTAACCCAATCCTGGATTGCTGCCACCTTAGCGGGATCAACCGCTATTCCATTTCCAGAAATCACATGGCCTAAGAATCTCACTTCACTCTTCCAGAAGTGACACTTCGAAAACTTAGCCTTCAGCTGATGTTTCCGTAAGATCTCCAAAACAATACGCAAGTGCGTCTTGTGCTCTTCTTCCGTTCTGGAATAAATCAGAATATCATCCACGAACACAAGTACGAACTTGTTCAACTGATCTCTGAACACTCTATTCATAAGATCCACAAAATATGCTGGCGCGTTAGTCAATCCAAACGGCATTACCAGCCACTCAAAGAAACCGGATGGTGTCCTAAAAGCAGTCTTCGGCACACTATCCTTGGCTACTCTCAACTGGTGAAATCCCGTTGCCAAATCCATCTGAGAAAACACCTTAGCTTCGTGAAGCTGATCAAACAAGTCATCTATTCTCGGCAATGGATACTTGTTCTTCTTAGTCACCTTATTCAGCTCACGATAATCCACACACAATCTCAATGATCCATCTGCCTTGGTTGCGAACACAACTGGTGAACCCCACTCGGACACACTACGCCGAATGAATCCTTTCTGTAAAAGGTCATCAACTTGCACCCTCAACTCCTGCTGTTCCCTAGGCGCCATCCGCCTAAGAGGCATCACAACAGGTCTGGCTCCTTCAACTAGATCTATACGAAACTCGATCTCTCTATGCGGCGGCAACCCTTTGACTTCGTCAAAGACATCCTCGAATCCATTTGCGATTGGCACTAAAGACAGTCCATCCCGTGGAACAACTAGCGAATACATGAAGCTCATGAAGACGCCTTCCTCATGCTTACATCGTATCACAATCTTTCGCCCTTCCACATTCTCGACTGTCACCTCCAACCTTTCGCAATCAACCTTAGCCGCATACTTCCTAAGCCAGTCCATACCCAAAATAATTCCGAACCCCGCAAAGTTCAGAACAAAGCAATCACAAACAAAAGAGCAACCATGACTCGACACAACTAGACCATGGCATAACATACACAAACAAGACGAACCCCCAACTGGATTAGTCACAACCAATGGCCTATCAACAATATTCGGTTCCAAACCTAACCGGTCTACGAGTTCATTACAAACAAACGAATGCGACGCTCCAGTATCAAACAGAACTCTAACTGGAACACCACATAGGAAAAGAGTACCTTGAACAACCACACTCTTTCCTTTATCTTCAGTAGTAGGAGCTTTTGAAGACGACGGAACAGCTCCCAAAGCATAAGCTTGCACAATCTGCCTGTCCTTCCTTGGTTCTGGACAATTCTTCCTGAAATGTCCCGGCTTGTCACAGTTGTGACACTTCATCGGTGCCTTCGGATTCTTACAATCCTTAGAGAAATGGCCCTTCTGCTGACAATTGTAGCAAGTCACCTCGCCTTTCGGCTTCTTCTGGCCATCCTTACCCTTCTGCTGCTGCTGCTTCCTCTTCTGGTTTCCACCCTGCTGTGGTTTAGATTCTCCCTTGGTAGTAGCAACAACAGGTCCTTCCTTAGGAAACAGACTCTCATGCCTAAGAGCTTTCTCCACAAGCTTCTCAAATGAATCGTCCAAATGATCCACCAACTGTCTCCCAAGATAACTATCCAAGCCGGTCACAAACTTCTCATTCTTCTGATAAGCAGATTCGATATACGACCGAGCATACTTGGACAAAGCTTCAAACTCAGAAACATACTCAAGAACAGATCTCCCTCCCTGCTTGAGCTCCACAAACTTCTTGAACAGAACAGACTTCTGAGCTGTAGAAATGAACTTAGCTTCAAATCTAGCTTGGAATTGCTCCCAAGTAATCTCCTCCTCCGCGGTATTGATGGTAATAGAGTTCCACCAATCAGAAGCTCTCCCTTGAAGCTGCCTTGATGCCAACTTCCTCTTAGTTGCATCATCAATTCCCAAATCACCAAAGATCCTTCTACAAGCATCTATCCATCTCTGGACCTCTATAGTTGATTCTGTTCCCAAGAAAACTCTCCCTCCAAGAGCAGTATAGTCCTTGCACAACTTAGCAAAATCCACTGGTTTCGGAGTTTGGACTTGAACTCCAACATCAACTGCCGCCCCTGGAACTGGTATCCTTCTCATGATCGAAGTCATCATAGCTTCGAACATGGCTGCATAATCAGCAGTCTCTTCAGTAGCACGGCCTTCCCTAGCAGCTGGTCTCCCTCTTCGACTCATTCTCAATATCTATAAAAAGGAATGATTAGAACATCTAGAGAAACAACTGCACAAAGGACTCAAACCCTACTAAGCTACTATATTATATATATAGTATTCATCCATCAAAATACAATTACGTCTCTCATACGTAGTTACGACAGCGAGCGTTGGGTAAAATCGATTAACCAATGGTCTGATACCAAATGTGACGACCGCCCATGACCCCTGCACCGAATCTAGAGATAGAGCGCTGTAAAGTGTGCCAGGCGACCATGGACGATTGTCAAGGTAAATTAAAGCAACAAAATCTATCGTATTACTCACAGCGCATGGACAAAATACAATAGAACATATGTATAGTGAAGCTTTACAGAACAAAATGACATCATATAAAACTCCATAATAGTTGAATACAAGCATCACATAGTCAATACATCCAGCCTCACTACATATCTCTCAGAGAATACAAAACAGCGGAATATCCAGTACATATAAGAAGATAATATGCAACCCTCTAGCTCGTCTTCGATATCAGCATCGTGAGAAGAGAACAACACCTGTCACCTGCTACCTAGTCTGCCCGTCCCAAAATGGACGAACAGCCCAAGGCAATAAGAATTAAAACATAAAGCCTTGAGTCAGACAACAGTCTTAGTGAGCAGTAAACTAACTAACAACATACCAAAAGAGCATAAAGGAAAAGAAATAGGAATACAACCCTCCCACTCCAACCTCATTCTACAGTGATAGCCTCCAGACACACACTAAGCAGAAGCAAACATAGCAGGGCATACAACTTAAAGTAAAGCTACTATCACTCGAGTCAAGGGCGATGTTTTCCAAGTACCAAGGCCTAAATCAGATAAGCACCCAGAAAATACCGCTCTTGAGTCCGAAATGACGTTACAACCAAACATCCATGACTCCGGCTATCACTGTTATCCTTGCTTCGATATCATCGTTAATTGAATGACCGGCACATTCTTTCAGCCGTCCGTCAAGGGCTAATGAAAACCCCGGTTCTAGACATAACTCCCGCACGTCGTCGCAGCCCGTGCCTAGGACTATCGAATCTGCCCAGAGTACTCGACCATCAGCAGTTGGCCGTTGGGACTATCGAATCTGCCCAAACATACTCTTGCTTAGAGCATGCTAGAACCTTCAACAACGATGCTATCCAAGCCTCCTAGTCATCCTCCTCGACGACTATTCTCATATCCATTCATTATCCTCAACTCGAATCATATCACCGAGTTATCAACACGCTTGGAATGATCCCGTCTGGATTAGACCAAGTCTTCATCATATGATTGCTTCGCTTCATTACATCCTCGCAAAGCCTTATCTCAACATCACATCATCGAATCTATGCATAAGAGCTTCATCATCCCGCTACATATGCCACGAGCAGCTTTTCCAATTCAAGAGCTTTTCCCTTAGCTTTTGAATCACCTTCGATCTAAATCTAATCATCAATCATCTAGTTCATAACAATCAATCAAATCAAACATCAATCCAAGCAATCAAGCATTCAAAAATGATCTAAGTAGACAATTATAACAATAATGGCATTTTCGTAATTAAAGAGTTGAAAGTCCAATAAGCATGAAAACATGGATTATATCTCTACAAACTTGATGAATGAACTTGCATAGGTTAACATATGATAAAATGGATGTAACATCATCATGAACAATGGATCTATATGGATCTACACTTAGGATGAAGAAAATGCATGGAAATCACTAATTTAACACCAAATCGAGCCAACAATCCGATCTACTCCTTTGGATCCGTGTGAGAGATAATCACCACTCACCAAATCACCCAAACAATCCAAAAGATAACAACTTCAGATCTGGACAGCGAAGAACTAAGCTAGATCCGACAAGATCTCACTTCAAACGATGAAATCTCTCTTCGATGGAAGAAGATCTTCAACTTTAGCCCTTGGATCTTCGATCTTGATCTTCGATCTTGATCTTCGATCTTGATCTTCGATTTAGGTGGATGGAGATACTAGATTAGAGAAGAGAAAAGAGATGAAGAAATGTTGTAGTCGAGCTCTCAAAATGGCAGCACTTCGTTGCTTCGAAAACCGGTGCCAAAAAGTGAGCCAAACCCTTCTATTTATAGGCAGATTTTTAAGTCGTCCGCCCCTATAAGTCGTTGCCGACCTAACCCTCTGCCGACTTATGACCTACCGACTCACAACTCAACACATGCTGCCGACTCAACACCATGCCGACCTACAACCTAAAGCTTTGCCGACCTAACGAAGTCTCAGACTCATCATACAGCCTCAAAACCCAAGTCCTAACGACCTACAACAATGCGCGTCTGCGACTTAACACATAGGCGCGACTTAACTTAGGTCGTTGCCGACCTAAGTGCCTTGCCGACCTATGACATACGAAGGAATACAACTACGACTTAACTCGTAACTGGGTTACGACTTAACACAGGAGGCGACCTACCGACTCAATTACTCTGCCGACCTATCCTTAACTCGCTTATAAGTCGGTACTCCTATGGGTCGGTCATCCCACTAACTCGCTTACCCCGGTAAACCGCTAACTACAATAAGTCGGAGAAACTCTTAGGTCGTCTAAATCTTAGGTCGGTCCATTCTATGAGTCGTTAACTCGGTACAACCTTTAAGTCGCCCCAAACTGTCAACCGACCTAAACCACACCCCTCTACCTTAGGTCGTCACCGACCTACACTTTAGTCATTAACTCGCCCAGACTTGTTGCTTAACTCGTCCAAAACTCCTAAGTCGGCTACGACTTAGGACTTAAGCAAAAATTCTGTCAAAACCTGAAATGACTTAACAACCATACAACCAAAGATCAATCATTTTAGAATGTTTTGATCCGTAAAAATACGGGTCGTTACAAGATCGCACGCGAGTTCTGCTTGATTTGGTAATTGATTTTCGTGGGTACGAGTAGGAGAGGACTCGTACGTGATTTGAAGGAACTCGGCTGCCATTTTCTTTTATTTTTATTTTGCTTTTGAACTGGGAAGGGAGAGAGGGAGACAGAAGACATGGGTTGCGTGATTTTTTCCGTGATGCTCGGCGTGCTTTTAGGCGTGAGATAAGGAATGCTGTCCAAAGTTTAAATTTTTAAATTTAAATTTAAATTCAATTTGTTTCGGTACAAATTTTTAACGCGTTATTGTGTCGTATTCTTACCCAACAACTCCGAACGATACGAAATTTAAAACCCGGTGATAATTTAACGTTACGGACCCAATGGAACTGGTTTCGTCGAATTCCGAGACTGCGTCTCGGACGCCAACTTTTAAATATCGATACGAACGATATAAATTCCAGAACTGAACAAAACAGTCTGAAATTAAATTCTGAAGCTGTTGTTATTTTCAGTGTTATCAATATAAATTTTACAAGCGTTTTGAAATATTTTTCTTTAGCTTTAAATTGAAGATTTAAATTTTTATCCAGTTTCAGTAGATTAAATTATAAAATTTAATCGCCAAATTCCAAGTTATATTCGGGATTCAAATTAAATCATCGTTCAAATATTTAAAATAAATTAAATATTCTCAATTTAATTTGTTCAAAATTCTGGGTCGTTACAGTCGGGTTATCAGGTCATTCTGGATTTCAGGAGGCTTTGGAGCTCAAGTGGCGAGCTGGATGGCAAGACGTAGCTCAAGTGGGTTCTTACGTGCGTTCATCTACCTGGGAACGACGTTGGGGAAGAAGCAATTTTGTGCGGCCGAGATCTGCATCAAAGAAATGAACGGCCAAAATTGTAAACGAGGTTTAAAATGAAAATAAAATTGAAAATTGATTATGTATAAATTCGTATAAACTTTGAAATAGCGTAACTTTTTGATATGAGGTCGAAAACTAACGAAACAAATTGCGTCGGGTTCGTTTTGACGAGCACTACGCAATGGAGCTGGTTTGGGGTCGATTGGAGCTAGTGATAATTTTGGGTAAAATTAAACGCGTGTTTAATTTTATTCGAAATAAAATACTGCAACCGTTATTGGAAGCAAGGTGAGAACTCCTCACTAAATCGAATTGTGTTTCGATTTAAATTTTAAATAGTTAGATTTAAAATTGGTTGATTGTGTGAATTGAATTATAGTTGTTATCTACTGTGTTGAAATAGACCCTATACGCCGCATATTAAGCGGAGGTTATTATATTAAAAACATATACCGCGATATTCCACCTTGAAGTGGAATTGGTATTATATATGTACTTGGAGTTGTGATTTCCCGCATTATATAGCGGAAGAGACCCTATTGCGCCGCATAATAGCGGATAGTATTTTATAAATCCCATATACTGTAATATTCCACCTCGAAGTGGAATTGGTATTGTGCTAACATCTGTGGATGCAGGGAAACAGGTTCGAGGGATCCAACTGGATTCTTCAAACATTTGAAATTGTTTCATATGTTGTGTGTTGATTTTTTTATAATCTCCGTGTGATTATCTTTGGGATTGAGATTGTTGAAGGCTACGGATTAGCCGGATATATTTTTGGTATCGTTGGATACCAGAAATAAATAAAAATTGGATTTTTAAAATTCAAGTTGAAAGTTTATTTTAAAACTTATTTTGGAGAATTGGATAAATTTAAAAGGGAGTTTTAAAAAGATAAAAGTCTTATTTTTGAACTATATTGAATTAAATTTCAAATTTGGGAAAAAAGAGCCTAGTAAAGGGATTATTATTAATATTATTATAAGTTGAAGAATTTATTAAAAAGTTGGATTTTTAAATATTTTTGAAGAGATAAAGACATTTATTTTAAAAAGGAAATGATTTTGTAAATTCATTGGAAATTTATAAGGAGAAAGTAATCCTACTTATGGATGTTTGAATCATATTGGATGTTGAATTGTTTGATATCTCAAATATGTGATGCTTTGTGATACATCCTGATTTGTGTTGTGATCTGTAAATTGTTTATCTATGATATATGTATATCTGTGATCCGTGAATGATAGATAAGCGTTATAGTTTATACCGCTTATCAATTATATTGTTATATTTGATCTGTGATGGTTGGATATTGTTGCACTATTGTGTTAAACCCTTGGACTACACAATACACACACAAATGTGGATTTCAAGTGGAAATCGGTTAAGTCATAGATTTTTTACAATTCTAAAAATTGAATTTTTGAATCCAAATTAGTTTTGGAAATTGGAATTGAAAGTTTTTGAAAATGAGTTTCAAAAATAAAAGTTATTTTAAATAACTTAATAAAATTGAGATTTGAATAATTAGATTTAAATTTGAATTCAATATTTGAAATTGAATTCAATAATTTTGGAATTTTGGTTTAAAGGATTGTACCAGTTATAAATGTGTTTTATATGGATTTTTAACCATTTAAAATATGGTTTTGGAAATTTAAATTTAAATCCAAGATTTGTACTTGGATGGCTTTAACCTGTGTAATTGTAACCAGTTTTTCCCAAAACGAAAACTATCTGTTTTCAAATAATAATAGCTTTCATAAAGTGAAAAGATTTCCAATTTGTATCGAAACATTTCAAGTTGAAATGAAATTGTGAATAGTTTGGAAAAACTATGAATTAACCTTTGTGAAGATGATTAAGCTTTATTTTGAAATCAAAGAAGATTTTAAAAGGTGTATCTTTTATATTATAAAAGACTTGAATTGTGAATAGTTTTGAAAGCTATAAGTTAAATCTTGATTTAAATATTTAATGGGTTAATCCAATTGAAATGGGAAATGATTTGGGAATCTGTGAATGAATCTTTGTGAAATTGGGTGAACTTTGTGAAGTAAATCTTTTTGTTTAAAGATTTGAAATGGTAATTTGTTTAAACCATTTAAAGGAAAGGTTTGGGTAATAAGTTGTGACTTAATTGAAATCCCTATATGCATATGTTTTAAATATTGTGCTCACTATTCGGTTTAGCCGGGAAAGGACCTTTGTGTCATATAACCCATTTCGAATAAGTGATACGACGATATGGATCGCATTTGAAGACCGGTGGTGAAGACCGGGTATTTGTGAAAACGATAGGATAACCTATCGATTGTCTCTGCACCGTTAGCTACGGTATAGAGATTTCCTTTGTGATGGGAAGTTCGATCGGGATTGTGAATACCCGGATTGCAAGGGCTTCTTTGGAAGTGCCTTCGGTTCTGTTCAAACCCGGAACAGACTTGTATGGTTACATGTCTGACATTACATTTTGAGATATAAAGCTGATTTCTTTCAAATACATTTTTGTTGGTGGTGGAGAATTTATTCTCTTAGCTTAACACCCTTCTCTGAGACGTACGAGCTCAGAGGTTATGTAGTTGAAGGTTATCAGTGATATACTCCCAATTTGGTAGTGTGGCATGCTGAGTGTTGCTGTGTGATGATTATTTATTGATCATTTGTTTATCAAAGCGTGGCTTTGTGAAAAAGCATAGCTTTGTGGACGAGACCTCTTTGGACCTCACAACCCGGAAATGGTCGAAACAGGAATGATGCGGCAAGGTTATGAGGGTCGCTCCCTTTAGGGTATGTCATTTCCTTTTGGAAAAGGGTGGTATTAGGTATGGAGCCCTGGTATTTAACCTATGTGGTTGCTCCAATCTCATTTACTATGTGATTGTTGCTGTGTGATCGAGGCACCTCGGATAAAGGTCCCAAAGGACCGGGGGGTGGCATATTCGTGTAGTAGTTACCTAGTGTAAGAGGTAACACGACCTTGTGTTGGAAGAGAGTAGGTTGACTCTCGGGACGTCCCGCCAGAGGCGTACCCATTGGCAGTAGGAAGTTCCTTAGCCTGACCATTTATTGGAAATCCGTCTTCCAATACGAACCATGTACGATATTAGTTGTAGAACCTGCCATTTAACATGGCAGCTATAGCAGGCATAATATAATGGTACCTATGCTGGCTAAGATTATTATTGTATTTTCGAAAGGATTTTCACACTATGCACTAGTAATAATATCAAAAGAGTTTTTCTTTTGCGTAGTAAGCATATTTGACTATCATAAGAAGAAATCTCCTCCAAGTCTGCGGTTGCATTGTGTGTGTGGTGGGAGGTCTTATGGTAGTTTCATTTTCCAAAAGCATTGCAGATTTCAATGTTAAAAATTCTTTTGTTGTTTGTTTTAAAGATAAACTGTTTTTAGTTCTCACACCAGTCCCATGACTGACCTGGAGTTTATTGTTCCTTTCCTAAACTCTGGGTGCCCATAATTTTCCACACGGGCAGCCTAGAGTAAGGTTATCAGGTCATTCTGGATTTCAGGAGGCTTTGGAGCTCAAGTGGCGAGCTGGATGGCGAGACGTAGCACTTGTATACGATATTATTTATTCCGCTGTGTATTCTGTATGAGGACAAGTTTATATAACTGTCCAGTGTTGTGTTGTGTTGTTGTAAACTCTGATGATGATGTAATGTGTAAACTGATATAGTTCTTTGATTTAAAGATTATTCATTTATCTATTATATGTTGTTCCGCTGCGATATGTGAAATTCTGATATTGTTTCTGTTGTTTCTTCTTTCTTTCTTTCTTTCTGTCTTCTTCTACCTCTTCTTTTTAACCATAACAATTCGGTTTTCCAGCATTCGATTGCTCGGCAGTTGATACAGTGGACGTATCAGTGTCGATTTTCGGAAGTCGAAAATCCCGAGACGTTACACATGCAATCATTTGTTATCTTGTTAATGAAGATACCTTATTTTCTTGAATAACAGTATGTTTTTTTAATGTATTAGAATTTAGTACCTTGGAAAACAAAGTGTTGTGAAGTATTGGTTTGGTGAATTGTTGATTTTTACTAAAATATGCGATGTGTTGATTGATGAATTTTGAAGTCAGAAAAGTTTTAACTGGTTTTGATCAAAAAAATATTGTTTAGATCAATAATGATTCGTGAATTACTTTCTTTCTTGATCTTCAATCTACTTTATCAAACTGTTTTAATTTTCACATGTTGGATCCTTTAAGAATGTGAAGTCCCAAAACTGAATGTACTATTTCAAAGTTATTATTTCAAAATGTGAACAATTAAACATGGAGAGCAAAATGATGAATACCTTATCCTATGATGGTTTCTTACATATACTTTTATACGGCAGACATGTACGTTGGAATTTAACACAACTTCCCAAATTTTAAACTCATAAGTCTGTATAATTTCATTGAAAGCTTGGACATCAATGTAAACATAGGTTCTAGTGTATTAGAATGTCGACATCTATATAGTAACAGAAAAATTACCAGTAACCTATGCATCACTAAATTAGCATCACAATGGAAGCAATAACTTTTTAGTGACGATCATTTTCCCATAAGATCTTTTGATATCACTAATTAAATTAGCAGTGACATAACTATGCCAAAAGCCCATTAGAAAACTATAGGTTTGTAGTAGTGTACAAACCAAAATCACATCATACTTTTAGTTCTAACATACAAATTAAAAATAGGAAAACGCTTAACAATTAATTTTCTTACTAACATAATTTTGAAGCAACTCCATATTCCCGAAAAAACCCGGTGATCCTAACCAAACATATATTGATAATTGAATGAAAATCCCATAGTAGATTACGAATCTTCGACCTGTTAAATTACCAATCTTCGACCCGTTTAAGAGAAAAAATGCATTTGTACATATACTACACCGGTTTATTATATGCTAAATATTCGCAATATTTTTCTAATCTAATTATTAAAGAATTCAGTGGAACAAAACCTTTTGAGATTGAAAATTGTGAGCAACAATTATTGCATACAAATATTTTGAAAGTCATGAATGGAAAGATAAGAAAAACTACGTAAATAGAAGAATGATGTGTTACAAACTAAAGTCACAACTGCATAATTTATGTCAATAAACCAAGTATCCTTCTTCGATAATTTATGTAAATCAGGTCCCTGTCCTTTGATATCCTTTTTGGTAACCATTATTCTTACATCCATTTTAATACTTCACACCTATATAGATTTCAAATATTCAAAATGCAATAACATATTCTAGAAACATTAGATCGACAAACCATTTTCACCATTAAATCAAAAGAATTACGATCTTTTAAATGAATTGTATTATGCGTACGTAAATATCTAGTCATTGATTTTTTTGAAAAATTGTAGCTTTTTCATATAAATAACGTATTTATAATTGCATTATTCAAAATGCAACTATAATTGCATCATTCAAATTAGTATATTCAAACTTAATGAATATGCAGTTTAAAGTCAATTTCATATTTAATATGCAGTTAAAATTATAACTGCATTTTCATAATGTAATTAAATTATTATCATTAAGATCGAATAAAATTATCAAAGGCAGCTAAATTTTTTATTCCATCACATAAATGTAGTTAAAATATTCAAATGCAACCATAATTGAATAATTCAAAAAAATAGTAAAATATAGCCACTTTTGCTTAATGCGGTTAAATTATAGCTGCATTAAGCTTGACCAAATCATCAAATACAACCAAAATTATTACTGTATCACATAAATGTAGTTGAATTATTCAAATGCAACATGCATAATTCAAAATTATTGTTAAATTATAACTGCATTTTCTTAATGTAGTTAAATTTTAACTACATTAAGATTGAATAAATTTATGAAATGTAGCCAAAATTATTACTCCATCAGATAAATGTGGTTAAAATCTTCAAATATAGTTAAATTAAGCAAAACAAGCTTTTAAATTTGCATTTTCCTAATGCGGTGGATTTATAAATGCTTTGAGATTTAATTAAATTATCAAATATAGTCAAAATTATTGCTACATCACACAAATACAGTTAAAAAATTCAAATGTAGTTAAATTAATTAAAAAAAAGCTTATAAATTATAACCATGCTTTCATAATGCAATTAAACTATAACTGCATTAAATTTGAATAAATTATCAAATACAATCAAAATTATTGCTGCATTACATAAGTGCAATTATAATATTCGAAGACAACCATAGATGCATATTTCAAAAACAAATTCCTTTCAAATAGGCTAAAAGATAATAACTGCATTATTGTAATGATCCAGAATTTCGAACACTTCGTATTTAATTATATGAATTATTTAAATATTTGAATCTTGGATTAAATGTTATTAAAATAATTTAATAAGCTTTTTAACCTCTTTTAAATCATAATTAATGATTGTAAAATTATTTTTCAAAAATGTTTATAAAAATAAATACTTTGAAAAAATATCGGTAATGTGACCAAAACTCGTTTTATCGATAAACAGCTTTTTAACCGTCATAAGTTATTCTGATTTTTTTACATACACTATTTGCTTAGGAAATAAAGAAAACAAAATAAAAACTTTTTGTCATTTATGGAAATAAATTTTTTGGATGATGTCATGGGTGATGTCAACAAAGATATTTAGGAAACGAGCATATACGAAAATGCATAAGTGTGCAAATGATAAAGAAAAAGTGATGTTTGTAATTAATGTTAGGTCCTTTGTAAGGGGATTTTTGTCATTCAACATCTCATTCCTAAGCCTATGTAAGGAGGGGCATACCCTTAGGAATAAATCACTGATTTACTAAGCTCGAGGTGAAGTATGAGAATTAAAAATGGTGGAAGTGCTTAAGCATTAATCCACTAATTATTCTCTAACCTTTTCAAGTCGTAACCAAATCATCTTCATTCTCTTTTAAATCATGAGAAGCATGATTAGCAAGTAAAAAAGCGGGAGAAGGTGGTAGGAAGAGGGGGATCTTGGAGGGGGCCGTGAGCATGGAAGGAGGAGGAGAGGTATAACTTTGGTTTGGAAGTGCTAAAGGTTGGATCTTTGGGCTTGTGGTGATGGATGGAGGTGGTTCTTTGTTCTTATGGCTTTGTGCTTGGGTTTGGCATGGATCTAAGTAAGTTATCTCACTATCATTTTTGTATATATTGTGTGTATATATGTTGTGTTTGGATAATAAAGTTAAAGTGATATTAACTAAGTAAAGTTATAAACTTTAGACCTCTCTTACTTTTAAAAGCAAATAATTACTTTATATTGTATAACATCACTTTTGTTACCCTCTTAAACATGTGGCATAGCCTCGAAGCAAGAATTGTCCTTATAAACGCACTTCCAAATCCCTTGTTTTCGAGAATTTTTATAAATAAATGGGAAGATATTCTTAGGGATTTCTTCTTATGGTTTTTAAGTACCCTAACAGTAGTACTTAATATAAAAATTTCAAGTCTTAAATCATTAGTTAAAGTGGTTAACACTAGTTACAAAGATCGTGTTTTTTAATGTGTTCATTAACAAGGACTATAAACGGCATTTATAAATGATGTATTATGTCGCTTATGGTTTTAAGTGTTCAAAAATGATATTTAAATTTGGTATTTTTCTTTAATCTTTTCAGAGATGTTTTTAAACACATTTTTAAGTATCTTAAAAGTGGTTTGAAGTTTAAATATATTCTTAATAATTATATATAAATTTTGGAAAAGCAAAGAAGAGATTTAACACTAAAAGCCGACGAGGTAGGCTTCTCTAATTTTCGAGAGTTAAGATTGATGTCGAGTAGGGATGGAGCAATAGAGCTCTAAACTACCGTGATTCCCTCTTGAATGAGGAACGATTAAGTTGGAATGTCGAAAACGTGTTAATCTTGTTGTTTACTTACTTGTCTAAAAGGTAATTAACTTTGCTTAACGCTAAAGCCGACGAAGTAGGCTTCTCTATTTTAAGAGTTAAGATTGATGTCGAGTAGTGATGGAGCAATAGAGCTTTAACCTATGGGTTTCCCTCTTGAATGAGGAATAGTTAAGTAGGGAATGTCGGAAATGGGTTAATCATGTTGTTTGTTACGTGTTTACGGGAATCGTTAATACTATACTTAACACAAAAAACCAACGAGTATGCTTGTCCATTTGTGAGATTCAAGAATGAAGTGTCTAGGCAAGGCTTTGATGTAAACAGTGCTCTAACTTACCTGGCTTCACGCTTAAATGAGGAAAAGTTAAGTTAAAATGTCGGAAACTAGTTAAGTATATAAATATTGTTTTGTATAAACAAAACTGGATAATAGATTAATCGGCTATCGAACTTGACCAAATATTGCCTTGGATCTTAAAAGGAATGTTTTAAAGATGGTATAAGTATGAAAATGTGTTAATAACATTCATCTGTAATCCTTTTTTATTATATTTATGAATGTAAATAGATCTTTAAAAGAATGTTTTAAAGATAAGCATAAGTGAAATGCTTTTAGGTTTGTAGTGACAAGGTCTAAGTAACAGTGGCCATAAACCTTTTGAATGGATTTATGAAAGAACTTAGATCTTTAAAATGGATATTTTAAAGGAAATTATAAGTATGGATCTTTTGGAAAAAGATATAAAAAATAAAGGTTTAACGTAAGAAATCTTGTTAATGATTTGTGAATATACTTATACCATTTGAGATAAGTATATGAATACCTTTTGAAGTATTGAAAAGAGTACAAATGAATGGTAGAAATTCATAAATGATGTTTTATTAGATAAAAGAGGTTTCACTAATAAAAGAGGTTTTAATTAATAAAAGATTAATTAAACAAAAAAGGGATTAGAAGACACTTATGTGGCTTGATCGCGCTCGTTTATGAAAACATTTGGTTATATACTTAGCACTAAAAGCCGATGAAGTAGGCTTGTCTATCTATGGGAATTAAGATTGATGTTCATGTAGGGATATAAGCAATAGAGCTCTAACCTACCGGCTTCACTCTTGATCGAGGGATAGTGTGAGATGAAAATATCAGAAATGTGATAAGTATAAGAGGCTTGGTTTCCATATGCGATCGTTCTCATTATCATTAGATGACCAAATTCATCAATTCAGTCTTGAAGAGACCGAGATTGGTAAGTGTTTTACTTATCGAAAACCACTTCAAGGCTAAGATATGTGTTCTATCTCTTGGAAGGAGATATTTTCGAGATGTTGTAATCCATATGTGATTCGTGATCTGTTAGAGATATGGAATCCAATTAGGGATTTATGTTTATGAATACTCATGTGAAATATGTTGAACGTTACCTCGATACCGAAAATGGCAGAAAACAAAGTAGGGGCATAGCTTGGGGTTTGGCTGACCCATGATGGGATATTATTATTCCATATCTAGAGTATACTTATCGATGTTGTGCATGGGAGGTGATGGTATTTGGGATCACGTGTTAGGGCATGAACCAACCATGTTTTCCTTTGAGGTATATTTTAACTAGAGATATATGACACTCGAAAGGTACTTTATGACCCTTTGTATGGGAGATTGGATCCAGTCCACCAGAGAGATCTCCACGGAAAATCCAATATGCGAACGTTGCTTATCAGATTTAATTGTACTCATAATATGCTATTGAATGTGATGAATGTAACCATTCTAGCTATATTATATATTTATATTCTACACCCTAGACATTATCTAATACATCACCATATGTACTTATTAGATGGTGTTTTTTTGAGGGGATAACCGTTATGGCATTCCATGTGTTCATAAAAAACTGTTATATGCTAGCTACGTATTTCTTGAGTTTCTCATAGTAGACTTATGTCTGATGCTTGGTTTTTTCCCCCTAAATTCCTCGAGTACTCTTTCGAGTAGTTTGAGAAAGGCAGGTCTTCGTTAATGTTCATTGGAGCTCGAGAAGAAGAGATAGATGTTTGATATACCGTAGTATTCCTATTTCCGCTGTATTATAATATTATACATATCAGCATCTACGAAGACAGGTTGTTATAACTACCCAGGCTGATGAAAGTACTTAGGTTTTAGTAACTCTGAAATTTCTTTATCGGTGTAACCCTTTTGTACTATTCCTTTGATATTATATATTACTGTTCCGCTAGTAGGATTCTGATGTTGAGTTTCTTCTTCCTTGTTTTGTTTCCATTCCTTTTTCTTTTTACCCTAATTTTTCGTCTTTCCAGTACTTGGGTGCTCGGCACATGAATACCGTAGATGTCTTAGTGTCGACATTCGAAGGACGAAAAGGTGGATTGTTACAACTGGTATCAAAGCTGAAGGTTAAGCAAGAACCTTGGATTTGGTAGGGTATGACTCAATAAAAGATAGGGTAATGGAATGCCCTAGCATTAGTTGAGTGTAGTATACATATAGGAGCATATTTGTATTTGTTATAAATGTATACCTTAACGGTAATTGTAACTGTGAAAATGAAAGATCTTGTATAAGATAACTTATATAGGTGAATTATCAAAGTATGGTTTAATTAATGTAGGGCTTAATGATGTTTATCTATTATCCCTCATTAATAAGTTTAGTTGTGCTCAGCCAGTTTATGAGCATTTACTGTCATTTGTTGATTACTAATTTATGCTCGAACAGTTTATGAGTAGTTTTACCTTTTCACTACATAGGTAGGGTAGACAGTATTTGTAGATACACTTGTTAACAAGAAAACTTGTCGACACCCAAAGTAGAGTTTAACGTATAAGTGATTCCTTTGAAATCTCCTTTCGAACAGATGAAGGCAGTTAACACTTTTCGAACAGGTAAAGATAGTTAAAACACCTTTTTTAATTCCTTTCGACACGGTCGAAACACCTGAACCCTTCTTCAGAAATACCTTTCGAACTAGTTCAATTAATTTAGGACCCTGTCAAAACCTCCTTTCGAAGTGGTCAAAGTGGATTGAGGTAGGGACCTAATGATCTAAGGATTCTAGTTGGGATGAGTGGTTTCGACTCCCTTGAAAGGTAGCCCTTCGATCTTGTTGAAATAAGAAGATTGTAATCGAAACCATATATAAACTTTGAATCAGCTAATATATTCAAGAATACCATAGACTTGCTTTGAACAACCATTCCTTTATTACTTGAAGCTTAAGTTTACAAAGTAATCAAATCCCCAATCTAATTTGAAAATTAGGGTTACAAATTCAAGAAAGTATAAGAATGAAGTGAGTGAATTTGGATCCAAAACAAGACCCCTAGGGTCCTATTTATAGGCGTTGGTTGAACCCTTTCGAATCAGACCTTTCGACCTAGTCGAATGGAGTGCCTTGATGACCTTTCGCTATCACTAAAGTTTGGATGCCCTTCTAATTTGCTTTAAAATAAGACACTTGATTGCTTTCGACTTCATCGAAAGGGATAGGTGGGCTCTCCACCTGTGTTCCTATACTGTTGCAGGTAAGGAAAGATATAAGCTTTCAATTCCATCGATAGGTGTATCTCTGTATCCTTAAATGAGTTGGAACATAGCAGAAAGTTTAAGCATGGAAGGTAGCTTTCGAGGGCATACATGTTGACTGATGCAGAACCCTCATCTTTTGGTATATGAGAATGGTATATTAAACTTGAGTAAACTTTCCTTTATAATAGGATGGCCTCAACCGATTCGAAAGGTTAGTATATGCTTTCGAAGGGGTAGCTTTGGCCATGCATTCTATTGCAGAAGGTGAATGAAGGAGAAACCCATTGTTTCGAAAGGTTTGGCGCGCATGTGAAGGCTTGTAATCTATTTCCTTTTAAAGGTGTTTCTCAACCTATTCGAAACATCTTCATGCATGCGGAAGCTACTGCTTCGAAAGAAAACAATTGAAGCGAAAGGGTGCTTTTCTCCCCTTACGATCCTTTTGAAAGCTCATAGTACATCCAACTTTTACAGAAGCATCCCTTCGACTCTTTCGAAAGGTTTTGTTTATGCTATCATTCCTTGAGAACTCCTCTTTTATATCCTTCATGGTTTCGACAAGGTTGAGGTGAATACTTATGGTAACACTTGCCCCCTCTTTTGCGAAGGGATGCTCTTGACTTTCCAAGTCAACCACTTCGAAACACATATAATTTCACGCCTTTTGATATTCCTGGATAGATCTTGGTCGTTCCTTTAAATTTGATTGGATGGCTTTCCCTACATCCGCTACTTCTACAAATTGCGCTTTCTTCTTCTCTTTTTCATTTACCTGCCATTAAAAGCTTACAGTAAGAATCAAAAAATTCCATTTCTTTCTAAATTCATAGTTTTAGTAAACTCAAGTTCGGATTCAAGGTAGATTTCATTATTTTTATTTTTCAAACTGATTTATTCAATTTAATTCCAATCTTAAATTCTTTAGGTTCCAATTTGTAATGTTGTTCTAATTTTTTTTGAAAACAATTCAAGTTCCATGCTCGTATGAAATTATTCTTTAGTTTATTTTTTATGCTTATTTGTCCAATTTACCATGTCAATTTATATTTGGAATTCATCAGATTTGGGTTTTTTTGGCCATTATTACGTACAAATCCAAGCTCGATTTCTATTGCACTCTATTCTAACTTGCTTTATTTTTAACTTGAATTTGGGATTTTCATTGTTGTTAAGTGTAAATTCATGCTCGACTCAATTTAATTATTGGTTTCTTGAAGTATTGGATTGAAAATTGAATTAAGGAAAGAAAGATTTTTCTAGTAACTTACCAAAGAAGTTTAAGTCGTACAAATCACAACTCGATATTGTAACTTGACTTTTCAACCCTTTCGAAAGGAGTTGAGGCGGCTAACTCTGCTTTGCTTCTTCAACCTCTTTCGAATGGGTCAAAAGGAAGTCCAGTACCTACCTTTTAATTGACTCTTTCGAAGGGGTTGATGTGGTCAACATGAGATGCACTTCTATGAAAGCAGAAATATGTTTCATTGTATTCTGACACCTTTTGAAGAGGTCGTCTTAATGGGTTTAGTTTAATGGTCACACAATATATACTTTTGAAAGCCCAACTTTTATTTTAAAGGATTCGAAGCTTAATGTATATAAAAGTGCATTTAACATGTCATTGGATTCATGCTCAATTTTATTTTACTCTAGGAGGTGTTGAAAATTAGAAATTTACACTTCTCATCATAAATTGGATTGAGAATAGTATATTTCATTTAAGTTGAAAATCGAACCAAGCCTTTCGACTTGATCGAAACCTCCCATATTGAAATAAGTTTAGTTGTTTGTACGCTTTTGAAACCTTACACCCCCTTTCGACTTACTCGAAACCCTTTGTAGTTAACTGGGGTTTAATTATCATTTTTACACAAACCCTATCGAAATGTTCCAAAGCCCTTTCACTTGTAATAATAATGTAAGGTTAGTTATTCCTTTTTATAGTAAAATTTTCCCTGGGCTTTTGACATTGTCGAAGGATGATTTTAGGTATTTTCATTCCATCTATCTCTTTGACATCATCGGAAGCGCAATAAATTTCATGACCCAAATTGACTTTAACATCCTTTCAAAGATATGGAATTATATACTTTGCTTGATATTTGAATTATTGCAATTGGTTTTTGACATCTTTGAAAGGTGTTAATAATGGAACAGATTATAACTTTTAATGAAATTGTTTCACCTGTCAGGATCATGGGTGTGAAAAAGATCTCTAAGAAACTTGAAAAAGATATAGCTCCTGAGGTAGAATCTTCACCAAAGAAGGTTGAAGCCATCTCCAAACATTCTTTGATATCTTCCTAAGACAAAGTCGATGCCATTGTGAACGACTTCAGAATCACTGGAGTAGTAGTCATTCCCCCGGCGATAGTGATACTATTCAAAATCCTCCTGAAGGGTACTTTGCTTATACCGCCATTCACATTTGGTATGGTGGCTTCCTTCCCTTTCCAGATTTCTGGTCCAAGTTCCTGAACCATCTTGGCATCGCACCTATCCAATTATAACCTAATGTCTACACATATCTTGTCTCTTTGGAACTTATGGGTCTGGAAGCAGGCATTCCTTCACTAAATGCTGAAATTTTTAACTATTTAGTTCGCCTGGACAAACTCCGCAATCTGAATAACCATATTTTCAGAGCTAATCACCCTAAAAACTAATTTCGGAGGGAGTAAATAAATTTAGAGACTGGGCGACGTAGTTCTTTTTTGTCAAATGTTTTCCAAACATCAGTGGAGTCTTCTTTTCTTCCCATAAGTTGTTCATAGTTTTTATCTTTATTCAATTACTTTCTTTTGCTTTACGTTTTCGGATTATGTTCTGCTCTTAAAGAACTTAATGACGAGGATAAAAGAGTCATAAAGCTGTTGACCACTACTTCAAGTAGCATTGGGAATAGACTCACACTACTGACGCCTACTAATCTTCAAAAACATTCTCTTCTCCCTGTTGGTCAGAGAGCTCTTGGACAACCCCCACTTGTCCAACACACTTCTAGAAGCAAACATTTCTTATCTTTGGATGATCCTAAGAATTTTTCACCTATGTGTCCAATTTTTCTGGATTACCTGGTAAGTTTAAGGATAGTCCTTGCAATTTGTTGCTGTGTTACTCTTTAGTTTACTTTACTAACTTATTCTTTTTGAATTTTTAGCAAATGCCTCTCAGGTCGAATTGATCGTAAGTGATCCAGTTCTCCCGACTTCTACATCTAGTGCATCATCTTTGACTGACACTATCGCTCGGTCGAGAATGATTGCCAAGAAAGCTAAGCGAGAAGACTGATGTTGGTCCTTCCCTTAAGAAAACTAAAATATTTGATGTCCAATCTTCTCCGCCTCCAAAAGAGAGAGGATCTATTGATGTAGACAAGGCTTCAGAATGTTCCTCACTTGATGCTGCTATTGATTCACCCAGAGCAGCTCCTTCTAAAGATGATTTCATGTCTCGTATCATCGTGTCTGACTCCCCTAGCATTATTGAACAAATGAAAAAGGATTTAGGCACTTCAAATCCTCCTTAGGGGTTGAGCCCCTCTAAATCCACAACACTAAAAGGATTTAGGAACTTCAACTCCTCCTCAATGGTTGAACCGCTCTAATTCCACATCACCGATGCCCTCTAGTGATTTTGAAGAAATGGTACAATCCATCATGAATTCTTCGTCCTTTACTTCCATTCAACCACCTTTCTCGGTATCGGACCCAGTAAGACATTGTAGATCTTTAATAAAGCAACAACTTCTAGTACGTTTTGTATTGTTTGCCCTTCTTATCACTATTTCTTACTGAATTTTGACCCATGTTGTACTTTCTCTTTTAGATTTCTAAAAGTTGGTATTCTTTTCAAGAAAGCACTTCGAAATCTTCTATCGAGTCCAAGCTTCAAGAGGAAATTTCAAATTTGAACAGCCAAATTACCTCCATTTCTACTACCAAAGATAATGTAGTAAAGGAATAAGAAAGGTTGGGGGTCTCTCTTGCTCAAGCAGAATCTTCTATCTCTGAAGAGAGGAAAACAAAATAACTCTTAGCCAATGAAAATTTGGCTTTGAAAATGACTTTAAAAGACTCCAAGGAAGAGAAGACTCGGATGGCTACTAAACAATCTTCTCTCACGAAGAAG
This sequence comes from Allium fistulosum, assembly GCA_030737815.1. Classification (NCBI taxonomy): domain Eukaryota; kingdom Viridiplantae; phylum Streptophyta; class Magnoliopsida; order Asparagales; family Amaryllidaceae; genus Allium; species Allium fistulosum. Next base: position 1,220,182,816 of record CM060902.1, read on the forward strand.
TTGAGGAGGAAGAAGAATTCTTTGGAAATGGCCTTTAATACTATCTTTGAAGCCAAGCAAAAGGCGTCACAATTTCTAAGCACATCCCCTAATGACATCATCGTGAATTCCTACGGAGACGCTCTTATGCTTGCCTATACTAACAACACTAAAAAGTGCCCCGACTTAAGCTTCCCATCTCTCAATCCTCTCTAGTTAATAGATTCATGGATAAGATTAAAGAAATGGAGCAAGGAATCAAAGTCTCTGATAAAGAAGAAATCGATGTTGCCATACTCTTATCTTTTGAAGTCCCTTCTATAGAAGGAGATTCTGATTCCGATGAAGAAGAAGATGATGATGAAGCCACCGCAGAGGAAGGTGGCAATGACGATGGTAATGATGATGATAATAATGATGGAGATAGAGGTCGGGGTTCAGGTGGCAATGGAGGTGGTCATGACGATGGTCATGAAAAGGATGGCGATGATATTCCTAGGGCTTCAAAGAAATTTAACCCTGATCCTAGTGATTGTGAAACAAGCCTAACTGAACTTCCCGAGCCTTCTGATCTTCATGAAAAGGCTGCTAACATTGATGTTGAAGAATGAAGGGAGAAAAAGCGGGCCCCGCAAACTTCAGTTCCAGTTTCTCAAGTATGGGATTCCTTGTCCAAATGGCTTTCACTTCTAGGATTATAATAATTGACATCTTTTAATTTAGATAAACAAGAAATCTATCCAACTTTATAAAACAAAGCTTGAAAGAAAACAAGCAGAAATTAATAGCTTGCATAGAGAGTTAGATAAGAAATTAAAAGAACACAATGCACTCTTTGACAAGTATCATAAGCTTAGTAAAAAAGCCACAGTTTTAGCGTCCTTTAAAGACCAAGAAGCTGCCCCCCCCCGACTGAAGAGGACACACCCTCGATATGATAGACTTTTGGAAGAGAACAGGGACATTAATTACACTTTTTTAGATGTTGGTTGAAGAAAGAGACATCCTAGTAGATTTCTTGTACAAAGCCTATTGCAGACACCCGACCGTAGATTTTTCATACTTAAGTGATTTTAGTAGGGGTCTACTTAGGCGCTTGAGATATTTAGATGAATTTGGATCAGATCCACATTCGGGGGCTTGCTGGAGTTTACTGCGACTCAAATCAATCCCTCATGAGTTGGCTCCAGAAAAGCTCAAATATTATAAGGATAAATTTATTTATGAGTTATTCAAAAAGGCAATTTTGTATGAAATGGATGAACATTTGTAATAATATAATAACATTTATTTGTAAATTTTTTATACTAGTTTCCTTTTATACGTAGTCGTGTATTATTGAGTTATCGTAGAATAAACGTATCTAAGGCGGCCTTGTTTCTAGACATTGTTTAAGCAAATACGTCAAGTTAAGAAGAGATTATTTAGAAAAGGCTTCACTCTTGAGTCCTCAAAATTAGCTAGATACTGCTTTCTTAGAGACCTGTAGAGACTTTATATGGAACATTCCCGCCTTCATTTCGATTTTCTTGGTGAAGAAAAAGAAAACCTCCTTAAGAAAATTCGAACATATCATACCAAATAAACATGTAGTCATGACAGTACTCCTACTAGGGAATAAAACTATAGCAAATATCCTCCGGTTATTACCCAGAAGGATTTAATGCCCCTTTTGATTCGACAGTTACTCTTTTAACTAATTCCTTGAAAAAAGTCAAAAATGCTATTTCTCAACTTTAAGTGTAATAAAATAAGTATTTGATTAAAACAATGAGATTGTACATTTTATTTTATTTATTCCTGAGTTGTAATTTCTTTTGTTGTAATAAAAAAGATCGGCTATTTGAGTTTTGACTTTGTTTTTTAAAAAACTGGACTCACAGCTAGCTATTGCACCACTTTTATTGGATTTCTTATCTCGCTTCACTAGCATTAGAGAAAGATTGATTGCAGATGTTGAAAAGAGGCGTTTACTGAAGGATCCTCCATCTGCTTATTTTCAAGGCAATGCTGAAGCATTGGAATGGCACATGAGATATTTGCTTCAAAAGACAACTGTTAGAAACCCTAACAATCAGATCTCCAATCTTGAAGTGGACATCAAGAATAAGGATGAAACAATTTCCATATTGAAGTGCCAAATCAAATCGAATCCTTCGATTGATTTTGATTATAAGATGTCTGAGCTCCTTCAGCAGATAAGCGATTTAGAGATTAAGTTAAAAGATAGTTAAGCTCAATGCAAATCATTGGAATTCATCATGGGGGATAACATTCCAAATATCGATTCACTGACTTCTCCGATCACCTCATCTGTTGTAAAATCAACCAGATCTTCATCTCTTGCAATTCAAAAATTTCCAACTACTACTAACCCTCCATTCGGTTTGGATGAGAAGATAGTAGGAGAATGGTGCAGGAAGGTCAAATTCAAAATGATGAGATATTTTGATGATCAGCAGAGGGCGAGATATTCACAATGCATTAATGAATATGTAGCCAAGATTCAAAAACTTGAACGTGAAAAGTATCTTCTCCAAAAGCGCACCGCTGATCTAGAGTGACAAAACAGAACCCTTAAGGGCATTAACAAAGCTTTCAACTGTGCCTTGAAGGCTCGTATCGAATCTATTGATAATGTTGATGATATAAAGAAAAAGTAAAAGAAGCTTAAGTAGATCCTTTGTATAGCAATTCGGCATATCGTTGATCCTTTAATTGCTGAAAATCTAGATGAAACTGTTTAGGATTTGTAAAACATACACTTGTGTTGTATACTTGTAAATATATTTGTAAGTTATGTAAATAAGTAAATATAACCTGGCCTGTGGTTTTTTCTTACAACGTTGTTTCTGAATCTGCTTTCTGATAACTCAGACTATGGTTTTTGTATTTTCTGGTCCATTCAGTCTTCCTTACGGATCTCATTTCCATGAAAGCACAAAGTACACAATATTTATTATTGTTAACTTGAAATTTATATATAGTATTTTATCCACATCAAAAGATCCCAGTAATGTAAGTTATTGGATCATTATGTGAAAATATGATAATAAGTGAGAAGTAATCCTATAACTGGATATGGTTGAATGTTTTGAAACCCATCTTTGTTAATGGAGAGAGAGAGCCATGAATCCAACTCCAACTATATTGACATAATACCCAAAGTCTAATCATAGAGAAGCAGAAATCCAATTTTGGTTTCAATTATAGAAGTTTGGAAATTCCTCTTCTGGAGATAACAATAGAAAGCCAATAATAATCGTTTAATAATGTCCAGAAATCATCATTTGGAAATAAATCATCGAAAATTAGGAATCTTTATAATAGAGGATCCGAAACCCAGATTCTGGCATTAACAAGTGTTGCCTGAAAGTTTGTAGTAGAAGTCCAGTGACCCTGATTCAGGCATTAATAAGTTAGATCACAAGTTTAATTGAAGACTAGAAATTCATAGAAATATTAATTACTCTGAAATCTAGGTTCGGGCATTAATGAATGAAATTTAAAAGTTAGAATACCCGATACTTAGATTCGGGTATTAGTTGATGATAGCCAGAAATCCATGATAAAGATTTCCATAATAGAAGTTCAGAGCCCGAATTCGATCATTAATGAGTGAAGTATAGAAATTAATAGTAATAGCCCCGAAAACCTAATTCGGGTATGATGAAAACCGAACATTAATAGTAAAAGACCCGAAACCCAGATTCAGGTTTTAATAAGCGAAGCTCTGAAAACCCCTTTTTATAGATTCTTATTTAAGCCTTCTGTTCTACACCACTCTTTGGGTTTTGATTCTTTTGACATGTGCCACTCTTTAGGCCTCATATGTTTTCGTTGTTTGACATGCCACTTCTCGGGCTCGGACGTCTTAGTCCGTTATTTGACATGCCGCTTCTTGGGCTCGGACGTCTTAGTCCGTTGTTCTCTGGTGCGCATGGTTAGCTTATCCACAAGCATGACCCAAGGACTTACCCAACCTTCCTCCAAGAGGCGCTCTAGCCAGGCCTTATATGCGGGACTAAAGGCTTGTCCAGTGCCTTGGCCAGGCCATAGCATGGCGGGATCAAGGGCTTACTCCGACCTCCCTCCAGGAGGTGTCTTGATCTGGCCATAGCATGGCGCCGTCATGGCCTTGTCGATGCTTTAATCTGGCCATAGCGTGGCACGGTTAAAGGCTTACTCTAACCTGCCTCCAGGAGGTGCTTTGACCTGGCCAACTCGGCGCTGACAAAGGCTTTGACCATTTAAGGTAATTTCCAAGTTTAAGGAGAATTCTACTCCCGACCATGTAGATTTTTCTTAGAAAAGTGGAGCTTTATTGAATTTGAATAGGATCTCCTTACAAATCTATTGATTTTGCCTTGTCTGAAAAAGTTGATCACCATTCCTTCAAGTGCTCTACATTGATTTGTCTCATGGCCATTCATAATGTGATAATGGCAACAGGATCCTCCCCGATTACTTTCATATTTAGGTTTTTTCTTCTATGATGGCCAATAATTGAGTTCTTCCTTGGTTAGCAAATAAACATTCTCAATTGATGTAGTCAGATTGCATTCCTTGGGAAGTCTCAACTTAAAGCTTATGTTTTGAGGATGGTTTCTAGATCTTTTATTACTTGGTCTCGAAGTTTCACCCTCAATGAACAATTTTCTTTTCAAAACCTTTTGAAGCTTAGATATAGGTAGTGCCCCACTTGTAGCTTAATGCCATTTTTGTGCAAAGGCGTTGTAACCCGCCATCATTCCCTCTTTAAAGATTGTACCTTTGATATAGAGTTGAATTGTCTTCCTCATTTGGTCAAACAAGTTATCACTTTCATTTTTTGTTCCTCCTATGGCAAAGATAGGTGTAGGGCCAATGTGAATAGGGTTTAAACTCCATTTATCTGGGTCATAAGATTCAACTCTCCTTTTCTTTATAATCCTTAAAGCTTCCAATCTCAACATTTGTGCTTCATGTAGTTTAGAATCATTAACTGTTCTATGGGAGAATCTAACTGGATGTGGCTCTAAGGATCCTTGTTTGGACCTTTTGATTTGCTAAGCATAGTGATGTAAAGTATAAAGTGGGTAAGCTTGGAATAGAATTAGGTTAGTGAAAAGTAAAGTTGGAAGTTCAATAAGGTGAGAGGTTCGGGCCCTCCTTCTAGCGCCAAAAATGTTAACAAGAAAACTTGTCAACACCCCAAAGTAGAGTTTAAAGTATAAATGATTCCTTTGAAACCTCCTTTTGAACAGATAAAGGCAGTTAACACCTTTTGAACAGGTAAAGATAGTTAAAACACCATTTTTAATTCCTTTCGACACCGTCGAAACACCTGAACCCTTCTTCAGAAATACCTTTCGAACTAGTTCAATTAGTTTAGGACCCTGTCAAAACCTCCTTTCGAAGTGGTCAAAGTGGGTTGAGGTAGGGACCTAATGATCTAAGGATTCTAGTTGGGTTGAGTGGTAACGACTCCCTCGAAAGGTAGCCCTTCGACCATGTTGAAATAAGAAGATTGTAATCAGAACCACATATAAACTTTGAATCAGCTAATATATTCAAGAATACCATAGACTTGCTTTGGACAACCATTCCTTTATTAGTTGAAGCTTAAGTTTACAAAGTAATCAAATCCTCAATCTAAGTTGAAAATTAGGTTTTACAAATTCAATAAAGTATAAGAATGAAGTGAGTGAATTTGGAATCAAAACAAGACCCCTAGGGTCCTATTTATAGGCGCTGGTTAAACCCTTTCGAATCAGACCTTTCAACTTAGTCGAAAGGAGTGCCTTGATGACCTTTCGTTGCCGCTAAAGTTTGGGCGCCCTTCTAATTTGCTTTAAAATAAGACACTTGATTGCTTTCAACTTCATCGAAAGGATATGTGCGCTCTCCACTCTGTGTTCCTATGTTATTACAGGTAAGGAAAGATGTGAGCTTTCCATCGATAGGTGTATCTCTGTATCCTTAAATGAGTTGGAACATAGCAGAAAGTTTAAGCATGGAAGGTAGCTTTCGAGGGCATATATGTTGACTGATGCGGAACCCTCATCTTTTGGTATATGAGAATGATATATTGAACTTGAGTAATCTTTCCTTTATAATTGGATGGCCTCAACTGATTCGAAAGGCTAGTATATGCTTTCGAGGGGGTAGCTTTGGCCATACATTCTATTGCAGAAGGTGAATGAAGGCGAAACCCATTGTTTCGAAAGGTTTGGCACGCTTGTGAAGGCTTATAATCTGTTTCCTTCAAAAGGTGTTTCTCAACCTATTCGAAACATCTTCATGCATGCGGCTGCTACTGTTTCGAAAGGAAACAATTAAAGCGAAAGGGTGCTTTTGTCCCCTTTCGACCCTTTCGAAAGCTCATAGTACATCCATCTTTTATAAAAGCATCCCTTCGACTCTTTTGAATGGTTTTTTTCATGCTGTCATTCCTTATGAACTCCTCTTTTATATCCTTCATGATTTCCACAAGGTTGAGGTGAATACTGATGGTAACAGCACTAAAACGAACACCTTGTGAATTTAGTTTCTCTATTTGACTATGAAGAGTTCTGTGATAATGATTGGCTTAAAAGGTTAAATCTTATAAAAGTTGAATTTACTAAAAAGATGTTTATTTCAATATGTGAAAGATGAGATATTTTGGGAATAAATATTTGTGAAAAGAATTTATATAAGAAAGTGATTATATAAGCATGGTTTAAAAAAACATGATTTATAAGCATGAAGGATTTAATGGATATTTTGAGGACTAAAATCCCGGTGTCTTTGAAAATAATTTTGGTGATGACTTCAACTTCATTGGCGTTCATTTTCGAGTTTCTAAGTGGGGATTGTTGCAGGGTTGTTTTAGTAAAACGTGTTCTGATTTGATTCTGAAAGTATGATTTGTTATACAAAAGATATATGTATTATTATCTCAAAAGCGATTTGAAATAAAAACCGGTGTTTAGTTCCAAAGTTTTTATTTTGAAAGAAGTTTGATGTGAATTTTTTATGAAGAAAAGTTTTATATGTATATTATGTAGGGTGCCCAAGTGGTAGTGGCATAGCCCGGAATAAATGTTGAAACTATTCAAGTTTTTCTTTATGGGTAAATGTGTGTTTAATAAATTATTGAAATATGTTAAGCTATTTTATGGACACATGTAGCCTATGCATTAGGATTTTGTGGTAAGTGCATCATGTATGATATGTTGTCTGGTGGATTTCATTTGTCAAAATGAAACGGAATTTTCGACGATTTTGGATAGTTGGAAACTACCGAATTGTTATAAAACTTGAAGCTAACACTACAAGAAAAGCTGCATTTGACATCAAAATAGAACATCGTCTTAACCGTACATGCAGTCATTTGCGATTTAAGATATTAACAAAATTCGATAATCGCTGTCTAATATCTTCCCTCAAAATAAATCAACACTTATTTCCATGGCTGCCATTTATCATTTTGTTTCCCTCCAAAATAAAGCAAGAACCTTAATGGAATACTTCTCAATTATCATTCGCTTTCAGCTCTCCCTTCACTCAATCTTATCATCCGCACGAAAACTCTAAATCATTTTCAGCCTCCGTAAGAACCCCTAATCCAAAACCGCAAATCCTTTCACCCTCCATAAGAAACCCTAAATGAAAACCCTAAACTCTAGACCACTTCAGCTGCAATTTAGGGTGGTAATGGTGCCACCGACCATTCTCAGACTATTTGAATAGGAATAGTTCAGCTGGTTTTGGACCACTTCCAGCCATCATGCTTGAATCCGACTGCAATGTACAGGTAAGACATTAGTATTCGTTTGACATATTTCCTTACTACTTGATGTTGTTAACCATATTAAATATCAAACATTTATTGCTATTATGCTTCAAAAGTTCACTTTGGAAACTTGGTTTTAAAACATTGTTGTATGCAGAAAGATATATTGTGGGTAGGAAAAAAACGTTGCAATTGAATATTGAGAAATATAATTACTATATCATAGATTACGTAGATGCAGTAGAGCCAAATATGTTTGGCATTTGTCATTCTTTGATTATACACATGCAGGAACACTGATTTAACAAAATTGAATTTTCTCATTTTTTTCAAAATTGATTTTTTTTCAGTTTTGAAAAACTAGGTTTTACTAAGTTTTTTCCAGTTTTTCCAATACTGAAAATACCCAATATTGCAAAGCTGATTTACCCTTCGGTATAAATCATATATAAGTAAAATTTATGATTATTGCAGACTGAAATCTATAATAGTACTTTCTTTGCAGAAAGGGAATAAAGAACTTGGTATTAGAATCATCAAGTGAATTGAGATCCTGTGGATTTGCTTTAACTACGTGAGAAAATGCATGTAGAGCCATGGATGCACTTGGAGTAGGAGACTACCTCAGCAAACACAGCCCATGGCTTCATTGGTATGATCGTTCTCTATTGCTAAGAGTATTCTCATTTTCTTATATGTATAGCTGGATAATAAGATAATAAGAAATTTCAGTCTACTTACATGACATAGAAGTTGTTTAGGGACATCTACTTTGAATGTGAATGTTTATGTAGGGGAACTGCTACATCAGAAATTTCTGGAGCTTTAACCTTGAAATTGGATCTTATGACTCAAGTCAAATGTTTGATTTATACATGGTAAATTTGTTTAACATTTGTCATTCATTGATTACACACATGCTTGAACACCGATTTAACAAAAATGAGTTTTTTTTTTCATTTTTTCAAAACTGATTTTTCTCAGTTTTGCAATCTGAGTGTTGCTCAGTTTTGCAAACCCGAGGTTCACTCAATTTCCTCAATATTGAGAATGCCTAGTATTGCAAAAATGATTTTTACTCGGTTTTGAAAACTGAGATTACTTAACTGAGTTATCTCAATTTCACAAAAATGAGTTTTTAATGTAATTGACATATGTATATTATTGTGCTTAAGCACATGTTGGAAAATGCTGTCCTTTCTGTTATAGCAAAAGGTTGAAAATGTATTTTGATTGTTACATCATAATTGCTAAGTTTTCGTAAAAGTTCATGTTTATATAAGTGGATAACATGGTAAGCTGTTCGTTTATTTTTAACTTAAAGAGAACAATGGTCCAAGCTTATTGTTTCCAAATAGTTTGTAACCTCGTTGAACAATAAGTAGACATATAATCAAAAAGTCTTGCTCATTCGGCCGCACTTTTCTCCTTATAGGATTTTATTAATTCACTATCTTTATCAAATATTCTTAGGTGCGACGGTTAACTATCAGGAGACGATGAATCATCGACGCTACTTTTCCAGATGCACGTATGCTTCTCCTAGTGATGCTTGATTGATCAACACCAGTATCAAGAAGCACCAGGTAATGAGTACGTAAAATTTTTCTAAACTGCAAATCAATTTGATGTTTTTCATAGTTTGTTTGATTTTAGCCTGAAATTGGGCCAAAAGCTCACGTGATAGAAGAACATGTTATGCCAGTAATCTTGTCGAGTATCCTTGGACAAGAGCAGATTCACCAACGCAGCAGCCTTCTGTGGGTAAGTTGTCTTCCACAAAAGCATCTTTAGTTCTAATTTCATTGAACATTTATTTCACAAAACCTTTTTTGGAACAAAATTCTCAAATAACTAATCTGAATTAAAATATGAACATTAGTAATAAATCTAACTTTATCGACTTGAAGCACCAAAACCTAACAGTGTTTCGATAACCAAACAAAACATTGATAAGCATAGTTATATCATAGTTATTTAACGTCTTTAGTAAGTGGTAGCTTGTTAACCCCTTGAGGGCTTTTCATCCCCAGTACTAGTAGTTCAGTAAAGCTGTTGTCCAGCTGTCTGATATCATTTCAAATCAGAATCATTACAGCAAATGTGAATATGCTCAGCTCCTAAACACTACTTGTGCCACAATAATATTATCTGTTCCATCAAGTTAGAAAAGTACGAAACTATTTAATACTGCTCATTGTGCAGCAGAAAATAATTTGTTATAAGATAATTTATCGAGTTGATATAAATGTATACTTTTGAGACATAGTTTTTTTCCTCTCAAGGGATGAGAAGGCCTTGTTTTATGCATTAGATCTTGGTAGCAAAAACTTCCTAATGCTGAAGGTCATATTAGTGGGAGGGAAATTAGAGTTATTGATACTGAGTTTATGCAAACGTCAATACCTTAAGAACCGATGGATGGTACTACAAAGGTTGCTGTCTGTCTTTTCTCCATGTTTTTCTAATCAATTATATAAAATATTCATTCATCATTCTTTTAAAATATTATCTTCATTTGATAACATAGGAGTTGTTCGACTTCATTGCCTCTACATTAAATAATTTTGCTACCAAAGATGGAAAACTTTAGTCACTAAGGAGATGCAAGGAGAGATTGGTTGCACATTTTCTTTTCTAGTCAAGCAGACTTCAACAGATTCAGGCATTTTGATCGAGTGGACCAAAAGTTCTGTTGTTTCTGGGACAGTAACTTTTAAGTTCAGTGCAAAATCTAGTTACATGTATATCGTTTATGTATTATTTGGTGATCAAACCAGATTAAATATTTTTGGCATAAAAATATATTTGAATCTTACTATTTTATTTATACTTATTGAAACTAAGTTTTTTGCAAATTAGAAAAATATACATATAAGGGTATTGTTTGACATTTGGTTATTTGAGTATACATATGCACTAAACTCATGCCTAAACAAATTTTACTATTGTCTTTGATTACAAAGTTTCATTAACTTCCTATACACGTAGTCATACAAAGTTGTTAAATTCACATTATGGTTTTTTCCATCTACCTGCACATTCTTCATGGATGTGTTGTTTTTTTATACTATAAGCCACTAATTCAAACTCTATATGTAAGTGTATTTTTTGATAAAAAAAATAGAAGTATTTGTAAGTGTATTCTTTTGCTTCAATCTCACTCATAAGTTGGGACATGATCTCTGTCACCCTATAAAATGTCCTTATTGATAAGTCGAAGTGTGTGATGGCTTTACACATATTTTTGTAAGTGCACATGCAGTAATTGATGGGTTTGTAAGTGCATACTGAAAATGTTAGTTAATAAGAGATGCTCCACTAACATACTGGGTGTGTTTAGAGTAATAATTGCTGGCCAGTCCGGTTATAAAATGCAAGAAATGGTGATTCACGAAGGTGACAAGTAACAACTCTCAAAAATTGTGGTGCAACACGGACTGGAACACGATGTGTTGTTTGAAACTTATAAAATGAACCAAAATGTTGCCTTTCAGTTGGCATGGACATGTGCAAGGAGCCAAACTCTAAATCAAACAAGTTGCGATTAGTATTCTTCACCAAGTTTTGTAAAAAATGACTACGTTTTATAAAATTAATTAGGTTCTATAATAGTTTAATTAAGTTGATCGAGTTTCTAAAAATTAACTAATTTTTAGAAAATTTAACTAAGTTAAGTTTTTTGAATTTAAAAAAGTATATAAAAACTAACTACGTTTTATAAATCAACTACACATGCGTCCACTCATTTCTGGTTATTATTTAAGACTTGCATCATATTATATTCCAGTGCATGAAAATTAAAAGTGTTATGTGTTTTATCAATCTTCCCAACACCTTGCAATCCACCTTCAGCCCTCCCAGCTTCATCCGAACCCCCTATTTCTAAGACCCCATCTCTGATTGAATGCCTACACCTACCACTTTGCTTGAGTCCACATTTCTTAAATTATTACTGCATTTAGGTAATGTTTCTAGGTGAGCACTATTTATCTCTGTATGTCCTTGTGCATCTGCTATTTCTGCCTGACCAATTGAACCATGATCTTTCACTTCAACTTGTAACTTACCAGCTACCATCTTCACTTCGTTTGAAGCCACACTTTTCTGATTCTCCATGTTTGATTGGTTGTTAGCACATCCGACGTCACCTAAAGGGTTTTTTCTTTAGTGGTTATTACAATCCTGTAGTGGTTCTCTCTGTGCATTTCCAAGTATACCAGGTCTCTCTATTTGAACAACTGAATCGGGTATATCATTCAATCCTCCTTTATGTGATATAATTTGCCTTGTTTTTATTACTAATGTCATTATTCAATCCTCCTTCATGTGATATAATTTGCCCAGGAAAAGAAACGAGGATGGCAGAAATATCACTCTTTTTGTACCATTTTGTAACTAAGTGCGGGTAACTCTAAACATTGTTTGTTTTTTAGAGTGCTTATAACTTTAGCTATTAGTATGGACTTGTCTATCACTTAAAGCTAACACGAAAAGCTAAAAGCATTTTGGTAATTTCATTCTTGAATTACTGTTTTTTGTGAAATGGTAAATATCACAGTTTATGTTACTGGATTCAGGTTTATGGTATGTCATGGGTTATGATTTTTATATTGATTTAATAATTTATATTCAAGTACTATTGCTTTAATAATAAACATGGTGTTATGCTGCTATGGTGCATTGCAGTATTCATAACCCACAATGCATGCCTTTATCCTCAGTTCAAGTATTATTTTAATAATTATGGATAATTTATGATTTTATTCATACCTATCAATGTAGGAAATGAGTAATCTAGAATGTAAGCTTAAAAGAGCAATGGGATCGAAAGCGACACATAAACAAAGTCAATCAAGTAGCTAACAATGGTTATCATTCCAGGCTTCTGAACTTGAAATCAAGGCATATCCCTTGTTAGATGTGCTGACATCAAAAATCAGTACCTTGAACCTAGAGCATGAACGTCGTTTGAAAAGCAAACTTGTTGCTTTGACCCGTAGAGTCCACAAGGTAAGACCCACCTGCTTCCCCATTCATTTTTGTTGTATTGTTTCAGCCCAACCATATACCTCTTTATTATACAGGTCAGGATGAAATAGAGAAGTTAATGGATGATGATGGTGACTTGGCTGAAATGTACCTTATCGAAAATAAAAAGTGAATGGAACCTTTCTATGGCGATCAGTCTTTACAAGAATTTAATTCTACTGGACAACTAGTATCCGTGTCTGCTCCAGTTTCTTCACCTCCTGATTCCAGGGCTGAATCCAGAAGACTTGAGAAATCCCTAAGCCTCGCTAGGAGCAGACATAGTAGTATAAAGAGTTCAGACGTCATTCAAGAAAATATAGAGGAGTTGAAAATGTTGTTAGAAGCTTACTTTGTTGTTATTGATAACACTCTCAACAAATTAACTTCGGTATGTTCAATAAGTTTGATCTTGATTTCCTTTTACTTACTCTTTTTGTTGCTAAAATTATCTAAAATGCCCATTATCCTATTTTAGTTAAAAGAGTACATCGATGACACAGAAGATTTTATCAACATTCAGTTGTTAAGTTTAGTAAAATTTTTTTTTTACTAATTCTGTTAATGTTTTATTACATCCAATGGTACATGATGTTTTAAGTTTACCTTATGCAAAAATCATTTCCAACCGTGAGTATGAAAATTACAGAATTGTAATTTGAACCAAAAACCATTTTCCAACAATTAAATATGAAGTGTAATATCACAAAAAAAAATCAGCAAATCGGTTACAAATTTGTAACAATAGTTGGATGAATTTTTTGATGTTTGTTTAACAAAGTACCCTATTAAAATTGCCTTTTGTAACAATAGTTGGATGAATGTTTTGATGTTTGTTTAACAAAGTACCCTATTAAAAATGGCTGTTTAACATACATATGTAAATTATGTGCCTGTTTAACTAATGCTTATGCATAACGCGTCTAGTTAACATATGGCCAATACGAAATAATAAATTATTAATATTATAAAGTGACATTGTCTGTCTATTAATCAGCATAATACTATGTGGTACTAATAATTGAACTACTCATATATTATTTATATATCAGTTAATACTGTATGAAGTTGGACAGGTATTGCCCTATTCCAACCACGTTGTAATATATTGATTACGAGATGGCATGAAAAAGAAGTTACTTTAAAAGCTGATTTGGCTGATGTTTATCAGAGACTCTCTGCTTTCTCAGAATCTCATAGAGCTCAACTGGAACTGGATTTACAGAAATTACAGGGAGGACGAACTGTGATAGAAAGCAAGCTTGAACAAGCTTCGAATGAGCCAGGTATTTTCCTTCTCTGTTGCTAATTTAAGGTTAATAGTTTTGTTGGATTTTATATGCTATTTTATAAATTAAGCTAATGAACATCAGGTATGAAAGAAATAATGGCAGAGTTTAAATCACACATTTCATCTCTTTCAAAGGATATGTCTGCCATGCAAAAAAAAATCATTAAATATAAAGCATCAGCCCTAGATTTACATATTCTACGATCTGAAGTACAGTCACTTTCTAGTTTATTAGATAGGAAGGTGAAGTATATCGTACTTTGATGGAATATTTCTTATTATGTATTAGTTTTTAAGGTATTTCTTTGTCATCAAGCATACTGTATCATACTTGCAGGTGAGTGAGTCAGATTCATTGTCTAACAAATCCTTATGACAACTTTAGAGATAAAGAAGCTACAAAAAAATGTATGGTTGCTTTTACTTCAACTTATACTTTTTTCATCATGTTTTGGGAATAGTAATCAGTGCAACAATACCTTAATTTTCTTTTCAGAGTACTTAAATGGTTTTGGTCCTGTAGTTAGCAGTACAAATATTTTATATTATTTCAGACAGAATTTTGAGCAAACATCATATAGTTCAATATTCTATTTTTGATGAATGGCTTCCAAATTCTAGAAGTTGTTCAGATGAAATACTTATATGCAGTAAATTTTTGATACTTTCATTTTATTCATGATTTTATAACGGCCTTTTTTGCCACACTCAAACTCAGTTCTGCTAAATAAAAGTTCTTTTGAAAATATATATGCTGTTTTCTAGGTCCAAAGATTGAGAAAAGGTGACCATGAGTTGAGGCTGTTTATAGAAATATACAAACGTGAATCAACTGATTCCAGGTATTTCTATCACATTATTCTGAAATATATAGTTATTCGTCCTATACGTTTTGATGAAAAATAATAATTCGATCACAACTCTCATGGATGAGTTACATTTTATGGTGTTATTGTTTTGTATGAGACGACAAATGTTTTTATCAGGAAATGTTGGATTGCTACCTTAGCTCCTTAGAGAGTGTGTGTAGTTATCACCAAAATTTTCATTATCGTTACATATACACATGGTATAACTGTAAATAGCTAATATGTTGTGGAAATCCTAGCCTTGGTACCCCCAGTAAGAGCACTAAAATAGCCGTGCAAACAAAATACATTATTTATTGTAAAAGTACATGAAGGAAACTTCCCCTTACCTTATCAATCGATGTAAAAAAATGATTAATTTATCAATCGTGTATGTATTTTTAACTTGCTTGCAATTTCATTCTCATTTAATGATCATCATTCATTAACTACTTACATTGATATATGTTAGCACCAAAATTGGTCACTAACACCCAAGGAAAGATTTGTATAGAGATTAATGAAGATAGAAAATAAAAACAGAGGAATGTATGCAAAACCAACTACAGAAGCGAGGACACCAGAATTATAGTGGTTCGGCGTAATTGCCTACGTCCACTTTAAATGTAATCTTTATTGCTTCTTCTAATTACTGAATACAGATGCAATCTGTACAATAACGACTTGATTACAAGTTTGGATCAAAAATAAATGAGTCTTCAAAATGACAGAGTCTCCTCGGAGTTCTCGAAAAAAGGACCCTTTTCACTACACCCCTGCCTCCCTATTTATAGACGAAGATAGGCTGGACTTCCTCCGCGGGCCCAGGAACAAGGTACTTCGGCCCATGGTAGGTGACTTCTACGCACCGAGCCTGGTATACCGAACGAGTCATGTCGAACGGGACATGCCGATCGGGACATGCCGATAGAGAGATGCCAGCCCATCATGGCCGGTCGGTGGTCGTTTATCAAATGTCTCGAAGTAAGTCCTCAAAAGACTCGGAGCAACTCGTAGTGGAACCTAGAATAGAACAGTACTGAACCCCTTACCTTGATGTTGGTCTCCACGAATAAACTAACCCCCTCTTCTTGCACTGAAATAGATATACCGAACGCTCGCGCCGAACCAACCCCGACCGAATGACATTCACCGGACCTTCCAGACCGAGCAACCTCGTCCCCTCAAACTGGCCGAACGATAGTTGCTAAGAAGTGTAGGACGAACCACATATCCAGGCCGAATGGAGGTAGCCGATCGATGCCATTCGAACGAAGGTCGTTGGCCGAACGGTATGCAAGCCGAACCACATATCCAGGCCGAATGAAGGAAGCCGAGCGTTGGCGCTTGAACAAAGAGTGCCGAGCGATGGACTTAGGCCGAACGACACTTGCATTCTGAACAACGCGTCTAGGCCGAACGGTGCACTTCCATCCTAAGCCGAGCGACACTCAATCCTTTTATTTGGGCCGTACCACCCAGATTGAAACAAAAGCCTATATGATCAGCGTCCTGTAGCCGGGTCAATCATCCGGGTTACACTTGCCTCCCAAAGCATATCGTGTGAGCCAACATGATGCGCTTTGAACCATGAGCAATCCACGTTTTTTCTTTAAAACCTTGCTTCGACTTCTCATCAGTTGATTCTCACGATCTCCTGAATGCCGAACCACATTTGAGTTTTTTATCGTGCCATGTCTTTAATGCGGGTCAGTCGATGTTCATGCGCCGAACCACTCGTTCGGCAAGTTAACTGTCGCTCGGTATGACTGCACACCGAGCCACTGAGATACCTTGACCGAGTCCACTGGTTGATGCCTGTTCACCTCCCCTCCTTTCTATATAAGCCAATACTTCTCCTTTTCTTCCCTTTACTTTTACTTCCACTCTATAGGACTTTCTAACTTGCCTTCCCCGAACTCCTGCTACCTCCTCAATCTTCCTCTTTCTTCCTGACTCCATCATGTTTGCCCTACAACTTCTCCCGACAACGAGCCTGAACGGATTTCAATTCCAAATCAAGCATTTCCCTAAGCTTCGACCCATTCTCCTAGGTATGAACTTCTCACTTGATCGACTCTCCCAAATTGGGAGTTTTGTACGAGATTCGAATTCATGACTTTCCTTCAAATTACGGACGGCGAAAGTCATGTAGATGAGGAAGACGAATCTGAGGTTTAAACATGCCTTCGAGTTAGATGGAGAGGAGGAAGGAAAAGGATACCGGAGGTATCCAGGACGTAGGCTCCTGTTGGGTTACCGAGTGAGGGAGGAGGAAGTAGTGATGGGTCGGTAGGATTTAGTGAGATTAGGAAGTGTTGGCCGAGCGTTAATGTTGAATTGTTAGGTTGTGTGGGAGTCTACTAGTTGGCAGGTTGGGCATGGTGTAACGACCCGTAAATTTCAACTGTTTTAATAACGCAATTAGTTGAAATTTTGTAAAATTTTAAACGATAAAATTTTGAAATAAAAATTTAATATTTGGAATACGTCTAGTTAAACATAGCAACTGGTAAATTTTCGTCCGAAAATATGAAAGTTTATTTCGCGCGTAAATTTACTTCAATTTAATCAGTTAAAAAGCGATGAAAATAAAATGTTTTCGAAACCTAAATATTTTTACATAGAAAAATTCTAAACCATCTTCTGAGCAAGATTTCAGTTTGTCGTTTTTCCAAATTCGGACCTCTTTGGCTCCGTCGATCTTATTTTTCAGCGTTTTTCTTGCATTTTCCGCTACTAGAAAATTCGAATTTTTATAACTCGATCATACCACTGATATCTGTATACCGTTTTGATCGCCTCGTCGTGCTGATCTTAACGGTATATTCAGTTCAGTGTTTTGAAGTCCGATACACAGCGGAATCTGTAAAGCAGATAAATCGTATCGGTTCCGATATTGGGACTTTTGGGTTCCTATGTCTTTCCATCTTCCACGTAAATGAGTTGGCATCTGTTATTAAAGATTTCAGCTCTTAGACTTTCATTTTCTTTGGTTTAATATATATGTTGGTTCACGTTTCGTATGCCTCTAGCACCCTTTCATCCATTTCTAAAAAAGGGCAAACAAAGTTTTCATTTCTCCTATAGCCAAACATTTCTCTTCTGTCATTTCCCCACCCACCTACTCGCGAGCAGCCCAACGCTAGCCCCACCTCCAACCGGTCTCGAGCACCAATCCAAATAGTCTCACCGTGATGACCTGCCACCTCAGCCTTTGCCTCACCGAAACCCGAGCTTGCCACCAAAACCAGCGCCCACGGCTGCCGAGCACTATCATCACTCTGCCAATCTCCTCCATGTGAGCACACCAAGAGCCGGCCCACCAAAGTTCGGCCACCCCGACAGCCTCCCGTTCGAGCCAAGCATCTAAGCCGTACTTCACCTCCATTTTTTTGTATAAGGTATATATTTTCATACTGTACGTTTTTTTTGCAAACCTGTTATAATATTATATTTTTATATAATCAGACAAGCTATATAAGGGCTTACTTTAAGATTATAACAGACTTATCTATATATATGGCGTTGTATGTATGTGAGGGGAACAGTGAAAATATATGTTTACTGTATAGGTTTACTTATATAGATTAATATTTTTGGAACGGATTTTGTAATAAATCATTAACTTATCTATAAATACTTTGTTTCCAGCAATTCTTTTTCAACCTTGCTTTGTTTGGATCTTTGGCCGAGCCTGATTGTATGTATCCGTTTACAAGTATATATGTTTAGATAAGTCTGTATTGCAATAAGAATGATTTTCGTATTTCTATATTTGGTTTACATATAATATATATTGTGTCTAAGATAATATATTATGATCAGTCTGGATTTATATTATATCGAGTTTAAGGCCGGTCTATATACTAGTTAAAGGTGTATATATACAATATCTACTACACGTTGACAGTATATAACTTAGGACGTGATATTTTATTTATTGTTATATCATAAGTTGGGTTATTCAATTCATCATGTTGTGCATAGATCTCTATTACAGTCTATATATTTGAGTGTGTGTTTCGTTATATTAACTATAAGTTGTATATTTTTAATCTGGAAGCATCTTTGGTTTTGACTTGATATATATTTGTTTATATATATGTTTATGCCACAGTTGGTAACATTCCCAGTATTATAAGTCTATACAGTTTATAAAGGCTATACAGGCTGCAGTGTATTCAAATGTACAGATTTAAAATTGTAAGTTTATAAAAAAAAAGAGAGTAAAGTTTAAACATCTTGTTTTATAATTTCTATTTTAAAAACGTTTTTTTACGCTTATAATATGTATATTGATATTTCAGTTTTCTTCCAAATGGTTGCTTGTTTTATTTCATTTATACTACATATATATTTTTATAAGGGTTACATACTTTTGTTTCGCATAGCAGTATATGTATGAGTTGGTAACTAGTATAATGTATATAACGGTTATATATGTATTCTACATATGTACATGGTCTGCATGTTTCATGTATGTGCATCGGATTCATATATATGTTAGTCTGCAGGTATATACAAGGTCGGTATAGGTATTATATATGAGTAATTTAGTTTCAGGTTGATTTTAAAGACATAATCTATACGTAAGCTTACTTGTGTGTATATATTTGTGTTTTAATTTAAAATAATGATTTTTATGTATATAAATTTAAAAATGTGTATGAGTTTAGAATATGAGGTAACTAGGCATTTACATGGAGTATTTGTTTAAGGAAAATGTTTATATAATACACATTTCATTTCATTGATATCGACTAGTTTTGATTTGTTCTCTTCGACTCTCATTTATCAGCTTTGACCCTTCAAAATTCGTGCCAACCTTGTTCGTTTTGGATCCGTGCCTGGATTTCGTAACTCATCTCATTCTCGTCCGTCTCTAGCCTCGAAAGGTGAGCAACCACTCACGATTAACGTTCTTTTATTTATTAAATTTGATTTCAATTGAAACGACAATTGAAATATGCTGCTGTTAGTAATTACACTGTTATATATGCTATTGTCTGTACCAGTTCACCTGTGACATCTGACACCATTATCTGTTAATTATTTATGTGATGATAATACAGTTGGCTGATAATTGATTGATTGTTGATGTTTATATTGGACGTTAAATTGTTAGTGTTAAATGATAAATAGTATGCAAAATTGAAATGGATATAGGATAGTTAAAAAATTTAAAACTGATTTATATGTTAAATTTGATTCGTGAATATGACCCCTTTTAATTGTTAAATTAATTGACATATAGAATAGCGATAATTACACTTTGAACCATCGACGTATATTGGATTAATTGTTGTAGTGTAAAAATTGAAATTGAATGACAAGTGAAAACCGTAATGTAATAATCTTTAATCTACATGAAATGATAGTGTAGATTCTAGAAATAATTATATTAATTCGTACAAATAACAATGCGAATTAATACGGTTATTTCAGGATTATTTGAATTGATTATTGGGTTGTTATTGATTGTCGTTATTGCTTATTTATTTACTTTGACACCATCCCAGTTATCACACTGCAAGTTCCCTTTGTATGTTTTGATTTTGAATTTAATTGGAATCAGGTTGAAATGATAAATACCCAAATTGAACTTTGACCTTGGATATAGAGAATTAAATAAAACCCGATTGGTCAATAATTTGATTTAAAAATAAAATGAAGATTTTATTTGAATAAATGATAAGGTTTTGAAATGAAGTTGAAATTTGAATTTTAATGAAAGGAAAATGTTAATATTTAATAATCTGAAACAAAATATTAACGATGTAATTGATGAAAGAATGTTGTTTAATTTAAGAAATGATTGAATTAAGTTTGAAATGATTTAATAATTAAGTTTGAAAATTATTAAACTTTGAAATTATTTAATAATTAAGTTTTGAATTATTTAATAATTAAATAAGATTGAATTATTTAATGATTAAATTGAATTGAATTCTTCAATAAGTAAAAATTGAACTTTTGGAATAAGTGAATTTTTCTTCGTAAATAATTGAAATTGAGTTTTCTTTATTAATTAAGTTTTGGAAAATTATTTAAGTAAGTAAATAAGTGAAATTGAATTTCTTTAACAAGAAATGAAAATGTAATATTTTTGGAATTAATGTAAGACTTGAAATTTAAAGAATTTGATTTGATGAATTTAATTTAATTCAAATTGTGAGTTTTGATAAAATGAAGTTGAAGTTAAATAATGGATTTAATGAAATGGGAAATTTAATAGAAATTGTTTTGAATGGAAAATTTACTTAATGAATATTGAATGAAATCGATAAATGAATTTAAATTGATTTGAATGTTAAATTAAATTAATTTAAATGTTTTCGAAATGAAACTTATATACGAACTTGAATCAATATTTGAATGGTTTTAAATAAAGATTGAAATTGAATTATAAGATTTTGAAATGAAAATTTGGAAGTTTTGAAACGTAAATTATTGGAAATTGGTTTTGAAAGACAAATGAAATGTTGATTCACGAATTCTATTTGAAATTGAAATTGATTTGGTTTTGAAATAAACAAACGACCAATCAGTGAAATAATTTCGAAAGTTATTAAAGAGGCCGGAATCGGTTATGGATATACTCTCTATCTAAACCGAAAACCACTTTAATAACTATACGCGGAGTGATGATCCAGAATGAAATGGTTGGAATGATGTACGTGTTGACTGAAGAAAGAGAACGATAATGGATAGCCTTGACACTTGTGTCAAATTGGAAATGACTAAAACAGGAGCCGTGCCCGGCCAATGGAGGATTAGCTACCTCAAGTGGACACACTTCTTCGAACTACTTATTACTTGTTGTCGATTGGTGCCCTTGATTTTGGGAGTGTTGTTTCACGGTGTTGCGGGCGCTGCGGCGTTGCGTTCTCACCAGTCCGGATCAGGCGAACGGTAGTATCACTACCTTGGGTATTGCCTCATGTGCCTTGTCATACTTGTATTCCATTTATACGCGACCACTACGATTTGTTTTGTACCTTTAGTATATGGATTGCCCTCTGGTGACTTCCGGTTTTGGGGAAACTACGGTCTTGTATATGCTTTTGGGAATAAAAATGTGTTAAGGGTGGAATGGGCCATGACTTAACACTATTTTGATATCTTTATATTACTGATAGACATTATCTACTTATCGTACACTACTACATAGTAGATAGTTTAACGGATCCTTAGAGGATGGTTATTCCAAACATCCTTTGAGTTACTTGTATTTCAAATTGCTATTTCACTTGAGTTGGATTTATTAATATAAGAATGTTAATCCTGACTCGAGTGTCTTGTGTTTTTGCTTTACGCTCGGGTCAGACTGAGTGTACCAGTATCCGATACTCACCTTTGGAGTTGGAGCTTTGCTTGAAGATCCAGCCATCTATTCTGCTTTCTGTATTCGATGATTCCAGTGATGTATTCTGATTTGTATCTGATGTATCGTATTACTCTTCTGTTGTAAACTCTGATGTATTTTATATATTCATATAGTAGCTTCATGAACTACTATCTCTTTTATTTCCGATGCAATTATTACTCTGTGTCTGTGTTCTGTGATTATTTATTTACTGTATATGTTCAGTTTTGCCAAATTTAAATTAACAACGCGGTATTTTGAGCAATTCAACTCCGGCATGAGTGTCTACCTATACACTTATAATGGATGCGAATGGTCCAAAATAGCGGGTCGTTACACATGGTGTATGAGTGAGAGTGTCGTTCGGTGGGCAACTAGGGGAGTGTTTAGGTTACTCGAGGAAGTGAGTTGGAGGAGAACGATTGGTTCGGTTGGTATGGGCGGTTTTTGGAGCTAGGGATAGTGGCCTGGTATCGTTCGGTGTGAGGGAGAGAGTACGGTCTAATCACTCGAGTGGAGTTTTATTGGCCGGTCAAAGACCGTGATTTGGGCTCGGTATGACGAGCGAGTGTGGGTCGGCATGACCCCCGCAGGCTGAACGGTGAAGAGAGAGTGTCGGAGAGAAGAGTGAGTGGTTCGAAAATGTCGGTCTAGTAGGTCATTCGGCTCCAGGCCTTGGGGCTCGCATTGATTACCTTGATTGTCTCCACTTAAGCACAACATATATCAAAACTTCATACTTCCATGCCTTACCACAAAATGTTGAACAACGACAGCAATTTAAGCATACAAGCATATCAAACTGATTTTGACTGATAACTCCCCAATTCCAACAACTATAAACCTGAGTCCAACTCAATAGAAACAAATAACAGACTTTAACATATAGTTTTAATGTCCGAGTTCAAAACTAAAACCGTCATAAGATAAGCTCTCGAAGATGGTCAGCGATGACGGTCTTCGAAGACGACAGTTCAATGCTTAACCTTACTCTATCGGCTTTTAGGCCTTTAATTCTATTACACTTATGCTCGAACGACTGCACTAGTCCACACACCACACGGGGGGAGTTCTTTTGCCATTATATCTAATATGGATTGTCTTTCAAGTATAGTTCAAACAGGTGTTTACTCAAATTCGACGTTTGTTGAGGATGTCTAGAAAATCAAGCTCCACCACAGTTTCAGATAAACCCAGGCCGAGTTCTCGAGAAGTAGTGGAAACTTCGAATCCATCGACGACTCCTGCACAAAATATCCCAAGTCCAATGACTATTGACTTGGCTCCTGATGCCATAGATGCAGCAATTATCCTAGACAATCCGGTCGATTCTCAAGCTTCGAGAATCAATGAAAACGCTCTTCCCCGACTATGCTCAATCCACGGAATCCCTTTTAACGACGTCCTGGTTCCATCGGGACAAGGTCGTCCCCACCTTCCCCCAGCCGGGTATACGGCTTGCAACAAATTCTTGTGCTGGGTTGGTAGCGTGCCACCTTTCAGCTCCTTTCTTCGTGATGTGCTGCAGTATATGGAGATCGCCCCAGCATAATTACATCCCAATAGTCATGCGTTCCTCTACGGCACGTGTTTTCTTTTCATGAGTGTTCTGTTCAGACTACCCACTCCCGGGGATATCCGATATATCTATCGTTTCAAGAGACGGTCCGATAGCCCATCCTTCGTATTCCTCGAGCCACACTCCAAGTGCCAAATCTTAACAGGGGTGTGGATCAAATTTGCCCTATACAAGCAGGAATGGTTTTATGTGCGCTGCCCCCTTGGCTTTGCGAGGAGATGGCTGGAAGGGAGTAAGTTCCTTTTCTAGATCAATAGTTGTACGTGGCAGGAAGTGCATTCTTTTTAAACCTTTTTTCGATTTTTACAGGTATTAGCCCACGTCCCGAAGGCTCCGGGTACTCTGAGGCCATCGAAGCTATTCGAGCTGTTCCCGCGGGAGACCGGGAGATCAAATTCATCATTTCCAATGAATCGCTTTCAAGATTTGGATTGTTGGCGGAAGGTTGCCGTATAAGTCTCCCTCATAGCATCACTACAACCGGACCTGCCTTGGACAAAGGCAAAAGGCAAGCAGGGCCTTCGATGCCTTCGACAAGAGAGACCCCCGATGTATCTGAGGAAGGTGAAATAAAGGAGGCCGAAGCTCTGGGTGAGAGTGTAAGTCCTATTCCAGAGCCAGTGGTTGAAGCACATGGCACTGATGAACCACCTCCCCCTTCAAAAGGAAAAAAGAAACTAGCTTACAAGCTGAGGAAGAAGATAGTGGGCGGAACTTCGCAAGTGACAATTACTCCCATGGATAGAGAGCCGTCTCCACAACACTTAGAGGGTTCATTGAAGGGCTTGTCTGACCTTACTATTCCTGATGATTTACTCAACTACGGCTTCGACGATCCGGAAGCCATAAGACTTCATTCTCCCGCGAGAGGCAATGAAGGCGTTCAAGCCCATCACTAAGGAGAAAAAACTCCGATAAGTAAAGCTAAAGAAACCGGTCCGTTAGGGGGAAACACTAGGACACTCATTGATACTCTCATTCCACCCCACACTTAAGTTTTATCCGTCACGCGATCCCCGCTAATTTGTTTTTGCTCAATTTTTGTGCAGGTGATATGGGACGTACTCATGGATTTGATCGCCTTCATGGATCTTCAATCTTTCATCATTCCAATCGAGACTCGGGGTCCGGTAGACGCCGAGATAAGGACGACAACAGCGACAGAGACTACCGTCCTCGAGATTCATCATCGTCTCGAAGGAAAACTTATGGTCATTCATTGCACCTCAACGATCCTCCTCCTCAACCAGAACAAGGTAGGGAGAAATCAGGTCAAAGGGGGTCACAATCTGAAACTCCTCGCGGCCAATACTCGGGTTCCTCGAGCACTAGGCAATCTCGGGAGGCTCACAAGAAGTCCGTGGTTTCGACTAAACAAACTTCCTCTACTCATGCACATGATCCGTCGATAGCGGAGAAGCTAGCCGAGCTTAAAGCTACATTCCCATAAATATGCTTTGACGGGCTAAAATTTCTTCCAGCCATCCATCCTATTATGGGGCATGTTAAACAGAGTGACATTGCTTGCAACAATGATGTTTACGTCCAACACGATGCATTCGTTCACTTGGTAGAAAAAGTTTCTGAAGTTTCTATGGAACGCCAGCATGAAATCGATCGCCTGAAGCTTGAGGCCATCTATGACAAGGACACCATTAAAGCCTAAGATGAAGAGCTTTCCACGTATAAATCTCAACTTGAGGCCGCCCAGAAGAACGCTAAAGATACTGCTGAGGCAGTCGATCGCTTGGAGGCCGCACACAAAAAAGAAATTGATGAAGCGGTTCAACGCTGTGGCGCCCTAGCCTTAGAAAAAGACTCTGGTCAAAAGGAGAAAGATGTTCTCACTCAACGAGTCAAAGAATTGGAGGAGCTACTCCTCAAAGAAAAAGAAGAAATGGTCGTCGCTCAAGAGGAGTTGCAATGATATTGTGACGAGATCATCGCTACACGACTCCTTAAGACAAAGCTTGATGAGGAGCTCTCCAAAGCTAACGCGCTAAAGGACGCAGCCTGTGAGGAGGGCAAGAGAATGGCACTTTCAGAAGTCGATTCTCATCTCGAAGCGGCTGCTGAGGCTGGTAGGGAGGAAATCAAGTGCCCGTTCGATCCACTCATTGTCGAGTATAACGCTCGAGTCCTTATGCATCGCGACCTAACCTTTCTTGGCGAGGGCTACCTCGAATCCTTGGCCGAAGCGTGGGACACTTTAATAAAGATCGAAAAGGTTGAGTTGGGGACTGATGAGGTTGACGAAGAGGCTTTAGTGAAGGAATTACTTTGGGGGAATGAGCCTTCGGACTTGTCTACGGCGAAGGCTCTTTACAGGAGATACTCCCCCTTATCAAAAGGAAAGATACCATTGCTGGTCCATCTGGAATTGAGTCTACTATCCAGCCGTATGGTCGCCCATCACTTGACCCCTTCGAGCAACATATTGGATATGACCCAGAGGACCCTAGACTTAATATTCACGTTCTATCTCCTATTCCAGAAGGCAAAACTCCCCGAACAGTTGAGAGTCAGCCAGAGACTGGTACATAACTTTCCTCCCAAAGTTCAAAGGGCTCTCGTTTTCAACGATTGATAAATGCATTCTAACATTTGTTTCTTATGATTTCGTGTAGGCCATCCTGATCCCTAACCTACTCCAAGGAGTGATGTCGCCACAGAGAGGGAAGAGAAAATGGGAGAGGCTATTCAAACTGAAGAAACTCCTGGACCTGGCACTCAAGTGATCGAGGCGCTCGATGAAGACAAATCTCAAAACATTTCTCCTTCAGAAGAACATTATGAAGTCAAAATCACGGGCGCCTCTGAACATACTTCAAAATCGAGCATGGCAGAGCAAATCATAGAAGAAAAGAAAAAGGAAGACTGAGATTAAGATCGAGCCTCAGGTGGTAGAACTTGATGATCCATTGAACAGACCCCTGAAGGTTATACTCCTCGGTGGAGCCTCGCCACATGAAGTCCCTCTTCCTTCCCCAGGCACCATTTCCTTTGCAAGCAAGGCATCTAGGAAAAAGCGATCGGTGGAGGAGTCTTCAGAGAAACTGAAGAAGGAGAAGAAGTCGAAGAAGTAGCTATCATGCTTCGTTTAACGTGAATAAGCCCGGATTATGTAATTATTTCTATTTATTTTCATAGTCGATGTTAATAGACTTTTAACTCCGAGTTTAGGAGGAATTGTAGTGGAACTCTATTTTGGGATTAGTTAATAAATTTTTTGTTTTTCAGATGATGTTCGATGATGAGCTTCACCATCCATCTTGTGTTTGAAATCCAAAGTTATGTGGGTCAGGCAAGTACTTGCTCACTTCCACGTGACTCGGAGTTTTCTGAATTGCTTCAATTTTAGTCCGCGCTCTGAGGACTTAGAGATTTTTTCAAGTCGTTTATACTCTAGTCCGCACTCTGGGAACTTAGAGATTTTTTTAGTCATTTATACTTTAGTCCGCACTCTGAGGATTCAGAGTACTTTAGTCCGCAATCTAGGGACTTAGAGATTTTTTTTCATGTCGTTTATACACTAGTCCGCACTCTGGGGACTTAGAGATTTTTTTCAAGTCATTTATACTCTAGTCCGCACTCTTGGGACTCAGAGTACTCTAGTCCGCACTCTGGGGACTTAGATATTTTTTCAAGTTGTTTATACTCTAGTCCGCACTCTGGGGACTTAGAGATTTTTTCAAGTCGTTTATACTCTAGTCCGCACTCTGGGGACTTAGAGATTTTTTCAAGTTGTTTATACTCTAGTCCGCACTCTAGGGACTCAGAGTACTCTAGTCCGCACTCTGGGGACTTAGAGATTTTTTCAAGTCGTTTATACTCTAGTCCGCACTCTGGGGACTCAGAGTACTCTAGTCCGCACTCTGGGGACTTAGAGATTTTTTTTCAAGTCGTTTATACTCTAGTCCGCACTCTGGGGACTAAGAGTACTCTAGTCCGCATTTTGGGGACTTATAGATTTTTTTCAATTCGTTTATACTCTAGTCCGCACTCGGGGACTCAGAGTAATCTAGTCCGCATTCTGGGGACTTTGAGATTTATTTTCAAGTCGTTTATACTCTAGTCCACACTCTGGGGACTCAGAGTACTCAAGTCTGCACTCTGGGACTTAGAGATTTTTTTTCAAGTCGTTTATACTCTAGTCCGCACTCTGAGGACTCAGAGTACTCTAGTCCGCACTCTGGGGACTTAGAGATTTTTTTTAAGTCGTTTATACTCTAGTCCGCACTTTGGGGACTCAGAGTACTCTAGTCCGCATTCTGGGGACTTAGAGATTTTTTTTCAAATCGTTTATACTCTAGTTCGCACTCTGGGGACTCAGAGTACTCTAGTCCGCATTTTGGGGACTTAGAGATTTTTTCAAGTCGTTTATACTCTAGTCCACACTCTGGGGACTCAGAGTACTCTAGTCCGCACTCTGGGCACTTAGAGATTTTTTTTCAAGTCGTTTATACTCTAGTCCGCACTCTGGGGACTTAGAGATTTTTTTTCAGTTTGAGTGTGCGTTCATACGCCAGACAGAATGATGTAATTTAATTTTTGTTACAAAATTGTAACATACGGAAACATCAATAGTTTATGGAAAAAATGGCTTCAAGCCTTTATTGATCATAACAAATGGAAACAAACCGAATTGTCTTATTACATGCCAAAAACTAAAAACAACGAAATGAACATGCACTGGAAATAATTGCAACTAAAAAGCAAAAAGAAATAGACTTGGTATAATAATGACGCAAATGCTCGCTATTCCATGCGTGAGGAAGTGTCACGCCATCTACGGTCGCTAGCTTGAAAGTTCCTTCTCCAAGCCTCCGTTCGATGACATACGGGCCTTCCCATGTGGGATTCAGATGTGATGGGGTCGGAAAGACTCGCTTCAAAACGAGGTCACCCACATTGAAAATTCTCGGTGGAACCTTTTCATTATAATATCGAGCAACTCGGTGCCTATGTGCAGCCGCTCTTAAATCAGCTTCTTCACGTTTTTCGTCAACAAAGTCTAGCGATTCCAATAGGAGATTTTGATTCGTCTTGGGGTCGTAATAAGTTACCCGATGAGATGGAACTTCAAGTTCCACGGGTATCACAGCTTTAGTGCTGTATGCCAAGGTAAATGGAATATGGCCAGTCGTGGACTTGTGGGTGGTTCTGTAAGCCCAGAGCGCTGTCGGAAGCTCATCCACCCACTTGCCTCTAGCCTTCTCCAAACGCTTCTTTAATATTGACTTGATTATTTTATTTACGGCTTCCACTTGTCCATTCGCTTTAAGGTGAGCGACCGCCAAAAACCTTTTCTCAATGTGATATTTTTGGCAAAATTCTTTGAACTCCCCACTTTCAAATTGAGTTCCGTTGTCCGTGATGATAGTTCGTGGGAGGCCAAAATGGCATATGATGTTTCATACAATGAAATTAATTACTTTTTTGGTGGTGATTGTGGCTAGAGGCTCTGCTTCTGCCCATTTGGTAAAGTAATCAACTGCAACAATTGCATATTTTTCACCACCTCTGGAAATTGGTAAGGAACCGATTATATCAATCCCCCAAAACGCAAATGGCCAGGGACTAACCATTTGTGTGAGTTCCACTGGTGGAGCTCTCGGGATTTTCGCAAACTTTTGACATTTGTCGCATTTTCTTACGTAGTCTGCAGCATCCCGATTTACAGTGGGCCAATAGTATCCATAGCGAAGGATCTTTTTTGCCAGTGTCTGCCCCCCAGCATGGTCGCTACATTCTCCATCATGACCTTCCTTCAAGACCCGTTTTATCTCAACATGGGCGATGCACCGGACTAAGGGAACCAAGAATCCTCTCCGATACCTTACTCCATCTTGCATTATGTATCGTGAAGCTTTGCGAATGACTTGTTGTCTTTCGTTCTTTATATCGGGCAAAGTCTCGTGTCGTATGTATTGTTTGAATGGGGTCATCCATGACTCCTTTTCAATTTGTGCTTCTAGCAATAAGTCTATTTCCATCTCGTTTATACTTGGAAATTGTAAAACTTCAACATGAACCAAGCCCATCTATTGTGCATCGCCAGTACTTGCGAATTTTGCTAATGAATCGGCTTCCCTATTTTGTTCACGCGGGACATGCGAAATATCGCAATATTCAAGGTCTGCCAAAAGTTCTTGAACCTGAGCGAGGTATGGAACAAGCCTCTGCCCCTTTGCTTGATAATCTCCTCACACTTGGTACACCACCAACTGAGAGTCACAAAAAATTTCAATCATTTTTATTCCGAACTCCCTGACAAGTGTTACGCCAGCGAGCAATGCTTCATACTCTGCTTCGTTATTCGTAGCTGAGAAATCAAGCTTCAAAGCATAAAAAATAGATCGGTTTTCAGGGGTTACTAGAATGACTCCAGCTCCTGAGCAATGGTCGTTGGATGCCCCATCGGTGTATAGTTTCCATCGAATAGTGGGTATAACATCATCTCCGTCTGGTTCGTCGGATGCGGTAAATTCCACGATGAAGTCTGCTAGTGCTTGCCCTTGTATGGCCCTCCGCGGAAGGTAGGTGATATCGAATTGACTCAACTCAACATTCCATTTTAGTAACCTTCCTAAGGTCTCTAGTCGATGGAGCACCTGTCGTAGAGGTTGATCGGTATAAACGCTGATCGGGTGTGCCTGAAAATACGGCCGAAGCTTGCGCGATGCAATCACCAAGCACTAGGCCAGCTTCTCTATCTTAGGATAATTTCTTTCTGCCCCCGTTAAACGTTTACTAACATAGTACACCGGATTTTGAACTCGATCCTCCTTGCAAACCAAAGCCGTACTGATGGCATGTTGAGATATGTCCAAGTATACATATAACACTTCGTTGTCTATAGGCTTCGACAGCACCGAGGGACTTTCCAAATGTCTTACCAGAGCTCGGAATGCATCTCGCAGTCGGGCGTCCATTCAAAATTTCTGTTCCCTTTCTTTATTACATCGAAGAAAGGAATGCACTTGTCGGTCGCTCTGGATATGAATCGACTCAGCGCGGCCACTTTTCCGTTCAGGCTTTGTACTTGCCTTATAGTTCTGGGCACTTGAATGTCTCGAATAGCCTGAATCTTTTCTGGGTTAGCTTCAATTCCTCGTACGTTAATGATGAAACCCAAGAACTTTCTTGACGCAGCGCCAAAGGAACATTTCAAAGGATTGATTTTCATTCCGTAATACCTGAGTATATCAAACATTTCCGCCAAGTCTCGAATGTGGTCTTTAAACATCCGATTCACCAGACGTTGAGAGGTTGCTCCTGTATTTTTCAATCCGAAAGGCATCACTACATAACAGTACAGTCCAACGTCCGTGACAAAACTAGTGTGTTCCTGATCTGAAATGTGCATCGGGATTTGATTGTATCCCAAGTACGCGTCCATAAACTCATGCCCAACAGGTGAATCAACCAGCTAGTCAATTCTGGGTAAAGGGAAACTATCCTTAGGGCAATCCTTGTTCAAGTCTGAGTAATCGACAGAGGTCCTCCATTTCCCATTTGCTTTTCTCACTAGCAAGGGGTTAGATACCCACTCAGGGTAGAGGGCGTCGCGAACGAGCCTATTGGCTTTGAGTTAGTCCACCTTCTCTCGGAGAGCGGCGGACTTCTCTGGGTCCATCCCTTTCCTTTTTTGCTTTATTGGCACGTATTTTGGGTCTATGTTCAACATATGACTCGCAACAGTAGGAGAAATCCCGCATATATCAGAATGTGTCCAAGCGAAAACATCCAGACTTGCTCGGAGGAAATTAGTAAGATCCTCGATCATCGAAGGGTCAAGTTGTGATCCAATCTTAAGTACTCGCGATGGATCATCTTGGCTGACTGGGATGTCAATTGTCAGTTCAGCTGGTGTTGCTTTTGCCTCCTTTCATCGTCATCTCTCGAATCTATGTCTCTATGGATCCGATCATGTTGCCCGAGCCAAGGTTCAGGCACTACTTGTTAATCTTTTGCAACTCGGATGCGGATGGGGCTGTCCGCAACCTTTCCCTTCTCTCTTCGCTGAGCCTCTCTTAGCTCAGCCACATAACATGCACGACCAGTCGCTTGATCGCCATGCACTACACCAACTCCACTCTCTGTCGAAAACTTCAGAGTTAAACACCATGGGGCCAAAGCTGCCCTAAACTCTGCCAGGGCCGGTCGACCCAAAAATACATTATACGGGGAATCGACATCCAAAACTATGGACGGTAGGATCCGCACCCTCCTACGTTCACCTTCTCCAAGCTCAACTGGCAATTCAACAAAGCCCACCGCATCGGTAGCCATACCATTAAAGCCATGAATACGGGCTTTAGATGGTTTTAGGTCCTTTGTCTCCATCTTCTTCTGATCATATGCCTTTTTGAAGATGATATTAACAGAACTTCCACAGTCAATCAGTATTCTCACAAATGCTGGCCCGATCGTAGCCGAGATAACCATTGGGTCGATAGTAGGTGCCTCCACCCGGTCAGCATCTCTGCTCCTGAACACTATATCATCCGTCATCATGCGTTGCTGTTTAGCTGGGGTACCATCTTCCACGTTTGAACAACATTCGAAATCTGCATGCTTTAGGGAACCAACATAACGTTCCATCTCTTGCCCACTCTTATCTTCCGGGTGAGGCCCTCCAACTATCGTGTTTATGATTAGTCTTCCTACGGTCCAAGCTGGTTCCTAGGGACAGCGTGGAGCTTGCCCACGACCGGGGTCTGATGCTCCTTGTCCACCCTCCGGCAGATCCTTGACAAATTCCTGCAACTTCTTCTGTCGAATCAGCTTTTCTATAGCGTCGTGGAGGTGCCTACACTCCTCGTTATTATGCCCGTAAGTTTCATGGAAGCGGCAATACTTCCCAGTCTGCTTTTGCTCCTCAGTGGACTCTTTTGGTCATAGCTTTCGATATTGGAAAGTATTACAAGTCGACAGGTAAATATTTTCCAAAGACGCATTCATAGGAGTGTATTCATTGTAAGTCGGGATTCTTGGTTTCCACTTCCTGACTTCCCTTTTCTTTCCGGCATTCCTCCTCTGGATCCTTTTGGCTGTTCGGGCTTGCTTTGAACATTGACCGAAACTTTTCCAGAGTTGTCACCAGATTGTTTTACAGCAATGTTGCTTTGCACAGTCTCCTTGCCGGGTGCTGGTGCATTATCTCGTCTCGTCCATCTGGCTTCCACCCTTCTTATAAATTGATGCGCCTTTGAATAAAAGCGTTCCAGCATCGCCGAAGGTTTTCCTGCCAGCCAGTCACCAAACTCCGAATCCGGATCTACTCTTCGCATTACGGCCATTAAAATGGCATGGTCATTCGAGTTACTAACTTCAGTAGCGGCAACGTGGAACCTCTGTAAGTACTCTTTTAACGATTTCCCTAGGGCCTGAATTACACTAGACAAGGACATAACATCCTTGGGACGAGTGGTATGAATCCTGAAATGCTCCACAAATTTCATCGCTAACTCATCAAAGTTGGAGACAGACCGTGGGGGAAGTCCCAAAATGTTAGCACCAAAATTGGTCACTAACACCCAAGGAAAGATTTGTGTAGAGAGATTAATGAAGATAGAAAATAAAAATAGAGGAATGTATGCAAAACCAACTATAGAAGCGAGGACACTAGAATTATAGTGGTTCGGCGTAATTGCCTACATCCACTTTAAATGTAATCTTTATTGCTTCTTCCAATTACTGAATACAAATGCAATCAACAACTTGATTACAAGTTTGGATCAAAAATAGATGAGTCTTTAAAATGACAGAGTCTCCTCGGAGTTCTCGAAAAAAGGTCCCGTTTCACTACACCCCTGCCTCCCTATTTATAGAAGAAGATAGGCTGGACTTCCTCCGCGGGCCAGGAACAAGGTACTTTGGCCTATGGTAGGTGACTTCTGCGCACCGAGCCTGGTATGCCGAACGAATCATGCCGAACGGGACATGCCGATCAATACATGCCGATCGAGAGATGCCGGCCCATCATGGCCGGTCGGTGGTCGTTTATCAAATGTCTCGACGTAAGTCCTCAAAAGACTCGGAGCAACTCGTGGCGGAATTTGGAATAGAACAGTACTGAACCCCTTACCTTGATGTTGGTCTCCACGAATAAACTAACCCCCTCTTCTTGCACTGAAATAGATATACCGAATGCTCGCGCCGAACCAATCCCGGCCGAACGACATTCACCCGACCTTCCAAACCGAGCCACCTCGTCTCCTCAAACTGGCCGAACGATAGTTGCTAAGCAGTGTAGGCCGAACCACATATCCAGGCCGAACGGAGGTAGCCGAGCAATGTCGTTTGAACGAAGGTCGTTGGCCGAACGGTATGCAGGCCGAACCACATATCCAGGCCGAATGAAGGAAGCTGAGCGTTGGCGCTTGAACAAAGAGTGTCGAGCGATGGACTTAGGCCGAACGACACTCTTTTCCGAACAACGCGTCTAGGCCGAACGGTGCACTTCCATCCTAAGCCGAGCGACACTCAATCCTTTTATTTGGGCCGTACCACCCAGATTGAAACAAAAGCCTATATAATCAGCGTCCTGTAGCCGGGTCAATCATCCGGGTAACAATATATACTTTTCCCACTTCCTTTCAAATTTGCATAATGCACGGTGCTTACTAACCTTCTTTTAACACCACATGGTATAAAAGAAACTACTTACATTAATTGGAAGGCTTAATTATGTTTTATAAAAGATTAATTAAATGTATAAAAATTAACTATGTAAAATAAGTTTCATAATAGTAATTAAAATTTTAAAAATAACTAAGTTTTTAAAAGTTAACTATTTTTTATAAAAAATTAGCCAAGTTAACTAAGTTTAATAAATGATAACTATGTTAGCTAAGTTTATATAATTTAACCATGTTTATAAAAATTAACTAAGTTTTATAAAAATTAATTAAGTTTATAAAAATCATTTAAATTATATAAAATTTGACCAAGTTAACGAAGTTTTATAAAATTAACTAGATTTTATAAAGTTAATAAAAATCAAATAAGTCTTATAAAAAACAACTAAGATTTATAAAAAATTAAATAAGGCCTATAAAAATTAAATTAGCATTAAAAAAATTAACTAAGTTAACGTAGTTTTATAAAAATTAATTAAGTTTTATAAAATATTAACTAAATTAACCAAGGTTTACAAAATTTAACTAAATGTTATAAAAATTTACTAAGTAGACTAAATTTTATAGAAATTAACCTAGTCTATAAAAATTAACTAAATTTTGTAAAAAATAACCATGTTAATAAAAATTAATTTTTTTCTATAGTTTAACTGAGTTTTATAAAAATTTAACTAATTTAACTAAATTTTATAGAAATTAATCTAGTTTACAAAAATTGAATATTTTTTGTAAAACTTAACTAAATCTTATAAAAATTAACCTATCTATAAAATTAATCAAGTTAACTAAATGTTATAATAATTAAATAAGTTTATAAAAGTTAACCTATCTATAAAATTAACCAAGTTAACTAAATTTTATAATAATTAAATAAGTTTATAAAAATTAAATAAGTTAATTTATTTTTATAATAACTAATAAGTTTATAAAAGTTAACTAGGTCATAAAAATCAACTAAGTTAACTAAGTTTTAAAATAACTAAATAAATTCATAAAAATTAATTAAGTTTAACCATAAAACGTGACTGATAGATATATAAAGTCAACATGTATTTATTCTAATTTGAGTTTGAATTGTGAATAATAAGTAATATAAACAAACCTTAACTGTGATAGCATTATATATCTGACATAAGATTATGTAGAATGTGTATCGACATTAAGCATGTCAATATGTTTAATATGTATGTTTCTATTTATGCCTTACTCATATATCCTTTTATATATGTTTTCATACATATGCTTTAAATGATCTCTCTTTTTCTTTTAAGGAATTGGATGTTTGAAGATGACAAACATGGACATTTTACGATCATGATATTTGGGTATTTTCTTTTATAGAGTCCTAATGGTACTATTATCATGTATGTTTAAAAATATCGATTATGAAATACAATATTGAATTTGGTGTAATTCTGTTTGTGTATAATATATAATATGTTTTGATTATCAAAAGTTTTATATTATTGTTGTTTGAGTTGATTGAATTGTTTATTAATTGAGGTATATCTTGTTGTTAGATGTTCTAATGTATAGATAGACTATTGTAAACTCAAAGAGGGGTAAAGAAAATAGCGTTTTGGAATAGTATAAAATTTTATAATGGCATTTTTTATATGCTATAGAAAACCTACAACAGCGTTTCTGTTGTGTTGTAGAAAATATACAATAGCGTTTCCTTTATGCTATAATAGGCTATGAATCTACCATGACATGTAGTTATACGGCCTACAAAAAATGCTGTTAGATCCTTTAACAACATTCTTCAATTGCTATTAAAAATGGGCTGTAAAGGCTATAAAATGTATTCTCAGCATCGATCAAAATGCTATAAAAAGTACTCTTAGCTCTAAAAAATGCTGTGAAAAAGTGTTTAACAGCATATCATAAACGCTATTGAAAGCTATGCTTTTATAGCGTTTTATCTAATGCTATGTTAGATCCCTGACTTTTAATTGCATGTTGATATACAGCGTCATGAAAAATGCTATTAAAGCCTTTTATAGCATTTTTTAAATGCTGTTAAAAGCCCTGAATGTTGTAGTGTAAGTGTTTTTATGAAAATATAAATGTTAAGTTTATATAACACTTGAATTGAGAACGTAGAAGGTTAAAACAAGTTTAATTTGTTGAACATACTTGTTAAGTAAAATAAATTTGATGTTTTGTTTGTACTCTTAGGATGTCATGGAGTATAATAAGAGTATGAACATAAGTTGTAAAATGTTGATAAAGTTGAAGTTATGTTTTATGAAATGATTCATAAATGATTTTAGTATTGAGATATACTATTTGGATATGAGAATGTGATAAAAGATATTGGTATAGTTAAGAAACCAATAGGATAAATACGTAAGTTGTACGTAGATCATTTTATTCGCATGGTTGTTCTTGATCTAGTATTCGAGTACATGATTTCTAGGTGGTTTACACCGGTCCAAACAAGGAATTTTCATTCGATTCTTGACAGCGAACACTTGATACAAATTCTTAAAATAATACCAAAGTTTTCTATTATAGTATATGGCTATGTAAGGAGAGCGAAGGTTTTTAATCAAGGAACTTGACCAGAGTCCGCATTAGAGAGTTCAAGTGATCTATACTAGTTGGAAAGTGAAATTTATGTGATCGGGCAACTAATCAGATTAGATATTTCGTATGGATGGTCCATATACATCATACATGCTTTAGTATATTTGCATACCATGTTTTAATTGGCTTATAGAGTGTTTAGGTGGGACTCTTCGATTTGTTATAAGGTAGCATGAATTATCGACTAAGTAATAACCTGAGGATGTTAAGCGTAAGGTAAGCTTAGTAGATTATTTATCATCCTTGTGTGATGAGAGGGTTTTGAACTTAAGCAAACCGTGAGTTTTGTTTGCTAAGTGATTTTGAATACTGTTAAGTATTGCTATGTGATTGTTTCTTTGGTTGCTCATGTTGGAATTTCGAGGATGAAATATTCAAAGTGGGGGAGAATGTAACGACTCGGAATTGTGGACACTTCGTATTTAAATACCTGAATTATTTAAATATTTGAATCTTGGATTAAATGTTATTAAAATGATTAAATAAGATTTTTAACCCCTTTTTAAAACATAAGTAACAATGTTAAACTTATTTTGGAAAATTGTTTACAAAAATAAATACTTTGAAAAAATATCATAATGTGACCGGAAATCGTTTTATCGATAAAAACTTTTTAACCATCAGAAGTTGTTCATATTTTTTTGACATACACTTATTAGATTAGAAAATAAAAAAAATTCCATTTATAAAAATAAACTTTTTGGATGATGTCATGGGTGATGTCATCAAAGATATTTAAGAAATAAGCATAAATGGAGATGCTTAAGTGTTAAGCAAATGATAAAGGAGAAGTGATGTTTGTAATTAATGTTTGGTCCTGTGTGAAGGGTTTCTGGCTGTTCAACATCTCATTCCTAAGCCTATATAAGGAGGGGCATACCCTTAGGAATAAATCGCTAATTCACTAAACTTGAGAAGTATGAGAATTAAAAATGGTGGAAGTGCTTAAGTACTAATCCACTAATTATTCTTTAACCTTTTCAAGTCTTAATGAAATCATCTTCAATCTATTTTAAATCATAGAAAGCATGATTAGCAAGTAATAAGTTGGAGAAGGTGAGAGGAAGAGAGGGATCTTGGAGGAGGGCGGCAGCATGGAAGGAGGAGGAGAGGTATGGCTTTGGTTTGGAAGTGCTAAAGGTTGGATCTTTGGGCTCGTGGTGATGGATGGAGGTGGTTCTTTCTTCTTGTGGCTTTGTGCTTGGGTTTGGCATGGATCTAAATGAATTATCTCAATATCTTGTTTGTATATATTATGTATATATATGTTGAGTTTGAATTATAAAGTTAAAGTGAAATTAACTAAGTAAAGCTATAAACTTTGGACCCCTGCTGCTTTTGAAAGCAAATGATAACTTTATATTGTATAACATCACTTCTATTACAATCTTAAACTTGTGGCGTATCCTTGACTTGATGTTTAAATGGTTGTTTAACTTATGTGTTAAACTGAAGTGAGTTTGAATGTGTTTGAAGCGACAATAGTCGTTATAAGCACACTTCTGAATCCCTAGTTTTCGAGAATTTTTATAAATAAAGAGTAAGATATTCTTAGGGATTTCTTTCCATGGTTTTTAAGTACCATAATTGTAGTACTTAGTATTTTTAAAGCCCTAAATCATTTGTTAAAGTGGTTAAAACTAGTTACAAAGATCGTGCCTTGCAATGTGTTCTCTAACAAGGACTTTTACCAGCATTTATAAATGATGTAGTAAGTCGCTTATGATTTTAAGTGTTCAAAAATGATATTTAAATTTGGTATTTTTTTCTAATCTTTTTGGAGATGTTTTCAACCTCATTTTGAAGTACCTTAAAAGTGGTTTGAAGTTTAAATATATTTTTAGTAATTATATATAAATTTCAGAAAAGCAAAGAAGAGATTTAACATTAAAAGCCGATGAGGTAGAATTCCCTAATTTCTGAGAGTTTAGATTGACAGGGACGGAGCAATAGAGCTCTAACCTACCGGGTTTTCCTCTTGAATAAGGAATGGTTAAGTTGGAATGTCGAAAATATGTTAATCATGTTATTTGCTTGTTTAAAAGGTAAGTAACTTTGCTTAACGCTAAAGCCGACAAAGTAGGCTTCTCTATTACTGGATGTTAAGATTGATGTCGAGTAGTGACGAAGCAATAAAGCTCTAATCTATCGGGCTTCTCTCTTGAACGAGGAATAGTTAAGTAGGGAATATTGGAAATGGGTTAATCATGTTGTTTGTTACTTGTTTATGAGAATCATTAATACTATACTTAACACAAAAAGCCGGCGAATAATGCTTGTCTATTTGTGAGATTCAAGAATGAAGTGTCTAGGCAAGGCTTTGACGCAACCAATGTTCTAAATTACCTGGCTTCATGCTTGAATGAAGAATAGATAAGTTGAAATGTCAGAAATGAGTTAAGTATACGAACGTTGATTTATATAAGCAATTGTTTTAATTGGATAACCGATTAATCGACTATCGAACTTAACCAAATGTTGTCTTGGATCTTTAAAGGAATGATTTAAAGTGGATATAAGTATGGAAATGGTTTTGGATTTGTTGTGACAATGTGTTAATAACATTCGTCTTTAATCCTTTATTATTATACTTATCAATGTAAATATCTTTAAACAAATGTTTTAAAGATAAGCATAAGTGAAATGGTTTTGGGTTTTGTAGTGACAATGTCTAAGTAATATTAGTCTTAAACCTTTTGAATGGATTTGTGAAAGAACTTAGATCTTTAAAATGGATATTATAAAGGAAATTATAAGTATGGAATATTTTGGAAAAAGATAGAAATGGTAAAGGTTTAAGTAAGAAATCTTGTCAATGATTTGTGAATATACTTATACCATTTGAGATAAGTATATGAATACTTTTTGAAATATTGTAAAGAGTACAAAGGAATATTAGAAATTCATAAATGATGTTTTATTAGATAAAAGAAGTTTTACTATTAAAAGAGATTTAATTAATAAAAGATTAATTAGGCAAAAAGGGGATTCGAATTCGCTTACGTGACTTGATCGCGCTTGTATGAATTAATCATGCTTTGTATGTTTACTTGTTTATGGAAAACATTTGGTAGTATACTTAGCACTACAAGCCGATGAAGTAGGCTTGTCTATCTGTGGGAATTAATACTGATGTTCGTATGGGGATATGAGCAATAGAGCCCTAACCTACCAGCTTCAATCCTAATCGAGGGATAGTGTGAGATGAAAATATTGGAAACATGATAAGTATATATGACTTGGTTTCCATATGCGATCACTCTCATTATCATTGAATGGCCAAATTCGCTGATTTAGTCTTGAAGAGACCAGGATCGGTAAGTGTTTTACCTACCGAAAACCACTTCAAGGCTGTGATACGTGTTCTATCTCTTGGAAGTGGATATTTTTGAGATGTTGGAATCCATTAGTGATTCGTGATCTGTTCAAGAAGTGTAATCCAATCGGGGGTTCGTGTTCTGATCGAGCAATGAAGACTCGTGTGAAGGATGTCGAACATAACCTCGACATTGAAAATGACAAAAAATAGAGTAAGGGCATAGCCTGGGGTTTTTGTTGATCCACAATAGGATATTATCACTCCATATCTAGAGTATGCTTATCGATGTTGCCCGTGGGGTGTGATGGTATTTGGGATCACGTGTTAGGGCATGGACCAGCTATGTTTTCCTTTGAGGTATATTTTATCTAGAGATATACGACGCTCTGAAGTTACTTTCTAACCTTTGTGCTAGAGATTGGATCCGGCTCCATCGGAGAGACCTTCACGGAAAATCTAGTATACGAATGCTCCTTATCGGATTTGATCATACTCCTAATAGCAATATGCTATTGAATGTAATGAATGTAACCATTCCGGTTATGTTATATATTTATATTCTACACCCTAGAAATTATTTAATATATCACCTTATGACTTATTAGATGGTGGTTCTTTTGAGGGGATAACCTTTATAGCATTCCATGCGGTCTCGAAAGTACTGTTATATGCTAGCTACATATTTCTTGAGTTTCTCATATCAGACTTATGTTTGATGCTTGTTTTTGTTTTCCTTAAATTCCTCGCGTACTCTTGCGAGTAGTTTGAGAAAGGCGGGTTTTTGTTAATGTTCATTAGAGCTTGAGAGGATGAGCGGGATGTTTCATCTATCATAGTATTCCTATTTCCACAGCATTATTATATTGTACATATCAGCATTTGTGAGGACAAGTTGTTATAACTATCCAGGCTGAGGATAGTACTTAGGTTTTGGTAATTCCAAATTTGTTGTATCGGAGTAACCTCTTTGTATTGTTCTTTTAATA
The DNA here is from genome assembly GCA_030737815.1 of Allium fistulosum. Lineage (NCBI taxonomy): Eukaryota > Viridiplantae > Streptophyta > Magnoliopsida > Asparagales > Amaryllidaceae > Allium > Allium fistulosum. Next base: position 1,220,224,215 of record CM060902.1, read on the forward strand.
TTATATATTACCATTCCGCTAGTAAGATTCTGATGATGTGTTCCTTCTTCCTTGTTTTGTTTCCTTTTCTTTTTATTTTTACCCTGACCTTTTGTCTTTCCAGCACTTTAGTGCTCGACATATGAATACTCTGGATGTATTAATGTCGACATTCGGGTGTCGAAAAAGCGGATCGTTATAATTATCGTAATGCACTTAAAACTACCATATGAAGGTTATGGTCACCTATAATAATGTTGTTTAAAAATGCGATACATAGCGGTGATAGAAAATAACTTCATTACATCAATGCAGTTAAACTGCTATATAAAATTATGATTTAAAATATTTATTTTTAGCTATCAATAATGGATATCATTGGAAAGCTTAATAAATTTATAGTTTAATGGTGAAAAACGATTCTTAAATCTGATTAATGCACAAAAAGTTATCATATTTTAAAGATAGGAATTAAATCAGTTGGCTAATGTTGATTTTGGTTTGGATGTGACGCTAAAGTAGTAGGGACTTAATTTATAAATAATATAGGTAAGGACCCACTTTACATTTAAAGCAAAAATAGGGACTCAAAGTTAACAATCTACCTTTTATTAACTTCATACATGGATGAAAAATATAAACAAAATAATTTAGTTATAAAAATTATTTTCATAAAGAAGTTGATTAAAATAAAATACTTAAATCAAACTAATCAGAGCTTATTCAGCAAAAAAAAGACCAAAAATATAAAACTTTAAGCCTTCTCATTAAAATAGTTAGGTTATGAAAACAATATTGCTTATTAAAAGTAAAAAATATTATCATAAAGAGATTGAATACCTCGCTTTTAATTAATGAGAAGTGGAAAATGCACGAATCAATGAGAGAGCTCATAGGGTTACTTAGTTTTAATAATATAGTATATATAGACATATAACAATCACCAAAATAAATTTGATTAATAGGATTAATCAAATAATTACACCATATTTTAAATGAAATATGATTTTCTTTTAATACATATATACGATCTAATGCTAGTTAATCGACTTCATTGACTTATTAAGATCTAAATAGGGAAGTTTTTTGAAGTTGCTTATATCACCCACTTCTTAGATTGGCCAGACCCAACACTTTGGTTATGAATAAGTATAGAATTCTTTCATATAGATATTGCACTTATTATTAATTGAGTGTTTGTAAAAGAGGAAGTTGGAATCAATTAAAAATGTCAACTTTCTAAATTTAATTAGGTCTATAACTAATGTATATTTTACTCTCATCTTCTCTTAAACAACAAACATTCACCTATTTTGAAGATATCTGATTTTATTATATACATTTGTTATATATATATATATATATATATACATATAAGTGGCAATATATATCACATATGTGCGTGTAAGTATATATGGCTAAATTATATATATGGTACTATAAATATCTATATACAAACAATATACATATATTATAGTATATTTAAACACACACACACACACATGCACACATACATAGGCATTTATATTCCAAATATCTATATGAAATTGTCATATGCATCTGTGAGTATAATATATATGTATGTACAATAGATATAAATCCCAATATTTATATGTGTATATATATAGTTATACACATGGTTATAATTCATTATGTCATATTGTTATATCATTGAATGTATACATGATGCATTCAAATAAACATTTAGTTAAATTAATTAATTTAATTAATTAACAAATATAAAATAATTTTAAATTAAATATGATTTTATTTTTTTAAATAGATTGGATCTAATGCTAGTTAATAGATTATATAGACCCATTAAGATCCAAATAGGAATTCTATTTTGAAATATACCCATTTCACCTGCTACAAAATGGATCGGGTTCCATCAAATACAATAATTAAAATAAATTTTTACTTATTATTAACAAACAAATTTGGTTAAAATATAGAGAGGGGTGCTAAATTAACTGATGTGAAAGAAGAAAATCGACGCTTGAAGTTATATGTCGACAAGCTAAGAAACTCGATAAGCTCACCGATGCATTTGTGCAATAGTTTCCACATTTGGACATTCCTTCTTCTAATGATCATGGTGATGGGGATTAGTTATTACCGCTATTGTTTGTCTATTATTTGGATATTTATATCGACACTGTTGTTTGGATATTATTTGTATTGATGGATATAGTTGTGTACGTTGGATATTTGTGATGTTGGATGGATATTTATAATGTCTGATGGATGTATGTCATGTCAGTTGGATAATATGATGTTTGGTAGATATTTGTTTATAGATATTTATGTTTTTATTGATGGATATTTGATTATGTTGATATTTTTGACCTTGGATATGTATTTTTATATATTGATGTTGTGTGACGACCCGGAATTTTTGAATATTTGAAATGTGAATATTTAATTTATTTTAAATATCCGAAGGTTAAATTTTAACTTTAATTTCAAATATACAGTATTTATTTGGATAATTAATTATTAAATTTAATTATCGGGATTGGGTAAAATATTGAATCTTGATTTTAAGCCTGTTAAAAATAGTTCAAAGGTTCAAAAAAATTTATATCGTTAATTTTGAAGGTGATGAAGCTTTTAAAATTGAATTTAAAAGTATTTTGTTCAGTTTTTAAAAATATATCGTTTAAATTGAATTTAAAAATTGCCTTTCGGGGCACAGTCTTGGATTTCGACGAAACCAGTTCCATTGGATCCGTAATATTGTATTATTATCGGATTTCAAATTTCGTATTGATCGGAGTTGGTGCGTGAGCATACGATAAGTAAAGGCGTGAGAATCTATATCAAATTCAATTTAAATTTATATTTATATTGGTCAACATCAGCCTACATTCTTTCCCATCGTAACTTTTCCCTTTCACATTCGAAGTACTTAGCAGACAATCTTCTGAAGCAAGCCGTTTCTCTTCGTTTTAAGATCACACTGTCTCCTTCATGCCTATTCCTCTTCTTTTCCCTCTTTTCAAAATCGCGCCGTTTGAATCAAAGGAAGTAAACAGGCTTCCTTTATCTTTAAACGAAAATCAATAAATGGCCGATTATAATATTTCCCTTGTTCAAACGTCGAACAAGCTCAGTCTCCCTCTTCCCTTTCTAATCGAATTAAAGATTGGTGGGCACTTTTCTTCCGAGGTTAGAAATTTCACTCGAGTCAGATTCACGCAATTAAATCGTAGCTTGGGAAGCTCGAGAGGGCATTTGTCGTTGTCGTTCTTGGCTTAGTCGCGTGCTCAGGCGATAGGCGCGAGATGATGGGGGATGAAGAGCGATGTGAGTGGCGGTTGGCATCGCGAGCTAGGGCTTCGCGTTCGTGGGTTTTGATTTGCGACTTGATTGGAGTGTGCTCGATGGGAGTCACGAGTGGAAGTTGCACCTGTTCGTGATCGAGCGTGGAGGAAAGGCGTGGGTTGAGGCCAGAGCACTTAGGGCATGGGTGAGAATCGACGTCATCGAATTTGGGTTCTGCAGTGTTCGAGTTGTCGCGTGAGGTATATGTTCCCATCAATTTGAATTATTTAATTTCTCTGTTAGTTGGATGATTAACAAAAGGGAAAATCTATTTTTAAAATTGTATATAAATACAGTTTATGTATTTTAAAGAATAATAACAATAAATAAATCTGCCTATTTTAAATTAGAGGTAAACTAAGGAAAATATAGACAAGAAGATTTGGAATTTATTTATATATTTGGAATCAGAAAGAAAAATAAATACACATATTGTTATTTATCTTCTAGTTTATTTTAAATTTGTGGATTCAGTGATTAAAGTATAAAATTAACTAATTTAATTTATTTTAGTTACTAAAGATGTTTAAAAAGGAAAATTTGTTTGTAAATTTATTTATCTAGTTTAAAATTAAATCATGAGTTGATTGATTTAAAAACGGTACTGGATTGTTCAATTGGTTCGAATATTAATAAAATTTTATAAACTGTTTATTTAAGGTCAAATCGGGAAAATTCAAGGCAATATTGAAGTGGACTACAAATGAAAATCAAAGGTGAGTTAATCTCACTCAGTTAAATTTAAATTTAAATGGTTAAATTTAAATAATTTATTGAATGGTTGATCTGATGGATGTGATATATATAGTAGTATATACCAATATATATATATTGGCATATGTATATATTGGAGTTGATATTCCCGCATTGTATAGCGGATGAGACCCTATGCGCCGCATAATAGCGGATGATATTTTATAAAATCCATATACCGCGATATTCCACTTTGAAGTGAAATTGGTATTGTGCTAACGTCTGTGGATGCAGGGAAACAGGTTGGATGGATCCAACTGGATTCCTCAAAATATTTAATTTTGTTTAAATATTCTGTGATATGATTGTTGATATCCTGTGATGATTTATATTGGATAATCTGGTTGGATTGAATTTCCCAGTATAATGAGTTATCAAAAGCAATTGAATTGGATTTTTGGAAAGAAATAAAAGAGTAAAATTTAAGTTAAGTAATTCTAGTGAATTCGAATAAATTAAATATGGAAAAGAGGAATTTTGAATAAACAGAGAAATATTGAATTTAAAGAAACTTATGTGATATTATTTAAAGGAATAAGTAATTTATTTTAATCCAATGTTTAAATGTAATTAAAAAGAAAGAAGGAATTTGGGAAATCTGAAACTTGTGTTTCGATTTAAAGATTTAAAATCATAATGAGTAATAAAATCTGGAAGTTAATGAATTTGAAAATAAATGGATTAAGTAAGGAAATTTATTTCAAAGTAAAATAAATTGGAAAATCAATTGTAAATTGATTTAAATATTTGGGAATTTGAAATTTAAAGAGAAGTGAGATTTTGGAAACTGGGTTATAAAGTAAAATAAAATATCAGGGGATATTTGAGAATATAAATTCAAGATGGGAATTTATAAGAGAATATGAATTGGTTTAAAAATAAATGTTGATTTATTTTTAAAGGATGTGAAGAGAAGTGTATTTTCTTGGATTGCCAAGTACGTTTTTCAAAGCAATTTTTAAAAATAAGTTGAAAGTTCTAGTATGTTTTAAAAAGCATGTTTTAGGAAACTTGTTTTTTTCTAAATGTTAATTTCCAAAGTAAGTATTTTCAAAAATCTATTATTGTAGTAATTATATAAAAGTAATTTGGTATTATGTTTTAAGGAGGAAGTCAGCTTATATTTATAAAGTGGTTTTATTTTAAATATTCTTAAAATATATATTTTGATAAAGTATTAAAGTAGTTTTAAAATTTCAATGTTATAAAGTATATTTAAATAAAGTGTTTTTAAATTATTTTAAAATTAAAAGTATTTTGTACTTGGTGATTCAGTGAAACTAATTATTTGGGAAATGTATTCCGTAAGCGGAAACTGTTTGAAATTGTTTTCAAAAGAGCTTTGAAAATTTGGAAATATATCTTGGAAAGATATTTGGGCAAATAAATAATGTGGGAAATTATTTATTGTGTGATGGTTGCTTGTGGATGTTAATTGATAGTTAAATAACCGACTATCAATATTGGCCAAATGCGCTGATCGTTTCGAAGAGACCGGGATCGAGTTTCCGTATACCGGGATTCTAGGTCTGGAGACTCGAATACCACTTCGATTCGGTTTGTACGTTTCGTGTAACGTGTTCGGAGTTGAAGATGGAGCAGTGAAGTGCAAGGGCTAGTCGCTACTAATCCTGAGGATATTTCCAAAATGGATGTAGTAGGAATAGTGCCTTCGGTTCCGTTCGAACCCGGGACGGACTTGTATGGACGAATGCTTTCGTGACATCGTCAGGTGGACGATGGGCATTCTAAGGGATATGTGCTATAAAGGTATCGTTTAGCCTCAAGCCTCATCAACCGGGAATGACTGAAAATCAGGGGTTATGCAGCAAGGCTTCGTGGGTAGCCCCCACTTGAGAGTAAAGTCATCCCTGTCTAGATGTCCCTTTATTTCGGCTTAGTGGTGCGGTTGCTGATCCCAACCGTGGGGTGATTTTATTTGGAATTATCCAGTAAGGGATGATTCCGGCTTTGTGTTGCAGGGGAGCGGGCGTACTCCTCGGTACTGTGATCTAGGCCACGTACTGTGACAGGTGGTACCCCAGTGCCTAGTCATTCGTTGGAAATCCATTCTCCCTACGTGCCTGTACGGTTTTGATTGTGCCCAACTATTGTTGAAATGTGAGATGCAAGCATTTCAGCTAGATTCTATTTTACTTTCTATAGACACTATTATAATATCAGAGGATTTTGATATAAAGTGTTTTAGCTATCGTAAGGTAAAAACCCGACATGTTTATTTGTGGCGCGGTCTTACGAGATGCTTTTGTTTTCAAAGGATTTTGAAACTTTAATAATCAATTTGAGTGTGATTTTCTCACGCTGGTATTCCAGACTGACTCAGGTATTGTTTTATATGATGCTCGGGTCAGACCGAGTATTATAGGTTACAGGATATGATGCTGTGGAGCTCAGGAGATGAGCTGGATGGCGAGACGTATCTCCCGTACTTGTTTATATATATATATTCCGCTTTGTTGATTGTTGTACTCTGTTGTATTGAGGACATGATATGGTTATTGTCCAGTTGTATGTTATGTGTTCTCTGGTGTATACTCTGATGCTATATTATATAAAACTGATATAGTTTTGATTTGTGTAAAGATCTGTTAATATATATTATATTTTATTCCGCTGCGATGGTTAGATTCTGATTTTGTTTTCTATTTTTCTTCTTCTACCTCTTCTTCTTAACTAAGTGGTTCGATTTTCCGGGTCAGGAAAGTCGGGTCGTTACATGTGGTATCAGAGCTTTGGCTAGCGATAACCTTGGCTCTGGTGGGAATTTTGAGAGTATTAATAGATATGAGCGCGTATTTGTTAGTGAATATAAAATGGTTTTATATTGTGTTGGTTGATTTATTGAGTGGCATATGAACCTTCGTCGGCACAGTCTGGACAACTGTATCGAAGGGGTTTCTAAACACTTGAATAGAACAGTTCGACACAGTATTGTTTTAAATATGGTGAATGAAATAATTTTGCCCAAATTATTTTGTATATAAAAGAAATAATTATTCGAAAATTATTATAGTTATATCTTTGGATGCTTGGTTGTTAGAAAATGACCATAATGAGTTAGTCTCATTATTGAGTAGAAATTGAAACTTATAACCTAAGTTGAAGAATAAATTTATATAACAAAATGGAATTTGAAATATAGACTAAATGAAATTTATAAATTGAGATAAACTTTATATACAAATGTGAATTACAAATGTGATTTTTAATCAAATGAGATAAATTTATAAACAAATGAAATTTGTAAATGTAAATTGTAAATGTGACTTATAACTTGAAATAAAATGTGATAGAATTCCAGAGTAATGTTTGGATATTAAGTTGAATGGATTTTGAATTTGAAGTTTTGGGAAAGGTTTAAATTCCTTTGGATTTAAAAATAATTTTTAAAGGTTTTGGGGAAATAATGGTGATATTATTTCATGAATATTTTTGAAATTGAACTGAAATCTGGTGGGATTTGGGATTTAAAATGTTTGAAATGTTAAAGTGATAAAAGCATTAAACTCTCTTTCGGTCGCTGGAAAATAATTTCGGTGATGACTGCAGCATCATCGATGTCTATTTTCGAGTTTCCAAAGAGAAATTGCTACCAAACTGTTTTAAATTGGAAATGATTGTGAACTGGGTTGGTTTTGAAATTCAAAGGGAAAATTGTTTGGTAAAAAGAAGATTGTTTTGGAAATTGGGATTTGATGGTGTATGAGTTATTTATGGATTCAAAATGGTTTTGAAATAAAATCGGGCAATTGGATTCTGGGAATTCTATTTAAAATATAAATGTGGAAATTTAAATGAATCAACAATATAAATTATAGGATGAAGTTGATTGAAATAAGAAGGGAATGAAAGTTTAATTCTGGGATTATAATTATGAGATGAAAATAACTAAATGAGTAATATAAGTTGGTAGATAAAAGAGTTAGAGAACTTGAAGGTGAATAAAATATATTTGAATTTAACTTAAGGTAAGTTAAATAAAATTGAGAATTGGAATTGAATTAAATGTAAATAAGTTGAAGTCGAATTGAATTGGATATAAAGGTAGTGTAAAATGCTTATAATTGTGTAAAGAAATTCATATTCTTAAGTTCTTAAGTGTAATAATTTGAAATTTGATTATAAAGATGGAAATGGACTTAAATGAATAGTCCCAGATCTTAAGTAAGTAAGTTAAAACTTATGAATAGAAATGAAATTGTAAGTCATAAATGGGAATCCATTACTTTGAACTATTAAGAGTTATAATTTGAAATTGTAATTATCAAATGGAAACGATAAGATGAGTAATCTTAATTTTTAAATAAATCCAAACTTGAATTATAAAATAAATTGAACGTAAGATAATTAAGTGAAGTGATATTTGGAATTTAAAAGCAAGTATTTAATTTTAACCAGCGGAGGAACTAATTAGATAATAAATTAGTTAATGGAATTGAATTGTGAGTTAATGAAATTGGATTAAAATAGTGATGGTTTGAATTGCGAATGAAACCCAAATAAGTGAAAATAAATTGGAAATGGCCTGGTTATTAATAAAATAATTCCAGATGAATTGAGTATGGAAAATAAAATTCATAATGATTGAGTGAAAAACCAATTATATTAAATAAATAAATGGATGGAATTTGATTAAATAAGAATCAAATGAAAGATGGAAATAAAACTTTAAAGGGTTGGTTAAATGGAAAATAAACTTAAGTTATTGACTTAAGTAAATGTTGAATGGAAACTGAACTCAAACAGAGGAGTGGTTTAAATAAGTTGAGAAATAGTTATTGAATGAATTAACTTGGATTGTTTTCGAGCTAAATAAAATTCAATATTCAGAAGTTGGAGATGAATTGAATTTAAGAAAGAAAAATTGGAAATGAAAATCTGAATTGAAAATGTGGAAAAGTATTTATATTTGAAATGAAGTGTAAATTGAAGTAAGTTGGAATTCATATGAAATGGGAGTTCAATTTGAATATATACACTTCAGTGGTGAAGTAGTAAATAAATATAAGAAAAATTATATTGGACTTAAGAATTGAAGAATGAAATTCTTAAGAAAATTGGTATTGGAAATATACTTAGTAATTTTGGAATGGAAAAATATACTAAGTGAATAATTGAATGAAGACAAAAACTGGAAGTTGTGAAATGGATGATTGTGGATAAGTGAATAACAATCAAAATGAATGTGAATAAAAGAGAATTGATATAACTGGTAATCAATTGGAATTTATACGTAAGATGTACGTATATTATTTTATTCGCATAGCTATTTGGTCCAGATGTCGAACACAGAATTTCGAGATAGTTTTATCGATCCGAATTAGGATTTTTCACTCGATTTTCAACGGCGAGCCTGGATATGGATTGTTGATTGATTCTGGATATTCTCTATCATAGTTGGTGGCTATGCAAGGAGAATGACGGTTTCTGATCAAGAAACCAGATCTGAGTCCGCACTAGGAAGTCGGGTGGACGATACTAGTTCGGAAGTGAAATTGTGTGATCGAGTGAGCGATCGAATGTGATATTGCGTACGGATGATATATGTGCATCGTACGGGCTTAAGTAAAACAAATGTTGAAAATTTGTAAAGGAAAGTATAAAATGACTTTGGAATTGTGATTAGATATTATTGCTTAGTAGGATATACAGGTGTATAAAAGCAATGGATAAATTGGGATTTTTGATTTTAGAAGATAAAATTTAATGGCCCGACAAAAAGGTATGTATTTTGAATTTCTGTATGAAATTTGATTGGGTTTTTGATCCAGCCACTTGGCTTTTTGTTTTCTTTTTGAGATTGGGAGGCCGTAGAGCCATTTTGTAGTAGTACCGAGCTAGCCGCGCAAAGGAGACGCTGGCGAAATTTTTCGGAAATTTAGGAAGTCAGAAAAATTTTGAAAAATTTTGATAATTCAAAATTTGAATTCAAATTTAAATTTGAATGGATAAGTAGGTGGTATGGGTTGAACTTATGAATAAGTTTGGGAAGTTAAAAGATGATTAGTGTATCATTAATAAAAGATTGTTTGGGTATTGTTAAAACTGATTGAATTTGGGAAATAGTTAACGGAGATTGAATCATTCTTCCTAACTAGTAATTTCGGGGACGAAATTCTTTTAAGAGGGGAGGAATGTGACGACCCGGAATTTTTGAATATTTGAAATGTGAATATTTAATTTATTTTAAATATCCGAAGGTTAAATTTTAACTTTAATTTCAAATATACAGTATTTATTTGGATAATTAATTATTAAATTTAATTATCGGGATTGGGTAAAATATTGAATCTTGATTTTAAGCCTGTTAAAAATAGTTCAAAGGTTCAAAAAAATTTATATCGTTAATTTTGAAGATGATGAAACTTTTAAAATTGAATTTAAAAGTATTTTGTTCAGTTTTTAAAAATATATCGTTTAAATTGAATTTAAAAATAGCCTTTCGGGGCACAGTCTCGGATTTCGACGAAACCAGTTCCATTGGATCCGTAATATTGTATTATTATCGGATTTCAAATTTCGTATTGATCGGAGTTGGTGCGTGAGCATACGATAAGTAAAGGCGTGAGAATCTATATCAAATTCAATTTAAATTTATATTTATATTGGTCAACATCAGCCTACATTCTTTCCCATCGTAACTTTTCCCTTTCACATTCGAAGTACTTAGCAGACAATCTTCTGAAGCAAGCCGTTTCTCTTCGTTTTAAGATCACACTGTCTCCTTCATGCCTATTCCTCTTCTTTTCCCTCTTTTCAAAATCGCGCCGTTTGAATCAAAGGAAGTAAACAGGCTTCCTTTATCTTTAAACGAAAATCAATAAATGGCCGATTATAATATTTCCCTTGTTCAAACGTCGAACAAGCTCAGTCTCCCTCTTCCCTTTCTAATCGAATTAAAGATTGGTGGGCACTTTTCTTCCGAGGTTAGAAATTTCACTCGAGTCAGATTCACGCAATTAAATCGTAGCTTGGGAAGCTCGAGAGGGCATTTGTCGTTGTCGTTCTTGGCTTAGTCGCGTGCTCAGGCGATAGGCGCGAGATGATGGGGGATGAAGAGCGATGTGAGTGGCGGTTGGCATCGCGAGCTAGGGCTTTGCGTTCGTGGGTTTTGATTTGCGACTTGATTGGAGTGTGCTCGATGGGAGTCACGAGTGGAAGTTGCACCTGTTCGTGATCGAGTGTGGAGGAAAGGCGTGGGTTGAGGCCAGAGCACTTAGGGCATGGGTGAGAATCGACGTCATCGAATTTGGGTTCTGCAGTGTTCGAGTTGTCGCGTGAGGTATATGTTCCCATCAATTTGAATTATTTAATTTCTCTGTTAGTTGGATGATTAACAAAAGGGAAAATCTATTTTTAAAATTGTATATAAATACAGTTTATGTATTTTAAAGAATAATAACAATAAATAAATCTGCCTATTTTAAATTAGAGGTAAACTGAGGAAAATATAGACAAGAAGATTTGGAATTTATTTATATATTTGGAATCAGAAAGAAAAATAAATACACATATTGTTATTTATCTTCTAGTTTATTTTAAATTTGTGGATTCAGTGATTAAAGTATAAAATTAACTAATTTAATTTATTTTAGTTACTAAAGATGTTTAAAAAGGAAAATTTGTTTGAAAATTTATTTATCTAGTTTAAAATTAAATCATGAGTTGATTGATTTAAAAACGGTACTGGATTGTTCAATTGGTTCGAATATTAATAAAATTTTATAAACTGTTTATTTAAGGTCAAATCGGGAAAATTCAAGGCAATATTGAAGTGGACTACAAATGAAAATCAAAGGTGAGTTAATCTCACTCAGTTAAATTTAAATTTAAATGGTTAAATTTAAATAATTTATTGAATGGTTGATCTGATGGATGTGATATATATAGTAGTATATACCAATATATATATATTGGCATATGTATATATTGGAGTTGATATTCCCGCATTGTATAGCGGATGAGACCCTATGCGCCGCATAATAGCGGATGATATTTTATAAAATCCATATACCGCGATATTCCACTTTGAAGTGAAATTGGTATTGTGCTAACGTCTGTGGATGCAGGGAAACAGGTTGGAGGGATCCAACTGGATTCCTCAAAATATTTAATTTTGTTTAAATATTCTGTGATATGATTGTTGATATCCTGTGATGATTTATATTGGATAATCTGGTTGGATTGAATTTCCCAGTATAATGAGTTATCAAAAGCAATTGAATTAGATTTTTGGAAAGAAATAAAAGAGTAAAATTTAAGTTAAGTAATTCTAGTGAATTCGAATAAATTAAATATGGAAAAGAGGAATTTTGAATAAACAGAGAAATATTGAATTTAAAGAAACTTATGTGATATTATTTAAAGGAATAAGTAATTTATTTTAATCCAATGTTTAAATGTAATTAAAAAGAAAGAAGGAATTTGGGAAATCTGAAACTTGTGTTTCGATTTAAAGATTTAAAATCATAATTAGTAATAAAATCTGGAAGTTAATGAATTTGAAAATAAATGGATTAAGTAAGGAATTTATTTCAAAGTAAAATAAATTGGAAAATCAATTGTAAATTGATTTAAATATTTGGGAATTTGAAATTTAAAGAGAAGTGAGATTTTGGAAACTGGGTTATAAAGTAAAATAAAATATCAGGGGATATTTGAGAATATAAATTCAAGATGGGAATTCATAAGAGAATATGAATTGGTTTAAAAATAAATGTTGATTTATTTTTAAAGGATGTGAAGAGAAGTGTATTTTCTTGGATTGCCAAGTACGTTTTTCAAAGCAATTTTTAAAAATAAGTTGAAAGTTCTAGTATGTTTTAAAAAGCATGTTTTAGGAAACTTGTTTTTTTCTAAATGTTAATTTCCAAAGTAAGTATTTTCAAAAATCTATTATTGTAGTAATTATATAAAAGTAATTTGGTATTATGTTTTAAGGAGGAAGTCAGCTTATATTTATAAAGTGGTTTTATTTTAAATATTCTTAAAATATATATTTTGATAAAGTATTAAAGTAGTTTTAAAATTTCAATGTTATAAAGTATATTTAAATAAAGTGTTTTTAAATTATTTTAAAATTAAAAGTATTTTGTACTTGGTGATTCAGTGAAACTAATTATTTGGGAAATGTATTCCGTAAGCGGAAACTGTTTGAAATTGTTTTCAAAAGAGCTTTGAAAATTTGGAAATATATCTTGGAAAGATATTTGGGCAAATAAATAATGTGGGAAATTATTTATTGTGTGATGGTTGCTTGTGGATGTTAATTGATAGTTAAATAACCGACTATCAATATTGGCCAAATGCGCTGATCGTTTCGAAGAGACCGGGATCGAGTTTCCGTATACCGGGATTCTAGGTCTGGAGACTCGAATACCACTTCGATTCGGTTTGTACGTTTCGTGTAACGTGTTCGGAGTCGAAGATGGAGCAGTGAAGTGCAAGGGCTAGTCGCTACTAATCCTGAGGATATTTCCAAAATGGATGTAGTAGGAATAGTGCCTTCGGTTCCGTTCGAACCCGGGACGGACTTGTATGGACGAATGCTTTCGTGACATCGTCAGGTGGACGATGGGCATTCTAAGGGATATGTGCTATAAAGGTATCGTTTAGCCTCAAGCCTCATCAACCGGGAATGACTGAAAATCAGGGGTTATGCAGCAAGGCTTCGTGGGTAGCCCCCACTTGAGAGTAAAGTCATCCCTGTCTAGATGTCCCTTTATTTCGGCTTAGTGGTGCGGTTGCTGATCCCAACCGTGGGGTGATTTTATTTGGAATTATCCAGTAAGGGATGATTCCGGCTTTGTGTTGCAGGGGAGCGGGCGTACTCCTCGGTACTGTGATCTAGGCCACGTACTGTGACAGGTGGTACCCCAGTGCCTAGTCATTCGTTGGAAATCCATTCTCCCTACGTGCCTGTACGGTTTTGATTGTGCTCAACTATTGTTGAAATGTGAGATGCAAGCATTTCAGCTAGATTCTATTTTACTTTCTATAGACACTATTATAATATCAGAGGATTTTGATATAAAGTGTTTTAGCTATCGTAAGGTAAAAACCCGACATGTTTATTTGTGGCGCGGTCTTACGAGATGCTTTTGTTTTCAAAGGATTTTGAAACTTTAATAATCAATTTGAGTGTGATTTTCTCACGCTGGTATTCCAGACTGACTCGGGTATTGTTTTATATGATGCTCGGGTCAGACCGAGTATTATAGGTTACAGGATATGATGCTGTGGAGCTCAGGAGATGAGCTGGATGGCGAGACGTATCTCCCGTACTTGTTTATATATATATATTCCGCTTTGTTGATTGTTGTACTCTGTTGTATTGAGGACATGATATGGTTATTGTCCAGTTGTATGTTATGTGTTCTCTGGTGTATACTCTGATGCTATATTATATAAAACTGATATAGTTTTGATTTGTGTAAAGATCTGTTAATATATATTATATTTTATTCCGCTGCGATGGTTAGATTCTGATTTTGTTTTCTATTTTTCTTCTTCTACCTCTTCTTCTTAACTAAGTGGTTCGATTTTCCGGGTCAGGAAAGTCGGGTCGTTACATGTTGAGTAAGTGGGTATGATGTTATTGGTTTATATTTGTATGATTAAATATTGATTATATATGAATTCGTAATTAAGGTGAGAAGGCAGCAGAAATGCACCAAAAATGCTTTAGCAATGGCATCAACATGTCACTGGAAAATCCAATTTTAGCATTATAATTTGGCCTCGGTAAGGTGTTAAGAAGGTGTTGGCAAATACATTTTATAGATATGGCATTGACAAGACACCGAAATGGCATCAAAACTTTGGCGATGGTAAGGCACCAATAGATGACATTGTTAAGGATCCCATGAAAGACATCGACATGACGTTGACAAGAAATTTCTGATGCTTGTTTTACCGACAACCTATAAGGCATTGGCGTGGTGTCGATATTATGTTTATCACTATGATGCCTTCTTGGAGTCGGTAAATGAAGTTTTTTTATAGTGATATGCATGCTTTTAAGGTTAATCTATGATCTTAAATGACATCTCGAAGTTGGAAATTTTTTTTATAGAGCAATCAAATAGTTTGGATTTAAACAAAACACAAAGAAAGAATGTATTTATAAGATAGAAGATAAACATGATGTTACATTTTTAGATCTATGTATAGATGACTTAGTGGTGATTGGTAATGAGGTACCAATGTTACAATCAGTTAAAAATTGGTTTTCCGGTAATATTTTGTTGAAGGATATAGGTGTGGCATCCTATATACTTAGTATATAAGTGTATAGATATAGATTAAAATGTATGTTGGGATTATACCGAATGAAGTACGTAGACACCATACATGTAAGGTTTAATATAAAAAATTCCAAGTGAACATTCAGTTCGCCTTAGAATTTCCCTAGAACGGATCCCCATCTACAATGAGGAAAGACAATATATTAGTAGGATTCCTTATACATCAATAATAAGTTTTATCATGTATGTTATGCTATGTAATGGACCCGATATTATTTCTGCATTTGGTGCAATATGTATATATAAATCAAATCTCGGTGAAAATCATTGGAAAAATATTAATATATTCTCAAATATCCATGAAATGCAAAATATTTGATTTTATTTACGGAAATGACGAGCTCCTTATGAAGGGGCACTCTGACTCAATCTTCTAAGTTGATGTTGATGATTGCAAGTTAGTCTCACCGTGATTCAAACCATTAGACATATGTTGAACTATACACTACCACCAAGCACCTAATTTCAAAAAAATAGTGGAAGATTAGAATATGAAGGTTGAGTACATTGCATCCAATGGTGTCGCAAAAGAGGCGATATCAATGTGTAAATTCATTAGAAATTTATGAGTGATTCCATCCATTGAAGGTACATTACCCTTGTATTGTGATAACAATGCAAAAATATGGTCTATTAAGGAATCGAGAGCTCACAATAGACCGAGGCATGTTCTTCATAAGTTATGTATAATAAGATAGTTTATTAGCGACGGAGAAGCTATCGTCAATCGATTGGAAATCCAAGATGATATTGCATATCCATTCATTAAGGCTCTTTCTTAAATTAATGTAGGAGTATTGATTGAATCCATGGTCTAAGGTACCACAATTGGCCCCAAGTGTAAGTGGAGGATTGATAGATTTAAAGGTATGCTCTTGGGGCATTTATGTAATTTGATTATGTAATTTAACTCTTGTAATAAAATTTTATTTGAAATAGAAGTATATTGTTTTGTTTTATTTCTTTTCTACATGCTTTATTATATAATAATATAGGAATGTTAAGAGCACATTATAGCATTCTAATGGAAATCCATAGGACAAAGCATTTAGTCAATTATAGTTACGAAAGAGTTCATAATCATGGGTATTGGATCATACTAATAAATACTCATCCTTAAATATTTTAAGTCATTTGGTATTTCGAGAATGGGATGTCGATATACTAGCAAGAATAGTTTACATAACCCAACACATCCAATAGACAATGATCTACCATGACTGTTTGGAGCACTAATAGATTACATATGTTTAGTCATTTGGACCAATTACAAAATGGTTCATCGAGAATTTTCTATAGGCCGTTGTATCAGGATCAAATAGAACATCTCATATGACAATGTGTAGTAGTCTTTCGACTTGAGAGTAATGTGGATCTTATGAGTAGAGGATTTATTTTAGTTATTATGGCCAATTAAGTTATATTCGTTCAAGTTATGACCATAGTTGGCTATGTGTCAAGACTCATGAAGCAAACGCTACACAAAAGTGAATTCATTTTCTTTTATATAAAAGGACAGTGTCATCATAATCGTAATATAATATGAGACAATAAATATTTGGCTAGAGTAAATTGGTTAATTGATAAATGTTATCGAATTGAACCAAGTGCTTCGAAGATCAAGCTTTTCAATTAAATATCGACATTAAGAGCATTGACCATTACTGCACTTTTAACATCTAAGTGATATAGTGTTGATAAAGAGACATAATGTGCACAATATATAATTAGTTAGTGGTGGTGTTTTAAAATTGATTAAAATAAGACTTAACTTAGAAGTTGTATAAGCGACTAAACTCATGTCAACTACTATACTTTAGCAAAGTCCATATATACTTTAATATTTAAATTGTTCAAATATAATTGAGGATTAGGTTCACCTCTAGGAGTCAAACAACCATAACTCTCAAAATTTGACCAAAATAAATTAATTTAGATAATTTATAAATAAATTGAAATGGTGATAATTTTTTTGTATAATGCTTATATATTAACTTTTTTAAAATTTATTTGCATTTATTTAATTTAAACAAGCTTTTAATAAATTAAATAGGTTATGATTTGGGTATTTATTCATTTAGTTTCCCAAAGATAGTAAAATAATTTTTTATTCAATTATATATAAGTGGTTGTTCATATATAGTGTGGGAGGAAGAGTTCATGTATTCTAAATCCAAAAGTTGAGACTTTCTCGAATAACTGAGAGATATGTGGAGATTTGATGACATCATCAACTCAAAGTCCATTTTATAATAACAACCTAAAGGTCTCGTTTCCTTTAAATTCTTCTTCTATCTTGTTATCTCCACCATTAAATATTTCTATTATAGGTTTGAAAACCATTGTTGAAGTAAAGAAAGAGTTTCTCAAAGGCCGACCTATTTTTTGTGTATAACTTAATCTTGATTATCAAAAGATAATATATCTTAATTTAACATTTTTTAATATGTCATCCTCCCTTGTAGTTTTCAACCATTATAAACTAACCAGTAAAGAAATCTTTAGATTTAAAGTAAAATAATACATACATATAGCAATAATAATATATTTTAATCTAATATTATAAATTAGTCTTATAACTTACAAAACTATGAAATTTTGTGAAAATATATTTTTGATGATAGTTTTTACAGTAATCTATATAAAAAAAATCGAATTTTATAATTACATAACTATGTAAATTCATGTATATGTTAAAATTAATATTATGTTCAATATTATTCATGGTTTGAAACAAGGCTATATACTATTAAATTATTTATTAACTAATTTTATAATTAAAATACTGATAAATAAGTTTCTAAATTAATTCAACCGAAACACAAACTAAAATAAAATAAAACTAAGGTCCAAAATATATTATAAGATATATTTTGATTTTGAAATGTATTTCCCCAAATAAAACTTCACAATTATTTAAATTTTAAATGAATAAAGTAAATCCTAATATTTAGGAATTTAATTTTGAACTTATTATTATGATTATCAATTTTTTAGTATATTTTTAGAAAAAATTATAATTTAATATTAATTCAAAAGCTATAATAAAAAACTATACTAATTGGTTTATAAGGTTGATACACAAACACAAAAATGTTTATAATAAATGATAGGCATATGTATTCAGTACCAAATATATATGCCTACAGTGCATGCTACTGACATATGCATATGTGTAGCTATAGATCTCCTAGTAATAAATTCATTTATATATAACGAGCATTACGGCACACACTTTGCGTGTGATCATGGCACGTGCTTCGTGCGTGATTTATTTTTCTACAAACTGTATATGTTTAACACATTCAAGAAAAAATGATTTGCATGACTGTTTAGTTATATTTTGCTTTAAAATCATGTGTAGGTAGTTTGAATTTTTATTTCTAAGTTGCAAAATCTAATTTTTTTATTAGTTTTAATTTTAAATTTTATTATTAGTTAATAAAGATGATTTTGTAATGGAAGTGTATTTGTTTGATCATATTTTTAAGTGATATTAAGATTTGTTAATATATTTGTAGAAAGGCGGCTTGAATTTGTAAAGAAAGTTTAATTGTTAGATTCTATTTTTAAGTGATATTGATGCGACATTTTTGGTAATTCACACTGACATAAAAAATTGTGACACCAAACGTATTACGACTATCATTAAAGATTTATTAGTTTTAATTTTTATTTGTATTATTAATTAATAAAGAACGATTTTGTAATGTAAGTTTATTTGTTAGATCCTATATTTTAATTGATACTAAGATTTGTTAATATATTTGTAGAAAGGTGGTTTGAATTTGTGAAGAAAATTTAAAAGTTAGATCATATTTTTAAGTGATATTATAGGGACATTTTTGGTAGTTTACGCTGACACCAAAAGAGTGTGACGCCAAAGGTAATACAACTATTAATAAAGATGTTAAATTAAATTAATGTAAATTTTATAAATGAAATAGAAATTCAAATTTCTAATAAATCACTAATATACTAAATATTGTTTATTATTCAGTTAAATATTTATTCATTACAATATAAAACGATCTTACGCATGATATAGCTTGGGGTATGCCCTAGGGGAAATTATTTAATTGTTACATAAATCTAACTTCATAGCCAATCTTGTTCAAACTAAAAATGTATTTTCTTTCTATTATATATTTGATATAATGTGTCATGTAAATTAATTAATTTAATTAAATGTATATTTAGTAGAAAATCCATAAATGGTATGTTTTGAGATAGTAGTTACAATGCATTATAACCATGAGTGATTTATCACAATAAAATAAACATAACGTTTTAAATATTACCGGGCAAGATGTATCGAGATTGGATATCGATGCATCCGCTGACACTAAAATACGTAACACTCTCCAAATGTTAGGTAGTGTATTACTCATAATTGCTGGAGCCATTAACGGGTTACGTTGTAACGACCCACGCTCTCGACCCTCGAGTGTCGACACTAATACATCCACGGTAGTCACGTGTCGAGCACTTAATTTCCAAAAAGGCAAAACGTTAGGGTAAAATAAAAGGAAACGAAAAGGAACAAGGAAGAAGAGAGCATACCATAAGAATCTCACTAACGGAACAGTAATATATAATATCAAAAGAACAATACAATGGGTTACTCTGATACAAAAATTTCGAAGTTACAAAACCCAAATACTATCATCAGCCTGGATAGTTATAACAACCTGTCCTAAAAAATAATGATATATAAAATAGTAATGCAACGGAAATAAGAATACTACACTAGGTGAAACATCCAGTTCGTCTTCTCGAGCTCCAAAGAACATCAAGGAAAACCTTCCTTTCTCAAACTACTCGAAAGAGCATGCGAGGAATTCAGGAACAAAAACCAAGCATCGGACATAAGTCTGCTATGAGAAACTCAAGAAATATGTAGCTAACATATAAAAGTACTATTGAGACCACATGGAATGCCATAACGGTTATCCTCTCAAAAAAACCACTATCTAATAAGTACATAAAGTGATATATTAGATAATGTATAGGGTGCAGAATATAAATATATAACATAGCCGAAATGGTTACATTCATTACATTAAATAGCATATTAGGCGTACAATCAAATCCGATAAGGAACGTTCGCAAATTGGAGTTTCCATGGAGATCCCTCCGGTGGAGCCAGATCCATTCTCCTACACAAGGGTCAGAAAGTACCTCCGAGAAATGTATATCTCTAGATAAAATATACCTTTAAGTATACATAGCTGGTCCATGCCCGAACACGTGATCCCACAAATCATCAACTCCCGCCGACCAACAATCGATAAGTATCTCTAGAATGGAGTTGTTATATCCTGTCGTGGGTTAGCTAAACCTCTGGTCATGAGGCCTACCCTGTTTTTAGCCATTTTCGATGTTGAGTTTACGTTTGGCATCTTTCACACGGGTCTTCATCACTCGAACAAAACACGAATCCCAAATTGGATTCCCACATTTTGAACAGATCTCGAAACCACATATGGATTCCAATATCTCGAAAAGATCCACTTCCAAGAGATTGAGCATGTATCTCAGTCTTGAAGTGGTTTTCGATAAGTAAAACACTTACCGATCTCGGTCCCTTCAAGACTGAATCGACGAATTTGGTTATTTAATGATAATGAGAACGACCACATATGGAAACCAAGTCTTGTATACTTATCACGTTTTCGATATTTTCATCCCACATTATCCCTCGATCAAGAGTGAAGCTGGTAGGTTAGAGCTTTATTGCTCATATCCCTACATGAACATCAGCCTTAATTCCCATGGATAGACGAGACTACTTCATCGGCTTTTAGTGCTAAGTATACGACTAAATGATTTCGATAAACGAGTAAACATACAAGGCATGATCAAGTCATACAAAGCATGATTGAGTCACATAAGTGACTTCTAATCTGACTTTTGTTTAATTAATACTTTTATTAATTAAAACCTCCTTTGTTAGTATAACTTCTTTTATCTAATAAAACATCGTTTATCAGTTTCTACTATTCATTATACTCTTTTCAATACTTCAAAAAGTATTCATATACTTATCTCAAATGGTATAAGTATATTCATAAATATTTAACAAGATTTCTTACTTAAAACCTGTATTCTTTCTATCTTTTTCCAAAAGATTTCATACTTATAATTTCCTTCAAAATATCCATTTTAAGGATTTAAATTGTAACGACCCTGAATTTTTGACATTTGAAATGTGAATATTTAATTGAGTTTAAATATTCGAATGATAATTTAATTTGAAATTCAAATATCAGAATGAATTTGGCGATTAAATTATTAAATTTAATTATTGAAACTGGGTAAAAAAATTTGAATCTTTAGTTTTAAGCTGATTAAAAATAATCTGAAGGCTTGGAAAATTTATATTGAGTATACTGAAGATAATAAAAGTTTCAGGATTGAATTTGGAACTGTTTTGTTCAGTTTTGAATTTATATCGCTTGAATCGATGTTTAAAAATAGCCGTCCGAGGCACAGTCTCGGAATTTGACGAAACTAGTTTCATTGGGTCCGTCATATTGAATTATTGTTGGATTTCAAATTTCGTATTTTTCGGAGTTGTGGTGTGAACACACGGTAAGTAAACGCGTTAAGAATTAAATTGAATTTTTATTTAAATTTTTTTAAAATCAAATCACCGCCACCCTACTCCTGAGTAAGCAGACCTATTCTCTGCTGAATCACGTTCCTTGTCTCCCCATTGCTTTACAAATCTCATGCAAGACATCTTCTTTTATCAATAGCTGAACGACAGTTTTCCTCCTCGATTCATTTCATTCAAAATCAAATCTACAATGGCCGAAGAAAATGTCTTCCCTTCCACCTCTCTTCGTTCAAAACGAAATTGAGAAAAAGAAAAAAATAAACGAGATCCCCCTTCGTTCTAAAAATTCAAAACCAATGGCCGCCTTCGTTCCTTTCTTCCCAATTTGAATCTCACGATCGTTTTTTCATCACGACAATGGGGATGCTCGCAACTAGGGTTTAGCAGATGGGGCACGAATCTGGGCAAGTACGTAGGGCACGGCGGCGAATCTCGAGTTCAACGTCGTCGCGCTCGATCAAGGGAGATGGTTTGGTGAAGTCTCGTGCGCGGCAGCGTGGGCCGGTGGCGAGTGCTCGCGTGGTGGAAATGGTCGCAGTCGTGGAGCGCGTTGCGGCTAAGCTACAGTTTGGAGCTCGACGAAGATTTGGGTCCTGGAAGCTACTCGATTCAACGGCGCCGTGAGGAGTCGATCTGGTCGCAAGGTCGATCAGTAATGAGGGCAACAGTAAATCGCGAATCTGGATTTGTGGTTCGTGCGCTCGCGTGTGTAAGGATCTGAATCCCAGCGAGGTATATTTCTCTTCTTGAGTTAAATCTAATATGTACATATATATATATTAGAAAAGAAATTTACGTGCAGTAAGGATTTGGAAATAAATATGTATATATGTATAAAATATATATATATATATATATATATATTAGAAAAATGAAATGATGATGACAGTAGATGAATATATGGATAAAACTTTGAAAGAAGGAAATGTGTAAATTTACAGTAAAGGATGTTCACTGTAGTTTCAATTTGCTGATTTTGAATTTATATATATATACGTACAGAAAAAAATTATATATATATATATGGTTGAAGAGGGATTTTAAAATACATACTGGTTTAAATTAAAAAAAATTGTTAAATGGAAATTAATTATTCGATCGGTTCGAATATTAACAAATTGTATAATTATTTATACAAGGTTAAATACAATGATGAAATCAAGTCCGGAATGAAAATGGTTTGCACACATAAATCCAAGGTGAGATCTTCTCACTCAAATGAAAGTGGATTTTCTTTTACAGTTATTGATTGATTGATTGACTGCTTGGATGTGGTATTAGATATAGTAGGATATATCTATATATATAGCAATATATACATATTGGCATATGTATATATTGGATTGATTGATTTCCCGCAATTATATAGCGGATGATATTTTTATAAAACCCATATACCGCGATATTCCACCTCGAAGTGGAATTGGTATTGTGCTAACATCTGTGGATGCAGGGAAATAGGTTGGAGGGATCCAACAGGATTCCTCAAAACATTTGAATTGATTTCATATGTTGGTTGATTGATTATTTAAAATCTGTGTATGATTATATCTGTGATTGAATTTGTTGAAGGCTAAAATTTAGCCGAATGTATTTTTGGTATCGTTGGATACCAGAAATAAATGAAATTGGATTTCTGAAATTAAAATTGAATTTTAGATGGTTTGGAAAAATAAAAGAATTTATTTAAAAGGAGATAAATTTGCTTGAAATCAAATTGATAATTGATTGGGTATTTGAAATAAATCTTTGAGAAATCGATATAAAAATTTATTTGGGGTTTGAATGAAAATTGATTTTTTTTCGGTGTTGAGAATAAATTTGGAAATCGATTTGTAAAAATGATTTGGTATTTGGGATTAAAATTAGAATCAATTTGAAATGTGATTCGGTGTTGAAGTAAATTCAGAAATCAATTTGGAATTCGATTTGGTATTTGGAAATAAAATTTTGAAATCAATTTGGAAGTTGATTCGGGGTTGAGAATGAATATTTGGAAAACGATTTGAAAATCGTGTAAAAGTGGATTTTTAGGAATGTAAATTCCGAATAGAATTTATAAAGGAAAGGGGAATTTGTTTTAAAAATAAATATTGATTTATTTTTAAAGTGTGGAAAATATGATTTGAAATCGGATTTTCAAAGTGATGAAGTGTGGAAATAAATTTACAAATTTGAAATGTAAATTTGAAATAAATCGATAAGGATTTATCTATTTGGTTTAAATGGACCATTATATGATTTGAAATTGATTTTCAAATGTGAAGTGTGAAATATGATTTGAAATTGATTTTCAAATGTGAAGTGTGAAATATGATTTGAAATTGATTTTCAAATGTGAAGTGTGGAAAATATATATCTTATAAAGATATTTTGAAAGTAAATAATTTGGGAAAAATTATTTGAATTGGATGTTTGTTGTGAATGTTATTGATAGTTAAATAACCGACTATCAATATTTGCCTTTGAAATGACACTTGATTTGTTTTTTTTAAAACAAACGCTCATTATTCGGTTAAGCCGGGAGAGGACCTTTGTGTCATATAACCCATTCCGAATAGTGATACGTCGTGAATGGACTGCATTTGAAGACCGGTGTGAAGACCGGATATTTATGAAAATGAAAGGACAACCTGTCGAATGTCTTTGCACCGAGTTGCTCCGGTATAGAGATTTATACCACTCTTTTTGTGATGGGAAGTCCGGACGTGATTAGTGAATATCCGGATTGCAAGGGCTTCTTTGGAAGTGCCTTCGGTTCCGTTCGATCCCGGAACGGACTTGTATGGATGTGTGTCTGACGTTACACTTTGAGATGTAAAGCTGGTTTCTATCAAATACATTTCTGTTGGTGGCGGAGAATTTATTCTCTTAGCTTAACACCCTTCTCTGAGACGTACGAGCTCAGAGGTTATGTAGTTGATGGTTACTAGTGATACATTCCCAATTTGGTAATGTGGCATACGAAGTGCTGTTGATCTTTTGTTGATCAAAGCGTGGCTTTGTGAAAAAGCGTAGCTTTGTGGACGAGACTTCATCGAGCCTCACAACCCGGTAATGGTCGAAACAGGAATGTTGCGGCAAAGGTTTGTAGGGGTAGCGCCCCTAGGGTATGCCATTTCCTTCTGGATAAAAGGTGATATCATGGTATGGAGCCCAGATATTTTACCTATGTTGATTATATTTTGTGGCTGTTGCTTTGTGATTGAGGATCCTCGGATAAAGGTTGGTTACGACCGGGGGATGGCATACTTGTGTGTTAGTTACCTAGTTACAGCTGTACAGCGTGAGGTAGCGTCAGTGTGTTAGTTACCTAGTTACAGCTGTACAGCGTGAGGTAGCGTCGGCCTTTTGTTTGCAGAGATCCGGTTAGGATCCGAGGCGTCTTTCCAGAGGCGTTTCTATTTCGGTGTAAGGAAGTTCCTTTGCCTGACCATTTGTTGGAAATCCAAAGAAACAATACGAACCCTGTACGGTTTTTAATTGTATTACCTGCTATGGAATGTGGCGGTAACCTGCTACTGAACGTAGTAGCTATAGTAGACATACAACAATTGTTGTATGTTGGCTAAGATTGATATTATACTTTCGAAATGTTTTCCACACTAGACATTAATAATAATATCAACTGATTTTGCGTAGTAAGCATTTTTGACTATCATAAGGAGAAATCTCCTCCAATTCTGCGTTTGCATTGTGTGTGTGGCGGGAGGCCTTATGGTAGTTTCATTTTCCAAAAGAATTGCGAATTGTTTTATTTTCTTTGCGAAAATAACTGTTTTACGATCTCACACCAGTCACCATGACTGACTCGGAGTTTATTGTTCCCTTTCTAAACTTAGGGTGCCCATAATTTTCCACACGGGCAGCCTAGAGTTATATTATCAGGATATTCTGGATATTCTGGAGCTTGAAGATGAGCTGGATGGCGAAGCGTACTATCATACTTGTTTATTTATTCCGCTGTGTATTATGTATGGGACAAGTTTATATAACTGTCCATTGTTGTATTGAGTTGTATATTGACTCTGATTGATGTGTGTATAAACTGATATAGTCTTTTGTTTTAAAGATTATTGATTCATCTATTATATATTGTTCCGCTGCGATATGTGAGATTCTGATATTGTTTATGTTTCTGTTCTTTCTTTTCTTCTGTCTTCTTCTACCTCTTCTTTTTAACCCTAAAGTTTCGCGTTTCCGCCATTCGATTATTCGACAATTTGGTACAGTGGAGGTATCGGTGTCGAGTTTTCGGAAGACAGATTTGCGGGTCTTTACAAGTGGTATCAGAGCATCCGGTTAAGCGACAACCCTGCTCTGTTGGGTATTACTCATTAGAGATAGAGTCAGTAGTACTCTAGAATGAGTGTGAGTGTAATAATAGATATGAGCGCGTATTTGTTAGTGAATATAAAATTTGTTTTGTATTATGTTGACTTATCGGTTGATTGTTTATAGATTCTGGTCGGTGCAGTCTGGCCAACTGTAATCGATAGGGGTTTCTAAACTCTTAAACAAGATAAACTGACACAGTATTGTTTTAAATAGGGTAAATGAAATAATTTTACCCAAAACTATTTTTGTATAGAAAAGAAATGATTTTCTATGAATTATCATAGTATATGGATGTTTGGTTGTTAGAAAGAGATAATATTGAAATATTATCATTGTTATATGGAATTGAATGAGAAATTATGGTATAACCAAAATTTTGAAGATAAATTCATTTAACAAATGAAATTTATAAATGTGAATTGAAAATATAAGGAAATAAATCCATATACGAATGAGATTTGGAAATGTGAATTGTAAATGAAATTTACAAATTGAAATAGAATTCCAGAAAGGATATTTGAAAATAAATTCATCAATGGAATGTAAATAAGTTTGATAACTTATAAAGTATTTGAAATCTGATTTGAATGAGATTCAAATTGAAAAAAATGAATAAATTTATGAATGAACAAATGAAGCTACATTGGTAAATAAATGAATTGGAATTGAAAAATTAAATGAAATGAGATTGATTTGAATCAAGTTGAATAAAAATCCAAACTTGGAGGAATAAAATAAAATGGATTGAATTCGAGTAAATGACTTGATAAATTATTAATTCATGAAATAGTGAATTAGAAGTTGAGTTAGTAAATCAAAATTGAATTGTGAGTTGAACGAAATGGTTTGAATTTGTATATAAATTCAAGTAAGTAAGAAAGAAAAATAAATTGAATTTTCCTTGTTATTGATAAAATAAATTCAAGACGAATTGAATATGGAAATTTGAAATTTTAAATGGATGAGTGAATATACTAATTAAATTAGTAGATGGAATAGATTTGAATGGTTTTCAATGATATTTGATAAATGGAATGCCAATTAAAATTGAATGGAATCAATTGGAAATGAAGTACTATACATATATGACATATTATGTCTTCTAAACTAAGGATATGAAAAGTACCTTCCATCGAAAAATTGTGAAGGTGTTGGAACTCAGTATGAGTATCCGTTTGATCGGGATGTGATCATATTTATTGATCACGATGTATGCTAGCGTCATTCGAGGGGTGTGATACCCACAGTTACAAGCGATTCCACTGAGATAGTGGCGCAGTCGCCGTGTTAATTGTGATCTAGATACCATAGCGAAATTCGAGGGGCGAGATGCCTACGGTTACAAGCGATTCCACTGGGATAGTGGTGTAACCGCCGTGTAAACTACGATCTATGGCAACAATCATGGCGAAATTCAAGAGATGAGAAATCTACAGTTACAAGTGATTCTACTGGGATAGTAGCGAAACCACCGAGTAACTGTGATCCATGGGGGAACGTGCTTTCCATATCCATTTTAAAAATGGTTTTTTAGGTGTTTTCACTGGGAGTTAGAAAATTTTGAAAATTTTGAAAATTTTCACTTAACAATAAGTGATTTCAAATTGAATTTGAGATAAAGGTAAATGAAACTCAATATTCAGAAATAGAAGATGAATCGAATTCAAGTTAAATTCGAAATGAAAATCTGAATGAAAATCTGAAGATAAAATGGATTCAAATTGAATGAAAATAGTAAATTGAATTCAAATGGAATTGAAATGCAAAATTGAATGGAAATAAATATATAACTTTATTAATGAAGTGAAAATGAATATAAGAAGTATGTAATACTTATATTGCACTTAAGAAATGAATGAATGAAATTTTTAAGTAAAACGGGTATTGAGAATCCAATAAGTGAATTTGGACATTATTGTCAAGTAAAATATACAGGGATTGTAAAGGCTAAGGAAAATGGAATTGGATTTTCGATTTTGAAGATAATTTAAATTGCTCGACCAAAAGGTATGTATTTAAATTTCAGTATGAAATTTGTTGAGTTTCTGATTTTGCCACTTGGCATTTTGTTTTCTTTTGAGATCTGAGAGTCCGTAGGGATGTTTTGTAGTCGTACCGTATTAGCCGCGCAAAGGAGACGCTGGCGAAATTTTTCGAAAATTTCGAGTGTTAGAAAATTTTAGAGAAATTTTGAAAGTTTAAAAGTTTGAATTTAAACTCGAATTTGAATTGAGAAGTTAAACAATGTTGTTTGAAACTTTAATTGAAGTTGGAATTTAGTTGAATTGGTAACGAATCTTTAGTAGAAAGATTTGTTTTGAAAATTTGATAAAACTATTGGATGTTGAAAAAATGTAGACGAGTTAAGGACCATTTTTCCTAACTTGTAATTTCGGGACGAAATTCTTTTAAGGGGGGAAGATTGTAACGACCCTGAATTTTTGACATTTGAAATGTGAATATTTAATTGAGTTTAAATATTCGAATGATAATTTAATTTGAAATTCAAATATCAGAATGAATTTGGTGATTAAATTATTAAATTTAATTATTGAAACTGGGTAAAAAAATTTGAATCTTTAGTTTTAAGCTGATTAAAAATAATCTGAAGGCTTGGAAAATTTATATTGAGTATACTGAAGATAATAAAAGTTTCAGGATTGAATTTGGAACTGTTTTGTTCAGTTTTGAATTTATATCGCTTGAATCGATGTTTAAAAATAGCCGTCCGAGGCATAGTCTCGGAATTTGACGAAACCAGTTTCATTGGGTCCGTCATATTGAATTATTGTCGGATTTCAAATTTCGTATTTTTCGGAGTTGTGGTGTGAACACACGGTAAGTAAACGCGTTAAGAATTAAATTGAATTTTTATTTAAAATTTTGTAAAATCAAATCACCGCCACCCTACTCCTGAGTAAGCAGACCTAATCTCTGCTGAATCACGTTCCTTGTCTCCTCATTGCTTTACAAATCTCACGCAAGACATCTTCTTTTATCAATAGTTGAACGACAGTTTTCCTCCTCGATTCATTTCGTTCAAAATCAAATCTACAATGGCCGAAGAAAATGTCTTCCTTCCACCTCTCTTCGTTCAAAACAAAATCAAGAAAAAGATAAAAATAAACGAGATCCCCCTTCGTTCTAAAAATTCAAAACCAATGGCCGCCTTCGTTCCTTTCTTCCCAATTTGAATCTCGCGATCGTTTTTTCATCACGACAATGGGGATGCTCGCAACTAGGGTTTAGCAGATGGGGCACGAATCTGGGCAAGTACGTAGGGCACGGCGGCGACATCTCGAGTTCAACGTCGTCGCGCTCAATCAAGGGAGAGAGTTTGGTGAAGTCTCGTGCGCGGCAGCGTGGGCCGGTGGCGAGTGCTCGCGTGGTGGAAATGGTCGCAGTCGTGGAGCGCGTTGCGGCTAAGCTACAGTTTGGAGCTCGACGAAGATTTGGGTCCTGGAAGCTACTCGATTCAAAGGCGCCGTGAGGAGTCGATCTGGTCGCAAGGTCGATCAGTAATGAGGGCAACAGTAAATCGCGAATCTGGATTTGTGGTTCGTGCGCTCGCGTGTGTAAGGATCTGAATCCCAGCGAGGTATATTTCTCTTCTTGAGTTAAATCTAATATGTACATATATATATATTAGAAAAGAAATTTACGTGCAGTAAGGATTTGGAAATAAATATGTATATATGTATAAAATATATATATATATATATATTAGAAAAATGAAATGATGATGACAGTAGATGAATATATGGATAAAACTTTGAAAGAAGGAAATGTGTAAATTTACAGTAAAGGATGTTCACTATAGTTTCAATTTGCAGATTTTGAATTTATATATATACGTACAGAAAAAAATTATATATATATGGTTGAAGAGGGATTTTAAAATACATACTAGTTTAAATTAAAAAAAAATTGTTAAATGGAAATTAATTATTCGATCGGTTCGAATATTAACAAATTGTATAATTATTTATACAAGGTTAAATACAATGATGAAATCAAGTCCGGAATGAAAATGGTTTGCACACATAAATCCAAGGTAAGATCTTCTCACTCAAATGAAAGTGGATTTTCTTTTACAGTTATTGATTGATTGATTGACTGCTTGGATGTGGTATTAGATATAGTAGGATATATCTATATATATAGCAATATATACATATTGGCATATGTATATATTGGATTGATTGATTTCCCGCAATTATATAGCGGATGAGACCCTATTGCGCCGTTAGTAAGCGGATGATATTTTTATAAAACCCATATACCGCGATATTCCACCTCGAAGTGGAATTGGTATTGTGCTAACACCTGTGGATGCAGGGAAATAGGTTGGAGGGATCCAACAGGATTCCTCAAAACATTTGAATTGATTTCATATGTTGGTTGATTGATTATTTAAAATCTATGTATGATTATATCTGTGATTGAATTTGTTGAAGGCTAAAATTTAGCCGAATGTATTTTTGGTATCGTTGGATACCAGAAATAAATGAAATTGGATTTCTGAAATTAAAATTGAATTTTAGATGGTTTGGAAAAATAAAAGAATTTATTTAAAAGGAGATAAATTTGCTTGAAATCAAATTGATAATTGATAGGGTATTTGAAATAAATCTTTGAGAAATCGATATAAAAATTTATTTGGGGTTTGAATGAAAATTGATTTTTTTTTCGGTGTTGAGAATAAATTTGGAAATCGATTTGTAAAAATGATTTGGTATTTGGGATTAAAATTAGAATCAATTTGAAATGTGATTCGGTGTTGAAGTAAATTGATAAATCAATTTGGAATTCGATTTGGTATTTGGAAATAAAATTTTGTAATCAATTTGGAAGTTGATTCGGGGTTGAGAATGAATATTTGGAAAACGATTTGAAAATCGTGTAAAAGTGGATTTTTAGGAATGTAAATTCCGAATAGAATTTATAAAGGAAAGGGGAATTTGTTTTAAAAATAAATATTGATTTATTTTTAAAGTGTGGAAAATATGATTTGAAATCGGATTTTCAAAGTGATGAAGTGTGGAAATAAATTTACAAATTTGAAATGTAAATTTGAAATAAATCGATAAGGATTTATCTAATTGGTTTAAATGGACCATTATATGATTTGAAATTGATTTTCAAATGTGAAGTGTGAAATATGATTTGAAATTGATTTTCAAATGTGAAGTGTGAAATATGATTTGAAATTGATTTTCAAATGTGAAGTGTGGAAAATATATATCTTATAAAGATATTTTGAAAGTAAATAATTTGGGAAAAATTATTTGAATTGGATGTTTGTTGTGAATGTTATTGATAGTTAAATAACCGACTATCAATATTTGCCGTTGAAATGGCACTTGATTTGTTTTTTTTAAAACAAACGCTCATTATTCGGTTAAGCCGGGAGAGGACCTTTGTGTCATATAACCCATTCCGAATAGTGATACGTCGTGAATGGACTGCATTTGAAGACCGGTGTGAAGACCGGATATTTATGAAAATGAAAGGACAACCTGTCGAATGTCTCTGCACCGAGTTGCTCCGATATAGAGATTTATATCACTCTTTTTGTGATGGGAAGTCCGGACGTGATTAGTGAATATCCGGATTGCAAGGGCTTCTTTGGAAGTGCCTTCGGTTCCGTTCGATCCCGGAACGGACTTGTATGGATGTGTGTCTGACGTTACACTTTGAGATGTAAAGCTGGTTTCTATCAAATACATTTCTGTTGGTGGCGGAGAATTTATTCTCTTAGCTTAACACCCTTCTCTGAGACGTACGAGCTCAGAGGTTATGTAGTTGATGGTTACTAGTGATACATTCCCAATTTGGTAATGTGGCATACAAAGTGCTGTTGATCTTTTGTTGATCAAAGCGTGGCTTTGTGAAAAAGCGTAGCTTTGTGGACGAGACTTCGTCGAGCCTCACAACCCGGTAATGGTCGAAACAGGAATGTTGCGGCAAAGGTTTGTAGGGGTAGCGCCCCTAGGGTATGCCATTTCCTTCTGGATAAAAGGTGATATCATGGTATGGAGCCTAGATATTTTACCTATGTTGATTATATTTTGTGGTTGTTGCTTTGTGATTGAGGATCCTCGGATAAAGGTTGGTTACGACCGGGGGATGGCATACTTGTGTGTTAGTTACCTAGTTACAGCTGTACAGCGTGAGGTAGCGTCAGTGTGTTAGTTACCTAGTTACAGCTGTACAGCGTGAGGTAGCGTCGGCCTTTTGTTTGCAGAGATCCGGTTAGGATCCGAGGCGTCTTTCCAGAGGCGTTTCTATTTCGGTGTAAGGAAGTTCCTTTGCCTGACCATTTGTTGGAAATCCAAAGAAACAATACGAACCCTGTACGGTTTTTAATTGTATTACCTGCTATGGAATGTGGCGGTAACCTGCTACTGAACGTAGTAGCTATAGTAGACATACAACGATTGTTGTATGTTGGCTAAGATTGATATTATACTTTCGAAATGTTTTCCACACTAGACATTAATAATAATATCAACTGATTTTGCGTAGTAAGCATTTTTGACCATCATAAGGAGAAATCTCCTCCAATTCTGCGTTTGCATTGTGTGTGTGGCGGGAGGCCTTATGGTAGTTTCATTTTCCAAAAGCATTGCGAATTGTTTTATTTTCTTTGCGAAAATAACTGTTTTACGATCTCACACCAGTCACCATGACTGACTCGGAGTTTATTGTTCCCTTTCTAAACTTTGGGTGCCCATAATTTTCCACATGGGCAGCCTAGAGTTATATTATCAGGATATTCTGGATATTCTGGAGCTTGAAGATGAGCTGGATGGCGAAGCGTACTATCATACTTGTTTATTTATTCCGCTGTGTATTATGTATGGGACAAGTTTATATAACTGTCCATTGTTGTATTGAGTTGTATATTGACTCTGATTGATGTGTGTATAAACTGATATAGTCTTTTGTTTTAAAGATTATTGATTCATCTATTATATATTGTTCCGCTGCGATATGTGAGATTCTGATATTTTTTATGTTTCTGTTCTTTCTTTTCTTCTGTCTTCTTCTACCTCTTCTTTTTAACCCTAAAGTTTCGCGTTTCCGCCATTCGATTATTCGACAATTTGGTACAGTGGAGGTATCGGTGTCGAGTTTTTGGAAGACAGATTTGTGGGTCTTTACAAGTGGTATCAGAGCATCCGGTTAAGCGACAACCCTGCTCTGTTGGGTATTACTCATTAGAGATAGAGTCAGTAGTACTCTAGAATGAGTGTGAGTGTAATAATAGATATGAGCGCGTATTTGTTAGTGAATATAAAATTTGTTTTGTATTGTGTTGACTTATCGGTTGATTGTTTATAGATTCTGGTGATGGCAGTCTGGCCAACTGTAATCGATAGGGGTTTCTAAACTCTTAAACAAGATAAACTGACACAGTATTGTTTTAAATAGGGTAAATGAAATAATTTTACCCAAAACTATTTTTGTATAGAAAAGAAATGATTTTCTATGAATTATCATAGTATATGGATGTTTGGTTGTTAGAAAGAGATAATATTGAAATATTATCATTGTTATATGGAATTGAATGAGAAATTATGGTATAACTAAAATTTTGAAGATAAATTCATTTAACAAATGAAATTTATAAATGTGAATTGAAAATATAAGGAAATAAATCCATATACGAATGAGATTTGGAAATGTGAATTGTAAATGAAATTTACAAATTGAAATAGAATTCCAAAAAGGATATTTGAAAATAAATTCATCAATGGAATGTAAATAAGTTTGATAACTTATAAAATATTTGAAATCTGATTTGAATGAGATTCAAATTGAAAAAAATGAATAAATTTATGAATGAACAAATGAAGCTACATTGGTAAATAAATGAATTGGAATTGAAAAATTAAATGAAATGAGATTGATTTGAATCAAGTTGAATAAAAATCCAAACTTGGAGGAATAAAATAAAATGGATTGAATTCGAGTAAATGACTTGATAAATTATTAATTCATGAAATAGTGAATTAGAAGTTGAGTTAGTAAATCAAAATTGGATTGTGAGTTGAACGAAATGGTTTGAATTTGTATATAAATTCAAGTAAGTAAGAAAGAAAAATAAATTGAATTTTCCTTGTTATTGATAAAATAAATTCAAGACGAATTGAATATGGAAATTTGAAATTTTAAATGGATGAGTGAATATACTAATTAAATTAGTAGATGGAATAGATTTGAATGGTTTTCAATGATATTTGATAAATGGAATGCCAATTAAAATTGAATGGAATCAATTGGAAATGAAGTACTATACATATATGACATATTATGTATTCTAAACTAAGGATATGAAAAGTACCTTCCATCGAAAAATTGTGAAGGTGTTGGAACTCAGTATGAGTATCCGTTTGATCGGGATGTGATCATATTTATTGATCACGATGTATGCTAGCGTAATTCGAGGGGTGTGATACCCACAGTTACAAGCGATTCCACTGAGATAGTGGCGCAGTCGCCGTGTTAATTGTGATCTAGATACCATAGCGAAATTCGAGGGGCGAGATGCCTACGGTTACAAGCGATTCCACTGGGATAGTGGTGTAACCGCCGTGTAAACTACGATCTATGGCAACAACCATGGCGAAATTCAAGAGATGAGAAATCTACAGTTACAAGTGATTCTACTGGGATAGTAGCGAAACCACCGAGTAACTGTGATCCATGGGGGAACGTGCTTTCCATATCCATTTTAAAAATGGTTTTTTAGGTGTTTTCACTGGGAGTTAGAAAATTTTGAAATTTTTGAAAATTTTCACTTAACGATAAGTGATTTCAAATTGAATTTGAGATAAAGGTAAATGAAACTCAATATTCAGAAATAGAAGATGAATCGAATTCAAGTTAAATTCGAAATGAAAATCTGAATGAAAATCTGAAGATAAAATGGATTCAAATTGAATGGAAATAGTAAATTGAATTCAAATGGAATTGAAATGCAAAATTGAATGGAAATAAATATATAACTTTATTAATGAAGTGAAAATGAATATAAGAAGTATGTAATACTTATATTGCACTTAAGAAATGAATGAATGAAATTTTTAAGTAAAACGGGTATTGAGAATCCAATAAGTGAATTTGGACATTATTGTCAAGTAAAATATACAGAGATTGTAAAGGCTAAGGAAAATGGAATTGGATTTTCGATTTTGAAGATAATTTAAATTGCTCGACCAAAAGGTATGTATTTAAATTTCAGTATGAAATTTGTTGAGTTTCTGATTTTGCCACTTGGCATTTTGTTTTCTTTTGAGATCTGAGAGTCCGTAGGGACGTTTTGTAGTCGTACCGTATTAGCCGCGCAAAGGAGACGCTGGCGAAATTTTTCGAAAATTTCGAGTGTTAGAAAATTTTAGAGAAATTTTGAAAGTTTAAAAGTTTGAATTTAAACTCGAATTTGAATTGAGAAGTTAAACAATGTTGTTTGAAACTTTAATTGAAGTTGGAATTTAGTTGAATTGGTAACGAATCTTTAGTAGAAAGATTTGTTTTGAAAATTTGATAAAACTATTGGATGTTGAAAAAATGTAGACGAGTTAAGGACCATTTTTCCTAACTTGTAATTTCGGGACGAAATTCTTTTAAGGGGGGAAGATTGTAACGACCCTGAATTTTTGAAATTTGAAATGTGAATATTTAATTGAGTTTAAATATTCGAATGATAATTTAATTTGAAATTCAAATATCAGAATGAAGTTGGCGATTAAATTATTAAATTTAATTATTGAAACTGGGTAAAAAAATTTGAATCTTTAGTTTTAAGCTGATTAAAAATAATCTGAAGGCTTGGAAAATTTATATTGAGTATACTGAAGATAATAAAAGTTTCAGGATTGAATTTGGAACTGTTTTGTTCAGCTTTGAATTTATATCGCTTGAATCGATGTTTAAAAATAGCCGTCCGAGGCATAGTCTCGGAATTTGACGAAACCAGTTTCATTGGGTCCGTCATATTGAATTATTGTCGGATTTCAAATTTCGTATTTTTCGGAGTTATGGTGTGAACACACGGTAAGTAAACGTGTTAAGAATTAAATTGAATTTTTATTTAAAATTTTGTAAAATCAAATCACCGCCACCCTACTCCTGAGTAAGCAGACCTATTCTCTGCTGAATCACGTTCCTTGTCTCCTCATTGCTTTACAAATCTCACGCAAGACATCTTCTTTTATCAATAGCTGAACGACAGTTTTCCTCCTCGATTCATTTCGTTCAAAATCAAATCTACAATGGCCGAAGAAAATGTCTTCCCTTCCACCTCTCTTCGCTCAAAACAAAATCGAGAAAAAGAAAAAAATAAACGAGATCCCCCTTCGTTCTAAAAATTCAAAACCAATGGCCGCCTTCGTTCCTTTCTTCCCAATTTGAATCTCGCGATCTTTTTTCATCACGACAATGGGGATGCTCGCAACTAGGGTTTAGCAGATGGGGCACGAATCTGGGCAAGTACGTAGGGCACGGCGGCGACATCTCGAGTTCAACGTCGTCGCACTCAATCAAGGGAGAGAGTTTGGTGAAGTCTCGTGCGCGGCAGCGTGGGCCGGTGGCGAGTGCTCGCGTGGTGGAAATGGTCGCAGTCGTGGAGCGCGTTGCGGCTAAGCTACAGTTTGGAGCTCGACGAAGATTTGGGTCCTGGAAGCTACTCGATTCAACGGCGCCGTGAGGAGTCGATATGGTCGCAAGGTCGATCAGTAATGAGGGCAACAGTAAATCGCGAATCTGGATTTGTGGTTCGTGCGCTCGCGTGTGTAAGGATCTGAATCCCAGCGAGGTATATTTCTCTTCTTGAGTTAAATCTAATATGTACATATATATATATTAGAAAAGAAATTTACGTGCAGTAAGGATTTGGAAATAAATATGTATATATGTATAAAATATATATATATATATATATTAGAAAAATGAAATGATGATGACAGTAGATGAATATATGGATAAAACTTTGAAAGAAGGAAATGTGTAAATTTACAGTAAAGGATGTTCACTATAGTTTCAATTTGCAGATTTTGAATTTATATATATACGTACAGAAAAAAATTATATATATATGGTTGAAGAGGGATTTTAAAATACATACTAGTTTAAATTAAAAAAAATTGTTAAATGGAAATTAATTATTCGATCGGATTGAATATTAACAAATTGTATAATTATTTATACAAGGTTAAATACAATGATGAAATCAAGTCCGGAATGAAAATGGTTTGCACACATAAATCCAAGGTGAGATCTTCTCACTCAAATGAAAGTGGATTTTCTTTTACAGTTATTGATTGATTGATTGACTGCTTGGATGTGGTATTAGATATAGTAGGATATATATATATATATATAGCAATATATACATATTGGCATATGTATATATTGGATTGATTGATTTCCCGCAATTATATAGCGGATGAGACCCTATTGCGCCGTTAGTAAGCGGATGATATTTTTATAAAACCCATATACCGCGATATTCCACCTCGAAGTGGAATTGGTATTGTGCTAACACCTGTGGATGCAGGGAAATAGGTTGGAGGGATCCAACAGGATTCCTCAAAACATTTGAATTGATTTCATATGTTGGTTGATTGATTATTTAAAATCTATGTATGATTATATCTGTGATTGAATTTGTTGAAGGCTAAAATTTAGCCGAATGTATTTTTGGTATCGTTGGATACCAGAAATAAATGAAATTGGATTTCTGAAATTAAAATTGAATTTTAGATGGTTTGGAAAAATAAAAGAATTTATTTAAAAGGAGATAAATTTGCTTGAAATCAAATTGATAATTGATTGGGTATTTGAAATAAATCTTTGAGAAATCGATTTAAAAATTTATTTGGGGTTTGAATGAAAATTGATTTTTTTTTCGGTGTTGAGAATAAATTTGGAAATCGATTTGTAAAAATGATTTGGTATTTGGGATTAAAATTAGAATACCTAGTTACAGCTGTACAGCGTGAGGTAGTGTCAGTGTGTTAGTTACCTAGTTACAGCTGTACAGCGTGAGGTAGCGTCGGCCTTTTGTTTGCAGAGATCCGGTTAGGATCCGGGGCGTCTTTCCAGAGGCGTTTCTATTTCGGTGTAAGGAAGTTCCTTTGCCTGACCATTTGTTGGAAATCCAAAGAAACAATACGAACCCTGTACGGTTTTTAATTGTATTACCTGCTATGGAATGTGGCGGTAACCTGCTACTGAACGTAGTAGCTATAGTAGACATACAACAATTGTTGTATGTTGGCTAAGATTGATATTATACTTTCGAAATGTTTTCCACACTAGACATTAATAATAATATCAACTGATTTTGCGTAGTAAGCATTTTTGACTATCATAAGGAGAAATCTCCTCCAATTCTGCGTTTGCATTGTGTGTGTGGCGGGAGGCCTTATGGTAGTTTCATTTTCTAAAAGCATTGCGAATTGTTTTATTTTCTTTGCGAAAATAACTGTTTTACGATCTCACACCAGTCACCATGACTGACTCGGAGTTTATTATTCCCTTTCTAAACTCTGGGTGCCCATAATTTTCCACACGGGCAGCCTAGAGTTATATTATCAGGATATTCTGGATATTTTGGAGCTTGAAGATGAGCTGGATGGCGAAGCGTACTATCGTACTTGTTTATTTATTCCGCTGTGTATTCTGTATGGGACAAGTTTATATAAATGTCCATTGTTGTATTGAGTTGTATATTGACTCTGATTGATGTGTGTATAAACTGATATAGTCTTTTGTTTTAAAGATTATTGATTCATCTATTATATATTGTTCCGCTGTGATATGTGAGATTCTGATATTGTTTCTGTTTCTATTCTTTCTTTTCTTCTGTCTTCTTCTACCTCTTCTTTTTAACCCTAAAGTTTCGCGTTTCCGCCATTCGATTATTCGAAAATTTGGTACAGTGGACGTATCGGTGTCGAGTTTTCAGAAGACGGATTTGCGGGTCTTTACAATTAAATACTTTCACAAATCCATTCAAAAGGTTTAAGACTAATGTTACTTAAACATTGTCACTACAAACCCAAAACCATTTCACTTATGTTATCTTTAAAACATTCTTTTAAAGATATTTTTACATTCATAAGTATAATAAAAAAGGGTAAAGATGAATTTTATTAACACATTGTCATAGCAAGCCCAAAACCATTTAATACTTGTATCATATTTAAAACTTTTAAAGATCTAAGTTAATAATAGGTTAAGTTTGATAGTCGACTAATCAATTATCTAGAAAAAA
Organism: Allium fistulosum; assembly: GCA_030737815.1. NCBI lineage: Eukaryota > Viridiplantae > Streptophyta > Magnoliopsida > Asparagales > Amaryllidaceae > Allium > Allium fistulosum. The sequence goes on from CM060902.1 coordinate 1,220,263,846, forward strand.
ATTTGCTTATACAAATCAATGTTCGTATACTTAACTCATTTCTGACATTTCAACTTGACCATTCCTCATTCAAGATTGAAGCCAAGTAAGTTAGAGCACTAGTTGCATCAAAGCCTTATCTAGACACTTCATTCTTGAATCTCACAAATAAACAAGCTTACTTGTCGGCTTTTAGTGTTAAGTATAGTATTAATGATTTCCATAAACAAGTGACAAACAACATGATTAACCCATTTTCGACATTCCTAACTTAACTATTCCTCGTCCAAGAGGGAAAATTATAGGTTAGAGCTCTATTGCTCCATCTCTACTCGACATCAATCTTAACCCTCACATAAGCCTACTTCATTGGCTTTTAGTATTAAGCAAACTTAATTGCTTTTTAAACAAATTAGTATAAAACAATATTTACATGTTTCCAACATTCCTACTTAACTATTCCTTATTCAAGATGGATGCTCAATAGGTTAGAGCTATATTGCTCCATCCCTACTTGTAACGACCTGTAAAATCAGTCTAATTTTAAAAGAAATTTTATTTGGATTGTTGTGTTAAATATTTTAAAATTTAAATAAATTTGAATTTAAATAACGATTTTGTGACATTGAGTAATATATTTTTCCAAATTCAATAAAATGAAAATTTTTGTGAAATTTCAAATTTTGGTCAAAATTAGTCAAAGTTTAACTTTTGGTTGAAAATTTAAAAGTTTTTAAATTTAAATTTATTCTTTTTATAATTCTAGACTGAATTCATATATGGTCTCCACTTTTCGTTTCGTTAAAATCCAATTCCTACATCTTTAAATCTACATTTTTTGGCGTAAAAACGCGCGTTTATTTTTCTGTATTTTGCCAATATTTTTATTTGTGTTTTGGGTTTTGGACTTGATTTATTGGGCTTGTTGTTGGGCTTGGATACTAAAGGTCACCTAAATGGGTAAGTACCTTTTCCTGAATGGACATATCTGTTGAGAAAAGGCATGTACATACTTGTTTTTCTGACTATCTCTTCCTCCTTCTCATTTGATCAGAAACTTACAAAACTTCATCTCCTTCCTCCATCTTCATCTCCAATCCAATTCCTAAAACCCTATCCTCCTTTTCTCTAGCCTCTCTCTCCCTCTCTCACTCTCTCTTCCGCTAGCCTTGCCACCGCCTACCCATCATCCACGACCCCACCTTTGGCCGAACACCCTCACCACCGAGCCTCCACCCACGACCATACATAGCCTCGTCCTCCACCTCCATACCCTCCTCCTACCACTCTCGGCCTCACACTCACACATCCCAAGCCCACACCCTCTTACTCACTTCGGCCTCCACCCCACACGCCACTCAAATCACCTACCCATGGCCCCACACACACACCTCACAACCACACCCACCCACTAAAGCACTATAGACCGAGCCCACCTAGCCTAAGGCCGAACCCCTATTGCCTCCTCTCTCCTCGTTTAGAAAAGGAAAAAAAATATTATTTTCAAAGTTATCGAATCTTGGATCGTGTTCGTGTTTGTGTCTTTTGGATTATCGTTGCTTGGCTTGTGGTCTCCATCTCCGTATCTGCTTCGTGTCCGTTCGTGTAGTTGTCACCTTCGTTAGCTACGAAAGGTGAGAACCACTCATGACTAATTTCTTATGTTTAAGTGAATGGACATCTTTTCGAATTTAAATTGAAATGTTGTTATAGTTAGATTTGCTTAGTTAATATTATATGATATGATATGATGCTCACCTGTGACACGATATGATATGTTATATGATATACTCCAATATGTTATGATTATTTGTTTATTTACATCACACTGCAAGTTCCTTAACTATGGGTTGAAATGATACATACTCGAACGATCTTATAGATTAGGGGAAATCGTTATGGGTTGAAATGATAAACCCAAGCGATTTTATTTAATTTGGATTTAGGATACGAGTTGAAATGATATATACCCGAAAATTTAATTATAAATTTTGGGTTGAAATGATATATATCCAATCACTTGACCATAGGGTAGAAAATTATATACAAACACCGTTGGTCGATTTTAAATTATTTTCTAAATTATAAAGTGCTTTTTTGATTTAATAAATTTGATTTTAAAATTTAATTTAATGATTTTATTTAAATATTTATATTTGGAAAATAATAATATTTTTATATGTTTTAAAGTTTCAAATTATAAGCTAAATATGGTTTAAATGTAATTTTAAGATTTTAACTTATAATTTTATTTAGTTCTAATATATATAATTTAAATAATTTAAAGGTTAATTTAATAAAATATTTAATATAGTTTTTAAGAAATATATATTTTTAATTTAATTTAATATAATAAATATAGTTTTATTTTAATATAATAAATATAGTTTTAATTTAATATAATAAATATAGATTTTATATAATAACTTTAATAAATAAATTTAAGAAGTTAAGTAGAGAATAAATTGTAATTAAATTTTATTTAAAGGATTTAAATTTAAATATGATTTTATTTAAGTTTAAAAAATATGATTTTTGGAATGTAATAAATTGATTTAATATGAATTGTAAAATAAATGTTTAAATCTAAATATAATTAAAGTTATATATCTTAGTATTGATTTAAATTGTAATTTAAGATTTATTATTTAAATGTTTTATAAAATGACCACGGTGTGAAAAATATAAGTGTTTGGTTATTAAAGAGACCGGGGTCGGATATTGTCATACTCTCTGCCAATTCCGAAACCACTTTAACAACTGTACACGTGGTGGAGAATCGAGAAAGAAGTAGGATGGTTTGGCGGACGCTATTGGTATGGGGTAAGAAACGCAGCCTGACCTTCTGGTCAGCTTGATATGACTAAAATAGGAGCTATACCGGGCCATGTGAGGTCGCTCCTCCAATCGAGCACACGTTTTTGAAACCATCTTTATTACTTTGTGATTTGATTTGGTGCGCACCTTTGATTATGGGAGTGTGTCTCGAGGTGGGCGGTAGTATCTGCTATTTGTTACCACCAGTCTGGGAGTGCAAAACGGTAGAATCCTACCCTGGGCATAGCCTCGCGTGCCTTGTCATATGCCTTATCAATCCCACTACGATTTTGGTTTGTGTCGTACCTATGGAGTGCTCCCTGATAGCTCATCGAGTGGTGGAGTTTACAGTACTGTATAGACTACGGCATTTATAAAAATGTGTTAAGGGGGATATGAGTAACGCCTTAACGCTATTTTCAATATTATACTTTACTGCTAGACATTACATGTATAGCATATATTACTATATATGTAAATAGTTTAACAGATCCTTAAAGGATGGGAATCCCAAACATCCTTTGAGTTACTGTTGCATTTCATTTGTTACATTTCACTTGTGTTGATTTACTTACATGAGAATGTTAGTCCTGACTCGAGTGTTTTGTTTTTACTTTATGCTCGGGTCAGTCTGAGTTTCACAGAATTCGGGACTCACCTTTTAGAGCTGGAGACTTTGCTGGAGATCTATCTATCTATCTGCTTAGTTATTTAAATTATTTCAGTTATTTCTGTTCAGACATTTGTCATTTGCTTATGTATTAGCGAACTTCTATGTATTTGGATTTCTGTTGTATTTGCTTCTAACTCTGTTGTTTCTGTAGTAGCTTCATGAACTACTATGTTTTATTTATTCTACTGCATATTCTGTGTCTGCGATTCTATGATTGATTCTATCTACCCCCAAAATAAATTAACAATCTGTTGTTTTGAATAATTCAAGTTTGACATGTGTGGTTTTATCGTCGATTTGAATGGTTGGAAATAGTGGGTCGTTACAGTTAGTATCAAAGCTTTGGTTTTGGGCAAACCATAGCCTATGGGATAAAAAATCATTAGAGATAGGGTAGTAATATCCTATAATGAGTAGAATTAATTACGGAATCATCTAGTTTTAGCTTGATCCTTAGTTAGAATTCTCTTTGATTAGGATTTCTCTAAATTTGATTCTCTTCCTTTGTCCTAAAATCCCTTCTTGAATCTTCCAGATGAATCATAGGAATGCCAGAGGTAGTGGTCGAGGGATTGCCCCAGCACCAGAACCCATTGCACCAGTCAGATTCACCACTCTCTGTAAGGAGTACACTCAGCTTCATGGTACTAAGTTTACTGGAGCAGAGAGCATCATTGAGGCTCAATAGTGGCTGAGGAGTTTAGAAAGGATCTTTACAGGTCTTGAGATCACCGAAACTCAGAAGCATTAGTTAGCCGCTTGGCAATTGCATGAGGCAGCCCAGGATTGGTGGGATTCTGTTATAGCCCACATTATTAAGGCAAATATCACTTAGGAGCAGTTTAGGTTTAAATCTTGAGTTGGATTCAAAATTTGGTTAAGTTATTTCTTTGGAATCTACCTTAAGTCTTGAATACCATATTTCAAGGATGCTTTTGATACTAAGTGGATGTCTGAAGCCAGGAAGTCTCAGTTATACAAGGAATTTATGCACCTTAAGCAGGGGAATATGACATTTTCTGAGTATGAGAGGAAGTTCAACGAACTGTCCAAGTTTGGCCCTAGCTTGATTGATACCTCTCTTAAGAAGAATGAGAAGTTTATAGCTGGAGCAGACCCAGAGTATTATGATCGTTTGATTGCTTATGTGCACAGCCCTTTTACTGGATTGATGGATATGGCTATTAGGTATGAGAACCCCACTTCTAAGGAAGCAACTGTTGTTCGTGCACCTCCATCTCAGCCTTCTTCCAGCAACTCCAAGAAGAGGAAGTCCAACTTCCTTCAGCAGAAGAAGAATTGGCTGAAGACTCATGGTATTGGATATTCTTCTCAGAGACAGCCTATTGACTTATCTTCCATCATCTGCTTCAAGTGCGACCAGAAGGGGCATTATGTCAACAATTGTCGATCCGGAGCCGCGATTCCTCCAGCCCATATGACCAGGAACAACCTTTGCCACATTTGCTTGCAGCCAGGTCACTTCAAGAAGGACTGTCCCACTCAGCAGAAGGGCAAGGCCTCTGGAATCTTCGCAGTTACCACTTCCACTCCTCCTACTCCTAGTGATACCCAAGGTACTCTCCAAGGCACATTTTCTTTGCTTGATTTTCTTGTTCGTGTTCTATTTGACACTGGAGCATCTCATAGCTTCATTTCTGTTGATCTTTGTAATAAGTTTGAACACATCTTACAACCCAAAGTGGCAACTGTATCCTTATGTGTATCTAATCCCATCGGCGGTCCCGCCAACCTCAGCATGATTTGTAAAGGGGTGAAACTCTTTACAATAAGCATCGATTCACAGGGAGTTTCTATGTTCTTGGTTTTGATGCATTTGATCTCTTGCTCGGAGGTGATTGGTTAAAGAGATTTGATGCAGTTATCTCTTGCAAAGCCCCAACCATTTCCTTAGTAGACGACCAGGGTAATTCTTTAGTGATTGCATGCTGAATGCCTCAGGATTATGCTGGCAGTTTTATCTTTTCTCTTGATTCTCATCTTAGTGACCTTGAATCCACTCCTGTTGTCAAACTCTTTCCTGATGTTTTTGGTGAAGTCACTTCTTTACCTCCTAAGAGGGAAATTGAATTCCGCATCGATCTTATTCCTGGAGCCTGGCCTGTAGTTCTTCTTCCTCGTAGGATGGCACCCAGGGAAAAGGTTGAGTTGAGGAAGCAGATTGAAGATTTGTTTTCCAGGGATCTGATTAGGCCGAGTCATTCGGAATGGGGGGCAGCTGTGGTATTTGTCACTAAGTCTGATGGTTCTTTGAGGATGTGTGTTGATTATAGGGAGCTGAATAAGCTTACTATGAAAAACAGATACCCTATGCCTTGAATCAACGACATGTCGTTCAGCTCTATGGAGCTAAAGTTTTCTCTCAGCTAGATCTTGCCATCCGCCTAAGAGGCATCACAACAGGTCTGGCTCCTTCAACTAGATCTATACGAAACTCGATCTCTCTATGCGGCGGTAACCCTTTGACCTCGTCAAAGACATCCTCAAATCCATTAGCGATTGGCACAGATGACAGTCCATCCCGTGGAACAACCAGCGAATACATGAAGCTCATGAAGACGCCTTCTTCATGCTTACATCGTATCACAATCTTTCGCCCCTCCACATTCTCGACTGTCACCTCCAACCTATCACAATCAACCTTTGCCGCATACTTCCTAAGCCAGTCCATACCCAAAATAATTCTGAACCCGCAAAGTTCAGAACAAAACAATCACAAACAAAAGAGCAATCATGACTCGATACAATCAGACCACGGCATAACATACACAAACAAGACGAACCCCCAACTGGATTAGTCACAACCAATGGCCTATCAACAATATCCGGTTCCAAACCCAACCGGCCTACAAGTTCACTACAAACAAAAGAATGCGACGCCCCAGTATCAAATAGAACTCTAACTGGAACACCACATACGGAAAGAGTACCTTGAACCACCACACTCTTTCCTTTCTCTTCAACGGTAGAGGCTTTTGAAGATGATGGAATAGCCCCCAAAGCATAAGCTTGCACAATCTGCTTGTCCTTCCGCGGTTCTGGACAATTCCTCTTAACATGCCCCAGCTTGTCACAGTTGTGGCACTTCACTGGCACCTTCGGATTCTTGTAATCCCTGGAGAAATGGCCCTTCTGTTGACAATTGAAGCAGGTCACTTCGCCCTTCGGCTTCTTCTGGGCATCCTTACCCTTTTGTTGCTGCTGCTTCCTCTTCTTGTTTCCACCCTGCTGTGGTCTAGACTCCTCCTTGGTCACAGCAGCAACAGATCCCTCTTTAGGAAACAGATTCTCATGCCTAAGACCCTTCTCTACAAGCTTCTCAAATGGATCGTCCAAATGATCCACCAACTGCCTCCCAAGATAACTGTCCAAGCCTGTCACAAACTTCTCATTCTTCTGATACGAAGATTCAATATACGACCGGGCATACTTGGACAAAGCTTCAAACTCAGAAACATACTCAAGAACTGGTCTTCCACCTTGCTTGAGCTCCACAAACTTCTTAAACAGAACAGACTTATGAGCCGTAGAAATGAACTTAGCTTCAAATCTAACTTGGAATTGCTCCCAAGTGATTTCTTCCTCCGGAGTATCAATGGTGATAGAGTTCCACCAATCAGAAGCTCTCCCTTGAAGCTGTCTTGATGCTAACTTCCTCTTAGTTTCATCCTCAATTCCCAAATCACTAAAGATCCTTCTACAAGCATCTATCCACCTCTGGACTTCAATGGTTGGTTCTGTTCCCAAGAAAATCTTTCCTCCAAGAGCAGAATAATCCTTACACAACTTAGCAAAATCCACCGGCTTTGGAGTTTGAACTTGAACTCCAACATCCACCGATGGCCCCGGAGCTGGCATCCTTCTCATGATCGAAGTCATCATAGCTTCGAACATAGCTGCATAATCAGCAGCCCCTTCAGTAGCACGGCCTTCCCTAGCAGCTGGTCTCCTCCTTCGACTCATTCTCAATATCTATAAAAAGGAATGATTAATACACCTTGAGAAACAACCGCATAGGGAATTCAAATCCTTCTAAGCTACTATATTATATATAGTAATCATCCATCAAAATACAATTACGTCTCTCATACGTAGTTACGTCAGCGAGCGTTGGGTAAAATCGATTAATCAAAGCTCCGATACCAAATGTGACGACCGCCCATGACCCCCGCACCGAACCTAGAGATAGTGCACTGTAAAGTGTGCTAGGCAGTCATGGACGATTGCCAGGGTAAAGTTAAAACAGCAGAATCTATCGTATTACTCACAGCACATGGACAAAATACAATAGAATATATATATAGTGAAGCTTCACAGAATAGAATCTCATCAATAAAACTTCATAATAGTTGAATACAAACATCTGAATAGTCAATACATCAAGCCTCACTACATATCACTCAGAGAATTATACAAAGCAGCGGAACTTCCAGTACATATAGTAAGAAGATAATATGCAAGCCTCCAGCTCGTCTTCGACATCAGCATCGTGGAAAGCAAGAACAGCACTTGTCACCTGCTACCTAGTCTGCCCGTCCCAAAATGGACGAACAGCCCAAGGCAATAAGAGTTAAAACATAAAGCCTTGAGTCAGACAACAGTCTTAGTGAGCGGTAAATTAACTAACAACATACCAAAAGAGCATAAAGGAAAAAGGAATAGGAATCCAACCCTCCCACTCCACCTCTTTCTACAGTGATAGCCCCCAGACACACACTAAGCAGAAGCAAACATAGAAAAGCATACAATTTAAAATAAAGCAATTATCACTCGAGTCAAGGGCGATGTTTTCCAAGTACAAACCCCCAAGGCCTAAACCAAGATCAGATAAGCACCCAGAAAACACTACTCTTGAGACCGAATGACGATACAACCAAACATCCATGACTCTGGCTATCACTGTTATCATTGCTTCGATATCATCGTTAATTGAATGACCGGCTCATTATTTCATCCGTCCGTCAAGGGCTAATGGAAACCCCGGTTCTAGACATAACTCTGCACGTCGTCGTGACCCGTGCCTAGGACTATCGAATCTGCCCAGAGTACTTGACTACCAATCAGTAGCCTTCAGGGACTATCGAATCTGCCCAACGTACTCTTGATTTGAGCATGCTAGAACCTTCAACAACGATGAGATCTCAGCCTTCTAGTCATCCTCCTTGACGACTATTTCCATACTGGCTCAAGCGCCTCTCGAGCAAACCATTATCCTCAAACTCGAACCATATCACCGAGTTATCAATCTGCTTGGAATGATCCAGTCTGGATTAGACCAAGGCTATCTCATATCATGCTTCGCCTCATCATCATCATAGCAAAGCCTCATCTCAACATCATCATCAAATCTATTCATATGAGCTTCATCATCCGCTACATATGCCACAAGCAGCTTTTCCAATTCAAGAGCCTTTCCCTTAGCTTTTGAATCATCTTTGGTCTAAATCAAATCATCAATCATCTAATTCATAGCAATCAATCAAGTCAAACATTTATCCAAGTAATCAAGCATTCAAATATGATCTAAATAGACAATTATAACAATAATGGCAATTTCGTAAATAAAGAGTTAAAAGTCTAACAAGCATGAAAACATGAGCAATGTCTCTATAATCTTGATGAATGAACTTGCATAGGTTAACATGTAGTAAAATGGTTGTCAAATCATCATGAACAATGGATCTATATGGATCTATACTTAGGATTAAGAAAATGCATGGAAATCACTACTTTAACACAAAATCAAGCCAACGATCCGATATACTCCTTTGGATCCGTGTGAGAGATAATCACCACTCACCAAATCACCTAAACAACCCAAAAGCAACACACTTCAGATCTGGACAGCGAAGGATCTAGCTCGATCTATCACCAATCCGCTTCAAACGATGAAATCTCTCTTCAAAGGATGTAGATCTTCAATCTAAGCTCTTGGATCTTCGATTTGATCTTCGATTTGAATGGAAGGAATCACAAGATTAGAGTGGAGAAAAGAAGTGAAGAAGTGTAGAAGTCGAGCTCTCAAAATGGCAGCACTTCGTCGCTTCAAAATCCGGATTCCAAAAATGAAGAAAAACCCTCCTATTTATAGGCTGAATTCTCCTTAGGTCGTCCACGACCTAAGAACCCTTATGACCTAAAACCCCACGACCTAAAATCTTCGACCTAACAGCCCCAAGTCTCTACGCGACCTACGACCTAACATATGCGTACTCCCACGACCTAACCAGATGCGCTTCTACGACCTAACGACTTAGCGCATCAGCGCACCCAAGCGACCTACGACCTAACCCAGATGCGCTTCCTCGCGACCTAACGAATGCGCATCCATGCGACCTAACAGATCCAACGACCTACGCGCATCAGCGACCTATGACCTAACAAACCTGCGACCTAACACACACACGCGACCTAACTAACTTAGCCAGGATACGACCTAACTCCTTAGGTCGTCTAACGACCTAACTATGCTAACTCGCTAACTACTGTAGGTTACTAACCCTTAGGTCGCTAACTCCTATAGGTCGCTCCAATCCTTAGGTCGCCAACTTTCTATAGGTCGCTAACTCCTATAGGTCGCTAACTCCTATAGGTCGCTAACTACCAGCTCTCCTAGGTCGCTGCAAACCCTTAAGTCGCTCAAACCTTAGGTCGCCAACTCTTATAGGTTGCTAATTCTCTTAGGTCGCTCCAATCTCCTAGGTCACTCACTCGACCTAACCTACCCCACGACCTAAGCCAGCACACGACCTATCTTCTATACGACCTAACTATTACATGACCTAACTTCTTAGGTCGTTCCAATCCTTAGGTCGCTCCACTTCGCTAAGTCGTCTACTCCTTAACTCGCCTTCTTCCTTAGGTCGCTCCAAACTCTCATACGACCTAAGACTTAGACTGTGGACGACTTATCAACAATGCGACCAAATGTCAACTGTTTTACGATGTCTCGATCCGTAAAAATACGGGTCGTTACATTCTCTCCCCCTTAGGAATTTCGCCCCCGAAATTCCAAACAAACAGAGCAATCAAAGACTATTCTGCATGCCTACCATCCATAGCAACCAACAAACCATGCATCCAATTCTAGCTTAGCATGCAGAAGTCTAAAACTTAGAACAAGTTACAATGTCGTTAGATGACACGACACCTTAGGGCCATACCTTGAAGAGTTCAGGATGAGCTGCTTTCATCCTCTCTTCCACCTCCCATGTACAGTCGTTATCATCATCACTCCATTGTATCTTGAGCAACTTAACTATCTTCCTCCTAAGTTGTTTCATGTCGGTTTCCACAACACGAAGCGGCTTACGAGGTCTCCTATTGACTGGGTCAACTTCGAAATCTTCACAGCTATCGGCAGAAACCACTGTATTCGAGTCGTGCACATACTTCCGTAGATACGATACGTGAAAAACATTGTGCACACCCGACACCTTCTATGGTAACTCCAATCTATAGGCGAGCTTTCCAATTCGCTCGACAATCGGGAATGGTCCAACAAATCTCGGAGTCAATTTTCCTTTCTTCCCGAATCGAATAACATTCTTTAGAGGAGAAATCTTCACAAAAACCATATCACCTACGTCGAATTCCAAATCCTTTCGACGCTTATCAGCATAACTTTTCTGACGGTCTTGGGCTGCCTTCATTCGTCGCCGAATGATCTCTATACAATCTGAAGTCTGTCGAATCATTTCTGGCCCAAGTATCAACTTTTCTCCTGTTTCTAACCAACATGTCGGAGAGTTACACGGTCTTCCATACAATGCCTCATACGGTGCCATACCAATGCTTGACTGGTAACTGTTATTATATGAAAATTCCACCAAATGAAGGTGATCCTACCATGATCCTCCGAAATCCAAAACACAAGCTCTGAGGAGATCTTCCAAAACTCGGTTGACTCTCTCGGTCTGACCATCTGTTTGAGGGTGATAAGCTGTACTCAAACACAACTCGGTTCCCAAAACTTCCTGGAAGCTCTTCCAAAATCCACTAGTGAACAATGGATCGCGATCGCTCACTATACTTTTCAGAATACCATGGAATCGAACTATCCACTTAACATACAACTCAGCTAACTTTGATGCAGTCCTAGTAGATCGAACAGGGATGAATCTTGCACTCTTAGTCAGACGATCTACAATGACCCAAATTCCTTCATTTCCTGTTCTTGTTCTAGGTAACCCATCAATAAAATCCATCGATACTTGCTCCCACTTCCATGTAGGAACTTCTAATGGCTGAAGCAATCCACTTGGCTTCTTCTGCTCGGCTTTTACCAACTGGCAGTTCATACACTTGGAAATAAAATTTCCAACATCCTTCTTCGTACCTTCCCAGTAATAGGTTCTCTTCATATCCCGATACATCTTGTTTCCACCTGGATGAATTGTCAACTTCGAGTGATGACTTTCCTTCAGAACTTCATTTCTCAATTCATCTATATCGGGAACAACTAGTCGTCCTTGCTTCCGAAGCCAACCCTCTCGATCGACCTCGAATCCTTTATCCTTTTCTTGATCCAATCCAGATTCCAAATCACGGATAATCTTGACAAGCTTATCGTCTCGCTTTTGGCTCTCGCCAATCCTTTCCACAAGAGTCGGTCTTATCGATAAGTTTGCCAACATCTCAGGTTCCAATTCACATCAGGGTCTGAAGTCAAATCCAGCTAAATACTCGAGACTCTTCCATTCTGAAAACATGGCTCCCAATCCTGCATGTCTTCGACTTAACGCATCTGCCACTGTGTTGCCCTTTCCCGGAGTATAGGATATACCAAAATCATACGATGCTAAAAACTCTAGCCATCGTTGCTGCCGAAGATTCAAATCCTTTTGGGAGAAAAGATACTTCAACGACTTATGATCTGTAAACAACTCGAATCAAACTCCCAATAGATAATGTCTCCACATCTTCAGAGCAAAAACAATCGCCGCTAATTCCAAATCATGAGTCGGGTAATTCCTTTCATGCGGCTTCAGTTGTCGACTTGCATACGCAACAACTTTATCCTTCTGCATCAGCACTGCTCCAAGTCCAGTACCACATGCGTCGGTGTAAACCACCATCTCATCATTCCCACTTGGAATAGTCAAAACAGGAGCACTTGTCAATCTCTCTTTCAGGATTCTGAAAGCTTGCTCACACTTATCATCCAATCTGAACACTTGGTTCTTTTTCGTCAATCCTGTTAACGGTGCAGCTACCTTGGAGAAGTCTTTGATAAACCGTCGATAATATCCTGCTAATCCAAGAAAACTTCTCACATCAGATGCATTCTTAGGTCTAATCCAATCCTGGATTGCTGCCACCTTAGCGGGATTGACCGCTATTCCATTTCCAGAGATAACATGGCCTAAGAACCTCACTTCACTCTTCCAGAAGTGACACTTCGAAAACTTAGCCTTTAGCTGATGTTTCCGCAAGATTTCCAAAACAATACGCAAGTGCGTCTTGTGCTCTTCTTCAGTTCTGGAATAAATCAGAATATCATCCACGAACACTAGCACGAACTTGCTCAACTGATCTCTGAACACTCTATTCATAAGATCCACAAAATATGCTGGCGCATTAGTCAATCCAAACGGCATTACCAGCCACTCAAAGAAACCGAATGGTGTCATAAAAGCAGTTTTCGGCACACCATCCTTAACCACTCTTAACTGGTGAAATCCCGTTGCCAAATCCATCTGAGAAAACACCTTAGCTTCGTAAAGCTGATCAAACAAGTCATCTATTCTCGGCAATGGATACTTGTTCTTCTTAGTCACCTTATTCAGCTCACGATAATCCACACACAACCTCAACAACCCATCTGCTTTGGTTGCGAACACAACTGGTGTACCCCATTCGGACACACTACGCCGAATGAATCCTTTCTGTAAAAGGTCATCAACCTGCACCCTCAACTCTTGCTGCTCCCTAGGCGCCATCCGCCTAAGAGGCATCACAACAGGTCTGGCTCCTTCAACTAGATATATACGAAACTCGATCTCTCTATGCGGCGGTAACCCTTTGACCTCGTCAAAGACATCCTCAAATCCATTAGCGATTGGCACAGATGACAGTCCATCCCGTGGAACAACCAGCGAATACATGAAGCTCATGAAGACGCCTTCTTCATGCTTACATCGTATCACAATCTTTCGCCCCTCCACATTCTCGACTGTCACCTCTAACCTATCACAATCAACCTTTACCGCATACTTCCTAAGCCAGTCCATACCCAAAATAATTCCGAACCCCGCAAAGTTCAGAACAAAACAATCACAAACAAAAGAGCAATCATGACTCGATACAATCAGACCATGGCATAACATACACAAACAAGACGAACCCCCAACTGGATTAGTCACAACCAATGGCCTATCAACAATATCCGGTTCCAAACCCAACCGGCCTACAAGTTCACAAAAAACAAAAGAATGCGACGCCCCAGTATCAAATAGAACTCTAACTGGAACACCACATACGAAAAGAGTACCTTGAACCACCACACTCTTTCCTTTCTCTTCAACGGTAGAGGCTTTCGAAGATGATGGAACAGCCCCAAAAGCATAAGCTTGCACAATCTGCTTGTCCTTCCGCGGTTCTGGACAATTCCTCTTAACATGCCCCAGCTTGTCACGGTTGTGGCACTTCACTGGCACCTTCGGATTCTTGCAATCCCTGGAGAAATGGCCCTTCTGTTGACAATTGAAGCGGGTCACTTCGCCCTTCGGCTTCTTCTGGGCATCCTTACCCTTTTGTTGCTGCTGCTTTCTCTTCTTGTTTCCACCCTGCTGTGGTCTAGACTCCTCCTTGGTCACAGCAACAACAGATCCCTCTTTAGGAAACAGATTCTCATGCCTGAGAGCCTTCTCTACAAGCTTCTCAAATGGATCGTCCAAATGATCCACCAACTGCCTCCCAAGATAACTGTCCAAGCCTGTCACAAACTTCTTATTCTTCTGATACGAAGATTCAATATACGACCGGGCATACTTGGACAAAGCTTCAAACTCAGTAACATACTCAAGGACTGGTCTTCCACCTTGCTTGAGCTCCACAAACTTCTTAAACAGAACAGACTTCTGAGCCATAGAAATGAACTTAGCTTCAAATCTGACTTGGAATTGCTCCCAAGTGATTTCTTCCTCCGGAGTATCAATGGTGATAGAGTTCCACCAATCAGAAGCTCTCCCTTGAAGCTGTCTTGATGCTAACTTCCTCTTAGTTGCATCCTCAATTCCCAAATCACTAAAGATCCTTCTACAAGCATCTATCCACCTCTGGACTTCAATGGTTGGTTCTGTTCCCAAGAAAATCTTTCCTCCAAGAGCAGAATAATCCTTACACAACTTAGCAAAATCAACCGGCTTTGGAGTTTGAACTTGAACTCCAACATCCACCGATGGCCCCGGAGCTGGCATCCTTCTCATGATCGAAGTCATCATAGCTTCGAACATAGCTGCATAATCAGCAGCCCCTTCAGTAGCACGGCCTTCCCTAGAAGCTGGTCTCCCTCTTCGACTCATTCTCAATATCTATAAAAAGGAATGATTAATACACCTTGAGAAACAACCGCATAGGGAATTCAAATCCTTCTAAGCTACTATATTATATATAGTAATCATCCATCAAAATACAATTACGTCTCTCATACGTAGTTACGTCAGCGAGCGTTGGGTAAAATCGATTAACCAAAGCTCCGATACCAAATGTGACGACCGCCCATGACCCCCGCACCGAACCTAGAGATAGTGCGCTGTAAAGTGTGCTAGGCAGTCATGGACGATTGCCAGGGTAAAGTTAAAACAGCAGAATCTATCGTATTACTCACAGCGCATGGACAAAATACAATAGAATATATATATAGTGAAGCTTCACAGAATAGAATCTCATCAATAAAACTTCATAATAGTTGAATACAAACATCTGAATAGTCAATACATCAAGCCTCACTACATATCACTCAGAGAATTATACAAAGCAGCGAAACTTCCAGTACATATAGTAAGAAGATAATATGCAAGCCTCCAGCTCGTCTTCGACATCAGCATCGTGGAAAGCAAGAACAACACCTGTCACCTGCTACCTAGTCTGCCCGTCCCAAAATGGACGAACAGCCCAAGGCAATAAGAGTTAAAACATAAAGCCTTGAGTCAGACAACAGTCTTAGTGAGCGGTAAATTAACTAACAACATACCAAAAGAGCATAAAGGAAAAAGGAATAGGAATCCAACCCTCCCACTCCACCTCTTTCTACAGTGATAGCCCCCAGACACACACTAAGCAGAAGCAAACATAGCAAAGCATACAATTTAAAATAAAGCAATTATCACTCGAGTCAAGGGCGATGTTTTCCAAGTACAAACCCCCAAGGCCTAAACCAAGATCAGATAAGCACCCAGAAAACACTGCTCTTGATACTGAATGACGATACAACCAAACATCCATGACTCTGGCTATCATAGTTATCATTGCTTCGATATCATCTTTAATTGAATGACCAGCTCATTATTTCATCCGTCCGTCAAGGGCTAATGGAAACCCCGGTTCTAGACATAACTCTGCACGTCGTCGTGACCCGTGCCTAGAACTATCGAATCTGCCTAGAGTACATGACTACCAATCAGTAGCCTTCAGGGACTATCGAATCTGCCCAACGTACTCTTGCTTTGAGCATGCTAGAACCTTCAACAACGATGAGATCTCAGCCTTCTAGTCATCCTCCTCGATGACTATTTCCATACTGGCTCAAGCGCCTCTCGAGCAAACCATTATCCTCAAACTCGAACCATATCACCGAGTTATCAATCTGCTTGGAATGATCCCGTCTGGATTAGACCAAGGCTATCTCATATCATGCTTCGCCTCATCATCATCATAGCAAAGCCTCATCTCAACATCATCATCAAATCTATCCATATGAGCTTCATTATCCGCTACATATGCCACAAGCAGCTTTTCCAATTCAAGAGCCTTTCCCTTAGCTTTTGAATCATCTTTGGTCTAAATCAAATCATCAATCATCTAATTCATAGCAATCAATCAAGTCAAACATTTATCCAAGTAATCAAGCATTCAAATATGATCTAAATAGACAATTATAACAATAATGGCAATTTCGTAAATAAAGAGTTAAAAGTCTAACAAGCATGAAAACATGAGCAATGTCTCTATAATCTTGATGAATGAACTTGCATAGGTTAACATGTAGTAAAATGGTTGTCAAATCATCATGAACAATGGATCTATATGGATCTATACTTAGGATTAAGAAAATGCATGGAAATCACTACTTTAACACAAAATCAAGCCAACGATCCGGTATACTCCTTTGGATCCGTGTGAGAGATAATCACCACTCACCAAATCACCTAAACAACCCAAAAGCAACACACTTCAGATCTGGACAGCGAAGGATCTAGCTCGATCTATCACCAGTCCGCTTCAAACGATGAAATCTCTCTTCAAAGGATGTAGATCTTCAATCTAAGCTCTTGGATCTTCGATTTGATCTTCGATTTGGATGGAAGGAATCACAAGATTAGAGTGGAGAAAAGAAGTGAAGAAGTGTAGAAGTCGAGCTCTCAAAATGGCAGCACTTCGTCGCTTCAAAATCCGGATTCCAAAAATGAAGAAAAACCCTCCTATTTATAGGCTGAATTCTCCTTAGGTCGTCCACGACCTAAGAACCCTTACGACCTAAAACCCCACGACCTAAAATCTTCGACCTAACAGCCCCAAGTCTCTACGCGACCTACGACCTAACATATGCGCACTCCCACGACCTAACCAGATGCGCTTCTACGACCTAACGACTTAGCGCATCAGCGCACCCAAGCGACCTACGACCTAACCCAGATGCGCTTCCTCGCGACCTAACGAATGCGCATCCATGCGACCTAACAGATCCAACGACCTACGCGCATCCGCGACCTACGACCTAACAAACCTGCGACCTAACACACACACGCGACCTAACTAACTTAGCCAGGATACGACCTAACTCCTTAAGTCGTCTAACGACCTAACTATGCTAACTCGCTAACTACTATAGGTTACTAACCCTTAGGTCGCTAACTCCTATAGGTCGCTCCAATCCTTAGGTCGCCAACTTTCTATAGGTCGCTAACTCCTATAGGTCGCTAACTCCTATAGGTCGCTAACTACCAGCTCTCCTAGGTCGCTGCAAACCCTTAAGTCGCTCAAACCTTAGGTTGCCAACTCTTATAGGTTGCTAACTCTCTTAGGTCGCTCCAATCTCCTAGGTCGCTCACTCGACCTAACCTACCCCACGACCTAAGCCAACACACGACCTATCTTCTATACGACCTAACTATTACACGACCTAACTTCTTAGGTCGTTTCAATCCTTAGGTCGCTCCACTTCGCTAAGTCGTCTACTCCTTAACTCGCCATCTTCCTTAGGTCGCTCCAAACTCTCATACGACCTAAGACTTAGACTCTGGACGACTTATCAACAATGCGACCAAATGTCAACTGTTTTACGATGTTTCGATCCGTAAAAATACGGGTCGATACAAAGAAATTCGAATTTTTATAATTCAATCGTACTAATGATATCTGTATACCGTTTTGATCGTCTCATTGTGCTGATCTTCGCAGTATATTTATTTCTACGAATTGGAGTCCGGTTCGCTGCGGGATCAACGGGACAATTTGCAGTATCGGTACAGTTTCGAACATTTCAAACTCCTTGTGTCTTTTCATTTTCCAGCCGTAAGAGAATGAATGGCCACTGACCATAATTACTTTCTCAATTCAGCTTTTAGACTTTTGCTATTTCCAACACTTAAATTTATTGTCTGGTTTATTTTTTTCT
Organism: Allium fistulosum; assembly: GCA_030737815.1. Classification (NCBI taxonomy): domain Eukaryota; kingdom Viridiplantae; phylum Streptophyta; class Magnoliopsida; order Asparagales; family Amaryllidaceae; genus Allium; species Allium fistulosum. The sequence continues at coordinate 1,220,282,175 of CM060902.1, forward strand.
TTCATCCTCTGTCTTCTTCTCTATTCACGCAAAAAAAAATTAAAGAAAAGAAAGGAGCTTGTTTCATTTTTACTATTTGCTGAGAGATCCTCTCAAACTGTTCATATACATGAAGCTACCCAAGCCATTTGAACGGCATTCTCTCCACGACTCCTCACATCGACCACGCCTCTTCACATCAACGCCGACCGCAGCCCCTCCGCCTCATCACTGACCAAACCCGACCACCCTAGCACGTACAAACACCCACCCGCGCACTGGTCCACGTACACCCACGAAGCCACCATCCACTTTGACCTTCTCCTCCCACTCGCCTAGATCCGTCGTAGCCTACACCCTCCCTGATCTCGCCTCCAGTCAAACCCATCTCCTTGCATGTCGTGGCTTTCCTTGCCAAAACTTCTAGTTCCAGAACCTGTTGCTTTCCCAAACACCACTTGTCTTGCTTAGCCTAGTCATGACGCGAAGCATCTTGTGGCCGAGCATAATTGAATGTTGACTAGCCCATTTATGTGTTTTACCAGATAAGTTTTATGTATATTTATTTTTATATTTTTGCTGTTGAGTATATTTAAGTGTATATTCATTTTGTAGTTATATAGTTAAGTTTATATATATATATATATATATAAGTTTATTTTGCATATTTGAATGTGTTGTTCGTGTATATATAAGTTGTAAATGAAATATAATAGTATGTTATATCATAAATGGTTAAGGTTATCTAGATTGGTTTACTTTAAGTTTACAACAGAATTTTATATTGCAGTTTAGATATATGGGTAAGTCATGTATTCATTTAGGGGTCTGCATATAGTGAAGTTTACACGCTTATATGAAGTCTTGATGTACGAGTTATATATTTATTCATATATGTTTGATAGCAATGCATGTCAGTTTGCATGCATACATGAGTCTGAGTTTTAAATTAAGTACTTGTATAAAACTGGTATATATATATATGTTTGTTATAAGCATGTATATGTTTATAGGTATGAAAAAATCAATTTTGTTGATGATTTGGGTTGTTGATTTATATATAAATATTTATACTTTTGTAGTTTACACATTAGTTATATGAGTTTTGTTACAGTATATTAGATTTTTAAAGGAAGTATTGTATGTGTTTAAATGGATATGTGTATATATATTATATAAGAGTAGTTTTTACTGTATGTTGGAAGCAACCGTGCTTATATATGAATAATAATTAGTTCCTATTTTATAGCTTGCTTTGCTACCTTATATTATATAGTATGCTTTAAAATACTTACAAATTTATTTTAATGTTCTGTTTGATTTGGTAACAACCAATATATGTAAAGTTGTATTGTCGTTTGTACACAAAGTATGAATTCAAAATATAGATACGTGTGTTATATAATATAAGTTTTTATATATACATATGATAGTTTGTTTAAGTTTAAGATTTATAAAGCTGTTTTATATATGTATTAGTTGTATACATATTGATCTGTTAGTTTAATTATATAAGTTACCTTAGTTTATATATATGGTTTGTGTAAGTTAATAAAACGTTGTTTATATATTAGTTTTAAATAATTTCATGTACTGTTAATATCATATATTATATGTATATATTAAAGGTATGTGTTAAATTTAGCAATGATTTTAAATTATATATAATTTATTTTTGTCTTAAATTAACATATTGATTTCACGGAAAAAGGGAATACAATAATATTATTTAGTTCAATTCATATCAAACTGATTCTAATTGATTTATCGATTCCTTGTTATCAGCTTTGTCCATCCAAATTCGTACCCATCTCACTTTGCTTTGGAAGTCGTGCTTGCATTTCGTAACTCATTTCATTGTCAAATTCCTCTAGCCTCGAAAGGTGAGCAATCACTCACGATTAACGTTCTTATATTTATTAAATTTGATTTCAATTGAAACGTCAATTGAAGTATGCTGCTGTTAGTTATTTACATTGCTATAGACATGCCATTATCTGTATCTGTTCACCTGTGACATCTGACACCATTATCCGTTATTTATATTGCTATATATATGCCATTATCTGTATCTGTTCACCTGTGACACCTGACACCATTATCTATTATTTATATTGATGGTATATGTCTGTTATATTATTATCATATCTGTTATCACTCTGCAAGTTCCCTGTTAGTATAGAATTCACTATGGGTTGAAATGATATATACCCGAACGATCTGTAGAATAGGAGAAAATAGTTATGGGTTGAAATGATAAACCCAAGCGATTTTAATTGTATTAAATATGGGATTACGGGTTGAAAGATATATACCCGTATATAATTTAAATTACGGATTGAAATGATAAATATCAGTATCACTTGACCATAATGTAGAAAATTTTATTCAGACACCGTTGGTCTATATATATAAATATTTTGAAATTGATTTCTATGGTTTTGAAACGAAATATATGGTTTTAATAAATATTGATTTTAAAGATTTATTAAAGTTGATTTAATAAAGTTAATTTGAATCAATATAAAATATGTTTAAGTATTTATGTAAAATTTATATTTTCAAATATAGAGTTTATAATGTTTCAGGTTGAAAGATAAAATTTGAATTTGATTTGAAATTTTTACTTATTTAAGAAATATACTTAAAATAAGTTTGATTTGAAATCTATTAAATTTGAAATTTTAAGATATGTTTCCTAATTTGAATTTGATATAAAAAAGTGGCTTAAATGAATATTTCAAACTTCTATAAATTTAAATGAGATATTTTGTTTATATAAATTTGTAAATTGAAGTTGTATTTAGATGTATTGAAATGATTAAAGAAATATCTCAGAAACTAAATGAAATTAAATTAAATTGAGATATAAATGGAATTATCAAATTTAGTTTTTGAAATATGGAATATTTAAAGTTTTGAAATATATTGAAATTTAATGGTTTATTTTGTGTTTCAAATCTGTATCTGAAATCGTTATAATTCAAAATTATTTATTGAGAAATTGAATTGAGTTGAAATTTATGAATTGAGATTGAATTAAGTTGAATTTGGAAGTCGACTTAAATTGAATCGATTTGTGAATTTGTGGAAGCTATTTTATTTTATAAAGTATTTTTAAACAATATCTACAACTATTTATATTTTACTTTATAAATTATTTTATTATAAACTATTTTATATAAATAATTTTCAATATATACTATTTTATTATAACTATTTTAACTTATAACTATTTTATATAAACTATTTTTATTTTATAAACTATTTTATTTTATAAACTAATTTTAATATCTAAACTGTTTAAGAGGGAAGTGTTATGGATTCCGAATGTTATGATTTCAAGCTATAGTTTCAAAGTGTTATGAATTTCAAGGTTTTGATTTCCAAAGTGTTTTGATTTTTAAAGACCTACGATTTCGAAAGCGATATAGCTTTGGAAAGTGATATGATTTTGGAAATGGATTTATTTGAAGTGAAAATGATATCGTATGGATATGGTTTGAAATGGAAATGATATTTTGGTTGAAATATAAAATATTTTGAAAGTTTATTAAATGACCAATCGGTGTAATAATTACGTAGTTATTGAAGAGTCTGGGATCGGTTAGGGACATACTCTCTGTCTAAACCGAAAACCACTTTGATAACTATACGCGGAGTGTGATCCAGAATGAAGTGTTTGGAATGATGTACGTTGATGACTGAAGAAAGAGAACGATAATGGATAGCCTTGACACTTGTGTCAAATTGGAAATGACTTAAACAGGAGCCGTGCCGGGCCAGTGAGGTTAGCTACCGCTAGCGGACACACTTCTTCATAAACTACTCATTACTTGTTTTGATTGGTGCGCACCCTTGATTTGGGAGTGTTGTTTCGCGGTGTTGCGATCGTTGCGACGATGCGTTCTCACCAGTCAGGATCAGGCAAACAGTAGTTTCACTACCTTGGGTATTGCCTCATGTGCCTTGTCATACTTGTATCCCTATGCGCGACAACTACGATTTGTTTTGTGTTATACCTATGGAGTACTCCCTGATAGCCCACTAGTTTACGGTGGAGTTTACAGTGCTGTATAGACTATGACGCTTATATAAAATGTGTTAAGGGGGATAATGATAACGCCTTAACACTATTTTGATACTTTATATTACTGATAGACATTATCTACTCAGCGTACACTACTATATAGTAGATAGTTAAACGGATTCTTAGAGGATGGTTATCCCAAACATCCCTTGTGTTACTTGTATTTCAGTTGTTATTTCACTTGAGTTGGATTTATTGATATAAGAATGTTAATCCTGACTCGAGTGTTTTGTTTTTCTTTACGCTCGGGTCAGACTGAGTGTACTAGTATTCGAGACTCACCTTTGGGGTTAGAGCTTCGCTTGGAGATCCAGCTATCTATCCAGCTTTCAGATATTCAGTTGATTCCAGTGATGTAGTCTGATCTTGTATTTGACTATTGTATTCAAGACTTCTGTTGTATCTTGTTTAACTCTGTTATATATATATATAGTAGCTTCATGAACTACTATTCTTTTGTTTCGGCTGCATTATTGTTATATTACTCTGTGTCTGTGATCTGTGATTATTTTATTTACTGTATATGCTGAGTTTTGCCAAATTTTATTTACAATCCATTGTTTTGAGTTATTCAAGTCCGACATGTGTGGATTTATTGTCGATTTGAATGGTCTAAAATACTGGGTTGTTACAGTTGGTATCAGAGCTCTGGTTTTAGGCAAAACTTAGCATATGTAGTAAATTTGATTACAGAATCACTTTCGTTCGTGCTTGAATTCCTTCTTCTTTGACTTGGTTTTCTTTGAATTTTGGAACGTTCCCTTCGGTTCCAAAGTCCATTCTTGTCTCCCTTATTCGTGTCTTCTCGATTCTGGAGTATCCCATAAATCCACTGCGAATGATCTCTGTAATAGATCGGCGGTCTTGCCAATCTCTGAATGATTTTTAAAGGGGTGAAACTCCTTTACAATTGGTATTGATTCACCGAAGATTTCTATATCCTCGGTTTTTGATGCTGCTATTTTGCTATACCCGAATCCTGTCTCTGGCAATCGAATGTCGATTTGCTCCAAAATTCTACCTCGATCTTATTTTGAAGTCACGGTTGACCCGGTTAAGGCTGCCCACGATTTATATAAGTCGATACATTTGTTTCTCTTTGAAATCTATTTATCTCCCATTCAAGCCTATCTTCCTGTTAGAAATTCTTTTGATTTGGATCCTTTAACATTCGAATCACTATTCTTGTTTTGAAATCCATTCTTGTATCGTCGAGTGAGGAGTGTATTTGTAATTACTATAAAATATTTTATGTTTATAGTGTGTTGTTTGAGTTGTTGATGTTGGTTTGGATTTTCGATCGATTCGTCTGATCAACGCTATCGATACGATTTCCAAAACACTTGAACAGAGCAGACTGACACAATATTGATTTCAAATTTGGTAAATGAAATAATTTTGTATGATTATACTATAAATATATAAGTAAAATTTTTTGGAATAAAAAAAAGAAAGGAGGTTAATTAATTGGTTGTTTGAAATGATAATATTTGATTATCATTTATTGTTCTAAATGAATTTATAAACATGGTTTATAAATTGATTTGGAATTTAAATAAATTTAAATCAGGAATTTGAGAATTTAATTTCCAATGATTCCAAACTCTGGTTTTAAAATTTTAAATGTATATTATATAAAGTATTTTCGAGTATCAATGATTTTCAAAGAATTTTAATGTTTAAATCAGTACTCTTCTCTTTGTCGCTGGAAAATAATTTCGGTAATGGCGGCCGCATCATCGACATTCATTTTCGAGTTTCGAAGTGAAGAGACCATTCAGTAGCTTTGCTACACTTTGTTTGGAAATTTAATTTGAATTGAATTTCTGTGGTATGACATGATTTATTATATATATAAAGATTAAATTTTGATCTGATATATACTATATATATTTATCTCAAAATTGTTTGAAGTAAATCGGAGATTTAAATTCTTAAGTTTATGATTTAAAGATGATTTCAATTATAAACTAAAGTCAAAATTTTTGGATAAATATTTAAACTTGAGATAATTGAATTTGAAAATTTTATTTGTATAGTACTAAATTACATTTCAATATAACTTACCTAAATTATTCAGAAGTTAAAATGTAATTGGATAATATACAATATAAAATGATTTTATAAATAAAATTTGAGTGTTTATAATAAATGTTATACACTTAGATTTTAATTATAAAAAATGCTAATAAAGATGATAGAATAATAAGTTAATTGAATGAGATGAATATAATAAATTTTGTTCTGAAAGAATTAACAAACTGAAATTAGATCAACTTATGGAAATACCTTAAATTTAAACCAATTATTGAATATAAATTAATTTAAATTGAAATTTATATGGTTTAAATTAATTTATATGGTTTAAATATATGTAATAAGATATATTAAGTGGAATAAACTTAATAATAATTTGGAATAAGAGAATTAAATTTATTGAATAAAATATGAGTACAATAAATGATTATACAAATTGATGATTTAGAAATTGTTAATTGAGGATGACTAGATAATAAGATAATGAATTTAGAAATAGATTGATTGATTTAACTTAAGAGAACTCCAAGGGATTTAACCAAATTGTTAAATATTAATTAATTTAAATTGAAATTTATATGGTTTAAATTAATTGTTTTACTTGTATTCCAATCTATTTTCTTTCTGGTTGTTTCTATTCTCCTACCTCCTTCCTTTTCGGAGACGGAAAGTTTTGAGTGGGGGAGAGTGTAACGACCCGTAAATTTTAACTGTTTTAATAACGTAATTAGTTGAAATTTTGTGAAATTTTAAATGATAAAATTTTGAAATAAAAAATTGATATTTGGAATGTGTCTAATTAATCATAGCAACCGGTAAATTTTCATCAGATAATTTGAAAGTTTATTTTCTAGTATAATTTTATTCCAATTTATATCAGTTAAAATTGATGATAATAAAATGTTTTCCAAACCTGAATATTTTTACATAGAAAAATTCTAATTCATCTTCTGACTAAGACGTCATTTTTCATTTTTCCAAATTCGGACTTCTTTAGCTCCATCGATCTTATTTTTCTGCGTTTTTGCTGCATTTTCTACTAGTAGGAAATTCGAATTTTTATAATTCAATCGTACTACTGATATCTGTATACCATTTTGATCGTCTCGTTGTGCTGATCTTCGCAGTATATTTATTTCTGCGAATTGGAGTCCGGTTCGCTGCGGGATCAACGAGACAATTCGCAGTATCGGTATAGTTTCGAACATTTCAAACTCCTTGTGTATTCTCATTTTCGAGCCGTAAGATAATGAATGGCCACTGACCATAATTACTTTCTCAATTCAGCTTTTAGACTTTTGCTATTTCCAACACTTCAATTTATTGTCTGGTTCATTTTTTTTCTTTCATCCTTTGTCTTCTTCTCTATTCACGCAAAAAAAAATTAAAGAAAAGAAAGGAGCTTGTTTCATTTTTACTATTTGCTGAGAGATCCTCTCAAACTTTTCGTATACATGAAGCTACCCAAGCCATTTGAACTGCATTCTCTCCACAACTCCTCACATCGACCACGCCTCTTCACATCAACGCCGACCGCAGCCCCCCCGCCTCATCACTGACCAAACCCGACCACCCTGGCACGTACAAACACCCACCCGCGCACTGGTCCACGTACACCCATGAAGCCACCATCCACCTTGACCTTCTCCTCCCACTCGCCTAGATCCGTCATAGCCTACACCCTCCCTGATCTCGCCTCCAGTAAAACCCATCTCCTTGCATGCCGTGACTTTCCTTGCCAAAACTTCTAGTTCCAGAACCTGTTGCTTTCCCAAACACCACTTGTCTTGCTTAGCCTTGTCATGACCCAAAGCATCTTGTGGCCGAGCATAATTGAATGTTGACTAGCCCATTTATGTGTTTTACCAGATAAGTTTTATGTATATTTATTTTTATATTTTTTCTGTTGAGTATATTTAAGTGTATATTTATTTTGTAGTTATATAGTTAAGTTTATTTATATATATAAGTTTATTTTGCATAGTTGAATGTGTTGTTCGTGTATATATAAGTTGTAAATGAAATATAATAGTATGTTATATCATAAATGGTTAAGGTTATCTAGATCGGTTTACTTTAAGTTTACAACAGAATTTTATATTGCAGTTTAGATATATGGGTAAGTCATGTATTCATTTAGGGATCTGCATATAGTGAAGTCTACACGCTTATATGAAGTCTCGATGTACGAGTTATATATTTATTCATGTATGTTTCATAGCAATGTATGTCAGTTTGCATGCATACATGAGTCTGAGTTTTAAATTAAGTACTTGTATAAAACTGGTTTCTATATATATATATATGTTTGTTATAAGCATGTATATGTTTACAAGTATGAAAAAATGAATTTTGTTGATGATTTGGGCTGTTGATTTATATATAAATATTTATTAAGTTTGTAGTTTACACATTAGTTATATGAGTTTTGTTACAGTATATTAGATTTTTAAAGGAAGTATTGTATGTGTTTAAATGGATATGTGTATATATATTATATAAGAGTAGTTTTTGCTGTATGTTGGAAGCAACCGTGCTTATATATGAATAATAATTAGTTCCTATTTTATAGCCTGCTCTGATACCTTATATTATATAGTATGCTTTAAAATACTTACAAATTTATTTTAATGTTCTGTCTGATTTGGTAACAACCAATATATGTAAAGTTGTATTGTCGTTTGTACACAAAGTATGAATTCGAAATATAGATACGTGTGTTATATAATATAAGTTTTTATATATACATATGATAGTTTGTTTAAGTTTAAGATTTATAAAGCTGTTTTATATATGTATTAGTTGTATACATTTTGATCTGTTAGTTTAATTATATATGTTACCTTAGTTTATATATACGGTTTGTGTAAGTTAATAAAACGCTGTTTATATATTAGTTTTAAATAATTTCATGTACCGTTAATATCATATATTATATGTATATATTAAAGGTATGTGTTAAATTTAGCAATGATTTTAAATTATATATATTTTATTTTGGTCTTAAATTAACATATTGATTTCAGGGAAAAAGGGAATACAATAATATTATTTAGTTCAATTCATATCAAACTGATTCTAATTGATTTATCGATTCCTTGTTATCAGCTTTGTCCGTACAAATTCGTGCCCATCTCACTTTGCTTTGGAAGTCATGCTTGCATTTCGTAACTCATTTCATAACTCATTTCATTGTAAATTCCTCTAGCCTCGAAAGGTGAGCAATCACCCATGATTAACGTTCTTATATTTATTAAATTTGATTTCAATTGAAACGTCAATTGAAATATGCTGTTGTTAGTTATTTACATTGTTATATACATGCCATTATCTGTATTTGTTCACCTGTGACATCTAACACCATTATCCGTTATTTATATTGCTATATATATGCCATTATCTGTATATGTTCATCTGTGACACCTGGCACCATTATCTGTTATTTATATTGATGATATATGTCTGTTATATTATTATCATATCTGTTATCACTCTGCAAGTTCCCTGTTAGTATAGAATTCACTATGGGTTGAAATGATACATACCCAAACGATCTGTAGAATAGGAGAAAATCGTTATGGGTTGAAATGGTAAACCCAAGCGATTTTCATTGAATTAATTTTGGGATTACGGGTTGAAAGATATATACCCGTATATAATTTAAATTACGGATTGAAACGTTAAATATCTGTATCACTTGACCATAGGGTAGAAAATTTTATACAAACACCGTTGGTCTATATATATAAATATTTTGAAACTGATTTCTATGGTTTTGAAAACAAATATATGGTTTTAATAAATATTGATTTTAAAGATTTATTAAATTTGATTCAATAAAGTTGATTTGAATCAATATAAAATATGTTTAAGTATTTATGTAAAATTTATATTTTAAAATATAGAGTTTATAATGTTTCAGGTTGAAAGATAAAATTTGAATTTGATTTGAAATTTTTAATTATTTAAGAAATATACTTAAAATAAGTTTGATTTGAAATCTATTAAATTTGAAATTTTAAGATATGTTTTCTAACTTGAATTTGATAAAAAAAAGTGGCTTAAATGAATATTTCAAACTTCTATAAATTTAAATGGGATATTTTGTTTATATAAATTTGTAAATTGAAGTTGTATTTAGATGTATTGAAATGATTAAAGAAATATCTCAGAAACTAAATGAAATGAAATTAAATTGAGATATAAATGGAATTATCAAATTTAGTTTTTGAAATGTGGAATATTTAAAGCTTTGAAATATATTGAAATTTAATGGTTTATTTTGTGTTTCAAATCTGTATTTGAAATCGTTATAATTCGAAATTATTTCTTGAGAAATTGAATTGAGTTGAAATTTATGAATTGAGATTGAATTAAGTTGAATTTGGAAGTCGAGTTAAATTGAATCGATTTGTGAATTTGTGGAAGCTATTTTATTTTATAAAGTATTTTTAAACTATATCTTCAACTATTTATATTTTACTTTATAAATTATTTTATTATAAACTATTTTATATAAATAATTTTCAATATGTATTGTTTTATTATAACTATTTTAACTTATAACTATTTTATATAAACTATTTTTATTTTATAAACTATTTTATTTTATACACTAATTTTAATATCTAAACTGTTTAAGAGGGAAGTGTTATGGATTCTGAATGTTATGATTTCAAGCTATAGTTTCAAAGTGTTATAAATTTCAAGGTTTTTATTTCCAAAGTGTTTTGATTTTTAAAGACCTACGATTTCGAAAGCGATATAGCTTTGGAAAGTGATATGATTTTGGAAATGGATTTATTTGAAGTGAAAATGATATCGTATGGATATGGTTTGAAATGGAAATGATATTTTGGTTGAAATATAAACTATTTCGAAAGTTTATTAAATGACCAATCAGTGTAATAATTACGTAGTTATTGAAGAGTCTAGGATCGGTTAGGGACATACTCTCTGTCTAAACCGAAAACCACTTTGATAACTATACGCGGAGTGTGATCCAGAATGAAGTGGTTGGAATGATGTACGTTGATGACTGAAGAAAGAGAACGATAATGGATAGCCTTGACACTTGTGTCAAATTGGAAATGACTTAAACAGGAGCCGTGTCGGGCCAATGAGGTTAGCTACCGCTAGCGGACACACTTCTTCGTAAACTACTCATTACTTGTTTTTATTGGTGCGCACCCTTGATTTGGGAGTGTTGTTTCGAGGTGTTGCAATCGTTGCGGCGATGCGTTCTCACCAGTCCGGATCAGGAAAACAGTAGTTTCACTACCTTGGGTATTGCCTCATGTGCCTTGTCATACTTGTATCCCTATGCGCGACCACTACGATTTGTTTTGTGTTATACCTATGGAGTACTCCCTGATAGCCCACTAGTTTACGGTGGAGTTTACAGTGCTGTATAGACTATGACGCTTATATAAAATGTGTTAAGGGGGATAATAGTAACGCCTTAATGCTATTTTGATACTTTATATTACTGATAAACATTATCTACTTAGCGTACACTACTACATAGTAGATAGTTTAACGGATCCTTAGAGGATGGTTATCCCAAACATCCCTTGAGTTACTTGTATTTCAGTTGTTATTTCACTTGAGTTGGATTTATTGATATAAGAATGTTAATCCTGACTCGAGTGTTTTGTTTTTCTTTACGCTCGGGTCAGACTGAGTGTACCAGTATTCAAGACTCACCTTTGGGGTTGGAGCTTCGCTTGGAGATCCAGCTATCTATCCAGCTTTCAGATATTCGGTTGATTCCAATGATGTATTCTGATCTTGTATTTCACCATTGTATTCGAGACTTCTGTTGTATCTTGTTTAACTCTATTATATATATATAGTAGCTTCATGAACTACTATTCTTTTGTTTCCGCTGCATTATTGTTATATTACTCTGTGTCTGTGATTATTTTATTTACTGTATATGCTGAGTTTTGCCAAATTTTATTTACAATCCATTGTTTTGAATTATTCTAGTCCGGCATGTGTGGATTTATTGTCGATTTGAATGGTCTAAAATACTGGGTCGTTACAGGCCTTCTTCATTGATCTTATGAATCATGTTTTCTGCGATGTTCTCAACAAGTTCGTTCTTGTCTTCGTTGATGATATTCTTGTCTTTTGTAAGTCAGAGACGGAGCATGAATCGCACTTGATTTTTGTTCTTGAAACCCTTAGGAGTCATCGAGTCATCAGTTGAAAGCTAAGTTTTCCAAATGTCATTTCTGGAAGGATGAAGTCCGATTTCTTGGGCATATTGTTTCTGAAAATGGAGTTTCGGTCGATCTTGTTAAGGTCGCCGCAATAAATGTAAGTCTATCCACCTTTCTTCCTTTGTAATTTAATTATCTTATCTTTCTTTGGATTCAAACACCCAATTCTATTTCAGGATTGGGAAGGACCTAAAACTCCTTACGATATTCGTAGTTTCTTGGGCCTAGCTGGTTATTATCGAAGGTTTATTGAGAATTTTGCTCAGATTGTTGCACCTCTTACTGCTTTGACTCATAAAAATGCTAAGTTTGTTTGGAATGATAAGTGTGAAGCTGCATTTAATGAGTTAAAGCACAAGCTTACTTTCGCACAAGTTCTTACCGTTCTGAATGGAAGTGAAGGATTAACGGTATACACCTATGCTTTGTCGAGAAGGTTTAGGAGCTGTCTTGATGCAAAATGAGAAGGTTATTGCTTATGCCAGTCGTCAGTTGAAGACTCATAAAGCCTATTATGCAACTCATGATTTGGAATTGCTTGCTGTAGTGTTTGCTATGAAGTTATGGAGGCAGCATCTTTTGGGAACTAAGTTTGAGCCCTTTACGGATCATCAATCGCTGAAGTATATTTTCACCCAGAAGGATTTGAACCAAAGGCAAGTTAGATGGCTCGAATTCTTAGCAGCTTATGATCTCGACATCAACTACACTCCAGGGAAGGCTAATGTGGTAGCCGATGGCTTAAGTCGGAAAAAGGCAATGTTATGTCAGATTGTGGTTTCTTCATCCCTTTTGGATAGTATCGCGGCCAAGCAAGATGAAGATAGGATTCTTAAGCTCATGAAGGATAATGTTCGTAGTAGGGAAGGTGGTAACCAAGGTGAATTGGGAGCACAAATCGATCAAAATGGAATTCTAAAGATTAATAAACGAATTTGTGTTCCGAATGTCGATGGATTAAGGTACGAAGTGCTTAAGGAAAATCATCAGTCCAAACTCTCTATCTATCCAGGAGTTAATTAGATTCTGGAAGATCTTCTTCGTGCATGTATTCTTGATTATGGAGGATCTTAGGAAGACCATCTCCATCTCGTTGAATTCACTTATAATAACAGCTATCAGGTATAACTTTAATTTTAAATTAAGGTTACTGTAAGAATCAAATCTATTTAATCCTATCCTTTGAATTCAGGCTAGTATCGCATTGTCTCCGTTGGCTGCTCTTTATGGACGACCTTGCAAATCTTCATCTTGCTGGATTGAATTCGGTGATCGTTTGGTTCTTGGGCCCGATATGATTCTAGAAGCATTAGAGATAGTTGAGGAGATTAGGAGGAAGATGAGGATTGCTCAGGATAAGTAGAAGAAGTATGCTGATAGGCGGAGAAGGAATTTGGAATTTTCTGTAGATGATCAGGTTTTTCTTAAGATCTCGCCGTTGAAGAATGTAATTCTCTTTGGTAGGAAAGGGAAGCTTGCTCCTAGATTCATTAGTCCTTTTCGCATCTTAGAGAGAGTTGGTCCTTTAGCTTATCGAGTGGATTTGCTAGAGAAGCTATCTGGAGTGCATAATGCGTTCCATGTTTCGCATCTTCGCAAGTATCTTAATGATCCATCTTTGATTGTTCAGCCTGCTTTACTTGAGAGTTTAGATGTTGAGCCAAACCTCACTATCGAGAGGAAACCACTTTGTATTGTCGATAGAGGTATGAAGCAGTTGAGGAGGAAATCTGTCAACCTGGTCAAAGTACAACGGAGTATAGACGATCAGGATTGTACCTGGGAAACGGAGGAGGGCATGCGTACTTCGAATCATGAACTATTTGTATCAAGCACTATTCATTTTGAATCTATCTTATCTTTTTTGTTTGTTTCTATTCTCCTTTTTCGTTCCTTTTCGGGGATGAAAAGTTTTGAGTGGGGGAGAGTGTAACGACCCGTAAATTCAGTCTAATTTTAAAAGAAATTTTATTTGGATTTTTGAGTTAAATAATTTAAAATTTAAATAAATTTGAATTTAAATAATGATTTTGGGACATTGAGTAATATATTTTTCCAAATTCAATAAAATGGAAAATTTTGTGAAATTTCAAATTTTGGTCAAAATTAGTCAAAGTTTGACTTTTGGTTGAAAATTTAAAAGTTTTAAATTTTAAATTTATTCTTTTTCTAATTCTAGACTGAATTCTGATATGGTCTCAACTTTTCGTTTCATTAAAATCCAATTCCAACATCTTTAAATCTGCATTTTTTGGTGTAAAAACGCGTGTTTATTTGTGTGTATTTTGCCTATTTTCTTTTATTTGGGTTTTGGGCTTGATTTATTGGGCTTGGTTGTTGGGCTTGGATACTAAAGGTCACCTAAATGGGTACGTACCTTTTCCTGAATGGACATATCTGTTGAAAAAAGGAATGTACGTACTAGTTTTTCTGACTATCTCTTCCTCCTCATTTGATCAGAAACTTATAGAACTTCATCTCCTTCCTCCATCTCCATCTCCAATCCAATTCCTAAAACCCTAGCCTCCTTTCCCTTAGCCTCTCTCTCCCTCATCTATCTCTCTTCCCCTAGCCTTGTCGCCGCCTACCCATTATCCACGGCCCCACCTTTGGCGGTACACCCTCTCACCACTGAGCCTTCACCCACGGCTATACATAGCCACGACCTCCGCCTCCACACCCTCCTCCTACCACACTCGGCCTCACACTCACACACCCCAAGCCTACACCCTCCTACTGACTTCGGCCTCCACCCCACACGCCACCCAAACCACCTACCCACGACCACACACACACACACACACACCCCTCACGGCCACACCCACCCAGTCAAGCACCATAGGCCGAGCCCACCTAGCCTAAGATTGAACCCCTATTTCTTCCTCTCCTCTTTTATAAAAGAAAAAAAAATCTTATTTTCAAAGTTATTGGATCTTGGATCGTTTTGGATCGTGTTCGTGTTCGTGTATTTTGGATCGTTGTTGCTTGGCTTATGGTCTCCATCTCCGTATCCGCTTCGTGTCCGTTCGTCTAGTTGTCACCTTCGTTAGCAACGAAAGGTAAGAACCACTCATGACTAATTTCTTATGTTTAAGTGAATGGACATATTTTGAAATGTAAATTGAAATGTTGTTATAGTTAGATTTGCTTAGTTAATATTATATGATATGATATGATGCTCACCTTTGACACGATATGATATGTTATATGATATACTCTGATATGCTATGATTATTTGTTTATTTACATCACACTGCAAGTTCCTTAACTATGGTTTGAAATGATACATACCCGGACGATCTTATAGATAAGGGAAAATCGTTATGGGTTGAAATGATAAACCAAGCGATTTTATTGATTTGGATTTGGGATACGGGTTGAAATGATATAAACCCGGAAATTTAATTATAAATTTTGGGTTGAAATGATATATACCCAATAACTTGACCATAGGGTAGAAAATTATATACAGACACCGTTGGTCGGTTTAAAATTATTTTAAATTGTTTTCTAAATTATAAAGTATATTTTGATTTAATAAATTTGATTTTTAAAATTTAATTTAATTTAGTGATTTTATTTAAATATTCATATTTGGAAAATAATAATATTTTTATATGTTTTAAAGTTTTAAATTATAAGCTAAATATGGTTTAAATGTAATTTTAAGATTTTAACATCTAATTTTATTTGGTTCTAATATATATAATTTAAATAATCTAATGGTTAATTTAATAAAATATTC
This sequence comes from Allium fistulosum, assembly GCA_030737815.1. NCBI lineage: Eukaryota > Viridiplantae > Streptophyta > Magnoliopsida > Asparagales > Amaryllidaceae > Allium > Allium fistulosum. The sequence goes on from CM060902.1 coordinate 1,220,298,253, forward strand.
AATATAATTTTTAAGAAATATATATTTTTTAATTTAATTTAATATAATAAATATAGTTTTACTTTAATATAATAAATATAGTTTTAATTTAATATAATAAATATAGATTTTATATGATAACTTTAATAAATAAATTAAAGAAGTTAAGTATAGAGTAAATTGTAATTAAATTTTATTTAAAGGATTTAATTGAATTTTATTTAAAGGATTTAAATTTAAATAAGATTTTATTTAAGTTTAAAACATATGATTTTTGGAATGTAATAAATTGATTTAATATGAATTGTAAAATAAATGTTTAAATCTAAAAAATAATTGAAGTTAAATATTTTAGCATTGATTTAAATTGTAACTTAAGATTTATTATTTGAATGTTTTATAAAATGACCACGGTGTGAAAAATATAAGCGTTTGGTTGTTAAAGAGACCAGGGTTGGATATTGTCATACTCTCTGCCAATTCTGAAACCACTTTAACAACTGTACACGTGGTGGAGAATCCAGAACAAAGTAGGATGGTTTGGCGGACGCTATTGGTATGAGGTAAGAAACGCAACCCTGACCTTCTGGTCAGCTTGATATAACTAAAACAGGAGCCATGCTGGGCCAAGTGAGGTCGCTCCTTCCATCGAGCACGCTTCTTTGAAACCATCTTTATTACTTTGTGATTTGATTTGGTGCATACCTTTGATTATGGGAGTATGTCTTAAGGTGGGCGGTAGTAGCTACTACGCGTTACCACCAGTCCGGGAGTGCAAAACTGTAGAATCCTACCTTGGGCATAGCCTCGTGTGCCTTGTCATATGCCTTATCGAGCCCACTACGATTTTGGTTTGTGTCATACCATTGGAGTGCTCCTTGATAGCCCACCGGATGGTGGAGTTTACAGTACTGTATAGACTACGACATTTATAAAAATATATTATGGAGGATATGGGTAACGCCTTAACGCTATTTTCAATATTATACTTTACTGCTAGACATTACATATATAGCGTATGTTACTACATATGTAAATAGTTTAACGGATCCTTAAAGGATGCGAATCCCAAACATCCTTTGAGTTATTGTTGCATTTCATTTGTTACATTTCACTTGAGTTGATTTACTTACATGAGAATGTTAGTCCTGACTCGAGTGTTTTGTTTTTACTTTATGCACGGGTCAGTTTGAGTTTCACAGCATTCGAGACTCACCTTTTGGAGCTGAAGGCTTTGCTGGAGATCTATCTACCTGCTTAGTTATTTCAATTATTTCAGTTATTTCTGTTCAGACATTTGTCATTTGCTTATGTATTAGCGAACTTCTATGTATTTGGATTTCTGTTGTATTTTTTTCCGATTCTGTTATTTCTGTAGTAGCTTAATGAACTACTTTGTTTTATTTATTCCCCTACATATTCTGTGTCTACGATTGATTCTATTTACCCCAAAATAAATTAACAATCTGTTGTTTTGAACAATTCAACTTTGACATGAGTGGTTTTATCATCGATTTGAATGGTTCTAAGTAGTGGGTCATTACACTACTTGAAACAATCCTAACTCTCAGAAATAGAGAAGTCTGTCTCGTCGGCTTTTAGTGTTAAACCTCTTCTTTACTTTTCCAAAATTTATATATAATTATAAAAATATATGTAAACTTCAAACCAACTTTAATACCCTTCAAAACATGTTTGAAAACATCTCTAAAAAGATTAGAGAAAAATACCAATTTAATTATCATTTTTAAACACTTAGAACCATAAGTGACTTACTACAGCATTTGTAAATGCTGTTAAAAGTCCTTGTTAAAACAACATTGAAAAGAACGATCTTTGTGACTAGTTTTAACCACTTTAACTAATGATTTAAGACTTCTAATTTTTATATTAAGTAATACCATTAGGGTAATTAAGGACCATGGAAAGAAACTTCTATGAATATCTTCCCATTTATTTATAAAAATTTCCAAAATAAATGATTCGATAGTGCACTTATAACGACTATTCTTGCTTCAAACACTTTAAAACTTGATTCAATTTAACACACAAGTTAAACAACCATTTAAACATCAAGTCAAGGCCATACCACATGTTTAAGAGGGTAACAGAAGTGACGTTATACAATATAAAGTTGTCATTTTCTTTCAAAAGCAAGAGGGGTCCAAAGTTTATAACTTTACTTAGTTAATGTCACTTTAACTTTATACTTTGCACCCAACATATATATAGACAATATATTTTTATAAGATAGTGAAATAACTCACTTCGATCCATGCCAAACCCATGCACAAAGCCATAAGAATCATAGAACCACCTCCGTCCATCACCACAAGCCTAAAGATCCAACCTTTAGCACTTTCAAACCAAAGTTACATCTCCTCCTCCTCTTATGCTCATGGCTCTATCCAAGATCCCCCTCTTACTCTCACCTTCTACCACTTTTTACTTGCTAATCATGCTTCTCATGATGTTTAATGCCTATAGCCAAAGTTTAAAAGAGGTTGGAGATGATTTGGTTAAGACATGAAAAGGTTAGAGAATAATTGGTGGATAGTGCTTAAGCACTTCCACCATTTTTTATTCTCATACTTCATTTCAAGCATTGTGAATTAGTGATTATTCAACAAGGGTGTATCCCTCCTTATATAGGCTTAAAATGGTGTAGCATAAGTATTTTCTCATCCTCCTTTCATGTCATGTAAGGCTTACCTCCCATCACATCTCCTTTATCATTTCTTAAGAGTTAAGACTTTCCTTTTAAGCTTATTTCATAATATCTTTAATGACATCACCCATGACATCGTCCATAGAGTTTATTTCCATAAATGGAAAAAAGTTTTTTATTTTCATTTATTAATTTCCTAAGAAAATAAGTGTATGTAAAATAATCTAAACAACTTCTGATGGTTAAAAAGCCGTTTATCGATAAAACAATTTTCGGTCACATTATCGATGTTTTTTCAAAGTATTTATTTTTGTAAACATTTTTCCAAAATAAGTTTACCATCATTACTTATGATTTAAAAGGGGTTAAAAAGCTTGTTAAATTATTTAATAACATTTAATCCAAGATTTAAATATTCAAATAGTTCAAATATTAATACGTAGTCAAATTCTGTGTCGTTACAATGCATATTTAGTAGAAAATCCATAAATGGTATGTTTAGTGATAGTAGTTACAATGCATTGTAACCACGAGTGATTTATCATAATAAAATAAATATACCATTTTAAATATTCCCAGTCAAGATGTATTGAGACTGTATATCGATGCATCCGCTGAGACTAAAGTATGTAACACTCTTCAAATGTTAGGCAGTGTATTACTTATGACTGCTGGGGCTCCAAGGGTTTACGCACTAATAGTTATTGGATAACTATGGAATGACTCGCTCAATAGTTTTCTATTGATTAATATAACTAAGGTCAAAAATAAAATATCAATGTGACAAAATTACATAGTACTCCTAACTTAAGAATACTATCGATCTTCAATGTGGAAGCTCCGGTTTGATCACAGTTAAATCATGGCACGACATCCAACGCACAACTATAGTTGGGTCGAGTGGAAGCATTGGAAGTGAAACACTATTCAAGAGAGGATTATGTCCTCGGTTCTATGAGGCGTGCAAATTTGGCCAAAATAGCTTGGATAGGCCAGCTAAATGTTGGCAAAAGAGGGAGGCTTTTAAATGGTTTAAAAGAGTGAAATTGGTAAGAGAGAGACTAGGGTAAAATCCACTTTTCTCTCCATTTGACTTCCTATTTATATGCCGCACCCTACACCATTCCTTTTACATTTTCTGTCCTCTTCCTTTGTAAATTTCGATCAGCAAACCTCATTTAAACCCAAAAGAAATCCAAGCTCAAATGACATAAAATTCATCGATTCGATCATCGATGGTAAAGCAGTCCAAGAGTTAGCAACTCCAGAACGGAATTTGATTCAAGGAGCCATTTCATCATTTCAAAGTGAGATCTCTAGGCCTTGGCGAAAGGTATTCGACATGTTTACTAATTCATTTAATATTATCATATAATATTATAATATATTGTAGGTTATTAGATTATATTACAAATCTAGTGTATCGATCTATCGTATACTGGATGGTTGAATATATTGGTGCATCTGTATATTAAAAATATGAATAATTTTTTTTTGTTCAGTAGTACTAAACTCATGACCTAAAAATAAAAAAAACAATTTTTTAATGAAATAATATTATATATGATTTTATCAATTAATAAAGTATACCTTGAAGATTAAAATCATATAATAAATATCTTAAAATATCTAAAATTTTGATTATGCACAACAATAATTTGAAAGCGAGTTCTACTTTATTTTGATATATATTTATATTTATTATATATTTAAATATTAATATAACTATTTATTTAACTAGAAATTGGTTTAATATATATTAGTATAATTAGAAGTTAATTATAAATTTTATTTAACCACATTACAAAAAATTAGATTTTGATTTTTTTTTAAATTTTAATAATTAATTTAGATTGGTTTTAAACTATTTTATAATTATTTATTTAAAAATCATTTTATAAATCCGAATTTTTATCGCCTTGAGCTCCAAATCAGCTAGCATCAATCTTAATATATAAATATATACATATGTATGTATGTATATGCATATATGTTTTTATATTTATAATTATTTATTAACTAAAAATAAAAAATAATTAATTTTGTTCTCGTGTTAACAATAGCAATTAAAAAATTATATTAATCATTAAATGATTTTGTTATTTAATATAAATGAGTATTTGTACAAATACATTTTAAATATTTTATATAAATTATTACAACTATTATTTCCAAATATTTATATAGAAATATATGATTGTATTTTAAATGTATAATTTTATGTATGTATATATAGCATTTGATGCACATGTATATATATATATCCATTTAAACAGCACATAGAATACTAGAGAAACTAACATGTCTATTGCAATGTAAATCCTAACATCAATATATGGGCACGTCAAACCATGCACACTTTATTATGTTGCATGTGCATGTACACACATATGTATATATGATACACATATTCAAACATAATACAAAATAATATGAAGTAAAACTTTATTTATAAAATTAAATAAAACAATGATTTTATTATAAAGAAATTTAGAAAATTTCAAAATAAATTTAGACTACATAGGCCCAACAAAGATCATTAAAGGTAAATTTCAAAAAAATTACCCAATGTTTCTATTGCGGACTGGCCTAATTTCAACAATGGTATTGAGGCCCTATAGCCTTTGCAGCCTAAATTAGTCATATTATGGCTAACTAATTATACTTATAACCTAGTTAGTATGGTATCTAATAAAGGCAGTGTTTAGGTTGGATTGTTGGGCAATCAATCTACCTGGCTACTGGCTTGGCCCGAATAATTATGCAAGCCCAAAGGTTGCCCCTAATAGAATACGCCTAATTTGAATGGGCCTTGAGCTAATTTCAAAATTGTTTTGAAATTAAAAATAAAAGCTTTGAATATAAAAGTTAAATCTAAACTAAGAAAAATATTATAAATGTTATAATATATTTCAAATTGTTTTGAAAATTAGAATAAAATTTTTAAATTCAAAAGTTAAATTTAAAATAAAGCACATGTTATAAAAGCTATAGCATAATTTTTCAAAATGTTTGAAAATGTTATAAAATTAATTTCAATTATTTTTTGAAATTGGGTACTTAGATGGTAGCCATATTAGTACTACAAGTCTTAGGTATTATAAAACATACTACATGTCAATATATGTTCGAATCATGCTACGCAATTTTCGAACCTATGACCTCTCGCCCCAAAGTTGAAGCGCTTAACCACTTAGACAATGATGCCAATTTCAAAAAATATTACTTACTATTGTAGCGACCCTGAAATTCGAACACTTCATCTTTGAATATCCAAACATTTTAAAATATAATTAATTGTTATAAATATGATTTTATAGCCTTGTTAAGCATCATTTAATTAATAGAAAATGATAAGAAACTTGTTTTTGGAAATTGTTTATAAAAATATATTCTTTGAAAAAATATCGATAATGTGATCGAAAAACGTTTTATCGATAAACAGCTTTTTAACCATTAGAAGTTCATTAGATTTTTTTACATACACTTATTTTCTTAGGAAATCAATTTAATGAAATAAAAACCTTTTTCCATTTATGAAAATAAACTTTATGGAGTATGTCATGGGTGATGTCATCTTAGATATGCAGGAAATGAGCAAAAATGGAAATAACTTAAAACTTAAGCTATGTGGTGTAAAGTTGGACATGATAGAAGTAATTAATGCTAATAGGATTTTAAGGGGTTTTGGTCTTTCCTTATCACATTCCTAAGAAAATATAAGGAGGGGTTCACCCTTAGGAAATAATCACAAATATTTAGAAAGCTTAGAATTCAAAATCAATGTTATCTTCTTCTTCTTCATCTTAAATTCCTAAAGCAAAATAGTGGCAAATCAGCTTCAAATCACTTCAAACTTTTCCACAAGGCTTATACAATATTATAACACTTTTCACTAAGCCAAAAGTTGAAGAAGTGAGACCAAACCCCCACAATCCCTAGAGGACGTGAGCTATTGAGTGCTTGGAGGGAGGAAACAAAGCAAAAGTAGGGAAGAAAGAGGAAGGAAACTGATTGCTAGCTTTGGTATGGACTTTGGTTCTTAGATCTTTGTTATTTGTGTGTTAAAGGTGAGTTAAGACCTCACTTTTAATGAAAAATATAACATATGTATGTTGGTATTTGATTGTGTTTATGTTAATTGCATTGTTGTTAACTTATGTTAAAAAATTGGTTTGGATTCTTACTTTAAAAGTAATTGACATATGTGATCCATGTCTATGGACTTGAATGAACATGGAATGGACATTAATGGACTTGTACGAATTGTGACAAAACCTTGAACAAAGCAATAGGTCATAGATGGACTTCGGTTTAGATCGGACTCAGATTTGAAAGTGCACTTATAGCGATAGTCGCTATAGATGCAATTGTGAATTGCCTTGATTTTGGTGATTGCTTTGGAACTTTTACAAAGAGATCCTTAGGGGTTTCTCACCATATTTATAATGTTTTATATGTATGTCTATTGCTATTAAAAGATTGAATAGTAAAAAGTTAAGTAACATCTCGAAAAGGGCCAAAACATCACTAGTGCAAACTACCCCGTTTAGCCTTGATTTTGGACTAAAAGGTTTGAAAAGATTTTTAAATTTAAGTATTTTGTTTCATTATTTTTACAAGTGTTTATAACTCATATTAGAGTATTTTAAAAGTGGTTTGAGATATTTATAAATTCTTAAGAATTAGTTGTGAATTTTTAAAGAGAGATACTTTGTTGAAAACATGTCATTTTCAAGTTTGTAAAGTTGTTATTTTCAAGTAATATTTTGGATAATTGTTTCAAAACCTATTATAAGTATTTTCTAGTATTTTGAAAGTATAAACAAAAGATTTAGAAAGGGGTTAGAATTTATAAATGACCAAATGGTTGATTGTTTAATTACTTGTTTGAAAAGTAATTAATTATGCTTAACACTAAAAGTCGATGAACTAAGGCTTACTTATTTGTGAGAGTTAAGACTGATGTCGAGTAGGAACGGAGCAATAGAGCTCTAGCCTACCAGGCTTCCCACTTGACCGAGGAATAGTAAGTCGAAAAATGTCGGAAACGTGTTAATCGTGTTGATTTCTTATTGTTTATGGAAATCATTAATACTATACCTAACACTAAAAGACGACGAGGCAGACTTATCTATTTGTGAGATTCAAGAATGAAGTGTCTAGGCAAGGCTTGATGCAATCGGTGCTCAAACTTAAGTGGCTTCACTCTTGGACGAGGAACAGTTGAGTTGGAATGTCAGGAACGAGTTAAGCATATGAATCGTGATTTCTATAAACAATTGTTTTGACTAGATAATCCATTAGTCGATTATCAAACTTGACCTAATATTGACTTAGGAACTTATCGAAAGGCTTCATGATTTTATACTAATAAGAATCCCTTGGAAGGAGTATTTGTATAAAACGTCTCTAGCTTTCGCTTACATTTGAAAGAACTGGAGTTGAGTTAACCGGAAATTCATCGAATTAGTTTTGAAGAGATGGGGATCGATAAGTGTTTTACTTATTGAGTATCACTTCAAAACTAGTATACGAGTTCTATGTTTTGGAAGCAGTTCTGAAGTGAAATGTCATAGAGTTGAATTGTCAATCCTAAGGTTAAGTACAAAGGAAAGGTCGGCGTTAACATTTCAAACGATGTTATCGTGTGAGGTTGTCTATTATAAGGCGTATTCCAAGAGAGAGGACGACGTTAGCATTCGTCGAAAGACTTATGCCAGGGAACCTATATGGAGGTTCGAGATCTATTCGAGATGCTCAAATCCATGTAGTGAATCGTGATCTGTTCGAGATGTGGGAATCCATTTGGGGATTCATGTTCTATTCAAGTGATGAAGACGAGAGAGAGATGTCGAGCGTAGCCTCGACGTCGAAAATGACTAAAGCCAAAGATAGGATGCATAGCCAATGGGAATGTAGCATTTTAGCAGCTTAAGGGTGCAGGCGACTCCATCCAGTATTACTTACGGTCATGCATGTAGGAGCGATGCATTTGGAACCACGATTGTCTAGGAGTGGGCCAGTTATTTGTTTCCTACAGTACATTCCTTAGAAATGTACGTTGCTCGGAAGTATGTCTCTAATCCTTGTGCAGGAGTTAGGATTCAGCTAGATCCGAGGAGATTTCCATGGAAAATCCACTATGCGAATGCGCCTTAGCGGTATTGATTATATATCTATTATTGTTGTGACGCTTCACACAGTAACTATTTGTATGATTTATGTGCTACACTCTAGACATTATTTATCATATCACTATATGTTAAACTTAATGAATGGTTGGTTTTTTTGAGGGGAAAACCGCTATCGAAACCCGTACGGTCTTAGTGGTTACTATTACTTGTTGCTTATTTCTTGAGTTTCTCACGCTGGTTTGTCAGACTAATCCAGGTGTGAATTTCTTATAATGCTCGAGTCAGCCATGTGTTTGTTTCCAGATTTAACTACAGATGCTTTGGAGCTTATAGAGAAGAGCTGAAGGATTGTCTTCCATAGTATTCTTATTTCCGCTGCATTTCTATATTGTATGTATCAGCATTGTAAGGACATGTAATTATAACTGTCTAGGCTGATGTTATTACTTAGGCTTTAGTAACTATGATATTTCTATATTCAGAGTGACCCATTGTACCGTTCCTTTGATATTATATATCGTTCCATTGTGAGATTTTGATATTGCGTTCTTCTTTTCTTATTCTATTCCTTTTATTTTATTTTACCATAACTTTCTGTCTTTCCGACACTTGGATGCTCGATACGTGAATATCATGAATGTATTAGTGTCGGCATTCGATGGTCGAATAGCCGGGTCATTACATTTGGTATCAGAACACAAGGTTGAGCGAACACCTTGGCTTTGGCTGGATATGGCTCATTAAAGATAAGGTAAACAACACCCTAGAATTAGTCGAGTGTATTATATATATAGGAGCGTATTTGTATTTTGAAAACTAGATTTTAAAATTATTCTTTAGGAATATCACTTTCTTAGAAATCCTTTCTTTGAAATAACTCTATCCTTTTATGTCCTAAAATAAGTTTTCTTTGATTAGGGAGTAAGAATTATGAGTACCAGAGCCATCAATGCTCAAGGAGGTAGAGGTGGTTGAGGTAGTACCATCATAAATGGTAGGAATCGAGCACCAAGGAATGTTGCTCCAGTTGAGGAACCAAGGTTGAATGTCATAGAAGAGGTTGTGTAGGTTAAACCTCATGTGAGTTTTTCTTCACTCTCCGCGATTATGAGATGTTGGGAGGCAAGAGGTTTGGTGGTACAGAGCGATCATAGATGTCCAAACTTGGATCAAATTATGTGATCAGATATTTGGAGATATGGAGCTAGATGACGCAATGCAGCGTAGGTTGGCATCACGGCATCTGAGGCATGCAGCAATGGATTGGTGGAGTTCTATCATGGCAGATGTCCAAGCGAACAACTTATCTTGGGCCCAATTTAAAGATGAGTTTGAGATGAAGTTTGTTTTGGAAGCCGGAAAGACTTTGTTATTTAGAAGCTTCTTGGATATGAAGCGGGGGCCATTGTAACAACCCAGGTCAAGATTACCTGGAATTAAATCTAAAATATGATTCATAATTATCTTAATTAATTCTAGGATAAATTTGAGAAATTTTATTAGTTATAATTTCCAAATTAAAATGGCTTTTAAGATGGCAATAAATAAATTTGGCAAAATTTATTTCATATTAAAAACTATGTAATTTAACTTCTTATATTTGATAATATAAGAATAATCTTGGGGAATATAAGAGTTAATAAAATATATGGAAATAATTTTGTAATTTAAAATGTGAGTATTTCTAAGGTTTATTCACTTATTTATTTTAAATGGAGATTTATGATAAATATTTTCCATTTCAAATTATTACAACAAATGTTGTAAATTTAATTAAATGTTAATATTGAGATTTGTTGTTTAAAATGAGATTTTACAATTAATAGTTTATTTTATTAAAAATAATGAGAATAACTTTTAATTTCAAAAGTTATATTTAATTTTACAAAATATCTCAATATTAAAACAAATATAATTTCGACATGTTGGTGCTTTGTAAAATGTGAGCAATCAATTTATATTTTTATAAAAAATTTGTTGTAATGTAATTAGTGTTTTAAAAGAGAAAACAAAGGAAATTAATCACATTTTCTCTTATTGGATCCATACATACCTATATGGCCCAAGTAGTGGTGTAATTGTGAGATGGAGAAAACATATACGTTCATTTTCTCCCATCTCTTTCTCATTTTGACCATAAAATAAAAATCTAAAAATATATCTCCTTCAAATTCAAACCCTAGAAACCAAATTAATCTCCAAATCTAGATCAAATCAAAGGGTTTTTGGGAAATACTGAAGGTATAAGATCAAGGTAATCTCTTCCAGCCTTTATTGCATCCAATTAGTGTTTTAATCTAAGTCCTCTTATCATGGTTGTAATCTTTCTTTTGCAATTGTCAAAATTAAACCTACGTTGTAGCTGAAAGTTAGTGGCCCAGGAGAATCTGAGTTTCTAGCATTAATTCAAGTCCATATAGGTGAGTTAATCTCACACTTCTAGCCTATAGATGAATGCTTGTCGCTGTTTTGTTGTTTTGGATGATTTTTGGTGTTGAATTGATTTCAATCTCTTATGTTTTTAACACCAATTGTGTACTATTTTCAGTTCCCTGAACCCACTTAATATGATCATAAATTGCATTCGATTGTTGATGTTTATATGCTTGCGTGACTGCTAAATTAGTGTTCTAGAAGTCAAGGAGGTCATCAACGAAGAAACGAGCGACAACGGATGAATGGGGAGCCACTGGCGTCACCTGGTGTTCAGCCCTGGTGCTGCCACCGGTGGGATAGTCCCACCAACCTGGTGCATCGGTTGTGACCTGGGCTGAGCCCCAGGTCATGCCGTGTGGCCTCCTGCTTGCGTTCGTTCGCTCGTTCGTTCGCCCGTTCGTTCGTCCATTTAGCTCCTTTTTGATGTTTGATCCATTTTCATGCTCCAATTCTTGTTGATTTCAATGAAACTTTTGGAATTTTGATTATGAATTTGTAAATTCATCTTGAGTTTATTATGCCATGGAAATACTCTATGGATCCGTGATATTGTACACAAGTTTAATCGCATAATTTCAACTAGAGTTTTCAAAGGAATAATTTTATATCCAAATTGTTTCCCTATATCAATTTAAGAATGAATATATTTTCTACAAAGGATATTTGGAATATTATATATATAATATAATTATTTATAATGTTAATGATTTTAAAGTTGATTTGGAACACTGGCTTAATAATTATACTTATATATATACATTTAACAAAGGCTTTCCAACATATATATATATATATATATTTTAGTCTATAAAATAATATTTTCAATAAGGATTTCAAAGTAAGTTATTTTATAAAATTACATGACATCAATCAAATGAGGAATTGATTTAAACGGATTAATAAAACGAGTGGTACGGAATGCTCGCATTTATTTGTCCGATTAATTCCCGGACTTGTTCGGTTGAGCCATTTATACACATAAGTGGAGCTTACTAGCTTATAGTAACATTTAGGTAAACCCATGTGGTATGGGACATACGGTTATTACTTATTCTGTTGCTATTTGGGAGTACATGACACTTATATCGACGAGTTTGTAACTTGCCTTTGGAGTTCTATAGGTCTTGTACCTATCTTGGAGTTTTCATAGGTCTTGTACCTATCATGTGGTTTATATGACTTGTTCCTATCTTAGAGTTTATAGGTCTCGCTCATATATTGAAGTTCTATAGGCTCTCGCCTATCTTGAAGTTACTATGAGAATTGTACCCATTTAGAGTTTTATAGACACGGATGTATATCTTAGAGTTACATGCATGTAGGTGAAGTTATTCACCAATCTTGGAGTTTTTGCGCCTTCCCCCTTTATGTGGTTTCTGGATTTCTGTTGATGATTTCTAGATTATATATTATTTGTGTTATCACAAAATAATTTCGGGGGTTTTGCTTTTAGGAGCTATCTTGGGTTTTGATATTTGGTGACTACATCCTTGGAGTTTATTAAAGCATTCTTAATGTTTGTCAATAATTGGCATTGTGATTATATTTGAGATCTATTTCATTTCATCCATTATTTATTTTTCCTAACTCATTCATTATAGTCTAGACTGACCCATTTATTATTTTATAATACTCTAGTCAGACCGAGATATTTTAGGTGCTCCAGTTTGACAGTTCTAGAGAGGATTCACTCCAGTGATCTAGTTATCATTCATCTTATCTTAATCTTGTATATGTACATATTCATGTAGTGTTATATCTTGTATTGAGCCTAGCTCTTTGGTGTACATATTTATTTCATGAGATGTAGTATAGATGTAGTATTGATGTATTATATTGATCATTTTGACCATAGTCTTGTATTTGATATTATTTGTCTATTTGATTTGATCAGCTTATATCTATTTGTATTCCGCTATGTATATTCTGTGATCCATGATTTGTATTTATCATATATTGTTCTGGATTATTATTATAACCACCATATTTTGTTTTATGCCTGAATTTCTTATGTCAATTTCACTTGTGATAGAGAAAAATATATATAGCATATTAATCGACGTATCGATGCTCGCTTAAAGTAAAATTCACGGATGGTCGCTCCTAACCAGCCCTATTCTCTGCACTAGCTGACGAGATTACTGTATAATATCCTTTTTTAGTGTGGGACTCGAGGTGGGGCATCATAGCCATGACGGTGGCAGAGTATGAGAACCAGTTCATTGCATTGTCTCAGTTCGGGTTAGGATTGGTTGATATGCCGCTTAAGAAGAACGAGATGTTCATTGTGGGTTTGAGCCTAAAGTTCTAGCGGGATATGACTAATCACATTATGTTATCAACTATTGGTTTGGTGAATATGGTTTTGAGATTTGAGAGCTTAACTCCAAAGTCGTCTATTTCTACACCAATTGGGGAAAACGAGCGGAAGTTTCATCCACCAGAGATATTCTAAGTGTGGTTTGCCGTAAGTGTAGGCAGGAGGTACACTCTGCTTGGAGTTGTAAATTGGGGAAAGAAGGACAGGTGGCTAGAGCGCAGATAGTGAAAGCACCGATTGAGAAGTTTCCAAATCTTGAAGCACTGTTTGCACTAAAAGGTTGGTATGGTTGCCATCAGCCTGACCATTTTGTTAGAGATTTTCCTATGCTCAAGAGTGGAGAGTAGCCTAGGGTATTTGCTACTTCTGCTGTTAAGAAGAAGAAGCATATTCTTGAGGATATACTATCTGTTTATGGTCAACCTATTCGTGTTTGGTTTTATATTAGTACTTCTCATAGTTTAATATCCCGTAACCTTGATTATGTAGTCATGCTCAGCATGTTAGGAACATTGGGTATTATTTGTTATTGATTATGCTCAACCACTTTATGAGTAGCTTTACTTTCTATATCATGGGGTGGGTAGGTTGTAATTGTGGGTATATTAAATGAACACCTTGTGAATTAAGTTTCATGGTTTGACTATAAGGCGTTTGGTGATAAAGTTGGGTTAGAAGTTAAAATTTAGTAATATATATTTACTATAATACAAAGGAAAGGTAGAATATTTTGAAAATAAATATTTGTGAAAAGAATTTTATATAACAAATAATTTTATATAAGTATGGTTTTATTTATAAACAAAAAGGATTTAAATAGAGAATTTGAGAACATAGATCTCGGTGTCTTTGAAAATGGTTTTCAAGATTTTGGAGGAAATAATATTAATATTATTTGAAACTAAATATTTAGGTGGTTGATTTAAGAAATTAGATCATGATACTTAGTATTATTAGAAATGATTTTGGTTAAATACCAAAAGTATGGTTTGGATGAACACACTTCTGTTGCTCGAAAATAATTTCGATGATGACTGCAGCATTATCAGCATTCATTTTCGAGTTTCTAAGTGTGTGATGCTACAAAGTTTTTTTGGTGAAACGGATTTTGATTTAATCCTAAAGTGTGAATTGATATATAATGGTTATATGTATATATTATTTCAAAATAATTTGAAATAAAAACCGGTGTTTAGTTCTAAAGTTCTCTTGTTAAGTTATTTCATGGACACATGTAGCCTATGCATTAGGAAAGTATGGTATGTGCATCATGATATGATAAGTTGTTTGATAATTTTCATTGTTAAAATGAAATGGAATTTTTGGCGATTTTGGATAGTCAGGAACTACCAAGTTCTTTTAGAACTTGCAGTTGAGTGTTTTTGAAAATATAAAGTTGAGTTTATATAACTTTTGAATTGAGATGGTAACAAGTTAAAATAAGTTTTAAATTCTTAACCATACTTGTTACAAGTTTGATGTTTTGGTATATACTCTTAGGATGAAGTGGAGTATTATACGAGAATGAACCTAAGTTATAAAATGTGGGTAAACTTAAAGTTTTGTTTTATGAAATAATTCATAAATGATTTTTGTATTAAAATGATACTATATAGGTAAAAGAAATGCGATATAAAGAAGTTGTTATAGTTAAGAAACCAATATGATAAATACGTAAGTTTTACATAGATCGTTTTATTCGCATAAAACTGTTCTTGATCCAATATTCGAGTACATGTTTTCGAGGTGGTTTACACCGGTTCGAATAAGATTTTTTCACTTGATTCTTGATGGAGAATACTTGTTATGGATTCGTGATATGTTCCCGATGTTATTTTTCATAGTATATGGCTATGCAAGATGAACAAAGGTTTCTTATCGAGGAACAAAATCAGAGTTCGCAATAGAGAGGTCAAATGATCTATACTAGTTGGAAAGTGAAATCTATGTGATCGAGTAAGTAATCGGATCAGATATTGTGTATGGATGATATATATACAATGTACGGGATTTAGTATATTTGTATGATGTGTTATGTTGACCCATGAAGAGTTTGGGGAATGACTCTTTGATTTATTATGAGGTAGCAAGAATAATCGTCTAAGTAATGACCTGAGGCTATTAAGCATAAGGTATACTTAGTATATTGTTTATCATCCTTAGACGATGGAAGATTTTTGAACCTAAGAGAACCATTAGCATTGGTTGCTAGTAATTATGAATACTATTTGAGTATTTGTGTGCTTGTTCCTTTGTTAAGGTTAGAAGTGTCATGGAGAAAGAATGCTCGGGGTGGTACCATGGAAGACAGAAGACGGTTTGAAGGAGATCCATTAAGAGTTGCGTATAGACTAGGATTCCTTCTTATCTTAGTATCATATATCTTTTGTAGTGAACTCACTGCTTGAGGTGGAGTCGCTTAGAATGGATTTCAGTTTGCAATTTAGTTTGTCAGCGGTATGCTATATATATATAGACCTTGTTCTTCCACCTCCTTTGATTATCCTTCTAGTTTGAATTTCGAAGATGAAATGTTCTAAGTGGGGGAGAATGTAGCGAATTCGAGCACTTCGGCTTCAAATATTAAAACATTTTGAAATATAATTAAGTATTATAAATACGATTTATAACCTTTTTAAGCATCATTTAATTAATAGAAAATGATAAGAAATTTTTTTTTGAAATTTTTTACAAAAATATATTCTTTGAAAAAATATCGATAATTTGGCATAAAATCGTTTTATCGATAAACAGCTTTCTAACCGTCAGAAGTTGTTTATATTTTTTTTACATACACTTATATGCTTAGGAAATCAATTTAATGAAATAAAAACTTTTTTCCATTTATGGAAATAAACTTTATGGACTATGTCATGGGTGATGTCATCTTAAACATTTAGGAAAGAGCAAATATGAAAATAACTTAAAAGTTAAGCTATGTGGTGTAAAGTTGGACATGATAGAAGTAATTAATGATAGTAGAGTTTGAGGGGTTTTCGGTCTTTTCCTACCACATTCCTAAGCCTATATAAGAAGGGTTTCATCCTTAGGAAATAATCACAAAAATTTACAAAGCTTAGAATTCAAAATTAATGTCATCTTCTTCTTCTTCATCTTAAATTCCTTAAGCAAAATAGTTGCAAATCAACTCCAAATCACTTCAAACTTTTCCAAAAGGCTTAGTACAATATTAGAACACCTTCCAGGCTTCCACCAAGCCAAAAATTGATGAAGTGAAGCTTAACCCTCACAATCCCTAGAGGTCATGAGCTATTGGGTACTTGGAGGGAGGAAACAAGGCGAAAGCAAGGAAGAAAGAGGAAAGAAAGAGGTTGCTAGCTTGGGTTTGGACTTTGGTTCTTAGACCTTGGTTATTTGTGTGGTGAAAGGTGAGTTAACACCTCATTTTGAATGAAAAATATAACATATGTATGTTAGTATTTGATTGTGTTTATGTTAATTGAATTATTGTTTACTTATGTTAAAACATTGGTTTGGATTCTTACTTTAAAAGTAACTGACATATGTGATCCATGTATATGGACTTGAACGAACTTGGAATGGATTTGAATGGAATTTTATGACTTGTGACAAGACCTTGAACAAAGTATACAGGTTATAGGTGGACTTCAGTTTATATCAGACTCGGATTTGAAAGTGCATTATAGCGATAGTCGCTATAGATGCAACTGTGAATTGTCTTGTTTTTGGCGATTGCTATGGAACTTTGTAAGGAGATACTTAGGGGTCTATTGCCATATTTAGAATGTTTTATATGTATGTTTGTTTCAATTAAAAGGTTGAATAGTAAAAAGTTAAGTAACATCTCAAAAAGTAGCTAAAACATAACTAGTGCAAAACCGCCCCATTTAGTCTTGATTTTGGACTTTAAAAGGTTTGAATAGGTTTTTAAATTTAAGTATTTTGTTTCATTCCTTTTACAAGTGTTTATTAACTCATATTAGAGTATTTTAAAAGTAGTTTGAGATATGTATGAATTGTTAAGAATTAGTTGTGAATTTTTAAAGAAGAGATATTTTGTTGAAAACATATCGTTTTCAAGTTTTAAAGAAAATTGTAAAATTGTTATTTTCAATTAATATTTTGGATAAATGTTTCAAAATCTATTACAAGTCTTTTCAAGTATTTTGAAAGTATAAACTAAAGGTTAAGAAAGGGGTTAGAATCCCTAAATAGCCAATGGTTGATTGTTAAATTACTTGTTTGAGAAGTAATAAATTATGCTTAACACTAAAAGTTGATGAACTAAGGCTTATCTATTTGTGAGAGTTAAGTCTGATGTTGAGTAGGGACAAACAATAAGGATCAAACATACCGGGCTTCCCTCTTGGCAGAGGAATAGTAAGTCAAAAAATGTCAAAAATGTATCAATCGTGTTGATTTCTTATTGTTTATGGAAATTGTATAATATACTAGTATGTGATTTTTGTTTGATGATAATATATATATATATATATATATATATTCATTTAAATGTATTTGTTATTGTACTATTTTATTTTTCCACATAATTAAATAAATATTTGTTGAATAAAATAAATATCTCAGAATTCTTATTTATACAAATATTTTATTCAAACAAATATTTTATTACAAATTCAAACAGTACAAAATTGAGTTAACACTACATTTACACATTTTCAATTACAATACAACTTCAATTACAATACAATTTTCATTTTACAGTTTTACATACATATTTCACCACACTACATATTCACTCATCGCTCGTATTTGATCTTCAACTATGTTCCAGCCTGTGTCCAGCATCTGAACTATCTGCAAAATAAACACTAGCGGAGTAAATTGAAAAAGAAATATTTTGTAGTGCACAATGAAGTGCGTGTTTGAAAATATTGTTTGCTTGGTTATTTGGATTGTTCGTCACCATTTGTTTAATTCATCTTTCACAAACAACTTGTGACATGCACAGTGAATCACTGTACAAGCCACAAGGTCGTGCACGCCAATATACACTTGCTTGTTAAAACTGCAGGGACAGGTGAGCACAAGGTCAAACCCAAGCCTAGAATGGATTCAACTCAAATGCAAATGCATAAACAACCAACATGATTACAGCTTAACAAAATGTACACATGAAAATCAAAGCATAGAGCAAAGTCAGGAAGCAAGCACTTGAAGTGGACAGAGCATAGGCACAACAATCACACATATATATACATACATAGATGTATGTATGTATATACATGGTGACACACAAACATACCCAACCCAGCAACAAGCACTAAAAAACAAGAATAAGAATCAAGCCAGTAAGTCCAACAAGCACAATGCAGACCAACCAAGTGCAACATGACAGCAAGTATGCACATGGCACTGGGGCAATTTAACTCGAAGCAATGCAAGGGTAACAAGACCAGATCAATGAAATGACTCGAACAAAACAAAACAGAATTTATAGCCAGAAAATCAGTGCAGACCACCAAACATGTAAAAAGGACAAAGGCAAGAACAGACCAGGCTTCAAGTGCAACAAGACTTCAAATTGAACCAAACTACAAATGCAATGCAAATCAACATGAAACTGAACAAGACTTCAAATCACAACAACACAATAATGGTCAGTAAATATGAATATGGATATGCATTCAGGCATTCAATATGCAAGCTTTCAAGCATGAACACAAGGGCTGCAACCAGACTAGGGTAGTGCACATGTACAAAGTGGTGCACCAATTCTATAAACATGAAACAGAGGAGACTTCAAGGCACGAACACACATAATTGAGGTCAGAGAATACAAGTGCACATGTACAAAGTTTAGCATCAGATCACACACATATGTACATACATATATGTATGTATGTATATACATGGAGACATCATGTTTAGATTACTAGTACAAGGCATCAAGGCTAACATCCAAGACTCCAAGACCAGAGTAGTGGATACAATAAACAACTCAAACCAGAAACATCAAGCAAGATACAACATGAACATAGTTCATCATCATTGGACAACCAACAAACAGCAAAGCACACAAAGGCAACTCAAAGATACAAACACCAACAAAACATTTCAACAAGTTAACATACACACAAGCATCCAGGTCGCAAATGTTCCAGGTAAAGGAAACAAGCATCAGCAATACCAAAGACAAAGTCAACAAGTCAAGGCCGAGATAAAAATCAACATGGGTCAAACAAATTTGAAGATATTTCAGAGAAATTGATATATTCGTACGTATATCAACCGATGAACAAGTCGTAGGAGAAAAGAATGGAACAATTCAAAACAATTCAACAAATTCGAATTCATCAGAAATATATGGAGTAACATGTATACAATGAACATGTCAGAATTCATCACAATCATTCAATCGAAAAACGAATGGCCGAGCAAAGAAATTGAAGAATTCAAACCAAAATATACGAAAAAAAATTATAGGGTTTCGATCCCTATAAATACCAAAATCATCATCGAAAAAAAAATCATCGAGTTCAAGTTTAAGCAAATCAATAGAGAAAATAAAGTAAAAATCACGTACCAATTTTCAAATCATCTTACTCGACTCATTGAAGTGACCAAGTGTATTCAAAGCAAGGTGATCGATCGACGAAGCAGTCAAAGCGAAAACATCTCTTCAATCGATCAATTGGAATTGGTGCTTCGATCAGAAGGAAACCCTAATTTCTGAAGAACAAAGAAAAGGAAATCGGCCAGATTGAATAAGAGAACGAATATC
This sequence comes from Allium fistulosum, assembly GCA_030737815.1. NCBI lineage: Eukaryota > Viridiplantae > Streptophyta > Magnoliopsida > Asparagales > Amaryllidaceae > Allium > Allium fistulosum. The sequence continues at coordinate 1,220,318,520 of CM060902.1, forward strand.
TCATTCTACCATAGGCCGCACTAATTTTAGTTGGGCCGTGCATTTCTTTATTTAATCAAGTTTATTTTGGGCTAAAATTGTATTTGGGGTTTCCATTTTATTGTAATTTTATTTTTAAATTGTTAAACTCTAGTGTTAAATAAGTGACGAACTACGAGGCGTAGTTCGAGAATTCGCAACTCAATGGCTGAGTTGTGGCAGGGTTTTGAGCTTAGAGTTAGGTTAATCAAGTTAGCAGGTATCGCAAGTTTACGTGTTTTTGTAAGCGTCAGGTTACTTAATTTCTAGTAGAAACCTTGGGGGTAGCACGTAGGCAAATTTTTGCCGATGCTGGGTAAAACTGTGTGTGATCTTTACTGCATTACTTTCTGTTTTTATTTTTATTCCACATTAATATTTAGTAAACCCTATACACCCCCCTTCTAGGTTGAAAACGATCCTATAAGTGGTTTCAAAGCTAGGAACAAAAACCATTTTCTATTGAAAAATTTGATTTTTTCTTTCAATGGCTTCTTTTAATAATGCTTTTGTTGAAGGTCAATCCATAGCTAGACCACCCATGTTCAATGGTGAATATGCATATTGGAAAACTAGAATGAATATTTTTTTGAAAACCATAGATGCATGGAATATTGTTGAAACGGGATATAGCACACCAACAGTAGTAGATAATCAAGAAGTTGATAAACCTACGGATCAATGGACCGAACTTAAAAATAAACCGCAAACTACTAATGCTAAAGCTATGAATTCTATTACTTACTCATTAGATCAAATTGAATTTAGTGAATATTAGGCTCAGGTCCCTAATAAGTTTCAAAATACACAAAAACCCCAGTAAAAAAAAGTATGTAAATTAGCTCCTTAGAATTAAGTTACTAAGTAATTGCATATAGTTATGCAATTATTCACTGAATAATTGCAGACATTTATGCAATTATATCCAAAAGTTGCATATATTTATGCAATTTTTTCGATGAATAATTGCGGAAATTTCCACAATTGTTTTGGTGAATAATTGCGGAATTTTCCGCAATTTTCACTGAATAATTGTGGAAATGTCTGCCATTTTTTGATATAATTGCATAAATGTCTGCAATTATTCACTGAATAATTGCATAAGTGTATTCCATTATTCGGTAACTTAATTCTAGGGACCTAATTTACAAACTTTTTTTTACTGGGGTTTTTGTGTATTTTGAAACTTATTAGGGACCTATGCCAAACCGTCCCTTGAATTTAACCAATACTCACATTGTCTAACCGCGTAGGAAATTTGGCACATGCTTGAAGTGACTCATGAAGGAACTTCCTAGGTCAAAAAATCTCGCCTTGCCATGCTTAGTAGCGAGTACGAGAACTTCACAATGGCAAAGGATGAAAGTGCTAGAGAAATGTATGGATGACTTTCTAATCTTGTATACAAATCAAAATCCCTAGTAAGACCATACACAGAACTGAAATAGTCCGAAGGATCCTTAGAATTCTTCCACGAAATTTTGAAGCAAAGGTGACTGCCATTCAAGAATCAAAGGATTTGAAACAAGTTAAAGTTGAAGAACTCATCGAAAACCTCACCACTTATGAGCTAGAAATCAAATTCAAGGAAGAACGTGAAGGAGGAGATATGCGAAAGAAATCAATACCTCTCAAAGGAACAATGGAAAGTGAAGATGATGCTGATGAAGGAGCAGCTGAACTGGCACTGATAGTAAAGAGATTCAAAAGGTGGAACCGCAAGTATGGAAATCCAACCCTAGATCAACAACTAAAAAGCAGAATCATCAAAGTTCTAGACAACTCAGAAAAGCAGGAGATCATTTGTCACAAGTGCAATAAACCTGGTCATATCAAGCCAAATTGTCCTCAAAATCAAGTTGTGATGCCCTACCCCGAGACCCATATTAACAAAGAGTATTACTGGGTAATACTGTCTGCTAATGCAGAGAATATGGCTAGATAGGAGCGACCATCTATAGCCTTGTCTTAAATATGTATTGAATACGTCGACAATGTCATTTTTTTCAAGTGGATCGACATATCCAATAAATACTTAATACAAAGCCATAGGTGGCTATAGGATCTATCAGACCAAAATACAACAACTTGAATGAAAAACACATCACAAAACAGCATATCATTAGATATACATATACATATACAGATACATCATAGAGTATACAAAATGATACATGTCAAGTGGTATAGCAACCACAATATACAAGCGAGTCAAAAGAATATACATATCAGAGTAGCAACCAAAAAGGACTACATAAAAAGCTATAACAAAAAGAGCTAGCAGAATAGTCCATGCAGAAGCAGAATAGGCTAAATCCAAATGTACCTAACCTGAAACACCTCGGTCTGACCCGAGTATAAAATACACGGGTCAGTCTAGCTAAACAAATCAGTTAACAAGGATAAGCGATAATATGAGCATAAGGATAATGTGATAATATTCTCAAGTGAGAAGAGACAATTAAAGTGTATGATTACATTAAGTGATAATTGTATCACTACACAAACATATAATCTCAAAAGAGATAAAATAACCCATAAAACGCTAAAAGTAGCGAGCACTACAACAAACATGCCTTTTTATAGCGTTTAAAAACCACTAAAAGCTTTCTATAGTGTTTCTATAAACGCCATATATCAACATGTTGTAATAAGTCTGAGAGATACAATAGCGTTTCAAAATTGCAGTGGAAAATGGACTTTTAATAGCATTTTTGTTGCCATCTTAGATAGGGCGTATCGGTACAACTACTTTCTATAGCATTTGAAACTTGCTATAGAAAATATTTTATGACGCATGGAAACGCTATAAAAAAATATAAAATTTTTCTTTTCATAGCCTAGTTAAAACGCTATAAAAAATTTAAAAGTCGTAACAATTTTTCTTTTCATTGCCTAGTTAAAACGCTATAAAACATTTAAAAGCTATAAAAATTTCTCTTTTCATAGCGTAGTTAAAATGCTATAAAAAAATTTCCATTGCATTTTTTTATCACCATATAAATTCAAGCTTACAATTTTCAATTCTAACAAGCTTATTTCAACTAATATATTATAACAATTCAAAAAACCACACTTATCACATTGTAATGTACGTAATCAAATGGAGTCATAAGTCAAACCACAAAATATATATATATCCATAATATTTAATACACGGAGTATTAAACATATAAATATTTGTGACAAAAAGTAACAATACATACAACTACAGCTAATCAAAATGATACATACTAAAAACAAGAGTGCGACATCATGTAGCTAACCAAAATGATACATACACAAAATGACCGACTTGAAGGAGAAAGAGTGCAACATCATGTAGCAACCTCAAAAGCATCATACAACACCTGTCAAAAAGAAGCAGATACGTGTGTATGTTAGTCACAAATGTAGAAATATTTAAGTATAAACAACATTGTTTAAAACATAAACTTTATGAATCAATGTTAGGGGGTAGCTGGTTGTTTCTCTGTAATGCAGTGCACGGGAAAAAGGAAAACCCAACTGCACTCATTTTGATTTGCGTACAAAAGCAACAAAATAATCAGAATCCAAAATTTTCAAAAACGTTGGGATGAAAGCAACAAAATTGTCCTAAAAATGAATAAATGACTGAAACATGTGAACATCTTATTAATTCGTTTACACCAAATATATCATTTATCTTATATACGAACAACTACAACAAATAATAGATGTCCACACATTCTATCTAGTCTAGATGTAATGATCCACATCTTGCTGAATTCCATTCCATAAAGAACAAGAAACATTACAATATGAATAGAATTTCAAATTGAAACAAGATCTTTCTTTACAAAAAACAACCAGATTTCAATTTCAATACTGAAGCAAGTACATCTAATGATCTGTAAGCAAAACAAGAACTTATTATTACCTGTATTTCTTACGAAGGCTTTTTTCTCATTTCAAAACCAGCCATGACTAAAAATTCTCTTATTTAATAACTGTTTTGAAAAAGTATTAAATTCATAACCTACTAGCATACCAAGAATCATAGATGGTAGCTGGCTATTTCTCTATAATGCAGTGCATAGGGAAAAAAACCCAATTATGCTTGCTAAATACAAAAAAAACCCAACTGTAGCTGGCTATTTTCATGTACAATGTTTATTTTTATTTAATTTCATGCACAATGTTTATTTTGTTTAATTATTATCATTTACTGTAACATGCAGCGAATTACAGCTGAAACTGAATTACTGTAAGAAAAGAATTGTTGTCTGAAGCTATAGCTTAAATTTATAGTTTAAAAGAAGCTAAAACTTCATGCTGTAATTTGTAATTCTTTTCTTTTATTTCTTGAATTGTTATCATTTATTGTAACTATTTAAGAGCTTCTTTTTTAAAGTTAAGAAACATTAAACTGAATTAGTTTAACAATCATCGAAGAGGCTGATGCTTTGATTCAAATGGTTACCTTGCTAACGTTTTTCCAAAACCATTTAGCCATCGAGAAGGTTTTATCCAAATCGGATAGTGCTAAATTTAATTAAGACAAAACGTTTAGCTGTGTATTTATTAAGAAAACATTTATCCTTCTCTAAGAAACTGAAGTGTATTTATTAAGGAAAACAAAATATGTTTTATCTTTTCATGAAAATATCAAAAGCGGAGATTTTTCAATATTTTTCTTTGTAATATACGTTATCAATTGTAATACGATAGAGCGACTTTGTCTGCAATTTTTTAATTTTGCGATATTTCCATTTCAGTTCTTAAACTAATTTATCTACGGTGATGAATATATACTAATTTAAGATAGTATTCAACTAAATAAAAAAGTCTCATATCTAAACAAAGTTTGAATTATACTTACTAGAAATTGATTCCATTATAACGTTCGCAGTAGGCCAAGCTATCGTGGTACCAAGAGCATCTTCAATGACTTCTAAATTGAATGTTGTTCTCTATAGACGTGCTTTTGGAATTTTTACAATATCTACCCAAACTTTAATTGCATTTTCCCCAAAGGAACACAATGAACCATTGAAGTTGGATTGGTTGAAGACACATAGCCTAACGCAACTATTTCTCTCTTTCCCGACCAATCGATTAGCTTGCATTTACTGTTTTCCATAGAATTTGTACTCTATCAATTAAACAAAGAGTTTATTTTATTATGTGCTTCAATAATTTATATGATGAAAAAATAATTGAATCAAATATAAATATGTTTGATACCTACCTTCTAGACAACTCCGACATTACTCGTATGATTATTTGATGATGCAGTGTTAACTGTTTCGATAACAGGCTATAACAACAACTATAGGAAAAAACATGTCAGAATGACTAACTAGCTGATAAATATTATGGTATATAAATTAATAATTTTTACCAAGTCATCGGCCACCCGAGCCATTCCTTTACGACTACATGTGTGTGGTATCTGATTGTCTCTAATAGCTTGATATTTCTGACTCAATTCCTAAGAATAAAATGAAATTGTGCATTAAAAAAATAAGCTTGGTTGTCGCATCTCATCCACATTAAATGTGTAACTATTACCTGAAACTCTGGAGTCGTTTTGGACTTGACAAACTTCTTCCACTCATTCATAATTAGGTTATCAGGTTTCAACCAATTTCTTTCTTCTTCGTTCCTTGCATTTGCTATATTGCGAACTAATCAAGATTTTGAACCTCTAAAAATGCATCCCATTTGCTAAAATATGCACGCCTTTTTCCATTCCTCATCCAATTTAAATCTAACCTGTAATATTTAAACATTCCTATTTATACAACATGTTTTGTGGTTTAGAAATGAGTTGCTGCCTACCATTGAAATATATCGGACTTGCAAGAAACAACATTTATGAGTGCAATGACAAGAAATGCAATACAATATGTCTCTACATTTGAGTGCTATGTACCTAGCTTTATAGAAGGAATTTAACAAATCATCAGTTCATGCAGTACATGCCTTTGTTTAATTACACGTGTCAGTTTTATTTATTTTCTTGTAGGGAACATATGACAAGCAACAAATATAATTAACATCATGCAGGGAACAATAAAGTGTATAAATTAAATATCAAACATAGGACAAGAAAATGAATTATATAAGAAACTTATGGTAAATTAACCAAACAAAATAGTAGCTAACCAATAAACAACAAATATGCACCCTTATGTGAACATCTAAAGGAAAGAAAATGTGAGAGCAATGAAAAACATAATCCAAAAGAACAAAAACAAATAGGCAGTGATAATATGCATGTTTAATAGAATACAAGATAGGATAATCTTATTCTATGAAGCTAACTTTGATAAACATGTTATATTTCAATTATATATACCTATGTGGATGGTTACAAGTAAACATATATGGTCCAGTCTGACCATACACAAATACTATCAGACCTAGGCGTAATATAAAGGTATGCCTGGCTTATGTGCAGATGATTATGCAAATGCACAGCACATAGTTATGCATGTGGAAAGACAAAATAGAAGCTTCTCCTATTCAGAAATAGCATGCAAGTTTGTTTTGCAGTTCTGTTTTGCTTTTATTAAATTTCCACCTGGCTAAATTTTGTACCTAGACTGCTGTATGCACTGTTTATATACGACATGCTGAAATGTATTGAAAGCAGGAATGAAATATTAACTTTCTTCTTCCTGCTTCCTCCTCTTTCAGCAAAATCATTGAATGCACCAGTGTGTTAACATTTCTAAAACCACAGGATGGCTTTATTTGCTATAAACATATTTAAATTGTTGCTGAAATTTCTAACAAATACTCACTAACTAATCTTCTTTTAAAATTTTGAAGTGGAATTCCTTTTAAATGCATGAAGTATTAGAAAGAATATCTCCTCTAAAGTTTCTGAGTGTGATGGGTTTGTATTTGTATTACTCTTAGCGATTTAGTTGTCATTTTTAGTTTTAAGAATTTTGTACAGAACATATACATAATTCACCAAGCTACCGTGTGACTTAAAGCATGAAAAACATGCTACTATATATACTCTACATTTCAAAAGAAAGCACAAACATAGAACTTGTTACCCAATTCACTGAATAACATGTACAGGTTGTTGTTTCTATGTACACTGTTCAAATAAGTTACAAAGCAAGATATCGAATCACAAAGCAAACACAACAACTACTTATATAGTAAATTTCCCAATAGGCTGCTGAATTATAAAATAAACTCGGCAACTAAATTATGTCTCTGGATCATTGAAATTCAAAAACAACATAGTACCCAAAATATGTTATTTCCTATAAAAAGGTTTATTGACCTCTAAATTTACACAACCTATAGAAAATAAACCTTTTTCCACTAAGGTCAATGCTGCTTTATAAATGATGACGTTAATGAGAAAATAAATAACTCCATTAATATTCTTACAGCTTATAGCTTATCACGAATATTTATTCACATTTTTTTATCTTAACTCATCTTCCATATTGGATTAGTTTTTCTATTCCATCTTGACTCATTCTTGCAGCCTACTCATATGTGCATCAGAATTAAATATGCTATATTTAATGTAGCTTCATGGATTTATCTGGATGCTAATTTAGAATTAAATATGTTTTCTTTATATCTTTATATGACATTGAAAGAAGTTCAGTTTAAAGTTGGTTTTTTAAGGCCCACATAAGCTATATTGAAGTTAAAACACAGTTAAACAATCTTTGAATTTATCAGTTTGATCCATGTTAAATACATCTTTCAAATCATTGACAGTTTAAACTATTGTGAGCACTCCTCCCATGTGGTATCAAGGAGTATGCAAAGCCCTCTTAATCAATGAGTATCCTAATTTGGAACGCGAGGGGTTTTAATTTCCCTACTAAGAAATTAGATGTCTCTTTAATTATGAAACAAAATAAAGTGTCATTTGCAGGTTTATTAGAAAATAAATTACATGGAAATAAAAAAATAGATTGCTAAATTCTCCAACAAAGAGTGCGAGTATGTTCAAAATAATGAGCACCCTGACAATGAAAGAATTATGGTTATATGGGACAATAAGCAATGAGACGTATCTGTATTACATAAATTTGACCAGTTTATTATCTGTCTAATACACAATAAGTTGGGTTTGACTTTCATTTGTACCGCATTTTATGCTTATAACCAATTGGAATATAGAAAGGGACCCTAAGGTTACATAAGCAACAAGCTAAGATTACCTAAATGAATTGGGTAATAGTAGGAGACTTACTCATAAGACAGAATTTCCAATGAAGTACATAACTCTAATGCTGACCCTAACTTGAACGGGTGTATTATAGTAGCAAACATATATGAATCGCAAGGAAAAGGAAACTTTTGCATGTGGAGAGATGGTCTAGACATGTCTACCCGTAGTACAATAGATAGGCTTTTCGTTAATAAGGAATGCTATAACAAATTCCCTAACATTTTGGTTCACTTTTCAAATCATTCTACGTGTGAACATACCGCAAAAGTAGCAGGATTTGAAAATGATAAATAAGCAATCAAACTTCAAGGGATATATAAACATATATTTAAGGAAAAAAAAGAGCTGCTGATTGAAATATCACACTCTACATTGAATAAAGCATGGATACAAATGTTTCTTTACATTTACGCTATTTAGAACTTAACGACCAACATACATATCTTTGCATCATGAAAATCTGAATCATTCATATAATTTGAATCAACGCATATAACAATGGAAATAAAATCACAAAATAAGATGAAAATATTTCATTCATTCCCTACTTATATTACACATCTCAAACAAAATGAACAAAAGAGCATTGATTATTGTAGTATTCTGTGTATAACTAAATCGCAGATTCTTTTTAGAGCAGAATGCTTAAAGTAATATATACATGCTCTGTATAAAAGCTCTGACCAAATTATTAACTAAAAAAATAAACTTATCTGATCAGAAGTTCAACAAAACAGTACTTGCTTAATCTTTCATACGCAGCTAGCAACTATGATGGAAATTCTGATACATAATACGTAGTTAATTAATCATTCAAGACAAAAATTACATTTCGTGGTTTGACATTAAGAAATTTGACAACCGTTCTTCGTATAGTCTGAAATCAAAGGGATACTAGGTTGTATGATCAAACTGCAAAATACATTGATTTCCTACTCAATATATTAGTAATGTATATTGCTCTAGCAATACTCAATATATTAATAATGCATATATACAATATATTGTAACGACCCATATTTTTGGGTCATCGAATTCGAATATTTAAAATATAACGACCCATAATTTAATCACTTTGAACATGAATAGTTAATATGTTTTTAAATGATTAAATAATGGATTTTATATCTAGAATTATTAACCCTGCCTAATAAAATAGAATAGTATAATTACCTGCCTAATAAAACAAGAAAGAATTATTAACCCTGCCTATAAAACAGAATAGTATAATTACTTTCCTAATAAAAAAAGAGAGAATTATTAACCCTGCCTAATAAAACAGAATAGTAAAATTACTTGCCTAATAAAACAGAACAGTATAATTACTTGCCTAATAAAACAAAATAGCATAATGATTATTATACTCCATGCGGATGGTTGCCATTGGACCAAAATCTGGTCGAATCAGGTTCTCCCATGCGGATGGTTGCCATTGGACCAAAATTGTCACGTACCGAAATTTTCGACTTTCGAAAATTCGACATCGATACACACTTTATCGACTGCCGAGAAATCGAGTGCCGGAAACTCCAATAGTGAGGGTTTTAAGAAAAAGAAAAAGTAGAAGAAAAGATAGAAGAGAAAGAAAGAAGAACAACAGAATAACATCAGAACAGAAACAATATTAGAATCTCACATATCACAGCGGAACAATATACAATAGATAATTACTAGTCTTTTAAAACAAAGAACTATATCAGTTTATACATATATCAATCAGAGTCAATATACAACAATGGACAGTTTTATAAACTTGTCCTCATACAGAATACACAGCAGAATAAATACTATCAGATACAAATACTACGTCTCGTCATCCAGCTTATCTCCAAGCTCCAGAATATCCAGAATATCCTGATAATCTAACTCTAGACTGCCCGTGTGGAAATTGGTGGGCACCCAGAGTTTAGAAGGGAAACAATAAACTCCAAGTCAGTCATGGTGACTGGTGTGAGATCGTAAAACAGTTATTCTTTATAACAACAAAATAATTTTTAAAGTCAATTCGAAATGCTTTTGGAAAATGAAACTACCATAAGACCTCCCACCACACACACAATGCAAACGCAGACTTGGAGGAGATTTCTTCTTATGATAGTCAAAGATGCTTACTACGCAAAAATCAAATTCTTTTTGATATTATTATTAGTGCATAGTGGAAAACATTTCGAAAGTAGAATATAAATCTTAGCCAGCATAGGTACCATTATATTATGCCTGCTATAGCTGCCTTCTGAGGAGACAGGTTATACAATTGAAATCGTAAAGGCTCGTATTGTTTCTTTGGATTTCCAACAAATGGTCAGGCTAAGGAACTTCCTATCCACGATGGGTACGTCCCTGGAATAGACGACCCGAGAACCTAACCGGATCTCTGCCAACACAAGGCCGGGTTACCTCTGCAAAAAAAGGTAACTACTGACACGCGTATGCCATCCCCCGATCGTCACCGATCTTCCCGAGGATCCCCGATTCGCAACAACCACAAAGAAATAAATTTTTTGCAGCAACCACCGGGGTTAAGTATCTGGGCTCCATACCATGATACCACCTTTATCCAGAAGGAATGACATACACTAAGGGGCGCTACTCCCTAGAACCTTGCCGCATCCTTCCTGTTTCGACCATTTCCGAGGTGTGAGGCTCGACGAAGTCTCGTCCACAAAGCTACGCTTTCTACAAAGCCCTGCTTCGGGTCAAACAAAATGATCAACCTATGATCACAAAGATATAAGATCAAACAAATGATCATATCACAAATGATCAAACACTGATCATTTCACAGCAACACTCAGTATGCCACGTTACCAAATTGGGATATATCGCTGATAAATTTCAACTACATAACCTCTGAGCTCGTACGTCTCAGAGAAGGGTGTTAAGCTAAGAGAATAAATTCTCCGCCACCAACAGAAATGTATTTGAAAGAAATCAGCTTTATATCTCAAATTGTAACGTCAAACACACAATCCATACAAGTCTGTTCCGGGATCGAACAGAACCGAAGGCACTTCTCACAGCCCTTGCATATCCGGATAAATTTCTAATCACGTCAGGACTTCCCGTCACTAAGGGTGATAAAAACCTCTAAACCGGAGATCAGCCGATGTAGAGTAACTCGACGGTAATCCTTCCGTTTTCAAAAATATCCGGTCTTCAACACCGGTCTTCGAATGCAATTCGTAACGACGTATCACATATTCGGAATGGGTTATACGACCCCATGGTCCTTTCCCGGTTAACCCGAATAGTGAGCGATTATTCAAAAATAAGTGTGGCATTCAAATTCATCCAATTCACAACAAATGTCATTCAAGGTAATTATTGATAGTCGGTTATTTAACTATCAATAAAGATGCGCAACATCATCGGATTCCAAATAATTTTCCAAATTATTTCATCTTCAAAAATATCTTTACTAGATATAAAATTTCCACACTTAACCGTTTGAAAACAATTTCAAATCAATTTCCACATTTCATTTTATCTTTGAAGATAAAATCTCAAAACAGTTCATTTCATATTGGAAAAGCATTTCCATACTTATTTAAAAATCAGTAATTCACAAATCATTTATTTTCAACATTTGAAAATATTCGATATACTTAAAACAATATTAAGTATATATTCATTCTTTAAGGAAATCATAAATTTGACATCTATTTGAGTCAAAACGAATGTTGCGTAAAACATCGTTACGACGACTCAAAATCACTAGTATAGGGATTCAGATTTTAAGATAGATATATATAAATCCCAATACTACATAAAACATTTTCTTTTGAAAATCATTTACTATAACAACAGTGTTATAGTCCACCATTTCCTTATATTTCTCGAAAACGTCTATTTCAACAATAAATGTTGAAATCTATGATTTCGATATTTCCCACATTTAAAAACATCTTTAAAATGTTTACTTCATTTTCAATGTCACTTCTTCAAAAATGAATCCATTTTATTCAACAATATATTCACTGTCCAAAATCGTGAATATAATTCACTTAACCCAATTTCAATCATTTCTACACATTTTATTTCAATACAAATTCGCTATCCAAAAACGCGAATATATCTTCTTTAATAATCTTCTATATTCAATTTATTAAATTCAACCGATTTCGAATTTATAAACAACGTTTATAAATTCTATTTCTATTTTTTTTAACAACTCTGATTTATAAATCTTCTTTATTAACTTCTATATTTAACTCATCAAAATAAGTGATTCCGGATTTATAAACAACTTTTATAAATTTCAATCCTATTTAAAAAAAAACTTCAATATCAATTCAATTTCAATATTGATTTCTAAATTTATATGTCAACTTTAAATAAAAGATTCCATACTGATTTCTCAAAAGTTCTTTTCCAAATATTAAATCAATTACAGATTGATTTCTAATTTTATTTATCCCTACTAAAATAAATTCCTTATTTTCCTTCAAATTATTCAATATCCTGTTTTTAAATGGATTCTTTAAATTAAACTCATTTTACATTGATTTCCCAAATCATTTTAATTTACCAATTAAATCTCTAATTGGATTTCCAACTTATCTTCTTTTAATAAATTCCTTTTTAAGAAAATAAATTTCAATCGTTTCTTTCAATCTATTTAAAAATCCAAATTTTAAATTAATTTCCTCAATTTAAAATCACTATTATACGAAATTCATTTATTTAACATTTTCACTTTATTCTGGAAATAAATTCGATAAGATTATAAAAATTAACTTTTTATACTTTAAAATTCCTTTCTTCGAATTTATTCAATTTCTAAAAATTGATTCACTTAGAAATTTTCTACTTGAATTTCAAAAATTCAATTTCGTTTATCTTTGGAATCCAATGATGTCAAAACATCCATTCAGCTAAATTTTAGCTTTCAAACAATTTCCAGATATCAATATGATTACTAGCATCACTATAATCATTCACAGATTCATATCACAATAGAAATAAATTCAATCAATGTGAGGGGTCCAGTTGGATCCCTCCAACCTGTTTCCCTGCATCCAAAGATGTTAGCACAATACCAATTCCGCTCCAGTACGGAATTATCGCGGTATATGGGTTTTATAAAAATCCGCTTACTAACGGCGCAATAGGGTCTCATCCGCTATACGAGGCGGGAAATCATCAATCCAATATATACATATGCCAATATGTATATATTGCTATATATATATATATAGATATATCCTACTATATCTAATATCACAATCAATAGCAATCATATCAGTCAAATCAATAACTGTAATACCAAATATATTTTGAGTGAGAAAAATCTCACCTTAGCTTTTTAATTTGCCATCCATTTTCCCATTTTGATCGATTCTTCATTTTAGACCTTGTATAACAATTTTGGACAATCGATTAATATTCGAATTAAATCGAGTAACCAATTTTCGTTTTGATAGTTTTAATCATTCAATGATTTTTATTTTAAACTAGTTTCTTTTAATAAAATTTGTTTAACTAAAAATTAACTCTAAAATTAAATTTCCTGCTAATATACCTACTTATTTCTTTTAAATTAAACAGATATTTCTTAACTTAAATTCTTATATCCAAATCTTATAGATATGTATTTTCGAGTTTAAACCAAATTAAATTAAATTAAAAACTGTTTTAAAACTTTACTGTAACATATATTTTCTTCCTGTATTTATGATTTATACCTTACTGTGAATTACTTCCTAATGTATATACATACATTTACACTCATTGAAATCTTCTTTACTGTAAAAGCCTTTCGTCCTTAATATATATAAATAAAATTTGTAAAAATAGTAATTTCATTTCTCTAGATTAGATAAAATGTTTAAAACATCTGTTATTAACTAAATTAATTCAGAAGTATAACTAGAATTAGATTTAGCAAAAATAATTCAGGCTAAAATCATTACCAGGACCCTCTCGACTAGCAACTACCCATCGATCCCGGCCTCTTCACCCAATCAAAGCCGAGCCACCAAGAACGATGCTGCCTCCATCAGGCCTGCCATTGCCTTCCACCATTCCTCGCATCACGTCGCGTGAACCATTGCTTTGCCCAGATTGCTCGAACTCGAAAACGAGCCAACCCCCTAACTCATACGCGCGCCTCCTTGTCTTCGCTTGCCCAAATCGAACGACCGCGGCCAAGAAATCATCGCAACTACCCCACCTAATAGAAATCGACCTGCTCCTCTCACAATCAATAACTCTGAGTCACCTGAAACCGACCACCACCCACGAGATATTTGCTCGCCTTCGCGACTTCATCAGAGAACCCTTTTGTATTCGCCAACCCAGGCACGCGCTTGCCACAATCAATCAATCAAAGCATTGCCCAGATCTCGCCGAGATGCTGCGCCAGACCTACCCATTGTCGCCGCGCCCCAAACCTCGCCGTGGTCGAACTCGCGTTCGCGAGCCTCCCATTGAGTTCGAATCGCCAACCCCCCAGAGCATCGCGCTCTAGTCTCGCATAGACATCGCGACATTTTTTTTCCTTTCTGCTTTTAAATTTACTTCGGCCCTTAAATTTGATTTCACTTTGAATTTAATTGAAGAAGACATTTGGTTTAAGTAGGAAGAGGAGAGAGGAACTCGTTTGAACGAGACAGAAGAAAAATGAAGAACGAGGCTTCGGCCATTTTCGTGAATGTGAACGAGATGCTCAGTAATTTCCTTCTCGTTTAAAATGAATGAAATTGTCTGAAAGAATAAAAGAGGAAGTCGCGTGTTTTAAGGTGGAATAGATCGTGTTTGCATTACTTTGCACGATCTATTTCGTGATCTCAGGCATAATTCAAGGAAGATAATGGGCTGACATTTGACCAAGATAAATAAATTTAAATTTAGATTTAAATTGAATTCAATTTAAATCTCAATGCGTTTAACCGCCGTACGGTCACATATTAACTCCGATAAAATATGAAATTTGAAATCCAACAATATTCCAATATTACGGAGTCAATGGAACTGGTTTCGTCGAATTCCGAGACTGTGCCTCGGACGGCTATTTTTAAATTCGATTTAAACGATTTAATTTCAAAACTGAACAGATTGTTTCCAAATCAATTTCTGAACCTTCTATTATCTTCAGTGTTATTAATATGAATTTTAAAAGCTTTTGAAATATTTTTCTTCAGCTTAAAATTGAAGATTCAAATTTTTATTCAACTTAATAGATTAAATTTTGTAATTTAATCGCCAAATAAAAGTTATATCGGGGATTCAAATTAAATCATCGTTCAAATATTTAAAATTAATCAAATATTCTTAATTTAATTTGTTCGAAATTCAGGGTCGTTACAAAAATTTGGTCGAATCATGTTATGCCATAGTTGATAAGGAGGATTTCTATTGGACCAAAATGTGGTCGAATCAAATTAAGCCATCAAGATGTTTTCTATTGGACCAAAATGTGGTCGAATCAAATTAGGGCATAAGGCTGGTTCCTATTGGACCAAAATATGGTCGAATCTGGTTAGGCTATAGGAAATGACTAAAGTACCCTTCTCTTCACCTATAAATAGCCAAGTCCATATCTCATTCTATTTCATTCACAAACTAAAGAAAGGAGGAGTGGATCCCATGGTGAGAAACTATATCACTTAATATAGTGTTTATATTGGTTGTGATTGGATGAATGGATTGATAGTTATGGATGTTTTAACTATCTGATAGTTATATCAGTATTTAATTGTTAAAATATTCAGTTATACCATATACTGCTTGTTTGGATGATATGAAGGTATATATGGATGTTAATAGTGATAACACTGCATGTTACACTTATTATACACACCCATTTGGATTTAAACGGATATTGGTTAAGTCTCGATTTAAAATAATAATAATATAATATTCAAATTTGAGTGGAAATTTGAATATTCAAATTTTATAATTTAAACTATTTGGAAATGATATTGGAGATATATTGAAAAACTTTTGTAAAAGAAGTTATTTATTTGAAATCATTTTAAATATAAAATGGCATGTTCAACTTTGGAAATATAAATAATAATTTAAATCGATTTAGAAAAGTGAAGTTAAGTTCGCTATATAAATAAAGGTTTATAATCAATTAAATGATTCCAATAGTATTATATATAGTTTATTTTGATTTCTGGAAAGTTCGGATTAAATCGGATGAAAATTAGAAAAATAATATTATTATATTATTTAAACATTCAATTAAATCAATTAAATTGAATAAAAAGGTTATGAATTGAGAAATGAAGTTTTTATAGTATATATGAAGTATATATATGATTTAAAAGATAATAGAAGTAATTTAAATCATATCTGAATGGTTTTAGTTGTACACACTATTTGCGACACTAATCTTAGACCTTACTTAACAAATTAAGTAACGTCGTTTTAATCGGAAATTGGTTGGATTAATCTTTTAATTAAGATTTATTATGGAATGGTGAAATCTTTTAAAGATTTAAAGGAATACGATTCGGATTTACGTTAAGTCTAATAATTGGTTTTATTTACCAAATTTTAAGGAAGAGACTTATACAATCCTGTATATCCATATGGTTTGGAAATAGTGCTTATTATTCGGAAAGACCGAGATTTCCCCATTTCGAATAATAATACGACGTTATGAAGAGAATGATGGATAAGAAGGCAATGATGAAGACCGGGATCTTCTCATTGAAAGGACTGCTTGTTGATTTCTCTTTACAGAGTTGCTCCTGTCTAGAGAACAAAACCCTATATTTTTAGCAGTGGTCTTGACAATGTTTGGGGATTTATCGGATATACAAGGACCTCTCACCTTTTGGGCAAAGGTTGAGGAATAAGGTGCCTTCGATTTCATTCAGTCCCAGAACGAACTTGTGAATGGATGGATTGTCTGACATTACATTCTAATTTTATACGATTGATCTTTATTAACGTATATCTACTTGGTGGCGGAGAATTTATTCTCTTAGCTTAACACCCTTCCTTGAGACGTATGAGCTCAAGGGTTATGCGTTGGTA
This sequence comes from Allium fistulosum, assembly GCA_030737815.1. NCBI lineage: Eukaryota > Viridiplantae > Streptophyta > Magnoliopsida > Asparagales > Amaryllidaceae > Allium > Allium fistulosum. The sequence goes on from CM060902.1 coordinate 1,220,335,714, forward strand.
GAAATCAGTTATGTAATTTTGGATTGGTAATGTGACATTTCGAAGAATTCTATGGATGGATCAAGGCTTTTGTTGAAAAGCAGAGCCTTGTGGGTACGAGACTTCACGAACCTCACACCCCGGGAATGGCCGAAACAGGAATGGATGCGGCAAGGTGTAGGATGTCTATTCCCTTCTAGATATATATAGTTATACCATGGTATGGAACCCAGGTATTCACTTTGTGGATTATATATTTATATAGCTGTACTGTGGTCTTACACGCCTAGTATTTGCTTGATGTGGATGTTGGAAAAGATCGGGGCCCCGTTTTAAAGGTTGGTAACAACCGGGGGATGGATAGACTTGAGTAAGTAGTTACCATTGAGTGGTAACCCGGCCTTGTGTTGGCAGAGAAACAGTAGTTTCTCGGGACGTCCCTCTAGAGGCGTACCCAATCATGGAGGAAGTTCCTTTGCCTGGTCATTATTGGAAACCCATTCTCCAATACGAACCTTGTACGGTTTTGATTGTATTACCCACTGTTTAATATAGTGGCTATAGTAGGCATACCATCATGTAACGTATGTTGGCTAAATTAATAAGTATATTTTGAAAATGGTTCTCAATCACTAAGCACTATAATAATATTAAAAGGATATTTTTAATGTATCAAAGGCATGTTTGACTGTCATAAGGAGAAACCTCGACCATGTGTGCGTTTGCATCTTGTGTGCGGATCAAGACCTTATGATAGTTTCATTTTCCAAAAGCATATACGGAAATTGTTTTCAAAAGCAACTATATTTTTAAGTTCTCACACCAGTCCGATGACTGACCTGGAGTTTATTGTTTTCCCCTAAACTATGGGTGCCCATAATTTTCCACACGGGCAATCTAGAGTTAGGTTTGTCAGTTAGATCTGGAGCTAGGATATTTGGAGCAATTATGGATGTAAGACTTGAAGATGGAGCATTTGGAGATTTTGCTTTATTTTCCACTGTAGTTGTTATTCCGCTGTATTTATGTAAACTCTGAAATGTAAACTCTTTTGTATATGAATAAAAGAGAGGTTGTTTCACTTCCGTTGTGTTCTGATATTTCTGATATCTTTATTATCCCAACCCCTAACGATCAAGGATTCCGATCATTTGATTTACGACATTTGAATACATTCAATTATATTCAGGTGTCGATTTTGGAGGGTCGATAATCCTAATCGCTAGGAAAGACGTGAATCCTTATCTTTTGAGTTGGACTTGTATACATTTTAGTCAATTCAAAGGGTGAGAATTTATGGGTCTTTACATCTGGTATCAGAGCAGTTGGTTGGCGACCCCCTTGGCCACAACTGTTATTTAAAACTAATATTGGGAGCTATTTAGAATCAAAAGCGGTCGATTTACATCAACAGCTATTGACTTAGCTCAGGGATATAAACTATTAGATAACTCATTAGAGATAGGGTTAGAAATACCCTAGAATGGGTATATGAGAGAGCGTATCTTAAAAATTTTAAGATTTTAAATTTAAATAAGATTTTGAAGTTATAATTTAAAAGATGAATATAAGCTCAAATGCCTTGTGAATCCATTTTCATAATTTGACTATAAGGTATTTGATTTTTGAAATAAAGATGAGTTGATAAATTAAGTAGGGGAGAAATTCTTTACGAAATTTAATAAGTTAAACTTAAAACTATAAGTTATAATTTGAAAGGTAAACTTGAAAATAGAAAGATTTTGTATAAACTTAACTATGAATTTGAAATTTACTTAAGTAAATAAGTAAAGGAACTAATATGGTATATTAGTAAAGTGAATATGATTATTAAACTTAAGTTTTAAAGTGGAAATAAGCTTGAGAAGTTAAATAAAAGAAATAGAAACTCAAGCTGAAATTTGACTTTTATAAACTTAAGTTAAGTTTAAAACAAGTTGGTATAACTTATAAAGATGGAACTAAAACCAAATATGGAAATGGTTAATTTTGTTAAGTGAAAACAAATTTTGAAACTAAAGGATAATAGAAATTGAGGTATAAATACGTAAGTTATACGTAGATCATTTCCTCAAACAGATTAGAGTACAGAATTTTATCCATCTGGAAATGGATTTATCACTCGATTCTTGAGTATGAACATTGATAAGAATTTATGGTTGGGTACTTGTGCTTTCTATCATAGTTGAGGGCTATGCAAGTAAAACAAAGGTTACTGATCATGAAGGCTGATCAGAGTACGTACTAAAGGATCCATGGATCAATACTAGTTCGGAAATGAAATTGTGTATTCGAATAAATATTCGAACAAGATATCTTATATAGATGATCTATGTATAACTTATGGAAGTAAGTTGAAAATTTTAAATGATGAAAATCTTAAGTACATTAGCACTAAGATATTTTGGTCCAACTTAGGTATGTAATACATATTCAGGATGGTAGATTTTGTTTGCAACTTATACCAAAAATTTTATTTTATATACTTTGGTATAAGTATGGATGGATGGATGATATATATATATATATATAATTTTTTGGCTATAACTTGTGCATGGAGTACAAGTACTTCTACCCTTCATTTCTGTTTCAATTTCGTGGACGAAATTATTTTAAGTAGGGGAGGTTGTAACGACTCGTATTTTTGGGTCATCGAATTCGAATATTTAAAATGTAACGACCCATAATTTAATCACTTTGAACATGAATAGTTAATATGTTTTTAAATGATTAAATAATGGATTTTATATCTAGAATTATTAACCCTGCCTAATAAAATAGAATAGTATAATTACCTGCCTAATAAAACAAGAAAGAATTATTAACCCTGCCTAATAAAACAGAATAGTATAATTATTTGCCTAATAAAACAAAATAGTAAAATTACTTGCCTAATAAAACAGAACAGTATAATTACTTGCCTAATAAAACAAAATAGCATAATGATTATTATATTCCATGCGGATGGTTGCCATTGGACAAAAATCTGGTCGAATCAGGTTCTGCCTTGCGGATGGTTGCCATTGGACCAAAATCTGGTCGAATCAGGTTCTGCCATGCGGATGGTTGCCATTGGACCAAAATCTGGTCGAATCATGTTATGCCATAGTTGATAAGGAGAATTTCTATTGGACCAAAATGTGGTCAAATCAAATTAAGCCATCAAGATGTTTTCTATTGGACCAAAATGTGGTCGAATCAAATTAGGCCATAAGGCTGGTTCCTATTGGACCAAAATATGGTCGAATTTGGTTAGGCTATAGGAAATGACTAAAGTACCCATCTCTTCACCTATAAATAGCCAAGTCCATATCTCATTTTATTTCATTCACAAACTAAAGAAAGGAGGAGTGGATCCCACGGTGAGAAACTATATCACTTAATATTGTGTTTATATTGGTTGTGATTGGATGAATGGATTGATAGTTATGGATGTTTTAACTATCTGATAGTTATATAAGTATTTAATTGTTAAAATATTCAGTTATACCATATACTGCTTGTTTGGATGATATGAAGGTATATATGGATGTTAATAGTGATAACACTGCACGTTACACTTATTATACACACCCATTTGGATTTAAACGGATATTGGTTAAGTCTCGATTTAAAATAATAATAATATAATATTCAAATTTGAGTGGAAATTTGAATATTCGAATTTTATAATTTAAACTATTTGGAAATGATATTGGAGATATATTGAAAAACTTTTGTAAAAGAAGTTATTTATTTGAAATCATTTTAAATATAAAATGGCATGTTCAACTTTGGAAATATAAATAATAATTTAAATCGATTTAGAAAAGTGAAGTTAAGTTCGCTATATAAATAAAGGTTTATAATCAATTAAATGATTCCAATAGTATTATATATAGTTTATTTTGATTTCTGGAAAGTTCGGATTAAATCGGATGAAAATTAGAAAAATAATATTATTATATTATTTAAATATTCAATTAATCAATTAAATTGAATAAAAAGGTTATGAATTGAGAAATGAAGTTTTTATAGTATATATGAAGTATATATATGATTTAAAAGATAATAGAAGTAATTTAAATCATATTTGAATGGTTTTAGTTGTACAAATACACTATTTGCAACACTAATCTTATCCTTACTTAACAAATCAAGTAACGTCGTTTTAATCGGAAATTGGTTGGATTAATCTTTTAATTAAGATTTATTATGGAATGGTGAAATCTTTTAAAGATTTAAAGGAATACGATTCGGATTTACGTTAAGTCTAATAATTGGTTTTATTTACCAAATTTTAAGGAAGAGACTTATACAATCCTGTATATCCATATGTTTTGGAAATAGCGCTTGTTATTCGGAAAGACCGGGATTTTCCCATTTCGAATAATAATACGACGTTATGAAGAGAATGATGGATAAGAAGGCAATGATGAAGACCGGGATCTTCTCATTGAAAGGACTGCTTGTTGATTTCTCTTTACAGAGTTGCTCCTGTCTAGAGAACAGAACCCTATATTTTTAGCAGTGGTCTTGACAATGTTTGGGGATTTACCGGATATACAAGGACCTCTCACCTTTTGGGCAAAGGTTGAGGAATAAGGTGCCTTCGATTTCGTTCAGTCCCAGAACGAACTTGTGAATGGATGGATTGTCTGACATTACATTCTAATTTTATATGATTGATCTTTATTAACGTATATCTACTTGGTAGCGGAGAATTTATTCTCTTAGCTTAACACCCTTCCTTGAGACGTATGAGCTCAAGGGTTATGCATTGGTAGAAATCAGTTATGTAATTTTGGATTGGTAATGTGACATTCCGAAGAATTCTATGGATGGATCAAGGCTTTTGTTGAAAAGCAGAGCCTTGTGGGTACGAAACTTCACGAACCTCACACCCCGAGAATGGCCGAAACAGGAATGGATGCGGCAAGGTGTAGGATGTCTATTCCCTTCTAGATATATATAGTGATACCATGGTATGGAACCCATGTATTCACTTTGTGGATTATATATTTATATAGCTGTACTGTGGTCTTACACGCCTAGTATTTGCTTGATGTGGATGTTGGAAAAGATCGGGGCCCCGTTTTAAAGGTTGGTAACAACCGGGGGATGGATAGACTTGAGTAAGTAGTTACCATTGAGTGGTAACCCGGCCTTGTTTTGGCAGAGAAACAGTAGTTTCTCGGGACGTCCCTCTAGAGGCGTACCCAATCATGGATGAGGAAGTTCCTTTGCCTGGTCATTATTGGAAACCCATTCTCCAATACGAACCTTGTACGGTTTTGATTGTATTACCCACTGTTTAATACAGTGGCTATAGTAGGCATACCATCATGTAACGTATGCTGGCTAAATAAATAAGTTTATTTTGAAAATGGTTCTCAATCAATAAGCACTATAATAATATTAAAAGGATATTTTTAACGTATCAAAGGCATGTTTGACTGTCATAAGGAGAAACCTCGACCATGTGTGCGTTTGCATCTTGTGTGCGGATCGAGACCTTATGATAATTTCATTTTCCAAAAGCATATACAAAAATTGTTTTCAAAAGCAACTATATTTTCAAGTTCTCACACCAGTCCGATGACTGACCTGGAGTTTATTGTTTTCCCCTAAACTCTGGGTGCCCATAATTTTCCACACGGGCAGTCTAGAGTTAGGTTTTTCAGTTAGATCTGGAGCTAGGATATTTGGAGCAATTATGGATGTAAGACTTGAAGATGGAGCATTTGGAGATTTTGCTTTATTTTCCACTGTAGTTGTTATTCTGCTGTATTTATGTAAACTCTGAAATGTAAACTCTTTTGTATATGAATAAAAGAGAGGTTGTTTCACTTCCGCTGTGTTCTGATATTTCTGATATGTTTATTATCCCAACCCCTAACGATTAAGGATTCCGATCATTTGATTTACGACATTTGAATACATTCAATTATATTCAGGTGTCGATTTTTGGAGGGTCGATAATCCTAATCGCTAGGAAAGACGTGAATCCTTATCTTTTGAGTTGGACTTGTATACATTTTAGTCAATTCAAAGGGTGAGAATTTACGGGTCTTTACATTTATCATTTTAAATACCTTTTTTTATATATAATGGGAGTAAAATACTTATTGAACTAAACTTAAAATGAGATCCCATTGTAGCTGCTTCATAGAAATAATAAATAAGAAGCAGTTCGCAGTCTAATGAACATTGCTATGATTTTGGACAAGGATTTGTTTTCAGGCATTTGAGTGAAACTAAAGGTCATAAGCTTATGGAAACAAAAGTTATGGCATTGATGCCTATATTTTGTATAATATTTGCTATTTTAATGCCTCTCTTTTTAAACAATGTTGGAGGAGCCTGGGTTAATGCAAAAAAACATATAGAAATTGGTGTTCTTGGAGGAAAAATAATAAGCAGGTTTTACCTACTGTATTATGTACAAAAATTATGTTCTACTGTATCCATTTTGTAGACAATATCTTTAGGTGTAGTACTCACCAGTTGCATTTAGAAGGAACAATTAATTATTTGTGTATTTGGAAGAAACAATTAATTAATAAGCAGGTAATAACCTGAAAGCATGAAGGCAATAGGAAGTATAAATATTGGAACAGCTAACAAATGAACAGCAAGGACCTATAAATGATGAAACAAGAATCAAGGCAATAAAGCTACAATGGCCAAGCTCATGCTTTTTTAAAAAATGCATGCAGCAGGATATAATATGCATTCAACTTTATGGCAGGGAGATGTAAATAAATAAAACAATTTCAAAGCGTATTCGAGCTTTGAAGCAAACTAAACAACGAATAGAACATACTGCATAGCTATTTTTCTAAACAAAAGGACGGGCTATTAATATGTATATTTAAACACAAATAGTATTAAATAGTTAAGACGTATAACCTATAACATAAAACATGAACAGTCATACATCTTCTTTTTGCATCTAATAAATGTTAGATTCATGAATACATGTACCAAGTCAAGAAACTCCTATATATTCATTTATATACCAATCCCATGCTCATAAGGGTATAAGTTTAATGTTTGCTTATTTTTAAACTAAGTCAAAAACTGAATCTTAATCAAATATTCTTCATATATTATATTTGATCCTATTAACTCTGTGTTTATTTTTTTTAACAAAAATTACAAAAGTTTATCATCGGGTAAAAATCCAGGCATATGAAAATGTACAAAATTAAGGTTATATGTTTACCAATTTCAAAACAAAATAATGTACAATGGACGAAATCAAAATAGAGATTTAGGTAAAAAAACAATGATATACTCACGCAACACCGATAATTATATACTCACGCATAAAACCATAATTTGCACAAATAATTGTTAAATAACCACATACAGTTAGCACTCGAACATAATTTGTCAACGAAAATAGCTGCTTCCAATATAGTTGACTATATAAAAGATTGGCATGATAAATAACTCACCTTTTTTTCTTCGTCTGTAATTTGATTGCTTTGTTTCTTAGTTTAGGGTTTTTGGAGATTACGGGATTTGAGGAAGAAAAAACAAGTTGCTGCGTTACGGGATAGGGTAAAGGAGGGGGAAAATGAAATTAAGAAAAGAAAGCGGGAGCATGAAAATTAAGTCCGCCAAACAAACTTTGGATGGTTAAAATGCAAACGCTGTAGGAAGCGATAGTAATACGCGGCTGAATAAAATTACAGAAAGTACCGGTACGCAGTTGTCTTTTGCTGCAATTAATAACAGTTTTTGTTATAGTGGAGCCTCGTATCATCGGCATTCATAAAACATCAAATATGGTTTAGGGGAATAACTAAACCCGCCATCTTGGCAAACCCAAAACATGCATAAAGGTATCCCATCTCAAACATGTCATAAAGCAAATATATCTCCAGAGAGGAGAATAAAATCTCAAGTAAACGCCTAAAGGCAAATCTCATATAACGCTAGTGTAGGCAATTCAAATCTCAAAAATAGAACTTCCAAGAGTTTAAATTCCCAAAAGGTAATCGCCACAAATATATATCAAATGGTTCGAAGTACCAATTCCGAAAAAGGGCGATACACTAGGGAAATCACAAACATCAATGAAATCATCGCAAAGATATAACACATGCTTATGGTCGAAGCCCGCCAAGTATCGTTCTCCAAAAATAAGGCGCGACGTCTCTTAGACAAACGTCCCAAAGGACAACAAATACATCTCTTAGACAAACATCCCGAAGGACAACATCCCGAAGGACAAATACGTCGCAATGGACAAATACATCTCTTAGACAAATGTCCCGAAGGACAAATGACTCGAAGGTCCAGTACTGGCAAATACATCTCTTAAACAAATGTGTCACAAAATTTCGAATAGGAACCTGAACAGTGTTAACGTGTGTCCCATACCACATGTTCGCACTAAACGGTTTACTAACCGCTATTAAATTTCACACTCAGCAGTAAAAAGTTTACCTCATCTCATCGGTAAACTCGACCCGCAGGTTAAAACGATCAAATGGACAAGTCGGGAATTAACCGATAAGATAAACGCACGTGTCCCATACCACATGTTTTACCAAACTGTTTAATTCTCCTTCTTATTCGCTCGAATAGTGCAAAAACGTGTATTTTATATATAAAATAATTTACTTGAGAAAACAAGCTTTTAATACCAATTTTGAAAGCCATATTTGAAAATTCCCTTATTATCGAGAATAAACAGGTTTTATATTTGAAAATACTTTAAAAATATCATATAATAATAATTTAAAATGCCTATTTATTTTAAAAGTTATTTCAAAAAGGTTTGGAAAAATCCATGCTCGAAAATGAATAAAAACCCAAGAAATCACTCAAATCGATATTCGAATTCAATTCAAATTTAATCCAAAATTTGAGTTTCAAAATCTCCTAAATTTGGCTAGTTTACCGATAGATATCATGGCCTCAAAAAATTTCAGAAATATCACAAAAACATGAAGTAAAAGTCAAAGGTCGGACGGAAAAAGAACATAAAAATGCATCGGCAACACAATACCCAAGTCTGAAATCTTCTCTAGATTCAACTTTCGGACACAAAATAGGTGGCCAACCTACCTATGATTGAACTAAAAATTGGTGTACACATAGTAGAAAACTTCGGCTTTCAAACAAAAAAAGAATCGACGAATTCCGACTGGAAATGAAAAAGTTACGCTATCTCAAACATGTACTCAAGCCATGTTTGCAACAGTTCAAAAAAAAAATATACCCAGGCCTGAAAACCATCTTAGGTCCAACTTACGGCCTGAAATAGAGGAACAAACGACCTTATTTTGAGCTGAAAATTGATATGCACATAGTAGAAAAATCCATCTTTCAAACCAAAAAAGAATCAATGAATTCCGACTGAAAATGGAAAAAATTACACTGACTCAAACATGCACTCAGGCTATGTTAGCAACAGTTCAAAAAAACCAAAAAATGTACACGCATGAAAACCATCTCGGTTTCAACTTCCAGGCATGAAACAGAGGACCAAATTATCTCGGATTGAGCTGAAAATTGGTACGCATATAGTAGTAAACTTTATCTTTCAAACAAAAAAAGAATCGATGAATTTCAGTAAGAATTGAAAGAGTTATGATATCTCAAACATGGACTCAGGCCATGTTTGCAGCAACTCAACAAAATTTCTACAGGCAAAAATCCGCGTTTGAGTTGATTTTCTACCACTGTTTTGAACATCCAAATGACAATATTTTTCAACCAAAATGTGCAAAGATGAAGTTCAACATGCAAACTACCAAATGCAAGAAATTCGGCATCATTTCGTTACCAGAATCAAAAGAGATTACCATGCAAAGTACCAACCAGAGAAGGTTTCGACACAGAAATAATTGAAAGTAAAAACAAATTACAAAGCAATTTTTTCACAGATTTGAGAAAGTTTGAAGCATTGGTTTCAGCTAGAATTGTGAGCTATTCAACTCACCTTGCAAATGTTGAAGATTAAACTCGGATTTGCAGCTGAAAGATGAGAGCTTGGAGCTAGAATTTGCTTCAAATACCTGTAAAAGCTCAAAATAGAAACATGCAAACCAAAAGAAAAGATTACATACAAACCCAATATCACAAATTAGATTTGGTGAAATGATTCAGTTTTGGAATATATTACCTATAGAAATATGCTTTAATTTGAAAGAAAATAACAAGTTTTTGATTTAATTTGGAGATTTGGCTTGGATTTGAGAAGAAGGTAAAGTTTTCTTTTCTTTTCTGTTTTATGTTTACTGTAAATGTAGAAAAGAACATACAGGGAGGAGAGAAACCTCTTTTCTGGTTATGTGATAATGGGCTTTGACCTAAAAGAAAAAGGTTTAATTAGCCTAAGTAACACATTATGACTTAATTCACAATATACACCTATGTAATTAAATCAAACATCATATTTACACAAGTTTTCTTCAAAATAAATTATAAAAACACATTCCTATATTAAATAAAATATTTTACAACTAATAAAAAGATAATTTTAGTTATAAAAATATTTTTATTATTAAAAACCCTTATTTTTAAATAAATAACCAATTTTCACCAATATTTACATAAACCTCATTTTTAACTTCAAAAATTACACAAAAATAATTTTCTTCTGTAATAAAATGCAACAAACCATTTTCCATCATTTTTATAACCAAAATTTATTTTTAAACCCAATTTCATTTTTTTATTTATAATAAACACATTTTAAAACAAATACTTCTTTTAAAAATCAATAAAAGAAGCATTTGGCAATAATTACAAGGATTATTGCATTTTCATTAAATAAAATCATATTTCACTCATTATTAACCCAAACAACCAAAATAAAGTTTTTAAAACTTTATTTTCATATTTTATTTCCAAATCCATTGTTTATTAAAATAAACAATTTGAATCTCCAATTCATTTGTTTTTTTTTCACAATATTAAATTATAACCACCATTATAATTTAATATTTATAGGTAATCTCCAAAACCAGGATTGTTACAGACTCCCCCCTTATAAAAACTGCATCATCGCAAATTCTAGAAAAGAGCTGTATTCAACACAATTATTTCATCAAGCAAAAGAAATTGGACAAGCTTGAGTTTAAAATTCTCACCATCGATATGAGAAGATAAGAATCCAGGATAAGATCGCTCGATAAATTCTCTGGTTTCCCAAGTGAAGTCGTTGGGATTAGCGGACCATTGAATTTTCATGAGCGGCACGTCCTTATTTGGAAGGCGTCTCACCACCGAAGCAAGAACACGAATAGGCTGCAACATGATGGATAGATCATGTGAGATCTCCAGCTCTTGCAGATTAGCAGAATCGATAACAAAATCTGAATCTCAAAGACACTTCCGAAGCTGAAAGACGTGAAACACGTCATGAATGCCAGATAGATGAGCTGGAAGTGAAACTCTATAAGCCACAGGTCCAATACGTTCAGTAATAGGAAATGGTCTTATAAAGCGAGGATCCAATTTCTCAGTCGTACTGAAGCGCATAACCCCTTTCGGAGGAGAAACATGAATGAAAACGAGATCATCAATAGAAAACTCAAGAGGTTTCTTACGGTTGTCCGTGCAGGATTTCTGGCGGCTTTGTGCCTCTTTCATTCTCTGGAGGGGAGATTGTAACACCCCTTAAAAATGGGAATAATAGTCCCACATCGCGGAAAAACACTTTGAAGTGGGTGCTTATATACTAAAGCCTTCACCTCATAACAACGTCGAGGCCTTTTGAGGAACAAAACCCCACACCTTGGCTTGGCCCATGAGGCGGAGGTGACTAAGTTGGGGACAATATCTGTGTTAAGTAAGGTGCAGGCTGTTACATTGGTATCAGAGCCATACTGACGCAGCACGCAGGATCAAACAACTCCCGAATTGATGAATTCGCGGAAATGAATCGATGAAACAAAATGAATCGATGAATTGAAGATACCCAAGTGCCCAAATTCATTGATCTCTCGAGATACCGGATTCTAGCTATCTTCAACACGTTGATCGTGCACGATACCGTGTTAGAAGATCTACGATTCTTCGAGGTTGATCTCGCGCACGAGATTCCATGAATCGGCTTCAAGTTCGTTGATTCGAGCGCACTCGAATGTCCGAAGATGGAGAAAGGAGATAACACTCAACTTCCAATTTTAATGGTGGCACAAAGCACAAACCAAATTTTATTCAAAAATCAACTCTTTTCAATGATACAACTCACCCGCTATTTATAGGATTTTACAACACCCAGTATTCACGACTCAACAGTAATTACAACATACAACAAGTGCTTGCGACCTACGACTCAACACAGATAACACATGCACGGTTTAACAGATACAATTACAACACACGCGACTTAACAGGTATATGCGACATAAGAAATACAACAACCATACACCCATCATGCGACCTTACACAATGCGGCTCAGCGACATAGCACAGCAACAGGGATGCTTGAGCGACTTAAAGAAATCAGTAGCGACTTAAGCTTCTTCGCGACCTAAGGAATCTTCAGTGACCTAACATAGCTCATTCGCGACTTAAGGAGGAAGCGACCTACTGGACTTCATACGTGACATAAGAATCCTCTGCTCTGCTTCGCGACTTAACTGGAGAAGGAGTGACCTACGACTTGGCTGCAGCGAAGATGCTCGCGACTTAAGGTTAGGTCGGAGTTTGATGGAGATTCGCGACTTAGCGTTAGGTCGTTCGCGACCTATGCTGGAGCGCGACTTAGGGTTAGATCGTTCGCGACCTACGCTGGAGCGCGCGACATAGGCTGCTGGAGTGACTTCTTCTTCGCGACTTAGCCATGTCGATCCATCATCAGTTGAGGTATGTGCTGCATCACATACCCAGCCTGAATTGTGGTCTGTACGTGTTACAGCCACGATGCCTGGGTGGTGTTGTGTTCATGATCCAACAAGGACGTTGGTCTCTAAAGGGGGGAGATTGTAACACCCCTTTAAAATGGGAATAATAGTCCCACATCGTGGAAAAACACAATGAAGTGGGTGCTTATATACCAAAGCCTTCACCTCATAACAACGTCGAGGCCTTTTGAGGAACAAAACCCCACACCTTGGCTTGGCCGATGAGGCAGAGGTGACTAAGTTGGGGGCAATATCTACGTTAAGTGAGGTGCGGGTTGTTACATCAATTTCACTTACTTCATCCAATCAACTTTCACAAATCATGTTATTCAATAAAACATTTTCATAAATTACACAAACAAGTTTTTAATGAAAACTCATTTTTTTAATTGAGATAGTTAATTTCTTCTACTAACAAGTAACAATTATTAATCCAAAATAACTTTGTAAATACACATTGATTTTTAAATTATTCTCCCAATTTATTACATGAGATTTATGTGTTTTGAACTCTTAACTGAGTTCCATGAGATATGAGATTTCTGTGGTTTTCTTCTGAGATTTTATATGATTTTATCAGATTCAGCAAAGGAAAGAAACCGAAAAGGAGAAGTTTTGCGGCCACTTGGGATGAAAGTGATGAAGATGATAATGAAAGCACCGGTAGTGAGAGTGAAAAAGCAAATCTGTGTCTTCTAGGAGAAACAAGTGACAGCGATGACGACGAGCCAAGCAAGGTATCAAAACTTACTCACTTGCAATTACTTATATTTTTTCATGAAGTAAATGGCAGTTTTGAAAGACTTAGGGAGAACTACGCTAAAATTTAATCACAAAAAGATAGTTTGATAGAACTAAAAATGCAGGTTGATCAATTGGTTCAAAACTATAGAAATAAGAACCCTAAGTGTGATAAGTGTCCATCATCAGAAGAGGAAATAAAAAAAATCAGAAAATAAAATTAGATCGCTTGAAAATGAAATTCTGATTTTAAAGGAAAGTGAAAATACTAGGAGAGAAAATTCTATTAAAAACTGCACTCTGTTATTGAATGAAAATGAATTTCCCAAGTCACAAGTCCAACAATGGTCTACAACTTTAGGAAAATTCTCAAAGGAGAAAGATCACTAAATATGCTATTAGGGAAACAAACTGTTAACACTATTAGACAGGGAATTGGGTATACTCAATTTGATAAAGGTAGAAGTAAAACTAATTATGTCAACTCCAAGTGCACGATTTGTGGAAAAATTGGACACAATCAAAACAATTGCCGGTATAGACCCAAACACACGAAAACCATACCAATTTGGGTTCCTAATGGCACGAATATAAAATCCCTTAAAGTCAAACAAATCTGGGTGCCAAAAGGAACAAACATAGACTGTCTTAATTCTACACAAACTTGTTTTTCAAAATATTTTGTCACTAACAATCATGGACCTATAAAAACAAATAGGTCACTAAACTCTTTTCTCGTGTAGGTGTGTTGGCAGGCTAAGGAACAGCAAGAGTGGTACCTGGATTCTGGCAGTTCCAAGCACATGACGGACGACAAATCAAAGTTCCTTAGCCTAGAGAAGTACAAAGGTGGTAGAGTCACAATGGGCAACAACGATAAATGTAAAATTATCGGTAAAGGTAAAGTAGGTAATGGCACATTTACCTTAAACGATATAATATATGTTGAAAATATGCACCATAATCTGATTTCAATCAGCCAGTTATGTGATAAGGGAATGAATGTTGTTTTTGATTCTGATTTGTGCAAAATTATTGACCAATCATCAAAAAAAACATTATTTTCAAGTAAGAGGAAAGGTAATATATACTCTCTATCTTTTGATGATCTCACTCTTTCAAAATGTTTGGTAGCTAAGGATGAAGAAGAAAACTTATGGCATGGATGATTAGGACATGCTAGCATGAATCTATTAAACAAATAAAAAGAAAAGATTTGGTAAGAGGTTTACCATCTCATGATTTCAAAACAGAAACTCTATGTAAAGCATGTACTATGGAAAATTAAAAAAAAATCATCTTTTCATTCCAAGAACACTGTAAGTACTCTTAGAGTTCTTGAACCAGTTTATATGAATCTGTTTGGACTCAATGATATTGCAAGTTTAGGTGGTAAGGGATATTTTTATGTATTGGTTGATGATTACTCTAGATACACGCGGGTATACTTCTTAGCTAAAAAATCAAAAACTTTCTCATACTTCACTAAATTTACAAAATTAGTTCAAAATGAAAAAGAAGTTTCTATTATTTTGCTAAGAAGTGATCATGGTGGAGAATTTGAAAATTATGAATTTGAAATTTTTTGTGATGAAAATGGATTTAAACATGAATTCTCTGCCCTATGTACTCCACAGCAAAATGGAGTAGTCGAGAAAAAGAATCAAACCTTGCAAGAGTTGGCTAGATCTATGATAAATGAGTATGAACTACCCTTGTCCTTTTGGGCAGAGGCAGTAAATACAGCTTGTTATGTAATGAATAGAGTCATGATTAGGCCGATTCTTAAGAAAACACCATATGAACTATGGTTCAACAAAAAGCCAAACATTGCATATTTAAAAAAATTTGGTTGTCCATGTTTTATTCTCAATACAGGTGATCATCTGGGAAAATTTGAGCCAAAATCTGACGAAGGCATGTTCATGGGATACTCTTCCAGAAGCAAAGCTTATAGAGTATACAACAAAAGAACGAGAACAATCATGGAGTCAATCAATGTGAAATTTGATGAAGGCATTGATGATCAAAGCAAGGAAACAATCAAAAGCAATGTTAAAGAGGAGAATGAAAAAAATGAAAGTGAAAATCCAAAAGAAACTGCAACCGCAGAAGAAATCCAAAGAAATCTGGAACCAAAGAGATTAAAATTCAACGAAGATCATCCTTTAGAATTGGTAATAGGTAATCCTACTGTAGGTATTCTAACTCATTCCTCTTTTAGAAATTTATGTGATTTGTGTCTGTACAGTGGATTTATTTTAGAAATTGAACCAAAAGACATAGATACAGCTCTCAATGATGAGAGTTGGTTTATGGCTATGAAAGAAGAGCTAAATCAGTTTAAACGAAATGATGTTTGGATTATAGCACCTAGACCTAATGATTATCCAACTGTAGGAACCAAATGGATTTTTAAAAATAAATTTGATGAATCTGGAAATGTGATTAGGAACAAAGCTAGGTTAGTTGCTAAAGGTTATAATCAAATTGAAGGAATTGATTTTGATGAAACTTTTGCACCAGTAGCAAGACTAGAATCCATTAGAATCTTGTTAGCTTTCGCTTATTATAAAGATTTAAACTAAGACAAATGGATATTAAAAGTGCTTTTCTTAATGAAATTTTGAAAGAGGATGTATTCGTTGAACAACTTGAAGGTTTTGAAAGTCAAGAATACCCTAACCATGTATATAAACTTAAGAAAGCACTATATGGATTAAAACAAGCCCCTAGGGCTTGGTATGAATGTCTTAGCACTTATCTCCTTGAAAATGGGTTCAAAACGGGCTGTGTAGACACCACATTATTTCTATTGCACGAAAATGATGACTTTTTGATTGTTCAAATATATGTTGATGACATTATTTATGGTTCCACTAACAACCTTTTGTATGAGAAATTTGAAAAAGTCATGCAGGAAAAGTTTGAAATGAGCTTGGTAGGAGAGTTGAAATTCTTTTTAGGATTTCAAATCAAACAAAGCAAAAAAGGTACATTCATCTCTCAAACAAAATATATCAAAGAGCTTGTCAACAAATTTGGATTGAAAGATGCTAAACCTGTAAAAACTCCCATGAGCACAACAATTAAATTTGACAAGGATGAGAAAGGTAAGGTAGTTGATCAAAAGAAATATCGAGGTATGATTGGATCACGTCTTTATCTTACTTCTTCTAGACCAGACATTGTGTTCTCTGTTTGTTTATGTGCACGGTTTCAATCAAATCCAAAAGAATCTCATTTAAAAGCTGTAAAAAGGATTATAAGGTATATGTTGCACACCCCACGGTTTGGTTTATGGTATCCAACTAATGATAAATTTGAGTTAAAAGGGTATTCAGATGTAGATTATGCTGGTAGTCTAGTTGATAGAAAAAGTACTAGTGGAACATGTTTTATGTTGGGACATTCGTTAGTTGCATGGTCAAGTCGAAAACAAAATTGTATTGCATTATCTACCACTGAGGCAGAGTATATTGCTCTAAGCGGTTGCTCTGCTCAAATTTTATGGATGATACAAACTTTGCAAGACTCTGGTCTAAATTTTAAACGAGTTCCACTTATGTGTGATAGCAAAAGTGCAATTGATTTCACAAATAATCATGTACATCATTCTCGCATCAAGCATATAGATGTTAGACATCATTTCATTAGAGATCACATTTCCAAAGAAAATATTTGCATAAACTTCATTTCAACAGATTCTCAATTGGCAGACATTTTTAGAAAACCCTTTCCAGAAAATAGTTTTTGTTGACTTCGTCTCAGTTTAGGCATTTTAGAAATGTGATTTTTTATTTTTTTTATTTTTTTATTTGATCTTAAATGCCTATGTTAATTAATCTGACTCTCTATTGATTATCGAAAGGATAAATAGTGACTAAAAAAAGTGATAAGTGTTGATCTTGATCATACATTATGTCTTGAGAGAGTATATTTAGAAAATTTCTTTAAAAATTTAAACAAAATTTGTAATAACTTTGGTTGGTAAAAATTACATGACCATCTCTAGTTCTATCATATTTCTACGACAACCACTCATCAAAATCCAATATAGTATGTCAAAATGTGGTATTTAAACAGGAATTTTTTTAATTAATTAGCAATAAAATCATCCATAAGTACTCACTCTCATTTAAAAGTCCTCACGGTTATGCATGGGTGAACTACTTGAAATCTCTGATTATGTGCTTTCATGCTCATTTAAAAGTCCTCATGGTTATGCATGTATGAAACACATATCAAAATTGGATGAAATAGACAAGTTGATTCTAACCCCATTTAAAAGTCCTCACGGTTATCCGTGGTTAGAAGATGCTTGAAATTCATTTTTTTTAATAAAAATAAGGAATACTAGTAATCACATTTAAAAGTCCTAGCAGTTATGCATGGTTAGTAAGTATTTAAATTCTTGTCATAAATATACCACAAATGGACACGACTATGTTGTTTTCTATGTCGACATCACCTCTATCACTCTAAAGTGGAATATGTGCCTAACAGAGTATCTATGATTTTTTTTGAATTTTTTTTGAAATTTAATATGTATACTCGATTAGGTATTAATGTTGTATTACTTTCTATCACTTTATCATTCTTATCTAACACTATTACTCTTTTGCTGATATCAAAAGTGGGAGAGAAGTTAAGATTTTGGCAAATAAGTCATATATTTTAAGTCATTTTTTTAATTTCATATTCTCATCTAGGTTCATTTTGCATTTGCTATTTATTTGCATATTCTTTTTTTTCATGCATATGTGAAGGGGAGCTTTTTTCTAGGGGGAGTATTCAAATAGGGGGAGCTAATAGAATTCATCAAGACCAAACACATTTGATAGAGTCAAAATCTTAATATATGTTTGTTATCATCAAAAGGGGGAGATTGTAGAATATACTAGTATGTAATTTTTGTTTGATGATAATAAACAGATATATATTTGTTTAAATGTATTTTTTATTGTACTATTTTATTTTTCCACATAATTAAATAAATATTTGTTGAATAAAATATATAACTCGGAATTCTTATTTAAATAAATATTTTATTCAAACAAATTTTTAATTACAAATTCAAATAGTACAAATTTGAGCTCACACTACATTTACACATTTTCAATTACAATACAACTTCAATTACAACACAATTTTCACTTTACAGTATTACATACATATTTCACCTCGCTACATATTCACTTATCACTCGTATTTGATCTTCAACTATGTTCCAGCCTGTATCCAGCATCTGAACTATTTGCAAAATAAACACTGACGCAG
Organism: Allium fistulosum; assembly: GCA_030737815.1. Classification (NCBI taxonomy): domain Eukaryota; kingdom Viridiplantae; phylum Streptophyta; class Magnoliopsida; order Asparagales; family Amaryllidaceae; genus Allium; species Allium fistulosum. Next base: position 1,220,354,568 of record CM060902.1, read on the forward strand.
TAAAATTGAAAAAGAAACATTTTGCAGTTCACAATGAAGTGTGTGTTTTGAAAATATTGTTTGCCTCAGTTATTTGGGTTGTTCATCATCATTTATTTAATTCATCTTACGCGAACAACTTGTGACATGCATAGTGAATCACTGTATATGCCACAAGGTCGTGCACGCCAATATACACTTGCTTGTTAAAATTGCAGGGATAGGTGAGCACAAGGTCAAATCCAAGCCTAGACTGGATTCAACTCAAGTGCAAATGCAAAAAACAATCAACATGACTATAGCTCAACAAAATGTACACATGAAAATCAAAGCATACAGCAAAGTCAAGAAGCAAGCACTCGAAGTGGACAGAGCATAAGCACAACAATCACACACACACACACACACACATATACATACATACATATATGTATGTATATACATGGTGACACACAAACATACTCAACCCAGCAACAAGCACTACAAAACAAGAATAACAATCAAGCCAGTAAGTCTAATAAGCACAGTGCAGGCCAACCAAGTGCAACATGACAGCAAGTATGCACATGGAATTGGGGCAATTTAACTTGAATCAATGCAAGGGTAACAAGACCAGATCAATGAAATGACTCGAACAAAAAAATCAAAATTTATGGCTAGAAAATCAGTGCAGACCACCAGACATGTACAAAGGATAAAGGCAAGAACAGACCAGACATCAAATGCAACAAGACTTCAAATTGAACCAGATTACAAATGTAAAGCAAATCAACATGAAATCGAACCAGACTTCAAATCACAACAACACAACAATGGTCGGTAAATATGAATATGGATATGCATTCAGGCATTCAATATGCAAGCTTTCAAGCATGAACACAAGGGTTGCAACTAGACCAGGGCAGTGCATGTGACGCCCCACCTCAATACCCACGCTAGCCAAGTGTGATATCCCGGAATTTTGGCAATATCAATTTAATAATCTTTATAAATAATTAAATTGATTTGTTGATTTATTTTATAAATTGACAAGTTTATTCATTTTAAAAGGTTAATAACATTTTAATTGGCAAGTTTATTTCTTTAAAAACTAATAACATTTTAATTTGGGAATATCTTTTCTAACAATTTTAAATTGGGAAGATTTATCTTTCTAAAACTTATATATAAATGTTTTATATTTATAATGTATATATATATATATAGGTATATATATTATAAATAGGGAGTCTTTTAAAACTATGTTTTCAAATTATAATATATATGTATATATATATATATTGTGATTTGGAGTTATGTATTAAATTCAATATAGTAATTATCAAAGCTAATGTTAAAAGTATTTCCATTTAGAATATATATAATTGTATATATTGAAATGGAAAGATATTGAATTTGAATTTAATAAAGTATTTTCAAACTTTAATATTTATATAATTTGTAATTTGGAAATTTGTAATTTAACTTAATACTTTTGAAAATGATATTTATGATTTAAATAACAAGAATAATTTCTTATTTAAAAATATATATGTAAGCTTAAGTTTAAATAAGATTTAAATAAGAAGTTCATTTATTTTAATAATCTTTTCTCTTTTAAAATTCAAAATGGTTTGTAAAAATATATATATAGTTAAGCTCAATTTCTCAAGCATATATAAGTATGTTATATTTAATTGATATAAGCATAAGTTATTTTAAATAATTGTTTTTCACATTTGTATATTTATTAAAATCTAAAAGCTTAAATGATAAAAAGAGATAAATACATTATATACTTATAAATATTTCATAAAACATATAAATGTCTTAAATAAATTTATTAAAAACAAGTTTAACACTTGTAAACATATGGAAGCTTGGAATGTTTAGGTGTAAGTTAATTAACTCTTAAGAGGACAAGTGGCTATTTTCTTTGTAAATTAAAGTCATAAATAAATAAAATGAAAGAAGATCTGATTTTACTTTTCAGCTAAAATTCATCTTTCTTCATTTCTCTACTAAAAATAAATTCGAATCAAAATTCAAAGAAAAGAAGTAAAACCTGGAAATCAAAGAAAGAAATGAAAAGTTTGGAAATTCAAATCAAAAGGAGATCAAAGGCAAAATTTAATAACAGCTTCAAATCTTCAATTTCAATCTGAAGACATGCAATCAGATAAGGAAATCAAACAGCAAGATTAAAATTCAACAAGCAAAAAGAAATGCAAGTTTAAAATCAAACACATCAGCCTGGAAATAAGAATCCGCTTCTCTGTTTTATAATGTCAAGTGAGTAAATTTAAGTTTTAAAAACAGTTTTAAATTTTGTTTTCACTTTGATATGTGAAATAAAATCATGTGTTAGCCTTCATGTTTGAATTGAAATGGATGCATGCATGTATACAATTGTTTATCTCCTGTGAATAACTAGTATATGTGTATATTAGGCTCTGAGTATTTACAGAGTTTGAATCTTTCTTTTTAAAATCTATATCTCATCATATAATCACAGTTAGCCTTTGATTTGTAAATGGAAAATGATGGAAATTATGTAACATCACTAATAAAAATGAGTTCTGGAATTTATATAAAGCATTTGTCTCGAAATTTTATAATCAACAGTAAAAATGTAAATTTGATCAAAAATTTATTAATTAAATTTTAAGTTTTGATTATATAATTGAATTCAACATAGAAAACCATGAATTTTAATAGCTATATCAAGATTTTTAGATTAGTATTTCGAGAGAATTTTGGGATTTTCTATTTTGGGAATTTTGGTCGATCGGTGGCGAATGGGGATGATCTGGGTGCCGTGGATTAACTCGAAGGTAGAGGGGATGGAGTAGATCATAGGAAAAATGGAGTTGGAATTTATTGATGTGGGGGTTGGCTGCGAATCGAAGAAATAGGGTTTAACACCCTGCTTTTTGGGTGATGTTCAAACGAGTCTCGAGACGTCGAGAGATGGTCGGAGTCGATCGCGTGTCTTCCAATAGGAGCTGGAGGTCGAGAATGAACTACGGTGAGGATGGCGAAGTTTCTAGTGGCATGGATCAACGGTGACGAGCGATTTCTGGTGATACGTTTGCAAGCTGATGGGTTACAGGTTCGAATTCGTTTCTCATTCGTATCGAGAAAATTGGGTTGGTCGTACGTGAAGTCGTGATGGTATCTGACTTGTCGAAGGTCGGAGTAGTGATCTCCGACGATCAATAAAGGTGTGCACATGCACAAGCACGAGCGCGTGCATCTGGTATATGGGTTTGGAGAAGATAGCTTTGCTCGGGTTTTCGTTCGGGTGTTGTTCGAGTTTTACTCGAAGTGAGATGATACGTGGGTAGCTTCGAGTGTTACTTCGAGTTTTCTAACATTTTACCCGGGTTTTGGTGGGAGCAAGCATTATGATTTTAAAAGAAATGTTTTAATGTTTTAAAACAAAAGAAACTTGTCTTTGTAATGGTTCCTAAGTTTTAAAATCAAAGGTTAAACCAGTTTTTAATTTGTAAAATACCTTTGTTTCAAAAATTAATGTTCTAACAAGTTTTTAATATTTAAATTGATAAGTTTTTAAAAGGGTAAATAAATAGATTTTCAAAATGTTTATTTGTATTAAAGTTAATTTAATAACTTTGGAAGTTTTAAAGATTTTGAAGTCGAGTAAAAGTTTATAATGCTTTAATCTTAATTGATTTCTAAAATGTTTTATTTTAAATAAAGTTTAAATGATAAGGATTTAAATAAATCAATTATAATAAAGAATTTATCTTAAGTAATTAAGAGATTTAATTAATTAAGATAATTAATATGGGAAGATAATTAAATAGTTGGTCAATTTAATTTATTTAATTAAGATAAATGGTTTTTCTTAAATAAGATCTTTAAAATATAAGGATTAAGAAATTAGTTAGTTTAATTTAAATAATTAGTTAAATAATTAACTAAGAAATTAATTAGTGATTAATTAAAGATAATCACTTATAAATTAATTAAGTACAATTAATTGATTAAGTAATTAAGGAATAATTACTGGATGTAATTTAGTAAAGGTAAATTATTTAATAAAGTAATTAGAGGATAATTATTTTATAAAAGTAATTAAATAGAAGTAATTAAGGTTAATTACCTAGTGTTATTAATTAAATAAATTATTAAAGGATTAAGATTAATTAATAAGGTAATTAATTATTTGTTAAGGTAATTAATTAAAAATAATTAATTAATGAAAGTAATTAAGGGAAGATTAATTACTGGATTAGATTAATCAAAGGTGATTAATAATTATGGATTAATTAAGAATAATTAATTAATGTAATTAATAAAATAATTAAAGATGTAATTAGGATCATTAGTTTATAATTAATTAATGATGTAATTAAGAGTAGATTAATTAAGATTAATTAATCAAATGATAAATGTTTAATTGTAATTAACTAAAGATTAATTAAAAATTGATAATTAATTAATTGTAATTAATTAAGGGTTTAAGTAATTGATTTTATAATTAATTAATTAATGAAGTAATTAAAGGTTAATTACTATAATTGGTTAAGAATAATTAATTTGTGAAATTAATTAAAGATAATTACTTAAATGTAATTAAAATATAATTAATCAAGGTGATTAATTAAAGTGGATAATTAGAGAATGATTAATTAATTTATTTAATTAATGATTATATAAGTAAGATTTATAATGAAGTAATTAATTTAATTAATTTTAAATTAATTAAGAGATGAAGTAATTAATTTAATTCACTTTAAATTAATTCAAGATAGAGATAGTTAATTTAATTCATTTTAAATTAATTATGTTGTGATTAAGTAAATCATTGCTTATATAAGAATGGATGACATTTATTTGTCTTGAATGGATGTAATCTCAGAAATGAGATAAGTAATGTGGTGTGATATGAATGCTTGGTTGCATTATGATGGTAATATAGATTAACTATTGTGATGTTGATATGGATTACCTATTTTGTTATGAATCATTTGTTTATTTGATAATGTAATTATCAATTGTGATTTGTGAATTATCTATCTGTATGAATATAGATAAGTTAAATTGTTTAAACCTTTAAACAACTTGGCCTTAAAAGATACGTTTTGGATTTCGATGAGACCGGGATCGGGTTTCCGTATACCGGTATTCCAGGTCTGGAGACCCGAATACCACATCGATCCAAATTAACGATAGGTCGTGAATCTCAAGTGAAGATGAAGATTCAGAGTGCAAGGGTTATTGTCGTTAACTCTGAGGGTGATTCCAAAACGAGTGTAACGAGATAATGCCTTCGGTTTCGTTCGAACCCGGAACGAACTTGTATGGATTGAATGCTTTCAACACATCGTCAGGCGGACGATGAGCATTCTAAGTGATATGTTCTGATTAAAGGTAATCGTAACCTCAAGCCTCATCAACCGGGAATGGCTAAAACAGGGGAGGTGCAGCAAGGCTTCGTGGGTAGCGCCCACTGAGAGCAAGATAGATCCCTGTCTAGAGGTCCCTTTCTATTTTTCGGCTTAGTGGGTAGTTGGAACTGCAGCCAACTACGGGATTGCCTTGTTCGGGATTATCCAGTAAGGGATGGTTCCGGCTTTGTGTTGCAGGGGAGCGGGCGTACTCCTCGGTACGGTGATCTAGGCCACGTACTGTGACGGGCGGTACCCCACTAGCCCTGCCATTGATGGAAACCCATTCTTCCTACGAGACCCTACGGTTTTGATTGTATAACCCACTTTGTGGCTAGTATGCTGGAATTTAATAATGTAACAATTTCAGCTATATGAGTATTTATTTGAAAACCCTAGACCCTATTATAATATAATCGAATTTCCTATCAAAGTTTTGGTTAGCGTAAGGTAAAAACTTATCCATGTTTATGTGTGGGAAGTCTTACGTGATACCTTTTGTTTTCAAAGGTTTTTCAAAGTTAAGCAACTTTTAACCGTTTACTCACACCAGACCCATGTCTGACCCAAGTGTTTATTTTCTGTTTTATTAAACTCTTGGGTACTCAAATTTGTATGAGTAGTCAAGGGATTCAGGTTAGCCTTGACGAATTCTGGAGGAGATTGGAGCAGGAGGCTTCAGCGTGTAGATATATAGAGTTTCCGCTGTGATGATGTATTGTATGGATGTAGTAGTGTTGTATAATAGACAGAATTTATAACTGTCTATTTTGTGATGTAAGTTGTGTACTCTGATGTATATGATACTATGTAATATCATATGTGATATATTATATTTCATTCGTTCCGCTGTGAGATTCAGATGTGTTGTTGTTCTCTCTTCTCTTCTTTTCTTCTTCTATCCCTTTCTTTCTTAATAATGATGCGTTTTCCTGGGCATAGGAAGCCGGGTCGTTACATTTGGTATCAGAGCAAGGTTGAGTGAATACCTAGGCTCTGAAGTGGTGTCTATCTTGAGAGCGCGTAATTGTTAGTTATATAAAAATGGTTTTATATTGTGTTAATTGATCGGTTGAGTGGTATATGGATTCTGGTCAATACGAGTAGCTAACGTTATTGATAGGGATCTCTAAACACTTGAACCAGGCCAACGGACACAATATTGTTTTAAAGAGGTAAATGAAATAATTTTACCCAGAAATAATTTCTATATAAAAAGTATCATTTTAAATATATATATATATATATATATGTATTTCTACCTATTTGTTGGGTTACCTGTTCGGGTTTTCCAATATGAGTTATAAAGGTAGATAAGGTGGTGGTGTATGTAACACGACTACCAATGGTTGGAGTTTGAATGTTGAGGTTGGAAGTGTATTTGTCGAGACTGTAGACCCAATACTGTCTCAAGTGAGCTTTGTTGTGGTGTAAAGATTTCACCGACCTCTGAAGGAAACCTGTTAAGGTTTAGAGTTTATCTTTGAAATTGGATGAGCAAAAGCGAATGATGGTATCTTGGTAACTTCTGGAAGAAGTAGCTGTGTGGTGAGACGCAGTGACTATGGATGTTTCCGAAGATGTTTCTTCTGGAGCAAGTTTTAGGAAGTATGTCTGTTTCGGTGTTGTGGTTGAGTTCAGCATGGTGTTTCTGTTTGGTTTGAGGTCCGAGTTTCTCGAAGAGCTTTGTTTTGAGAAGTCTTTGGCATCTGTGTCAGCGGTGCAACTCGGAAGTGTTCTGTGTGTTGGCAGGAAGTTTCTGGCTGGGTAGTTTTTCTGAAGGTGGAGTCCAGAAGCAACAGAGTGAATCCATTTCTTCGATGAATTGGATGGTTAAGTGTAAGCTGTTCTGATTAGTGAAGAGAGAACAGTTATCTTTGGAAATTAGGCCGGGCTGATCGCAAAAGTGACTTGCGATTGTTTGAGTGTTCTCTTGGGTTATTGGAGATTGAGATTCTGTATCGATTTGATTCGTGGAGTTACCTGTGATTTAGCTTTGTAGAAGGATGTCTCCTAGAGAAGAATTTGGTGAAGCAGCTCAGGATTCTTTGGAGAGGGATTGATCAGTTCTAATTTTCTAGAGGGGATTCTGCTAGGATGTTTTGACCAAATGGAATGGAGTCGCTAAGATTTTATGGTATGGTGAACTGTGGATGATCAAGTTTGTGCTCGAGTTTCTCCGACGGCATTCTCATCTGTTCAAGATCAGAGTTGTGTAGCGAAAGCAAGATAGCAGCTATTTTAGGGTGGGAACAACCGGGAGTTGTGATTTTCTTGGAGTAGAGGATTTCTATAGGAAATTCAAGTGTATCTCTAAGTTTGAAGGAATATTCAGGATTTGGAGATAAGATTGTCAAGTGCAACTGTTTGGCTATTCCAGAAAGGAGAAGTAGTTCGAAATGCTCTAATGTTGTGGAGTAGAGTTGTGTTCTGGATTTCGGTGATTTTTGGGGAACCATTTTGTTGAGTAGGATCCAGAAATTGATTTGATGTTGGTCTAGATTATTTCAAGAGGCATCAGCAAGAGTTAAGCTGATCAGGAAGGATGAAGTGACTCAGGATCGTCAAAAGAGTTAAACAGTTAAGAATGGATGGAATTTGGAATTTGAAGTTGAAATTTGGATATTGTTTAAGTTTTCTCCAATCAAAGGAGATATAAGATTTGGAAAAATTGGAGAGTGAGCTGCAGAAGTATTATGAGATTTTTCCTATGTTCCCAAGAGGATTAGTTCTTTGATCTATAGGATTAAATGGCCAGTTCGGATAACTGGAATTCATTTTATTTCACGTATCTCTGAGGGAATACGTGTTTGATCTGTCATTGGTTATGGGATCGGCAGTTCAGAAGGATTTGGTAGTTGAGATGGTTTTGAGTTTAGTCTGATATTTTGTTCAGATTTGTAATCTAGATGGGAAGGAGTTCTAGACTATTGTAGATAGTTAGTTAAGATCCTGTAGAACGAGTATCCCGGTATATATATATACTTGGGGAAACTCGAGGAAATTCTATCCAGAATTTGTCTGGATAGTTAAATTTGTTTGATTAAATTGTTTGCTATGATTGTTAGAATATGATTGATATGTATGGTTGCTGTTTGAAATTAAAATTAAAATTTTGCTGGGTTATTAAATTATCTTTGCTTTTAAATTTCGGGGACGAAATTATTTTAAGGGGGGAGGAATGTGATATCCCGGAATTTTGGAAATATCAATTTAATAATCTTTATAAATAATTAAATTGATTTGTTGATTTATTTTATAAATTGACAAGTTTATTCATTTTAAAAGGTTAATAACATTTTAATTGGCAAGTTTATTTCTTTAAAAACTAATAACATTTTAATTTGGGAATATCTTTTCTAACAATTTTAAATTGGGAAGATTTATCTTTCTAAAACTTATATATAAATGTTTTATATTTATAATGTATATATATATAGGTATATATATTATAAATAGGGAGTCTTTTAAAACTATGTTTTCAAATTATAATATATATGTATATATATATATATTGTGATTTGGAGTTATGTATTAAATTCAATATAGTAATTATCAAAGGTAATGTTAAAAGTATTTCCATTTAGAATATATATAATTGTATATATTGAAATGGAAAGAATATTGAATTTGAATTTAATAAACTATTTTCAAACTTTAATATTTATATAATTTGTAATTTGGAAATTTGTAATTTAACTTAATACTTTTGAAAATGATATTTATGATTTAAATAACAAGAATAATTTCTTATTTAAAAATATATATGTAAGCTTAAGTTTAAATAAGATTTAAATAAGAAGTTCATTTATTTTAATAATCTTTTCTCTTTTAAAATTCAAAATGGTTTGTAAAAATATATATATAGTTAAGCTCAATTTCTCAAGCATATATAAGTATGTTATATTTAATTGATATAAGCATAAGTTATTTTAAATAATTGTTTTTCACATTTGTATATTTATTAAAATCTAAAAGCTTAAATGATAAAAAGAGATAAATACATTATATACTTATAAATATTTCATAAAACATATAAATGTCTTAAATAAATTTATTAAAAACAAGTTTAACACTTGTAAACATATGGAAGCTTGGAATGTTTAGGTGTAAGTTAATTAACTCTTAAGAGGACAAGTGGCTATTTTCTTTGTAAATTAAAGTCATAAATAAATAAAATGAAAGAAGATCTGATTTTACTTTTCAGCTAAAATTCATCTTTCTTCATTTCTCTACTAAAAATAAATTCGAATCAAAATTCAAAGAAAAGAAGTAAAACTTGGAAATCAAAGAAAGAAATGAAAAGTCTGGAAATTCAAATCAAAAGGAGATCAAAGGCAAAATTTAATAACAGCTTCAAATCTTCAATTTCAATCTGAAGACATGCAATCAGATAAGGAAATCAAACAGCAAGATTAAAATTCAACAAGCAAAAAGAAATGCAAGTTTAAAATCAAACACATCAGCCTGGAAATAAGAATCTGCTTCTCTGTTTTATAATGTCAAGTGAGTAAATTTAAGTTTTAAAAACAGTTTTAAATTTTGTTTTCACTTTGATATGTGAAATAAAATCATGTGTTAGCCTTCATGTTTGAATTGAAATGGATGCATGCATGTATACAATTGTTTATCTCCTGTGAATAACTAGTATATGTGTATATTAGGCTCTGAGTATTTACAGAGTTTGAATCTTTCTTTTTAAAATCTATATCTCATCATATAATCACAGTTAGCCTTTGATTTGTAAATGGAAAATGATGGAAATTATGTAACATCACTAATAAAAATGAGTTCTGGAATTTATATAAAGCATTTGTCTCGAAATTTTATAATCAACAGTAAAAATGTAAATTTGATCAAAAATTTATTAATTAAATTTTAAGTTTTGATTATATAATTGAATTCAACATAGAAAACCATGAATTTTAATAGCTATATCAAGATTTTTAGATTAGTATTTCGAGAGAATTTTGGGATTTTCTATTTTGGGAATTTTGGTCGATCGGTGGCGAATGGGGATGATCTGGGTGCCGTGGATTAACTCGAAGGTAGAGGGGATGGAGTAGATCATAGGAAAAATGGAGTTGGAATTTATTGATGTGGGGGTTGGCTGTGAATCGAAGAAATAGGGTTTAACACCCTGCTTTTTGGGTGATGTTCAAACGAGTCTCGAGACGTCGAGAGATGGTCAGAGTCGATCGCGTGTCTTCCAATAGGAGCTGGAGGTCGAGAATGAACTACGGTGAGGATGGCGAAGTTTCTAGTGGCATGGATCAACGGTGAAGAGCGATTTCTGGTGATACGTTTGCAAGCTGATGGGTTACAGGTTCGAATTCGTTTCTCATTCGTATCGAGAAAATTGGGTTGGTCGTATGTGAAGTAGTGATGGTATCTGACTTGTCGAAGGTCGGAGTAGTGATCTCCGACGATCAATAAAGGTGTGCACGTGCACAAGCACGAGCGCGTGCATCTGGTATATGGGTTTGGAGAAGATAGCTTTGCTCGGGTTTTCGTTCGGGTGTTGTTCGAGTTTTACTCGAAGTGAGATGATACGTGGGTAGCTTCGAGAGTTACTTCGAGTTTTCTAACATTTTACCCGGGTTTTGGTGGGAGCAAGCATTATGATTTTAAAAGAAATGTTTTAATGTTTTAAAACAAAAGAAACTTGTCTTTGTAATGGTTCCTAAGTTTTAAAATCAAAGGTTAAACCAGTTTTTAATTTGTAAAATACCTTTGTTTCAAAAATTAATGTTCTAACAAGTTTTTAATATTTAAATTGATAAGTTTTTAAAAGGGTAAATAAATAGATTTTCAAAATGTTTATTTGTATTAAAGTTAATTTAATAACTTTGGAAGTTTTAAAGATTTTGAAGTCGAGTAAAAGTTTATAATGCTTTAATCTTAATTGATTTCTAAAATGTTTTATTTTAAATAAAGTTTAAATGATAAGGATTTAAATAAATCAATTATAATAAAGAATTTATCTTAAGTAATTAAGAGATTTAATTAATTAAGATAATTAATATGGGAAGATAATTAAATAGTTGGTCAATTTAATTTATTTAATTAAGATAAATGGTTTTTCTTAAATAAGATCTTTAAAATATAAGGATTAAGAAATTAGTTAGTTTAATGTAAATAATTAGTTAAATAATTAACTAAGAAATTAATTAGTGATTAATTAAAGATAATCACTTATAAATTAATTAAGTACAATTAATTGATTAAGTAATTAAGGAATAATTACTGGATGTAATTTAGTAAAGGTAAATTATTTAATAAAGTAATTAGAGGATAATTATTTTATAAAAGTAATTAAATAGAAGTAATTAAGGTTAATTACCTAGTGTTATTAATTAAATAAATTATTAAAGGATTAAGATTAATTAATAAGGTAATTAATTATTTGTTAAGGTAATTAATAAAAAATAATTAATTAATGAAAGTAATTAAGGGAAGATTAATTACTGGATTAGATTAATCAAAGGTGATTAATAATTATGGATTAATTAAGAATAATTAATTAATGTAATTAATAAAATAATTAAAGATGTAATTAGGATCATTAGTTTATAATTAATTAATGATGTAATTAAGAGTAGATTAATTAAGATTAATTAATCAAATGATAAATGTTTAATTGTAATTAACTAAAGATTAATTAAAAATTGATAATTAATTAATTGTAATTAATTAAGGGTTTAAGTAATTGATTTTATAATTAATTAATTAATGAAGTAATTAAAGGTTAATTACTATAATTGGTTAAGAATAATTAATTTGTGAAATTAATTAAAGATAATTACTTAAATGTAATTAAAATATAATTAATCAAGGTGATTAATTAAAGTGGATAATTAGAGAATGATTAATTAATTTATTTAATTAATGATTATATAAGTAAGATTTATAATGAAGTAATTAATTTAATTAATTTTAAATTAATTAAGAGATGAAGTAATTAATTTAATTCACTTTAAATTAATTAAAGATAGAGATAGTTAATTTAATTCATTTTAAATTAATTATGTTGTGATTAAGTAAATCATTGCTTATATAAGAATGGATGACATTTATTTGTCTTGAATGGATGTAATCTCAGAAATGAGATAAGTAATGTGGTGTGATATGAATGCTTGGTTGCATTATGATGGTAATATAGATTAACTATTGTGATGTTGATATGGATTACCTATTTTGTTATGAATCATTTGTTTATTTGATAATGTGATTATCAATTGTGATTTGTGAATTATCTATCTGTATGAATATAGATAAGTTAAATTGTTTAAACCTTTAAACAACTTGGCCTTAAAAGATACGTTTTGGATTTCGATGAGACCGGGATCGGGTTTCCGTATACCGGTATTCCAGGTCTGGAGACCCGAATACCACATCGATCCAAATTAACGATAGGTCGTGAATCTCAAGTGAAGATGAAGATTCAGAGTGCAAGGGTTATTGTCGTTAACTCTGAGGGTGATTCCAAAACGAGTGTAACGAGATAATGCCTTCGGTTTCGTTCGAACCCGGAACGAACTTGTATGGATTGAATGCTTTCAACACATCGTCAGGCGGACGATGAGCATTCTAAGTGATATGTTCTGATTAAAGGTAATCGTAACCTCAAGCCTCATCAACCGGGAATGGCTAAAACAGGGGAGGTGCAGCAAGGCTTCGTGGGTAGCGCCCACTGAGAGCAAGATAGATCCCTGTCTAGAGGTCCCTTTCTATTTTTCGGCTTAGTGGGTAGTTGGAACTGCAGCCAACTACGGGATTGTCTTGTTCGGGATTATCCAGTAAGGGATGGTTCCGGCTTTGTGTTGCAGGGGAGCGGGCGTACTCCTCGGTACGGTGATCTAGGCCACGTACTGTGACGGGCGGTGCCCCACTAGCCCTGCCATTGATGGAAACCCATTCTTCCTACGAGACCCTACGGTTTTGATTGTATAACCCACTTTGTGGCTAGTATGCTGGAATTTAATAATGTAACAATTTCAGCTATATGAGTATTTATTTGAAAACCCTAGACCCTATTATAATATAATCGAATTTCCTATCAAAGTTTTGGTTAGCGTAAGGTAAAAACTTATCCATGTTTATGTGTGGGAAGTCTTACGTGATACCTTTTGTTTTCAAAGGTTTTTCAAAGTTAAGCAACTTTTAACCGTTTACTCACACCAGACCCATGTCTGACCCAAGTGTTTATTTTCTGTTTTATTAAACTCTTGGGTACTCAAATTTGTATGAGTAGTCAAGGGATTCAGGTTAGCCTTGACGAATTCTGGAGGAGATTGGAGCAGGAGGCTTCAGCGTGTAGATATATAGAGTTTCCGCTGTGATGATGTATTGTATGGATGTAGTAGTGTTGTATAATAGACAGAATTTATAACTGTCTATTTTGTGATGTAAGTTGTGTACTCTGATGTATATGATACTATGTAATATCATATGTGATATATTATATTTCATTCGTTCCGCTGTGAGATTCAGATGTGTTGTTGTTCTCTCTTCTCTTCTTTTCTTCTTCTATCCCTTTCTTTCTTAATAATGATGCGTTTTCCTGGGCATAGGAAGCCGGGTCGTTACACCAAGGGCACTACGATGTAGTGCTGTCAACTAGCACGGAGAATAAGGCTGTTGAGGAGCGACCATCCATGTAATTGCTTATCACACGGTGGCTATAAAATAATCTTCAGAAACAAACATAGAAATAAACATAACACAAATCAGTCACAGACATCCATATCACAAAGGCGGAAGAAGATATGAATATATAACTAACACATGAAAGTGTACATCAAAGTAGTGGTCAAAAAGATCCACAATAATACAAAAGAAGAGCAACACGTGCTATACCAAAAGAATACAACTATGAGTCCATATCTCAAGTGTATACATCAAAGACTGCTAAACTAAATAGTTAGCCAAAAGTCAGAGTAGCAAATCCCGGGAGGAAGTCAAGCAGAAGCACCTGTAACATCTCGGTCTGACCCGAGTATTATTTAAGAAAATAATAAATGGATCAGTCTAATTATAAATATCAGATGACATGATATAAAATAAAAGATATGGCATAAACATAAAATATCCATACTGACATACTACTATAAGTATGAAAATGATGATTAACAAGAGATCAACCGATGAGAAATGATCAATATCACAAGAATCTTCTCAAAGATCCAAAGAGGGAATCATACCCTAAACTTGTACTCATAACAAGTCAATGACATAAAAATCCAGAAATCAAAACAAGAAATCCAGAAATCATAAAAAGGGAAAGAGGCCTATCACATGATGGTCCGAAGGCCATGGGGAGCTACCCCATATGTGTGAGTCGGAATCACACAGATTGAGGTCTAGGCTAACCAAAAAGCAAAAAGGTATGTGTGAGTGGAATCACACAAGTGGTGTCTTGCCTAACCTCGCAAACAAAAAGGTATGTGTGAATGGAATCACACAAGTGGTGTCTAGACTAACCTTGCGGACAAAGAGATATGTGTGAGTCGGAATCACACCACTGCGGTCTAGTCTAACCTTGCAAACAAAGAGACATCGCACAATTGCTAGTCTAAATCATAAAATGATCGTCATGATCAATGAGAAGTGTCAATCACACCAAGCTAGTAAATATATGAGTTTAGCTTCATGTCCCATAACCACTTGCTTAACTTAAATATTTACGAACAAGCTGTAAATCTTCACTAGGAAATTGTCACAAAAAGGGTTCAATCGAACAAGTCCAAGAGCTAACCGACGAAGTAAACGCAAGCGTTTCATACCACTCGTTTTACTAAGTCATTTAAGTCGATTTCTCATTCGAGTGAAGTAAAGGCTTGTATATACTAGTAGATTGGAAATCGGTTTGAGAAAACGAACTTTTGATATTTAAAATAGTGTTGAAATTGCTTTGATGAAAGAGTTTTGATATTTAGTACTAGTATTGAAACCTTCATATATCTTTAAAGTGACAAGTCATAAAACGATTGTAGAAACAAATCAAATCACATCAATTCACGTTCGAAGACATGAGTAAAGTCCAAAGAAGTCAATCCCAAAACCATCAAAGTAGAAATTCTGATAAATGTTTTTCAGATAAGATCCCCAACGCAGAGTAATACGGGGTTCGACCTAATGAAGGCAAGCTGGTCCAGCGACCTAAGTGGGATGCGACTTAGTGGGGCATAGGTCGGAGACGACCTACGACTTAAGGTCAAGCGACCTAGTGAAATAGCAGGGGAAATATTAGGTCGGAGACGACCTACGACTTAAGGTTTAACTCGCGAACGACTTAGCACTTGCTTATCTCGCAACGACTTACGACTTAGGAGGGTATACGACCCAACGACCTAAAGTCGATACGACTTAACGACTTAAGAGGGTTCACGACCCAACGACTTAAAGTCGATACGACTTAACGACTTCAGCTCAAATACGAGCTACGAGCTAAGGTCTATACGACCTAACGACTTATCCCAGTACGACCTAAGCCAGGACGAGGTAGCAGAAGGCAATGACTTAACTCTTAACTCGCGCACGACTTAGCACTTAACTCACGAACGACTTAGCACACCCAGAACGACTTAAGGCCTGGAACGACTTATGCTCCATGTGACTTTTCAACGCGAGCGACCTACGACTTAGGCTTAACTCGCGAACGACCTAGCACTTCCAGAACGACTTAAGTGCAGGAATTTTCCAAAACGCTGAAAATTGGAGTTTTTCACCAATCCAAACCAAATGAAGATATTCATACAAATGCAATAGGGGATCATTCCCAACAGCCCAATGACATCTTTAGGCAAGATGTGAGATCAAAAATCTCACCTTTTCACTAAAATGGATGAAGATGGAGATTGAAAGCAAGGGGAAGCAATCCAAAGCTTGAATCCACTATCTTCTACTTGAATTTGATGTTGAATCTCGGATTTGCAGTAGAATTTGTGTTTGGAGTTTTAATTTCCACTTCCCACCACCATTTTTGACAAAGCTTGAAGTGTTTTGATAGAGTGAGGAAGAGGGTTGGGCTGAACTAAAGGGGTGCAGTCCAAACCAAAGTCAAAGGCGGGAAAAAGTGTCGAAAATTTCACTATCTCCAAACATATCGAAGTTTACACTAAAAAAGATCGCAAACGTCATTTTGAACTCAATGGGAGTGGTCTCGAGTCCTAATTTGGCCGTATCCAAAAGGTAGCTTTTCGGACTAACATCCGACTAACGATAAAATATTTAAATATAAAATCGACAAATATGCGGGTTGTTACAGTGCACATGTACAAAGTGGTGCACCGGTTCTATAAACATGAAACAAAGGAGACTTCAAGGCATGAGCACACATAATCGAGGTCAGAGAATACAAGTGCACATGTACAAAGTTTAGCGTCAGCTCACACACATATATACATACATATATGTATGTATATATATACATGGATACATCATGTTTAGATTACTAGTACAAGGCATCAAGGCTAACATCCAAGACTCCAAGACCAGAGTAGTGGATACAACAAACAACTCAAACCCGAAACATCAAGCAAGATACAACATGAACATAGTTCATCATTATTGGATAACCAACAAACAGCAAAGCACACAAAGGAAACTCAGAGATACAAACACCAACAAAACAGTTCAACAAGTTAACGTACACATAAGCATCCAGGTCGCAAATGTTCTAGGTAAAGGAAACAAGCATCTGCAATACCAAAGACGAAGTCAACAAGTCAAGGCCGAGATAAAAATCAACATGGGTTAAACATATTTTAAGATATTTCAGAGAAATTGATATATTCGCAGGTATATCAACCGATTAACAAGTCGTAGGAGAAAAGAACGGTACGATTCAAATCAATTCAAGCAAATTCGAATTCATCATAAATATATGGAGTAACATGTATAAAGTGAACAAGTTAGAATTCATCACAATCATTCAATCAAAAATCGAATGGCCGAGCAAAGAAATTGAAGAATTCAAACCAAAATATACAAAACAAAATCATAGGGTTTCGATCCCTATAAATACCAAAATCATCATCGGCAAAAAATCATCGAGCTCGAGTTCGAGTTCAAGTAAATCAACAAAGAAAATAGAGTAAGAATCACGTACCAATTTTCAAATCATCTTACTCGACTCATTGAACCGACCAAGTGTATTCAAAGCAAGGTGATTGATCGACGAAGTAGTCAAAGTGAAAACATCTCTTTAATTGATCAATTGGAATTGGCGCTTCGATCAAAAGGAAACCCTAATTTCTTAAGAACGAAGAAAAAAAAATCGGCCAGATTAAATAAGAGAAAGAATAACTATTCTACCATAGGCCACACTAATTTTAGTTGGGTCATGCATTTCTTTATTTAATCAAGTTTATTTTGGGCTAAAATTGTATTTCGGGTTTCTATTTTATTGTAATTTTATTTTTAAATTGTTAAACCCTAGTGTTACATAAGTTTCGGACTACGAGGCGTAGTTCGAGAATTTGCAACTCAGTGGTTGAGTTGTGGCAAGGTTTTGAGCTTAGAGTTAGGTTAATCAAGTTAGCGGGTATCGCAAGTTTACGTGTTTTTGTAAGCGTCCGATTACTTAATTTCTAGTAGAAACCTTGGGGGCAGCATGTAGGAAATTTTTTGCCGAAGCTAGGTAAAACTGTGTGTGATCTTTACTGTATTACTTTCTGTTTTTATTTTTATTGCTGCATTAATATTTAGTAGACCCTATTCATCCCCCCTCTACGGTGAAAATGATCATGCAGAAATCATTAATACTATACTTTACACTAAAAGACGACGAGGTAGACTTATCTATTTATAAGACTCAAGAATGAAGTGTCTACGCAAGGCTTGATGCAACCGGTGCTCAAACTTACCTAGCTTCACACTTAGGCGAGGAATAGTTGAGTTGGAATGTCGAAAACGAGTTAAGCGTATGAATCGTGATTTGAATAAACAATTGGTTTGACTAGATAACCGATTAGTCAATTATCAAACTTGACTTAATACTAACTAAGGAAGTTATCGAAAGGCTTCATGATTTTATACCAATAAGAACCCCCGGGGAGGAGTATTTAAACATCTCAAGCTTTTGCTTACTTTTGAAAGAACTAAAATTGAGTTAGCCGAAAATTCATCGAATTAATTTTGGAGAGACCGGGATCGATAAGTGTTTTACTTATCGAATACCATTTCAAAACTAGTATATGAGTTCTATGTTTTGGAAGTGGTTGTGAAGTGAAATGTTATAGAGTTGAACTATCAATTCTAAGGTTAAGTCCAAGGGAGAGGTCGGCGTTAACATTTCAAACAATGCTATCGTGTAGGACTGCCTATTCTAAGGAGTATTCGAAAGAGAGGATGACATTAGCATTCGTCAGAAGCCTTATGCGGGGTAACCTATATGAAGGTTCAAGATCTGTTCGAGATGCTCGAATCCATGTAGTAATTCGTGGTCTGTTCGAGATGTAGGAATACATTTGGGGATTCATGTTCCGTTCAAGTGATGAAGACTCGAGAAAAAGAGAGAGAGATGCCGAACGTAGCCTCGACATCGTAAATGACTAAAACCAGAGATAGGATGCATAGCCATTGGGAACGTAGCATTTTTGCAATCCCAAGGGTGTAGGAGCCTCTATCTAGTATTACTTACGGACATGCATGCAGTAGCGATGTATTCGGAACCACGATAGTCTGGGCATGGGCCAGTTATGTATTTCCTATAGTACATTCCTTAGAAATGTAGGTTGCTCGGAAGTATGTCTCTGATTCTTGCGTAGGAGTTTGGATTTGGCTAGATCCAAGGAGATCTCCATGGAAAATCCACTATGCGAACGCGCCTTAGCGGTATTGATTGTATACCTATTATTGTTGTGGCATTCACACAAAAACTATTTGATATGATTTATTGCTACACTCTAGACATTATTTATCATATCGCTATATGTTAAACTTAATGAATGGTTGGTTTCTTTGAGGGAAAACCATTATCGGAATCAATACGGTCTTAATGGTTACTATTACTTGTTCCTTATTTCTTGAGTTTTGCACGCTAGTTTGTCAGACTAATCCAGAAGTTATTTTCTTATAATGCTTGGGTCAGCCCCATGTATGTTTCCATATTAAGCTACAGACGCTTTGGAGCTAATGGAGAAGAGCTGAGGGATTGTCTTCCGTAGTATTCTTATTTCCACTGCATTTTTGTAGTGTATGTATCGGCTTTGTGAGGGTAGGTAGTTATAACTGTACAGGCTGATGATAATACTTAGGTTTTAGTAACTCTAATATTTCTGTATTCAGAGTGACCCTTTGTACTGTTCCTTTGATATTACATATTATCGTTCCATTGTGAGATTCTGATATTGTGTTCTTCTTTTCTTGTCCTATTCCTAATCTTTTATTTTTACCCTAACTTTATGTCTTTCCGGCACTTGAGTGCTTAGCACATAAATACCGTGGATTTATTAATGTCGACATTCGATGGTCGAAAAGTCGAGTCATTACATTAATAAGATTAAAGAATTAATGATTTAATTAAATAAGTTAATTAATTAAATATATATATGTGTGTGTATAATATATAATGATACATGTTATGTTGTCTTGAATTGTTTAAGAAAATATGAGTATACATTTGTGTATAAAAGAATTTTCAAAATTAATAAAATTTAATTAAATTGTTTAATTAAATAAATTAATTTAAATTAATTAATAAATTAAAATATATATATAAGATATATGTGTATTACTATAAAGGTTATAGATATATATTCAATATAATATGTTATAATTGAATAATATAATAATTAATTAAAGTGAACTAATTAAATAATATCTAGTTAATATTATGTTATACTCAAGTATTATATAAGTTAAATAAAGTATAAAAGTTATAATAATAAAACTTATATAATGTAAATGTATAAACTAAAGGTGGAACATAAAAGAAACCTTAAACAGACATAAGGAATAAATACATATGTATGGTACATATACCGTGATTTCTTAAGTGTTTGACACTTGAATCACAATGGTATTTCATAAGAAATACATTATTCCATATGTCAATATCACTCAATTAAATATATTAAAGATTATGAATCTTTAGTATAAATGTTATTTATTACCATTTATATACTAATAAATTACTTGTATACTCTCTGGTTGTTGAACAAACACAAGCTATAGGTGTTATGTGTAGTAGTATTAATAAATTGAATATATGAGGTAAGATAACTATATGTATTTGTTGAGAAAACTCAAGTTACATATACTATAAATAATCCATCGCAAAATGGTAGGTACAAGTGAATACTCTCTTTGGTTTGTTAAGAAAACTTAAGGTCAAAATGAGATTAGGACAATGAACCATGGCTTAGGAATCAGGTTAGGAGTCGTATATAATAAAACCAATAAAGGTTATCCATCATTTGTGGGGCTATGACTTATTGAATAAACTCAAGGTCGGAATCCCAAGACATATGTGTCCTAACGCCCACTAGTAAAGCCGAAAGACTTCTATGTTTCATCGTAGGATTTGGAGAAACAAAAGACTAGTGGGAGCCTTATTAGAAAAATAAAATGGTAACATTTAACCTTTCTAATATTGTAAGCACGCCTGCTATATAGAGTTATAATAATCTGCATTGATAAATTTATGCAATAAATATAACTGACAAAATGTTTATCAATTAAAATATGCAAAGGAACTGAATTAAATATTAACAAAGAAACATTAAATATACTTACCAATAAATTTTTGCATGTTGACCCATGTAAGTGCCGAATCATACAATCGCTAAATACATTAATAATTTGGTCACTAATGAGTTTACTTGCTTGAGACTATATTTTGTCTTCAATGAGTTTCGAACTCTAAAAATGCAAGAATATGAACATTTAATCCATATGCGATCACAAATAAATGGTATATGGTGAACGGTCACAGTTTATAATGTACGAAACCTTGACGAAATTAGTTTATTGAAATAAGCAAGTAAACTATAGTGAAGATCGTGTATTCAATATGATTAATATAATAATGATATTGCTGTGTTAAATGTAACACTGGATCAAAGGCTACAAGATAGATCTAAGAATTCGATCACTGAAATGTCAGTTTGATTAGTTTACATAAAGTGCAATTTATTTTATATCCTTAAAAGTTGAGTATGACCAAATATGATTTTGTAAAGAGTTCGTTATGATATTGTAGTAAGGTTTTTCTTTGAATGTTCGATCGTTTAAAAGAAATCGAATGTATTTGTAGATGTAACCTAAGTCACAGTTGGGATGAAGAGAGTGAATGGTCACTTCTGCTTCATAAAGAAACATCAAAAACGAGAATTGTAAAATAATAGTTGATACTTAACATTGGAATGAGAAATATGATTATTATTCCAAAGTGTATTTTCATATAGAAAATTGTTTTCAATGAGATTTATTTCCTTGTATTTAAGATATTTGATCTAAAAATTCTCAACCATAACTGATAGTAAATGAAATAAATAGCCTATATTAAGTGGTTGAATATAACTTTATATTTCATATGCTAGTATAATAACGGCGGAAATAGTTTAAGCATGCCATATAAACTTATCGGTCGCATCAAGTTACTAAAATTATTTTCGTGAAACATACTAAACTTTATTTATGAAATACAAATTATTTTTGTGTATTGACTAAAAAATAGACATAATTTTATTTCAATATGAATATTATGACTATTCGTTATAAAATAAAACTATAATGGTGGTATTTGTGATGCGTTGGAAAATACAGAAGTATCCAAATTTATTTGCAATTATTTTGGAATTATGGACTAAGCCATAGTTTGGAGAAATAGTTCTTTGATTATATGATTATGAATCATATGGCACTATGAAATATGTCTAAAAAAATAAAGGGCAGTGCATACATTTGGTGGGAGCGATCATAAGAGTTGATGAACTCTTTGGATTGATACATATAGATGTATGTAATCATAAGTCTAGTAATACCTAAATGTTTCCACATACTTTGTTATATTCATTGATGAGTTATTACCAACATGAGCATGTGCACTTGATACACATGTATTATGTCTATGATAAGCTCATAGACTCTAAATGGAAGTAAATAAAATAACGTGCAATAGAAAATAAATTTGATTCGATTTGATCAAATAGGTGTGTATATTAAAAAGAGTTCCAAACGTACCTAAAAATGAATAAATATTCAGTCTCAAAAGTTACTCCTCCTAGTGACACATAATGAAGTATCGATAAGGAGTAATTAATTATGAGTGAAGTTGAATTAACTTCTCTCTATAAGGTTGTGTACTTAAGAATAGTACATAAGATAAAAACTAATTTCATTTAAAGAATGGTTTACAAAATCATACAAGAAAAGAGTTTACAAGAAACCCCAACATATCCTAGGCCAAGGAATTGGTGGTTTGTGCGAGTCGAAAAACTACACGTGATAATTGTTCATGGGGGATCTGATAGAGTTAGGGGTATGCCCGAGGGGCAATTATATAATTTGTTACATATATCTAACTCATTGACTATTTTTGTTTGAAATAAAGGTGTTTTCTTTCTATTATTTACTTGATATAATGTGCTATATTAATTAATTTATTTAACTAAAAGTACATTCAATAGAAAATCAATAAATGGTATGTTCTATGATAATAGTTACAAAGTGTTGTAACTGTGAGTAATTTATCACAATAAAAATAAATATGCCATTTTAAATATCCCTAGTCAAGATGTATCGAGATTGGATATCGATATATCTGTTTGAGACTAGAGTATGTAACACTCTCCAAATGTTGGACACTGTATTACTCATGATTGTTAGGACACTAAGGGGTTACATACTAATAGTTATTGGAAAACTATGGAATGGCTCAATCGATAGTTTTCTGTTGGTTAGTATAATTAAGGTCAATTAGAAAATATCGATGTGACTAATTTACATAGTTCTCATGACTTGAGAATATCATTGATCTTTAATGTGAAAGTTCTTCTTTGATTATAGTTAAATCATGGCATTATAGTTAAATCATGGCATGATGCCCATCGAACGACTGTTGTTCGATCGAGTGGAAGCATTGGAAGTGAAACACTATTCAAGAGAGGATTCTCTCCTTAGTTATATATGGTTAATATCACGGTCAACTGAAGTTAACTCAAAGTCAAAGTGCAACAACCCATATTTTTAGGCTGCTTTGAATATTTAAATTTTGGATATTTAAATATTTAATTGATTTATTTTATCGATGAGGTGGAAAACTCAATTTTCGCGAACGGACTTTTCAGGACTTAGGATTATTTCCATTGGGTCCGGGTGTTCCGAGCGAGCTAGAATGAGTATGAGCATCAATATATTTCAACTGTTTGTTTTCGAGTTAGAAGGTCGAGTATGGTTCATAAATAGAGCGAATCGAAAAGCTAACTTTTGTATAAGTTGGAATTAGTTCTCGGAAATAGTTCCATTGGGTTTGGAATAGGGTATTTTGCGTGGAACACCAGTGAGCAAGCTTCGATTAGAGTTCGTGATTTTTGGACGTGAATAATGTTGGAGAGATATCTATTTAAGGACCTCAACCCCTCTCATTTTCCCCCAAACTCAGGAATGAAACCGAAGCCGCCTGTAATAACCCGTATTTTTAACAGCATAAAAATATTAATTAAATATGGTTTTTGAATAAAGTTGTTAGCAAAAAAAATTTAAGATTTTATTGATAAAAATTAAATTATAATATAAGGTATGGACTTAATTTAAATTTCTATTAATGAGATATGTTTTGCAATAAGGTAAGAATGATAACATATGTTAATCAGTATTTTAATGACATTGGTTTGAACGAAATAAATGACCGCCTGAATGTAAATTTCGAATTGATTGGAATAATAAATATTAATAAAGAATAATAAATGTTTCTTTATTAAAGAAGAAATCATATGCTATTTATTTGGAATGTTTGTTAGCCGAAAGATTTATCATATGAATAAGAAATCAATTATTATGAATAAGTGTTAAATTAATAAAGAATCAAATGAATACGTTTAGTAAAGTAGTGTAACAACCCGCATATCTATCGATTTTATATTTAAATATTTTATTTAAATATTTTATCGTTAGTCGGATGTTAGTCCGAAAAGCTACTTTTTGCATACGGTCAAATTAGGACACGAGACCACTTCCATTGAGTTCAAAATGACGTTTGCGATCTTTTTGAGTGTAAACTTCGATATGTTTGGAGATAGTGAAATTTTCGTCACTTTTTGGCTTAGGACTTTGGTTTGGGGCTGAACACACACTAACTCAGCCCAACCCCCTCATCTCTTCATCACTTCATCAAATAACATGCAAGCTTCATCAAAAATGGTGGTGGGAAGTGGAAATTAAAACTCCAAACTTAAATTCTATTGCAAATCTGTGATTCAACATCAAATTCAAGGTGAAGAACATAGATTCAAGCTTGTGGTTGATTCTTGCTTTGCTCTTAAGCTCTCCAACATCAATTTCGTGGAAAAGGTGAGATTTTTGATCTCACATCTTGCCTATAGATGTCATTGGGCTGTTGGGAATGATCCCCTATTGCATTTGTATGAATATTTGCATTTGGTTTGGATTGGATTGGCGAAAGACCCAAATTTTTAGTGTTTTTGGAGATTTCCTGAGCTTAGGTCGTTTTGCCTCCATAGGTCACCCAGAACTGTAGCTCGTTCGCGTTGAAAAAGTCACGTAGTGTTAGGTCGTTCGTGAGTTAAGTCTTAGGTCGTTTGGCCTTTATAATTTTAGGTCGCGCGTCTTTAGGTCGCAAGTTTTAGGTCGCGTGTCTTTAGGTCGCGAGTTTTAGGTCGCGCGTCTTTAGGCCGCGAGTTTTAGGTCGCGCTTCTTTAGGTCGCGAGTTTTAGGTCGCGTGTCTTTAGGTCGCGAGTTTTAGGTCGCGCGTCTTTAGGTCGCGAGTTTTAGGTCGCGTGCCTTTAGGTCGCTCGACTCTGTTAAGTCGTAGGTCGTTGGACCTTAAGTCGCTCGCCTCCCTTAACTCCAGTTAGGTCGCTTGGCCATTGTGTTAGGTCGCGTGAACCCTTAGGTCATATGACCTACTTTTCCTTAGGTCGCTTGACCAGCTTGGCTTCACTAAGTCATACCGTTTTGACGGGGCGCTGCCCCGCACCCCGCCGTGGGCGCTGCCCCCTGGACTCCCGCGACCTGACCGGGCAGGTCGAACCCCGTACACCCCTTCGTAGGCGATCTTATCTGAAAAGCATTCAACAGAACTTCCACTTTGATGCATTTTGAGCTGATTTACTTGGATTTTGTTCACGTCTTAGAATGTGAATTTTTGTGATAGATTGTTTCAACAATCGTTTTATGACTTGTCACTTTAAAGATATGAAGGTTTTAATACTAGTAGTAAATATAAAAACTCTTTCATCAAATCGATTTCAACACTATTTTAAATATCAAAAGTTCGTTTTCTCAAACCGATTTCCAATCTACTAATATATACAAGCCTTTACTTCACTCGGATGAGAAATCGACTTAAACGACTTAGTAAAACGAGTGGTATGAAACGCTTGCGTTCACTTTGTCGGTTAGCTCTTGGACTTGTTCGATTGAACCCTTTTGTGACAATTTCCTAGTGAAGATCTACAGTTTGTTCGTAAATATTTAAGTTAAGCAAGTGGTTATGGGACATGAAGCTAAACTCATATATTTACTAGCTTGGTGTGATTGACACTTCCTGATGATCATGACGATCATTTTTGTGATTTAGACTAGCGATTGAGCGATGTCTCTTTGTCTGCGAGGGAGACTATACCCCGTTTGTGTGATGTTTCGCCATCACATATGTAGGGTAGCACCCTACGGTCTTCGGGCCATTCCTGTGTGAAAATTTAATGGATAGCTTCCATGAGATAGCTTCTCGTCATGTGTTTTACGCGTAGGTGAGTTTTCATACTCCCATTCATGTGTTAGGCCTCCCCCCTTTTTATGTGTTTTCTGGATTTCTTGTGATGATTTCTAGAATTTATGCTTCACCAATTTTCATGATTTTCATTGATATGGTGAATTTATGTGTTATTGAGTTGTTATGAATACAAGTTTAGGGTATGATACCCTACTTTATCTTTGAGAAGATTCTGGTGATATTGATTAATCTTTTGTTGATTATCATTTACATACTTATAGTAGTATGCCGTTAGGGTTGTTACATGTTCATGCCATATTATTTATCCTATACATTATCATCTGATATTTATAGCTAGACTGATCCGTTTATTATTTTCTTATAAATAATACTCGGGTCAGACCGAGATGTTACAGGTGCTTCTGCTTGACTTCTCTTCAGGATTATTCTGACTTTTGGCTAACTACTTAGATTAGTAGTTTTTGATTGTACGCATCTGAGATATAGACTCTACGTTGTGTACTTATTCTTTTGTATAGCACGTGTTGCTATTCTTTTGTATTATCGTGGATCTTTCTGACCATTACTCTGATGTACACTTTCATGTGTTATATATATTTATTCATATCTTCTTCCGCCTTTGTGATATGGATGTCTATGACTGATTTATGTTATGATTACTTCTATGTTTGTTTCCGAAGATTATATATAGCCACCGTGTGATAGCTTTGTGTTTGTATCGGTATGTCGGATTTCCTCCTTAAAAGATATGCATTCTATTCTATCTGACATATCGGTGCTCGCACAAAGAAGTTACATGGATGGTCGCTCCTCCACAGCCTTATTCTCCGTGCTAATTGACAGCACTACATCGTAGTGTTCTTGGTTAGCGTGGGTATATAGGTGGGGCGTCACAAGTAGTAAACATATGTTTATTTGTTTGAAATGCATTTTAGCTTATAGATTAATTATAGGGATGAGAAACTATTATTTAGTAAGAAATGTATAACTCCTGTTTGTATCCAATAATGTATGAATATATTTAAATTACTATTAGATAGGAAATAATTGTTATATTTCTCTTTACATTTATTTATTCCATTTTGATATTCACCTTTGTAATCAATTGAAATTAATGTAATTGAATAATTTCAATTAATAAGAGAGAGAACATTAAATTGCAAACTAATAGGTGTAATTAAACGTAGCTTAGGTTTTGTGAAAACAAAAGGAAAGTTTGATTTAATGGAAAGAACATTTTTATCAAATAAAGTGAATGTTTCATTTGTGAATATAAGTTTAATTTCACTAAAATTTAATTTTGTTGCACGTTTCTAGTTGGAATATTCGATTTATTTAAATATTCAAACTTAATTTGAATTTAATTTATAAAAAAAGGGTAAGAAAACAACTTGAATGTTAGGTTAAAATTTTGTTTTATAATAATTAGCATGTTTACATAGGAAATTTATTTCGTTCCAAATTTGAATGTGGAGTCCCGGTTCATCTTTTATTGTGTGTAGCGGTGGTCCCCATTACGTTAATTGCAGTGTTTAATTTTATGTACTGTGTACTAAATAAAGATATATAAATGTGTAAATTTGAGTGTGTTGGGGATAATAAAATAGGTTAAAATGAACGTTTTTAAATTTGAGTATATTAGACTTTTGCTTTCCATGTACAGTCTACCTTCTCAAATTTAAATCAATTCTCTCATTTATTTTATTTTATTGCTTTCTTTTATTAAATACATGCCTCTTTTGGTTTTCCATTAAGTTTTATTTATTTACACGTGAACCTTGCCTTGAAACGTTTCCTGTATGTTAATGAAATTAATTGAGGTAGCGCACGTTTAGCAATTTTATACCACAAGATTTGCTTGCCTTGTAAACATGTCTTCTCAAATTCCAACGTGTGTCTTTCATCCTTTGTTAATTACCTGCACGTTAATCTCTTTTCATTTTGAAAATTTACATCTTCTTGAATCCTTCCCTTTCATATTCCAATTTCTAAACGTGCTTTACTCTTATTCATTTCCTATTTCATAAATCTCTTCCTCTAACTTTCCATTTCAAAAACATGCTGCCATTATTTCTGTTGCCTGAAGTTTTTCTTTCTCTTCTAAAAAAATGTAAGCAACTTATTTTTATGAAGCCAATCTTTTCCATTTGTTTGCAAATCCATTTCCTAAAGCCTCCTTCCTACATGCGTGAGCCATCCTGTCATTTTTTCCGTTGATTCTCTAGGTTTTAGAAACATGAGCTGACTTCAAAATTCTTAACGTGAGTAACTAATTTGTTTTAGTGTACATATTTTTATATTTCATTTTTCATAATATTCTTATAACTTTAATATCTTCCGCATTTGAACTCCAATTGATGCGTGGTTTCTTCCATTGGACTCGTATCGAAATTCAGGACAATCTGGAACTGGTTTGCTTGAATTTGGAGACTGTTCAAATTTCGGGTTTATATTGGATTTTAAATGGGCTTTAAATCAAAGGTGAATGATTTAACCCACTCACGCAATTCTAAATCTTCTTATGTTAGCTGAATTAAAATTAGGAAGTGATAAGAATTTTATTGATTACTGTTTGGTAATTTAAATTGTCATTTCAATTTAATTTGGATTTTATATTGAATTAAATTGACATTTAAATTAATATTGAGATTGAATTGCTAGTTAAATACCTAATATTGATAACTAGTTAATTGTTATGATTTATTGGGTGATTTGGATGTTGACTGTGATGGATGTCTATTTGTTGACATTTTGGATGATTGGATGTTTATTTATTTTTATATATCCATGTTATCACTCTGTATATTAAGTGACAACATATAAACTGTTATTTGCATTATTTTGAATAAATTAAGAAATAGGTTGAAATGATATATACCTATGACACTTTGATTTGGATTGAAATGATATATATCCATCCTTGAAATTAAAATTAAAAATAAAATAACTGATCACTTGGCCATAGGATAGAAAATTATATACGGACACCGTATTGGTTAAATTAAATGGTTTTAAAATCTTGAATTTGGATTTTGATTAAATGATATTATTTTAAAGGAAATAAATTTTGGATTTTTTTGAATTGAATTATTTCTAACTCAAGCTTTGAAATGTTGGAATCGAAATTGGTTAAAAGAAATTGTTTTAATGAATTAAAATTGAAATGTGAAGCTATAATCGATATATGACTTTAGTTTTGAAAATTGATTATTGTTAAGTTTGAACCCTAAATTGAACAATGAAGTTTAAATTGATTTAAGGGGTTTGAATTAGTAAATTAAAATTGGACTTGAAATCGATATGAATCGAAATGGTTTAAAATAAGG
The DNA here is from genome assembly GCA_030737815.1 of Allium fistulosum. Lineage (NCBI taxonomy): Eukaryota > Viridiplantae > Streptophyta > Magnoliopsida > Asparagales > Amaryllidaceae > Allium > Allium fistulosum. Next base: position 1,220,384,192 of record CM060902.1, read on the forward strand.
ATTGAATTGCAATTTTAAATCATTGAATTGAATTGTTGAATCAAATTTTGAAGTTAAAAATGAATGTTTTGAAAATTGAAGTTAATTCAAATTGAAATCGAAATCATTTTAAACTAAATAGAAATTGAGTCAATTGAATTGAAAAATTGGAAATTGAGTTTTGTTGATTTGAAATTTGGACATGGGTCCATATTTTTTGAAATGGAAAGAAACAGTTTGGATTGATATTATTTTCAAAATAAATTATTTTAGTATAAACTGTATAAAACCTATTTTTTTAATACTCAAATTATTTTGATTTTCCAAACTATTTTACTATATAAACCATTTTATATTAAACTATTTTAAATCTCTAAACTATTTATAACTATTCAAGCTATTTTCTAAAAATTTCAAACTGTGCAAGTTGGGATGCTTATATTTAAATCGTTGATTTAAATGTGAATGTAATTAAATGAGGTTATAACCTAAGTTGGAATTTGAAATGATATTTTTAAGTGAAAATGATATATATTGAGTAAATATGGTATTTTGAAACGAAGTGATATTTTTAAAGTGAATATGATATTTTGATATCAAATATGAATCTTTTCGAAATGTAAAAGAACCAACTGATGTGAAAAATGACGTTTGGTTGTTAAAGAGACCAGGGTCTCTTATTGGCATACTCCCTATCAATATTGGAATCACTTTAACAACTGTGTAAGCGGTGGATATCCAGAATGAAGTGGTTAAATTGGAGGCGTTTGCTGAATTTGACGAAAGAGAACGGTGATGGATGACCCCAACACTTGTGTCAATTTGAAATGACTAAAACATGAGCCATACCTAACCATTGAGGCTAGCTACCTCTAGTGACATATGTTCTTCATATTACTATATTGATTTTGACTTGATTGGTACACCTTGATTTGATTATAGGATGGATGTTCGCGGTGGGCCATTAGGGGTTACCACCAGTCAGGAAACGCAAAACGGTAGTATCCTACCTTCGGCATCGCCTCACATGCCTTGTCATACTTTTATCCTTATACGCCACCACTACGACTTTGTTTTAGTGTTGTCTTATCACAGCGCCTCTGTGGCTACCGATGTTACTGGTGATGCTACTAAGGCAAACTATAGGACAATGCTTAAAAATATTTTAAGCGGGATCAATGTAAAGCCTTAACGCTATTTTAATACTTTACTGATAGACATTACATATGTAACGTATCTTACTACATATAGATGGTTTGACGGATCCTTATGAGATGGAAAATCCCATAACATCTCTTAAGTTATTGCACTCATGTTGCACACTTGATAGGAGATGTAAAACCCCGTAAACATCTCTGAAGCTATTACACTCATATTTACTTGTTGTTGATTTAACTTTCATAAGAACTTTTAGTTCTGACTCGAGTGCCTTGTCTTTTCATAACGCTCGGGTCAGCTGGAGCATTTCAGTGTTTGAAGACATTATTTCTAGAGGACGAAGACAGAGTTTAGTATATTATATTATTAGTTTTATTCCACTGCATCATTATTGGTATGTTGTTGTTTGTACTCTCATTATGTTGTAAAAAAAATTGTGTAATCAAATGTACATTGTAAAACAGCTTCATGAACTGTTTCTTTTATTATTATATTTTGTCATTCCGCTGCAAGATTCTGTATTTTGTTTCTCTTATTTTCTCTTATTTTCTTATTAAATCCCATTGATAATACACCCTTTTGAATGGTTTGAGTTAGACATGTGTGGTTTACTGTCGATTTAAACCGTCCAAAAAGGTGGGTTGTCACACCACCGAATTGTATACCCCTCCATCCAAAGGCCATAGTTCATCGAAATTACTAGGGTTGTTTTTAGGTGAGGGGTCCAATTAAAAAATGACACGGGATGGTGAGACGAAGAAGATGGTCGATGGGATTGGCTCGTGGTGGCTGAAGGCGACCGAAAATGGAGTTCGACGGCGGTGCGATTTATGGGCCAGATCTTCGTCTACAGGCGACGTTACGTGGTTATTCTTAGGTCGTTGGGTTCGTCAGAGTTTGGGGGTGTCGTGATTGAGATGCGGCAGGCTCCAATAAACAGTGGTGGTGGTGGTTCGATGACGAGCGAAGTGAAGAAGGGTCGCCAAGGTTCTAAATGAAGTGACTATGGGATTAGGGTTTTCGATTTGGTAATTAATGATGTAATTAGATAATTAATTATATTATTTTATTCATAAATCTTATACTCCCAATATGTAAATTTCCTAATTTCTATATCCTTTGAGTTGACAAACCATACATGTCCAACCTGAATTGAATGAAAAAATGGATCTTTAAAGGTAAAAAAGAAAAATAAACAGAACAGAATCTCACTCGAATGGAATAACATATATTATTGAACAATAATATTTATAGAGGAAAATTCTAAAATACATAAATTAGAGTCTATTCTAAGCTCAACTAGACAGTTATAAATATTTATCATTACAAATGCTGAAAAATAAACAAATAAATATAGCGGAAGTGGAAATGGGAACGGATGACTATCTTCAGGAAATCTTCAGCTCCATCCAAATACTCCAAGCTAATCCTGAACTACTAGGCTGCCTGGGAAAAATTAGGGCACCTAGAGTTTAAGGAAAAAGGGAAAATAAACTCTGGCTCAGTCATGGGACTGGTGTGAGAAACTCAAAATACAAATGTTTTGAAAAGAAAATGTATGTCGTAAGACCACACCGCACATAAACACGGAACTGGTTTTTACCTTATGATAACCAAAAACATTTGCTACGTAAAATCATATGATGTTTTTTAATGACATTCTTTGAAAACACTTTTCAAGTAAATATATTCAAATAGTCGAAATTGTTACCATTACTAAATTCCAGCATACTAGGCTCTATAACAAAATCTCGAGCTCATATTGGAGAATGGATTTCCAACAAATAACCAGGTGAAGGGTCTACCTTTCGGCAGTACATCTCTAGAGGAATGTACCAAGGCTACAAAACATCTGCACCTTTACTAACACAAGACCGGCCTACCTCTTCCTAGATAGTACCGAATATGTCATCACCTCGGTCGTTACCAACCTATCCGAGAGCTCTCTTCGCATACACCACATTAATTTGAAACCCAACATCATAGCAAGAATAAATATATCCAGAAGGGGATGATCATACCCTAATGGTTGAGAACCATGTAGCCTTGCTGCATCTACCCTGTATTAGTCCTTTCCGGGTGAGAGGCCTATGGTAGCGATTACATTTCACATAGAACATCAACTTTCCACTTTGAATGCCACAATGTCATTCCATAATCACACAACCGATTTCAACAAACGTATAACTTCGGAGCTCGTACGTCTCAGGAAAGGTATTAAGCTAAGAAAATTTGCCTTCTCCGCCACCAAATAGATGATACATTTATAAAGATCAATCAATGTGATTTTTAAATGCAATGTCAGACATTCGTCCATACAAGTTATCCAGGAATAGGACAAACTGAAGGCACTCTTCTACCATATCCTATTTTGGGAATCACCCCTATGATCAGTAGCGATTAGTCCTTGCAAATCGAAGATTTTCATAACAGAGCACTACTGCCACCATAATATATGATATGGTAAATTTCACCGAGGGTCTAGTGGCAGGTAGCCCTTCATCATGATGGTCTTCATCTTTAATGATCTTTGTCGTTAACATGTTTCACTTCGAGTAAATAAATTGGTTCAAACTGGTTTTCAGATAGAAATCATCCAAATCCGACCCCGGTTCCTTCAAACCAACCATCAAAAAAAGATGTTAAGTGAATAAGGAATTATTTCTTTGATTTATTCATTTCTTTTTATTAAAATATCTCATGGAGATATATATCTTTAAAACATTTCTTTTTGGTATATACAGAATAATTAAACCTCACTTTATCTTTGGAAAATTATTTATTTAAATTTTAACAAAGATTTCTTAATTCCAAATCAAAATTTTGATTGAGTTAAGACCATGTTATCTTGGATGTTAATCCAAATCAGTAAATATGAAGTGAGCAGAATCTATAGAAATTATCTAATTCTACTCAATATCAGTTCCCACATTCAACAAATACTATGGGCGGAATAAAGGCAAAATCACCTTTTAAATTCCACAAATAGTACGAGTTCCCACTTCGGGCTTTAACACCAAGTATAAGAAGATTATCGCCATAAAATCCAATTTGTTTAAATTTGGAAAATTTAATCTTTTATACTTAACTCATTTCTGACATTTCAACCTTATCTATCCCTCGCCCAGGAGAGGCCAGGTGAGACAGGGCACTGGCTGCTCCTAAACATCTCCTTAGTTTAAGAACCTCACCCAAATCTCACGAATAGAAAAATCCAGTCTACTCGTCGGCTTTTAGAGGCAAGATTAAATCACTTGATTTTTTTGACAACTTTACTTTAAATCATTTATTTAAACATTTTTAAATAAATTATAAAACTTCCAAATCATTATTAAAACACCTAATAATTTATTTGAAAATATTTGTAAAAGATTTGGAAAAGAATCGTTAAGTATAAAACCATATTTCAAAAGTTATAGAAAATTGCTGCGAAAAGTGTTGCGAATGGTGCTTTTTAAGCTATATTGATTAAAATGACTTTTCTATCATTTGGAAATTCATTTTTATAACTCAAATTACTTTTACAACATTTTAAAATATTTTTTAGAATTTATTTCATATTTTTAAACAATTTTAAAATATCATTTTTAAATAAATCCCTTTTTGGATTCTAAACTGCAAAACCGCGATTTTTCCAAAAACTTGTTTTGTTTATATTTCAAAATCTACTTATCAAAATCTCAATTTTATTTCTTTATTTAAAAACTATGGATATAATAGTTTGGAAAAACTCTTATCTCGAATAATCCCGAGCTATATTCCATTCTACATATTCGTTTGACCTTCACGGCGCGAAATCGCGGACTACCGTTACGTGACATGCCTATTTTTGACTAAATTTTCAATATTCGTTTAAACTTTTCCAAAATGCTTTTAAATGTTCATAAAACATTTCTAAACCATATTAAATCATTTTTAAGAAATTTAAACATTCCATATACATGATTTCATTAAATAAAGGAAAGTGATTTTCTTTGTGCTTATCAACGTGTATTAACGTGACTTGTATATATATTCAATAGTCATATTGAACATCCATATTATCATATTCAAATATAATAAACAACCATCATTAACAATCATATCCAAACATATATATCATCCAATAATATATAACTATAGTTTAGGAGTTTTCTCACTTTTAGTTATATGTTGCTAATTACTTTTTCAAACATTCATCAACCAAACATCCAAAAATCATTAGCATCCAAATAGTTATGTTAAATATTTATAACTACTTATAATGGTTTAAAGTTAGAGTTCTCACCAATATTCAAACCGTTTCACTTCCTACCGACATTCAAACTAATCCACACTTCAATAACTACTTCATACTCCATTTAAACATTACCAAACAACTTCTTCTTCCTTCCAAGTGCTCGGCCAAGGCTTGAGATGGAGGTTGGCCGAAAGTATAGAGAAGAAGTAGTGGATTTTTGACCTTGAATTTTCAAAACTAGATTCGCAAAATAGGTCATCTTCTTTCTGGTTTTTGACCCTCTTACTCTCAAAATTTGAAAAAGTTGTTTAACTAGAAAACTGTTGCAAATTCTTTTCTCTTGAATTTAATAAAAATAAATCACTTGATTTCGAGTTTTTTTTAGGTAGATACGATCTAATGAAGAAGAGGTATTCTCGAGTTGACAAAAATAAAGCTCGAAAATGCACTGTAAAGAAGTGGAATTTTGACATAGTTAGTCTCAAAATTGGGAGAAGAGCTAAACATGAAAGTTGTAGCCATTGGAATCTACATGGTTTGAAAAAAAAGAATTCCCTATTTCGTTTTTCTTTGAGGAAGTTATGGCTGTAAGAAAAGAGGTAAAATATGAAAATAGTGAGTTTGGTTTTGAGCTGAACGGATATCAATTTCATTTTGTATATTTTATATATATTTTGACATTATTTATTTCTTATTTTTTCTATGGCTTGGAAGCCATTAGAGAGGAGAGTAAGAAGATGAAGAAGCTTAGAAAAAGAGAGAAGAGAAGGTGTAATGAAAGTGGAGAAGGAGGTGGGTAGTTATACATGAAGTTTACACACAAAAGACCTTAATACCCTTACCTTAAAATTCATTTCTAACCGCACATTAAATCCTCCTTTCCAATACAAGATTAGACTCTTAAGTACTAACATTTAATGAGATGAGATGTTGCTTTGTACTTTGTAATAATGATTTTTGAGATTTTACTTACTTTATAAGTTTTCAAAAGTAAACTCTCTTTTTCATTTTGTACCAAATGTTTATGTTTTCAAAATGTGTATTAATATGTGTTAAATTATGTTAACAACGTTGCAGTGATTCGAAATAACTTCCGTTCGACGAACGGTCGAAATTCCGAAAAACGATCGTCAGTCACATTTTCAGATTTTAATCAAACTATTTATTTATGTAAAAAAAACTTGAAAATACGTTTCTTATCATCTTTAATAATTAAAATAAGTTTATTTAAGTTATAAAACCATATTTAATAATATTAAAATCCAATTATAAAAATACGACGTCGATTTGCCAAAATGCGATGAAATTTGTACATCTTTATAAAACAAGTTTATATTTTAGAAAATCATTATAAATTCAATTACTATTATTATCAAATGAATTCGACATGGATTATATTTCAAAAATAATTTAAAACGGTTATTTGAGTATATACTTAACTTTATCAAAACCCACTTGTGTCGATTTCATAGAGACAATTCAAAAATCTTTTATTTTGTAAAAAATTATAAAAATAAGTTCACCATTCTTATTTATCACATAAAACATGATTATGTAAGTTTGAAAATTCTATATTTTAATATTTAAATAAATTAAATATTCCATTTTCAAAGTGGTAAAATTACGGGTCGTTACACAATATCTATTTCATACGTGGTCAGATTTAGACATAGTTAGTCGCATTGGACTCGTATCAGTGATGTCCACATTTTGGAATTGGATTGGTTAAGATTGGAGCTAACAAAATTTGTGGTAAAATCGAACGGCATTCGATTTTAGACCAAATCAGAACGCAGAAGCGATAACTGGAATTTTGGTGAATTGAACTCACCTCTTTGAATAAATCAGTATATTATATAATAAATTATAGTTATTAGTTTATGTTTGGTTGAAATTATTGGTTGATTGGTTAAAATATCCACTTTGAAAAGCAATTAGTATTTAAAATTGAAATAGAGGAAAAGTTGTAGAGAAATTCGGATTTCCCAAAATTATGATTATTAATTTCCAGTTATATTCTTGTTGTTTTATTTCAGTTGTATTCCTGTTGAATAGGTTATTAACTGCTGAAATTTGACTGTGTGGCCATATTGGATGTGACACTTACACTTGTGAAAAGTTAAACCTTTTTAGTGAAAAAGGGAAGTAATAACATTTGTTAAGTGCTATTGTAACGACCCGTATTTTCACGGATCGGAACATCGTAAAACAATTGACAATTGGTCGCATTGCTGTTAAGTCGTTTCAGAGGTTGGCAGAATTTTGTTTAAGTCCTAAGTCGTAGCCGACTTAGGGGTTTGGTACGAGTTAAGTGATAAGTCTAGGCGAGTTAAGGACTTAAGGAATAGGGGCGACTTAAGAAACTGACCGAGTTAAGTAATAGAGCGACCTAAGTGTTGACGACTTATAAAGTTAGCAAGTTAGCGACCTAGTGGTTAGCGAGGTTAAGTCGTTAGACGACTTAAGAAAGTTAGGTCGTAGCCTAGTTGAGTCGTGGTGTTGCTAAGTTATTAAGTCGTGTGAGTTTAGGTCGGCTACCTCGTTAGGTCGGAGCTGTTGTTAAGTCGCGTGTGTTTTAGTAGTTAGGTCGTAAGCCACCTTTGTTAGTTAAGTCATCCAGACGACTTAAGTGTTAGCTCGTTTCATGAGTTAAGTCGTAGGTAGGCTGCTGTGTTAAGTCGTGACCGACTTAGGAGTTAGCTGCTAAGTCGTTTAAGTTGTTAGACAAGTGAGTTTTTGGGTCGGCTAAGTTGTTTAGGTCGTATGGGGTTAAGTCATAACCCAGTTACCTGTTAAGTCGAAGGCCCTGCTTAGTTATAAGTCGTAGGTTGGCATAGAAGTTGAGTCGTAAGTCGTCTGGGATGTTAAGTCGGAAGGTTATAAGTCGGAGATGACTTAGGGAAGGCGGACGAGTTAAGGAGGAATTCAGCTATAAATACTCGTCCATTTTCTCACTTTTTGGGATCCGGATTTCGAAGCGACGAAGTGCTGCCATTTTGAGAGCTCGACTTCTACACTTCTTTTCTCCACTCTAATCTAGTGCTTCCTTTCATCCAAATCGAAGATCAAGATTGAAGATTCAAGAGCGTGGATTGAAGATCTTCATCCTTTGAAGTGAGATTTCTTCGTTTGAAGTAGATTCGTGCTAGATCAAGCTAGATCCTTCGCTGTCCAGATCGGAAGCGTGTTGATTTGGGGTTGTTTAGGTGATTTGGTGAGTGGTGATTATCTCTCACACGGATCCAAAGGAGTATATCGGATTGTTGGCTCGATTTGGTGTTAAAATAGTGATTTCCATGCATTTTCTTCATCCTAAGTGTAGATCCATATAGATCCATAGTTCATGATGATTTAACAACCATTTTACTAAGTGTTAGCCTATACAAGTTCATTCATCAAGATTGTAGAGATATTGTTCATGTTTTCATGCTTGTTAGACTTTCAACTCTTTAATTACGAAATTGCCATTATTGTGATAATTGTTTACTTAGATCATATTTGAATGCTTGATTGTTTGGATTAATGTTTGACTTGGTTGATTGCTATGAATTAGATGATTGATGATTTGATTTAGACCAAAGATGATTCAAAGGCTAAGGGAAAGGCTCTTGAATTGGGAAAGCTGCTTGTGGCATATGTAGCGGGATGATGAAGCTCTTATGCATAGATCTGATGATGTGATGTTGAGATGAGGCTTTGCGAGGATGTGATGAAGCGAGGCATCATGTGATGAAGACTTGGTTTAATCCAGACGGGATCATCCCAAGCATGTTGATAACTCGGTGAAATGGTTCGAGTTGGGGATAATGGATGGTTATGGAAATGGTCGTCAAGGAGGATGACTAGGAGGCTTGGGTCTCATCGTTGTTGAAGGTTCTAGCATGCTCTAAGAAAGAGTACGTTTGGGCAGATTCGATAGTCCCAACGACCAACTGTTGATGGTCGAGTACTCTGGGCAGATTCGATAGTCCTAGGCACGGGTCACGATGACGTGCGGGAGTTATGTCTAGAACCGGGGTTACTATTAGCCCTTGACGGACGGCTGAAAGAATGTGCCGGTCATTCAATTAACGGTGAAACCGAAGCAGTGATAATAGTGATAGCCAGAGTCATGGATGTTTGGTTGTATCGTCATTCGATCTCAAGAGCGGTATTTTTTGGGTGCTTATCTGATCTTGGTTTAGGCCTTGGGGGTTTGTACTTGGAAAACATCGCCCTTGACTCGAGTGATAATTGCTTTACTTTAAATTGTATGCTCTGCTATGTTTGCTTCTGCTTAGTGTGTGTCTGGGGGCTATCACTGTAGAAAGAGGTTGGAGTGGGAGGGTTATATTCCTATTCCTTTTCCTTTATGCTCTTTTGGTATGTTGTTAGTTAATTTACTGCTCACTAAGACTGTTGTCTGACTCAAGGCTTTATGTTTTAATTCTTATTGCCTTGGGTTGTTCGTCCATTTTGGGACGGGCAGACTGGGTAGTAGGTGACAGGTGCTGTTCTCTTCTCACGATGCTGATATCGAAGACGAGCTGGAGGGTTGCATATTATCTTCATATTATATGTACTGGATGTTCCGCTGTTTGTATAATCTCTGAGTGTTATGTAGTGAGGCTTGATGTATTGACTATTTGGATGCTTGTATTCAACTATTATGGAGTTTTATATGATGGCATTTTATTCTGTAAAGCTTCACTATACATATGTTCTATTGTATTTTGTCCATGCGCTGTGAGTAATACGATAGATTCTGTTGTTTTATCTACCTTGACAATCGTCCATGGTCGCCTGGCACACTTTACAGCGCACTTCCTCTAGTTTCGATGCAGGGGTCATGGGCGGTCGTCACATTTGGTATCAGAGCATTGGTTAATCGATTTTACCCAACGCTCACCGATGTAACTACGTATGAGAGACGTAATTGTATTTTGATGGATGATAACTATATATAATATAGTAGCTTAGTAGAGTTTGAGTCCTTTATGCAGTTGTTTCTCTAGATGTTCTGATCATTCCTTTTTGTAGATATTGAGAATGAGTCGAAGAGGGAGACCAGCTGCTAGGGAAGGCCGTGCTACTGAAGGGGCTGTTGACTATGCAGCTATGTTCGAAGCTATGATGACTTCGATCATGAGAAGGATACCAGTTCCGGGGACAGCAGTTGATGTTGGAGTACAAGTCCAAACTCCAAAACCAGTGGATTTTGCTAAGTTGTGCAAGGATTATACTGCTCTTGGAGGGAAGGTTTTCTTGGGAACAGAATCAACTATCGAAGTCCAGAGATGGATAGATGCTTGTAGAAGGATCTTTGGTGATTTGGGAATTGATGATGCAACTAAGAGGAAGTTGGCATCAAGGCAGCTTCAAGGGAGAGCCTCTGATTGGTGGAACTCTATTACCATCAATACTCCGGAGGAAGAGATTACTTGGGAGCAATTCCAAGCCAGATTTGAAGCTAAGTTCATTTCTACAGCTCAGAAGTCTGTTCTGTTCAAGAAGTTTGTGGAGCTCAAGCAAGGAGGGAGACCAGTTCTTGAGTATGTTTCTGAGTTTGAAGCTTTGTCCAAGTATGCCCGATCGTATATTGAATCTGCTTATCAGAAGAATGAGAAGTTTGTGACAGGCTTGGATAGTTATATTGGGAGACAGTTGGTGGATCATTTGGACGATTCATTTGAGAAGCTTGTGGAGAAAGCTCTCAGGCATGAGAGTCTGTTTCCTAAGGAAGGATCTGTTGTTGCTGTGACCAGGGAAGAGTCTAAACCTCAGCAAGGTGGAAACAAGAAGAGGAAGCAACAACAACAGAAGGGTAAGGATGGCCAGAAGAAGCCGAAAGGCGAAGTGACTTGCTACAATTGTCAGCAGAAGGGCCATTTCTCTAAGGATTGTAGGAATCCGAAGGTGCCAATGAAGTGTCACAACTGTGACAAGCCAGGGCATTTCAGGAAGAATTGTCCAGAACCGAGGAGGGACAAGCAGATTGTGCAAGCTTATGCTTTGGGAGCTGTTCCGTCGTCTTCGAAAGCTCCTACCGCTGAAGAGAAAGGAAAGAGTGTGGTGGTTCAAGGTACTCTTTTCTTATGTGGTGTTCCAGTTAGAGTGTTGTTTGATACTGGGGCATCGCATTCGTTTGTTTGTAGTGAACTCGTAGGCCGGTTAGGTTTGGAACCGGAAATTGTTGATAGACCATTGGTTGTGACTAATCCAGTTGGGGGTTCGTCTTGTTTGTGTATGTTATGCCATGGTCTGATTGTGTCGAGTCATGGTTGCTCTTTTGTTTGTGATTGTTTTGTTCTGAACTTTGCGGGGTTCGGAATTATTTTTGGTATGGACTGGCTTAGGAAGTATGCGGCAAAGGTTGATTGTGAAAGGCTGGAAGTGACAGTCGAGAATGTGGAGGGGCGAAAGATTGTGATACGATGTAAGAATGAAGAAGGCGTCTTCATGAGCTTCATGTATTCGCTGGTTGTTCCACGGGATGGACTATCATCAGTGCCGATCGCTAATGGATTCGAGGATGCCTTTGACGAAGTCAAAGGGTTGCCGCCGCATAGAGAGATCGAGTTTCGTATAGATCTAGTTGAAGGAGCCAGACCTGTTGTGATGCCTCTTAGGCGGATGGCGCCTAGGGAACAGCAAGAATTGAGGGTGCAAGTTGATGACCTTTTACAGAAAGGATTCATTCGGCGTAGTGTGTCCGAGTGGGGTGCACCAGTTGTGTTTGCAACCAAGGCAGATGGGTCGTTGAGATTGTGTGTGGATTATCGTGAGCTGAATAAGGTGACTAAGAAGAACAAGTATCCATTACCGAGAATAGATGACTTGTTTGATCAGCTTCACGAAGCCAAGGTGTTTTCTCAGATGGATTTGGCAATGGGATTTCACCAGTTGAGAGTGGCTAAGGATAGTGTGCCGAAGACAGCTTTTAGGACACCATCCGGTTTCTTTGAGTGGCTGGTAATGCCGTTTGGATTGACTAACGCACCAGCATATTTTGTGGATCTTATGAATAGAGTGTTCAGAGATCAGTTGAACAAGTTCGTACTTGTGTTCGTAGATGATATTCTGATTTATTCCAGAACTGAAGAAGAGCACAAGACGCACTTGCGTATTGTTTTGGAAATCTTGCGGAAACATCAGCTGAAGGCTAAGTTTTCGAAGTGTCACTTCTGGAAGAGTGAAGTAAGGTTCTTAGGCCATGTTATTTCTGGAAATGGAATAGCGGTTGATCCCGCTAAGGTGGCAGCAATCCAGGATTGGGTTAGACCTAAGAATGCATCTGATGTGAGAAGCTTTCTTGGATTAGCAGGATATTATCGTCGGTTTATCAAAGACTTCTCCAAGGTAGCTGCACCGTTAACAGGTTTGACGAAGAAGAACCTAGTGTTCAGATGGGATAATAAGTGTGAGCAAGCTTTTGGAATCCTGAAAGAGCGATTGACGAGTGCTCCTGTTTTGACTATTCCTAGTGGGAATGATGAGATGGTGGTTTACACCGACGCATGTGGTACTGGACTTGGAGCAGTGCTGATGCAGAGAGATAAAGTTGTTGCGTATGCAAGTTGACAACTGAAGCCGCATGAAAGGAATTATCCGACTCATATTTGGAGTTGGCGGCGATTGTTTTTGCTCTGAAGATGTGGAGACATTATCTACTGGGAGTTCGATTCGAGTTGTTTACAGATCATAAGTCGTTGAAGTATCTTTTCTCCCAAAAGGATTTGAATCTTCGGCAGCAACGTTGGCTAGAGTTTTTGGCATCATATGATTTTCGTATAGCTTATACTCCGGGAAAAGGTAACGCAGTGGCAGATGCGTTAAGTCGAAGACATGCAGGACTGGGAGCCATGTTTTCTGAATGGAAGAATCTCGAGTATTTAGCTGGATTTGACTTCAGGCCTAGATGTGAATTGGAACCTGAGATGTTGGCAAACTTATCAATAAGACCGACTCTTGTGGAAAGGATTGGCGAGAGTCAAAAGCGTGATGATAAGATTGTCAAGATTATCCGTGATTTGGAATCTGGATTGGATCCAAAAAAGGATAAAGGATTCGAAGTCGATTGAGAGGGTTGGCTTCGGAAGCAAGGACGACTAGTTGTTCCCGATATAGATGAATTGAGAAGTGAAGTTCTGAAGGAAAGTCATCACTCGAAGTTGACAATTCATCCAGGAGGAAATAAGATGTATCGGGATATGAAGAGAACCTACTACTGGGAAGTGTTAGCACCAAAATTGGTCACTAACCTCGTAGAAGAAGATTGTGAAGAGATATAAGTGATGAAATCAAATTAAACAGAGAAGACAGTGCTAATCTAAATACAGAAAGTAAGAACACCAAATTTATAGTGGTTCAGCGTAATTGCCTACGTCCACTTTGAGGTTAAACTTTATTGATCTTCTTTATAGTTGATTACAAATACAATTCGTGAATCAAATGCTTGAATGAAGTTGTTAAGTAGAGAAGATGAGTCTTGAAAATGGCAGAGTCTCCCCGGTGTTTTCTCTCCAAAAAAGGATCCATTTCACTGTGACCCTGCCCCTCTATTTATAGGCAAAGATGGGCTGGACTTCCTAAGTGGGCTGTTGGCCGAACACTCCAGCCCGAGTATAGTGAGCGCTGTATGCCGAGCAAGGTTCGCCGAACGCTCTACGCCGAACCATCCCTTCTATGCCGAACGATATATTGGTGTCGTGGGAAGTGTAGGATGGTTGTCTGTTGAGGCCGAACGCTCTGCGCCGAACCATCCCTTCTATGCCGAACGGTATGTTGGTGTCGTGCTGAATGTTTCCTGGATGTCGAGTATTGCGCCGAACACCATGGGATGCCGAGTACTCCTGTTGCCGAGTAGTCTCGATGTCGAGTGCTCCTTATGCCGAGCAGCCTTGATGCCGAGTACTCTTGTATGCCGAGCAGCCTTGATGCCGAGCGACCTTGTATGCCGAGCAGTCTTGATGCCGAGCAGCCTTGATGCCGAGTACTCTGGTATGCCGAGCAGTCTTGATGCCGAGCAGTGGTTGACGTTGAGTGCCAGATGACACCGAACACTGCTGAGTATTTCGCCGAACACTACTGGACGCCGGACACTAATGGATGCCGAGTACTACGCCGAGTACTCATGGATGTCAGTTGCTTCGCCGAACACTCCTGGATGGCCAGTGCTTCGCCGAACACTCCTTGATGCCGGCCACTCTCTGATGCCGAGCACTTATTGCCGAGTACTAGTTGCCTGGTCAAATCCCCAGGAAACACTTGCCCCCCAAAGTGTATTGCGTGGCCGAACGTGATGCGCTTTGAATCTGGTACAATCTACCTCGGAGGTACCTTCTCGAGAATGCTAGCGAAGGAGGTGCAAGACGAACGAGATTTAGATGCCGAACGATACGCTCGAAGCCGAACGTACCTCGTGTGCCGAACGTCACTCTGCTACGATGCCGAACCCTTCGGTGTTGACCGGTTCTACCGGGTATAGCCTCTTCAACTTCTACCTCCCTCTATATAACCAGGTCTTCACCGTCTCTTTTCCTTTTACGCCTTCTTTTCGGTCATTCTTTAGAGACTTTCAATTCTTGCCATCCTACCAGATTTGAGACCTAATTGATCCTTCCTCAATTTCGACTTCCGAACTAGGTATCAATCCTTCTGTGATTTAGATTACTTCAACACAAGACTTAGGTTGTTTTCATGCGAAACGTGACCTTTCCATGATCTTATAATAAGCGTCGAGCAGAAATGGCTCGCATGCTTGGAGTTGTCTAGTTAGGGCTAGCTCCTTTGCGCCGAACAAGAATGGAAGGAAAAGAAAGATGGGATGCTGAACGGTGTAGTCTTCGCCGAGCGATCTGTCCCTGACGTTCGGCGCAGACGGAGATGGTGTAGGGTGAAGTTGACATCGTGGTGGAGAGCCACTTTTAGCCGAATGATAACCCAGACCGAACAGTCGACATGCCGAACATTGAATTCAGCCGAACAATTGACATGCCGAACAATATAATTGCCGAACACTTGACATGCCGAACAATACAATTGCCGAATACTTGACATGCCGAACAATACAATTGCCGAACACTTGACATGCCGAACAATACAATTGCCGAACACTTGACATGCCGAACAATACAATTGCCGAACACTTGACATGCCGAACAATACAATTGCCGAACACTCTTTAAACCGAGCCAAACACAGCCGAACGCTATACTTAGGATGAATAATCTTGAATGTCGAACATTACTTAAATGCCGATCAGTATAAATGTCAAACTACACTTAGGCCGGTTACTTTAGAAATCATATGTCTTTTGAATCTGGAACTGTAATCACCTCAAGGCGGGCTTTTTGAGACGGTCAGCGATGACGGTCTTCGAAGGCGATGATTCGAAGCTAATTATTATATCTTTTAAAACATTCTTATTGTCTGTACACAATTGCTTGCACTAGTTCACACACCACGTGGGGGGGAAAACTCGTGTTGCTAATTCTAACGTTCAACGTTTTTCAAGTATACCTTTCTCAAGCACTTAGCCAGGTTCATTATTTATTCGGGATGTCGAGAAAATCTAGTTCTGCCACCATATCTGACAGACCTGGGCCATCAGCAAGGCAAGGAGCCGCTGATTCTTCTAACCCGTCAATTTCTCCCGCTCATAACTTGGCGCCTGACGCTCTGGAGGCAACCATCTTACTAGACAATCCGATCGATTCTCAAGCTTCGAAGATCAACGAAGCTGCTCTGAGGCGGATATGCTCTATTCACGGGATTCCTTTTGCCGACGTGTTAGTCCCTTCGAGACACGATCGCCCTCATCTGCCCCCAGTCGGGTACACTACCTGCAACAAGTTCATGTGTTGGATGGGCAGCGTGCCTCCCTTCAACTTATTTCTCCGGGACGTTCTGCAGTACATAGACATGGCTCCATCGCAACTGCACCCGAACGGTCATGCGTTTCTATATGGGACTTACTTACTCTTCATGGCCGTCTTCTCCAGACCTCCAACTCCTGGTGATATCCGATATATTTATATGTTCAAGAGACGGAAAGATAGCCCTTCCTTTATGTTCCTCGAGCCATACCACAAGTGCCAGATCTTGACAGGGGCCTGTAGCAAATTCGCCCTGTACAAACAGGAATGGTTCTATGTGCGCTGCCCTTCTGGTTTCGCTAGGAGATGGGTTGAAGGCAGTAAGTCTCTCGGCTGAATCGTTATTCATATTTAATTGGAGTCATGCTTTTCCTAACTCTTCATTTCATCTTTTCAGGTGTCAACCCGCGTCCGGAAGGCCGGGGATATTCGGAGGCTGTTGAAGCCATTAGAGCTCTTCCTACTGAGGATCGAGACATCCGGACTATCATTTCAAATGAATCGCTGTCGGGGTTCGGCTTGCTAGCCCCTGGTCGTCGGATCAGCCTTCCAGAAGGTGTTACAATTCCCAAACCTCCATCTGGTAAAGGTAAAAAACTTGCCGGACCGTCATCGCGTCGCGCTCCCGACACGCACGAAGAAGGCGAGCGCAAAGAGGATGATGCCTCCGAAACTCAGGGCGAGAACGTGGGTCCCGCTTGGAATCCGGCAATCGAAGTTCAGGATATTGAGACATCATCCTCCCCTTCGAAGGGAAAGAAGAAGTTGAAATACACGGTTCAAAAGGAGAAAGTTGGTGGCACCTCAAAAGTTACGCCTACCCCTCCTGAAAAAGAGGCTTCTTCGCAGCATCTGGAAAGTTCCTTGAGAGGTCTATCGAACCTTTCTATTCCCGAAGACATACTTAATTACGGGTTCGATGATCCTGAAGCTCTCAAATTCTCTTCGCCCGCTAGAGGCAATGTAGGAGTTCAACTTCCGGCTCAAGGAGACAATACTCCGATTAGCAAAGATAAACGAACGGGTCCGTCGAGGGGAACACTAGGACACACACGCACATGCGCATTCCATAATATACTTCAAGTCTTTTTAATTCGTGAATTCTCCTTAACTCATTGTTATCTCCCTTCTTTGCAGGTGATATGGGCCGCTCACACGGACTTGATCGCCTTCAGGGGTCTTCTATATTCCATCACTCCGGACGGGATTCCGGTTCAGGTAGACGCCGGGACCGAGGTGATTATGAAGATAGGGACAATCGTCCGCGCGAGTCGTCTCACCGCAAGAAAGCACACTATCAATCTTCCCAGTCCCGCGATCTTCCTCCTACAACTGAGCCGGATAAAGAGAAGTCTTTGCAGAAGGGTTATCAGTCTGATGCTGCTCGAGAACAACATTCCAGTTCATCGAGTACGAGGCAAGTTCGAGAGCAACGTAAAAGAACGGAATTCTCTAAGCCTCCTCCTCCTATTCCTGCCGTGGACCCAACTGTTGCGGAAAAGATGGTCGACCTTAAGGCCAAGTTTCCGAAAATCTGTTTTGACGGTTTGAAATTCCTCCCGGCCATCCATCACATTCCTGGGCACGTGAAGCAAAGTGCCATTGCCTGCAACAATGACGTCTATGTTCAACATGACGCATTCGTGCACTTGGTGGAGAAGATCTCGGAAGTATCTGTCGAGCGTCAACACGAGATTGACCGTCTGAATCTGGAGGCTGACAGCGATAAGAAAATCATCAAACTCCAAGACAAAGAGCTCGCTTCGTATAAGTCAAAGCTAGAAGCCGCTGAACAAGGTGCGAAAGATACTGCTGAGGCAGTTGCTCGCTTAGAGGTGGCTCACAAAAAGGAGCTTGACGAAGCAGTTCAGCGCAGCGGCGCCATTGCCCTAGAAAAAGATTCTGTCCAAAAAGAAAGGGACGCGCTCGCTACTCAAGTCAAAGAGCTGAAAGAACAACTCTCCAAGGAGAAAGAAGACAAAATAGCTGCTCAGGAAGAATCGCAGCAATATTGTGATGAGATTGTTGCTACCCGACTCCTGAAGACAAAGCTCGACAACGAACTTGCCGGGGTCGAGAAAATGAAGGATGAGGCCCATGAGGAGGGCAAAAGAATGGCTGTGGAGGAGCTTGATTCTCGCCTTGAGGCGGCCGCAGAGGCCGGCAGGGAAGAGGTCAAGAGTATGTTTGACCCGCTGATCGCCGAGTACAGAGCTCGTGTCCTTATGCACCGCGACCTAACATTCTTGGGCGACGGCTACCACGAATCCCTGGCTGAGGCATGGGAAACTCTGATAAAGATCAAGAAAGTCGAGTCAGGCTCCGAAGAGATCGACGAGGATGCATTGGTGAAGGAGTTCCTGAGGGGGAATGAGCCATCGGATTTATCCGCAGCATTGGCTCTTTATGGCAAAGGCTCTTCCCCTTCGAAAGAGAAGAACGACGAGGCTGGCCCGTCAGAGGTCGACGCTACTACTCCTCACATCGCCGCTCCTTATGCTGCTCAATCGGCCGGTTGGTCGACGCTTGATCCATTCGAGCAGCATGTCAGTTATGATCCCGAAGATCCCGGGCTCGGTGTTCATGTGCTATCACCTATCCTGGAGGGTGAAACCCCACGCGCCACCGATAGCCAACCGGATCCTGGTAGGAAATTCTTCTTTCTCTAGAAGTCGAAGAGATCCCGTCATTTTTCAGCAATGGTCATTCGTTCTAATGCCCACTTCTTATATTTTCATGCAGGTTGTTCTGACGCCGAGCTAACTCCGAGGAGCGATGACGCCAAGGAGGAAGCAGGGAAAACAAGCGACGTTGCTCATGCAGGGGTAACTCCCGATCCAGACGCTCAAGTGATCGGGGCGCTTGATGATGACAAACTTGATACTTCGTCTCCTGCCGAAGGAAGCGATGAAGTCAAAATCACTGGCGCCTCTGAACATACTTCAGAGACGAGCATGAAGGACCGTCTCGCCGACGAGGAGAAGAAAAAGGTCAAAGTCAAAGTTGAATCTGAAGTACTGGAACTCACTGACCCGCGGAACAGACCTTTGAAAATCATTCTCCCGGGCAGGTCCAAACCGCTAGATGTTCCGTCTCCTACTCCTGACTCCGTCTCTCTAGCAAGCAAAAAGTCCAAGAAAAAACGTGAGGGAGAGGAGTCGTCGGAAACACCAAAGGCAGACAAGAAGAAGAAGTCGAAGAAATAATCGATGCACTTGTTCAACAAGTTTCCTGATTAAGTTTTGTAATTGTTTTTATCTCCCATGATTTGTAGTTTGTATAGAGAGGTCTGAATTTTGTAGGAGTGATCATGTATCCCCATTTTGGACTTATTGAATAAAGTTTTAGTTTCTTTTTTGTTTGAATGATTCTCTTGTCTTTATTTGGTTTGCTGACTAATTGTAGCCATAACCCAAGTTCTTATGAGTTGCATTATCTCCTGGTCCATTCTTGCGCCGTTCAAACATTTTTTGGACGTGGCGTACCTCTCGTCCCACATCTTTCGAGTACTTGGACTTCTTGCTGACTCTGTGTCCCGGGGGCTTGGAGGCTTGAAATAGTTTATGCTCTAGTCCGCGCTCTGGGGACTTAGAGTACTCCGATCCGCGCTCTGGGGATTCGGAGATTTGGAATCGTTTATACTCTAGTCCGCGCTCTGGGGACTTAGAGTACTCCGATCCGCGCTCTGGGGATTCGGAGATTTGGAATCGTTTATACTCTAGTCCGCGCTCTGGGGACTTAGAGTACTCCGATCCGCGCTCTGGGGATTCGGAGATTTGGAATCGTTTATACTCTAGTCCGTGCTCTGGGGACTTAGAGTACTCCGATCCGCGCTCTGGGGATTCGGAGATTTGGAATCGTTTATACTCTAGTCCGCGCTCTGGGGACTTAGAGTACTCCGATCCGCGCTCTGGGGATTCGGAGATTTGGAATCGTTTATACTCTAGTCCGCGCTCTGGGGACTTAGAGTACTCCGATCCGCGCTCTGGGGATTCGGAGATTTGGAATCATTCATAATCTAGTCCGCGCTCTGGGGACTTAGAGTACTCCGATCCACGCTCTGGAGATTCGGAGATTTGGAATCTTTCGTACGAGTCTGCATGTCGTGAATGATAATGTAGTTTATCATCCAATTAGGAGATATAGAAACTTCATAGAAAATATGGCTTCAAGCCTTTATTAACGAAGATCAACTAAATTGCTCGATTACAACTTTCAAAAGGAAACTAAGTCATTACTGAATGGAAACATGTAGGAAATAACAGTGCCTACAACAGAAAAAGGAAAACATGCTAAATGTAATAGTGCCGCAGATGTTCACTGTTCCATGCTCGGGGGAGTGTCGCGCCATCAATGGTCGCTAGCTTGAATGTTCCTTCTCCAAGCTTCCGTTCAATGGCGTATGGACCTTCCCAGCTGGGATTCATGCGTGATGGTACTGGGAAGACTCGTTTCAGAACGAGATCACGCACATCAAAGATTCTTGGGCGGACTCTGCCGTCGTAGTAACGCTTGACTCGATGTCTGTGCGCTGCCGCCCTTAACTCAGCTTCTTCACGCTTTTCGTCGATGCAGTCCAGCGATTCCAGCAAGAGGTTTTGGTTCGTCTTGGGGTCATAGTATGTCACTCGGTGCGATGGAACTTCAAGTTCCACGGGTATAACGGCTTCAGAGCCGTATGCCAAGGCGAACGGAGTGTGGCCGGTCGCGGACTTGAGGGTAGTTCTATATGCCCATAATGCTGTCGGGAGTTCATCTACCCACTTGCCTCCAACCTTCTCCAGATGCTTCTTTAGTATGGACTTGATTATTTTGTTAACGGCCTCGACTTTTCCGTTAGCTTTTGGGTGTGCAACGGCGGCGAACTTTTTCTCGATGCCGTACTTTAAACAGAACTCTTTGAACTCTCTACTTTCGAATTGCGTTCCGTTGTCTGTAATGATGGTGCGTGGAAGGCCAAAGCGGCATATAATGTTTCGTACAACGAAGTTAATGACCTTCTTAGAGGTGATAGTGGCCAAAGGTTCTGCCTCAGCCTATTTCGTGAAATAGTCAACTGCAACTATTGCGTATTTCGCACCACCTTTGGATAGAGGTAAAGAGCCGATTATGTCGATTCCCCAGATCGCAAATGGCCAAGGACTGATCATTTGTGTGAGTTCCGTTGATGGAGCCCTCGGGATTTTCGCATATCTTTGACACTTGTCGCATTTTCTTGCGTAGTCCGCGGCATCCCGGTTTACGGTGGGCCAGTAATATCCATAGCGGAGGATCTTTTTTGCTAGCGTTTGCCCCCCAGTATGGTCGCCACATTCCCCTTCGTGAACTTCCCTCAAGACTCGCTTTGTTTCATCATGAGCGATGCACCGTAATAATGGGACTGAGAATCCTTTTCGGTACATGGATCCACCCTGCATTACGTACCGCGCAGCCTTTCGAAGGACCTGTCGTCTTTCGCTTCTTTTTTCTGGTAAAGCCCCGGTTGTCAGGTACAGTTTGAATGGGGTTATCCACGAGTCCTTCTCGATCTCTGTTTCCAAAACGCGATCGATTTTTATCTCGTCTACGCTCGGGGCATGCAAGACTTCAACTGGATACAATCCCATTTGTTGAGCATCGTCGGTACTTGCGAACTTAGCCAACAAGTCGGCTTCTTTGTTCTGTTCTCGCGGGATATGTGAAATGTCATAACGCTCAAGATTTGATAGTAGTTCTTGGACCTGAACGAGGTACGGAGCAAGCTTTCGTCCTTTTGCTTGGTAGTCTCCTCGTACTTGGTAAACCACCAACTGCGAGTCACAAAAGATTTCGACTGATTCGATCCCGAGTTCTTTGATGAGCTTCAAGCCAGCGATCAGTGCTTCATATTCAGCTTCGTTGTTCGTAGCCGGGAAATCGAGCTTCAGGGCATAACAGATTGATCGGTTTTCCGGAGTTATAAGAACTACGCCCGCGCCGGAGCAACGGTCGTTTGATGCACCGTCAGTGTATAATTTCCATCGAATGGGGGGAATGATGTCGTGATCGTCCGGTTTGATGGGTATGGTAAATTCAGCGATGAAGTCTGCTAACGCTTGCCCTCGGATGGCTCTCCGTGGTAAGTACGCGATATCGAATTGGCTCAACTCGATGTTCCATTTTAGTAATCTTCCAGAAGTTTCCGGTCGTTGAAGTACCTGCCTTAGGGGTTGATCGGTATAGACACCGATTGAATGCGCTTGAAAGTATGGGCGCAGCTTGCGTGATGCAATCACCAAGCAATAAGCCAATTTCTCGATTTTAGGGTAATTCTTCTCTGCCCCCATTAAACGCTTGCTAACATAATACACCGGCTTCTGGACTCGATCCTCCTCACGAACCAAAGCTGCGCTTATCGCATGAGGGGATATAGCCAAGTAAACGTACAGTATCTCATGGTCGACTGGTTTAGATAGCATTGGTGGGCTCTCCAGATGTCTTACCAGATTCCGGAATGCTTCCTCGCAGCTAGACGTCCATTCAAAATTTCTCTTTCCTTTCTTTATTATGTCAAAGAACGGGATGCACTTGTCAGTTGCCTTGGATATAAATCGACTCAGCGCAGCTACTTTTCCGTTCAAGCTCTGTACCTGCTTTATAGTCCTGGGCGCTTGTACATCTCGAATAGCTTGGATCTTTTCTGGGTTGGCTTCGATTCCCCTAGCATTGACGATGAATCCTAAAAACTTCCCTGATGCAACGCCGAAAGAACACTTCAGCGGGTTGATCTTCATTCCATAAAACCTGAGTATGTTAAACATTTCAGCTAAGTCTTGAATGTGGTCGTTTGATCGTCGTGACTTCACGAGCATGTCATCCACATAGACTTCCATGGTTTTGCCTAGCTGGTCCTTGAACATTCGATTCACCAAACGTTGATAAGTCGCTCCAGCATTCTTCAATCCGAAGGGCATCACTATATAGCAATATAGTCCGACATTTGTAACGAAGCTGGTGTGTTCTTGATCCGGAATATGCATCGGGATTTGGTTGTATCCTGAGTACGCGTCCATGAATGACAACAGCTCGTGTCCTGCGGTGGAGTCGACCAACTGATCGATCCTAGGCAATGGGAAACTGTCCTTTGGGCATGCTTTGTTCAAGTCGGAATAATCTACGCAAGTCCTCCATTTGCCATTCGCCTTCTTTACTAGCACGGGGTTGGATACCCATTCAGGGTAGAGGGCGTCGCGGACGAACCCATTCGCCTTGAGTTTGTCCACCTCCTCTCCAAGAGCGGCGGATCTCTCCGGATCCATTCCTCTCCTTTTTTGCTTGACTGGGACGTATTTTGGGTCTATGTTCAACATATGACTCGTGATGGCGGGAGAAATCCCACACATATCAGAATGCGTCCAGGCGAAAACATCAAGATTCGCCCGGAGGAAGTCGCTAAGGTCTTCAGTCATTGCGGGGCCAAGCTGTGATCCGATCTTCAGTATTCGCGAGGGGTCGTCACGGCTAACTGAAATGTCAATTGTTAATTCAGCCGGTGCCGCCTTCTCTTCCCTGGGTTTCTCATCGTCGTCTCTCGGATCTATATCTCCGTAGATCCGAGAACTATGCCCAAGCCAGGGCTCGGGCACTACTTGTCAATTATCCGCATTGAGGATGCGGACGGGGTTGTCCGCAACCTTTCCCTTCTCCCTCCGGTGGGCCTCTCGGAGTTCGGCCACATAACAGGAACGACCAGCTGCTTGGTCACCGTGAACAATGCCTACTCCTTTGTCAGTCGGAAACTTCAAAGTCAAACACCACGGGGCTAATGCCGCCCTAAATTCAGCCAGGGCCGGCCGACCCAAGAAAACATTATACGGAGAGTCCACATCCAAAACTACAAAGGGTAGAATTCGTACCCTCCGACGCTCGCCTTGTCCCAGTTCAACTGGTAACTCGACATATCCTACTGCATCAGTCGCAGCGCCGTTAAAGCCGTGGATACGAGCTTTGGATGGTTTCAAGTCTTTTGTCTCTAGCTTCATTTGATCGTAGGCCTTCTTGAAGATGATGTTGACTGAACTTCCACAATCAATCAAAATTCTTTTCACATATGCTGGTCCGATCGTTGCAGATATGACCATGGGATCGATGGTCGGAGCCTCTACCTGATCAGCGTCTCTGTTCCTGAACACAATATCGTCTGTCATTACGCGCTGCTGCTTAGCAGGGGCTCCGTCCTCCACGTTCGAACAACACTCAAAATCTGCATGCTTCAAGGAACTTGCATATCTCTCCATCTCCTGCCAATTCTTATCCGCGGGGTGAGGCCCGCCGATGATTGTATTTATGACCAGTCTACCCACGGTCCGGGCAGGCTCCTCGGGATGACGTGGAGCTGGTGCACGACCTGGGTTGGACGTCCCCTGTCCTCCTTCTTGTGGATCCTTCACAAATTCCTGCAATTTCTTCTGCCTGATCAACTTTTCGATAGCGTCGTGCAAGTGTCTACATTCTTCCGTATTGTGTCCATAAGTCTCATGGAAGCGACAATATTTCCCGGTCCGCTTCTGTTCTTCAGTTGATTCTTTTGGACGTGGTTTTCTGTACTGAAAAGTATTGCAGGTGGATAGGTAAATGTTCTCAAGTGGGTCGTTTAGCGGAGTGTACTCGCTATAGCTGGGAATTCTCGACTTCCACTTTCCCGCTTCTTTCCTCTTTCCTTGACTTCTTCCTCCGGATTCTTTGGGCTGCACAGGCTTACTCTGGACATTGACTTGGACCTTTCCCGAATTGTCTCCAGATTGCTTCACAGCAATGTTGCTCTTGATTGACTCTTGGGCAGGTCCCGGTGCCTTATCTCGTCGTACCCACCTAGCTTCTTCTCTTCTTATGAACTGGTGTGCCTTGGAGTAGAAACGCTCTAGCGTAGCCGGAGGTTTTCCTGCCAGCCAGTCTCCAAACTCAGAATCCGGATCTACACCTCTCATTACAGCCATTAGAATTGCATGGTCATTGGGATTACTGACTTCAGTTGTCGCAACATGGAATCTTTGCAAGTACTCCTTCAGCGACTCTCCGGGATTTTGGATTACACTTGACAGAGACATCACGTCCTTCGGGCGTGTAGTGTGTATCCTGAACTGCTCAATAAACTTCTTTGCCAACTCCTCGAAGCTTGATACGGATCGCGGAGGAAGTCGGGTGAACCACATAGTAGCGATCCCAGATAGAGTAATCGGAAAGCACCTACACTTGGTGGCATCATTTGCTCTGGCTGAATCCATCATCCATTCATACCTCATTACATGTTGTCTGGGGTCAGTCTTTCCTTCGTATGCAGGAATGGTTGGCATGCTAAACTTCTTGGGGTACGCCGCTTGCAGCACAACATCCGTGAACGGAGTATGACTTCTTGACACTCCCCAGTCGTCGTTTGATAAGCCCTGATTTTCTTTCATCGGTTGCCTGATCATGGCTGTCAGATCGGGTGTCTGTATGGAAGCTGGGAGGTTGGAGTCAGTTCTACACGCCTGTCCATGCTGATGCCTCCTTTCCTGGCGATCTGCCAATCGTGCGTCGTGAGGTTCAACATTGTTAGCATTTTGATGATCTGGAGCTCCATCCTCCATCTGTACTCCGGTTCGGAAGCTTCCAGTTCTGGCTTGGTCGCGGTCTCCAGCTGTTCGAACAGCAGCATCCGCCCTTGCAGCTTCAGTCTTACGGCGTCTACGCCTGGGTGGTTCATCAGAAGAAGTAGAGCAGTCAGAAGAGGAATAAGCAGCTGGATTGCCCCCAGCATTCTGTTGCTGCTGTTGAGTGAGTTGTGCCATCAGGTTGGCATTAGCTTGCATCTGTTCTCCCAGTTGTCTCCTGCTTTCCCTAAGTTCTCTCATCAAGTCATTGAACTCCACTCTGGTGACAACTGGAGTCTGTTCTTGAGCGGCAATCCCTGCACTCGGGATCGCTGGTTGATTGCTAGGTCCTGCTTGTTGCACGCTAGCAGTCTCTCGGGCATCCGCATTAAGAGAAGCTGACCTGGTACGTGGTCTTGCCATTGTAGAGTTATTGGTATGAACTCTGAGTAGAATCAACGGATGTCCTATCAGTAAGTCGGATCTTCTTTGGGGGATTTGTTCAATCCAGTAGCTTCAAAGCAGATCCCTGAGGTCTGAGAATTCGATTCTCAGTGAAAGCACCAAAGTGTTAGCACCAAAATTGGTCACTAACCTCGTAGAAGAAGATTGTGAAGAGATATAAGTGATGAAATCAAATTAAACAGAGAAGACAGTGCTAATCTAAATACAGAAAGTAAGAACACCAAATTTATAGTGGTTCAGCGTAATTGCCTACGTCCACTTTGAGGTTAAACTTTATTGATCTTCTTTATAGTTGATTACAAATACAATTCGTGAATCAAATGCTTGAATGAAGTTGTTAAGTAGAGAAGATGAGTCTTGAAAATGGCAGAGTCTCCCCGGTGTTTTCTCTCCAAAAAAGGATCCATTTCACTGTGACCCTGCCCCTCTATTTATAGGCAAAGATGGGCTGGACTTCCTAAGTGGGCTGTTGGCCGAACACTCCAGCCCGAGTATAGTGAGCGCTGTATGCCGAGCAAGGTTCGCCGAACGCTCTGCGCTGAACCATGCCTTCTATGCCGAACGGTATATTGGTGTCGTGGGAAGTGTAGGATGGTTGTCTGTTGAGGCCGAACGCTCTGCGCCGAACCATCCCTTCTATGCCGAACGGTATGTTGGTGTCGTGCTGAATGTTTCCTGGATGTCGAGTATTGCGCCGAACACCATGGGATGCCGAGTACTCCTGTTGCCGAGTAGTCTCGATGTCGAGTGCTCCTTATGCCGAGCAGCCTTGATGCCGAGTACTCTTGTATGCCGAGCAGCCTTGATGCCGAGCGACCTTGTATGCCGAGCAGTCTTGATGCCGAGCAGCCTTGATGCCGAGTACTCTGGTATGCCGAGCAGTCTTGATGCCGAGCAGTGGTTGACGTTGAGTGCCAGATGACATCGAACACTGCTGAGTATTTCGCCGAACACTACTGGACGCCGGACACTAATGGATGCCGAGTACTACGCCGAGTACTCATGGATGTCAGTTGCTTCGCCGAACACTCCTGGATGGCCAGTGCTTCGCCGAACACTCCTTGATGCCGGCCACTCTCTGATGCCGAGCACTTATTGCCGAGTACTAGTTGCCTGGTCAAATCCCCAGGAAACAGGAAGGCATGAAGAAGGATGTTGGAAATTTTATTTCCAAGTGCATGAACTGCCAGTTGGTGAAAGCCGAACAGAAAAAGCCAAGTGGATTGCTTCAACCATTAGAAGTTCCTACATGGAAGTGGGAGCAGGTATCGATGGATTTTATCGATGGATTGCCTAGAACCAGAACGGGAAATGAAGGGATTTGGGTCATTGTAGATCGTTTGACTAAGAGTGCACGATTCATTCCTGTTCGATCGACTAGGACTGCATCAAAGTTGGCTGAGTTGTATGTTAATTGGATAGTTCGATTCCATGGTATTCCGAAGAGTATAGTGAGCGATCGGGATCCATTGTTCACTAGTGGATTTTGGAAGAGCTTCCAGGAAGTTTTGGGAACCGAGTTGTGTTTGAGTACAGCTTATCACCCTCAAAACGATGGTCAGACCGAGAGAGTCAACCGAGTTTTGGAAGATCTTCTTAGAGCTTGTGTTTTGGATTTCGGAGGATCATGGGAAGATCACCTTCATTTGGTGGAGTTTGCATACAACAACAGTTACCAGTCAAGCATTGGTATGGCACCGTATGAGGCATTGTATGGAAGACCGTGTAACTCCCCGACATGTTGGATAGAGACGGGAGAAAAGTTGATACTTGGGCTAGAGATGATTCGACAGACTTCGGATTGCATAGAAATCATTCGGCAGCGAATGAAGGCAGCCCAAGACCGCCAGAAGAGTTATGCTGATAAGCGTCGTAAGGATTTGGAGTTCGACGTTGGTAATATGGTTTTTGTGAAGATTTCTCCACTGAAGAATGTTATTCGATTCGGAAAGAAAGGGAAATTGACTCCGAGATTTGTTGGACCATTCCCGATCATCGAGCGAATTGGAAAGCTTGCCTATAGATTGGAGTTACCTGAGAAGATGTCGAGTGTGCACAATGTTTTTCATGTGTCGTATCTACGGAAGTACGTGCATGACTTGAATACGGTGGTTTCTGCTGATAGCTGTGAAGATTTCGAAGTTGATCCAGTCGATAGAAGATCTCGTAAGCCGCTTCGTGTTGTGGAAACCGACACGAAACAGCTTAGGAGGAAGGTAGTCAAGTTGCTCAAGATACAATGGAGTGATGATGATGACGACTGCACGTGGGAGGTAGAAGAGAGGATGAAGGCAGCTCATCCTGAACTCTTCAAGGTATGGCCCTAAGGTGTCGTCTCATCTCACGATATTGTAACTTGTTCTAAGTCTTAGAATTCTGTACGCTAAGTTAGAATTGGATGCATGGTTTGTTGATTGCTATGGATGATAGGCGTGCAGAATAGTTTTTGATTACTTTGTTTGTTTGGAATTTCAGGGGCGAAATTCCTAAGGGGGAGAGAATGTAACGACCCGTATTTTCATGGATCGGAACATCGTAAAACAGTTGACAATTGGTCGCATTGCTGTTAAGTCGTTTTAGAGGTTGGTAGAATTTTGTTTAAGTCCTAAGTCGTAGCCGACTTAGGGGTTTTGTACGAGTTAAGTGATAAGTCTGGGCGAGTTAAGGACTTAAGGAATAGGGCGACTTAAGAAACTGACCGAGTTAAGTAATAGAGCGACCTAAGTGTTGACGACTTATAAAGTTAGCAGGTTAGCGACCTAGTGGTTAGCGAGGTTAAGTCGTTAGACGACTTAAGAAAGTTAGGTCGTAGCCTAGTTGAGTCGTGGTGTTGCTAAGTTATTAAGTCGTGTGAGTTTAGGTCGGCTACCTTGTTAGGTCGGAGCTGTTGTTAAGTCGCGTGTGTTTTAGTAGTTAGGTCGTAAGCCACCTTTGTTAGTTAAGTCGTCCAGACGACTTATGTGTTAGCTCGTTTCATGAGTTAAGTCGTAGGTAGGCTGCTGTGTTAAGTCGTGACCGACTTAGGAGTTAGCTGCTAAGTCGTTTAAGTTGTTAGACAAGTGAGTTTTTGGGTCGGCTAAGTTGTTTAGGTCGTATGGGGTTAAGTCGTAACCCAGTTACCTGTTAAGTTGAAGGCCCTGCTTAGTTATAAGTCGTAGGTTGGCATAGCAGTTGAGTCGTAAGTCGTCTGGGCTGTTAAGTCAGAAGGTTATAAGTCGGAGATGACTTAGGGAAGGCGGACGAGTTAAGGAGGAATTCAGCTATAAATACTCGTCCATTTTCTCACTTTTTGGGATCCGGATTTCGAAGCGACGAAGTGCTGCCATTTTGAGAGCTCGACTTCTACACTTCTTTTCTCCACTCTAATCTAGTGCTTCCTTTCATCCAAATCGAAGATCAAGATTGAAGATTCAAGAGCGTGGATTGAAGATCTTCATCCTTTGAAGTGAGATTTCTTCGTTTGAAGCGGATTCGTGCTAGATCAAGCTAGATTCTTCGCTGTCCAGATCGGAAGCGTGTTGATTTGGGGTTGTTTAGGTGATTTGGTGAGTGGTGATTATCTCACACGGATCCAAAGGAGTATATCAGATTGTTGGCTCGATTTGGTGTTAAAATAGTGATTTCCATGTATTTTCTTCATCCTAAGTGTAGATCCATATAGATCCATAGTTCATGATGATTTAACAACCATTTTACTAAGTGTTAGCCTATACAAGTTCATTCATCAAGATTGTAGAGATATTGTTCATGTTTTCATGCTTGTTAGACTTTCAACTCTTTAATTACGAAATTGCCATTATTGTGATAATTGTTTACTTAGATCATATTTGAATGCTTGATTGTTTGGATTAATGTTTGACTTGGTTGATTGCTATGAATTAGATGATTGATGATTTGATTTAGACCAAAGATGATTCAAAGGCTAAGGGAAAGGCTCTTGAATTGGGAAAGCTGCTTGTGGCATATGTAGCGGGATGATGAAGCTCTTATGCATAGATCTGATGATGTGATGTTGAGATGAGGCTTTGCGAGGATGTGATGAAGCGAGGCATCATGTGATGAAGACTTGGTTTAATCCAGACGGGATCATCCCAAGCATGTTGATAACTCGGTGAAATGGTTCGAGTTTGGGATAATGGATGGTTATGGAAATGGTCGTCAAGGAGGATGACTAGGAGGCTTGGGTCTCATCGTTGTTGAAGGTTCTAGCATGCTCTAAGCAAGAGTACGTTTGGGCAGATTCGATAGTCCCAACGACCAACTGTTTATGGTCGAGTACTCTGGGCAGATTCGATAGTCCTAGGCACGGGTCACGATGACGTGCGGGAGTTATGTCTAGAACCGGGGTTACCATTAGCCCTTAACGGACGGCTGAAAGAATGTGCCGGTCATTCAATTAACGGTGAAACCGAAGCAGTGATAACAGTGATAGCCAGAGTCATGGATGTTTGGTTGTATCGTCATTCGATCTCAAGAGCGGTATTTTCTGGGTGCTTATCTGATCTTGGTTTAGGCCTTGGGGGTTTGTACTTGGAAAACATCGCCCTTGACTCGAGTGATAATTGCTTTACATTAAATTGTATGCTCTGCTATGTTTGCTTCTGCTTAGTGTGTGTCTGGGGGCTATCACTGTAGAAAGAGGTTGGAGTGGGAGGGTTGTATTCCTATTCCTTTTCCTTTATGCTCTTTTGGTATGTTGTTAGTTAATTTACTGCTCACTAAGACTGTTGTCTGACTCAAGGCTTTATGTTTTAATTCTTATTGCCTTGGGTTCTTCGTCCATTTTGGGACGGGCAGACTAGGTAGCAGGTGACAGGTGCTGTTCTCTTCTCACGATGTTGATATCGAAGACGAGCTGGAGGGTTGCATATTATCTTCATATTATATGTACTGGATGTTCCGCTGTTTGTATAATCTCTGAGTGTTATGTAGTGAGGCTTGATGTATTGACTATTTGGATGCTTGTATTCAACTATTATGGAGTTTTATATGATGGCATTTTATTCTGTAAAGCTTCACTATACATATGTTCTATTGTATTTTGTCCATGCGCTGTGAGTAATACGATAGATTCTGTTGTTTTATCTACCTTGACAATCGTCCATGGTCGCCTGGCACACTTTACAGCGCACTTCCTCCAGTTTCGATGCAGGGGTCATGGGCGGTCGTCACAGCTATAGTAGCTATTGGCCTCGATATTGTATTTTGGAAATACTATTAAGTATGGTTGATTTTGGAAATGGCTTCCGATTTTGAAAATAATTTAAAATTGATCTTGAGGTTTCTATAATAATCTATTTTAAAAAAGGAGTTTTGAAACTTTTCTATTACAATTAAACTTCTTTATTTATCCTTTTAAATTCGTATGTGAGTGTGTGTCTTTATATATATATATATATATAAGTATGGGTTTCGATAATTATTTTGGTAGTACTTGTCTTTATAGGAAATTATTTTAATAATAAGTGTTATTTTAAAAAGGGAAACTAAAAGAGATATCTTTATTTTAAAAAGGGAGGTCTTATGTTTAAAGGAAGGTGGAGATAATTTAGAAATGGATATTTGCTAAACCAGTCTCTAATGAGTTTTGGAACTCATTCTAGGATATCACTAACCCTCTCTCTAATGAGTCACTCATTCTAGGGTATTACTAACCTTATCTATAATGAGACTTACCCCAATAAAGCCTAGGTATTCACTCAACCTAAGATCTGATCCTAAATGTAACGAACCGGATTTTCAACCTTTGAAAATTGAGACTAATACATCCTTGGTATTCACGTGCCGCAAATCCAAGTGCCGGAAAGCCCGATTGTTAGGGAAAATAGAAAATAAAGATAGAATAGAATCTCACACAAATGGAATAACATATATTATTTGTGATATCCCGGGAATTTGGACAATATCAATTTAATAATTTATATTTAAAAATTAAATTGATTTGTTGATCTTTGTTAATAAATTTGAATAAATTTAATAATCTAATTAAATAAATATTTAATTAGTGATTTATCTTTTAAAACTTTAATAGAATGATTTCTATTTATATATATATATAATTGTATATATTGTAAATAGATGAGTTGATCTGAATTTAACAAATGAAATTATGTTTTCAAATTTCTAATATTTTGGTAATTTGGAAATTATGATTTAAAATAATATTTAGCTTTTCAAAGATATTTGATAAATAACTATATAGTTTTAAATACATAAGATAAATGTTTAATTGTTTAAAAATAGATTTTAGCTTAAGTTTAAATTTAAATAAAAGGTTTGTTTTATTTCTTTTTAAATATTACTTGATATATATGATTTAAAAATAGAAGTTAAAATACAATTTACATATGGTATCAATTCATTTAATAATAGAAGTAATTTATAATCTCTTTTATAAATTATTTAAAATTGTCAAATTTGATGTTTTCAAATAATAATTATAATACTTTGTTTTTATAAATATAAATAGACTTTGATAAGATAGAATTGTTATTTTAAATGGTAGTTATATATGCATATATATAACTTGATTTTTAAATTGGATTTTTAAATTTAATTTGAATTTGAATTAAATTTTGAAATTCAAGAGATAAACAATTTTAAAATATTTGGATAAGTTTTCATTTATATATATTTTGTTATAACAATTTCTTTAAAAGAAATTCAATATGTATACATTTAAATAAGGTATAAAAATCTTTATTAACATTTCAAATATATACTCATTAATAAAAAGGACACATGTTATTTTCCTTAAGCCTCATTTCTACAAGTGTTAGATAATTAATATGATATAGGACAAGTGTCACATTTAATTCAATTTTTCTTTTTATTTTTATTAAATCATTTCAGCCTTCATACATATGTTACCCTACGTTCATTCTTTTTCCATATTTTTTCTCTTTTCAAAACTTGAGAAATATTTTCAGCCTGTACAAATCCTAAAGCAAACCCTCCTCAAAACAAAATCTGTAATTAAATCCTCAAACCACTATCTATTCAAATTCAATAGCCTGTTAAGCATCTTCAAAAATCAAAACAACAAAAGCTTGAACTCATTTCATAAACCTGGGAATAAAGTCTGTTTTCATCTTCAATACCTGGAATCAAGCCTGCATTTCTTCAATTCTGTTGTGGAGAACAAGCAAGATTCAATTGTAAAGAAACTTCATTTAAAATCATGAAGCATGTTACTTCAGCAACTCAAGTCAAGTTTAATGTTTTCAAATCAAAAGCAAAAGCATTTCAGTTTTAAGGATTCAAAAGATTTCAAGGCTGTTTTCAAAAATGGAGGCTCTGTCTTCTTCTTTATTTAGGTGAGTAACTTTTAAAAATTTAAAATATAATTGGTTGCATGCTAGTATGGATGAATTTAAATGTGTATTACATGTATATATAAGTGAATGTCTGATGTGTATATTCATTTGTGTGCATGCTGTTTATAAGTGCTCTGTTCATCCTTTTGTTTTATGTGAGTAACTTAGATTTTAAAAATAGATAGATTTGATTTGTGTGGTAAAATATCTGAAGTAAAATTGTGGTGCATGTTTGAAATTATGTATGCATGTTTGTTTTAGATCTAGATACATGTATATATGAATGAAGATACTATGTGTATGTTTGATTGTACCAGTGATCATCTCTGTTTAAAGTTCTCAGTTTAAAATTTAGATCTAAATTCCAATTCTCCTAAACTAATCTCTGTTAGAATTAGGATTTCAAACAAAAGTTGTTTGTGAAATCATGAAGTAAAGTTTAAAATGTTAATCAAGTTAGAATAACTTGAATGTCTCTGGAAACTTAAGAAGAACAGAGTTAACTTAGAATAAAGAAAAATTCAAACATCTTAATTTATTAAGTCAGGTATATGATCTGAAACCTTAATCAAAGACTTGATTTTTAAAACTAAAATCACGATTTTTAGAAATAGAATGAGAGAGCAGTTTGAGATTTGAACAATTTTGTATTTTGAGTGGTTTTAGATGATCAAAAAGGGACGGAATGGTAGTGATTGTTCCTGGAAGTGGGGAAGTGATAGGAGAGTCAAGAAAAATTAACAAAAAGGCGAATTCATCATCAGGGTAGTTGCGGTGGAAGATTGAAATCTGTAGCCCTAGTTTGGGTAGATTAGGTATATTTGATCGTCACGGTTCCAATATTGAATCGAGTTCTACAGGACTTAGGGAGATAAGAGTGTGGACGTTGGCGAAGGTGCTGTTAAATTTTCAGGTGATCTGATGATCAGAATCTCGAGAGCGATGTTGGATTCCAGGCTTTGGGTGGTTCGAAGACTTTTGTTCCAAGCAAGTTGAATAGCTCGTTTTCGAATTCAAGCATGATCGTGGCTCTGGGTGGTTGCAATCCAGTGAGAAGATCGTAGTCGACTTATAGGCGTCAGCAGCGATGGTCGGAGCATCGTAGATGAACTGTGCACGTGCACGTATAGGTCTGGTATCTGCTGTGGTGTTGGGGAAGATGGTTATTGCTCGGGAGGAGCTCGCGATTTCATGGTATCGACTCGAAGTAGCAGATGTTTGAGTGCCTCGGTGTTTTGGACTGGAATGCTCGGGTTGTTCTCGTGAAATTAGGTTGGAGACTCGAAGCAAATGAAGATAGGCTCGGGTTAAAATATATGTTATAGGTTTAAAGGGAAAACTGTAGTGTTTTGTTTAAAATTTAAATCTGAAGTTTTTAAATTGTTAAATAAAGATTTAAACAAAGTTTAAATCTAAAAATTAAAAATCAGGATTTAAGTTTAGTTTGAATTCTAGTTTTTGGAATAAAATAAAGTTTTGAATAAAAATGTTTAAACTACTTGAATGTTTAAAGTGTAATTTAAATTGATTTGAATGTAAAATAAAATTGGTTTTAAATTTCTTTTAATTAAGTACATATTTCTTTAACATATGATTTAATAATTAAGGGTTTAAATTGATTAATTAAGATTTATTCAAATGTTAATTAATTTGAAAATTAAGGATCATTAATTAGATAAGTTAAGATTATTAATTAATGGTTAGGAAATTTAGTTAAGTAATTAAGGATGAATTAAGTTGTTGTTTGGTACTTAATTAATTAAGTAATTAGGGATTAATTTATTAGTAATTAGAATTAATTAATTTGAAATTACTAATGGTTAATTAATGTTTAATTATTTAAGAAAGATAATTAAATAATAGTTAATAGTTAATGTAGATCATTAACTTGGAATTAAATAAGTAATTAATTAATGTGATTAATTTTGATAATTAAGTAGATTAATTAATTAAGGTTAATCATTTGTGAAATTGTTAATATAATTACTTAATGGGAAGTAATTAAGGAATTAATTACTCATTGTAATTAATTGAGTTTGATTTGATTAGTTTAAATTAATTAATTAAGTTTAATTAATTTAAGAAAATCACTTAATGATTTGTGAAGTATAATTACTTAATGTAATTTAATAAAGTATAATTACTTGGGAAAGTAATTGATAGATAATTACTAATGTAATTAATGGAGTAATTAAGGGTAGTTAATTACTTAATGGAATTAATCAAGGGATTAATTAAAAGATAATTAATTAAGGAATAATTAATTTATTTTAAAGAAGTAATTAAGGGTAGTTAATTACTGAATGTGATTAATCAAGAGTGATTAATAATTATGGTTTAATTAAAGATTAATTACTCAATGTAATTAATTTAAATAAAGTAATTAATGATAAAATGTAATTAAGGATCATTAATTTATATAATTAATGATGTAATTAAGAATTGATTAATTAAGGAATAATTATAAATGAAGTGATTAATTAATGTAATTAATTAAGGAGTAATGTAATTAATTATAGTTAATTAATAAATGAAGTAATTAAAGGTTAATTACTATAAGTGGTTAAGAATAATTAATTTGTATAATTAATTTAATACTAATTACTTGAATGTAATTAAAAAATTAATCAAGGATGATTAATTAAATTGAATAATTGGATGATGATTGATTAATTGATTGATAATTAATTAATAATGATTTAAGCAGGATTTATAGATGTAGTAATTAATTTAATTTACTTTAAATTAATTAAAGATGAAATAATTAATTTAATTCATTTTAAATTAATTGTAGATGGTGATAAATAAATCATTGCTTATGAATGGATGATATTGTGTACCTTGAATGGTTTGAAATCTCAGATATGAGATAATTGATATTGTATGATTTGGATGCTTTGGTTGCATAGTGATGATGATATGGATTATCTGCTTATAATGATAATGTTGATTATCTATTGTGAATCTGTGAATTATCTATCTGTGTGTAAATAGATAGTAGAATTGAATTGTTTTAACTTTAAAACAACTTGGCCTTAAAAGATACGTTTTGGATTTCGATGAGACCGGGATCGGGTTTCCAGATTTGGATATCCGAAAACCACATCGATCCAAATTAAACGTTGGTCGTTAATCCAAGTGGAGCAAGTGAAGACTCGAGGTGTAAGAACTATTCTTTGTCAGTATAACTCTGTGGGTGATTCCGTAATGAGTTTGACGGAGATAGTACTTATAGGTTCGAGATGAAGATTCAGAGTGCAAGGGTTATGGTCGTTAACTCTGAGGGTGATTCCAAAATGAGTGTAACGAGATAATGCCTTCGGTTTCGTTCGAACCCGGAACGAACTTGTATGGATTGAATGCTTTCAGAACATCGTCAGGTGGACGATGAGCATTCTAAGTGATGTGTTCTGATTAAAGGTAATCGTAGCCTCAAGCCTCATCAACCGGGAATGGCTAAAACAGGGGAGGTGCAGCAAGGTTAGTGGGTAGCACCCAAGTAGGACAAGATTATCCCTGTCTAGAGGTCCCTTCTTATTATTCGATTGAGTGGGCAGTTGATTGCAACAACTGCTGGGATGTCTTGTGCGGGAATTATCCAGTAAGGGATGTTCCGGCCTTGTGTTGCAGGGGATTGGGAGTGATCCTCGGTACGGTGATCTAGGCCACGTACTGTGACGGGCGGTACCCCGGTAGCCCTGCCATTGTATGGAATCCAAAATCCAATAAGTGCCTTACGTATTAGTTGTGCCCAACTATGTTGGAACGTGAGATGTAAGCATTCCAGCTATTTCTGTATTTTACTTGAAAACCCTAGACCCTATAATAATATAACTGGATTTCCTATCAAATGTTTTGGTTAGCGTAAGGTAAAAACTTACCCATGTTTATTTGTGGGGAGTCTTACGTGATACCTTTGTTTCAAAAGGTTTTGAAGTTAAGCAACTTTAACCTGTTACTCACACCAGACCCATGTCTGACCCAAGTGTTTATTTTTGTTTTATATAAACTCTTGGGTACTCAAATTTTTACGAGTAGCCAAGGGATTCAGGTTTAGCTTTGACGAATATTCTGGAGGAGCAATGAAGCAGGAGGCTTCGGCGTTCGTAGATATAGTATTCCGCTGTGTAGATCTTTGTTATAGTGTTTGTATTGTATTTGAGTTGTAATG
This sequence comes from Allium fistulosum, assembly GCA_030737815.1. NCBI lineage: Eukaryota > Viridiplantae > Streptophyta > Magnoliopsida > Asparagales > Amaryllidaceae > Allium > Allium fistulosum. Next base: position 1,220,421,946 of record CM060902.1, read on the forward strand.
TCTAGACAGATGTTTATAACTGTCTAGTATGTGATGTATATGTTGTGTAACTCTGATAAGTGTTGTATATTATGTAATACTTTTGTTATTAATATAATTTATTCGTTCCGCTGTTGAGATTCTGTTGTTGTTCTTCTTCTTCTCTTTCTTTTCTTCAAAACGATGCGTCTTCCTAGACGTAGGATGGCGGGTCGTGACAGTGGTATCAGAGCGCTAGGTTGAGTGAATACCTAGGCTTTGGAGTGATTTCTTTCTTGAGAGAGCGTATTTGTAATTTTTATATAACTATATATATTTATTTCTACCTATTTGTTGGGTTACCTGTTCAGGTTTTCCAATATGAGTTATAAAGGTAAATAAGGTAGTGGTGTGTGTAATACAACTACCATTAGTTGGAGTTTGAATGTTTGAGGTTGGAAGTGTATTTGTCGAGACTGTAGACCTAATACCGTCTCAAGTGAGCTTTGCTGTGGTGAAGGATTTCATTGATCTCCGAAAGAAACGATTAAGGTTCGGAGTCAATCTTTGAAGTTGGATGAGCAGAAGTGAGTGATGGTATCTTGGTAACTTCTGGAAGTAGTAGCTGTGTGATAAGACGCAGTGACTATGGAGATTTCCGAAGATGTTTTCTTTGGAACAAGTTAAGGAAGTGTGTATGCTTCGGTGTTGTGGATGAGTTCAGCATGGTGTTTCTGTTTGGTTTGAAGTCCGAGTTTCTCGAAGAGTTTTGGATTAGGAATTCTTTGGCATCTGTGGCAGCAGTGCAGCTCGAAGTGTTCTGTGTGTTGGCAGGAAGTTTTCTGGCTGAGCAGTTTTCTAGAGGTGAAGAGCAGAAGCAGCAGAGTGGATCCATTTCTTCAATGGATTGGATAGATAAGCGTAAGCTGTTCTGGTTAGTAAAGAGAGATCAGTTTCTTTTGAAATAGGCTGGGTTGATCGCAAAAGTGACTTGCGATTGCTGAGTGTTATCTTGGGTTATCGGAGTTTTCTAGATGTCTTCAGGGAAGTCAGAAGTTGTCCGCATCTGGAGATGAGTTTTCTTATCAACAGGATTCCAGGAGTGGTACCGGTGGTTCAGCCAAGTTGAAGGATAGTTCCTAGAGATAGAGTTTGGTGAAGCAGCTCAGGATTTGATAGAGTATCTGAGTTTTCTTTATGGATCAGTGAACCATATTTTCTGGGATGAGTTATCCAGTTGTGCTCATCAACATTCTTATCTACCTCAGATCAGAGTTGTGCAGCAAAAGCAGTTTGGGAGTGCATCTATCTTGTTTCCTGGATAGGAGGAGTTAGTTCAGTCTTCTATTGTTTGAGGAGTAAAGTTGTGGATCTCTTCCTTGTTTTGATTTGGATAAGTATTTGGTCTTCCGGATTGAATTGTCAGTTTGGACAACTGAAATTCGTTGTGTTTTACGTATCTCTGAGAGAGTACGTGTTTGATCTATCATTGGTTTTAGAATCAGCAGTTCAGGAGATTTGGTTGTTGAGTCAGACTCATCTGTAGTCTGATATCCTGTTTAGTTCTGTAGATCTAGATGAGTAGGAACTCTGTAGCTTCGTAGTTTAGATTGTTTGTAGAGCGAGTGTCCCGGTATATATATATACTTGGGGAAACTCGAGGAAATTCTATCCAGAATTTTGTCTGGATAATTAGAATTGTTTGATTGGATGATTGTTTGCTATGGTTGTTAGAATATGGTTGATAATATATGCTTGTTAAATCTTGAATAGATTATTAAATTACCTTTGTTTAAATTTCGGGGACGAAATTATTTTAAGGGGGAAGGAATGTGATATCCCGGGAATTTGGACAATATCAATTTAATAATTTATATTTAAAAATTAAATTGATTTGTTGATCTTTGTTAATAAATTTGAATAAATTTAATAATCTAATTAAATAAATATTTAATTAGTGATTTATCTTTTAAAACTTTAATAGAATGATTTCTATTTATATATATATATATAATTGTATATATTGTAAATAGATGAGTTGATCTGAATTTAACAAATGAAATTATGTTTTCAAATTTCTAATATTTTGGTAATTTGGAAATTATGATTTAAAATAATATTTAGCTTTTCAAAGATATTTGATAAATAACTATATAGTTTTAAATACATAAGATAAATGTTTAATTGTTTAAAAATAGATTTTAGCTTAAGTTTAAATTTAAATAAAAGGTTTGTTTTATTTCTTTTTAAATATTACTTGATATATATGATTTAAAAATAGAAGTTAAAATACAATTTACATATGGTATCAATTCATTTAATAATAGAAGTAATTTATAATCTCTTTTATAAATTATTTAAAATTGTCAAATTTGATGTTTTCAAATAATAATTATAATACTTTGTTTTTATAAATATAAATAGACTTTGATAAGATAGAATTGTTATTTTAAATGGTAGTTATATATGCATATATATAACTTGATTTTAAAATTGGATTTTTAAATTTAATTTGAATTAAATTTTGAAATTCAAGAGATAAACAATTTTAAAATATTTGGATAAGTTTTCATTTATATATATTTTGTTATAACAATTTCTTTAAAAGAAATTCAATATGTATACATTTAAATAAGGTATAAAAATCTTTATTAACATTTCAAATATATACTCATTAATAAAAAGGACACATGTTATTTTCCTTAAGCCTCATTTCTACAAGTGTTAGATAATTAATATGATATAGGACAAGTGTCACATTTAATTCAATTTTTCTTTTTCTTTTTATTAAATCATTTCAGCCTTCATACATATGTTACCCTACGTTCATTCTTTTTCCATATTTTTTCTCTTTTCAAAACTTGAGAAATATTTTCAGCCTGTACAAATCCTAAAGCAAACCCTCCTCAAAACAAAATCTGTAATTAAATCCTCAAACCACTATCTATTCAAATTCAATAGCCTGTTAAGCATCTTCAAAAATCAAAACAACAAAAGCTTGAACTCATTTCATAAACCTGGGAATAAAGTCTGTTTTCATCTTCAATACCTAGAATCAAGCCTGCATTTCTTCAATTCTGTTGTGGAGAACAAGCAAGATTCAATTTTAAAGAAACTTCATTTAAAATCATGAAGCATGTTACTTCAGCAACTCAAGTCAAGTTTAATGTTTTCAAATCAAAAGCAAAAGCATTTCAGTTTTAAGGATTCAAAAGATTTCAAGGCTGTTTTCAAAAATGGAGGCTCTGTCTTCTTCTTTATTTAGGTGAGTAACTTTTAAAAATTTAAAATATAATTGGTTGCATGCTAGTATGGATGAATTTAAATGTGTATTACATGTATATATAAGTGAATGTCTGATGTGTATATTCATTTGTGTGCATGCTGTTTATAAGTGCTCTGTTCATCCTTTTGTTTTATGTGAGTAACTTAGATTTTAAAAATAGATAGATTTGATTTGTGTGGTAAAATATCTGAAGTAAAATTGTGGTGCATGTTTGAAATTATGTATGCATGTTTGTTTTAGATCTAGATACATGTATATATGAATGAAGATACTATGTGTATGTTTGATTGTACCAGTGATCATCTCTGTTTAAAGTTCTCAGTTTAAAATTTAGATCTAAATTCCAATTCTCCTAAACTAATCTCTGTTAGAATTAGGATTTCAAACAAAAGTTGTTTGTGAAATCATGAAGTAAAGTTTAAAATGTTAATCAAGTTAGAATAACTTGAATGTCTCTGGAAACTTAAGAAGAACAGAGTTAACTTAGAATAAAGAAAAATTCAAACATCTTAATTTATCAAGTCAGGTATATGATCTGAAACCTTAATCAAAGACTTGATTTTTAAAACTAAAATCACGATTTTTAGAAATAGAATGAGAGAGCAGTTTGAGATTTGAACAATTTTGTATTTTGAGTGATTTTAGATGATCAAAAAGGGACGGAATGGTAGTGATTGTTCCTGGAAGTGGGGAAGTGATAGGAGAGTCAAGAAAAATTGACAAAAAGGCGAATTCATCATCAGGGTAGTTGCGGTGGAAGATTGAAATCTGTAGCCCTAGTTTGGGTAGATTAGGTATATTTGATCGTCACGGTTCCAATATTGAATCGAGTTCTACAGGACTTAGGGAGATAAGAGTGTGGACGTTGGCGAAGGTGCTGTTAAATTTTCAGGTGATCTGATGATCAGAATCTCGAGAGCGATGTTGGATTCCAGGCTTTGGGTGGTTCGAAGACTTTTGTTCCAGGCAAGTTGAATAGCTCGTTTTCGAATTCAAGCATGATCGTGGCTCTGGGTGGTCGCAATCCAGTGAGAAGATCGTAGTCGACTTATAGGCGTCAGCAGCGATGGTCGGAGCATCGTAGATGAACTGTGCACGTGCACGTATAGGTCTGGTATCTGCTGTGGTGTTGGGGAAGATGGTTATTGCTCGGGAGGAGCTCGCGATTTCATGGTATCGACTCGAAGTAGCAGATGTTTGAGTGCCTCGGTGTTTTGGACTGGAATGCTCGGGTTGTTCTCGTGAAATTAGGTTGGAGACTCAAAGCAAATGAAGATAGGCTCGGGTTAAAATATATGTTATAGGTTTAAAGGGAAAACTGTAGTGTTTTGTTTAAAATTTAAATCTGAAGTTTTTAAATTGTTAAATAAAGATTTAAACAAAGTTTAAATCTAAAAATTAAAAATCAGGATTTAAGTTTAGTTTGAATTCTAGTTTTTGGAATAAAATAAAGTTTTGAATAAAAATGTTTAAACTACTTGAATGTTTAAAGTGTAATTTAAATTGATTTGAATGTAAAATAAAATTGGTTTTCTTTTAATTAAGTACATATTTCTTTAACATATGATTTAATAATTAAGGGTTTAAATTGATTAATTAAGATTTATTCAAATGTTAATTAATTTGAAAATTAAGGATCATTAATTAGATAAGTTAAGATTATTAATTAATGGTTAGGAAATTTAGTTAAGTAATTAAGGATGAATTAAGTTGTTGTTTGGTACTTAATTAATTAAGTAATTAGGGATTAATTTATTAGTAATTAGAATTAATTAATTTGAAATTACTAATGGTTAATTAATGTTTAATTATTTAAGAAAGATAATTAAATAATAGTTAATAGTTAATGTAGATCATTAACTTGGAATTAAATAAGTAATTAATTAATGTGATTAATTTTGATAATTAAGTAGATTAATTAATTAAGGTTAATCATTTGTGAAATTGTTAATATAATTACTTAATGGGAAGTAATTAAGGAATTAATTACTCATTGTAATTAATTGAGTTTGATTTGATTAGTTTAAATTAATTAATTAAGTTTAATTAATTTAAGAAAATCACTTAATGATTTGTGAAGTATAATTACTTAATGTAATTTAATAAAGTATAATTACTTGGGAAAGTAATTGATAGATAATTACTAATGTAATTAATGGAGTAATTAAGGGTAGTTAATTACTTAATGGAATTAATCAAGGGATTAATTAAAAGATAATTAATTAAGGAATAATTAATTTATTTTAAAGAAGTAATTAAGGGTAGTTAATTACTGAATGTGATTAATCAAGAGTGATTAATAATTATGGTTTAATTAAAGATTAATTACTCAATGTAATTAATTTAAATAAAGTAATTAATGATAAAATGTAATTAAGGATCATTAATTTATATAATTAATGATGTAATTAAGAATTGATTAATTAAGGAATAATTATAAATGAAGTGATTAATTAATGTAATTAATTAAGGAGTAATGTAATTAATTATAGTTAATTAATAAATGAAATAATTAAAGGTTAATTACTATAAGTGGTTAAGAATAATTAATTTGTATAATTAATTTAATACTAATTACTTGAATGTAATTAAAAAATTAATCAAGGATGATTAATTAAATTGAATAATTGGATGATGATTGATTAATTGATTGATAATTAATTAATAATGATTTAAGCAGGATTTATAGATGTAGTAATTAATTTAATTTACTTTAAATTAATTAAAGATGAAATAATTAATTTAATTCATTTTAAATTAATTGTAGATGGTGATAAATAAATCATTGCTTATGAATGGATGATATTGTGTACCTTGAATGGTTTGAAATCTCAGATATGAGATAATTGATACTGTATGATTTGGATGCTTTGGTTGCATAGTGATGATGATATGGATTATCTGCTTATAATGATAATGTTGATTATCTATTGTGAATCTGTGAATTATCTATCTGTGTGTAAATAGATAGTAGAATTGAATTGTTTTAACTTTAAAACAACTTGGCCTTAAAAGATACGTTTTGGATTTCGATGAGACCGGGATCGGGTTTCCAGATTTGGATATCCGAAAACCACATCGATCCAAATTAAACGTTGGTCGTTAATCCAAGTGGAGCAAGTGAAGACTCGAGGTGTAAGAACTATTCTTTGTCAGTATAACTCTATGGGTGATTCCGTAATGAGTTTGACGGAGATAGTACTTATAGGTTCGAGATGAAGATTCAGAGTGCAAGGGTTATGGTCGTTAACTCTGAGGGTGATTCCAAAATGAGTGTAACGAGATAATGCCTTCGGTTTCGTTCGAACCCGGAACGAACTTGTATGGATTGAATGCTTTCAGAACATCGTCAGGTGGACGATGAGCATTCTAAGTGATGTGTTCTGATTAAAGGTAATCGTAGCCTCAAGCCTCATCAACCGGGAATGGCTAAAACAGGGGAGGTGCAGCAAGGTTAGTGGGTAGCACCCAAGTAGGACAAGATTATCCCTGTCTAGAGGTCCCTTCTTATTATTCGATTGAGTGGGCAGTTGATTGCAACAACTGCTGGGATGTCTTGTGCGGGAATTATCCAGTAAGGGATGTTCCGGCCTTGTGTTGCAGGGGATTGGGAGTGATCCTCGGTACGGTGATCTAGGCCACGTACTGTGACGGGCGGTACCCCGGTAGCCCTGCCATTGTATGGAATCCAAAATCCAATAAGTGCCTTACGTATTAGTTGTGCCCAACTATGTTGGAACGTGAGATGTAAGCATTCCAGCTATTTCTGTATTTTACTTGAAAACCCTAGACCCTATAATAATATAACTGGATTTCCTATCAAATGTTTTGGTTAGCGTAAGGTAAAAACTTACCCATGTTTATTTGTGGGGAGTCTTACGTGATACCTTTGTTTCAAAAGGTTTTGAAGTTAAGCAACTTTAACCTGTTACTCACACCAGACCCATGTCTGACCCAAGTGTTTATTTTTGTTTTATATAAACTCTTGGGTACTCAAATTTTTACGAGTAGCCAAGGGATTCAGGTTTAGCTTTGACGAATATTCTGGAGGAGCAATGAAGCAGGAGGCTTCGGCGTTCGTAGATATAGTATTCCGCTGTGTAGATCTCTGTTATAGTGTTTGTATTGTATTTGAGTTGTAATGTCTAGACAGATGTTTATAACTGTCTAGTATGTGATGTATATGTTGTGTAACTCTGATAAGTGTTGTATATTATGTAATACTTTTGTTATTAATATAATTTATTCGTTCCGCTGTTGAGATTCTGTTGTTGTTCTTCTTCTTCTCTTTCTTTTCTACTTTCTCACCTCTTTCTTTTCTTCAAAACGATGCGTCTTCCTAGATGTAGGATGGCGGGTCGTGACATTATTATAATAAACTTTACAGTGGAAAATTTTGAATACAATATCAGAGTCTAACATAGATTCAGCCTGGACAGTTATAAACCATCTGTCCTTACAAATGCAAAAAAACAAATGCAATAGATGCAGAGGATAATAGAATACGTCCATACGTGGATGAAGATCTCCAGCTCTCCTTTGGAAACTACAAGCGTCTTCAACTAAACCTGAAACTACTCGGATCTGATTCGAGTATTAAAAATACCCGGACCAGGCTTGATAAACCAGCGTGAGATACTCGAAATTTTAAATTTATAGATCATGTTGATGTCAATCAAAACCTTTGAAAAGAAGGGTATCTCATAAAACCACACCCACACCTAAATACAGATGATTTTTACCTTATGATAACCAAAACACTTTTATACCAAAATAATTTGATATTATCTTTAATGACATTCCTTTGAAAACACTTTTAAAATAATTTATCAAGATAGCCGAAATTATTTCATTGATTAAATTTGATGGCTTACTATCTACTTTTTAAAAGTAGGTTCTACAATCAAAACCGTAAAGGCAACATATTGGAATTGGATTTCCAACATGATAGGGAACTAGTCACCATTCAGACCCAAAAATCCACGTATAACACATAGTTTCTGCATGGCATTACACGATCTCTATCAGCCTTCGAACTACTTTGTTATACTACTATGAAACAGAGTATTACTCGGCTAGGCTTTACACGGTCTCCGTCAGTCTCCAATATCTGCTCATTAATACAATAAGGCAACAAGTGCCTAGAGGGACATCTTCCCTTAATAATAGCCCTAAATATGTCCTTCAGACCATATAGTATTTCGTACCATTCCTAGGATGTGAGTCTCGTAAGGCTATGCTCCACAAAGCCACTTTTGCTTTTCGCAAATCCATGCTTTGATCATCAAGGTTTCACTTTGAATGCCACATTGCCATTCCTTCGATCACTATTAACTTTCACGAACATACAACCTCTAAGCTCGTACGTCTCAGAGAAGGGTGTTAAGCTAAGGAAAGTTGCCTTCTCCGCCACCAAACAGATATACGTTTGTAAAAGTCAACATTGTGATCATAGAAATGCAACGTCAGACTTTCGTCCATACAAGTTCGTTCTAGGACTGAATGAAACCGAAGGCACTCCTCCTATTACATCCTGTCGGGTATTATCCCTAGGATTAGTAGCGATTAGTCCTCGTAATCGAAGACTTTCATAACAGTTCACTACTGCCACCATAACTATATAATATGGTAAATTTCACCCCAAGGGACTAGTGGCAAGTAGGCCTTCATCATGAAGATCCCCATCTTCAAAAATCATTATCTTCATCATGTCTTCACTTCCAAACGTATTCATTGGTTCAAAGTGGTTTTCCGATAGGAGTTACCCAAATCCGACCACGGTTCCTCCGAAACAATCATCGATTAAAAAGATGTTAAGTTTATATGTGATTATCAAGCATCATTACTTTAATTCATCTTTTTATTCATTCATAAATATCTCAAAGAGACATATTATTTTAAACTATTCCATTTATCTTCTTAATAGTATATGGAATCATTAAGCCTCATTTATCGAATCCTTTTAGTTAATTAAATCTTTTTGAACCGTGGAATAGTTCCAACTTATTTCATCCTTTACTTAGGAAAATATTTCCAAATCATTTATTTAAATCTCATATTGGAAAAAACTATTGAGTAAAAAGGCACATGGAGATTATACTAATTAATATTAATTTCCATATTCAACCTTTACCATCCGTCGAATAATGGTGAGATCACCTTTTAAATTCTCAAGATAGTATGGATTCCCTCTTTGGAATTTAATACCAAGTATAAGAAGATTATTTCTATGCAATTCAAGTTGTTTAAATTTGGAAAATTATATCTTTTATACTTTAAGAAATTTTGATCCGAGTAACTAAAATTTACTATCCCTTCGTCGGACCAGTCCGGGTAGCTAAGGAGCGTTGGCAACTAGTTTTCCAAATCCAAGCATAGGGACTACCTCTTAGTCACCCATAAGATGGTTGTAACAACCCGCATATTTTACGATTGTATATTTAAATATTTTATTTAAGTATAGAATCGTTAATCGGATTAAAGTCCCAAAAAGCTACTTTTTGCAAACAGTCGAATTGGGACTCGAGACCACTTCCATTGATTCCAAAATGGTGTTTGCGACTTTTTTAAGTATAAACATTGATATGTTTGGACCTAGCCAAAAATTTGACCTTTTTCACTTTGGGTTTGGGTTTGGGTTCAGCCCACTAGCCATCATTATACCCCAAACTGAACCATCCCTCCCCATTCACCCTCACTTCCTCATCTTTCAAGTTCTAAAGCAAAAATGGGGGAAAAGAAAAGGAATTAGAATTTCCTAAGCCCTAATTCCTTTTGCAAATCCAAGTTCTAGCTCCAAATTCAAAGAAGAAGCTTTGGTAAGCCTTCTCTTCTTCTTCTTCAACTCATTCTCTTATCAATTTCAGAAATTCCTAAACCTAACTTAGGAAATGTTTCTCTTTTAAGCTTAGATTCAAGCTTGTTCGGTTGGAATTGAAGAGTGATTGTTCTTGCCATTGTTCTATAGCATCTTCTTCATTTGTTTTGGGTTTAAAGGTGAGATTTTTATCTCACATCTATGTCTATAATTATCTTTGGTTGTTAGGTATGAATTCCTAACACCTCTTCATGTGAATTTGCTCTTGATTTGGATTGGTTTTGTGAATATTCCAATTTTTGGGTTTTTAAGTCAAATTTGTGTGAAAATCCTTTTATGGATGTTTGATCATGCTTTTGGTGATGCACCGAGGAGCATATATGGTCGGGTTGCCGATTGGCATAAACCCTTAGAGCTAATGTTCGTCCGATTGCATTTTGGAAGAGTTTGCTCTTCATTTGGATAGGCTAAAAAACAGCCCAGGCATGATTCAGTCGACTGAAATCTCTGTTCAGTTGACTGAATCTGGAACCCGAAAGTTTCCAGGCAGAATTCAGTCAACTGAAATTCTCTGTTCAGTCAACTGAAATCTCTGTTTAGTTGACTGAAATCTATGTTCAGTCGACTGAACCTGGAAACAGAAAGTTTTCAGGTAGAATTCAGTCAACTGAAATTCTCTGTTCAGTCAACTGAAATCTCTATTTAGTCAACCGAAATCTCTGTTTAGTCAACTGAATTTGTTGTTTCAGCCCACTTTGCCTTTTTGGATTGAATTTCCAATTTAAATTGATTCGTGATGATCCTATTTGTTGTTATCATTTATTATGACTTTGATGACTCCTTTTTCGGGATTTTTGAATATCCATTTCGATGGATTCTTTATCGGTTTAATTGGATTTGATTCACATCTTCGAATGTGAATTTTAATGCTTGATTGTTTCTACAATCATTTCTATGATTTGTCACTTTAAAATATAAAGGTTTTCTATACTAGTAGTAAATATTCAAACTCTTTTACAAAGATGATTTCAACTCTATTTTTAAATATAAAGCTTGTTTTCACAACCGTTTTCCAATCTATTAGTATATACAAACCTTAACCTCATTCGTATGAGAAAATATAATTAAACGGCTTAGCAAAACAAGTGGTATGAAATGCTTGCGTTTACTTCGTCGGTTAATTTTTGGACTTGTTCGATTGAAACTCTTGTGACAATTTTTGAGTGGAAATCTACAATTTGTTCGTAAATATTTAAGTTAAGCTAGTGGTTACGGGACATGAAGCTAAACTCTTATATTTACTAGCTTAGTGTAATCGACACTTGTTGATGATCGATGATGATCATTTTATGGTTTAGACTAGCAATGTGCGATGTCTCTTTGTCCACATGGAGGACTGTACTTCGTTATTGAGCTTCGTCTCATTTTTATTGTGGGCTAGCGACCCATGTTCTTTTATGGTGTTCGGTTCATCGGATGTACCGTCATTGTACTACATCGATGCTTCAGCTTTCGAGTTCACCGGGCGTACCGTTATTGCACTACGTCGTTGTTCCGAATTATTTGAGTTTCGGGATCATCGGGCGCACCGTTATTGCACTGTGTCGTTGTTCCGAAATATTTGAGTTTCGGGTTCATCGGACGTACCGTTATTGCACTACGTCATTGTTCCAACTCATTTGAGTTTCAGGTTCCTCGGGCGTACCGTTATTGCACTACGCCGTTGCACCGGCTTTATGGTTAGCGACCATGGAATAGCATTCCGTTTATGTTGCATGTGTTTGGGAGTTTTCATGCTCTCGCTTTTGATAGCCCCCCTTTATGTGATTTCTGGATTTCTCGTTGTGACTTCTGGAATTTATGTTTCACCACCTTTTTCAGTTGGCATTGATATGTATGTCATTTATTGTGGCTAGGCGAATTAAATTAAGAATATGACATTCTTTTTAATCTTTGAGAAGATTCTTGTGATATTGATTAATCTCTGGATTGGTTTTCGATTAGATACTTATCACATTATGGCTTTATGGTTATCATACGTTTTTGTCATATCTCTTATTCTATATCACTTTATCTGATATTTATAGCTAGACTGATCCGTTTATTATTTTCTTCTTAAATAATACTCAGGTCAGACTGAGATTTTACAGGTGCTTCCTCTTGACTTCCTATCTGGAACCATCATATGACTTTTGGCTAACTACTCTAGTTTAGTAGTTTTTGTTGTATACATTTGAGATTAGACTCCTTGATGTATACATATTCTACTGCCTTGCACTTGTATCTATTCTTTTGTGTTATTGTGGATCTTATTTGACCACTACTCTGATGTACACTTTCATGTGTTATATTCATATCTATTTCGCCTTTGTGATATGAATTGTCTGTGACTGATTTGTGTTATGTTTATTTCTATATTCGTTTCCGAAGATTTTATAGCCACCGTGTGGTAGCTTTGAGTTTGTATCGGTATGTCGGATTTCCTCTCCAGATGAAAAGTTATATTTTTATCTGGCATATCGGTACTCGCACAAAGCAATTACACAGATGGTCGCTCCTCAACAGCCTTATTCTCCATGCTAGTTGACGGCATTACCCCGTAGTGTCCTTGGCTAGCATGTGTATAGAGGTGGGGCGTCACAGCTTGGTATCAGAGCCAAACTTTGGAACAATGTAGAATAATTTAGCAAGGATCATGTCCTAAGTCTTTCTTAGTAGTCGTGCTTTAGGAATTTATTCGAGTTAATTGGACCCATTCTATCCTATTTTCTTTTATGGTTCCTTGTTTTATCAATCATGATTGTTTGATATTCATTCTGAGAATAACTTTTTCTTCTTCTTTCTTTCTTAAAGAAGAGAAATGGTTAGATCTGGCCGTACGAACGTCGGTCAATCCAGTGCTACTCCTCAAGAAGGAGTATTTATGTCTGCCCAGCAGCTTCTGGATCTTGTTAAGATTGCTCAAGCTATCGGACCCATTCCAGAGCCTACTCATCCTAGATCCGGTTTTGCACGCTTGTGTAGAGATTATACCGATTTGGGTGGAAGGCCATTCCGGGGATCCGAGAGTGTCATTGAAATCCAAGCTTGGCTTAGATCATGCGACCGCATCTTTTCTCGCATGAATCTTGTTGATCTCCACCGAGTCCAAGTGGCTTCTAGCATGCTCCAAGAAAGAGCATTGGATTGGTATGAGCTTCTTATTTCTGAAATCGTTGAAGCGGATCTCACTTGGGAGCAATTCCGGGAAAGATTCGAATTGAAATTTGTGCCGGAGGCTGAAAAAGTAACTTTGGCCTGGCGTTTTATTGACCTTGTTCAAGGTGAATCTTCTGTGACGGACTACGTCGCATCTTTTGAATCTCTTTCTAAATACGGGGTTGAATACATTAATACCCCATTGAAGAAAAATCCGAGATTTGTTTATGGCTTGAACAAAAATCTCAAGAAGCCATTACTTCTAAAATTGGAAGTTTCTTTCGATCAGCTTATTGATATCGCTCTTCGTCCTGAAGAGGCCGATAAAGAGTGTGATATTGAAGTTGTGGGTGCCAAACAAAACTTCAACAACAACATGAAAAGGCCCCAATCCTAATCCCAACAAGAAAGGGAAGCAAGAAACTTCGATAGCAAAGTCTCCTACCTCTAGTCGAGGACGATGCTACAATTGTGGTCTTACGCACCACTATGCAAATGAGTGTCCGAAACCATTTTTTTGTCGTTATTGCAAAAGTTCGGGCCATCTTTTATCTTCATGCCCCAGACTTCCAAAGAAAAGAGAGGGAAAGTTAAATGTTGTTCAAGCCTCTACTAGAACTTCTCTTGGTCAAGGTATTTTCTATCCTTGACGATATTTATTTTGTGATTATCTTATTCGAGTTCTTTTTGATATGGGTTTAATCTCATTATTTTTATATCAAAAGAACTTGTGATTCTTTTTCTTTAAACATTTCTGGGCTTGATGACTTCTTTGAGGATTGCGAATCCGGATTGGTGGATCCGCAACACTCAATTTGCTTTTATTGATGTCGAAATTATTTTATGTGATTTTTCTTTCCAAGCCGATTTTTACTTATGCTTCAGAATTGACTTTTGAAAGGATTGGCTTAATTATTATGAAGCCATGTCCTTTGTCCTGTGGGGACTATTCATCGTCGACATTTTCAATCTGTTAAGCAGATTTCTGTTTTTCCTTTGTGATTTTGACTCCAATTCGATGGCATCATTTTATTCCTTAAGCTCACATGATGAGGAAAGTGTTATTTCCCTCATGCATGTAGTTTGAGAATTTACCTGTATTTTTGAGTTTGTCTTAGGATTATCACCTAAGCAATCTTTTGAGCCGTGTTAAGGTCTTTTTAGCTCGACCTTGCCACTGGTTTCCATTAGCTACGAGTTGCGGAAGTTAGCATTCCACTTTCCGCATTTTGCACTCGTTATGGTTCTTATGAATGACTTATTATGTCATTCAGTTTGTCCGGCTTATTTCATCCATTTTATGAATCGAGTATTCTACGAATTTCTCGATGACTCCATTTTTGTATTTATTTATTTTGGATGGAAATAGAAATTTAAAATTTTGCAAATCTTTTTCATAAGATTTATTTATAAGTATAATTGGGTTTTGTTCTCGAAACGAGTAAACAATATTCATAAAGTTTTTAAGAGACATTTTTATCATAAAGAAGATGATTTTGTGATTGTATTGCCCGTTGAGTGCTTTAAGAATCCTGGTCGGCGCGCTTGATCAACGTTATCGATAGGAATTTCCTAAACGCTTTGATGAGACAATCAGACACATTGAATTGACTTATAAAATGAAAATTTTTCTGAAAAGATAATTTCATAAAGATAATTTTATTTTGAAAGTTTTAGCTTTTCGGGAAAGAAGATTATCTAAAAGAACTTTTTTTTTCGATACTTCTATTCTTGTGATTCCCAAGGGGAACCAAGACTTTATCTTTTGTACCGATGATAATAGTATTGGTTTGGATGCCATTCTCTTGCAAAAGAGGACGTGCTATCATTTGTGCTTCTAAATCATTAAAGCCGATCGAGACTAGGTATGCCACTCATGATCTACGCGGCTATTGTTTTTGCTTTTAGAGTTTGGCATCATCATTTTTGGGGGAGAAATTTGTTCTCCACCTTGATCATAAATCTTTGGAATATTTATTTTCTCATAAGGAACTTAATTGGTGTCAACAATGTTGGCTCTAGATCCTTGCATCTTATGATCTTGATATTCTTTGTTTACTCCGGGATGGGAGAATCGTGTTGCCGATGCCCTTAGTCTTAAGCAACAAGCAGTTATTTCTTTGATGATATCCGAATGGAATGATCTCGCGATTTCCTTCACTTGTGAGATTCGAGATCGTGAATTCCAATTCATGTTCATCTCTTGTTTTATGTAGCCTTGAGGCTCATCCTTCTCTTTTGACCGCATTCTTGAAGCTCAAAAGCTAGATCCCGAATTGGCTCTTCTTAGCCGAAATTTTAGGGATAAGATTGATGTTGAAGTGTTGAAAAACTTTGATATTGATACTCGTGGAGGCATTCGAAAATTTGGTAGACTTGTCATGCAAAATATTAGTGATCTTCGCAAAGACATATTAGAAGATTCCCATCGTTCTAAATTCACCATTCATCCCGGTAGTAGTAAAATGTACGTGGATATGAAGCGACTTTATTATTGGGAGGGAATGAAATTTGATATCGCTAACTACATTAAGCTTTGCATGACTTGCCAACTCATTGAGATCGAGCATCAAAGGTCCGGTGGGTCATTGCAACCTTTAGACATTTCAATTTGGAAGTGGGTCCAAATTTCCATGGGTTTTATTGACGGCCTTCCCCGTTCTTGTAACCAAGGTTTTAAATATCGGATTTCGGTTATGTTTCGTCTCGTAACTTTTACACAAGTTATCTCGTATCGGGGGAGATCTCAGACGAGATGAGTACATATCGGGTGTACATCTCAGATTGACATCTCGGGTCTTATAATGCATCTCGGGAATATCTCGAATGTACCTATGTGTCTAAAATTGATGTGTCAAAAATTTATTTAACAGTTATAACTTTCTTAGTAAAAATAAAAATGGTAGCATACTTGATTTACATAGAAAAAAGAATATTTTTAGAAGAGTAGTAGTTTGATTAGCTTAATTGATTTGGTAATGATTGAATAATATTCTTTTATTTGAACATGATAAAGAAGTGAAACCTTTCGTTATGACTCATTAAGATAAAAAGTAAAGAATATGTTCAAAAAGTTGGTAAATTATAATTGGATTGAGTAGTTTCTTTTTAATCAATATGAAAATAAAAAATATTATGGAAAATATGAAAAATGAATAATTTCGGGTGAGATCTCGGATTGAGATTTTAATCCATATTTCGGGTGAGATTTGAATATCTCGGACGAGATGAGAGTCGAGGGAGATATGGAGGAGATATGATGTCTCGTCTCGTTTAAGTGTGAAAATGAGATCTCGGAGGAGATCTCGGGCGATATATAGGAGATTTAAAACCATGCTTGTAACGACCTGATATTTTGCACCATTCGCATCCGCACATGTCGGACTTGAATAATTCAAAATACCGCGTTGTTAATTTAAATTTGGCAAAACTGAACATATACAGTAAATAAAATAATCACAGATCACAGACACAGAGTAATAAATGCAGCGGAAATAAAAGAGATAGTAGTTCATGAAGCTACTATATAAATGTATAAGTTACATCAGAGTTAAACCAGATACAACGGAAGAGTAATATGATACCTCAGATACAAATCAGAATACATCACTGGAATCATCGAATACTGAAAGCAGAATAGATGGCTGGATCTTCAAGCAGAGCTCCAACTCCAAAGGTGAGTCTCAAATACTAGTACACTCAGTCTGACCCGAGCGTAAAGAAAAACACAAAACACTCGAGTCAGGATTAACATTCTTTTATCAATAAATCCAACTCAAGTGAAATAGCAATTGAAATACAAGTAACTCAAAGGATGTTTGAATAACCATCCTTTAAGGATCCGTTAAACTATCTACTAGGTAGTAATGTACGCTAAGTAGATAATGTCTATCAGTAATATAAGGTATCAAAATAGTGTTAAGGCGTTACCATTATCCCCCTTAACACATTTTATACAAGCGTTATAATCTATACAGCACTGTAAACTCCACCGTAAACTAGTGGGCTATCAGGGAGTACTCCATAGGTATAACACAAAACAAATTCGTAGTGGTCGCGTATATAGGAATCCAAGTATGACAAGGCACATGAGGCAATACCCAAGGTAGTCAAACTACCGTTTGCCTGATCCGGACTGGTGAGAACGCATCGCCGCAACGACCGCAACACCGCGAAACAACACTCCCAAATCAAGGGTGCACCAATCGACAACAAGTAATGAGTAGTTTTCAAAGAAGTGTGTTCGCTTGAGGTAGCTGACCTCCATTGGCCCGGCACGGCTCCTATTTTAGTCATTTCCAATTTGACACAAGTGTCAAGGCTATCCATTATCATTCTCTTTCTTCAGTCATCACGTACATCATTCCAACCACTTCATTCTGGATCACACTCCGCGTATAGTTATTAAAGTGGTTTTCGGTTTAGATAGAGAGTATATCCATAACCAATTCCGGTCTCTTTAATAACTTTCGTAATTATTACACCGATTGGTCATTTATTTATTTCAAACCAAATCAAATTCAATTTCAAATAAAATTTGTAAACCAACATTTCATTTATCTTTCTAAACCAATTTCCATAATTTACGTTTCAAAACTTCCAAATTCATAATTTCAAAATCTTATAATTCAATTCCAATTTCTATTTAAAACCATTCAAATATAGATTCAAGTTCGTATATAAGTTTCATTCCGAAATCATTTGAATTAATTTAATTTAACATTCAAATCAAATTAAATTCATTAATCGATTTCATTCAATATTCGTTAAGTTAATTTATCATTCAAAACAATTTTTTTATTTAATTTCCAATTCATTAAATCCATTATTTAAATTCAACTTCCTTATTTCAAAACTTACAAATTGAATTAAATTAAATTCATCAAATCAAATTCTTTAAATTTCAAGTCCTACATTAATTTCAATAAACACATTTTTATTTCTTGTTAGAGAATTCAATTTCACTTATTCATTTACTTAGCTACAATTTCAAACTCAACTTATAAACAACTTAATTTCACAAATTCAAGAGGTTCAATTCCACTTATTAAAGAATTCAATTTATTTAATTATTAAATAATTCAATCTTATTTAATTATTAAATAATTTCAAAACTTAATTATTAAATAATTTCAAACTTAATTATTAATAATTCCAAATTTAATTATTAAATAATTAATTTTAAAACAACATTCTTTCAACAACTACTAGGTTAACATTTTGTTTTGGATTATTAAATATTAACATTTCCTTTGATTAAAAATTCAAATTTCAACTTCATTTCAAAACCATATTCTTTATTCAAATAAAATCTTTGTTTTATTTTTAAATCAAATTATTGACCAATCGGGTTTTATTTAATTCTCTATCCTAGGTCAAAGTTCAATTTTTGGGTATTTATCATTTCAACCCGATTCCAATTCAATTCAAAATCAAAACATAGCAAAGGGAACTTGCAGTGTGATAACTGGGATGGTGTCAAAGTAAATAAACAAGCAATAACAACATTCAATCACAATCCAATAATCAATTCAAATAATCCCGAAATAACCGTATTAATTCACATTGTTGTTTGTGCGAATTAATATAATTATTTCTAGAATCTACACTATCATTTCATGTAGATTAAAGATTATTACACTAATTATTCATACGGTTCTTCACTTGTCATTCGATTACAATTTTAACACTACAACAATTAATCCAATATACGTTCAATGGTTCAAAGTGTAATTATCACTATTTTACATGTCAAATAATTTAACAATTAAAAGGGGTCATATTCAACTAATCAAATTCAACATATATGTCGATTCAAATTTTCATTATCCTACGTCAATTTATTTGCATAATATTTATCACTTTATACATTACAATTTTAACGTCCAATTGTAAACATCAAACAATCAATCATTTAACAACCAAACTGGATTATCATTGCATATATAAAAGATAATGGTGTCAGATGTCATAGGTTAACTGATACAGGTAATAACAGTGTAAATATCTAACAGCAGCATATTTCAATTGTCGTTTCAATTGAAATCAAATTTAATAAATAAAAGAACATTAATCGTGAGTGATTGCTCACCTTCCGAGGCTAGAGATGAGAATGAAATGAGTTACGAAATCCAAAGCAAAGCTAGACTGAATGCGCAGTTGACGAGCAATGCTGATAAATAGGAATCGATGGGATGAATCAGAATTAGCTTGATATAGATGGAAGATATATATAAATTCCTAAAATCTATTTAAAACATATATTTCAAATTGACACCAAATTCAACACAAATGAAATTAAATACAAACATGTGTTTCAAAATCATCCTCTTAACTTAAACTCACATATAAAAATCAACATATATATATATATATATTATATAGTTTGAAATAAATTCACACACATATATCATTGTAACTTATGTATCTAAGTGATGCAACCATAAATAATACAGACACTAAAATTTATAATATTACTATAAACCCATATACATGCATTGTATAAACTCAACATATTTAAACTAAATAATACAGAACCAGCAAAACCATATACACTTTTATATGAAATCATAAGTAAAATACTTTGCTTATATCAGTAAACTAATATAAAATACTTACGAATATATTCCACTTGTAAACTATGTATACATTTAAATAAAACGTGTAAACAGGATGTATATATACTTACATAACTCAAATAAATACTTTAAACAAAACTTACACTTTATACTAAGGTAAATGTATATACTGCAAAGTATATATATATATATATATATATATATAAATCTACAACTCATAACTAACATAGAATTTATATTATAACAGATATTCAAAAATACTGGTATATAGCTAAACATAATATTAACTACCATCTATATATACACCACTTTATATCTATACAAAACTAATATTATATACCTTACGTATTAAGAAGAGAGGCTGCAGAGGAAAACCATGTGGTTACGCGTCTGTGCGAGCAAGAAGCGCTGGCTCGCCCGAAGAGAAGGATGGCACGGCTCATGTAGCGTGCGAGATGGGTTGCACGGTGGCTACTTAGGTCGCGTGCCTGCATCTGGGAATGCATGTGGAGGCTCGGAAGAGAAGGGAAGAACGCTGCTTGGTCAGAGGTGTTGCAGACAAGGTCGGCCAGGCGTTTTGGAGTCAAGGGACGGAGACAGTGTACTGGTGGTTGTCAGAGCGGGAGAGAGAGGGAGGTCGAAGTGGAAAGGGATGCACAAGATGTTCGGCTAAAAGTGGTCTTGGCTATAGGTTGTCGGAGCTGGAGATGTGGTGGTGGGTGGTTTCAAGTCAGTGGGCCGTGGGGAGGGGATGGTGGCGGGTTGGAGTGGGAAAGGCTCGAGCTTGGTCGTTTGTGAGGAGGCGAGCAGCAAGTTTCCAAACCGAAGATATGCGAAGAATTCATTCTTCTTCTTCTTTTTTCTGTGACCAAGGAAGAGAAATGAAGGGGAAGAAATAGAATAGGCTTTAGCTTAATGGGTAGACGTTTGATGGAATAACAAAAGTCAAGTACATCGAATTTCAAAACTTATTAATAGTTATACGTGAATTTAGGGCAAAAATTAAATGCAAACGGCTATTGGTTTTTCAACCGTTTAAAATTTTGAATGGACACAGTAATCAAAAGTAAAAATGGATAACGATACATCAGACCGTTACGCAGCTTTCGTTGTGCACCGGACATCGAAATGCATAAATAAATATATTGTAGAGATCAGCACGACGAGACAAGCAGAATGGTACACAGATATCAGCGGTACGATTTAATTATAAAAATTCAAATTTTCCACTAGCAGAAAAATGCAAGAAAAAACACTGAAAAATAAGATCGACGGAGCCAAAGATGTCCGAATTTGGAAAAACGACAAACTGACATCTTTCTCAGAAGATGGTTTAGAATTTTTCTATGTAAAAATATTTAGGTTCGAAAACATTTGATTTCAATCGCTTTTTAACCGATTAAATTGAAGTAAATTTACGCGCGAAATAAACTTTCATATTTTCGAACGAAAATTTACCAGTTGTTATGTTTAACTAAACGCATTTCAAATATTAAATTTTTATTTCAAAATTTTATCATTTAAAGTTTCACAAAATTTCAATTAATAACGTTATTAAAACGGTTAAAATTTACGGGTCGTTACACTCTCCCCCACTCAAAACTTTTCGTCCCCGAAAAGGAAGGAGGTAGGAGAATAGAAACAACCAGAAAGAAAACAGATTGAAAACAAAAATAAAACAATTAGTTTAAACCGTATAAATTTCAATTTATCTTAATTAATACTCAATATTTGATTTAAAATTCAGGGTATTTCAATAAGTTGATTTAATTCCAATTTATTAATATTTGATACCAAAAGATTTCTTCAAAACAAAATTTTATTTTATTTATCTCATTTATTCATTGTTTTATTATCCAATTATCTTTTATTAACAATTTCTAAAATCATAAACTTGAATAGTCATTATTATAATCATATTTTTTCAGCAATTTAAATTCTTCTTTATTCCAAATTATTGTTAAATTTATTCTACTTAATATATCTTATCACATATATTTAACCCATATAAATTAATTTAAACCATAAAAGTTTCGACTTAAATTAATTATATTCACTAATTGCTTTTAAATTCAAAGTATTTTCATAAGTTGATCAAATTTCAAATTTATTAATTCTTTCAAACAAATTTATTAATTCTTTCAGAACAAATTTATTTCATCATTACTGAGTTTTACTTATTATCCTATCTAACTCTATTAACATCTTTATAATCAAAATTTAGTGTATAACATTTATTATTAACACTCAGATTTTATTTATAAATTCAATTTATATTATATATTATCCAATTATATATTCAACTTCTGAATGATTTAGGTAAGTTGTATTAGAATGCAGTTGAACAATATACAAATAAAATTTTCCCATTTCAATTATTCTAGTTTAAATATTTATTCCAAATTTTGGTTTTATTTATAATTAAAATCATCCTTTAATCAAAATTTAAGAATTAGATTTCCGATTAACCGTAACAACTTAGAGATTTATATAATATATTTATATCAAATCAAATTAAATTTTAAAATAAGATACATATATATATGTAAATCAAAATATACTGAAAAATTCAAATCAAATTTTTTTTTTCTTTCTCAAACAAAACCGTAGCAAAGCTACAGAATGGTTTCTCCACTTCGAAACTCGAAAATGAATATCGATGATGCGGCCGCCATCACCGAAATTATTTTCCAGCGACAAAAGAGAAGAGCACTGATTTCGACATTTTAAAATTCTTTGAAAACGATTCCTATTCGAAAATACTTTCAATAATATATACTTAAGATTTTAAAAACCAAAGTTCGAAGTCACCGGAAACTAAATTCTCAAATTTCTGAATTAAATTCATTTCAAATTCCAAATCAATTTATAAACCATAATTATAAATTCATTTAGAATAATAAATGATAATCGAATATTATCATTTCAAACAAACAATTTAATTAACCTCTTTTTTTTTATTCCAGAATTTTTTTTATTTATATATTTAATATAATCCTACAAAATTATTTCATTTACCAAATTTGAAAACAATATTGTGTTAGTTTGCTCTGCTCAAGTGTTTTGGAGATCCTATCGATAGCGCTGATCAGACGAATCGATCGGAAACCCAAATCACATCAACAACTCAAACAACACAATATATAAAACATTTAATATTAATTTACAAATACATTTCCTCGCTCGCCGATACAAGAATGGATTTCAATATAAGTATAGAGATCTAAATTTGATAGACTCAAATTAAGAGAATTCTGATTCAAATACGGGTTCGAAAGAAAAGATAAGATGATTCAATTACAGTATCGTGAGATGGATAAGCTTATTTAATTTACGGGCAACCATAATCGGGTCGACCGTTACTTTAAGAATAAGATCGATGCTGAATTCCGAGGTAAGTCGACATTCGATCTCAAGAAATAAAATTCAGGTATAGCAGGAGATAGATAGCATCGTAAACCGAGGATACAGAAATCTCTGGTAAATCAATGCCTATTATAAAGGAGTTTCACCCCTTTACAAATCATTCGAAGATTGGCGAGACCGCCGATCTATTATAGATATCATTCAAAATGGAGTTATGGGGTGCTCCAGAATTGAAAGAAGGCGAATAGTGAGGGACACGAATGAATTTTTGGAACCGCAGGGAACGTTCCAAAATTCAAAGGAATCGAGTCAAAAGGAAGAGATTGAAACTCGAATGAGAGTGATTCTGTAAATACATTTACCCTATATGCTAAGTTTTGCCTAGAGCTACCAAAGCTCTGTTACCAACTGTAACGACCCGATATTTTGCACCATTCGCATCCGCACATGTCGGACTTGAATAATTCAAAATACTAAATTTGGCAAAACTGAACATATACAGTAAATAAAATAATCACAGATCACAGAGTAATAAATGCAGCGGAAATAAAAGAGATAGTAGTTCATGAAGCTACTATATAAATGTATAAGTTACATCAGAGTTAAACCAGATACAACGGAAGAGTAATATGATACATCAGATACAAATCAGAATACATCACTGGAATCATCGAATACTGAAAGCAGAATAGATGGCTGGATCTTCAAGCAGAGCTCCAACTCCAAAGGTGAGTCTCGAATACTAGTACACTCAGTCTGACCCGAGCGTAAAGAAAAACACAAAACACTCGAGTCAGGATTAACATTCTTTTATAAATAAATCCAACTCAAGTGAAATAGCAATTGAAATACAAGTAACTCAAAGGATGTTGGAATAACCATCTTTTAAGGATCCGTTAAACTATCTACTAGGTAGCAATGTATGCTAAGTAGATAATGTCTATCCGTAATATAAGGTATCAAAATAGTGTTAAGGCGTTACCATTATCCCCCTTAACACATTTTATACAAGCGTTATAATCTATACAGCACTGTAAACTCCACCGTAAACTAGTGGGCTATCAGGGAGTACTCCATAGGTATAACACAAAACAAATTCGTAGTGGTCGCGTATATAGGAATCCAAGTATGACAAGGCACATGAGGCAATACCCAAGGTAGTCAAACTACCGTTTGCCTGATCCGGACTGGTGAGAATGCATCGCCGTAGCGACCGCAACACCGCGAAACAACACTCCCAAATCAAGGGTGCACCAATCGACAACAAGTAATGAGTAGTTTTCTAAGAAGTGTGTTCGCTTGAGGTAGCTGACCTCCATTGGCCCGGCACGGCTCCTGTTTTAGTCATTTCCAATTTGACACAAGTGTCAAGGCTATCCATTATCGTTCTCTTTCTTCAGTCATCATGTACATCATTCCAACCACTTCATTCTGGATCACACTCCGCGTATAGTTATTAAAGTGGTTTTCGGTTTAGATAGAGAGTATATCCATAACCGATTCCGGTCTCTTTAATAACTTTCGTAATTATTACACCGATTGGTCATTTATTTATTTCAAACCAAATCAAATTCAATTTCAAATAGAATTTGTAAACCAACATTTCATTTATCTTTCTAAACCAATTTCCATAATTTACGTTTCAAAACTTCCAAATTCATAATTTCAAAATCTTATAATTCAATTCCAATTTCTATTTAAAACCATTCAAATATAGATTCAAGTTCGTATATAAGTTTCATTCCGAAATCATTTGAATTAATTTAATTTAACATTCAAATCAATTTAAATTCATTAATCGATTTCATTCAATATTCGTTAAGTTAATTTATCATTCAAAATAATTTTTTTATTTAATTTCCAATTCATTAAATCCATTATTTAAATTCAACTTCCTTATTTCAAAACTTACAAATTGAATTAAATTAAATTCATCAAATCAAATTCTTTAAATTTCAAGTCCTACATTAATTTCAATAAACACATTTTTATTTCTTGTTAGAGAATTCAATTTCACTTATTCATTTACTTAGTTACAATTTCAAACTCAACTTATAAACAACTTAATTTCACAAATTCAAGAGGTTCAATTCCACTTATTAAAGAATTCAATTTATTTAATTATTAAATAATTCAATCTTATTTAATTATTAAATAATTTCAAAACTTAATTATTAAATAATTTCAAACTTAATTATTAATAATTCCAAATTTAATTATTAAATAATTAATTTTAAAACAACATTCTTTCAACAACTACTAGGTTAACATTTTGTTTCGGATTATTAAATATTAACATTTCCTTTGATTAAAAATTCAAATTTCAACTTCATTTCAAAACCATATTCTTTATTCAAATAAAATCTTTATTTTATTTTTAAATCAAATTATTGACCAATCGGG
The DNA here is from genome assembly GCA_030737815.1 of Allium fistulosum. Lineage (NCBI taxonomy): Eukaryota > Viridiplantae > Streptophyta > Magnoliopsida > Asparagales > Amaryllidaceae > Allium > Allium fistulosum. Next base: position 1,220,447,552 of record CM060902.1, read on the forward strand.
TTTTATTTAATTCTCTATCCTAGGTCAAAGTTCAATTTTTGGGTATTTATCATTTCAACCCGATTCCAATTCAATTCAAAATCAAAACATAGCAAAGGGAACTTGCAGTGTGATAACTGGGATGGTGTCAAAGTAAATAAACAAGCAATAACAACATTCAATCACAATCCAATAATCAATTCAAATAATCCCGAAATAACCGTATTAATTCACATTGTTGTTTGTGCGAATTAATATAATTATTTCTAGAATCTACACTATCATTTCATGTAGATTAAAGATTATTACACTAATTATTCATACGGTTCTTCACTTGTCATTCGATTACAATTTTAACACTACAACAATTAATCCAATATACATTCAATGGTTCAAAGTGTAATTATCACTATTTTACATGTCAATTAATTTAACAATTAAAAGGGGTCATATTCAACTAATCAAATTCAACATATATGTCGATTCAAATTTTCATTATCCTACGTCAATTTATTTGCATAATATTTATCACTTTATACATTACAATTTTAACGTCCAATTGTAAACATCAAACAATCAATCATTTAACAACCAAACTGGATTATCATTGCATATATAACAGATAATGGTGTCAGATGTCATAGGTTAACTGATACAGGTAATAACAGTGTAAATATCTAACAGCAGCATATTTCAATTGTCGTTTTAATTGAAATCAAATTTAATAAATAAAAGAACATTAATCGTGAGTGATTGCTCACCTTCCGAGGCTAGAGATGAGAATGAAATGAGTTACGAAATCCAAAGCAAAGCTAGACTGAATGCGCAGTTGACGAGCAATGCTGATAAATATGAATCGATGAGATGAATCAGAATTAGCTCGATATAGATGGAAGATATATATAAATTCCAAAAATCTATTTAAAACATATATTTCAAATTGACACCAAATTCAACACAAATGAAATTAAATACAAATATGTGTTTCAAAATCATCCTCTTAACTTAAACTCACATATAAAAATCAACATATATATTATATAGTTTGAAATAAATTCACACACATATATCAATGTAACTTATGTATCTAAGTGATGCAACCATAAATAATACATACACTAAAATTTATAATATTACTATAAACCCATATGCATGCATTGTATAAACTCAACATATTTAAACTAAATAATACAGAACCAGCAAAACCATATACACTTTTATATGAAATCACAAGTAAAATACTTTGCTTATATCCAGTAAACTAATATAAAATACTTACGAATATATACCACTTGTAAACTATGTATACATTTAAATAAAACGTGTAAACAGGATGTATATATACTTACATAACTCAAATAAATACTTTAAACAAAACTTACACTTTATACTAAGGTAAATGTATATACTGCAAAGTATATATATATATATATAAATCTACAACTCATAACTAACATAGAATTTATATTATAACAGATATTCAAAATACTGGTATATAGCTAAACATAGTATTAACTACCATCTATATATACACCACTTTATATCTATACAAAACTAATATTATATACCTTATGTATTAAGAAGAGAGGCTGCAGAGGAAAACCATTTGGTTACGCGTCTGTGCGAGCAAGAAGCGCTGGCTCGCCCGAAGAGAAGGATGGCACGGCTCGTGTAGCGTGCGGGATGGGTTGCACGGTGGCTACTTGGGTCGCGTGCCTGCATCTGGGAATGCATGTGGAGGCTCGGAAGAGAAGGGAAGAACGCTGCTTGGTCAGAGGTGTTGCAGACAAGGTCGGCCAGGCGTTTTGGAGTCAAGGGACGGAGACAGTGTACTGGTGGTTGTCAGAGCGGGAGAGAGAGGGAGGTCGAAGTGGAAAGGGATGCACAAGGTGTTCGGCTAAAAGTGGTCTTGGCTATAGGTTGTCGGAGCTGGAGATGTGGTGGTGGGTGGTTTCAAGTCAGTGGGCCGTGGGAAGGGGATGGTGGCGGGTTGGAGTGGGAAAGGCTCGAGCTTGGTCGTTTGTGGGGAGGCGAGCAGCAAGTTTCCAAACCGAAGATATGCGAAGAATTCATTCTTCTTCTTTTTTTTCTGTGACCAAGGAAGAGAAATGAAGGGGAAGAAAGAGAATAGGCTTTAGCTTAATGGGTAGACGTTTGATGGAATAACAAAAGTCAAGTACATCGAATTTCAAAACTTATTAATAGTTATACGTGAATTTAGGGCAATAATTAAATGCAAACGGCTATTGGTTTTTCAACCGTTTAAAATTTTGAATGGACACAGTAATCAAAAGTAAAAATGGATACCGATACATCGGACCGTTACGCAGCTTTCGTTGTGCACCGGACATCGAAATGCATAAATAAATATACTATAGAGATCAACACGACGAGACAAGCAGAATGGTACACAGATATCAGTGGTACGATTTAATTATAAAAATTCAAATTTTCCACTAGCGGAAAAATGCAAGAAAAAACACTGAAAAATAAGATCGACGGAGCCAAAGATGTCCGAATTTGGAAAAACGACAAACTGACATCTTGCTCAGAAGATGGTTTAGAATTTTTCTATGTAAAAATATTTAGGTTCGAAATCATTTGATTTCCATCGCTTTTTAACCGATTAAATTGAAGTAAATTTACGCGCGAAATAAACTTTCATATTTTCGGACGAAAATTTACCAGTTGTTATGTTTAACTAAACGCATTTCAAATATTAAATTTTTATTTCAAAATTTTATCATTTAAAGTTTCACAAAATTTCAATTAATAACGTTATTAAAACGGTTAAAATTTACGGGTCGTTACAGTTCTCGTTCGGGTCATGATAGCCTATGGGTGATAGTTGATAGACTTACTAATCAGCCCATTTTATTTCCCGTTCGGTCTAATCGGACTATTCCTCTTTTGGCCTAACTCTTTGTTAAAGAAATTGATAAATTACATGGAGTTCCTACTTCTATTGTTAGTGTTATCCCGCCTTTTGTCAAGGCCGTGACACCAAAAAGTTGACTGGAAAACTAAAGACAGTTCGTCGTGAAAGTTCGTTATACACTGTTTCACCCTGGATATCAATGATTTTTGTCCGAGTCCAGATCGTGCTGCAATTGATAAGCCATGACAAGTGAAGCCATGCAAACCAACGTTCCAAGTTTCAGGTCAATCCGAGTTCGTATGCTCAAGATATAATCGATTCAAGATAGAGAAAATGACCTTACTTCGAATCCATCCTATGAATCCATCCTATGACCTTGCTTCGAATCCACAGGCCGAGCCTTAGTTCGAATCCATAGGCCGAGCCTCAGTTCGAATCCATAGGCCGAGCCTTAGTTCGAATCCATAGAACGAGCCTCAGTTCGAATCCATAGAACGAGCCTCAGTTCGAATCCATAGAACGAGCCTCAGTTCGAATCCATAGAACGAGCCTTAGTTCGAATCCATAGAACGAGCCTTAGTTCGAATCCATAGAACGAGCCTTAGTTCGAATCCATAGAACAAGCCTTAGTTCGAATCCATAGGCCAAACATATGGATTCGACCCTACCGATTCGATCGAATCCATAGGACGAAGAACACAACATTGAATCGATCATAACTTGAGATCTACAAGTCCAAATGCTATGAAATTTTTACAGTAGCTTGAGCACATGTTGAAGAATGTTCACGCCAAATTTCAGCTCGATTGGATAATTTCTTAATCGATTTGAACATAGCTTCGAATCGATCCCAAAGTGGGCCCGGATTTCCAAAAAGCGGGCATGTGGGCCCCCTCACGTGCCAGAACTGGTCTCCCTTCAATCTAGGCGAAATATCAGCCTCCTACACCTATAAATAGAGCCCCTGGTCATTTAGAAAAGGGGTCGGACAATTTTAGGAGCTAAAGAGTGCCCACACTCTGCCAGATTTACTCAGAATCACCACTGCTTCCTTAGATTCAGATTATAATCATATAATCAGTTGTACTATATCAGAAGAAATTGTAATCATGAAGAGAACATCAATAAAATCATCAATTTCAGAGTGGACGTAGGCAAGATCGCCGAACCACTATAAATCTCGTGTTTATGTTCATTATTTCTGAATTGTGATACTCTGTTTGCTTAGATTTGAGATTTGTGTGTGAATATTGTTGATTTACATTCATACACTGGTGCTTTCACAACATTCGGGGTTTGTGACCAATTTTGGCGCAAACACTTTGGTGCTTTCACTGAGAATTGAACTCAGGATTTGAAAATTTGAAAGACAATGACTCGACAACCAAGTAGAAGGCAAAGAGCTGAGAGAAGTCAGCACGAAGGAAGTCAAGAGGCTTCCTCAGGAGCAAACCAAGCTTCAGCCTTCGTCACCAGGGATGAGATAGAGGCAATGATGAGAAGACAAGAAGAAATGATACAGAACTTGCTTCAACAGATTGGGCAACTTGGAGCGCAAAATCAAGGAACAACCAGAGTCCAGAACGGAGCAGGACCATCTAACGCGGCGCCGGAGCTGGGGGGCACACACTTAGGACATGTTGATCCGAACCTGGGAAGAGAGACAAGGACATCCGAGCAACCTGGCGGCGATAGAGGGATGAATGCTCAGCCAGGGGGGCAGAAACCCGAAAGCTCACACGGACTCGGGGGGCGGATCGAAGGTAGTGAACGACGACTACAACTTGGAGACAATGATAGATTGGCAGAGATGGTCAGGCGAGCCATGAGAGGCGGATTAGTAAACAGAGATCTTGAAGACGTGAACAGGAGTCCCTTTTCTCCTACGATTAGGCTGGCTAGGAACCCACCAGAATTCAAACTGCCAACAGTAGAAAGGTATGATGGGAGGACGGACCCTGCGGTCCATCTAACGAGGTATATAAGGCACTTGGAAGTGCTGGGGGCATCACAGGAAGACATGGCCTGATGCTTCCCATTGTATTTGACAGACATAGCAGCTTTATGGTTCAGACAGCTAGAGAGCGGCTCCATTGGAACATGGACCGATTTGATTGAGAAATTTATGAGGCAATTCAGGGTTCACATTTGAAGGCCCAAGAATGTGATGAGTTTGGCAACGCTAAAGCAGAAAGCTGGGGAGTCTTTGAGGAATTTCCTGACGCGGTTCAATGCAGCAGCAGCATCCGTGTATCGGTCAGATCCATCCATGGTTATGATGGCAGCTGTGTCCAGAATAGCTGATGGCACAGAATTCAAAAATTCATTAACTAAGGATCCACCTATGGATCTAGGAGAATTCTATCACGAGGCAGAAAAGTTTTTGTGATTGGAAGACGCTAATGCTGAAAGAGAAGAAGGAGAGGGAATATAAGTTTATGCACTTAAAGACAAAAAGCCTTTTGAAAAGGATTCAGACCAGGATAAAAGAAAACGAAAGGCTGAGGATAGTGGTGACGGGCCAAAGCGACTGCGGAGAGAGCCACGATTCACCACCTACTCAGAGCTGAATGAGAGTTTGGAACGAATCTACCGAGACACACGAGAGCAAATTGCCTATCGTAGACCAATGCGACGGGATCCAACTACCGACGAAAGAAAGTCAGACCAATATTGCTTATTCCACGAGCTGAATGGACATAACACAAACGACTGTAGACACCTGAAGGATGAGGTAGAAGGGCATATCAGGAATGGTAGGTTACTTCAGTATGTGAGGAGGCGAGCTCCAACGGTGGAACCAGAGCGACCACCGTCTACATCAGCTAGGGGTGATCCTGAACCAGGACACCGTTTGGTTATCAATTGATTTGAATAACGATGAACGAGTCGTAAACTTCTCACTAACAACGTCAAACCATTTACACATGTATGAGATCGCGAATGATCCACAGGCATGCTCTGAATAATTATTGACCGTCTCGTAGTGGGAATTTACACTTCGACATCCTTGCTTTGCTTTCGTTTCATGTTGATTTGAACACTTAGACTTTGTTTGTTTGGATATTTCTGTTATGGCATTCATGTGAACGTTAATTTGGTATTTGTAATTCTGAAGAAGAAGTTACTAGCGTGTGCTTTGGATCGCGAACGGTCCACAAGCACACCTTGTACGGCGACGAACCGCCACAATCATTGATTCAGAAATTCACCCAAACGTGAACCTGACATCGATAATACTAAGTCCCCCTCGGGCACACTCACCCGACCTCGAACGTTCACCATTAGCCTCGAACGGCACCCGACCTCGAACGGTCACCATTAGCCTCGAACGGCACCCGACCTCGAACGGTCACCATTAGCCTCGAACGGCACCCGACCTCGAACGGTCACCATTAGCCTCGAACGGTACCCGACCTCGAACGGTCACCATTAGCCTCGAACGGAACCCGACCGCGAACGGTCACACTTCATCTAATATAACATTCGATCGTGAATGACCACATATTGCCTCGTACGGCACCCGATTGCGAATGATCGAATTTTCCCTCGTATGACATTCGATCGCGAACGATCACGATCCGTCTAGAACGACATCCGACTTCGAACAGTCACAATCCATCTAGAACGACATCCGACTTCGAACAGTCACAATTCGTCTAGAACGACATCCGACCGTGAACGGTCCCATTTCTTACTTGCCGCGAATAGCATCCAACCTCGAACGGTCCCATATTACCTCAAATGACATACGGTCGTGAACGATCGTCATTCATGGTCAGATTAAACCTATCAATTTCTTTACAGGTCATCGACGGGATATGAACATCCAGCTTATGGCATTATAAAACACACCTTCCTATCGCAAGGCATGTTTTGGGAGGCAAATGTTATCCCGCCTTTTGGCAAGGCCGTGACACCAAAAAGTTGACTGGAAAACTAAAGACAGTTCGTCGTGAAAGTTCATTATACACTGTTTCACCCTGGATATCAATGATTCTTGTCCGAGTCCAGATCGGGCTGCAATTGATAAGACATGACAAGTGAAGCCATGCAAACCAACGTTCCAAGTTTCAAGTCAATCCGAGTTCGTATGCTCAAGATATAATCAATTCAAGATAGAGAAAATGACCTTACTTCGAATACATCCTATGAATCCATCCTATGACCTTGCTTCGAATCCATAGGTCGAGCCTTAGTTCGAATCCATAGACCGAGCCTCGGTTCGAATCCATAGGCCGAGCCTTAGTTCGAATCCATAGAACGAGCCTCAGTTCGAATCCATAGAACGAGCCTTAGTTCGAATCCATAGAACGAGCCTTAGTTCGAATCCATAGAACGAGCCTTAGTTCGAATCCATAGAACAAGCCTTAGTTCGAATCCATAGAACAAGCCTTAGTTCGAATCCATAGAACAAGCCTTAGTTCGAATCCATAGGCCAAACATATGGATTCGACCCTACCGATTCGATCGAATCCATAGGACGAAGAACACAACATTGAATCGATCATAACTTGAGATCTACAAGTCCAAATGCTATGAAATTTTCACAGTAGCTTGAGAACATGTTGAAGAATGTTCACGCCAAATTTCAGCTCGATTGGACAATTTCTTGATCACTTCAAACATAGCTTCGAATCGATCCCAAAGTGGGCCCGGATTTCCAGAAAGCGGGCATGTGGGCCCCCTCACGTGCCAGAACTGGTCTCCCTTCAATCTAGGTGAAATATCAGCCTCCTACACCTATAAATAGAGCCCCTGGTCATTCAGAAAAGGGGTCGGACAATTTTAGGAGCTAAAGAGTGCCCACACTCTGCCAGATTTACTCAGAATCACCACTGCTTCCTTAGATTCAGATTATAATCATATAATCAGTTGTACTACATCAGAAGAAATTGTAATCATGAAGAGAACATCAATAAAATCATCAATTTCAGAGTGGACGTAGGCAAGATCGCCGAACCACTATAAATCTCGTGTTTATGTTCATTATTTCTGAATTGTGATACTCTGTTTGCTTAGATTTGAGATTTGTGTGTGAATATTGTTGATTTACATTCATACACTGGTGCTTTCACAACATTCGGGGTTTGTGACCAATTTTGGCGCAAACAGTTAGCAATCACGATCCATTATTTTGCTAGTGGATTTTTGTAAGGTCTTCAAAAGCTTTGGGAACAAAGCTTAATTTGTAGCACCGTTTATCATCTTTGTCTGATGGACAAACCGAGCGTGTGAATCGAACTCTTGAAGACCTCTTTCGTGCATGTGTTCTTGATTTTTGTGGAAGTTGGGAAAATCATATTTCTCTCTTATTGAGTTTTCTCCCTATAATAGCTTCCAATCTTGAATTGGTATGGCACTTTTTTAGGCACTCTGCGAAAGGCCATGCCGATTTCCTTCGTGTTGGCTTGAAGCCGGTGAGAAGCTGGTTTTAGGTCCAAACTTTATTGATACTCTTTTGTGAGTCACCTATGATGGGTGTTGTGCGTTTCAGTCGATCGGGAAAGTTAGCACCTCGATATGTTGGTCCATTTCCCATCACCAAACGTATTTGTTTTGTGGCTTATCGCCTTTTTAGTACCAGCTCAATCTTTTGCTATTTATGATGTTTTCCACGTCTCTCTACTACGGAAATACCTTAGGGATTCCGATTTTATTCTTGAGCCCGATGTTGTTGAAGAAATTGAAGTTTCACCAGATTTGACTTATGAGCAACATCCTATTCGCATCATTGCTTTGGCGGTTGAACGCCTTCGAAATAAAGATGTTCTTCTTGTGAGAGTTCGTTGGTTCTCGAATCATAGGGATTTCTCTTGGGAATCCAGAGAATTCGTCGAGCAAACACGTTCGGACTTACTCTTTCGTGCTCTTTATGGTGAACTTCTTATTTCAAATTTTCTTTTGTGTTGATATGCTTTTATGGTTGTTACTTTTATTTTCCTCTTAATTATTGCGAGGACGCAATTTCTTTAAGGAGGGGAGTCTGTAACAACCCGCATATTTTACGATTGTATATTTAAATATTTTATTTAAGTATAGAATCGATAATCGGATTAAAGTCCCAAAAGGCTACTTTTTGCAAACAGTCGAATTGGGACTCGAGACCACTTCCATTGATTCCAAAATGGTGTTTGTGACATTTTTAAGTATAAACATTGATATGTTTGGAGCTAGCCAAAAATTTGACCTTTTTCACTTTGGGTTTGGGTTTGGGTTCAGCCCACTAGCCATCATTATACCCCAAACTGAACCATCCCTCCCCATTCACCCTCACTTCCTCATCTTTTCAGTTCTAAAGTAAAACTGGGGGAAAAGAAAAGGAATTAGAATTTTCTAAGCCCTAATTCCTTTTGCAAATCCAAGTTCTAGCTCTAAATTCAAAGAAGAAGCTTTGGTAAGCCTTCTCTTCTTCTTCTCCAACTCATTCTCTTATCAATTTCAGAAATTCCTAAACCTAACTTAGGAAATGTTTCTCTTTTAAGCTTAGATTCAAGCTTGTTCGGTTGGAATTGAAGAGTGATTGTTCTTGCCATTGCTCTATAGCATCTTCTTCATTTGTTTTGGGTTTAAAGGTGAGATTTTTATCTCACATCTATGTCTATAATTATCTTTGGTTGTTAGGTATGAATTCCTAACACCTCTTCATGTGAATTTGCTCTTGATTTGGATTGGTTTTGTGAATATTCCAATTTTTGGGTTTTTAAGTCAAATTTGTGTGAAAATCCTTTTATGGAAGGGTTTGCTCTTCATTTGGATAGGCTGAAAAACAGCCCAGGCATGATTCAGTCGACTGAAATCTCTGTTCAGTCGACTGAATCTGGAACCCAAAAGTTTCCAGGCAGAATTCAGTCAACTGAAATTCTCTGTTCAGTCAACTGAAATCTTTGTTTAGTCGACTAAAATCTCTGTTTAGTCGACTGAACTTGGAAACAAAAAGTTTCCAGGTATAATTCAGTCAACTGAAATTCTCTGTTCAATCAACTGAAATCTCTGTTTAGTCAACTGAATTTGTTGTTTCAGCCCACTTTGCCATTTTGGATTGAATTTCCAATTTAAATCGATTCGTGATGATCCTATTTGTTGTTATCATTTATTATGACTTTGATGACTCCTTTTTCGGGATTTTTGAATATCCATTTCGATGGATTCTTTATCGGTTTAATTGGATTTGATTCACATCTTCGAATGTGAATTTTAATGCTTGATTGTTTCTACAATCATTTCTATGATTTGTCACTTTAAAATATAAAGGTTTTCTATGCTAGTAGTAAATATTCAAACCCTTTTACAAAGATGATTTCAACTCTATTTTTAAATATAAAGCTTGTTTTCACAACCGTTTTCCAATCTATTAGTATATACAAACCTTAACCTCATTCGTATGAGAAAATATAATTAAATGGCTTAGCAAAACAAGTGGTATGAAACGCTTGCGTTTACTTCATCGGTTAATTTTTGGACTTGTTCGATTGAAACTCTTGTGACAATTTTCGAGTGGAAATCTACAATTTGTTCGTAAATATTTAAGTTAAGCTAGTGATTATGGGACATGAAGCTAAACTCTTATATTTACTAGCTTAGTGTAATCGACACTTCTTGATGATCGATGATGATCATTTTATGGTTTAGACTAGCAATGTTCAATGTCTCTTTTTCCACATGGAGGACTGTACTTCGTTTTATTGAGCTTCGTCTCATTTTTATTGTGGGCTAGCGACCGATGTTCTTTTATGGTGTTCGGTTCATCGGATGTACCGTCATTGTACTACATCGATGCTTCGGCTTTCGAGTTCACCGGGCGTACCGTTATTGCACTACGTCGTTGTTCCGAATTATTTGAGTTTCAGGATCATCGGGCGCACCGTTATTGCACTGTGTCGTTGTTTCGAAATATTTGAGTTTCAGGTTCATCGGACGTACCATTATTGCATTACGTCGTTGTTCCAACTCATTTGAGTTTCAGGTTCCTCGGGCGTACCGTTATTGCACTACGCCGTTGCACCGGCTTTATGGTTAGCGACCATGGAATAGCGTTCCGTTTATGTTGCATGTGTTTGGGAGTTTTCATGCTCTCGCTTTTGATAGGCCTCCCCCCTTTTATGTGATTTCTGGATTTCTCGTTGTGATTTCTGGAATTTATGTTTCACTACCTTTTTCAGTTGGCCTTTATATGTATGTCATTTATTGTGGCTAGGTGAATTAAATTAAGAATATGACATTCTTTTTAATCTTTGAGAAGATTCTTGTGATATTGATTAATCTCTGGATTGGTTTTCGATTAGATACTTATCACAGTATGGCTTTATTGTTATCATACGTTTTTGTCATATCTCTTATTCTATATCACTTTATCTGATATTTATAGCTAGACTGATCCGTTTATTATTTTCTTCTTAAATAATACTCAGGTCAGACTGAGATTTTACAGGTGCTTCCTCTTGACTTCCTATCTGGAACCATCATCTGACTTTTGGCTAACTACTCTAGTTTAGTAGTTTTTGTTGTATACATTTGAGATTAGACTCCTTGATGTATACATATTCTACTGCCTTGCACTTGTATCTATTCTTTTGTGTTATTGTGGATCTTATTTGACCACTACTCTGATGTACACTTTCATGTGTTATATTCATATCTATTTCCGCCTTTGTGATATGAATTGTCTGTGACTGATTTGTGTTATGTTTATTTCTATATTCGTTTCCGAAGATTTTATAGCCACCGTGTGGTAGCTTTGAGTTTGTATCGGTATGTCGGATTTCCTCTCCAGATGAAAAGTTATATTTTTATCTGGCATATCGGTACTCGCACAAAGCAATTACACAGATGGTCGCTCCTCAACAGCCTTATTCTCCGTGCTAGTTGACGGCATTACCCCGTAGTGTCCTTGGCTAGCATGGGTATAGAGGTGGGGCGTCACAATGGTCAAGTTATTTTGTCGACTTTAAATCATTTAACATACTTAATTAACTTTTAATTATTTATTTAACCACTTTGAAATAATGTATAAATCCTTTAAATCACCTTTAAAATACTTTATTATTCATTTAAAAACATTTACAAAACATTTGAAAAATAATTGTTGCGTTTAGAACTATATTTCAAAAGTTATAGAAAAGTGCTGCGAATGGTGCTTTTTAAGAGGTATTGATCAAAACGACTTTTCTATTATTTGGAAATTAATTTTTATAACTCAAATTTCTTTAAAAACATTTTAAAATATTTTTAGAATTTCTTTCATATTTTCAAACAATTTTAAAATATCGTTTTCAAAGAAATCCTTTTATGGATTCCGAATTGCAAAACCGCGATTATTCCGAAAACATGTTTTATTCGTATTTCAAAATGTAACGACCCGATATTTTCTACCATTCGCATCCGCACATGTCGGACTTGAATTGCTCAAAATACCGCGATGTAAATAAAATTTGGCAAATCTCAGAATATACAGTAAATAAATAATCACAGATCATAGACACAGAGTAAGAAGTGCAGCGGAAGTAAAAGAAATAGTAGTCCAATATCTTTTAAATAGATTCAAATTACAAGTACCAAATATTTTTCATACTGATATAAACTTCAATTATTCATTCCAAGATTTAATATCATTTCAAATTCAACTTTCGCAGCACTTAGAAAATGCTACGAAATGTTATGTTTAAAATAGTTCATTAACAAAAGACAGCATTTAAATGTTGTAATAGGTTTCTTTTAATTTCAAGTAAACTTTGGTTAAATTAACAACTATAGCACTTATAAAGTGCTATAATAACCTTTAGTTCAAATTAGCTTTTTAGTTCATTTAAAACAACTACAACATTTTAAAAATGTTGTAATATCTTTTACATTACATTTCAAAAATGATGTCAAAACAAATTCAGAGTTTTATTTACAATTTCACACACAATTAACTTTTAATATAAATCATTTTGTCTTATAAAATCATATATTTTCACACTTTAAACAATCATTTATATACCCTTATTCTTTTGATTTTATAAAGTCAAATTTCCATAAAAAATCCAAATTAAAATAACAATTTTCTTATTTAAATTCAAGTATTAAATTTTCATTTCTTTAATAAAAAATTTAACTTAACACTTAAGTTTAAACTTCCAAAATATAACTTATTTAATTTCACTTTTAAACAAATTTCACAAAAATTCAATCTAAGTTATATTTCCAAATTCAGCTTAAATATTCATTTATTTCATATTTTAAGTTATACAAAATCATTAACACTTTATAAAATCATTATTTCTTAATAAAATCATTAAATTCATTTTTAAATCAAAATTTGTCATATATTCTTACTTTACATAAATTCCATTTAAAAACAAAATCATAAATTCCAAAATTAACTTATATTTCAAATTCTACTTCACCATTTACTTAATTCACTTATTTAATTTGTAGAAAATCACTAATATTTTATAGAAATCATTTTAATAAAATTTAAATCAAAATATCATAATATTTATATTTTTAAAATATTTTAAAATTTTTAGAAAAATATATAAACCACGGGTCTGTATATAATTTTCTAGCCTAGGTCAAGTGATACAGATATGTATCATTTCAATCCGCAGTTTACAAAGAAAACCGGGTTTTATCATTTCAAACCCGCAATCCCAAGTTAAATAAAATAAATAAAAACCGTTCAGGCCTATCATTTCAGCCCATAACGATTTTTCCCTATTCTAAAGTCCGTTCGGGTATGTATCATTTCAACCCATAGTGATTTCTAATCTACATGGAACTTGCAGTGTGATAAACTGATATAAATAATAGAATAGCATTATATAACAGTAATTGATGATATAACGTGGGTAATAACAGGGTTGAGCATCATATGATCATAATATAACAGTTATAACTGGATGATATAATTTTACAGATTCAAGTGGTGTCAGTTTACTAGTTATATAAGTACACATCGTCTGGTGAGAATTACTCACATGTTTAAGCTGGAGATGACGACCAAAACACACAACATAGAATCTTCGAAGGCACGACAACACGAATATGATTTGAGTGAGAGAGCCAAAGATGAATCTCCTTGGATACATTCAACAAAACAAGTATAACAACACATAAGTTTCAACACAAGATACCATTAAACAATGCTAGAATCGGATGCATAAAACAAAGCCAAAGTGTTTGCACTTGCTTTCTACCATCTATGCTTCAGCTATGATCTGAAATGGCACGGCTACAGCATGGTTTTAGATCAGGTTTGGGTTCCTAAAGGTCGCCATAGCATGGGAAAATGATGGAGCAAAGGTTTGTGAGCATGAAACAACAACTACAAGGCAACACACAATGTTTTCAAGGCACTAAAGGTCACGGCCAAGGCACTCCAAGTCACGGCTAGTCTTCAGGTGGTCAACTACAGGTGTGGCAGAGGTGTATGGGTCAGGAAAAGGCTGGTGGTGGTGATGTATGGGTCGGCCTAACCTAGAGAAAGTGGTGCAACATTTGGTGATGTAGAAACTACCGATACAAGGCAAAAGCATAGGTTCAAGGCCACTACAAGGCTCGGGCAAGGCATGGAGGGGCACGACCATGGCCCAAGGGGTCAGGTGGTGATGTGGCATGATGTCTCAGGTCTGAAATAGGAGGTGGTGGTGGTATATGGTCGGCCATGTGGTGGAGGGAGGTGATGGAAGGTGGATAGCTCGGCTTGTATGCATATAGGTGATGTTGGTTCACTTTAAGGTGGATTTTCTTCACTATGGTGCACGGCAAGGACATGGAGAGGGGCTGGAGGTGATGTTTGCCAGAGTGGTTGGTGGTGGAGTCGGCCAAGGTGGTGGATGTGGTGCTGGCTGATCCAATGGAGATGAATAAGCAAGTGCAAATCTATGAAAAACAAAAAGAAAACATGAAAAAGGAAACGAGTTTTACCAAAAAATTTCTCAAGCAATAGAGGCCGGCTATTTTGGTGAATGAGAAGTTTTATTTACATGAATGAAGTGAAAAATGATCAGCTGAAAGAAAGAAAGAGGCCGGCCAAAAGAAATGAATGCAAGAGGTTGGAAAAATGAAAAGGTGGAAAACAAAGAGTCTCAGGCAACTAAAGAGTCACAAACTCTTCAAATTTCCATTATTTCTTTTGTAGTTTTAAAAATACATATAAAAGCTGATAATAAAAACAAAAACTCAAGAATGAAATAAATATATAAAATAAATAATTAAATTTTAATTAAATAGAATTTAAATTAAGAAAATAGCTTAAAAATGCAAACTAGGCTTTAAAAATTAGAAATAAATTCAATAAGCTTTAGAAAACTTTTATAATCACTTTAAAAATATTTAAAAGTCAAAATATATATGATATAACCTAAATATACAAATTAGAGTAAAATATATCAAATAATATGTCATTTATATAAATTAAAAATAAAGAAAATTGTTAAATAACTCAATATACACACAATATTGAAAACAATATAACTTTCACAATTTAAATCCGTTTTCAATGAAACGAAAAGCAGTATTCATGTTATTAAATCTATTTTCATAATAAAAGATAAAATTTAATAATTTAAATATTTAAATTTAAAATTTAAAAGTCAAAGTTTGACCAGAAATCCACTTTTCAGGAAAATATTCAATTTATACCAGTTTGAAATTATAATTCATTAATAATCAAAATTTATATTATAAAATGAAATGTTTGAGATAAACAAGTTTAAAAATGATTTCAAAATAAAATAAAGTCAAATTTAAAATATATGCAAAAATCTACGGTTTTTACACAAAATCTACTTATCGAAATCTCGATTTTCTTTCTTTGTTTGAAAATTTTGGATATAATAGTTTGAAAAATTCTTATCTTAAAGAATTACAAGCTATATTCCACTCTATATGGTCATTTAACTTTTTCGACGCGAAATCGCGAACTGCTGTTACGCGACGCGCTTTATTTTTACTTAATTTTCATAACTTGTCAAAACTTCTCCAAATTGAGTTTAATTGTTTATAAAACATTTATAAATCATTTTAAATTATTTAAAAAAATATTGTCTATATTAAATCTCATATTCACTTTTAAACCTTTTCCTAATATTATATTATTATAATATTCACTTTTAACCTTTTTATATTTTAAAACCATTAAGAAGCTCAATAAACTCCATAAAACCATTTTCATTATGATTTCTCATAATTTATCACAAATAAGTTGTAACAACTCGCATATTTTACGATTGTATATTTAAATGTTTTATTTAAATATAGCATCGATAATCGGATTAAAGTCCGAAATGTAACTTTTTGTAAATAGTTGAATTGGGATTTGAGACCACTTCCATTGAGTCCAAAATGGCGTTTACAACTTTTTTGAGTATAAACATCGATATGTTTGGAGTTGAGTGAATTTTGTATTTTTCTATTTTTGGGCTTTAGGTTTGGGTTTCAGCCCATTAACCCATCTAATACCCAAACACTCCACTCAACTCCTCTTCGTTCACTCATTCCTTTTCCTAATACTCTAGCTCAAGAGAAATGGGGGAAAAAGATTGGAAATAGAAATTCCAAACCCTAGTTTGATTTGGAAACACAAGTTCTTGCTCCAAAGTCAAAGAGAAGCTTAGGTAAGCATCCTCTTCATCTTCTCCATCTCTATCTCTCTTCAATTTCAGAAATTCCTAAACTCTAACTTAGGAAATATTTGCTTATTAGCTTAGATTGGAGCTTCTTGAGTTGAGATTGAAGAGGAATTGGCCTATCCTTTGTTTTAAAGCTTCTCATTCGTGTTTTTGAGTTTAAAGGTGAGTTTTTGAACTCACATCTATGTCTATATTTTTATTGTTGTTAGGTATGAATTCCTAACATCTATTCATGTTCATTTGTTTTTTATTTGGATTGATTTGGTGAATTTTCCAATTTTGTGAAAATCCTTTTATAGGTGTTTGAACATGTTTACCGGGGTGTATCGAAGAGCCTATTAGGCTGGGTTGTCGCTTGGCATAAATCCCTAGTCGTCGTTGCTCGATCGATCGTTTCCGGTAGAATTTTGCCCCACTTGGGGGCTAGGCTGATTCTGCTATGGAAGCAGGTTCAGTCGACTGAACCAGTAGGTCAGTCGACTGAACCAGGGGCAGAAAACATTTTGTCCCTGTATCAGTCGACTGACCACCTGGTCCAGTCGACTGACCTGGAAACCAAAAGTTTCCAGGCATTGTGTAAACCGACTGACCATCTAGTTCAGTCGACTGACCTGCTTGTATCAGTCCATCTTGCCTATTTTTCGTGGGTTTCCAATTTTGATCGATTCGTGTTGATCCGATTTGTCGTTATCATTTATTATCGACTTTGATGACTTTTTTCGGGATTTTTGAGAATCTCCATTTTGATGGATTCGGTATCGATTTTTATGGATTTGATTCACGTCTTCATATGTGAATTTTTGGTGATTGATTGTTTCTACAATCATTTCTCTGACTTGTCACTTTAAATTACAGAGGTTTCTATACTAGTAGTAAATATTCTAACTCTTTCACAAAGATGATTTCAACCCTATTTTTAATACAAAGCTCGTTTATAAAACCATTTTCCAATCTATTAGTATATACAAACCTTTACCTCATTCGTATGATAAATCTAATTAAACGGCTTAGCAAAACAAGTGGTATGAAAAGCTTGCATTTACTTCGTCGGTTAACTTTTGGACTTGTTCGATTGAGAATCTTGTGACAATTTTCGAGTGAAAATCTACAATCTGTTCGTAAATATTTAAGTTAAGCCAGTGGTTATGGGACATGAAGCTAAACTCGTTTATTACTAGCTTAGTGTAATCGACACTTCTTGATGATCGATAATCATCATTTTATGATTTAGACTAGCGATGTGCGATGTCTCTTTGTCCGCGTGGGGGACTATACCCCGTTCTATTGAGCTTCGCCTCATTTTTTGGGCTAGCGACCCATGGTCTTTGGACCATTCGTGGAGCATTCGGCTCGATAAGTCGGTGCATGGGTTGTATCTTTTTAGGTGCATCGATGTCCAACTAGGCATGGGGCGTATCTTTTTAGGTGCATCGATGTTAGATTATACATGGGGTGTATCTTTTTAGGTGCATCGATGTTCGACTAGGCATGGGGTGTATCTTTTTAGGTGCATCGATGTCCGACTATACATGGGGCGTATCTTTTTAGGTGCGTCGATGTTAGTTTATACATGGGGTGTATCTTTTCAGGTGCGTCGATGTTCGACTGTGCATGGGGCGTATCTTTTTAGGTGCGTCGATGTTCGGTTCATGGGATAGCGTCTCATTTGTGATACACGTGTTGGTGAGTTTTCATACACTCGTTTGTGATAGGCCTCCCCCTTTGAGATTTCTGGTTGATGATTTCTAGAATTTGTGTTTCATCAATTTTCGTGGATTGGCATTGATATATTTTGTCAAAATTTGTGTTTTGATGAATAATTTAAAGAATGCGATTTTTTTGGATGTTTGAGATTCTTGAGATATTGTATGATTTTTGTTGTTATTTGATGTATACTTGTCACAGTATGGCATTTTTATTATCATGCATTTTTGGTCATATCTCTTATCCTTTCTCATTTTGCATGATATTTATAGCTAGACTGATCCGTTTATTATTTTCTTCTTAAATAATACTCGGGTCAGACTGAGGTATTTCAGGTGCTCCTGCTTGACTTCTTATCTGGGTCCGTCACCTGACTTTTGGCTAACTACTTTAGCATAGTAGTTTTTGTTAGTATACATTTGAGATATAGACTACTTGATGTATACTTATTCTTTTGTCTTGTACTTGTATCTATTCTTTTGTGATGTAGTGGATCTAGTTTGACCACTACTTTGATGTATACATCTATGTGTTATATTCATATCTGTTTCCGCCTTTGTGATATGAATATTTGTGACTGATTTGTGTTATGTTTAGTTCTATATTTCTTTCCGAAGGCCTCATAGCCACTGTATGGTAGCTTTGAGTTTGTATTTGATATGTCAGATTTCCTCTTGAAATGAAATGTAAGTTATATTATCTGACATATCGGTACTCGCACAAAGCAATTACACAGATGGTCGCTCCTCAACAGCCTTATTCTTCATGCTAGTCGATGGCATTACCCCGTAGTGTCCTTGGCTAGCGTGAGTATAGAGGTGGGGCATCACATATGTTATCAACCATATCAACATCCATATATTCAACAATATAATCAACCAAGTTACCAAACATTCATACAAATCATTAGGAGATTAAATGGTCATAGTGTCATACTTAAAAATAGTTATAGAGATTATTTATCATTTAATAAGCATTGAGTACTCACTTATGGCTTCACCCCACCAATCTTTTTCATAGACTTCTGTTTTGATTCCGATGACACTTCCTCCTCTTTTTCTTGCTCGGAGCCTCTTGAACTTGCTCCTTTCTTCCTTTTGGGCTCGGCCTAGACTTGGGGTGGATGAAGGAGCTCACGGCTACGATTAGGGATGGTGGTGCTCTCGGCCAAGCATGAGGAGTGGTGGTGGCCGTGGGTTACGTTGAGGAAGAGAAGTGTTTTGAAGTATTTTTGAGATGGATTTGATATGTATATACACTAATATTATTTTAATTTCTTTTCTACTAAAATTTCTTCATAAATTTCCTAAGTTGGAAACCATTAAAAAGCTAAAGAAAGAATAGGAAGGAGATGAAGAAATAGGTGAATGAAGGATTGAATGGATAGTTGTATTTATAGGCAAAAAAGAAGTGAAAAAATATCTAAAACACCATCATTATCCATCACCACGTGAACCCCCTCCATTTCCATCATGTTCCCCACGTTACCCCCTCCTTCATGTGCCTCCATCACTTCATTCACTTCCACGCCATGTGCATGTCCTTAGTGTGTAAGACAGTTGACTTAGAGTTGCTTAAGTATTAAGGAAATGGGAAATATCTTAGATTTTTTCTTACATATGTTTATATATAAATGTATATGTATATTGTAACAACCCGGGGTTTTACTGCTAAATTGTCACCGTCACATAATGATTAATCTGTTGGGTTATCGTAGTTGGAAATTTTTTATCAAGCTGAAATTCTTTTGAGAATTCATCAAAGAAGTTATGCGGGCTTTCGATTCAATCTTGGCCCAGGAAGCCTCACTCCTTTATTTTATCCTTTTGTGGCCGTTCCCTTCTTATTCAATTCGACCTGGTCCCCTTTTCATCCTCTCGTTCATTCCTAACCCTAAACCTAAAATAGACGAAGAAACGAAAATGGCGACATCGTTCGCTCCTCCCTCCTTCACTTTCGAATACCCGTCCCATTTCATTTCCTCGTGGTAAACCCTAAGTCTAAGAGAAAGAAAACGGTAGCACTCGTTCTCTTCCGCGTCCATCTGCAAGAACTAGGGCTCGTTCGTATCGAAGGCGATCGATTCTCTGGCGACTGGGACTTTGGCTTCGACTTGGGTGGCTCAATCAGATCTCGTGCCTTCGTCGCGATGAAAGGTGAGTGTTCCACTCACATCTAATTCATGCCTCTTGCTTATTTAAAGTTCGAGTTCGGTGATTTTGCTCATGTTTAATTGTTGAGTTGACCGATTTATTTTGTTCGTCGATTCAATTTATGTGTTTGCTGAAAATTTTCCGACTTTGCTCTGTTGACATCCTCTTTGAATTCTTTTGGCTTTGAGATGATTTTTGGACTTATTCTATTCGTACATGTTTTTCGTGTTCCATTTTGGATACTCATGGCTTTGGGTTGAAAGTGTTGTAGTTGATTTACTTGAACGATGTCGATTTCGTTCGACTTTGTTCCGATGTTGGTAATTTTATTAGACGGAGTCATGATTCTAGTTGCATTCGGCTTTAGCTTGATTTAAATCATTTCGGCAGTCTGACTTTATTTTGATGTTGATGATTTACTCGATTCAGTTTGATTCCTTGATTGCTTAGTTTCCATGGCCACCACGGCTCCGTGTAACTTCGGTCATATGAATTTTATGTGTCGATTTGGGTTTATTCTGCGGTCATCACGACATTGTCTGTGTCTTTGGTCACTTGAACTGATTATGTTGCTTATATGCGCGTACTGAATTACCACTATTTGTATACATATGTGTTCATATGTATATATATTTGTGTGTCTTCAATTTACTCGTATACCTAATTGCATTGGTCATTCCTTTGTTTGCTGAGTGTTTTGCTTGTGAGGGATTGTGGTAGTCGGATCTCCACTTGATCACTGCTACTGTTTGGGGTTCATTTGGTTGTCAATACATATGTGTATGCTTGTCTGCACCTTGCTTGTGGCATTGCAACTTGTTCAATTCTTTTTCAAGCTGTGATCCCCAGTGCTGTGTTGTTGAATATGTATATACCTATTCCATCTTTATGTTCATTGAAGTGTTTCTGCACTTAATTGTTCCTCTGGAGGACCTTCTTACCTTTATACATTTAGGTTGCATTCTTGGTAAATCGTGACATGATTGAGTTGCTGCCATTATTGTTGACACTGACTTCTTCATGTCTGCATTTTATAATCTAGTGGGTGTTGACCCAGTGCGCTTCGACTCTGGCCATTTTTATGTTCATCCCTGAGCATTTGCGACATACTGGTTATACGTCTCCTTGCAGTTAAGTGGGTTTATCCCAATAGTGTTTTCAACCTGACTTGACTTTCCAGTTGCCTTCCCTGTCCACTTTAATTCACGGTTGCAGTTATTTGTACATTACTCTGATTTATTGATGTAGTTGATGCCTGTCTCCTTTGTTGAGCTCGAATATGATACACTGTATTGATGCAGTGTATTCTATTGCATTTTGTCACTAGTATTCATTGTGGGCGTGCTGTGGTGCCATGCTTTTGACGCCCTCACCTTCATTCTACTGCCTTCATGTAGTTTGTAACACTGTCTGCATGCACCCAATCATTCGGGCTTTGTGATTTGGAGTTGTATTGCCATATCTTGTAATCATAGATTAGCTTACACATTTTAATCCACCTCACACCAGTAGCATTCTTGCTTCATTATCATCTGGTAGTTCTCGAGTCTGTTGGCACTGGTTCGTGAAAATGAGCAGTCTTACTTTGTTTTGATTAGCGGCTACACTTGTGCAGTTCTTTGGCCTTGCATCTGCTGATGTTGTTTCTCTTTACTGTTGCATTGCCTTCAGTTCACTGTCTTGATTATACTACACTCAGTTGTATACGGTGTTGATTTGGCTTGATTGCCTTTGAGTTATTTGAAGTGTAGTTCTGAGCATTTGTTGGTTCATCCCTTGTTGTCTCTGATCTGGTTTAGTATTGTTTTGAGCTGTTTTGTAGTGGCGAGGCAGTACACGCGTGCGTGTACTGCAGCCCTATCCAGATTGATAGATTTAGTTGATATCTCGATCGTTAAATTGTTGTGTTGGTTCAATTCAATATTTTGAAGTTGTATTTTGAAATGGTTCATTGGATTTGAGTTGGATCTGTTGGCTTTTGGATTCATTGATCTTCTAAGTATTTGATTGACTGTATTGGCGAGGCAGTACACGTTAGCGTGTACTGCAGCCAATCAACTTTGATGTTTTAAATTGACATTTCAATTCATTTAAATTGTTTTGGATTGCTGATTTGTGTTTAACACTGCTTAGTGTTATATCTGCTGTTATCCAATTCTCGTATCAAGAGTTGGATATACGTGATTTCTGTGACTGTCATCTATTTGAGATTATTATTGCTTCTCTGCGCTAATAACTGAATTTGAATTAGACTGATCCGGGTATTATTTTCTTTTGAATGTAATACTCGGGTCAGACCCGAGTTATTTCAGGTTGTAGATTTTCTTCTTTGAGTTGCTGTTCAGGATTTGAAGACTTTTCGCATCTTCTGAAGTTATCATTGTCCTTTTGTAGTAGTCGTGTCATTGTATAGAAAGATATGTATTCATGTATATTAGTCGATAATGTACGTGTATATATAACTTCTAGAGTCGACAGTTGTAGTTGTATCGTATGTATTGTGTCAACTATGTATTAACTGACATCAGTATATATATGAGACTTTTGTTTTTATCTGTGTTCCGCAATTATATTATCTGTGTTATTGTTATATCTAATGTCCTAAACTATTATGAACTATCGTAGTTCGTTTTATACTGATAATTGGATATGTCGATGGGAGTAAATAAATAATAGATGAAAAATAAAAAGTATATACCACTCCTATCGAGATAACCAATATTAGTGTAAGGCCAATTACGGATGGTCGCTCCTATCCAGCCTTATTCTTCGTAATAATAGACAGTATTTCTTTTAATACTCTTTGTTATTATGAGCATAGAGGTGGGGCGTCACAGTTGGTATCAATATTTTTATGTGTATATGTGTTCATGTGTGCATATGTATGTTATATATGTGTACATGACATATAAACAGGGTTGCAACAACTTTTGAACAACTTTTGTTTGTTAAACCGTTAAAAATAGGGAAACCGATTACCGGTCACATTTTCACTTATAATTTAAATTACATATATATGTAAACAAAATTTGAAAATAAATTCCTAATCATTTTTAATTAATAAAAATGATCTCATTTGAATTATTAAATCATATAAATCAATATTAACAATTATTTACAAAATCGCTATTAAACAGATAAAGCGATATCAATTTCCTTATATTTTTCAATTCAACATATATCTTCATAAACTATTATAAATGATTTACTATCACTATATAATAAACTAAAATGACATATTATCATTTAAAACTATTATTAGAATAGTTAAAATAATTATTAAATCATTAAATCTTAATTTTATATTCATAAATCGATTGTTAATTATGATGGCATCACTGATGATGTCATAAATACATTTAATTTCCAAAATAATTTTATTTCATATTCTTATTCAATTATAACAATAATTGTATGTATCATGCTCCGTGCGCGATGTTTAACGATTATAGAGTTGTTTATCGATAAAATCATTTTCAGTCATTTTGTCGCTATTTTTCCAAAGTATATATATATTTGTAAATACTTATAACCATTATTATTTATTGTTCAAAACATCGTAATCTAAGTTAAAAAATCTTATATTTGAATATTTTAAAAATAAATATTATCTGTAACGACCCGTAAAATTTAACCGGTTTCAATAACGTTATTAATTAAAAAAATTCGAAATTTTAAAACAATAAAATTTTGAAATAAAAATTTGATATTTGGAACGCGTCTAGTTAAACATAGCAACTGGTAAATTTTCGTCCGAAAATACGAAAGTTTATTTCGCGCGTAAATTTACTTCAATTTAATCAGTTAGAAAGCGATGAAATAAAATGTTTCCGAAACCTAAATATTTTTACATAGAAAAATTCTAAACCATCTTCTGAGCAAGATGTCAGTTTGTCGTTTTTCCAAATTCGGACATCTTTGGCTCCGTCGATCTTATTTTTCAGCGTTTTTCTTGCATTTTCTGCTATTAGAAAATTTGAATTTTTATAATTCAATCGTACCACTGATATTTGTATACTGTTTTGATCGTCTTGACGTGTTGATCTCCGCAGTATATTCATTGTATATTTCGGGGCCTGGTACGCCACGGAATCAGTAAAACGATTACCGTATCGGTAACCGATTTTGAACTTTCTGACTTCCATGGCCTTTCATTTAACTAACGTACAAACTGAATGGCCATTAACCTCTTTTTATTCCTGAATTCAATTATCATGATTTTTGGCTATTCCTCTTCGTTCAAAATATATGTATCGTTGCTTTTGAGAAAAGAATACATATTAATGAAATTTATTTTCCTACTTTGGCATTCATCGTTTCCCTATGTCAAGTTATTATGTGATGGTCCAAATTCTATCTCTTGTTCTATTCCCTATGGCCATTTATTCTGGTTTTAAAAATGTTTCTTAGTTGCTTCCTCTTCTGTTCGATTGTCTCTGAGTCTTTTGAAATTTATAATATATTTACGTTTTAACTGTGCTGCATCTTAAAGCCTATTCTTTCATTTCATTTCATTATTTTTCTCTCGGCCATATCATTTCCTAAAATCTAGAATAAAGTCCGAAAATGAAATTGATGGGTTCACCATCGAAAGTGAATCATGCAAAGAAGAAAGAAATTAGTGATCACACGCTAACAGTACGCAATCGTCTTCACTAAGCCCTCAGTCTTGGAATCAGAAACATAGACAACAAAAGGAGATGGCAGTGCATAGATGGTGAGATGCAATTACATGCTCTTCGGGCTATGTCTTCATTCGTAAACTGCACACCGTCTTCCCTAAAGCATTCTACAATGAAGGAGACTATCTCAGATATGTTACTTGCTTTAGAAGGAATTCTTCGATAATTATAACATGTCTGATATTGCTATTTCCTTGTCACTGTTGCCTGCGTACTCCACCACCACCGTACGTCGAGCTACTTCCCTCCTCCACCTTCGGTTGCCTCACGTTTTTCCCATCCACCACAAAACTCCGGCGATGCTACCCTAAGCTCCGACGAGCTCCTCACGCCGAACAGTTTGAACCCGCAAGCCTCTCCGGCCTCTACCCTTCATCCGAGAACCACCACTGAGTTTTCCTCTCCTCAAAATTCTCCGCCTTCTCTCCACAGCTCACACGCCTCCACATTCTGTCCGCAACCCACTTGAACCTTCATGTGCCTTCCCTCCTCCTTGCCACTCGCTCTCCTCCGACTCCATGGCCGAGGCACCACGTTTTCCCTTACGGCTGTAAGTACTTCCCTCCAATATTTGTTATGTGTCAAATTTCTTTCGAGCGAATAGATATATGATGTTATAATAATAATAATAATGTATATTTATATATATTCATAAAGTGTTAGTTTATATAGATTGTCTTTTTTTTCCATGTTGTAGTTTTCAGGTTTGCTGTCTTAGTTTTAAGATATAGTATATATGAAAAAAAATTATATTATATTTTGGAAGATATAATATTTATGTTGCAACGCATATATATAGTTTCTGTTTTCTTGTTAGTTCATTTTATATAGTTTGTATAAATGTATATATATCTATTGTAACGACCCAGAATTTTGAACAAATTAAATTGAGAATATTGAATTTATTTTAAATATTTGAACGATGATTTAATTTGAATTCCCGATATAACTTTGAAATTGGCGGTTAAATTACAGAATTTAATCTATATAGCGTTGAATAAAAATTCGAATCTTCAATTTTAAGTTGAAGAAAAATATTTCGAAAGCTTTTAAAATTCGTATTTATAATACTGAAGATAATCGAACCTTCAGAATTGAAATTTAAACTGTTTTGTCCAGTTTTGAAATTATATCGTTCAAATCGAATTTAAAAATAGTCAATTTTCACACAGTCTCGGATTTCGACGAAACCAGTTCCATTGGGTCCGTAACGTTGCATTATTGTCGGATTTCAATTTTCGTATTTTTCAGAGTTAATACGTGGCTATACGACAAGCGAACGCGCTGAAATTTGAGTTCGAGATATTTTGAAAAGAAAAGAAAAAATATAATAATAATAAACAAAAAGAAAAGGGGCACGTTCAAATCCACGTTCACGACCTTACCTCCCCCATACCTTCGTACCTCTCTCCCACCCTCTTCTCTTCTTTTTAAAACATCCGATCCCTCTCTCATTCTCGTTCAAAATCCCCTTCCTCCATCCCTTAACCAGTTCAATAGCAATCTCCATGTCGCAATGCTTGAACCGAGAGAAACTAGGGTTTCGAAAATCAACGCCTTCATTATAATCATCGCTATATACTCAGCTATTCCATCAGTCATCGCGACTCATCCTTGCCCCTACGCGATATTTCTACTGCCGATTTGAAGTTTTGCTACAGTCTCAAATTCGAGGTCGCGATTCAGAGGGGGGGTAGCACGAGTTCGCAACGAGGCGACGTGACGTGGGGGTACTGACGAGCTCGATCTTGCGTATGAGCTGGGGAAGGGTTGCGCGAGGGCTCGGTGATGGCTCGTGTCGTTCGCGTTGATGGTGGGCGGCATTAGGAATTCGCAGCGAAGTCAAAGTGGAGGCAGGCGGCATCGGCTAGGTACACGGGGGCGACTCGCGAGATTAGGGCTTCATCGCCTGTTCGAGTTCAAGCGATAGAGCCTGGGTTCGTTTATGTCAGTAAGGTATATTTTTCTTTGTTATTCAAATTGAAATTTTAATGATAACTAGATTTTTATATTCGGCAGTTTACAAATATATATATGTGTATATGGTTTAAGAAGTGAAAATAAATACAAACATTCTAAATTTACTAGTTTAAATATTGGTTAGATAAATTTATTTATAAAGAAAATGGTTTAAAATAAATCATTCGATAAAAATTAAATTTTTGGTTTAAGTAAGTTAACAGATGAAGAGAAAAATTATTATTTACAGTAAGCTAAGTTTGTTGTAGGAAATTTATTTTAAAGTAGATTTAGTTTTAAATTTAATTTTAATTAAATAAAATTGTTAAAAGTAATATGTTTAAAATTTAATGAAAGGGAAATTTAAAAGTTGAGAAACTTTTGGATAAAACCAGATTTATAAAAATCTGTATAGAATATTTTAAAATACACATAGATTTTATTTTAGTATATGGGTCGTCTTTATAAATACTTATATAATTTCTAAAAAGGAAGTTATCTTAAAATAAAATATAAAGAATAGTTGTTTAAGATAAAATCACTTGTTAATTTAAAATTTTCAAATAGAAAATTTTATATATGGAAAGGACTTTGAAAAATATATAAGGTTGAAAAGGAATTTTAAAAATACATACTAGTTGGATTAAAACTATTAAACGGTAATTGGTTGTTCGATTTATTTCGAATATTAACGAAATGTATAAATTGTTTATACAAGGTCAAAACCGTGAAGAAATGGTCAAAATGGAAATTGGATGGCAAATTAAAAAGAAGGTGAGATCTTCTCACTCAAAATTTAAAGTGGAATTTTTTGCAGTTATTGATGATTGCTATTGGATGTGATATTAGATATAGTAGGATATATCTATATATATATATATATAGCAATATATACATATTGGCATATGTATATATTGGATTGATTGATTTCCCGCCTCGTATAGCGGATGAGACCCTATTGCGCCGTTAGTAAGCAGATTATTTTTATAAAACCCATATACCGCGATATTCCACCTCGAAGTGGAATTGGTATTGTGCTAACGTCTTTGGATGCAGGGAAACAGGTTGGAGGGATCCAACTGGACCCCTCACATTGATTGAATTTATTTCTACTGTGATGTGATAATCTGTGAATGATTATTGATGTTATTGAATTGATGTCTGGAAATTGTTTGAAAGCTAAAATTTAGCTGAATGGATGTTTGATATCATTGGATTCCAAAGATAAACGAAGTTGAATTTTTGAAATTCAAGTAGAAAATTTCTAAGTGAATAAATTTTTGAAATTGAAGAAATTTTGAAGAAAGGAATTTTAAAAGTATAAAAAGTTAATTTTTATAATCTTATCGAATTAATTCCAGAATCAAGTGAAAATGTTAAATAAATGGATTTCGTAAAAATAGTGATTATAAATTGAAGAATTTAATTTAAAATTTGGATTTTTAAATAGATTGAAAGAAACAAATTGAAATTTATTTTCTTCAAGAGGAATTTATTTAAAAGGAAATAAGTTGGAAGTCCAACTATAAATTTAATTGGAAAATTGAAACGAATTTGGAAAGTCAATATAAAATGTGAAGATATGAAATTTATAGATTGATAAATTATGAAGTTATAAAATGTGTAGAAAAGATTGAAATTTGGTTAAGTGAAGTATATTCACGATTTTGGACAGTGAATATATTATTGAGTAAAATGGATTCATTTTTGAAGAAGTGATATTTTAAAATGAAGTTAAATTGTTTTTAACGATGTTTTAAAAATGTGTTAAATATCGAAAACATAGATTTCAACATTTATTGTTGAAATAGACGTTTTCGAGGAAGAAGGAAATGATGGATTATAACATTGTTGTTATAGTAAATGATTTCCGAAAGGAAATATTTTTATCTAGTATTGGGACTTATATATCTAACTTAATTCCGAATCCCTATACTAGTGATTTTGAGTCGTCGTAACGATGTTTTACGTAACATTCGTTTTGACTCAAATAAATATTGTTATAGTAGGTGATTTCCTTAAAGAATGAAATTATACTTAATTTTGATTTAAGTATATCGGATATTTTCAAATGTTGAAAATAAATAGATTTGTGAATTACTTATTATTAAATAAGTATGGAATTGCTTTTCCAAAAATGAAATGAAATGTTTTTGAGAATTTATCTTCTTAAAGATAAATTGAAATTAAATATTTGAAATCGATTTGAAAATCGTATATCAGTAGATATTTTGAAATATAAATTCAATATGGAATTTATAAAAGAAAGGGAAGTTGTTTAAAAATAAATGTTGATTTATTTTTGAAGTGTGGAAATTTTATATCTAGTAAAGATATTTTGGAAAATAAATAATTTGGAAAATTATTTGGAATCTGATGATGTTACGCATCTTTATTGATAGTTAAATAACCGACTATCAATAATTACCTTGAATGGTATTTGTTGTGATTGAATGAATTTGAATGCCACACTTATTTTTGAATAAGCGCTCACTATTCGGGTTAGCCGGGAAAGGACCATGGGGTCGTATAACCCATTCCGAATATGTGATACGTCGTTATGAATTGCATTTGAAGACCGGTGTTGAAGACCGGATATTTTTGAAAACGGAAGGATTACCGTCGAGTTACTCTACATCGGCTGATCTCCGGTTTAGAGTTTTTATCACCCTTAGTGACGGGAAGTCCTGACGTGATTGAAAATTATCCGGAAATGCAAGGGCTTCGTGAGAAGTGCCTTCGGTTCTGTTCGATCCCGGAACAGACTTGTATGGATTGTGTGTCTGACGTTACAATTTGAGATATAAAGCTGATTTCTTTCAAATACATTTCTGTTGGTGGCGGAGAATTTATTCTCTTAGCTTAACACCCTTCTCTGAGACGTACGAGCTCAGAGGTTATGTAGTTGAAATTTATCAGCGATATACTCCCAATTTGGTAACGTGGCATACTGAGTGTTGCTGTGAAATGATCAGTGTTTGATCATTTGTGATATGATCATTTGTTTGATCTTATATCTTTGTGATCATAGGTTGATCATTTGTTTGACCCGAAGCAGGGCTTTGTAGAAAGCGTAGCTTTGTGGACGAGACTTCGTCGAGCCTCACACCCCGGAAATGGTCGAAACAGGAAGGATGCAGCAAGGTTCTAGGGAGTAGCGCCCCTTAGTGTATGTCATTCCTTCTGGATAGAGGTGGTATCATGGTATGGAGCCCAGATACTTAACCTATGTGGTTGCTGCAAATTTATTACTTTGTGGTTGTTGGAAATCGGGGATCCTCGGGAAGATCGGTTACGATCGGGGAATAACATACGCGTGTCAGTAGTTACCTATTTTTGCAGAGGTAACCCGGCTTTGTGTTGGCAGAGATCCGGTTAGGTTCTCGGGTCGTCTATTCCAGGGACGTACCCATCGTGGCATAGGAAGTTCCTTAGCCTGACCATTTGTTGGAAATCCAAAGAAACAATACGACACTTGTACGATTTTAGTTGTAGAACCTATCATTCACTTATGGTGGCGCCCCACTGTTTGGATGGTAGCTATAGTAGGCATACGATACTGATCGTATGTTGGCTAAGATTAATATTATACTTTCGAAATGTTTTCTACACTATGCACTAATAATAATATCAAAAAGGATTTGATTTTGCATAGTAAGCATCTTTGACTATCATAAGAAGAAATCTCCTCCAATTCTGCGTTTGCATTGTGTGTGTGGCGGGAGGTCTTATGGTAGTTTCATTTTCCAAAAGCATTTCGAATTGACTTTAAAAATTATTTGGTTGTTATAAAGAATAACTGTTTTACGATCTCACACCAGTCACCATGACTGACTCGGAGTTTATTGTTTCCCTTCTAAACTCTGGGTGCCCACCAATTTCCACACGGGCAGTCTAGAGTTAGATTATCAGGATATTCTGGATATTCTGGAGCTTTGGAGATAAGCTGGAGGACGAGACGTAGTATTTGTATCTGATATTATTTATTCCGCTGTGTATTCTGTATGAGGACAAGTTATATAACTGTCCATTGTTGTATATGACTCTGATTGATGTATGTATAAACTGATATAGTTCTTTGTTTTAAAAGACTAGTGTTATCTATTATATATTGTTCCGCTGCGATATGTGAGATTCTTATATTGCTTCTGTTTCTGATCGTGTTATCTGTTGTTGTTCTTTCTTTCTCCTCTCTTTTCTTCTGTTTTCTTCTTTCTAAAACCCTAAGAATTCGGTTTTCCGGCATTCGTTGCTCGGCAGTTGATACAGTTGACGTATCGATGTCGGTTTTCGAAAGTCGAAGAATCGGGTCCTTACAACGTGGTATCAGAGCATATGGTTAAGCGACAACCCTGCTCTGTTGGGTGTTACTCATTAGAGATAGAGTCAGTAGTACTCTAGAATGAGTTGAGTGTAATAATAGATACGAGCGCGTATTTGTTAGTGAATATAAAATTGTTTTATATTGTGATGATTGGTTTGTTGAGTGGTATATGGATTCTGGTCGGTATTGTCCGTACAACTCTATCGATAGGGATCTCTAAACACTTGAATAGAACAATTCGGCACAGTATTGTTTTAAATAGGGTAAATGAGATAATTTTGCCCAAAACTATTTTTGTATAGAAAGTAAATGTTTTTCTATAAAGTACTATAGTATATGGTTGCATGGATGTTAGGAAGTAATAATAGTGAATTATCATCACTGAAATTGAATAAGAAATTGAAATCGTAACTCCAAAGTTAAGAAATAAATTCACATGCAAATGAAATTTGAGAATATGAATTTTAAATGTGATTTGTAATTTGAAGTAGAATTCCAGAAAAGTTTTTGGAAATGTTTGAAAAGAATTTGAAAATTTTGAAGATTTGGAAAGTTTAAATCCTTTTTGGAGTTGAAAATGATTTTCAAAGGATTTTGGAAAAGTATTTTAAAGAGATGAAAGCTCTAAACTCTTTTCGGTCGCTGGAAAATAACTTCGATGATGACCGCGGCATCATTGGTGTTCATTTTTGGGTTTCCAAAAGAGGAATTGCTGCCAAATTATTTTAAATAGAAGTTGTTTGAAAAAATTTGGATTTGGTTTTAGAAATTCAAAGGATAATTTGATTTGTTTTCAAAAATGGTTTTGAAAAAGTTGAAAAGACTTTGGAATTGAGAATTGAATTATGAAAATAAAATTGTGAATGAATGAATCAATTTGCAATTGCAAGTACATGAATGTAAATTGAATTCGAATTGAAATCCAGTTTAATATAAGTGGTTATAAACCAAAATGGCAAATTGAAAATAAATTTTGGGAATGAACGAAAGAATAAAACTGGAATTGAAACTGAATGTTGAAAACAAATTTGAATAAAGTGAATTACAATTTGTGATAAATTAGTAAATGAAACTAATTTAAAATGATGCAGTTGTGAATGAAAGATAATTGATAAAATTCAATATTCAGAAGTTGAACCGAATCCAAATTAGATTGGAATTGTGAATTGAATTCAAATGAAATTTGAAATGTAAAATTGAATGAATCTAACTCCAATAGTGAATTAGAGATAGTATATAAGCAGTTTACATTGAAAATTTTGTAATAGATGTGCAAAATGGTTTGAATATGTAACTAGATATTATGGCTAGTAGGACATACAGGTGTATAAAGGAATTGGAATTTAATTTCGAAGATAAATTTGAATTGCTCAAAAAAGGTATGTATTTTGAATTTCAATATGAAATTTGATGATTTCTTGTCTAGCCGCTTGGCTTTTTCTTTTTCTTTTTGAAATCTGAGAGTCCGTAGGGACGTTTTGTAGTCGTGCCGTATTAGCTGCGCAAAGGAGACGCTGGCAAAATTTTTCGAAAATTTCGAGTGTTGGAAAATTTTTGAGAAATTTTGAAAGTTTAAAATTTGAATTTAAACTCGAATTTGAATTGAGAAGTAAAACAATGCTGTTTGAAACTTATAATTGAAGTTGGAAATTTAGTTGAATTGATAACGAATCTTTAGTAGAAAGATTTGTTTTGAGAATTTGATAAAACTATTTAGATTGTGAAAAATAGTAGACGAGTTAAGGACCATTTTTCCTAACTTGTAATTTCGAGGACGAAATTCTTTTAAGGAGGGAAGTCTGTAACGACCCAGAATTTTGAACAAATTAAATTGAGAATATTTAATTTATTTTAAATATTTGAACGATGATTTAATTTGAATTCCCGATATAACTTTGAAATTGGCGGTTAAATTACAGAATTTAATCTATATAGCGTTGAATAAAAATTCGAATCTTCAATTTTAAGTTGAAGAAAAATATTTCGAAAGCTTTTAAAATTCGTATTTATAATACTGAAGATAATCGAACCTTCAGAATTGAAATTTAAACTGTTTTGTCCAGTTTTGAAATTATATCGTTCAAATCGAATTTAAAAATAGTCAATTTTGACACAGTCTCGGATTTCGACGAAACCAGTTCCATTGGGTCCGTAACGTTGCATTATTGTCGAATTTCAATTTTCGTATTTTTCAGAGTTAATACGTGGCTATACGACAAGCGAACGCGCTGAAATTTGAGTTCGAGATATTTTGAAAAGAAAAGAAAAAATATAATAATAATAAACAAAAAGAAAAGGGGCACGTTCAAATCCACGTTCACGACCTTACCTCCCCCATACCTTCGTACCTCTCTCCCACCCTCTTCTCTTCTTTTTAAAACATCTGATCCCTCTCTCATTCTCGTTCAAAATCCCCTTCCTCCATCCCTTAACCAGTTCAATAGCAATCTCCATGTCGCAATGCTTGAACCGAGAGAAACTAGGGTTTTGAAAATCAACGCCTTCATTATAATCATCGCTATATACTCAGCTATTCCATCAGTCATCGCGACTCATCCTTGCCCCTACGCGATATTTCTACTGCCGATTTGAAGTTTTGCTACAGTCTCAAATTCGAGGTCGCGATTCAGAGGGGGGGGGTAGCACGAGTTCGCGACGAGGCGGCGTGACGTGGGGGTACTGACGAGCTCGATCTTGCGTACGAGCTGGGGAAGGGTTGCACGAGGGCTCGGTGATGGCTCGTGTCGTTCGCGTTGATGGTGGGCGGCATTAGGAATTCGCAGCGAAGTCAAAGTGGAGGCAGGCGGCATCGGCTAGGTACACGGGGGCGACTCGCGAGATTAGGGCTTCATCGCCTGTTCGAGTTCAAGCGATAGAGCCTGGGTTCGTTTATGTCAATAAGGTATATTTTTCTTTGTTATTCAAATTGAAATTTGAATGATAACTAGATTTTTATATTCGGCAGTTTACAAATATATATATGTGTATATGGTTTAAGAAGTGAAAATAAATACAAACATTCTAAATTTACTAGTTTAAATATTGGTTAGATAAATTTATTTATAAAGAAAATGGTTTAAAATAAATCATTCGATAAAAATTAAATTTTTGGTTTAAGTAAGTTAACAGATGAAGAGAAAAATTATTATTTACAATAAGCTAAGTTTGTTGTAGGAAATTTATTTTAAAGTAGATTTAGTTTTAAATTTAATTTTAATTAAATAAAATTGTTAAAAGTAATATGTTTAAAATTTAATGAAAGGGAAATTTAAAAGTTGAGAAACTTTTGGATAAAACCAGATTTATAAAAATCTGTATAGAATATTTTAAAATACACATAGATTTTATTTTAGTATATGGGTCGTCTTTATAAATACTTATATAATTTCTAAAAAGGAAGTTATCTTAAAATAAAATATAAAGAATAGTGGTTTAAGATAAAATCACTTGTTAATTTAAAATTTTCAAATAGAAAATTTTATATATGGAAAGGACTTTGAAAAATATATAAGGTTGAAAAGGAATTTTAAAAATACATACTAGTTGGATTAAAACTATTAAACGGTAATTGGTTGTTCGATTTATTTCGAATATTAACGAAATGTATAAATTGTTTATACAAGGTCAAAACCGTGAAGAAATGGTCAAAATGGAAATTGGATGGCAAATTAAAAAGAAGGTGAGATCTTCTCACTCAAAATTTAAAGTGGAATTTTTTGCAGTTATTGATGATTGCTATTGGATGTGATATTAGATATAGTAGGATATATCTATATATATATATATATAGCAATATATACATATTGGCATATGTATATATTGGATTGATTGATTTCCCGCCTCGTATAGCGGATGAGACCCTATTGCGCCGTTAGTAAGCAGATTATTTTTATAAAACCCATATACCGTGATATTCCACCTCGAAGTGGAATTGGTATTGTGCTAACGTCTTTGGATGCAGGGAAACAGGTTGGAGGGATCCAACTGGACCCCTCACATTGATTGAATTTATTTCTACTGTGATGTGATAATCTGTGAATGATTATTGATGTTATTGAATTGATGTCTGGAAATTGTTTGAAAGCTAAAATTTAGCTGAATGGATGTTTGATATCATTGGATTCCAAAGATAAACGAAGTTGAATTTTTGAAATTCAAGTAGAAAATTTCTAAGTGAATAAATTTTTGAAATTGAAGAAATTTTGAAGAAAGGAATTTTAAAAGTATAAAAAGTTAATTTTTATAATCTTATCGAATTAATTCCAGAATCAAGTGAAAATGTTAAATAAATGGATTTCGTAAAAATAGTGATTATAAATTGAAGAATTTAATTTAAAATTTGGATTTTTAAATAGATTGAAAGAAACAAATTGAAATTTATTTTCTTCAAGAGGAATTTATTTAAAAGGAAATAAGTTGGAAGTCCAACTATAAATTTAATTGGAAAATTGAAACGAATTTGGAAAGTCAATATAAAATGTGAAGATATGAAATTTATAGATTGATAAATTATGAAGTTATAAAATGTGTAGAAAAGATTGAAATTTGGTTAAGTGAAGTATATTCACGATTTTGGACAGTGAATATATTATTGAGTAAAATGGATTCATTTTTGAAGAAGTGATATTTTAAAATGAAGTTAAATTGTTTTTAACGATGTTTTAAAAATGTGTTAAATATCGAAAACATAGATTTCAACATTTATTGTTGAAATAGACGTTTTCGAGGAAGAAGGAAATGATGGACTATAACACTGTTGTTATAGTAAATGATTTCCGAAAGGAAATATTTTTATCTAGTATTGGGACTTATATATCTAACTTAATTCCGAATCCCTATACTAGTGATTTTGAGTCGTCGTAACGATGTTTTACGTAACATTCGTTTTGACTCAAATAAATATTGTTATAGTAGGTGATTTCCTTAAAGAATGAAATTATACTTAATTTTGATTTAAGTATATCGGATATTTTCAAATGTTGAAAATAAATAGATTTGTGAATTACTTATTATTAAATAAGTATGGAATTGCTTTTCCAAAAATGAAATGAAATGTTTTTGAGAATTTATCTTCTTAAAGATAAATTGAAATTGAATATTTGAAATCGATTTGAAAATCGTATATCAGTAGATATTTTGAAATATAAATTCAATATGGAATTTATAAAAGAAAGGGAAGTTGTTTAAAAATAAATGTTGATTTATTTTTGAAATGTGGAAATTTTATATCTAGTAAAGATATTTTGGAAAATAAATAATTTGGAAAATTATTTGAAATCTGATGATGTTACGCATCTTTATTGATAGTTAAATAACCGACTATCAATAATTACCTTGAATGGTATTTGTTGTGATTGAATGAATTTGAATGCCACACTTATTTTTGAATAAGCGCTCACTATTCGGGTTAGCCGGGAAAGGACCATGGGGTCGTATAACCCATTCCGAATATGTGATACGTCGTTATGAATTGCATTTGAAGACCGGTGTTGAAGACCGGATATTTTTGAAAACGGAAGGATTACCGTCGAGTTACTCTACATCGGCTGATCTCCGGTTTAGAGGTTTTATCACCCTTAGTGATGGGAAGTCCTGACGTGATTGAAAATTATCCGGAAATGCAAGGGCTTCGTGAGAAGTGCCTTCGGTTCTGTTCGATCCCGGAACATACTTGTATGGATTGTGTGTCTGACGTTACAATTTGAGATATAAAGCTGATTTCTTTCAAATACATTTCTGTTGGTGGCGGAGAATTTATTCTCTTAGCTTAACACCCTTCTCTGAGACGTACGAGCTCAGAGGTTATGTAGTTGAAATTTATCAGCGATATACTCCCAATTTGGTAACGTGGCATACTGAGTGTTGCTGTGAAATGATCAGTGTTTGATCATTTGTGATATGATCATTTGTTTGATCTTATATCTTTGTGATCATAGGTTGATCATTTGTTTGACCCGAAGCAGGGCTTTGTAGAAAGCGTAGCTTTGTGGACGAGACTTCGTCGAGCCTCACACCCCGGAAATGGTCGAAACAGGAAGGATGCAGCAAGGTTCTAGGGAGTAGCGCCCCTTAGTGTATGTCATTCCTTCTGGATAGAGGTGGTATCATGGTATGGAGCCCAGATACTTAACCTATGTGGTTGCTGCAAATTTATTACTTTGTGGTTGTTGGAAATTGGGGATCCTCGGGAAGATCAGTTACGATCGGGGAATGACACGCATGTCAGTAGTTACCTATTTTTGCAGAGGTAACCCGGCCTTGTGTTGGCAGAGATCCGGTTAGGTTCTCGGGTCGTCTATTCCAGGGGCGTACCCATCGTGGCATAGGAAGTTCCTTAGCCTGACCATTTGTTGGAAATCCAAAGAAACAATACGACACTTGTATGGTTTTAGTTGTAGAACCTATCATTCACTTATGGTGGCGCCCCACTGTTTGGATGGTAGCTATAGTAGGCATACGATACTGGTCGTATGTTGGCTAAGATTAATATTATACTTTCGAAATGTTTTCTACACTATGCACTAATAATAATATCAAAAAGGATTTGATTTTGCGTAGTAAACATCTTTGACTATCATAAGAAGAAATCTCCTCCAATTCTGCGTTTGCATTGTGTGTGTGGCGGGAGGTCTTATGGTAGTTTCATTTTCCAAAAGCATTTCGAATTGACTTTAAAAATTATTTGGTTGTTATAAAGAATAACTGTTTTACGATCTCACACCAGTCACCATGACTGACTCGGAGTTTATTGTTTCCCTTCTAAACTCTGGGTGCCCACCAATTTCCACACGGGCAGTCTAGAGTTAGATTATCAGGATATTCTGGATATTCTGGAGCTTTGGAGATAAGCTGGAGGACGAGACGTAGTATTTGTATCTGATATTATTTATTCCGCTGTGTATTCTGTATGAGGACAAGTTATATAACTGTCCATTGTTGTATATGACTCTGATTGATGTATGTATAAACTGATATAGTTCTTTGTTTTAAAAGACTAGTGTTATCTATTATATATTGTTCCGCTGCGATATGTGAGATTCTGATATTGCTTCTGTTTCTGATCGTGTTATCTGCTGTTGTTCTTTCTTTCTCCTCTCTTTTCTTCTGTTTTCTTCTTTCTAAAACCCTAAGAATTCGGTTTTCCGGCATTCGTTGCTCGGTAGTTGATACAGTGGACGTATCGATGTCGGTTTTCGAAAGTCGAAGAATCGGGTCCTTACATCTATCCGTACTATATATATGGAAGTTTGCAAACTACCTATCTTGCTAAATATATATTTTGATTTAAAGTTTAAACAAGACATTGGTTTTTGAGCATACATTTGTGTATGAAAACATTTTTTATTCAGGCTATATTGTTTTATATAAGTTATTTCATATATATACGTATACCAGCTTCAGATTGGTTTTGTTATATATATACAATGTTTGTAAAAGGTATATATATATTTGTTTACTTATATTTATATATGGGTTATGACTTCTGATTTGAAAGTATTATATATATTTATACATTAGTTTATATACTTTTATATGTTGGTTGTATACGTATAAGTTTATGAGTTCTGTTTTATATATATATAAGATGTGCGGTAGCTTTATGATTTGATATATATAGGGTCATCTTGTTTTAATATATTAGATATATAAAGAAAGAATGTAATAAAATAATAACATATTATACTCTTCGTTTCAACTATATCAAGCAAATTCTGATTTATTTCATCAATTCCTTATCTATCAGTTTTGTCCGTCAAATCCGTGTTCAGCTTACTTCGCTTTGAGATTTGTTGTTGGATCCGTCGATAGTCTAGATCGTGATTCGAATCGTAGCTTGTCGTGTTATCTATTCTCTCTAGCCTCGAAAGGTGAGCAATCACTCACGATTTACATTCTTTTATTTATTAAATTTGATTTCAATTGAAACGACAATTGAAATATGCTACTGTTATTTATGCTATTAACTGTATCAGTTCACCTGTGACATCTGACACCTTTATCTGTTAATTATTTATGCGATGATAATA
The DNA here is from genome assembly GCA_030737815.1 of Allium fistulosum. Taxonomy (NCBI): domain Eukaryota; kingdom Viridiplantae; phylum Streptophyta; class Magnoliopsida; order Asparagales; family Amaryllidaceae; genus Allium; species Allium fistulosum. Next base: position 1,220,486,874 of record CM060902.1, read on the forward strand.
CAGTTTGGTTGATAATTGATTGATTGTTGATGTTTATATTGGACGTTAAATTGTTAATGTTAAAATGATAAATAGTATGCAATTGAACTTGATATAGGATAGTTAAATGTTAAATTTGATTAACTGACATTTGTATAATATGACCCCTTTAACTGTTAAATTTATTGACACGTAGGATTTATTTAATTACACTTTGAACCACTGAATGTATGTTGTTAAATTGATGATGTATGAAATTGTAAATAGATGACAAGTGAAAAACTGTAATGTAATAATCTTTAATCTACATGAAATGATAGTGTAGATTCTAGAAATAATTATATTAATTCGTACAAATAACGATGCGAATTAATACGGTTATTTCGGGATTATTTGAATTGATTATTGGATTGCTATTGTTGTTGTTATTGCTTGTTTATTTACTTTGACACCATCCCAGCTATCACACTGCAAGTTCCCTTGTTATGCTTTGATTTTGAATTGAATTGGAATCGGGTTGAAATGATAAATACCCAAATTGAACTTTGACCTAGGATAGAGAATTAAATAAAAACCGATTGGTCAATAATTTGATTTAAAAATAAAACAAAGATTTTATTGGAATAAATAATATGGTTTTGAAATGAAGTTGAAATTTGAATTTTTAATGAAAGGAAAATGTTAATATTTAATAAATCTGAAACAAAATATTAATTTAGTAATTGATGAAAGAACGTTGTTTAATTTGAGAAATGATTGAATTAAGTTTGAAATGATTTAATAATTAAGTTTGAAATTATAATTAAGTTTGAATTTATTAAACTTTGAAATTATTTAATAATTAAGTTTTGAATTATTTAATAATTAAATAAGATTGAATTATTTAATGATTAAATTGAATTGAATTCTTTATTAAGTAAATTGAACTTCTTGAAAAGTGAAATTTAGTTCTTTATTAATTAAGCTTTGAAATTGTAACTAAGTAAATAAATAAGTGAAATTGAATTTCTTTAACAAGAAATAAAATGTGTTTTATTGAAATTAATGTAAGACTTGAAATGTAAAGAATTTGATTTGATGAATTTAATTTAATGCGATTTGTAAGTTTTGATATTTTGGAATTGAACTTAAGTAATTGATTTATTGAATTGGAAATTAAATAGAAATTGTTTTAAATGATAAATTAACTTAACGAATATTGAATGAAATCGATAATTGATTTAAATGATTTCGGAATGAAACCTATATACGAACTTGAATCAATATTTGAAGTGTTTTAAATAAAAATAGAAATTGAATTATAAGATTTTGAAATGGTAATTTGGAAGTTTTGAAACGTAAATTATGGAAATTGATTTGGAAAGACAAATGAAATGTTGATTTACAAATTCTATTTGAAATTGAATTTGATTTGGTTTTGAAATATATTAAACGACCAATCGGTGTAATAATTACGAAAGTTATTAAAGAGACCGGAATCGGTTTTGGACATACTCTCTGTCTAAACCGAAACCACTTTAATAACTATACGCGGAGTGATAATCCAGAATGAAGTGGTTGGAATGGTGTACGTGATGATTGAAGAAAGAGAACGATAATGGATAGCCTTGACACTTGTGTCAAATTGGAAATGACTAAAACAGGAGCTGTGCCGGGCCAATGGAGGATTAGCTACCTCAAGTGGACACACTTCTTCGAACTACTTATACTTGTTGTCGATTGGTGCACCCTTGATTTTGGGAGTGTTGTTTCACGGTGTTGCGGGCGCTGCGACGTTGCGTTCTCACCAGTCCGGATCAGGCGAACGGTAGTATCACTACCTTGGGTATTGCCTCATGTGCCTTGTCATACTTGTATTCCATTTATACGCGACCACTACGATTTTGATTTGTACCTTTAGTATATGGATTGCCCTCTGGTGACTTCCGGTTTTGGGGAAACTATGGTCTTGTATATGCTTTTGGGAATAAAAATGTGTTAAAGGTGGAATGGGCCATGACTTAACACTATTTTGATATCTTATATATTACTGATAGACATTATCTACTTATCGTACACTACTACATAGTATATAGTTTAACGGATCCTTAAAGGATGGTTATTCCAAACATCCTTTGAGTTACTTGTATTTTAATTGCCATTTCACTTGAGTTGGATTTATTGATATAAGAATGTTAATCTTGACTCGAGTGTCTTGTGTTTTTGCTTTACGCTCGGGTCAGACTGAGTGTACCAGTATTCGAGACTCACCTTTGAAGTTGGAGCTTTGCTTGAAGATCCAGCCATCTATTCTGCTTTCAATGTTCGATGATTCCTGTGATGTATTCTGATTTGTATCTGATGTATCGTATTACTCTTCCGTTGTATCTGGTTTAACTCTAATGTAACTTATACATTTATATAGTAGCTTCATGAACTACTATCTCTTTTATTTCCGCTGCATTTATTACTCTGTGTCTGTGATCTGTGATTATATTTATTTACTGTATATGTTCAGTTTTGCCAATTTAAATTAACAACGCGGTATTTTGAGCAATTCAATTTCGGCATGAGTGTCTACCTATACACTTATAATGGATGCGAATGGTCCAAAAATTCTAGGTCGTTACCGTTGGTATCAGAGCTGTAACAACCCATATTTTGTGATTATTTTAATTATATATATTAATTTCTTTAATTTAATTTCCTGATTTAAAAACTTTATTTTATTTATTAAAATGAATAAATTTTGTTATTTTAAATATAAATTTTGATTTTGATGTGAATTAGAATTCTAAACATGACTAAAAAGAATATTTTCCAGAAAAGTGAATTTTGGTCAATATAGTCAAACTTTGACTTTTAATTTAGAAATTTGAAAGTTTGAAAATTTGAATTTTATCTTTTATTATGAAAGTAAATAAAATTTTAAGAATAATTCTTTTCGTTTCGTTGAAATCTGATTTATAATGTGAATGTTATGCCTTTTTCAATATTGTGTGTAATTTGCTGTATTTAACAAATTGTTTATTTTAAATTGTATAAATAATATTTTATTTGGTCATGTAATGTTCTAATTTATATTTATATGGGTAAAATAACATGTTATGCATATATTTTGGTTTTAAAACATTTTTAAAAGTATAATTGACATTTTCCAGTGTCAGTGGTATTTTGCTTACAATTTCTAATTTCCAGTTTCAATTAGTTAAAGTAATTCTTTATTTATTTTTCTATTTTTTTTCTTAAAATCTTATTTTATTCTCATTCCCACTTTATTTTGTTCCTCATTTATTTTATTTATTTGACCTTTTATTTGTTTTAAAGTGAAATAGAAATTTTCTAAAACTAGTGATATTCTATTTGTAAATTTTAAGTCCTGTTTTGAATTTTTAAACAATTTCTTTAGTTCTTTTTCTAATTTCTCTAAATTTAATAAATTATTTCATTTTTAAAATATAAATGAATTATTTTACTTCACATTTTTTTTAAATATTTTTAAAATGAAGTTTTTAATTTTCCAAAGTCAATAGTGATTTATTTGTAATTTCTGGACCCTGTTTTCAATTTTTAAGCAATTTCTTATATTCTTTTTCCATTTTCTTTAAAATTAATTAATTATTTTTATTTTATATTACTTTGTTTCGGTTTTAAAGTCAATTTACTGAATTTATTTTTGTTTTATTTGAATTTAAAGAAAAAGAAATATGAAGAGTTTTAAAAGCTTATTTACCTTAAGTCCTTTCATCTCCTTTGTCCTTTCATTTGCCATAACTCCTCAATTACTATCTTGGCTGTGCATTTTTGGTTTGTAGCCGTGATTTTTCAGCCTCCATTCACCCAAAAACATTTTACCTTCTCATTCATTCATGGCTTCAAGAAAATCTATGGGTAATGGCTACTTTTTTTTACACTTTTCTTCTCATTTTTCATGTATTTTGCCTTGTTTTCTTTGCTTCTTTGAATGGCCTCCACTCCATATCCACGGCCACCACCCCCTACATCTCTTCCCTGCCATCACCACCAGCTACTCCTCTAGTCTTGACCAAGGCTGAGCCACCATGATGCCAAAACTCCACAAAAATTGCAACACAAGCCATAAAAACATGTTGTTTGACCACTATTTGTTCACCACTTTATTTTCCACCACCACCACCACCTTAGGCCGCCTCCACCACCTCTGGCCAGACCACCACACACCTTTCCTTCCACTGACCTGATCCATACCTCTCTGACCTGACCACACAAGCCCATGGCCGAGCCATTTTTGTGAACAAAACCCACCAATTTTGCCTTAAACTCTTCATATTCCTTTGTATAAACTTTCTCCTCATATTCTACTACCTAGGCCATGCATACACATGACCAAACCTGAGCCAAACTTGTTCAAACCAGAGCCAAAAACATCCCTAGGCCATGACAAAAGAATAGAGAAAGCAAGGCAAAAGATTTGGCATTCGTATCTCTTTTTATTTAAAAGTTATGTCATTTCTAGTGTATTGAAATTTATGGTTTGCTTTGATTTTTGTTTGGGTTGTAACACAAGATCTATATCATTGGATTTGCTCTCCACACTCAAATTGTATTAGAGTTGTCGTGCCTTCATAATCTTTGTGTTGTGAGCTTTGTTGTCAAATCTCCAGCTTAACAGGTGAGTTATTCTCACCAGACAATATGTACATATATAACTAGTGAATTGACCCCTTTTGAATCTGTAAAATGCATTATCATGTTACACTTGCTATGTTATTATTTTATGATGTTCACCCATGCTTAAACACCTATTATATTATATGTTACTGTTATATTATGCTGTTCTATTATTTTTATCAGTTTATCACACTGCAAGTTCCCTTTAGATTAGAATCACTATGGGTTGAAATGATACATACCCGAACGGACTTTAGAATAGGAGAAAATCATTATGGGCTGAAATGATAGGCCTGAATGATTTTCAATTATTTTTCATTTCCTTGGGATTGCGGGTTTGAAATGATCAAACCCGGGTTTTCTTTGTAAATTACGGGTTGAAATGATATATTACCCGTATCACTTTACCTAGACTAGAAATGAAATACAGACCCGTTGTTAAAATATGTTTTTATAAAAATCTTAAAAATATTTTTGAAATGTAAATATTATAATATTTGATTTAAACTAAATAAAAAAATGATTTATGTAAGCATTGTTGATTTTTTGAAAATTTATAAGTGAAATAAATTATTGGTAAAACTAGAAAATTTGAAATGTAAGTTATTTTGGAAAATTTTAATTGGGTGATAATTGGAATTTAAATTAAATATGAAATGTGATAACTTCATGATAATTTGGATTAAAGTTAATTTAAATGATTTTTATATTATATTAATGATTTTGAATAAAGTTAAAATGTGAAATGAATGAATATTTAAGTTGAAATTTTGAAATATAACTAAAATTGGAAATTTGTGAATTTGGCTTAAGAGTGAATTTTAAGTTAAGTAAATAAAAATGGAATTAAGTTATATTTGAAATTTTAAAATTAAGTGTTAAGTTAATTTAATTTAATGAATTTATAATTTAAAATTGGAATTTAATAAGTGAATTATTATTAAATTTTGATTTTTGAATGGAGGTTTAACTTTATAAAATCATGAATATAAGGGTATTTGAATGATTATATATGATTTTATAAGTTAAAAATGATTTATATAAAAATATAATTGTTTGTGAAATTATACTGAATATTTGAAGTTAATTAACTGCATCTCTAAAATGCTATTAATTCTAATGTAAATGATAATACAACATTTGTAAATGCTGTAGTTGATAATAATGAACCAAATGGCTAAATTTAATTAAAGGCTATTATAGCATTTTTGTAATGTTATAATGGTTGAATTTAACTAAGTTTATTTGAAACTAATGTAACCCTATTACAGCATTTTAAATGCTGTCTTTTGTTAAATTGAACTGTTTTAAATGTGACTTTCCGTAGCATTTTCTAAATGCTGCAAAAGTTGAATTTTCATTGTTTTAATTAATTTAAGTGAACGAATGAAAGATTAAAATTTTGGAAATTTAATAATTTAATTATTAATAATAACTTTATTTTTATGATTTAAAATAAAGTAATTTGTTTCGAAATATAAACTATTCTGAAATATGATATTTTGATATTTTGAAATGGATTTTTGAAGGATATTGAATTTTGAAATGATATTTGATTTCGAAGTATAAAATACCATTTTGAAATTTTAACCACGGGGTGTATTTAATTTATAGTTTAACTGATCCTTGAAGGATGGGCGATCCCAAGCATCCTTTGAGTTATTATGCATTTCTACTACAGTTCACTTGAGTTGGTTTACATTATATAAGTATATATTGTCCTGACTCGAGTGTTTTGTGTTTTACTTTACGCTCGGATCAGCCTGAGTATTTACAGCTTAGCTTTGGATCTCATTCTGGAGCTAGGAATCGCTGGAGATTCTGCTTGTCTAGTTATCTGTTCCTTTCAGTTCAGTTGTTCTATTATAGTTCTGGTATTTATAAACTTCTATGTATTTGGGATTTCTATTGTATATGTTTTCAGAATGATATTATGTATTATGTTTTGAGAGGTTGTATATAGTAGCTTCATGAACTACTATGGTATTTTATTTCCGCTGTGAGTTATTCTGATATGTTCTGTGTCTGTGATTCTGTGTATTTGATTTCATTTGCTCCAAATTTATTTACAATCTGTTATTTTGAATTATTCAAGTCAGACATGTGTGTCTGCCTATGCACTTGGCGGGTGCAGCATGATAGGGGGTTCTCGCATTTGGTTTGGTAGCGAGCGGATGACTCTTACTCCTACATGTCCCTGCGGGGTTGGTGCAGTCGAGAGGCTGGCCGTAAAGGCAGAACACAGGTACGACTGTATGCTACGGTGGGCGTTACCCCATTGACGCGGTCCGTTACAGTTGGTATCAGAGCTTTGGTTTTAGGCAAACCTTAGCCTACGGAGCAAAAACTCATTAGAGATAGGGTAGAAATACCCTAGTATAAGTGAAATCAATCTCAGAATCATTTCTTTGTGAGAGAACGTATTTTCGAAGTATAAAATGATTTTCAAATGATTTTTAAAGAATTTTCAAAGATTATTTTGATATAAATTTCCTTGCTTTGAAAGTAAAATATTTCTTAAACTTCATTCCTTTCGTATCCACCTTGTTAGTAATTTCTTTGATTAGGATCCTCTAAAATTTTGAACTTCTCTCTTGATCGATCTAGATCCATTGTTGATAGGAATCTATTTTGAGTATGGCAAAATCAGTAGTTTGTTAAGTTGTTTTTAGTAAACTCTGTTGTATCTTTTGCTTAGCTAAAGTTGTCCAACTAAAGATATTTATGCTTCTGTTTTCGTATGTTATGAATTCGAGTCTTTCCAAATTTTTATGGGAATTTTTCTGTATCGATATAGGTTATATATCTCTAATCTTCGTTTGGATTCTTATCGAATAAGATTCCTTTGAATTTTGGAACGCTCCCACTTGTTCTGAAATCCATTCCTGTCTCCCCTAATTGTATTCTTTTGATTTTGGAGCATTGCATCACTCCACTTTGTATGACCTTTATAGGGTGGCGATTCCGCCAATCTTTGAATGATTATAATTGGCATTGATTCATCGGAGATTTCTGTATCCTCGGTTTACGATGTTTTCTATCTTCTGCTATATTTAGATTCTATCTCTGGCAATCGAAGGTCGATTTGCCTTAGATTTTCGCATCGATTATATTCCTGATGTCACGGTTGACCAGTTAAGGTCGCCCGCGATTCATATAGGCTTATCCATCTTCTATTTGGTAATTTAATTATCTTATCTTCGTTTGAGCCTATCTTTGAATTAGAATTCTATTTGATTAGAGTCCTTCTAAATTTGAATCTCTGTTTTGCTTTGAAATCCATCCTTGAATCGTCCCTTGGAAAGTTTGTGGTTGATTGTCTTTTGAAAATTGTGTATTCATCGTAGTTTTTATTTTGATAAGGATGGCCATATTTTTATATAAAGATGAAATGTTTTTTATAAGGATTATGTACCTTTAAAAAAATGAGAATTTGAAGTTTTGAAAGGATTTGAAATTTTGAAAATTTTATAAGAAATGGTTTCATATAAAATGATTTATAACTAAAGGTTTTGAATCTGAATTTAAGTGATTGAACTCTGGCATTTTGGAACTGGTTTTAAGATTTTGAAATAATAAATAATATGATTTGAAATTATTTTTCCGAATAAGTAATGTTTCAATGATTTTAATGGGTTTTAATGATTTTGAAGGAATTTCAAAGAAGTTTTCAAAGTAAATGGAAGTCCAGAACCACTTGTGTCGCTGGAAAATAATTTCGGTGATGAGTGCACGCATCATCGACATTGATTTTCGAGTTTCTGAGTGAGGGAGAGGCCACTTCGGTAACTTTGCTATGCGATTGATTTGTGAAACCAATTCTGATTTCAAATTCCGAAGCGTGATGTGATATTCGAAAGATATATGTATATATATTGAACAATTTGAAATGAGCCGGTGTTCAGTCCTTGAGTTTTGGATTTGATTTGATATAACCCTATTTTGGAATTGATTTACTGATTTAATTATGATTTCCAACTCTTGGATTGAAATATGATTTCTTCGACTATTTTGAAGGTTCGAGCACTTCCAAATCAAGGTTAACTTTTCAAAGCTAAATTTTTTGAAAAGTATGAATTATTTGATAAAGTATATAAATTTGTTTTGAATGTTTAAGTATGAAGTAATATGATTTAAATAAGTTGAAACTGTTTTGTTAAGTAAATGAATAAGGCAATTTTAAAATTTTCTAATATGAAATCTAGATTCGAAATGCTTTGAAAAGAATTTGGTCTTCAAAATATTTTGAATAAAATTTAGTTTCAATGTTTTAACTTAGTAACATCTTTATGAAACTATATATTTAACAAGTTGGAATAAATATATAAGTTGTACGTATGGTGTTTTATTCGCATAATTAATTTGATCCAAGTTTGAGTACACAAGTTCGAGGTGGATTACACCATTTCGTGTTAGGATTTTCATTCGATTCTTGATGGCGAATATTTGATATGGATTTTGGGCTTGATTCTAGAATTCTCTATCGTAGTATATGGCTATGCAAGGAGACTGATGGCTTCTAGTCGAGAAACCATATCGAAATCCGCATTAGGGAAGTCGAATGGACAATACTAGTTCGAAAGCAAACTTGTGTGATCGAGCGAGCGATCAAATGTAGTTTTGCGAAATGATGACGTATGTACATCTTATATCCTAATATCATTTATATATTTTGACGCTGAAATTGAAAGCTGTCGAGTTAGAATATCTTTGCTTACTAAAAGAAAATTCCAATTTAAATTACAATGATATATAACCCATAAAAGCAAAGATATTCAAATCCCATATGGCTCTTCATACAGTGAAATTTATTTTGAAAAATTTGATCCTTATATAAGATGGACCTTACATAAGTATAAGATGATTTTGAAAACATTTGATTTTGGAAATGAATTGGTTGACTTAAATTATTGATTTGGAAATTTGGATTTATTTTCTAAATCTATTATTCTGGAAACGTTGAAACTAAAGATAATTAATTTGAGAAGAAATAATTCGGTGAAATTGTATATGATTTTGAAATTGAACTGATATTGAAACAAATTGAAATTTGAGAACCTTATGTTACTAAACACTTGATTTGGAAGTTGTCGAACTTATATAAAATTGATTTGTATGAGTATGAAATTGATTCGAAAACTATAGATTTGAAAAGGTATTCAATTTGAAAGTGAAATCTTATATATAATTGATATTATATAAGTACGATATTTGAAAGTGATTTGAAAAGGTACTATATGATACATATTTTCGAAGTAAAGATATGGAAAGTGCCTTCTGCTTGATATCCGATTTGTGGCCACATCTTGGATTCATTCTATCGATATTATTCTCTCTGATTTTTGGTTTTCCGGATATGATACTCAAGTGTCCTTCGAATTCTATAGCGTTACCCATGGTCTTACGAACTCGACTGCATAGCGTAATTCGTAAGGCAGTGATTGCTTAAAAGGTACGGATGTTTCCTGGGGGATCCAGGCGTAACCATTGTGTATCTGCGATCTATGGTCGTGTTAGTGGCGTAATCCGCAAGGCAGAGATTGCTTAAGGGGTATGGATGTTTCCTGGGGGATCCAGGCGTAACCATTTTTATGTATCCTGCGGTCCACCGTTTTGTTGCATGGCGAAATTCACAAGGCAGTGAATGCTTAAAAGGTACGGATGTTTCCTGGGGGACCCAGGCGTAACCATTGTGTATCTGCGATCCATGATTTGATTCGTTTTTGTTTGGATTGTACTTTCCATATCTGTTTTTAAAGGTTTTCCCAGTATTTTCACTAGGTGTTGAAACAGGTCTACTAAGTACCTGGAGAATTCCAGTTTTGCGCCTGATCAACGCACTACCAGAGTCTACAGGAACAAGGATAAACTTGTTGAAACATCGAGTTATAAAAGTATTTTGATAAAATATTATATAAAGGATATTTTGATCAGTTATTTTCCTTCCTAAAGGATTTTAAAGTGTTTTAAATATTTACCTCTTTAACCAACAATTTTAATTAATGGCTCATCCTTGTCTTTCAACCCATTTTCCCTCCTAGATATCCCTATTCCCCTACCTTCTTTTCGGGGATGTCTTCCAACCTATTGTTCTGCCTAGTTGTTTCTCCGAAATTTTTTCCTTTTCGGGGACGAAAAGATTTGAGTGGGGGAGAGTGTAACAACCCTATATTTTGTGATTATTTTAATTATATATATTAATTTCTTTAATTTAATTTCCTGATTTAAAAACTTTATTTTATTTATTAAAATGAATAAATTTTGTTATTTTAAATATAAATTTTGATTTTGATGTGAATTAGAATTCTAAACATGACTAAAAAGAATATTTTCCAAAAAAGTGATTTTTGGTCAATATAGTCAAACTTTGACTTTTAATTTAGAAATTTGAAAGTTTGAAAATTTGAATTTTATCTTTTATTATGAAAGTAAATAAAATTTTAAGAATAATGCTTTTCGTTTCGTTGAAATCTGATTTATAATGTGAATGTTATGCCTTTTTCAATATTGTGTGTAATTTGCTGTATTTAACAAATTGTTTATTTTAAATTGTATAAATAATATTTTATTTGGTCATGTAATGTTCTAATTTATATTTATATGGGTAAAATAACATGTTATGCATATATTTTGGTTTTAAAACATTTTTAAAAGTATAATTGACATTTTCCAGTGTCAGTTGTATTTTGCTTACAATTTCTAATTTCCAGTTTCAATTAATTAAAGTAATTCTTTATTTATTTTTCTATTTTTTTTCTTAAAATCTTATTTTATTCTCATTCCCACTTTATTTTGTTCCTCATTTATTTTATTTATTTGACCTTTTATTTGTTTTAAAGTGAAATAGAAATTTTCTAAAACTAGTGATATTCTATTTGTAAATTTTAAGTCATGTTTTGAATTTTTAAACAATTTCTTTAGTTCTTTTCTAATTTATCTAAATTTAATTAATTATTTCATTTTTAAAATATAAATGAATTATTTTACTTCACATTTTTTTTTTAAATATTTTTAAAATGAAGTTTTTAATTTTCCAAAGTCAATAGTGATTTATTTGTAATTTCTGGACCCTGTTTTCAATTTTTAAGCAATTTCTTATATTCTTTTTCCATTTTCTTTAAAATTAATTAATTATTTTTATTTTATATTACTTTGTTTCGGTTTTAAAGTCAATTTACTGAATTTATTTTTGTTTTATTTTAATTTAAAGAAAAAGAAATATGAAGAGTTTTAAAAGCTTATTTACCTTAAGTCCTTTCATCTCCTTTGTCCTTTCATTTGCCATAACTCCTCAATTACTATCTTGGCTGTGCATTTTTGGTTTGTAGCCGTGATTTTTCAGCCTCCATTCACCCAAAAACATTTTACCTTCTCATTCATTCATGGCTTCAAGAAAATCTATGGGTAATGGCTACTTTTTTTTACACTTTTCTTCTTATTTTTCATGTATTTTGCCTTGTTTTCTTTGCTTCTTTGAATGGCCTCCACTCCATATCCACGGCCACCACCCCCTACATCTCTTCCCTGCCATCACCACCAGCTACTCCTCTAGTCTTGACCAAGGCCGAGCCACCATGATGCCAAAACTCCACAAAAATTGCAACACAAGCCATAAAAACATGTTGTTTGACCACTATTTGTTCACCACTTCATTTTCCACCACCACCACCACCTTAGGCCGCCTCCACCACCTCTGGCCAGACCACCACACACCTTTCCTTCCACTGACCTGATCCATACCTCTCTGACCTGACCACACAAGCCCATGGCCGAGCCATTTTTGTGAACAAAACCCACCAATTTTGCCTTAAACTCTTCATATTCCTTTGTATAAACTTTCTCCTCATATTCTACTACCTAGGCCATGCATACACATGACCAAACCTGAGCCAAACTTGTTCAAACCAGAGCCAAAAACATCCCTAGGCCATGACAAAAGAATAGAGAAAGCAAGGCAAAATATTTGGCATTCGTATCTCTTTTTATTTAAAAGTTATGTCATTTCTAGTGTATTGAAATTTATGGTTTGCTTTGATTTTTGTTTGGGTTGTAACACAAGATCTATATCATTGGATTTGCTCTCCACACTCAAATTGTATTAGAGTTGTCGTGCCTTCATAATCTTTGTGTTGTGAGCTTTGTTGTCAAATCTCCAGCTTAACAGGTGAGTTATTCTCACCAGACAATATGTACATATATAACTAGTGAATTGACCCCTTTTGAATCTGTAAAATGCATTATCATGTTACACTTGCTATGTTATTATTTTATGATGTTCACCCATGCTTAAACACCTATTATATTATATGTTACTGTTATATTATGCTGTTCTATTATTTTTATCAGTTTATCACACTGCAAGTTCCCTTTAGATTAGAATCACTATGGGTTGAAATGATACATACCCGAACGGACTTTAGAATAGGAGAAAATCATTATGGGCTGAAATGATAGGCCTGAATGATTTTCAATTATTTTTCATTTCCTTGGGATTGCGGGTTTGAAATGATCAAACCCGGGTTTTCTTTGTAAATTACGGGTTGAAATGATATATTACCCGTATCACTTTACCTAGACTAGAAATGAAATACAGACCCGTTGTTAAAATATGTTTTTATAAAAATCTTAAAAATATTTTTGAAATGTAAATATTATAATATTTGATTTAAACTAAATAAAAAAATGATTTATGTAAGCATTGTTGATTTTTTGAAAATTTATAAGTGAAATAAATTATTGGTAAAACTAGAAAATTTGAAATGTAAGTTATTTTGGAAAATTTTAATTGGGTGATAATTGGAATTTAAATTAAATATGAAATGTGATAACTTCATGATAATTTGGATTAAAGTGAATTTAAATGATTTTTATATTATATTAATGATTTTGAATAAAGTTAAAATGTGAAATGAATGAATATTTAAGTTGAAATTTTGAAATATAACTAAAATTGGAAATTTGTGAATTTGGCTTAAGAGTGAATTTTAAGTTAAGTAAATAAAAATGGAATTAAGTTATATTTGAAATTTTAAAATTAAGTGTTAAGTTAATTTAATTTAATGAATTTATAATTTAAAATTGGAATTTAATAAGTGAATTATTATTAAATTTTGATTTTTGAATGGAGGTTTAACTTTATAAAATCATGAATATAAGGGTATTTGAATGATTATATATGATTTTATAAGTTAAAAATGATTTATATAAAAATATAATTGTTTGTGAAATTATACTGAATATTTGAAGTTAATTAACTGCATCTCTGAAATGCTATTAATTCTAATGTAAATGATAATACAACATTTGTAAATGCTGTAGTTGATAATAATGAACCAAATGGCTAAATTTAATTAAAGGCTATTATAGCATTTTTGTAATGTTATAATGGTTGAATTTAACTAAGTTTATTTGAAACTAATGTAACCCTATTACAGCATTTTAAATGCTGTCTTTTGTTAAATTGAACTGTTTTAAATGTGACTTTCCGTAGCATTTTCTAAATGCTGCAAAAGTTGAATTTTCATTGTTTTAATTAATTTAAGTGAACGAATGAAAGATTAAAATTTTGGAAATTTAATTATTAATAATAACTTTATTTTTATGATTTAAAATAAAGTAATTTGTTTCGAAATATAAACTATTCTGAAATATGATATTTTGATATTTTGAAATGGATTTTTGAAGGATATTGAATTTTGAAATGATATTTGATTTCGAAGTATAAAATACCATTTTGAAATTTTAACCACGGGGTGTATTTAATTTATAGTTTAACTGATCCTTGAAGGATGGGCGATCCCAAGCATCCTTTGAGTTATTATGCATTTCTACTACAGTTCACTTGAGTTGGTTTACATTATATAAGTATATATTGTCCTGACTCGAGTGTTTTGTGTTTTACTTTACGCTCAGGTCAGCCTGAGTATTTACAGCTTAGCTTTGGATTTCATTCTGGAGCTAGGAATCGCTGGAGATTCTGCTTGTCTAGTTATCTGTTCCTTTCAGTTCAGTTGTTCTATTCTAATTCTGGTATTTATAAACTTCTATGTATTTGGGATTTCTATTGTATATGTTTTCAGAATGATATTATGTATTATGTTTTGAGAGTTTGTATATAGCTTCATGAACTACTATGGTATTTTATTTCCGCTGTGAGTTATTCTGATATGTTCTGTGTCTGTGATTCTGTGTATTTGATTTCATTTGCTCCAAATTTATTTACAATCTGTTATTTTGAATTATTCAAGTCAGACATGTGTGGATTATTGTCGATTTGAATGGTCCAAAATAGTGGGTCGTTACAAGAGCTTTGGTAGCTCTAGGCAAAACTTAACATATAGGGTAAATGTATTTACAGAATCACTTTCATTCGAGTTTCAATCTCTTCCTTTTGACTCGATTTCTTTGAATTTTGGAACGTTCCCTACTGTTCCAAATTTCATTCGTGTCCTTCACTATTCGTCTTCTTTCAATTCTGGAGCATCCCATAACTCCATTTTGAATTATATCTATAATAGATCGGCGGTCTCGCCAATCTTCGAATGATTCGTAAAGGAGCAAAACTCCTTTATAATAAGCATCGATTTACCGGAGATTTCTGTATCCTCGGTTTACGATGCTATCTATTCCCTACTATACCTGAATTCCATCTCTTGAGATCGAGTGTTGGTTTACCTCGGAATTCAGCATCGGTCTTAGTCTTGAAGTTACGGACGACCCGGTTAAGGTTGCCCGTGAATTAAATAAACTCATCCATCTCCCGATTGTGGTAATTGAATTATTTTATCTTCTGTTTTAAACTTATTTTCGAATCAAAATTCTCTTTGATTTGAGTCAACAAAAAATTTGAATCCCTATCCTTATTTTGAAAATTCATTCCTGTATCGTCGAGCAAAGAAATGTATTTGTAAACTAATATATAAATGTTTTAATATATACTGTGTTGTTTGAGTTGTTGATGTTGATTTGGGTTGCCGATCGATTCGTCTGATCAACGCTATCGATAGGATTTCCAAAACACTTTAACAGAGCAAACTGACACAATATTATTTTCAAATTTGGAAAATGAAATAAATTTGTTTGATTATATTGTGAAAATATAAGTAAAAATTTTTCCAGAATTTAATAGGTAAATTAAATTGTTGTTTGAAATGATAATATTTGATTATCATTTATTGTTCTAAATAAATTTATAAATACGGTTTATAAATTGATTTAGAATTTGAAATGAATTTAATTCAGAAATTTGAGAATTTAGTTTCCGGTGATTTCGAACTTTGGTTTTAAAATTTTAAAGGATATATTATTGGAAGTATTTTCGAATAGAAATCGTTTCCAAAGAATTTTAAAATGTTGAAATCAGTGCTCTTCTCTTTGTCACTGGAAAATAATTTCGATGATGGCGGCCGCATCATTGACATTCATTTTCGAGTTTCGAAGTGGAGATACTATTCTGTAGCTTTGCTATGGTTTTGTTTTGAAAAATATTTTGATTTGAATTTCTTCAGTATAATTTGATATATATAAATATAGGTATATTATTTAAATGTAATTTGATTTGATATAAATATATTATATATATCTCTAAATTGTTTAAAGTTAATCGGAAATCTAATTCTTAAATCTTGTTAAAAGATTATTTTAATTATAAATAAAACCAAATTTGGAATAAATATTTAAACTTGAATAATTGAATTGGGAAAATTTTATTTGTATATTGTTCAATTGCATTCTAATACAACTTACCTAAATCATTCAGAAGTTGAATATGTAATTGGATAATATATAATATAAATTGAATTTATAAATAAAATTTGAGTGTTTATAATAAATGTTATACACTAAATTTTGATTATAAAGATGTTAATAGAGTTAGATAGGATAATAAGTAAAACTCGGTTAATAATGAAATAAATTTGTTTTGAAAGAATATATAAATTGAAATTTTGATCAACTTAGGAAAATACCTTGAATTTAAAGCAATTAGCAAATATAAATTAATTTAAATCGAAACTTTTATGTTTTAAATTAATTTATATGGGTAAAATATATGTGAGAAGATATATTAAGTAGAATAAATTTGATAGTAATTTGGAATAAAAAAGAATTTAAAATTGTTGAAGAAAATTGATTATAATAAAAAGACTATTCAAATTTATGGTTTTAAAAATTGTAAATTGAAGATAATTGGATAATAAGATAATGAATTTAGAAATAGTGAGATTGATTTTAGTGAAATCAAATGGATTAAATCAATTATTGAATATTAGTTAATTTAAATTTGAATTTATATGGTTAAATTAATTATTATTTTGTATTTCAAATCTATTTTCTTTCTGGTTGTTTCTATTCTCCTACCTCGTTCCTTTTCGGGGATGAAAAGTTTTGAGTGGGGGAGAGTGTAACGACCCGTAAAATTTAACCGGTTTCAATAACGTTATTATTTAAAATTTGCGAAATTTTAAAACGATAAAATTTTGAAATAAAAATTTGATATTTGGAACGCGTCTAGTTAAACATAGCAACTGGTAAATTTTCGTCCGAAAATACGAAAGTTTATTTCGCGCGTAAATTTACTTCAATTTAATCAGTTAAAAAGCGATGAAATAAAATGTTTCCGAAACCTAAATATTTTTACATAGAAAAATTCTAAACCATCTTCTGAGCAACATGTCAGTTTGTCGTTTTTCCAAATTTGGACATCTTTGGCTCCGTCGATCTTATTTTTCAGCGTTTTTCTTGCATTTTCTGCTATTAGAAAATTTGAATTTTTATAATTCAATCGTACCACTGATATTTGTATACTGTTTTGATCGTCTTGACGTGTTGATCTCCGCAGTATATTCATTGTATATTTCGGGGACTGGTACGCCACGGAATCAGTAAAACGATTACCGTATCGGTAACCGATTTCGAACTTTCTGACTTCCGTGGCCTTTCATTTAACTAACGTACAAACTGAATGGCCATTAACCTCTTTTTATTCCTGAATTCAATTATCATGATTTTTGGCTATTCCTCTTCGTTCAAAATATATGTATCGTTGCTTTTGAGAAAAGAATACATATTAATGAAATTTATTTTCCTACTTTGGCATTCATCGTTTCCCTATGTCAAGTTATTATGTGATGGTCCAAATTCTATCTCTTGTTCTATTCCCTATGGCCATTTATTCTGGTTTTAAAAATGTTTCTTAGTTGCTTCCTCTTCTGTTCGATTGTCTCTGAGTCTTTTGAAATTTATAATATATTTATGTTTTAACTGTGCTGCATCTTAAAGCCTATTCTTTCATTTCATTTCATTATTTTTCTCTCGGCCATATCATTTCCTAAAATCTAGAATAAAGTCCGAAAATGAAATTGATGGGTTCACCATCGAAAGTGAATCATGCAAAGAAGAAAGAAATTAGTGATCACACGCTAACAGTACGCAATCGTCTTCACTAAGCCCTCAGTCTTAGAATCAGAAACATAGACAACAAAAGGAGATGGCAGTGCATAGATGGTGAGATGCAATTACATGCTCTTCGGGCTATGTCTTCATTCGTAAACTGCACATCGTCTTCCCTAAAGCATTCTACAATGAAGGAGACTATCTCAGATATGTTACTTGCTTTAGAAGGAATTCTTCGATAATTATAACATGTCTGATATTGCTATTTCCTTGTCACTGTTGCCTGCGTACTCCACCACCACCGTACGTCGAGCTACTTCCCTCCTCCACCTTCGGTTGCCTCACGTTTTTCCCATCCACCACAAAACTCCGGCGATGCTACCCTAAGCTCCGACGAGCTCCTCATGCCGAACAGTTTGAACCCGCAAGCCTCTCCGGCCTCTACCCTTCATCCGAGAACCACCACTGAGTTTTCCTCTCCTCAAAATTCTCCGCCTTCTCTCTACAGCTCACACGCCTCCACGTTCTGTCCGCAACCCACTTGAACCTTCATGTGCCTTCCCTCCTCCTTGCCACTCGCTCTCCTCCGACTCCATGGCCGAGGCACCACGTTTTCCCTTACGGCTGTAAGTACTTCCCTCCAATATTTGTTATGTGTCAGATTTCTTTCGAGCGAATAGATATATGATGTTATAATAATAATAATGTACATTTATATATATTCATAAAGTGTTAGTTTATATAGATTGTCTTTTTTTTCCATGTTGTAGTTTTCAGGTTTGCTGTCTTAGTTTTAAGATATAGTATATATGAAAAAAAAATTATATTATATTTTGGAAGATATAATATTTATGTTGCAACGCATATATATAGTTTCTATTTTCTTGTTAGTTCATTTTATATAGTTTGTATAAATATATATATATCTATCCGTACTATATATATGGAAGTTTGCAAACTACCTATCTTGCTAAATATATATTTTGATTTGAAGTTTAAACAAGACATTGGTTTTTGAGCATACATTTGTGTATGAAAACATTTTTTATTCAGGCTATATTGTTTTATATAAGTTATTTCATATATATATACGTATACCAGCTTCAGATTGGTTTTGTTATATATATACAATGTTTGTAAAAGGTATATATATCTGTTTACTTATATTTATATATGGGTTATGACTTCTGATTTGAAAGTATTATATATATTTATACATTAGTTTATATACTTTTATATGTTGGTTGTATACGTATAAGTTTATGAGTTCTGTTTTATATATATATAAGATGTGCGGTAGCTTTATGATTTGATATATATAGGGTCATCTTGTTTTAATATATTAGATATATAAAGAAAGAATGTAATAAAATAATAACATATTATACTCTTCGTTTCAACTATATCAAGCAAATTCTGATTTATTTCATCAATTCCTTATCTATCAGTTTTGTCCGTCAAATCCGTGTTCAGCTTACTTCGCTTTGAGATTTGTTGTTGGATCCGTCGATAGTCTAGATCGTGATTCGAATCGTAGCTTGTCGTGTTATCTATTCTCTCTAGCCTCGAAAGGTGAGCAATCACTTACGATTTACATTCTTTTATTTATTAAATTTGATTTCAATTGAAACGACAATTGAAATATGCTACTGTTATTTATGCTATTAACTGTATCAGTTCACCTGTGACATCTGACACCTTTATCTGTTAATTATTTATGCGATGATAATACAGTTTGGTTGATAATTGATTGATTGTTGATGTTTATATTGGACGTTAAATTGTTAATGTTAAAATGATAAATAGTATGCAATTGAACTTGATATAGGATAGTTAAATGTTAAATTTGATTAACTGACATTTGTATAATATGACCCCTTTAACTGTTAAATTTATTGACACGTAGGATTTGTTTAATTACACTTTGAACCACTGAATGTATGTTGTTAAATTGATGATGTATGAAATTGTAAATAGATGACAAGTGAAAAACTGTAATGTAATAATCTTTAATCTACATGAAATGATAGTGTAGATTCTAGAAATAATTATATTAATTCGTACAAATAACGATGCGAATTAAAACGGTTATTTCGGGATTATTTGAATTGATTATAGGATTGCTATTGTTGTTGTTATTGCTTGTTTATTTACTTTGACACCATCCCAGCTATCACACTGCAAGTACCCTTGTTATGCTTTGATTTTGAATTGAATTGGAATCGGGTTGAAATGATAAATACCCAAATTGAACTTTGACCTAGGATAGAGAATTAAATAAAACCCGATTGGTCAATAATTTGATTTAAAAATAAAACGAAGATTTTATTGGAATAAATAATATGATTTTGAAATGAAGTTGAAATTTGAATTTTTAATGAAAGGAAAATGTTAATATTTAATAAATCTGAAACAAAATATTAATTTAGTAATTGATGAAAGAACGTTGTTTAATTTGAGAAATGATTGAATTAAGTTTGAAATGATTTAATAATTAAGTTTGAAATTATTATTAAGTTTGAATTTGTTAAACTTTGAAATTATTTAATAATTAAGTTTTGAATTATTTAATAATTAAATAAGATTGAATTATTTAATGATTAAATTGAATTGAATTCTTTATTAAGTAAATTGAACTTCTTGAAAAGTGAAATTTAGTTCTTTATTAATTAAGCTTTGAAATTGTAACTAAGTAAATAAATAAGTGAAATTGAATTTCTTTAACAAGAAATAAAATGTGTTTTATTGAAATTAATGTAAGACTTGAAATGTAAAGAATTTGATTTGATGAATTTAATTTAATGCGATTTGTAAGTTTTGTTATTTTGGAATTGAACTTAAGTAATTGATTTATTGAATTGGAAATTAAATAGAAATTGTTTTGAATGATAAATTAACTTAACGAATATTGAATGAAATTGATAATTGATTTAAATGATTTCGGAATGAAACCTATATACGAACTTGAATCAATATTTGAAGTGTTTTAAATAAAAATAGAAATTGAATTATAAGATTTTGAAATGGTAATTTGGAAGTTTTGAAACGTAAATTATGGAAATTGATTTGGAAAGACAAATGAAATGTTGATTTACAAATTCTACTTGAAATTGAATTTGATTTGGTTTTGAAATATATTAAACGACCAATCGGTGTAATAATTACGAAAGTTATTAAAGAGACCGGAATCGGTTTTGGACATACTCTCTGTCTAAACCGAAACCACTTTACTAACTATACGCGGAGTGATGATCCAGAATGAAGTGGTTGGAATGGTGTACGTGATGACTGAAGAAAGAGAATGATAATGGATAGCCTTGACACTTGTGTCAAATTGGAAATGACTAAAACAGGAGCTGTGCCGGGCCAATGGAGGATTAGCTACCTCAAGTGGACACACTTCTTCGAACTACTTATACTTGTTGTCGATTGGTGCACCCTTGATTTTGAGAGTGTTGTTTCACGGTGTTGCGGGCGCTGCGGCGTTGCGTTCTCACCAGTCCGGATCAGGCGAACGGTAGTATCACTACCTTGGGTATTGCCTCATGTGCCTTGTCATACTTGTATTCCATTTATACGCGACCACTATGATTTTGATTTGTACCTTTAGTATATGGATTGCCCTCTGGTGACTTCCGGTTTTGGTGAAACTACGGTCTTGTATATGCTTTTGGGAATAAAAATGTGTTAAGGGTGGAATGGACCATGACTTAACACTATTTTGATATCTTATATATTACTGATAGACATTATCTACTTATCGTACACTACTACATAGTAGATAGTTTAACGGATCCTTAAAGGATGGTTATTCCAAACATCCTTTGAGTTACTTGTATTCCAATTGCCATTTCACTTGAGTTGGATTTATTGATATAAGAATGTTAATCCTGACTCGAGTGTCTTGTGTTTTTGCTTTACGCTCGGGTCAGACTGAGTGTACCAGTATTCGAGACTCACCTTTGAAGTTGGAGCTTTGCTTGAAGATCCAGCCACCTATTCTGCTTTCAGTGTTCGATGATTCTAGTGATGTATTCTGATTTGTATCTGATGTATCGTATTACTCTTCCGTTGTATCTGGTTTAACTCTGATGTAACTTATACATTTATATAGTAGCTTCATGAACTACTATCTCTTTTATTTCCGCTGCATTTATTACTCTGTGTCTATGATCTGTGATTATATTTATTTACTGTATATGTTCAGTTTTGCCAATTTAAATTAACAACGCGGTATTTTGAGCAATTCAATTCCGGCATGAGTGTCTACCTATACACTTATAATGGATGCGAATGGTCCAAAAATTCTGGGTCGTTACATTATCAAATTGACAAATTTGCTTGTCGTTACATACTTCCCCCTTAAAAGAATTTCGTCCTCGAAATTACACCAAAACAAAAACCAAAGGTATTTGCCAAAATATTTATTTTTAAACTTACATTCATATGTTGTATACAAATCATTCGATTGACCTACTATTTGAATCCACGACTTTACTTCTGAACTAGTATTGATACTCTGATCCTCTAGTGCGGACTCTAATTAGGCTTTCCAATTAGAATTTTCAGTTTTCCTTACATAGCTCTCAACTATGATAGATAACGTAAGTATGCAAACACAAACCCTCATCAGTGTTCGTCGTCAAGTATTGAGTGATAAACCTTTTATGGACCGATGCAAACATCTCAAAGTTTTGTACTCGAATCTTAGATCAAAATCGTATGACGGAATGATCTACTTACAACTTATTTAACTTTTTCAAATCTTTATGAAATCATCTCATAAATTTTATTTTCCATTTAAGTACCTTTATAAACCCTTTATTTCTTCAAAATATTTATACATAAAATATTTCTATCTCTTTTCCAAATGAAATCGATTATCCTTTATTTGGAATAATACCATTATATTCTTATTTCAGAATTCCTTTGAAATTGCTTTGTTAATAAATATCATTATTAATTCAAACATTTGGATATGAATTCTCAAAATCTTTTAAACATATATTTCAAATCCATCTTTTACAAAAATCCTTATATTTTTTCAACTTATACTTTATTTTATAAAATGTACTTTTATAAAATATATTCTTAGATGAATTTGTTCATTTAAATACTTTTATAAAGCCATTTTATAACATCCCTTTTTAAACTTTTTATTTCAAAATACCTTATTAAATTTGATAGGATATAAGATAGAAGAAGTGCTCCGAGAGGATAAAAAAAAGTTTATTAATTAACATCATATTTATACATCCATTCCTAACCCTAGCCTATATTACAAACTTTTAGAGATAACTTCCTAGGGAATATAGCCTATCACACACCACCATCATACATATATAATACTTGAATTGTTATACATATTATTCTTGGATGCCCTTTTAAAGTAGATAGTACTTTATCCTTGGGGTCCTAAGTCAGCCACCTTCATTTTTGGGCAGTCCTTCATTAAGTGTTTCTCTTGGTACCACCAAATGCATGTCCAGGGACATTCTTTGGCCATATGTCTTAGTCCCTTGCAACGGTAGCAACCCTTTACCTTTCCTAATCGAATTCTGGGTTTCTTCTTTGTTTAAGGGCACCTACGTAGAAAATGTCCTTGCCTTTTACACTTGTAACAGAATATATCAACCCTAAAAGATTTTTCTTTCTTCTTTTTCTCTGCTTTCCTTTTATCCCTTTCCTTTTCTTTCCTATCCTTACACAGAATTTCATCATGCCATTTTTACCGCATCTGTAACAGAAGATGCTGGCATAAGATCCTAGTTATAATTTCTCTTCTGCTTCTTTTGCTGCACATGCTCTTCGTGCCTGCTTTAGAGTCATCCAACAATCTTTCCCTAGAAAATAAGATATCCTGACCTAAGTGATATACCAACATATCATTAGAAGGTGTATGCCATTAATTTCTTGAGTTAAAAACCTTTTATCCAAATAACTTAATTCAACTTGTTCGAATTTGAAATTGCCTTCATCCTCCAATGATAAGAAGAATAATTTACCAAGTGTTCGATAACGTTTGCCCAAGCCAACATATGATCGATACTTAGAAGATTATTCCCAACATCACCAAACAGATCAAGACCTTATTCTTGGAACTTTCCACAGGGATAACATTTTATAAAATTTCCAAATCACATAAATATTTATGCTTCTGTATATATAAAATATACTCCTTTTAAAACAATGTGTCAATTTGCCTTGTTTAAGTATTTCAGAATCCCTATCGATTACATGGGGCTCTTCATGCATCAACCAAAATTCATAAAGCACTCAACAGATTAATCACCACATAACATTTTTATATCAAATAACAAATACACGCTCATATATATAATATTCTCAAACTCATTCTAGGGTATCACTTACCCTATCTCTAATGTGTCACTCATTCTAGGGTATTACTAACCCTATCTATAACGAGACTTACCCCAACAAAGTCTAGGTGTTCACTCAGCCTAAGCTTTGATACC
The DNA here is from genome assembly GCA_030737815.1 of Allium fistulosum. Classification (NCBI taxonomy): domain Eukaryota; kingdom Viridiplantae; phylum Streptophyta; class Magnoliopsida; order Asparagales; family Amaryllidaceae; genus Allium; species Allium fistulosum. The sequence goes on from CM060902.1 coordinate 1,220,511,350, forward strand.
AAATGTAATGAACCAGATCTTCGACCCTCGAAAATCAATACTAATACATCCTCGGTATTCATGTGCCGCAAATCCAAGTGACGAAAAGCCCGATTGTTAGGGGAAATGAAAATAAAGATAGAACAGAATCTCACATGAATGGAATAACATATATTATTTCAATAATAAACTTTACAGCGGAAAATTTTGAATACGATATCAGAGTCTAACATAGATTCAGCTTAGATAATTATAAACCATCTATCCTTACAAATGCTAAAAAAATAAAAACAAATGCAATAGATGCAACGAATAATAGAACAGGTCCATACGTAGATGAAGATCTCCAGCTCACCTTTGGAAACTCCAAGCGTCTTCAACTAAACTTGAAACTACTCAGATCTGACCCAAGTATTAAAAATACCTGGATCGGGCTTGATACACTAGCGTGAGATACTCGAAATTTTAAATGTATAGATCATGCTGATTTCAATCAAAACCTTTGAAAAGAAGGGTATCTCATAAGACCATGCCCACACATAAATACAGATGGGTTTTTACTTTATGATAACCAATACACTTTTATACCAAAATAATTTGATATTATCTTTAATGACATTCCTTTGAAATCATTTTTTAGATAATATATCAAGATAGCCGAAATTGTTACATTGATTAAATTTGAAGACTTACTACCTACTTTTTAAAAGTAGGTTCTACAATCAAAACTGTAAAGGCAACGTGTTGGAATTGGATATCCAACATGATAGGGAACTAGTCACCATTCAGACCCGAAAATCCATGTATAACACAAAGTTTTCGCATGGCTTTACACGATCTTCATCAGCCTCCGAACTACACCGTTATACTACTATGGAACAAAGTGTTACTCGTCGAGGCTTTACACGGTCTCCGTCAGCCTCTAATATCTTTCCATTTATACAATATGGCAACAAGTGCCTAGAGGGACATCTTCCCCCAATTATACCTGAAATATGTCCTTCAGACCACATAGTATCTCGTACCATTCCTGGGATGTGAGGATCGTGAGGCTACGCACCATAAAGCCACGCTTTGTTTTTTGTAAAGTCACGCTTTAAGCATCACAGGTTCCACTTTGAATGCTACATTGCCATTCCTTCGATCACTATTGACATTCACGAACATATAACCTTTGAGCTCGTATGTCTCAAAGAAAGGTGTTAAGCTAAGAGAAGTTGCCTTCTTTGCCACTAAATAGATGCACGTTTGTAAAAGTCAATGTTGTGTTCTCAAAAATGCAATGTCAAACATTCGTCCATACAAGTTCGTTCTGGGACTGAACAAAACCAAAGGCACTCCTCCTACTATATCCTATCGGGAGTTATCCCTAAGATTAGTAGCAATTAGTCCTTGTAATCGAAGAGTTTCATAACAGAGCACTACTACCACCATAAATATATGATACGGTAAATTTCACCTCAAGGGACTAGTGGCAAGTAGCCCTTCATCATGAAGATTCTCGTCTTCAAAAATCATCATCTTCATCATGTCTTCACTTTCGAACGTATTCATTAGTTCGAAGTGGTTTTCGGATAGGAGTTACCCAAATCCGACCCCGGTTCCTCTGAACCAATCATCGATTAAAAAATGTTATGTTCATATATGATTATCAATCATCATTCAATTTAATTCATCTTTTTATACATTCATAAATATCCCAGAGAGACAAATTATTTTAAATTATTCCATTTATCTTCTTAATAGTATATGGAATCATTAAGCCTCATTTATCGAATCCTTTTAGTTAATTAAACCTTTTTGAATCGTGGAATAACTCCAAATTATTTCATCCTTTACTTAGGAAAATATTTCCAAATCATTTATTTAAATCTCATATTAGAAAACATTATTGAGTAAAAAGGCACATGGAGATTATACTAATTAATATTAATTTCCATATTCAACCTTTACCATCCGTCGAATAATGGTGAGATCACCTTTTAAATTCTCAGGATAGTATGGATTCCCTCTTTGGAATTTAATACCAAGGATAAGAAGATTATTTCTATGCAACCCAAGTTGTTTAAATTTGGAAAATTTTATCTTTTATATTTTGAGAAATTTTGATCAGAGTAAATCAAATTTACTATCCCCACCGTCGGGCCAGTTAGGGTAGCTAGGGAGGGCACGCAACTAGTTTTCCAAATCCAAGCCTAGAGACTACCTCTCTGTCACCCATAAGGTGGTCAAGTTATTTGATCGACTCTAAATCATTTAACATACTTAATTAACTTTTAATTATTTATTTAACCACTTTGAATAAATTTATAAATCCCTCAAATCACCTTTAAAATACTTTATTATTCATTTAACAACATTTACAAAAGATTTGGAAAAGAATTGTTGCGTTTAGAACTATATTTCAAAAGTTATAGAAAAGTGCTGCGAATGGTGCTTTTTATGCTTTATTGATCAAAACGACTTTTCTATTTGGAAATTCATATTTATATCTCAAATCACTTTTAGAACATTTTAAAATATTTTTAGAATTTATTTCATATTTTTACACAATTTTAAAATATCACTTTTAAAGAATTCCATTTATGGATTCCGAACTGCAAAACCACGATTATTTCGAAAACTTATTTTATTCATATTTCAAAATCTCGATTTTCTTTCTTTGTTTGAAAACTTTGGATATAATAGTTCGGAAAATTCTTATCTAAATAATTCCGAGCTATATTCCACTCTATATGGTCATTTAACTTTTCTGATGCGAACTTGCGAACTGCCGTTACGCGACACGCCTTATTTTGACTTACTTTTCGTAACTTGTCAAAACTTCTCCAAATTGAGTTTAATTATTTATAAAACATTTATAAACCATTTTAAATCATTTAAACAAATATTTTCCATATTAAATCTCATATTCACTTTTAAACCATTTTGTAATATTATATTATTATAATATTCATTTTCAACCTTTTTACATTTTAAAACTATTAAGAGGCTCAATAAACTCCGTACATATATTATTATGTATTCATTTTCTATTAATTAACCATTTTCATTATGATTTCTCATAATTTATCAAAACCAAGTTGTCAACCATATCAACATCCATATATTCAACCATATAATCAACCAAGTTATCAAACAATCATACAAATCATTAAGAGATTAAATGGTCATATTGTCATACCAAAAAATAGTTATAGAGATTATTTATCATTTAATAAGCATTGAGTACTCACTTATGGCTCCACTCCACCAGTCTTTTTCGTAGACTTCTCTTTTGATTCCGACGATACTTCCTCCTCTTTTTCTAGCTCCGAAGTCTCTTGAACTTGCTCCTTTCTTCCTTTTGGGCTCGGCTTAGACTTAGGTTGGACGAAGGAGCTCACAGTCAAGGTTAAGGATGGTGGTTCACTCGGCCAAGCATGGGGAGCGATAGTGGTGTGGGTTATATTAAGGAAGAGGAGTGTTTTGAAGTGTTTTTGAGATGGATTCGATATGTATATACACTAATATTCTTTTAATTTCTTTTCAACTAAAATTTCTTCATAAATTTCCTAAGGTAGAAGCCATTAAAAAGCTAAAGAAAGAAGAGGAAGGAGATGAAGAATTGAGTGAATGAAGGAGTGAATGGATGATTGTATTTATAGGTAAAAAAAGAAGTGAAAAAATATCTAAAACACCATCATTATCCATCACCATCACCATGTGCACCCACTCCCTCCATTTCCATCATGTTCCCCACGTTACCCCTCCTCTATGTGCCTCCATCACTTCATTCACTTCCATGCCATTTGCATGTCTTTAGTGTGTAAGATAGTTGACTTAGAGTTGCTTAAGTATTAAGGAAATGGAAAATATCTTAGATTTTTTTCTTATATATGTTTATATATAAATGTATATGTATATTTGTATGTGTATATGTGTTCATGTGTGCATATGTATGTTATATATGTGTACATGACATATAAACAGGGTTGCAACAACTTTCGAACAACTACTATTTGTTAAACCGTTGAAAATGGGGAAACCGATTACCGGTCACATTTTCACTTATAATTTAAATTACATATATATGTAAAAAAAATTCAAAAATAAATTTCTCTTCATTTTTAATTAATAAAAATGATCTCATTTGAATTATAAAATCATATAAAAAAATAGTAACAATTATTTACAAAAATTGCTATTGTACCGATAAAGCGATATCAATTTTCTTATATTTTTCAGTTCAACATATATCTTCATAAAACTATTATAAATGATGTGTTATCACTATAAAATATTAAAATGACTTATTATCATTTTTAACAATTATTAGAATAATAAAAATAATTATTAAATCATTAAATCTCAATTTTAAAATCATAAATCAATTATTAAATATAATGGTATTATCGATGATGTCATAATTACATTTAATTTCCAAAAATAATTTTATTTCATATTCTTGTTCAATTAAAAAATTAAGTGTATGTATTCAGCTCCATGTGCGACGTTTGACGATTATAGAGCTTTTTATCAATAAAATGATTTTCGGTTATTTTATCGTTATTTTTCCAAGTATATATTTTTGTAAATACTTATTACCATTATTATCTTTTGTTCAAAGCATCATAATCTAAGTTAAAAAAATCTTATATTTGAATATTTTAAAAATAAATATAATTTATCAAATTGATAAATTTGCGGGTCATTATAGTTGTGGTTATATTTAGAGTTTTTGTTTTGTAGAAAGGGAGTTTGTGATTCCATTTAGAAATTTATAAATGAAGTTATAAATGAATTTGAAATTTGTAAAGATTTGCAATTAGTTTGGAAATATATAAAAGGAGGCTGTAATTATATTTTATATATATATATAAAGGAATTTATAAATGATATTTTATGAAAGGAATTCTAAAATGAATTTAGAGCTTATATTTATAAAAGGGTTTTATAAATTGTTTTAGAGATTAATAAGGGAGTTTTATAACTTGAAAAAAGAGATCTTGAAATTTGGGAAGAAGTTTTATAAATGATTTTGGATATAAATGATTTGTGATATTTGTAAAGGAGTTTTATAAATAAACTTGGAGATTTATTAAGGGTTTTATAAATGGATTTGGAATTTTAGTAAAGGAGATGTTCATAAATGAAAGAGAATTAATAAAAATGATTTATTGAAGAAATTTATAAAAGAATTTCAGATTGGATTTTGCCAAATTGACCTTCTTAACTTTTGTAGTATGGACATTTGTTCCATGCTTAACACCGAAGGAATAGTGTTTGGGTTTATCATTATCTCTATTTCTTTTAAAATAATATTTGTTTTAATCCTTTTGATATGATTTTGAAATAAGAAATCTTTCACAATTGAAAGTCTTGTGGATCGTATACTATCTAACTTGTGTATAATATGCAAGTGTATAAGTTAATACAATAGTAGGCAATAAATAGTTACTACAACAAAAAGTGTCTTTTATAGCGGCATATAGCCGCTATTAATCACAACCATAGCGGTTTGATAAGCACTGTATATCGACATGTTATAAAAAACTGTTGAATATTTATAACACAAAATATGCCGCTATGGTTGAGCTTAGTTTTATAATGCAAATTCGCCGCTATGGTACGTTAATTCAGTAGCTCATTATAGCCGCTATAATACAGCTAAATCTCAACGGAACTGGAAATCTTTATAACACCATTTTGTCGCTATAAAATATTTATTCAATAGCTCATTATAGCCGCTATAATACAGCTAAATCTCAACGGAATTGGAAATCTTTATAACACCATTTTGCCGCTATAAAATATTTATTCAATAGCGGTCATTTCACGCTATTAAATCAACATGTTATAGTATTGATAAATTCTTTTACAGCTCATATATGCCGCTATAAAAATCGTAGATACACTTTTCAAGAGCTATGCCTATATATTACATTTTAATAATAGCAATCAAACTAAATCTTTATAAACGAATAAAGATTATAATCAACAAATATAACACAAGAGCATGCTCAGAAAGAAATGTGATATATTTTACATTATCGTTCACATTTTCTTTTGAACATACATTTTAATCCTCTTTTCACTGTGCAACTTCATCTCTATCATATACATCTGTTGCCACTCACATAATTGTCATCTTCTTCATCTACCATTTTCTAATCTACAACAGCAGCCTGCCTTCAAGCTAAACTGCTCTGTTGCCTTCCACTGTCCTACCTTTAACAGTGAAATTATAAACCACCTGAAACTGCCTCTACTAACACTACTTCAACTTCCAGTGCACATTGAATATCAGTGCACCCTTCATCAACTTCAAATTGCACATCCTCCCTCTGTTCTACCTTGCAACAAACTCCCAGCCTCCATCATCTTTAACTGCTGCGATCATTTTACATCCCACTGCCACCATACTTTCATTTCACTTCCACTCTCCCTTACAAACCATCCAACAATAGCCAGTATAGTCAAAATCACCATCAATTTTCCTACCTTACCTGATTGCTGTCATAACCTGTTGTGACTCACATACCCACAACATCAACTCTTCCATCACCATCCGCCTCTCAATACGACTACTGCTACATCACTAACAACCCACTACAAGCCTTACATCCTAGTGCTCCTACAACCAGTAACACCAACAATTGCATATAACCCACAATTCAACCTCCACAATCTCAATAAACACATCGCCACCCGCATATCATTTAGCTCCGGACCGCATATCATTCAGTTCAAACCCGGTCAGACCATCCACTTGCCCACACAAAATCACACATATCATCGTTCCCTTGATAACAAACAACAGTGCCTATCATCCAGTTCCATCAACTTCACACATCATCTACCAACATCAACTCCACTTCAATCAAACATCCACTTCATAGTCATAAGCAATCACCACTACTCCCCCTTACAATCTATCATCTAGCAACTGCATAAATATACAATCACATATACACTATATCATCTAGTTAAAATCACATATACACTATATCGTAAGAAGAACATATACCAATTTCTTTGGCTTTTGCATAAATATTCTAAACTAGGTTAGAATTCCATTCAATAAGGTTTTAGTTTGAAATAAAAAAGCACACTACAACACAATCCTAAGGATATCCATTTAATCTCTTCAAAAACTATAGAGTTAAATCACAAAATAAAATAGCATTGCATCATTGATAAGTAGAAATGGGGCTATCCATTCTCCAGTAGATGCTATATTAATCACATAAAAAATGGAAGGACACCCAACAAAATTTAAGATAATACACACCTTGAATGTGTTGGAGGAAAGGGAGGAAATGTCATTCTTATGGTGGCGCCGATGTGATGTCACTAAAGCACGCTTTGGAGAATAGGGGACTTATGCACAGTCGCATAGAGACAGTTAGGAGAGATTTAAGGACTAATGTTGTTTTTAGAACTCCACTATCTGTAGGAAATTTGGATTATGGGGTTATATATCTTGGATTCGTAGGAAGGAAAAATAGGTATGGTTACCTAGGAATAGGATATCTGATGCCTAAAATTAGGGGAGTGGCGAAACTTGATTTTGAGAAGGTGGGTAAGGGTGGAGATTGTATGGTGGCGAAAAGAAAGTTTGGAGAAGGATGTTTTGGTCTTTATTGCTAAGGGCGGATAAAATAGGGACGAGGATGATGGGTATGTCGTTACATATGTGCATGATGAGAGGAAATGCGATTCTAGGTTTGTGGTGATGGATGCTAAATTTGAGGATTTGGAGATTGTCGTAAAGGTATTGCTGCCGAGGCGAGTCCCCTATGGTTTTCATGGACTTTTTGTGACTAAAGAGGATCTTAAGTCACAAAGTGTATACCGAATTGATAAAATAGATACATAGACATACGATAATTTGATTAATATATGTAAATACATGTATCATACAGGATGCTTATAAAACTATTTACAAATTTAAATTGAAACTGCCAGGTTTCAAACATTATTGTTGTTACTGATTAATACTATGTATTATTACTACTACTTGATGAAGAAAATCTATCATAACTAAAACCATCATAAACTGCTAATAAATCAAACATGTATATTAGATGTATTTCTAAACGAGTTGTACATTGATAGCAACAGTTTGTAACAAACCATCCAAGTGTATCGAATGTAACATGTAAGTATGCATGTATGAATAAAGATTGGCTACACATCTTATCATATTTTAAAATGCTAAGAAGATATTGAATCCACAGTTGAAGTAACCTAAAGAGCGACGAGCAGTGTAATTGTTTATTTTCCCGTGTTTCGAAAAGAATGGTTCATATTGTGCGTGGAAACATGAATATGTCATAACTTAACATGGAAGAAACTCATGATCAGTATTTAAAATACAACCATAAACAACGGTCATCAATGCAACTTGTGAATAAAGTTGTACGGTTGAGGTGAAATTAACATGAAGTGGAATTTAAGCCTCCACACTTTGAAACCATTGTTAATTGGGCTCTAGGATTTTATAAGGTTCAGAAACTAACCATAAGCTAAAGATAAAGTAATTCATGGAGTTCATGTAAATTTGTAATCAATGTTTGACATCATGATCACGTGAAAATAACCGAACATCAATAGAGGTGTAATGCATAACTACGTAGTGTGCGGTAGTGCTTTTAATCCATGTGAAATACCTGCTACTGCGTTGCTTTTTTATCCAGTAAAATAAAATTAAATTCCTACGCATTGAATAAGTAAATTCGGTAATTAACTAAAAAGATATGTACTTACAAGTGCACTTCAGGAAAACCAATTCCGGATAGGCAACTGCGGCCACTAACCAACCAAAACTTCAGTGGAAAAAAATAAATAATTAAAAATTATCAAGTGATAAAAAAACGTAAGATATAAACGATAGTGGACTAGATTGCCCTGTTATAATTTATTAAGACTTTAGATATTCAAATACACAACCTAGCAAAAATTGTCTCAGGTATGCATCAACTTTGTACAATTGCAGTCTAGCCATGTTCGGTTGTTATGCATATAGCTTAAGGGCCCACAATTCAGTTTTCAACACACATTTTGCTCCATCCAAGAACTACGCAGAGCTTCAGTTTCATTTCAGTTGCTTTAGGCATTCCTTATTATTGTCTAGCATTTCTGTCTTAGTTCGGATCTAATGTCGTCCTCGCTTTATTTTGCCACATTTTGATGCTCATTACTGAATTGCTTCCAACCAAAAAATAGGAAGGGTTTAAAAAATAGAAAATGTGCTAGAAGAAACATGAATTGTTCAGTTGTTTTAGAAAAAGCAGAAAAAAGATCAGAATCTATTGTTCATTCTAATTAAACATGTGTGTATTCTTTTTCCGGGAAAAGAAAATTGGTTAATACACTTAAGATTTTTAAGGAATAGCTTGTATGTAGGATAAATCAAGATAAAAAGGCACATGACTGAACAATATTTTTTCCTACGAATAAAAATGCATTGAATTACAACAAAAATATCAAGGTACTTCTGTTCCTCAGTTAAATGTTTTCTTAATAACACTGTAACATCACGTCACTAATTATAAGTTAGATTATCTATAATTTTCCTTAGTTTAAGTTTGAAAATTTCATCATCATCATCATCGCTATCATTATTATTATAAGAAACTTGGCATGACTAAAGTGACCCTCAAAAGAAATTACCAACGACAAAGCATAAGTTTGAGATTGGTGTGGTTAAATTAAATACAGTCTTCTGAAATTAGGGTGTAAATAAACATGAATGCAAGGTTATTTAAGTGGAATAATACCAGAAAATGAACACATACCTCATGCTCAAAAAAACATTTGGTAGAGAACAAACTTCATCAAGAACTTGACAAACAAGACTATCAGCTCTAGTCAATGTAGGGTCCATAGTTGTTCCAACTCCAATAAGTATTGCATGCACTGCAAACTGTAGTCAATGAATACATACCATTCCAGGTCGTACTTCAATTAATTAGTTCGCTTTTAAAACTCCTAGAACATTTACATACTACATATTCAATGCATGTTCAAATATTAAGCATTCCATATAAACAAGGCAATATCATAGTTTTTCCCTGGTTACCTCGCTCCTAGACAATAATTGAAAATACTGTAACTCCCTTTTATATTATAACAAACAACGGTTAATAGTAGAATGAATGCGACTTCTACCACCTGCATATAAAATCTCTGCAAGTTTACTGAGCAACTTTTTGAAGCAAGATATATCATTTCTTCGTTGTATCAATCATAAATTGTCAGTTGAATAGTTGTACATGGCAACAATAGAATGCATGTTAATCAACTAAAGACTGGCGCATATAGTATATATTCACGTTCGAAAAGAAAAACTACAATATTGCACACACAAAATATCACAAGAAAGATATTTAAAAAACTAGGAAATGATCAATACAATAAATTTGGAAAAAAAAGTTCATTGTTATGTTCATTGAATAAAAACACAAAGAAGAGTGATTAGAACCTGTCTGTATTCATAAAAAACATCATAGCAGTTAGTGGATTTACAGACAATGAATTTCCATCATCATTTCACCCAATAATTAATATTGGAAATTAATAAAAAGGTTTACAGTACGGTTAAACGTGCACTACATCTTCTGGACCCTAACTTAATGGTTTAACCCAATGAATCCTGGATCTACTGTTTAAAACGAGCTCAAGATAGAGGTCCATATTAAAAGCTTGATCCAAAATATATTGCAGGCTTTTATGAACAAGAACAAGTTATCATGTCAATATAAGGAAGATAAGAGCATTTAGATGTAAATAAAACTATAAAAACGCTGCAATTTGATCTGAAACAACTTGTTGAATCATATCATTGGATTCTTTGAACAAAAAATTTCCACCAACTAACAATAGAGTAAATCAAAATATGTTTCATTTGACAAGGACAATAGTTTACAGAGCAATCAGAACCTGTCGGGATTCACGAATAACATTATACGAATCAGTGGAGTTGACAAATAACCATGAATTAATCACATTAAACTTTTAACTCACCAAGCACTAGCCTACCAAACACGGGAAAATAAGCACTCAATAATTTGAAATTACCTCTGACTTGACTTTATGATTGTTAATGTCTGATTGATCTGCGCTTAAAGGATCAACTTGTTCTATTGCATGAAAATAGGCCATCAAATCATTCGCTAAATCAAAATCAGTAATAGTAGGCTTGAATTCGTTTATGTTCATATAAGTATCTTTTGTAAACTAAATCATTGCTAGGAGCATCATAAACATGTAACTAAATGAACATCGAATCTAGCAGATATTGATGAAGAGAGAAATCGAAGATTGGAGATTAGGGTTTGAGACGACATGGACTTCACAACTGTTGAAGATCGGAGATGGAGTAGAACGGCTGAAGTTTGGTAACTAGAGGTGGAGATGGAAGAGAACGTCGATTAGGGTTATTTCATTTTGGGAGGGAGATGAAAATTGTTAAGTGTTTATGGAGGGAGACGCAAATTTTGGGGCCAAAACATTACACATGTACAGTACAAAACAAAAGGACAAATAATTAAAGGTAAACAATAACGCTTTAGAATAATGCGTTATTAAATGGCGCTATTAATAACATGTTTTCTTGTAGTGAGTAAAGTATAAAAAGCGTGCAAACTAGAGTTTTTATACTGATTCAGACCTCCTCTCCTATGTCCAGTCCCGAAACTCCCCTTTGGTATTTCCTTTAAACAAAATACCCTTACTTCGCCCGGAGGAATAGGCTAATACAAAAGTATCTCTGACAACCTTGTGTTCCAAATAATACAGTTTGACTTATAGTACAAATCTTCCTATGATCTCCTTTTGAGTATATGAATATGCATGCTTTGAGTTGTAGGAAGTGATATAACCAAAATTTTATTTTGGCTATATTAGATTGAGAGTATATGAACAATGTATATGCAAGAGAGTGTTTAGAAATAAAGAGAGTAAAGAATAAAATTCAAGTTAGATAATATCTACTTCTTAATCAACGAGGTGTTTATAGATTTAAAAAGGTGCAGATGGAGAGTTGTTACTATTTGAGAAAGTCTATTCATTTTAATGGCTGCAACCTTTCGTTGAAAGGTGATTTCCTTTAGTTTCAAAACAGAAGTGTCTATTCTAATTTGACAGTTTTAGCCCATGACAAACGTCTGCGGTAAAATCCTCAAACGTCTGTGACTTTTTTAAATTTTAACCTGAGAATTGTCACGTGCGTCTGCGGTTTTATCACAAACGCCTGTGAGGTGTAAAAATAGTTTTTCACCTCAATTTTGATGTACATGAATTTGTATGTGCTTGTGTATGCATATATACTTAAGGGTACCTTAAGAATATTATATCTAGGACTTTTTAATAATAGAATAACCTTAGTATGGTCAATGAATCTTCATTTCTCTTTGAGTCTCAATATCTTCGAGCATGTTGTCTTCTTGTTGCATATAACTACAATCTTGATACGGTCTATATATGTATATGATTGTATAGTTGTTATCATTGAAACATAAATATGAGGTTCCAACAATCTCTCTCTTTTTTATGGTGACAACTATACAATCAAATATCAACTATACAGTGAAATATTAACTATATGATCAAAATATCAACTATAGAATGGAAGTATTATTATGTTTGTCTCCCCCTATGTATATGCGTCTCCACCTATGTATATGCATAAATTTCTCCCTTTTATCATTATCAAAATGGAGGGAAAACGATATAAGATACAGAGATATTAAATAGTCATTATATACCATCGCTTCAGATTATGGAAAATCAAATATGAAAGTTCAAAGCAAAATTTAAAGCAATTGTAATAGAAGTTATACATAAGAAAACAAACAAGCATAAGAGTTTCTAAATAAAAGAAAACAAAGTCTAATTGTACTGATTTTGAGAATAGGATAAGCCTCCGTAGTTCTCGTAGTACTCCCAATAAGAGGATGGATCCTGCTCATATGTACCCAGCCATTGTGTTTGATCGTTGTACTCCTCATCTTCGTGAATTGAAAGGCCTTGAAATGCCATGTAAGATGGTTGTTGAAAATGTGGAGTATCGAACACGTACATTTCATCACTGTCATCTTCTCCTTCCTCGGCTTGTGTGTGCATAGGAGTCTTCCCTCGGTCACCTCTATCATGTGACGTACCTTCGGGCGAGGCTTGAGAATGATAAACCGGTGTTAGAACCCAAGGTGGAGGTGTTAGGGAAGGCGAAGATGATCAGCGTGAGGAAGATCGGCCACATACTTTATGCGTCACTTTGCCTAAAGTTGAGACAATTTTGTCCAAAGTCTTCTCCATCTTTTTCATCCTAGTGGAGAAAGAGCGTTCCAATCCTGTCATTTTTCTGTTTAAAGCTCGCTGATTGGCCGTGATTACTTTTTGGTTTTTGATTGCCACGAAGATATTCGTTTGGCGTTAGTTTAACGCGAGCTTCTTGTATTTCGGAGTCTGAATAATATTCGGTACCTTGACTAGAGGAAGGTGGATGTTGGGTAGGATGAGGGGAGTAGGTTTGTTGAGGAGCACTGGTTGGAGGAGGACCACGATGTTCTTGTTGTTGTTGAGTCCATTGGTTGAAGGGAATGATACGAGGTGGACTTTTGGGATGATGCATTAGTGAAAGATATCATGGTCCACTATCTTTGGTTTGAATTTCTTCGTATTGTGATATGTACGTAGGAACTCCAAGATTTTGCAAGATGCACATTATATACGGAGCATAAACAATGAAACGATGATGCATAGACCAAAATCCTTTAATTTGGTCATGAATAAATTTTGCCCAATTAACCGGTAGGCGACCAAATATTGCATACAAAACTCTATGGTCATTGGGATAAATTTGTTCGTGTCTACCTCGACGAGGAATGATGGTATTAATTATCATTCGATTTAATAGTCTAGCTAGTGGTCGAAGGTAAATGGATTTCCATTGTGGCATTCTATCTTCCCGTATTTGATGGGTAACCTCATCCCTAGGTAAAAGACTGTGATCCGGTATATCGGTTAAATCAATCCCCTCATAAGAACATCCTAAAATACGACCAACGATATACACATCAATTTTAACTTCTTTCCCATAAACACTTGACCATAACCAACCATCATCATTCTCCGGATACCAAATCTCTGAACTACATAGATTGGAGTAGAAGAGGTAAATAGCTAGAGGACCAATGGTTACCTTATTTACATCATAGCTAATCAAATTGCAACAACCAACATCCATAGTAATTCCTAGGATTTCATATTCCATTACATTGCCAAGGCGATAAAATGGACTAGAGTGGATCTTCTTTTGGGTAAGCACCTCAAATCGTTTGATTGCATTAGGATTATTGCGGAGCTATTGGTTAATGTGAGCTTGCGTAACCGGTGCTGGAGAGGAGGATAAAGATTGGCCTTGCTTTTGCTTTTTGGAGACGGTAACCTTCTTCGGAGCCATTGATTGAAGATTTTAAGTGTCTTGAGAGCTAGGGTTTCAGGAATTAGGAGTTGAAATGAAGGTAAAGTGAAGAGAGAGGTAAAGTTCTTTATATACGGCTGTTGGAAAATTATTGCTAGAGCAGCGAAATACGTCTGTGAGGAAGTCACAGACGTCTGTGGCTTAAGTAAAAATGAAGCAAAGAGATTCAGCGGACGTCTATGATGGTTCCACAAACGTCTATGGCTACAGAAGATTTAAACAATGAGTCTTCACATACGTCTGTAACATAGACGTCTGTGTTTACAGGCAAAATTTACCCATAACTGATAACAGACATTAGTGGTATAGTCACAGAAGTCTGTGATATGTAATTTCTGTCATCTAGAGGAAAGTTTAATATGAATGAAAATTTTATTAAAATTTTAATATAATAAACAGTATACATACCAAAAATAAATAAATAAATATGATGTGTAACATAAGTTTTAGTTTTTGTCGGAGAATTCTGAATTATTGATTTGTTGTATATCCCACTAATTTGATTCAACTTTTGTATCGTTAAGTAATGGCTTTAGTAGAGACCAACTTGGACGAGTTGGAGTGTCAATCCAAGCTTGGTTTGATGGTCCCGGTTTGCACAAATTTCTCGGAGTAATGTTATGCGCTTTTGTAGGAGTTTCTTGTAATCGAGGAGACTTTTGGTGTATGCAATTTTTTGTTAGTGAATGACCACAAATTGCTAAAATACACTTTTCAAGAAAATTTAGATGAGATCCTTGATGTCATTGCTCATAATACATTTCACATTGAACGCCGATCATTTCTTGTTGATAGTGATATATCTCATCGACTTTGTCGGTGAGAGATGTTGATTTCAGATCAATTGATCGTTTAGCTTTCTTTCCTTTAGGAGAAAAGCCAGCGTGATATGTTGGTGATGCAACAATGTTTAGAAAGTCTGAATGAGTTGATGTTGGTGTGGATTTAGTTGGTGATACGTAAGTGCTATTTGACGAGGGCGGTTTATAGTCGATAGTTGAATAGGTGGAGTCGTGATAGGAAGACATTGTATTATTTACTATAATAATTTAGTTGTGCTTATTTATTTTTAAGTAGTATATAACTGAATTTATAAGATAAAATTTAGCTATATTTAGAAAATTAGTTGAGAAATATGAGTTAAATCATATGAGTTTAATAGATATTAGTTTGTTTTTAAATGGTTGTTATTATAAAAAATTATGTGCTTGTTGTTAATTCTAAGTTATAAAATTAATTGTTCAGTTGAAATTTAATATAAGCTATTACAAATTTAAGTGAACAAAACATTATTTCTATAACGTTAGTTAACCAATTCATTGAACGAAAAAATTCCTAGACCCCATCTTAACTTAATAAAAGTTTGTTCACTTAATGTTTTGTAAAATATCAGCTATTTGATTTTTGGTATTAACAAATTCTAGAGTTATTATTTCTTTTTCAACATTGTCTCTCAGAAAATTGTGACGAATATCTATATGTTTTGTTCATGAATGATTAATTTATCGTAGTATATTGGAGATTTATTTATTATTTTTTCATAGTCTTTAAGTGTTGTTGCATATATATTACTTGAGTGCAAGCTAAGGCAGCAGAAATATATTTGGTTTCATATGTTGAAAGAGAAACATAATTTTGCTTTTTACTAAACCGCGAAACTAACGATTGACCAATAAAATGACATATGCCACTTGTACTTTTTCTATCCGATTTACATCCACCAAAATCCACATCACTGTAAGATACTAGTTCAAACATACTGCCTTTTGGATAAAATAGACCATAATGTTTAGTGTTTGTTAAATATTGTAAAACTCGTTTAACTGCCCGATGATGTAATTATTTAGGTTGCACTTGAAATCTTGCACATAAACAAACACTCATCATAATATCTGGTCTACTAGCAGTAAAATATAGTAAGGATCCTATCATTCTTCGAAATAATTTTTGATCGAACTCTTTTCCATGTTCATCTTTGTCTAGATGAGTAGCAGTACTCATTGGAGTGGGTTTACTTGATGTATTATCCATTCCAAAACGTTTTAGTAATTCTTTACAATATTTTTCTTAATTTATAAAAATTCCATTATTTAATTGTTTTATTTTTAATCCTAAAAAAAATTCAATTCACCCATATGAGACATTTCAAATTCGTTTGTCATTATTGTAGAAAATTCATTACATAAATTTTCGTTAGTAGATCCAAATATAATATGATCAACATAAATTTGAACAATTAATATATCTTTCTGTTCTCTTTTAATAAATAGTGTTGTATCTATTTTACCAATTTGAAAACCAGAATTAATTAAATGTGATTTTAATCGATCATACCAAGCTCGAGGTGCTTGTTTTAAACCATATAATGCTTTTTTAAGTTTAGAAACATGATCTGGATATTTTTCATGAACAAATAGTGGTGGTTGTTCTATGTAAATGTTTTCTTTTATAAAACCGTTTAAGAAAGCACTTTAAAAATCCATTTGAAATAGCTTAAAATTATGATGACATGCAAAAGCAGGTAATATTCTTATGGCTTCAAGATGTGCCACAGGTGCAAAAGTCTCTTCATAATCAATTCCTTCTTCTTGATTGTATCCATGTGCCACTAATCTTACTTTATTACATATAATATTTCCATTTTCATCAGCTTTGTTTTTAAAAACCCATTTTGTTCCAATTACTGACTAATCGTTTGGCCTTGGTAATAGTTCCCAAACATTATTTCATTCAAATTGATTAAGTTCTTCTTACATTGATAAAATCTAGAAATCATCATTTGATGCTTCCTAGTAATTTTTTTGTTCAAAATTAGATATAAATGCTACATTACTCATTTGATTTATTTGTCTTCCAGTCGAAACTTTGTTATCTAGAATTCCAATTATGTTATCAATGGGATGACCTTTTAAAATAAGGATGGTGATTTTAAATTACTGTTATTTTGATTATCATTATTATTTTCAATCATAGTTCCAATGGCTATATTTTGATTAGTGTTAAAAATTTCTTCATCATTTTTATTTATACTTTTAAAAGTTTTCATCAAACGAGACATGAAGACTTTCCTCTACAACATTTGTTCGTTTGTTAAAAATTCTGTAAGCTTTACTTTGATATGAATATCTAACAAAAATTCCTTCATCTACTTTTGAATCGAATTTACCAAGATTATCTTTTGTATTTAGAATAAAGCATTTTGATCCAAATATTCGGAAATAGGATACTTTTGGTATTTTTTGTAGAACATTTCATAACATGTATTTTTAGTCATAGGTTTAAGAGTTACACGATTTAATACGTAAAATGTAGTAGCAACTGCTTCAGCCCAAAAATTCTTTGGTAGGCCACTGCCATTGGGGAGAGTTCGAGCACATTCTTGAACGTGTGAATTTTTCTTTCAACTACTCCGTTTTGTTTTGGTGTTCGTGGAAATGAAAAATTATGAGTAATTCCTTTTTTATTACAAAAGTTTGTAAATAATTCATTTTTAAATTGTCACTTTTTATACTTTTTATTTTTAAATCCATTAGAGTCTTAATTCATTTAGCAAAAATTTTAAACATTTCGAATGTATCACTTTTATGCTTTAAAAATAGCATCCAAGTATATCTTGAAAAATCATCTACAGTTACAAAGACATATCTATTGTGATTTATCGAACGTACTTGAGTTGGACCAAATAAGTCCAAATGAAGTAATTCAAGAAGTTTTTTAGTAGAGATTTCCTTTTTAGATTTAAACGAGCTTTTCTTTAATTTTCCAAGTTGACATGCATCGAATAGATTTTTAACTTCGAAATTTATTTTGTGTAATCCTCTTACCAAATTGTTTTTAGCTAATTTGTTTATATATTTGAAATTTATGTAACAATATCTTTTATGCCATATCCACGGATCATTATGATTTGCGGTTAAGCATAAATCATTATTATGATTAATATTCATGTTTAGAATATAAATATTTCGATTTCTTGTTCCTTCAAAAATTAAAGTTTTATTTTGATCATAGATATTGCATTTATCTTTTTCAAAATCAATTTTAAATCCCTTATCACATAATTGACTTATACTAAGTAAATTATGTTTTAAGTTTCTAACTAATAAAACATTTGAAATAATAGGGGAAGTAGATATTCCGACATTGATGACGTTTCCAATTCCGATAACATATCCTTTGGATTATACCCAAAAGTGACCGTGCCACCGTCCATGTAAGTGATGTTTGATAGCATATGTACATTTCCCATCATATGTTTGGAGCATCCACTATCGAGTATCCATTTCTCCTTATTAGTTTTGTTTTTTGGTACCTGCAAAATAATAAAAAGTTTTAATTGGTACCCAATTTCTCCGTTAGGGTCATATGTGTTAGTAGGAGAAGGTAGCCATTCCCTTGAGGGTTTGGAACCTTTAGAGATGTAATTTTCATTATTAACTATATCTTTTAGATTTACATCTATGTGTTTTTGTCTAATCAATTTGTTATTTGTTTTAGGAATCCATATTTTAATCATTTTTGTTTCCTTTTTTTCATGTTTAGATTTTGTTTTTCTAAAATTTGTATATAATGTACTATACTTCTTAAATCTTTGATTATTATTAGAAATCAAATTATTTCTAGAATGTTTATGAATTTTTCGTTAAATCCTAATCCCTTCCTGTTTCCTGATGGTTTTGAAATCTTTATCAAATTATCTAGATCTTGCTTTCCTTTATTAAATTTTGAAACATTATTAGTAATATTATCTAATTTATTTTTGAGATCGGAAATTTTTAAATCAGCTAATTCTAAATTTTGTTTTAATTCATTCTTTTCTTTTTCAAGTTTATAATTATCTATTTTGTTATTCTCTATATCATGTGTTAAATTAGCATTTTGAGATGATAATTTTCTACATTCATTTTGTGCTAATTCTAATTCTTCTTCTAAAATAGTTTTCTCGTCTTTTAATAATCCAATTTCTAATTTAGCTCTATTTAATTTTCCCATATTTTCTTTACTTAATTTTTTTAATTCTCTATACTTGTCATCTAATTCTATACTAATTTCAAGAATTTCATCATATGTTAATTCAGGATGTACCTCATTTGTGTTAGCCATGAACCAAACATTTGCTTGTTCTGAGTCACTATCGCTATCAGATGATGAGGAAAGTCGAAGTCATCCCAAGTTACTTGAAATGCTCTTCTCTTTTTCTTTAAAGTTTCGAATTTTTTTTTCTTTTTATCATTATTGATTAGTGGACAATCTTTCTTTATATGACCAAATTTATCACATCTGAAGCACTTCATTGATGTTTGATTTAAGGAATTTGTGTAGCTGTTGTTTTGAAATTTCGTCATCTTTTTGAACTTCTTGAACTTGTTGTAATTTTTGGCTATGAAAACAATCTCATCTTCTTTCAAGTCGGAGTTGTCATTACTTGCTTGAAATGCGATGTTTTTGCTTTCTTGATTTTGTTCTTTTCTTGCTTGTAAATTAGCTTCATATGACATTAGATTTCATATTTACTCTTCGACTTTGAGTTAGGGAAGATCGTTAGCTTCTTCGATGGCTAAAACTTTTCTTTCCCATTCGTTTGTCAAAGAGTTCAAAATTTGTGTGACTGAATCAAAATCAGTGAATTTAACTCCTAGTGCCATAAGATCATGTTGTATGGTTTGAAATCTAGCATACATGTCAATAATTGACTCATTTGATTTCATTTTAAAAGATGAAAATTGATTTTGTAGAACAGAAATTTTTGTTTTCTTAACTTTGTTTGTGCATTCATGGGTAATTTGTAATGTATGCCATATATCATAAGCAGTAGTGCAAAGCATGACTCATGAAAATTCATTTTTATCGAGTGAGCAAAATAAAACATTCATAGCTTTGGCATTGTTAGATTCCTCTGCTTTTTGTGCATCAATCCATGTGCCAATATCAAGGTCAGGTGCTTCGTATTTATTTTGAGTTGCTAGCCATATTTCTAATCAATTTGCTTCCATAAAAATTCACATGCGTGTTGACCAATAAGCATAATTAGAACTAGTAAATAGTGGTGGACGAGCAGTTGATTGACCTTCTTGAAATATACTTGCCATTTTAATGATTTCAATTACGTGTTACTGCAGATTGAAATAACCAAGCTCTGATACCAATTGAAAGTCTTGTGGATCATATACTATCTAACTTGTGTATAATATGCAAGTGTATAAGTTAATGCAATAGTAGGCAATAAATAGTGAAGTATGAAAAGCATGCAAACCAAATTTTTTATACTGGTTCGGACCTCCCATCCTACTGTTAGGAAATCAAATCTACGGTTTTGATGACAAAAACTATACAATGGAAAACGAATGTGCATATATATTTCTATTTATAGGTATTTTCTAAAGAAACATCACTAGAGAGACAAGAACAAGGTTCAAAGAACGTATCAAGAAGCTACAAGTCAATAGAATCAGAAGAGAAATGACACAGACACAAGAAAAGCAACATGCACAAGTTCAGACGTCTGAGTGCACTAGCCAGACGTCTGATTGAATACTCTGGTTTGCAAATCAGACAGAATCGGACGTCTGGTTATTATACTCAGACGTATGAAAAGTACCATATGCAAAAATATATAAAAGACAGATGTTTGAAACATTTTCCAGACGTCTGGTTTTGAACTCGGCTGCTACCATTCAAAGTACAACTGTCACAATTGAAAAGACACCTTCGCTCCTCTTCGCTGCAACTCTTCATCATCATCAGGAGCGACCATAGAACACTTGCTAATGGATGCAACTACTCAAGGAATCTCTCTACCACTATAAATAGCATCAAGAATCCAAGAGAAGAATCTACCTGACTTACTTGCGCTTTCTACTCTTATACTCTGATATATTCTTGATCTCTAGCAATCTATACTTCTACTCTACTCTTCCAAATATACAGTTCCTCATAGACAACAATCTCTAGATATATATTGGAAGCATTTGCACTATATAGTCAAAATCCGTGTAATAGAGAACACACAGTTGACAAAGAAACTCTGCTATTGTAAACATGTTCCTTCGGGTGAAGTGAGGGTTAGTAAAATGAAATTCCGAAGAGGAGCTTCGGGACTGGACGTAGGACGGGAGGTCCGAACTAGTATAAAATCTCTGGTGTGATTATTCTTGTTTACATACTTTAATATTGTTACAATATAGTTTAAATTAGTCACATACTTGTCATTTGCATAATCGATCCACCCTACTATAGACTTTCATTTGGCATCAGAGCAAGATTTGATCAAATTACAGTAACACGTTTTTGAATCATTTTGATATGGCAAGTATTTTTCAAGAAGAACAATCCACAGTACGACCACCAATTTTTTATGGCTCTAACTATGCATATTGGTCAGCACGTATGAGAATTTTTATGAAAGCTAATGGTCTAGAAATTTGGTCAGCCACTCAAAATAAATATGAAGCACCTACTACTACTATGAACACATGGACTGATGCACAAAAGGCCTCAGCATCAAACAATGCTAAAGCTATGAACATTTTATTTTGCTCTCTAGATAAAAATGAATTTTCACGTGTCATGTTATTTACTATTGCATTTGACATTTGGCGTACTTTACAAATTACAGACGAAGGTACAACAAAGGTCAAACAAACTAAGATTTCAATTTTGCAAAACCAATTTTCGTCATTTAAAATGAAGCAAAATGAAACTATTGTTGATATGTATTCTAGATTTCAAACTATCCAACATGATCTTATGGCATTAGGAGTTAAATTTACCGATTTTGATTTAGTATCTCGAATACTCAACTCTTTAACATCAGATTGGGAAAGGAAAGTATTAGTTATTGAAGAAGCTAATGATCTCTCCACTCTCAAAACTGAAGAGTTGATAGGAAATTTAATGTCATATGAAGCTAATTTACAGGCACGAAAAGAACTAAATTCGGAAAAGAAGAACATAGCATTTCCAGCAACAAAAAATGATGACTCTGATTTAGATGAAGAAGAGATAGTCTTCATTGCCAAAAATTATAACAGATTCAAGAAATTTAGAAAGATGACAAAATTCCAAAAAGAAGGGAAGTCCAACACAATAAACTTATCTCAAACTAAGTGCTATGAATGTGATCAATACGGACATATGAAGAAGGATTGCCCTAAACTCAATAATGATAAAAAGAAGAACAAATTTGAAAATTTCAAAAAGAAGAAGGCTTTCAAAGTAACATGGGAAGACTCGGATTCTTCATCATCTGAAAGTGATAGTGATGGAGAACAAGCTAATGCATGTTTTATGGCACAAACTGATGAGGTATGTCCGGAACTTAGCTATGACGAATTATTAGAACTTAGCATGGAATTAGATGATAAATTTAGACAAATTAAAAAATTGAACAAAGAATATATATCTAAAATAAATAGATTAGAACTTGAAGTAGGAATGTTAAAAGATGAAAAAATTATCTTAGAAGAAGAACTAGAATTATCTCAAGAAAAAATTAAAAATAATTTGATAGAAAGTAAGGCTATTACCATTGATTTTGAAAACACTAAAATAGTAAAGGATGATTTACTAAAAGAAAAAGTCAACTTGAAAAGCAATATTGAAATATTGAAAATTGAAAATTTGGAATTAAAAGAAAAATTAGATAAAATTACAAATAATGTGTCAAAATTCAATAAAGGGAAACAAGATTTGGAAAATCTTATCAAAACTTCAAAACCATCAGGCATAGAAATGGAATAGGATTTAAAAATATTTCTAAACAAAAAGGAAATGATGCAAAAATAAATTTGTATACAAAAACTAAAAGTTTACCTATGTCTAGTATGAATACCAAAATTATGAAAATTTGTATTCCTAAGACAAATAGTAATTTGATTAAACAAAAACATATTAATAATTTCTTAGAGAATGTAGTCTATAATAAAAATTATATTTATAAAGGTACCAAACCATCGTGGGTATGGCTACCTTCTTCTAACAATTAGGACCCTAACAAAAGTATATAGGTACCAATTAAAACATCTTTTATTTTGCAAGTACCCAAAATAAAACAAAAGGAGAAATGGATACTAGATAGCGGATGCTCCAAGCATATGATCGGAAATTCAAAAATGTTATCAAATATAACATACATCGATGGTGGAACGGTAACCTTTAGAGATAATTCAAAAGGATATGTCGTTGGCATTGGAGAAGTAATCAATTATGGTATTTCTAACTCTCCTATTATTACAAATGTTTTATTAGTAGAAAATCTAAAACACAATCTACTAAGCATTAGTCAATTATGTGACAAAGGCTTTCAAATAAATTTCGAAAAAGATAGATGTAATATTTTAGATAATAACAAACAACTTATATTTGAAGGTTTTAGAAACAAAAATATCAATGTATTAAACATGAATATAAATAAAAATTCAAATTTATGTTTAACCTCCAAACATAATGATCCATGGTTATGGCATAAACGTTTTTGTCACATCAATTTGAAAAGTATTAATAAATTGGCAAAATATGAGTTAGTTAGAGGTTTACCTAAAATAAATTACAAAGTATAAAATTTATGTGACGATTGTCAAATTGGAAAACTAAAGAAAACCTCTTTTAAATCTAAAAATAATATTTCTACAAAACAACCATTAGAATTATTACATTTAGATTTATTTGGTCCAACACAAATACGATCTATAAATCACAACAAATATGTTTTCGTGATAGTTGATGATTTTTCAAGGTATACATGGACCTTGTTTTTAAAACATAAAAGCGATACTTTTGAAATGATTAAAATATTTGCTAAAAGAATTAGAACACAAATGGACTTGAAAATTAAAAATATTCAAAGTGATCATGGAGGAGAATTCGAAAACGATCTTTTTACTAATTTTTGCAATAAGAAAGGAATAAGTCATAATTTTTCTTTTCCTCGCACACCTCAACAAAATGGTGTAGTAGAAAGAAAAAATCGTACGTTACAAGAATGTGCACGAACACTACTGAATAGTAGTAGTTTAGCAAAACACTTTTGGGCAGAAGCTATTGCCACAGCTTGTTACGTATTAAATCGAGTAACCATACGTCCTATGACTAAACAAACTTGTTTTGAAATATTTTTTGGAAGAAAACCTAAAGTATCATACTTTAAAACTTTCGGTTCAAAATGTTTTATATTAAATACAAAAGATAACTTAGGAAAATTTAACCCAAAGGCTGATGAAGGTATCTTTGTTGGATATTCGGATCGTAGCAAAGCATATAGAATTTTTAATAAACGAAATAATACTATTGAAGAAAGTTTACATGTTTCATTCGACGAAAATTTATTTAACCATCGTACTAATGATGAAGAAGAGATTATTCCAATACCAAATCCAACAAATTCTATTAATAATGAAACGAATATGCAAAATAACAATTTAATATCATCTCCTAGAATTCTTAAGAATCATCCAAAAGATAATATCATTGGAGATCTCAATTATAGAATAACTAGAAATCAACTTAATCAAATAAGTCATATAGCATTTGTGTCAAATCTTGAACCAAAAAATTATAAAGAAGTTTCAAATGATAACTTTTGGATAATGGCTATGCAAGAAGAATTGAATCAATTTGAACGTAATAATGTTTGGGAACTAGTTCCAAGACCTGAAGACCAATCGGTTATAGGAACAAAATGGGTATTTAAAAACAAAGCAGACGAGAATGAAAATATTGTAAGAAATAAAGCACGCTTAGTTGCTCAAGGTTATAATCAAGAAGAAGGTAACGACTACGACGAAACTTTTGCACCAGTAGCAAGACTCGAGGCCATACGAACATTACTCGCTTTTGCAAATCATCACAATTTTAAACTGTTTCAAATGGATGTCAAAAGTGCTTTCTTAAATGGTTTTATCAAAGAAAATGTATATGTTGAACAACCTCCACTATTTACTCACGAAAAATCTCCCGATCATGTTTTTAAATTACAAAAAGCTTTATATGGTCTAAAACAAGCTCCCCGAGCTTGGTACGAACGACTTAAAAATCACTTAATTACATCGGGTTTTCAAATAGGAAAAATCGATACAACTTTATTTATTATATGAGAAGATAACGATATTTTAGTTGTGCAAATTTACGTAGACGATATTATTTTTGGTTCAACTAATGAAAATCTTTGTAATAATTTCTAAAATATTATGCCAATGAATTTGAAATGTCTCACATGGGAGAATTAAATTTCTTTTTAGGTTTACAAATAAAACAACTTGAAAATGGTATTTTTATTCATCAAGAAAAATATTGTAACGACCTATTATGACGCTTTGGAATGGATAAAATTTCAAGCAAACCAACACCGATGAGTACTACTGTTCACTTAGAAAAAGATGATAACGGAAAAGATTTTGATGAAAAATTATACCGTAGCATGATTGGTTCCTTACTCTATTTGACGGCTAGTCGACCCGATATTATGATGAGTGTATGTCTTTGTGCTCAATTTCAAGCAAAACCAAAAGAATCTCATCTAAGAGCTGTTAAGCGTATTTTACGTTATCTATCTAGTACTAGAGATTATGGCTTGTTTTACCCTAAAGGATCATCGTTTGAACTAGTTTCATATAGTGATGCAGATTTCGGAGGATGTAGAACAGATCGTAAGAGTACTAGTGGAACTTGTCACTTTATTTGACAATCATTAGTTTCATGGTTTAGCAAAAAGCAAAATTCTGTTTCTTTATCTACTTGTGAAGCCGAATATATCTCAGCAGCTCTAGCATGTGCGCAAGTAATATACATGCAACAAACATTTACGGACTTCGGAAAAATTATCAATAAATCTCCAATATATTGTGATAACACGAGTGCAATAAATTTATCAAAAAACCATGTCAATCACTCACGGACTAAGCATATAGATATACGACATCATTTTCTACGAGACAATGTTGAAAAAGGAAATATCTCATTAGAATACGTAAATACCGAAAATCAAATAGCAGACATCTTTACAAAACCACTAAATGAACAAACTTTTATTAAACTCCGACGTGATTTAGGGATTTTCTCTCTTCATGATCTTCTTACTGAATAATTCCTGCTTCATCTAGCCTATATTTAGTCAAGTGTTTTTCTATCCACAAATTATAATCAGTAATTTATTCACCCTTTGTTTTTTAGATAGTTAGTTTCTCTATAAATAATTTTTTAACGTATATATAAACAGTTATACTTCAAGAAAAATTATATACACACAATTCATATTTTCCTCAACAAACAAAATATAGCCATGTCTTCTGATAACTCTTATATTTCCATCTCGATACCTACGCCGGATAGCTCGGTTGATACACCCCAGCGACTTCCTACACCCACACCAATTCATGAACCGACGCATAGGTGGTCCTCATATCATACGGGATTTACTCCCGATAGCAAGAAGACCAAAAGATCTCTGTTTGTATCTCCTAACACAAAAGAGAAAATTAATGAATTCATCATTATCAGAAACAACAGATAGATCTTCAACGAGAACTATATTTTGAGCAAAAAGTCACAGCACGTCGCCTAAGCTTTTTGGAACAAGTAGCGATAAAGTTTTGTTCGTCACGATAGAAAGATGTCCATGAACCACTCCAAAAACCTTGTAGTTCTTTAGATCCCTCATCTTCATATCGTACTCCTTCGGGTCCATCACCGAGACGCTGGCTCTCCAAGAACCCACGAACGTGGTAATATATGGTCTCCACTTAAACCATGGAGGGATAACAAGTCAGGAGATCGTACAACTCCATCGCCTTCTAAATAAATTATTTTTATTTTATTTTATTTGTGTGTATCTATGTTTGGTTGTTATTTTATACAAAATAAAACTACATCTTTTTATATATAAATTAGACAATCAAGAAATAAGCAAAACCATCAACTTCTAGGCTATTTTTAGAGAAATTGTCTAAAACAGACGTCTGGATAACAACCTCAGATGTCTGATACTCTGATACATGTCTATTTCTTTTCACTGTGCATATATCAGACGTCTGTTATATCTCCCAGACGTCTAAAAATTTGCTCTGTCTACTCGAAGTTAAAAATCATAAACTTTCAGACGTCTGGTATAACTGTCTGACTAAAATTTTTTTTGCACAATCGATCAAAACATACGTCTAACACATAAATGAGACGTATGACTTTATCTACTGTACCTAATCTAGGGAAAACTAGACGTCTAATTTGGATCCCAGACGTCTGAAATTCAATCGACTCTTTAAATTAACCCAGATAACGTCATTTTTTTACTTTCGTTTCAAATTTTGCATCTGCGACTTCATCAATTAACGATTTTTTCTCAAAAATTCAAGCTCATTTCACAATGCCTCCAAGAACTAAAAATCTCAAGACATCAAAACGCAAACAAGACCAACCAACAACATCTTCAAACCCCGAAGTCTGTTCAGATGATCAAATTGAAAGATGGATGAATAGAGCACCACATTCAATCAAAAGGTACGAAGATATACAAAAGAAAAAACTACACATGGGTCCTTTCTATAATCTACTTAAATTTCCAATGTACGATTTGGATGAAATGTGTGAAAATGCCGGTCTAGACACTTTAATTTCATTCACTCCTAATGACGTCCAAATCGATCAATTGGCAATATTTCTTTTCTACGCAAACTTAGATAGCACTTTAGTATGGAACACTGAAGACGAAGATAACTGGCTGTGGTCTAGCATGTATGGCAACACGATTAGACTTACTCCTGGCATAATCGGGAGAACCCTAGGATGTTCTGACACATGCGAAGATTTATACAACATACCCGATATGTGCTTCAAGCCAAGAGATAGTATAACACATCAGATTTGGGAAGATGAAATGCCAAAGTTTGCTTCTAAATTTTTACATCCAAAAGCACGACTTCTAACTCGAATGATAATCAACACTATTGTTCCATGTATGGGAAGCCATGAGCAAATAACTGAGTTGGAGCACAAAGCCTTATATGCTTTATTTAGTGGAACATGGGTTAATTGGGCCAAATTCACCTTCGACGAGCTCAAACAATTTTGGACTCGATCACGGCCATCAATTATTTACCCAACTTATATTATGAGACTTCTTCGTGCACATAACATTCCATCCTACCTATCAACCTTTGAAGAAATATCACCTAAATATGCTTCCAAGAAATTTTTCTCGCTTATGCACTTACCCGAAATTCCTCCAGAGTTTATCTCCTTTGAAGATTGGACGCACAATCATCAAGCAAGACAAGTTGAGCCTCCTCTTCAACCACACATTGAACCATCTCAAGAGGAGGAACAACATCGAGAAACAACTCCACATCCTCCTTCACCATTTGATTATCCAGGACAAGATGAAATTATGGAGACTCGAATGGATACAAATCCAAATGAAAGTGTTCGAGATCTCACCCTTCGAAATCAACATATACTATCTCAAAATCAAAAACTTTTGGCTAAGCGGATTGATAGCTTCGAAACATCATTTGCTACATGCCTAGCCATAGTTGAAGAATCTCTTTCGACTGTTTTATCGGTTCTCAAAGAAGTACTACAACGGGTTCATGGTCCAACACCGCCTTCTGAAGATTGGCCAACCCCAGTACCTTCTCCTCCCGCAAAACATTCCAAACTTTCTGAGGATGAACCTCTCAAGCAAGTTTTGACATCTCCTACAAAGACTAGCACTTCTGAAAAAGAAGAAACAAAGGAAGATGATCAAAATAAAGCTTCTCCAAAGGAGTCATAGATTTTAGGAATCATATATTTTAGGATTTTAGGTTTTCAACGTTTGTAAATTAACAAAATCTATGTATGCATTCACTTTCGAATTATTAATGAATTTTTTCTTTTTTCTTTGACGTTGGTTAAATTGTTTATAATTCTTTTTGATAATGCCGAAGGGGGAGAAATATAAGTATAATAATAAAACATTAAGAATAAGCACATATTCAGGGGGAAATTTATAAATTATATATAAGTACATCGTATAGTTGTCATCATCAAAAAGGGTGAGATTGTTAGGAAATCAAATCTACGGTTTCGATGACAACAACTATACAATGGAAAACGAATAATCATATATATTTCTATTTATAGGTATTTTCTAAAGAAACATCACTAGAGAGACAAGAACAAGGCTCGAAGAACGTATCAAAAAGTTACAAGTCAATAGAATCAGAAGAGAAATGACACAGACACAAGAAAAGCAACATGCACAAGTTCAGACGTTTGAGTGCACTAGCCAGACGTCTGATTGAATTCTCTGGTTTGCAAATCAGACAGAATCGGATGTCTGGTTATTATACTCAGACGTCTGAAAAGTAACCATATGCAAAAATATATAAAAGACAGACGTCTGAAACACTTTCCAGATGTCTAGTTTTGAACTCGGCTACTACCATTCAAAGTACAACTGTCACAATTGAAAAGACACCTTCGCTCCTCTTCACTGCAACTCTTCATCATCATCAGGAGCGACCATAGAACACTTTCTAATGGATGCAACTACTCAAGGAATCTCTCTACCACTATAAATAGCATCAAGAATCCAAGAGAAGAATCGACCTGACTTACTTGCGCTTTCTACTCTTATACTCTGATATATTCTTGATCTCTAGCAATCTATACTTCTACTCTACTCTTCCAAATATACAGTTCCTCATAGACAACAATCTCTAGATATATATTGGAAGCATTTGCACTATATAGTCAAAATCCGTGTAATAGAGAACACACAGTTGACAAAGAAACTCTGCTATTGTAAACCTGTTCCTCCGGGTGAAGTGAGGGTTATTCGATAAAAGGAAATTCCAAAGAGGAGCTTCGGGACTGGACGTAGGACGGGAGGTCCGAACCAGTATAAAATCTCTGGTGTGATTATTCTTGTTTACATACTTTAATATTGTTACAATATAGTTTAAATTAGTCGCATACTTGTCATTTGCATAATCGATCCACCCTACTATAGACTTTCACCTACGTCCAGTCTTGAAGCTCCCCTTCGGTATTTCCTTTAAACAAAATACCCTCACTTCGCCCGGAGGAATAGGCTAATACAAAAGTATCTTTGACAATCTTGTATTCCAAATAACACAGTTTTTGACTTATAGTACAAATCTTCCTATGATCTCATTTTGAGTATATGAATATGAATGCTTTGAGTTGTAGGAAGGGATTTAACCAAAATTCTATTTTGGTTATAGTAGATTGAGAGTATATAAACAATGTATATGCAAGAGAGTGTTTAGAAATCACGAGAGTAAAGAATAGATTAATTCAAGTTAGATAATATCTACTTCTCAATCAACGAGGTGTTTATAGATTTAAAAAGGTGCAGATGGAGAGTTGTTACTATTTGAGAAAGTTTATTCATTTTAATGGCTGTAACCTTTCATTGAAAGGTGATTTCCTTTAGTTTCAAAACAGAAGTGTCTATTCCAATTTGATAGTTTTAGCCCATGATAGATGTCTATGGTAAAATCCTCAGACGTCTGTGACTTGTTTAAATTTTAACCCGAGAATTGTCTCAGACGTCTGTGGTTTTATCACAGACATCTGTGATGTAAAAATAGTTTTCCACCTTAATTTTGATGTACATGAATTTGTATGTGCTCTTGTATGCATATATACTTAAGGAGACCTTAACAGTAATATATCTAGGACTCTTTTATAGTAGAATAACCTTAGTATGGTCAATGAATCTTCGTTTCTCTTTGAGTCTCAATATCTTCGAGCATGATGTCTTCTTGTAGCATATACTTGCAATCTTGATACGGTCTATATATGAATATGATTGTATTGTTGATATCATTGAAACAAAAATTAGAGGTTCTAACAATAATGTTTTATGAATATACTTATACCGTTGAGATAAGTATATGAATACATTTACCAAGTAGGGAAAGTATAGTGTTTTGTGAATATACTTATACCGTTGAGATAAGTATACAGATATTTTTCTAAGTCTTGAAAGGAGTATAAAGGGTTTGTGAGTATATCTTTGTAAAACTATTTTGAAGCAAGTATTTACAAAGTTATTTTAATTAATGAAAGGATTAATTAAAGAAGTTAATGATTGCTTATGTGCTTAACCAATGTTGGTTTCCATATGGAAATAAATCCCTGATTTGATTGTTGTTTTTATTTGATAGTTAAATAACCAACTATCAAATTTGGCCAGTATTAAACTACCGTTGTCGGTTTGAGGAGATCGGGATCAGATATATTATCTGAAAACCACTTTGATTCGGCATAAATGTTCGAATGGAAGACATCTTGATGATGGTTTCGAAAATGGAGTTCTTTGATGTACAAGAGCAACTTGCTAATAATCCTGAGGGTGATTCCAAAATGGATGTAGAAGTAGTGCCTTCGGTTTTGTTCAAACCCAGAACGAACTTGTATGAATGAATGTTGGCATTGCATTTCTGCTTGGAGGGCTGTGTTAGCATTCCAAGTGGAACCTCATCAATTGGGAATGACTAAAATAGGGGATATGCTTCAGGGCTATGTGGGTCGCTTCCATTAGGGTATTGTCATCACCCGATCTAGCTCGATATTTATTGATGCATTATGTATGCTAGTAGCTTGGGACGGTTGTTGGCTGATAATCGGGGTGATGAAATATTCGGTACTATCCAGTAAGGACTAGGCCGGTCCTGATTCCTAGGGGTCCATGTAAGGCCCTCGGTACATTTTATTTAGAGGTGTACTATGGCAGATGGTACCCTAGTAGCCTTATCATTGTATGGAAATCCTTTCTCCAATAAGTTCCTCGCGGACTTAGTTGTATACCTATTATGCTGGAATTTAATTAATGTAACATTTTTGGCTGTGATTCAATATTTATTTTAAACCCTAGACATTATTATAATATTAAAAGGTTTCTATGAAACGATTTGGTTATCGTAAGGTAAAAACCCATTCGTGTTTATGTGCGGTGTGTGTAGGATCGATTTCACCCTAGAAGGGGGTGAATAGGGTGATACTAATAATAACAAAAATTAATGGGGAAATAAATATAATAATTGCAGCACAGATAATAATAGTAGGATAATAAAAGCAAAAATAGAACAATACAGATTTACCCAACTTCGGCAAAACCCTGCCTACGTGTTGCCCCCAAGGTTTCTACTAGAAATTAAGTAGTCAGACGCTTACACACGTAAACTTGCGACACCTGCTAATGACTAACCTAACTCTACGCTCAAAACCCTACCACAACTCAGTCACTGAGTTGCGAATTCTCGAACTACACTACCGTAGTTCGTAATCTAGTCACACGACTAGAAAGTTACACAAGTTTAAATAAAATTACAAACTAAACTAAACAAAACAAAAAACAAAACCCTATTTAATATTTTAAGCCCACTATAAAATATATAAAGGCCGGCCCAATAAAAATATAAAGACGTCTCCCATTATTCTCTTTTACTTTACTTCGACCGACTTTCCTATTTGCTTTGTAATGTCTGCTTCATTCCTTTTCCAAAAACTAGGCCTTTGTTCGATTGAAGCTCCGATTCAAAAATTGATCGATTGAACTGTGTTTCTACTTCGAGTTGCTTCGTCAATCGATTTGCTGGCTTTGATTAATATGCGACTACTCCAATTCAGTCGAGTTCATTTTGTGCTCTGAGTTGCTATGTAAATTTTTCTCCTTTTAATTCTTGACTTTGATTCGAGTTATAAAATTGTTGATGATGTTAATGGGTATTTATAGGTATTGAATCCCTAAAATTACGTTCGTATATTTGTATTTGTATTTGAATTCTTCTCAAATTTCTCTTGTTCATCCGATCTTTGCTTGAGTGCTTGTGATGATTTGTTGACTTGTTCGTGTTGGCTTTGCTTGAATATTTTTTAGTCGGTTTCGTTCATTACTCCTTTGACTTCCGCTCTTTGAATTTTGAGATCATGTATTAGGTTGACGTGATTTTTGACTTTTAAATCAATATTCAACTCACTGACATGTTCAAATCGTATATGCATTGCTCCATTCATGACTCACGGCTTCTGACATTATTTGAACTGCTACTTGCACGGTTTTGTAAAACTATAAACTACTTCATCTGACCTTTGTTGACTGGTTCATTGAACTGATATATGTGTATATATATATGCATATATGTATATGTACTTCATGTTGTCTCTGGAGTAGTTCTTGTAATCTGGTTTCTTTATCTGATTACATTTTGTGGTGGCATATATATTTGTTGAACTTGTTGTTGCATATGTAATTGTACTCTAGTTCATCACTGTTTGATCTGAAGCTTGATCTATGTTGCATTTGAGTCTTGTTGTATGTTGTAGCTGATGTAGTATTCCACAATTTTAAATATGCACCATATGTTGAAATTGAGTATGTCTTTGGTCATTGCATTGCTTTGGTTCCATTAAGTTCACCATTATCCATGTTCATACTTGAGTTTGTCTCATTGAAGTCTGAATGCATTTGTGGTTGGGGTCTGGTCCTTTTGTAGAGTTTGTATCTAGTTGTTATGTATACATGTGTGCATACATGTCTATATATTCTTGTCTCATTTGAGCAGGTCGATGGTTCATGATGTAACTGAACTTTTCATTGTTTCATGCTATACTGCTTGTATTTGGTTGAGGCTTCATTGATTCATTGGAAATCTGGTTTTTTGGTTCACTTCTATGTTGAAATTTGAAGTGGTCTTGTATTTGAAACTGCCTTTGATCTAGTCTGTGCATGTGTGGGTTCATGTGGCTTTGTTCTGTTCTTGTATCATTGTAGAGTCTGCATTCATATTGATCTTATAGTCTAGGCATGCTACTTTGTACATGTCTCTCAAACCATGTTTATGTTCTCTGGCATCACTCTAAATCTGGTTGTCTTGATACATGCCATTGCTTTGCTTCTGGATGCTGTTGACCTTGTTTGTGTTCTTGTAGTCATGTTTATGCCTGAACATTTTACTGTGTTGATTTAGAGGCTTCATGTTGGTCTTGCTCATTGATCTGGTCTGGTGCACATATTCATGTATATACATGCATACATATGTGAGATGCATGTATATATGTATGTTGTATGGTTCCTGCTTTTGGTAATTTCTTTTTCCGAGTCTGCTCACTTTGTTCATATGCACTGAATCCATCTTCATGTTACATAGTGTGATCTGGTTGTGTACATTTGAGTCCATCTGGTGCGGTTCCTTTGTGTAGCCTTCATCTCATGCTTGTGCACTTGTTTGTACATTCCTTGTGCTTCACTTTGCTACATGTGGTGGTCTGGGTTCAAGTGTTGTTTTGACTTGAGTCTGGACTGGTTCTTGTTGGTTGAGTCCATTGCTCTATTGCTTTGAGTCATACTTGAGATAATTCACGTGCTCACTTGTCTTAAGTTACAACTAAACACATTCCTTTGGTCTGGTTTAATATTGAATCTAGTTTTATTCATATTCATGTGTACTGATGTCTCTTGGCTGAAATTCGAGATGCTGAGGCAGTGCACATGTGTACGTGTACACATGTGTATATGCAGGATCTAGTGCATTGGAAATTTTGTGACTTGTTTTCATATTGCACCTGAGTTGAATCCAGCCTCGGCTCCACCTTGTGCTCACCTGTCCCTGCAATTTTATCAAGTGTATATCGGTGTGCACGGCCTTGTGGCATGTACAGTGATACATTGTGCATGTTACAAGTTGTTCGTGTAAGATAAATTCAAAATAAATAAATGACGATCAACCCAAATAACTGAGGCAAATAACATTTTCAAAAACACATTTTATCGTACACTGCAAAATATTTCTTTTTCAATTTTACTGCGTTAGTGTTTATTTTGCAGGTAATTCAGATGCTGGATACAAACTGGAATAGAGTTGAAGAACAAATACGAGTGATATGTAGTGAGATGATAAATTGTAAATCGAAATTTGTGATGTAATCGAAATTGTATTGTAAAATGACAATGTGTAAATGTATAGTGAGAGCTTAAATTTGTACTATTCGAATTTGTAATAAAATATTTGTTTGAATAAAATATTTGTTTGAATATGAATTCTGTGTTATTTATTTTATTCAACAAATATTTATTTAATTATGTGAAAAATAAAATAGTACAATAACAAATACATTTAAACGAATATATATATATATGTTTATTATCATCGAAAAAAATCATATACTAGCATATTCTATAGTGTGGTCTTACGAGATACTTTTATTTTGAAAATTTTTATAACCTTAATATTTATTTAAGGTGTGTTTCTCATGCTGGTTTACCAGACTAATCCGGGTGTTATTTTCTAATAATGCTTGGGTTAGACCGAGCATATTTACAGATCAAGTTTGGATGCTTTGGAGCTTCAGGAGATGAGCTGGTGGCCTAAAGACGTATTCATGTATATGTTATTTTTTGCTACATTAGTTATTTAAATTTATTAGCATTTTTGAGGACATGCTATGATAATCGTTCAGGCTGATGATAGGTTAGTACTCTGATTGGTGTATATATTTTACAGTTTTTATTTTGTAAAGATCATTTTTTATATTATAGATTACTCGTTACGATGTGTGATTTTGTTCTGTCTTTTATTTTCTTTCACCCCAACAATCTGTCTTTCCGGCACTTGGATGCTCAGCACATGAATACCGTGGATGTATTAGTGTCGACTTTTGAGGGTCAAGAGGGCGAAACGTTACATGTGGTATTAGAGCTTAGGTTGAGTGAGTACCTAGGCCTTGGTCGGGTAAACTCAATAGAGAGAGGGTTAGTAATACCCTATAATGAGTAATTCATTAGAGATAAGGTCAGCAAACCCTAGAATGAGTTGAGTGTATGTATGAGTGTGTGTGTGTGTATATGAGAGCACGTGTTTATTAGTAATTATAAAATAAGTATAGTTATTAATGGAGTGTCTGTTTGTTAGGAAATGATAATATCTAATTATTATCATTTATTTTTTGATTAGTCATGCTCACCCAGTTAAGAGCATTGGCTATTGTTTGTTAATTGAGTAGTTATGTCCAACCAGTTTACGGGAATTGACTATTGTGGTTGATTATGAGCAGTTTATCCTTTTCACTGCATGGGCTGGGAAGATAGTAATTTATAGGAACATTAAAAACGAACACCTTGTGAATTTAGTTTCACAGTTTCACTATAAGGCATTCGGTGATAATGTTGGGTTAAAATTTAATTTTAATAAAACGGTTTATTTTAATTTAAACAAAGTAACATTTGTGAAATGATTTTATATAAGGAAGTGAAATTATATAAATATGATTTATAAAGGTAGTTTATAAATAAAAAGAATTTAAGCTGAGAATTTGAGAACTAAAATTTTGATGTCTTGGAAATTGTTTTCCAAAAATTTTGGAGAAGATAATAATGGTATCATTGGGAAATATTTTAAAAGGATTTTAAAGGAAATAGAAAGCATGGAACTCACTTCTCGCTGGAAAATAGTTCTGTTGATGATTGCAGCATCATTAAGACAACCCACCTCCTCGATCCTCGGAAATCGACAATAATACATCCTTGGTATTCACGTGCTGCAAATCCAAGTGCCGAAGAGGCAAATTATCATTGGTAAGAAAGAAAATAAAGACAGAACATAATCTCATACGAATGGAATAACATATATTATTTCAATATATAATCTTTACAGCGGAAATTTTTTAATATATTTATCAGAGTTAAACATGGACAATTATAAATATCCGTCCTTACAAATGCGGAATATAAAGATATACAAGTGTGGTGGAAACAAATAACAATCTTCAGAAGAATCTCCTAACTCCATGCTTCAGCTCCATCCAGATTTCTTCTAATTAACCTGACTCTGGGCTGCCCAGGAAAATTAGGACACCCAGAGTTTAAGGAAAGAAAAATAAACTCCGGGTCATTCATGGGACTGGTGTGAGAAACTCAAAATACGCGTTTTGAAAAGAAAAGGTATCTCATAAGACCACGCTGCACATAAACACGGAACGGGTTTTTACCTTAAGATAACCAAAAGATTTTCTACGCAAAAATCTAGGAATATTATTTTTTAGGACATTCTTTGAAAACACTTTTCAAGTAAATATATTCAAATAGCCGAAATTCCTACATTGGTTAGATGGCATAATAGGTTTACAATCAAATCCGAAGGCACTATTAGAGAACGGATTTCCATACAATGGCAGGAAAGGGACTACCTTCTGTACAGTACATATCTAGAGGAATGTAGCAAGGATACACAAACAATCCTCCACATCTGGCAAGACCAGCCTATCCCTATTTAGCACTCATACATGGCCTGGATAGAAACCGAATATGACATCACCCCGGTCGTTACCTGTAACGACCTAGAATTTTAGTCTTTTGAATTTGGAATATTAAATTGATTTCAAATATTAAAAGGTTAATTTTATAAGTTGAATAACTTGAGTTTCAAATATAACGATTTATTCGATAGTTTAATTGTTGAATTTAATATTTGTAATTGTTAAATAAATTGAATCTTAGGTTTTAAGTTGGATAAAAATGATTTCAAAACTTATTCAAATTCTATTTAATAAGAATGAAGATAATAAAACTTTTAATATAAAATTAAAAGTGATTAATTTGGTTTTTATAATAATTCATTTTAATTAACGAGTAAAAATGGCCTTCCGGGGCATTGTCTTGGATTTTGACGAAACTAGTGTCATTGGATCGGTAATAGTGAGTTATTGTATGTCGACGATTTTCGTGATGATGATCGAACGTATCGTTTGGTCGTGTGAAATCGAAACGCGTTGAAATTAATACGGGAAATTTAATATAATAACTGGGTTTAAAAAAGCTATCTTCTGCATATGATCGAATTAGGCCTCGAGACTAGTTCCAGTGTGTTCGGAATAGGGGTATTACATTTTGAACACCAGGCAGCATGCCTCGTTTGGAGTTGATATTTTTTTCGAACGGTTGAGCTAATTATTTTAAATAAAATAATATATATAATATTTTATAACCATCTTCTCATACCATACCCACCTTACAGCATGTTCTATACCAGGGCATGCTCACACAATCCGATCCCTCTATATTTAAGCGCGTGAACCAGAAAAAAAGTTTGACCTTTTTAAGTTATATACAACCTAATCCAACGGCTCTCATCCATCGAAGCCACTCGAGGCGGTTTCAAGTCACGGCGTCAACTAACGAAATGTGCATGAGGCAATGGCGAAGACATTCAATGGCCGGATCGTGTTAATCTGAGGCATCGCGAGGGCAGTTTGGATACGACCGTAGCATCGTTTTTAGGATCGTGGAGGATCTATGATCGACGAGGAGTCGCGTCCTTGGGCTCGTAGGAACCGAGTTGATGCAAGCTTTCGAACGATGGTGGTCTGGGGTTGCTAGGTGATGCGTGGGTAGTGCAGTCGAGGGTCAAAGGGAGACTGTTGAACTTCGGGTTCGACAAACTTGTTCTCGAGTTTGAGGCTGAGGCGGAGGACGAGGCGAGTTGGAGGTGGTTCGTGGTGAGGGGGCCGTCTAGGGTGGTTCGACGATGAACTCCAGTGACGTAGAGGCTGAGCATGGCAAATAAAGAGGGACCTGGTTTTGTGGAGACGAGAGAGGGAAGGGGATGTGATTTACAAATTGGAGGTAACTAATTTGATATAAAGATTGCAATTAGAGATTTAAATTTATTATATTTAAAATCATTTGATTTAAAAATTGCATAACTCTCTCATACAAGGGCCAATCGAGGCGCTGATTTTTGTTGTTCTTGTAGCGACGTAAGCTTTGCGATGGAATTGGTTCGGATGAAATTGGAGACCGTTGAAATTTGGGCTAAAATCGGACGTCGTTTAATTTTAGTTCCAAACCGGAACGCCTCGACGACAACGGAAAATTTCGGTGAGTTAAACTCACCTTTTTGGTTAACTAGTATGATATATAGTTAATAAAAACTGTTGAATGATTGTTTGGAGGATTTACTCTATTTATTAGTTGGTTTGGATATATTCCCGCTCCTGGAGCGGATGAGACCCTATTACATTCTCGTGTAAGAGTGGATGACCTTTTGTATACGAATCTCACCTTAAAGTGGTAAATTTATATTTTATGGTTATATAACGTTTGTGATGCAAGGGGAAACCGGTTGGAGGGATCGAACGGGATTCCTTGCTATTGTTGAATCGTTTCGATAATATTCCTTTTATATGGATTACTGAATAATGAACATGATTGTGGACACTATGGTTATAACATTGTTCTATGTTTAAAAACAAAAAACTAGTGATTTTAAAAAATCAATATCAATATTGGTTAAGCGTTTGGCGGCTATTGAAATTAGTATTTTGAAATACTATAAATTTCCAATTGAATTGAAATTGGGTTTAAGACAGGAAATGATTTTAAATCCGAAAATGGGTTTCAGAAATATATTGTTTTTTTAAAAGATGATTTATTTATATTAATATTGTTTTAAAGTATTTAGTTATATTGATATTGTTTTAAAATTATTTAATTACGTTAATATTGTTTTAAAATTATTTAATTATATTAATATTATTTTAAAGTTATTTAATTATAGTAATATTATTTTAAGGTTATTTAATTATATTAGTATTGTTTTAAATTTATTTGTTTATAGCTAATATTGTTTTAAAGAATTTATCAAAATGTTAATAATTTGAAAGGTTAATTATTTCAAGAATAATTATGGTTTGAAATTAATAATAAGAATTTATTAACAAGGTTTTGAAAATAAATTATTATTATTTATAAAAAGGGTAAAGATTAATTATTATTGTTTTGAAATGATTAATTATTGCTTTAAGATGTTTTAAGATAGATAATTATTATTTATTTATTTATAATGTTGTTTTAAATAATTATTTTATATGAGAACTGTTTTGAAGTAAAGACATTTATTTATGTATAAATGTTTTTCGAGATTCATAAATAGAGTTGTGAGACTTTGATTTTATAATGGAGTTTTAAATGGTTTGAAGACTTAAGGAATGATTATTTACAAGGTGGAAGAGTTTTATAAATGGTTAGATATTTGCAAAACGAGTTTAAGAAACGAGTTCATAGATTTGTAAGAGGATGTTTAAATGGTAACTTGCTATGTGACAAGTGTTTAGTCGATGTACTTGTTTTGTTAAAAGGTGTTTTGGGATAATAAATGGTTTATGGACTATAAAGGATTCATAAATGATTTTAGAAAATGTATAAAAAGAATTTCTAGGTGATTGAATTTATAAAATAGTTTATAAATGATTTTCAGATATTATAAGATTGTTTATAAATGGTTTTAGGGAATTTTAAGGAATTTAAATGATTTTTGTATTGAATAAATAGAAAATCTTTCTTAGTTTTATGAATATACTTATACCGTTGAGATAAGTATATAAATATTTTCTAAGTATTGATATATAGGGATTTGCAAGTATATCTTGTAATGGTATTTATATCAAGTAATTTACAAAGTGATTTTTAATGAATGAAAGATTTATTATAAGAGGCTAGTGATTGCTTATGTGCTTAACCAATGTTGGTTTTCTTTATGAAATAAACCCATGACTGAATGTTTGTTATTTGATAGTTAAATAACCACCTATCAAAATTAGACCCAAACGTAACTTTGGAAATATCTAGGAGAAACACGTGAGTTATATGCAACAATCATCTTCAATAATGTTGTACTGTGCCTATAAATCTCGTTTCGTTCTCCTAGGACAATGATAAGGAAATCCGTCCACTAACGGTTAGGAGGTGATCTCTGATCCTGTTTATTTCCTAAAGAACCGGGATTGAGATTACCGGGAATTATCAAAAAGTTGTTTCGAAGAGACCGGGATCAGATAGGTTATCCAAAAACCACTTTGATCCAACTTAAGCGTTTCGAAGTGAAGACATCTTGAAGATGGAGCTCTCAAGTGTTTCGTTCAGTCCCGGAATGAACTTGCATGGATGAATGTTGATAGTGCATTGTTTTCTGGAGGGATGTGTTAGCATTCCAAGTGGGAAATTCTATAAAAAGGTAAAACGTAGCCTCGAACCTCATCAACCGAGAAATGACAAAAATCGGGCATGCAGCAAGGCCAAGTGGGTCGCTCCCAAGTAGGGTATGGTCATTCCAAATCTAGATCGGTTATTTTCTCTCATTTGTATGCTTTAGGGCCCATTAATGGAGGGATGATCATATTCGGTACTACTAGTCAAGTGGTAGGCCACTCCTGTGTGGTAGGGGTACTAGATGTTCCCGTCGGACCTCGGTTCATTTATCTAGAGATGTACCTTCGGAAGGTAGTTCCTTACCTTGTCATAGTATGGAATCCATTTTCCAATACGAGCCTTTATGGTTTTAGTTGTATACTTATTATGCTTGAATTTAATTAATGTAACAGTTTCGGCTATGATTAATAAGTATTTGCATCTAGACACTATTATAATATCAGAGAATTTCATATGAAATGGTTTTGGTTATCGTAAGGTAAAAACCCGTTCGTGTTTATGTGCGGCGTGGTCTTACGAGATACTCTTGATTTTCAAAGGTTTTTCTATAACCTCCAAATTAAGTTGGATGTGTTTTCTCATGTTGGTGTCCAGACTGACTAGGGTCTTATTTTATTATAATTCTCGAGTCAGACCAAGCATATTACAGATTAGTTTACATGCATTGGAGCTTCGGGAGAAGAATTGGAGGCCCGGAGACGTATTTATGTAGATGGTTATTTTTGTGCTGTATTTGTTGTATTTATCAACAATTGTGAGGACAGGTTGTTATAACTATCCAGGTTGAAATAGGTTACTATACCCTGACTGATGTCTGCATATACATATATTACGATTTGACTTTTGTGCAAAAATTTGTTGTATATTATATATTATTCTTTCCACTGTGAGATTTTGTGTTGTTTAGTTTTCTACTTATCTTCTTCCTTCTTTCTTCTTCCCTAACAATCGGGTTTTTCGACATTCGATTTCTCTACATGTAATACGGTGGACGTATTAGTATCAATTTTCGAGGGTATAAAATCCCAGTCGTTACATTACCGACCTATCTTAGAGCTCTCTTAGCATACACAACATACCCATATATAGAGGGTAATCTAGAATGGTGATGACCATACCCTAATAGTTGCAAACCACATAGCCTTATGACATACCCTGTTTAAGCCATTATCGGGTGATGAGGCCTGAGGTAATGATTACCTTTCACATAGCACATTCCACTTTGAATGCCACATCAT
The DNA here is from genome assembly GCA_030737815.1 of Allium fistulosum. Lineage (NCBI taxonomy): Eukaryota > Viridiplantae > Streptophyta > Magnoliopsida > Asparagales > Amaryllidaceae > Allium > Allium fistulosum. The sequence goes on from CM060902.1 coordinate 1,220,554,020, forward strand.
CATTCCTTGATCGCAAAACTAATTTCTACAAACGTATAACTCTTAAGCTCGTACGTCTCAGGAAGGGTGCTAAGCTAAGAGAAGTTGCCTTCTCCGCCACTAAACAGATGATACGTTCATAGAGATCAATTTATGTAATTAGAAATGCTATGTTAGACATTCGTCCATGCAAGTTGTCCAAGAACGGGACAAACTGAAGGCACTCTCCTACCACATCCTATTGGGAATTACCCCTAGGATTAGTAGCGAGGAGCCATGCATTGAAGATCTCAAATGAAGAACTACTGCCACATAATATGATATGGGAAATTTCCTCCGAGAGACAATGACAAGCAGCACTACATTCCATCTTCCAAATCTTTTCCTTGTCTTCACTTCGAATACGTAAATTGGTTCGAAGTGGTCTTCAGATAGGAATCGCCTAAATCCGACCTCGGTTCGTTCGAACCAATCATTGATAAAAAGATATTAAGTAAATAAGGAATTATTCTTTTGATTTATTATTTCCTTTTTATCAAAAATATCTTCGAGAGATATATATCTTTTAAAACATTCCTTTCTGGCATATACGGAATCATTAAACCTCATTTATCAAATCCTTTGATTACTTAGAACCCTTTTAAATCTTAGAATAATTCTAACTCATTTCATCTTTCACTTAGGAAAATATTTCCAAATCATTTCATTTAAATCTTAACAAGATTCCTTAATTCAAAACTCAAAATTTTGATTGAGTTAAAACCATGTTATCTAGGATGTTAATCCAAAACATGTAAATATTAAGTGAGCAGAATCTATAGAAATCATCTAATTCTTCTCAATATCAATTCTTGTATTCAACAAGTACTATGGGCGAAATAACAGCGAAATCATCTTTTAAATTCCATGAATAATACAAGTTCCCTCTTCGGGCTTTAACACAAAGTATAAGAAGATTATCTCCAAAAAATCCAAGTTGTTTAAATTTGGAAAACTTAATCTTTTATACTTAACTCATTTCCGAGAGTTCGACCTTATCTATCCTCGACCAGGAGAGGCCAGGTGAGCCAGGGCACGGTTGCTCCTAAACATCTCCTTAGTTTAAGCACCTCACCTAGATCTCATAAGTAGAAAAATCCAGTCTACTCACCAACTTTAGAGCCAAGATTAAATCACTTAATTTTTTGATAGCTTTTCTTCAAATCATCTATTTAAACATTTTTAGATAAATTATAAAACTTCCAAATCATCATTAAAACACTTAATTATTTATTTGAAAACAGTTATAAAAGATTTGGAAAAGAGTCATTAAGTTTAAAACCATATTTCAAGAGTTATAGAAAACTGCTACGAATGGTGCTTTTTAAGCTATATTGATCAAAACGATTTTTCTATCATTTGAAAATTCATTTTATAACTCAAATCGCTTTTAAAACATTTTAAAAGATTTTTAGAATTTAGTTCATATTTTTAAACAATTTTAAAATATCATTTTTAACGAAATCCCTTTATGGATTCCGAACTACAAAGCCACGACTTTTCCAAAAACTTATTTTACTCATATTTCAAAATCTACTTATCGAAATCTCGATTTCCTTTCTAATTTGTTTGAAAACTATGGATATTATAGTTAAGAAAATTCTCGTATCGAAGAATTCCGAGCTATATTCCATTCTATATGTCCGTTTGACTTTTACGGCACAAAATCGCGAACTAACGTTACATGACGCGCCTATTTTTGACTCAATTTTCAATATTCATTTAAACTTTTCCAAAACACTTTTAAATGTTTATAAAACATCTCTAAATCATATTAAACCATTTTTAAGAGGTTTAAACATTCCATATACATCATTTCATTCAATAAAGGAAAGTGGTTTCCTTTGTGCTTATCGACGTGTATTAACGTGACTTGCATATATATATATATATATATATTCAACAACCATATTAAACAACCATAATTAAAAATCATTCCAAACATATATGTCATCCAATAGTATATATATCTATTGTTTAGGAGTTTCTTACCTTGGGTTAAACGATTAACCTAAAAATGGCTGTAGCTTCGCTAAATCGAATTCTAAGCTTACGGTCACTTGGATTATTGCTCCTAGATGGCTCGGCCTTGACCCTTGGATGCTTGGGTGCTCACGGCCATGACTTGGGGAGGAGGGAGGGCTCATCCTTGCTTTGGAAAGTGGTGGCCATGGGTAAAGAAGAGATAGAGGAGGAGTTTTGCCTTGGTTTGAAGTGGATTTGGTAATATATGTATATTATACGAATTTAATTTCCTTTTGAATAAATTTTCTCCATAACTTTGTTAACATGAGAAGCCATTAGAATAGTTTGAAAAAGGAGGAAGAAGAGATGAAAATTATGTGAAAAATGTAAAGAAAGGGTGGGGTATTTATAGGATTTTTAGAAACCAAAATATCATAATATGAATGTACGGAATTACGCTTGCCATCCACTCCTAGACCCCCCTACACGCACGGCATCCCCCCCCCATATGGTGGATGATGTGGAGGTGATGGTGGTGATGATGGTGGTGTAAGGTGAGTTGATGTGAGAAGATGTTTGCTTTTTTATACTTAGATATTTTTCTATATTTACCATATGTAAATACATTTCTACTTTTCTACCATTGTTATATGTATATGTATATGTTAATATATGTGTGTGCATGTCACAAAGATGTACAAGTCATATAAACAACGTTGTATAACTTATATACGTCAAACTGTTGAAAATCGGAAAACCGATTTCTGGTCACATTTTCACTTATACTTTAAATTACATATAGATGTAAAAAAAATTGAAAATAACTTTCTACTCATTATAAATTAATTAAAATGATCACATTTGAATTATAAAACCATATAAATTAATATTAATAATTATTTACAAAAATTGCTATCATACCGATATAGTGATATCGATTTTTCCTTATATTTTCAAATCAAGTATATATTTTATAAAACTATTATAAACGATTTATTATCACTTTATAACTATTTAAAACGAATTATCATCCTTTTAAAATAATTATCTGAATAATTAAAATAATTATTAAATCATTAAATCTCAATTTTAAATTCATAAATCTATATTTAAAGATAACAACATCACTGATGATGTCAAAGCACATTTTTTTTAAAATAAAATAATTGATTTTATTTCATATTCTCACTCAATTATAAAAATAAGTGTATGTATCCAGCTCCATGAGCGACATTTTATGATTATAGAGCTATTTATCGATAAAACAGTTTTCGATCATTTTATCGGTTTAAATCCCGAGGAAAATATTTTTGTAAATATCTATTCAAAATAAGATTACTATTATTTATTATCACTCAAAATAATATTATTTGTATTATCAACTTTTTATTTGAAATTTTTTAAAAATAAATATAACTTATCAGAGTAATAAATTTACTGGCCATTACAGACTTTCCTCCTTAAAAGAATTTCGTCCCTGAAATTACCCAAAACAAAAACCCAAAGGTTTTGCCCAAAATATTTATTATTAAACTTTCACCCGTACGATGTACATTGATCATCCGTACACAATGTCTGATTCGATCTTCTATTCGACTTCACAACTTTACTTCCGAACTAGTATTGATCCCTCGATCATCTAGTGCGGACTCCGATCAGGCTTTCCAATCAAAACTTTATTTTTTTCTTGCATAGTTTTCAACTATGATGGAAAACTTAAGCATCTAACCAAAAACCCTCATCAATGTTCATCGTCAAGAATCAAGTGATAAATTGTTTTTCGGATCGGTGTAAACACCTTAAAGCTCTGTACTCGAATCTTAGATTAAATCATGTGACGAAATAATCCACATACTTCATATGAATTTAATAATCTTTCAAATAATTTAATGAAAATATTACATAAAACTTTCATTCTTTATTCAAACTTTTACAAAGATACTTCTTTATACATAACCATTTTACTTCCAATCATTTCTACTTAGAAACACATTTCTTTTCAAAAGATAAATATATTTTTATTATAACACATTTCTAGACATATCTTAATGGTTTCTGAAAAACTCATTTCCAAAATAATTCACTAAAATGATAAATTACCATAAACTTCCTTTATTAGTCAAAACTTTATGTTTCTTTAATACATATATTGTAATTTCTCTTTTCTTTGATTTTCTCTGGAATATTTGTTGAAATATTCCGCTTTCAAGTCTTTTAATCATTTCATAATATCATTTCCTCTTATAAAATAAAATCCTTCATTTAAATTTTCTTACTCCTTTCCTCAAGATTCTCATTTAAAGATTTATATAAATGCGAAGTTGAAACAAAATACCACATTATATATTTTCATACTTTTACATTCATCATTTCAATTTAAACTTGGGTTAAGACCCCCCAACACTGATACGGTAAAAAATACTGATCATAAAAACATTTCACCTTCAGCCCCCTACTATATATAGATTAGACAAAAAAAGCTACCCTTTATTACCGTACTCAACATTTCCCTCATTCCTCTGAATCTAAAACCGATGGCGTGCTCTAGTGTCCCCAATCTATAAAAATTTCCCCAATTCCATCTTCATTGCTTTCATGTTCATCATCGGCCTCATTGCCATCTTCATTCGGTTGCATTTCACCCTCAACATAGGGTAGCCATGGTTGTGTAATATCCCGGAAATTTTAACAATATCAATTTAATAATCTGTTAAATAATTAAATTGATATGGATAATCTTTGATAATAAGATTTGAATTTAATTTAATAATCTGATTAAATTAGTATTTAATTGATGATTTTATCTTTTAAAAGTTAATAAGATATTTTCTATTTGAATATATATATTTATTTGTATATGTTGTAAATAGAAGCTTTGGTAAATTGGAAATTTATATTTAATTTAATCTGGACTTTTCAAAGTTATTTAAATAAATAACATTTTAGTTTTAAATATACTTTAGATAAATCTTTTAATTGGTTAAGATATATTTTACTTAAGTTTAAATAAATAAGAAAGGGCTTTTTATTTACTTTTAAAATAAATAGAAATATGAGTAATTACTTAAAAGACAAGTGTCATTTATCTAAAGCCTTTGTAAAACATGTGTAATTTAAGTAACAAATGTATAGGACAAGTGTCCTTAATTATTTTCATTTTCTTTTATTTTATAAAATCATAAATATACATGTATATTAACATTTGCATTTCTTCATTTCCCATTCTTTTCTAATCTTCATTTTTTCAAAAGCCAAGAGAAAAACAAATCAGATCTTTCCTCTAATTAAAATCTGAAACAAATCAGAGAATCAAATACCTCAATCCAATAACAAAAGCCTGAAAATCAATACCACTTCTCAAAGTTTTCCTCTAATCTAAAATCAAAAACCTGATTTTCATATTCCTCAAACCAGAGATTATCAACATCAAATCTCTGTAAACCATTTTCCCAAATCTAAATCAAGAATCAGCCTGCAACCTTCATTTTCTCAAATCTGTCTGCCTGCAAATCATTTTTTCAAAAGGGAACAAATCTGCATTCTCTTCATCTGGAAGCCTGCAGTTGTTCTTCAAGACTGTCTGTAACCAAGCTTCAGTAGCATGCAAAGCTTCTGGGGATTTAAAGCATTTCAGTTTCAAGTTTTAAAAGATCAAATCATTTTCCAGTCTTAAGCAAAACAGTTTCACAAGCTATTTCAAAGATAATTTGCCTCTGTTTATATAAATCTGGTGAGTAACATTCTTACTTAAATTAACTTAAGTAATTATGATGCATGTTTAATTCTGTGATAAATAGTGTTTGGATGTGAATGTTTGTAGATGATTTTGAATATACATGAATGTATATAGGTGTGCATGTATGATATTGTTCTCTGTTCTGTTTGTTGCCCAGACTTAAGAAATTCTTTTAAAAATCTCTTACCTCTGTATCTAGTTTTTGTAAGGACATAATTTACAAACAAAATATGATTGATTTGTAATAAACTAAAGTTTAAAAGTTTTAATTAAGTCAAAACTTTAACCTGAGTGCCTCTGTAAATTAAAATAACAGTGCATGTTATAAAATGTAAAAATTCGAACTGGGTAATTAATAGATTCAGGATTATATATGGAATAGATAGGCTATAACATGATTTTTAACATTAATATCATAGTTTTTAGACTAGTAGTAAAAGAGCAGTTCTGGTTTAAGTCAGAAATGAAATTTTGGTGATTTTGATTATCTCAATGGAACTGGGATGTTGAATTTTTCAATGATGGTAGTGGGATGATCATGGATGATAGGAAAATTGTCAGGAGAATTTTTAAGGAAGTAAGGAAGAAATGATTTAGGTTTGAAATTTTTAAACCTAGTTTTACTGGGTTAGGGGAAGATGATCGAAATGGGATCTGTGGTCGATCGAGTTGAACGGGAATTTGGCAGATGGAAGTTTGGTCGTGGATGAAAGTATGGCCGAAGTTGCTAGATGTCAGATGATCGGAGGTTGGCGAACGAGCGATGTTGCCAGGTTTGGTCAGTGGTGATGGTTTCTTGTTCCAGGGTGGATGAATGCTCGAATTTGAATTCGAGTAGGAATCGAAGAAGTGATTGTCGTATTCTGGTTCGTGAGTGATAGTCGAGATGATGGAGTCGTCGTCGATGACCGGAGTTGCCGTAGGTGACCGTGCACGTGCACGAGATCGAAGATTGTATCTGGGTGAAGTCTGTTTCACTGGAGAAGACGAATGCAAGTTTTTCTCGGGTTTGTTCGTGGGAGTCTCGGGAATTTTGATGTGCGACTCGAAGTAGTTGGAGCTGGAAGGTTGGACTCAAGTGGCAGGAAGGACTCGAGATTTTTGAGGGTTTTTACGGGGAAGACTCGGGTAATTTTGGGTTACGACTCGAAGTGATTTAGAAGTGGGCTCGAGAATTTTAGTGTTGTCAGGTTTTATACCTGTCTGTTTTGAAATTTAAATTTAAATTAAATTTTGAAGTAATATTAAGCAGTAAATCAAAGTTTGATATATGAAGACAAGTTTAGTTTTAAATTTTAGTATTAGATAAATAAGTTTTATAAATTCAAATGTTTTAATAAGTTTAAATGTTTGTTATATTTAAATGTTTGAATTTTAAAAGATTGATTTAAACTCTTTTAGAAATTCTTTTATAAGATGAGTAATTCTTTAACATGAAAAATAAAAGAGTTTTATAAATGTTGTTTAAAATGTTGTTAAAAATAATTTGTATTCATTTTAAATCTTTAAATTTAAAATGAAAATTTGAAGATAAAATTTAAGTAAATTGATTTAAAAATACTTTGTAAAGGATAATTTGATTATTAATAAGAACAAAGTTATCTTAAAGTAATTAGTTGAATAAATGATTTTATTAATAGAAGTAATTTGAGTTAATTACTTTGAAAAAATTAATCAAGGGATTAATTAAAGAATTAATTAAGGAGTAATTAATTTAGTTAATGAAAGTAATTAAGGGTAATTAATTACTGATTGAAGATTAATCAAAGGTGATTAATAAATGTTGTTTAATTAAAGGTTAATTACTTAATGTAATTAATTTAATTAAGTAATTAATAATTAAGTTGTAATTAAGGATCATTAATTAATATAATTAATGATGTAATTAAGATTGGTTAATTAAGTAATAATTAATAAATGAAGTAATTAATCAATGTAATTAATTAAGGATTAATGTAATTAATTATAGTTGATTAAGTTAATTAATTTTAGTTAATTAATTTTAGTTAATTAATTAATAAAGTAATTAAAGGTTAATTACTATAAGTGGTTAAGGATAATTAATTTGAGAAATTAATTGAGGATAAATTACTTGGATGTAATTAAAAGATAATTAATCAAGATGATTAATTAAAATGAATTATTTAAGGATAATTAATTAATTTGTAATGGTTAAGTAAGAAGGATTTATAAAATGAAGTAATTAATTTAATTCAATTTAAATTAAGATGATATAAATCATTACTTATGAATGGGTGATAGTATTGAAGTAATTAAATAATAGTTAATGAGGTCATTAACTATGGGTTATTAAATAATTAATTAATAGGATTAATTTAATAGTTAATTAGATTAATTAATTTAAAGATAATCAATTATAGAATTTGTTTAAATGTAATTACTTATTGGAAGTAATTAAGAATTAATTACTTATTGTAATTAATTGAAGTTAATTTGATTTAGTTAAATTAATTAATTAAGTTTAATTAATTTAGAATAATCAAGAGATGATTTGATAATAATTACTTAATGTAATTATTAAGGTAAGTTTATTTAGAGAAGTAAATAATAAGATAATTACTGGAAGAAATTAGTTGAATAAATGATTTTATTAATAGAAGTAATTTGAGTTAATTACTTTGAATAATTAATCAAGGGATTAATTAAGAAATTAATTAAGGAGTAATTAATTTAGTTAATGAAAGTAATTAAGGGTAATTAATTACTGATTGAAGATTAATCAAGGGTGATTAATAAATGTTGTTTACTTAAAGTTTAATTACTTAATGTAATTAATTTAATTAAGTAATTAATAATTAAGTTGTAATTAAGGATCATTAATTAATATAATTAATGATGTAATTAAGATTGGTTAATTAAGTAATAATTAATAAATGAAGTAATTAATCAATGTAATTAATTAAAGATTAATGTAATTAATTATAGTTGATTAAGTTAATTAATTTTAGTAAATTAATTAATGATGTAATTAAAGGTTAATTACAATAAGTGGTTAAGGATAATTAATTTAAGTAATTAATTGAGAATAAATTACTTGGATGTAATTAAAAGATAATTAATCAAAGATGATTAATTAAAATGAATTATTAGAGGATAATTTATTAATTAATTGTAATTAATTAATGGTTAAGTAAGAAGGATTTATAAAATAAAGTAATTAATTTAATTCACTTTAAATTAATTAGAGATGATATAAATCATTACTTATGAATGGGTGATAGTATTGAATACTTGGCATTGATTGATATCTCTGATGAGATATATGCTGTATGATATGGATGTTAGTTGAATTGTATGGACTATCTGATAATGTTGATTATCTGTTGTGAATTATCTTTCTTTGTGTATAAAGATAACGAATTGATTTGTTTTAACCTTTAAAACAACTTGGCCTTAAAAGATACGTTTTGGATTTCGATGAGACCGGGATCGGGTTTCCGTATACCAGATTTCCAGGTCTGGAGACCCGAATACCACATCGATCCAAATTAACGATAGGTCGTGAATCAAGTGAAGATGAAGATTCAGAGTGCAAGGGTTATTGTCGTTAACTCTGAGGGTGATTCCAAAACGAGTGTAACGAGATAATGCCTTCGGTTTCGTTCGAACCCGGAACGAACTTGTATGGATTGAATGCTTTCAGAACATCGTCAGGTGGACGATGAGCATTCTAAGATAGATGTGTTCTTTTTAAAGGTAATCGTGACCTCAAGCCTCACAAACCGGGAATGGCTAAAACAGGGGAGGTGCAGCAAGGTTAGTGGGTAGCACCCAAGTAGGACAAGGTTACCTCTGTCTAGATGTCCCTTTCTATTTTCGACTTAGTGGTGCGGTTGCTGATCCCAACCGTGAGGTATCTTGTGCGGGAATTATCCAGTAAGGGATGTTCCGACCTTGTGTTGCAGGGGATTGGGAGTGATCCTCGGTACGGTGATCTAGGCCACGTACTGTGACGGGCGGTACCCCGGTTGCCCTGTCATTGTATGGAATCCAATTTCCAATAAGTGATAACGGACTTGATAGTATAACCCACTTTGTTGGCTAGTATGCTGGAATTTAATAATGTAACAATTTCAGCTATTTCATATTTATTTGAAAACCCTAGACCCTATTATAATACAATCGAATTTCCTATCAAATGTTTTGGTTAGCGTAAGGTAAAAACTTACCCATGTTTATTTGTGGGGAGTCTTACGTGATACCTTTTCTTTCAAAAAGGTTTTGAAGTTAAACAAGTTTAACCTGTTACTCACACCAGACCCATGTCTGACCCAAGTTGTTTATTTCTGTTTTATAAACTCTTGGGTACTCAAATTTTTACGAGTAGCCAAGGGATTCAGGTTAGCCTTGACGAATTGTGGAGGAGCAATGGAGTAGGAGGCTTCAGCGTTGTAGATATAGATAGTAGTTTCCGCTGTGTTGATCTTTGTTTAGATCTTTGTTTTGTATTGAGATGTAATAACTAGACAGATGTTTATAACTGTCTAGTATATGATGTGAATCTGTGTAACTCTGATAAGTGTTGTATATGATACTATGTAATATTTATGTGATATAATATATTTTGTTCGTTTCCGCTGTGAGTATTTGTGTTTGTTTCTTTTCTCTTCTTCTCTTTTCTACTTCTCACCCCTTTCTTTCTTACTGTCGATGCGATTTTCCGGGAGTGGAAAGTCGGGTCGTCACAGGTTGGTTCCATGGAACATGTCTGTGGTGACCCTCACTCTAAAACACAGATTTTTTTTAAAGCATACAAAAGGAAATCACCACTAAACCCCATTTCTTCTATATTTGAATATTAAATAATTTCCAAATATTTTTCCCAAGACCCTGGATTTACCAATATAATCATATCGGTGCACAAAACATATTAAGACAATTACATATTTGATGATATATAATTGTTTCCCTTTTGCCTTTCAGAGCTATCAAATTTGCAAAGAGAATTTGAATCAAACAGGCAACAAAATACCATATATGTTGTCAACATAATCATTTATTTCCTCCCTAATTTTGTTCTATTGCCAAAGATAGATTTTAGTAACTATAATACTTATATGTATAATATTGCAATGCACAGTGCATTTTTCCATGGTTTCTAGACTTCCTGCCTAAATAAGTCTATTAACACTAAAATGGCATTTAATTGTTCTTATGATAGTTATCAAGTACTTGTATGAAATCACTTCAAAAAAAAAATTATACTTGCAGGCATGAACATTGGAACTAATTCCTATTTACCATTTCAGGTTGAACAATTAAAGCCATGCTGCATTTTTAAGTTTAATATGGTGCAGACTTGAGTACTTGGTGTTTTATTGAAAATACTTGGGGTCATTTGAGTGTTGCTTGGAGTTGGAAACATTTACACTTCATGAGTTGAAATAAAATGGTTCCAGGCTACAAGAGTTTGACCCATGGCCATCTAGGCCGGCCATAGTCCCTCTTTTACCATTTGCAAACCCATATTCCTCATATTAACCCACTTCTACAAAGATCTATTCCTAACACAAGCATGTTTCCACCTAATTTAAATTCCTGGAAATGCATCCAAATACATTTAATCCATTAACCAAAAACACAATTACTTCCAGGTTTACTTCTTTCATACATTTTTTTTATCAACCACCTTAGCTCTTTAATTTTCATAAATCATAATATAAGTTCAGGCAATAAAAATCAGAGATTATCACATACACATATCATATTTATATGATATGTCCATCCCCTTGTTTCTCCAAACCAGACATTCATAAAATCAGCAGTTAACCAAACATCATCAATAGTCATTCAAAACAGGTTTACTTAAGTACATAATTTAATCCAAACACTTAGAAAACTCCCTACAAATTAACTTTAACTACAACATGAAATCTGACTAATAAATTCATTACAAAACAACTGCAAATTTAAAACTAGTTTCTTTTATTTATACTAGCAGCTAATGCCTTCTTCATCCATCAAGCCAACTTCAATTTCCTGCAAGCAATTCACTGAGCTGCCCCAATTTTAATGAGACACCCAGATGATTGCAAGGGCAACCGAAAGGGTCAGTTTTCACTGGTATGAGCATTTATCAAATTTATACACATATTCATAATTTTTGGTGAACTTGCAATGTCTTCCTAATTTAGCAGATTTCATACTTAGCATATTATTGGTTAATACCAAGTGATACAAAGGCACATTCATTCATTCAATCAATACCCAGCAAACAATCAAAATAAATAAATATATATATATATAATTCTTGATTCATTTTTCTCCATTTCTGAATAAGTAAACTCAGATTTTATACTCCCAATTTTCACCCAGTAATTAATCATAGCACATATTTAAACTTGATTGACTTAACTCCATATCTGGATATTTATAATCCAAATTTTTAAACCCCATTCCCCATTTATTTTATGGTCTTTAACTCCTTTTCAAATGAACACCATGTATGCATTGTGAAGGAAACTCCCAGGTTATTTAATTTATTCCAACACACAAAGGCCTCAGGGTGCAATTGCACCATGCATATACTTACTCCCACCTAAAGCAAGCAGATCATTGACTAACTCCCAAATGACCAATTTAATTTTCTTTAATAAATCCCCCTTCGGTTTCTGCTTATTTTATTAAACTTCTATTTATGAATTCAATCATTAAAACTCCCAATTCATTCATGTTTCAGAAAGGCTTATCTACTTTTATGCTTTCTGGTTCTACCCCATGTTCTCCATTTATTTTCCTTATTACAGAAAATACCCCAACATACTTATGGTTTCTTCCTAAAAATAATTTAAGCATCATGATCCTATTATCTTTCCTTCTATATTATTGTGAATATACGAATAAGGGTTTTATTAAGGAAATCCCTCAAAAACCCAGAAATTCTCCTCTGACTTATGATATAAATATTTAGTTTCATGTTCCATTATCCAAGAAATAAACATGAGCTAGATCACTGTCTTGCTGCCTATTTCTTAAATAATTTAGATCCATACTTCATGATAAAAAAATAGAACAAAAAATGCTCAATCCATTTCAACTTTGAAAACCCACATACAGATTAAAACCCCAAACAAGAATGCACAAACAAACATCCATCTTTCCCATAACAAATCATTTCATAGATTTTTAAATGATTTATAACATTTTAGGCTGCCTACAAGAGGACTTAATGCCATTACATACAAAGGGATAAATACTCACTTTGTGTTCTCCTTTTACTGCCTTAATCCCCTGAACAGCAAATCCTCCAAAGTTTCAAGCTAGTGTTTCTCCTATTTTATTTTGTTTTTGTTTTGATCCCGAGAGAATGGTGGATATGGTTATGTGCAAGTATTTATAAAACCATTCTAGGGTTTAAGAAAAATGGGTAATTTCCTTGATGCCCTTAGATATTCATGCACAAATCCTTTCCATGTGTGGTCCTTAATTGGGAATGCACACTTCTGGTTACCTCAATTAGTTATTTCGGGAATCAAGCATTTTAAACACTTCATACTATTTTCATGACTCTATTTTACTCATGCCATATGCATGTGACCCCTTTGTTTATTTTTATTTCTTCTAAGTTTAAAGAAACTGCAAACCCCCTAGTGTTTTCTAACTACCATTTCCATTCAATCATGCATACTATCATACATAATTATGTGATGTAAAAATCATTCACACTATGTTATTTACTTGAAATAAATATAAGATATAAAATTCATATTTGATCCCGTATATATATTTTTTTATTCTGCCTTTAGTTAAAACAGCAACTCCTCATACACCTTTATGTGTTAAAAAAAATCACATATATCATGCTAATTATTTCTAGCATAAATATATAAGACATTTAAACCTTATATTAAACTTCATTTTATTCCGTCTTTAAATAAAACAGAAAATACCCCATATATTAAATATATGTATTTTTTAATTCTTTGGACATGGAACTATATTTGTTTTGAGTCCTGATTTTTTTTAATCACCTTAACTCCTTGCATTTTATCAAACAGAAGCTCCTATGCAAATTTTCTTCATTAACAAGCTTTTTCTGTTTTAATGCATTATATAGTTTATAATTTCAGAAATTCTTAAAATAAATGTAACTTTCATTTTATTTTATTATTATTTTTTTCTTCTTTTAGGGTCATTACATACCCTCCCCCTTAAAGGAATTATGTCCCCATAATTTCTTCAAATTCTCAAATAAAAGCACTAATCCATAGTCTGTTTTAACCCCATACTCACATTTTATGAAAGCAAGCAATATGAAAATATTCAGAAAGCTATCATAAAGCTACTTAAACTTACCTCTCCATCAGAAAACAAATTGGGGTATTTAGCCCTCATTTTGTCTTCAACCTCCCATGTACAATCACTGGTGTCCAAGCTCCATTGAATTTTCACCAGTTTAATCACCTTGTTTCTCAGCCTCTTTTCTTCCTTAGCAACAATCCCCACTGGCTCATTTGCATAGACCAAGTTCTTATGAATTTGAATTTGAGTAGGTGACTCTAAAATTGCTCCTTCATCATGTACCCACTTTCTCAATTGAGAAACATGAAATACTAGATGTACACCACTCAATTCTTCTGGTAACTTAAGCTTATAGGCCAAGGCACCAATTCTCTGTATGACTTCATATGGTCCTACAAATCTTGGTGAGAGCTTGCCAGATTTCCCAAACCTGAACACCTTCTTCATTGGTGATACCTTCAGAAAAACATACTCTCCTACTTCAAATTCCATTGGCTTCCTCTTTCTATCTGCATAAGACTTTTGTCTTGATTGTGCTGCCTTCATTCTATGCCTAACTAACTCAATCATGTTGGAAGTTTCTTTAACATGATCTGGCCCCAATATCACATCCTCTCCCATATCCAACCAGCAGGCAGGAGACATGCAGGGTCTCCCATACAAGGCTTCAAAGGGAGCCATTCCTATTGTTGACTGATAGCTATTGTTGTAAGTGAATTCTGCCAAGTGGATATGATCCTCCCAATTACCCCCAAAATCAAGCACACATGCTCTAAGTAAATCTTCCAATATTTTATTCACTATCTCTGTCTGCCCATCACTTTGAGGATGGTAGGCAGTGCTTAAACAAAGTTGAGTTCCCGTTGCTTCTTGGAAACTCTCCCAAAATCTTGAGGTGAACAAAGTGTCTCTATCACTTACAATGGTCCTTGGTATGCCATGCAATCTCACCACTTCCTTAATAAATAATTGTGAAAGCCTATGCGCATTTCTGTCTGACCTGACAGGGACAAAGTGAGCAGACTTGGTGAGTCTATCAACAATTACCCATATACTATCATTACCTTTCTTGGTTCTAGGCAAACCATCCACAAAATCCATGGAAATACTTTCCCATTTCCACTGAGGTACCTCCAAAGGTTGCAACATGCCAGAGGGCTTTTGATAGTCTGCCTTGATTTGCTGACAGGTTAAACACTTTGCCACATATTTTGCCACTGCTTGTTTCATTCCTGGCCACCAGTAGCTCCTTTTGAAATCATGATACATTTTAGTGCCACCAGGGTGTATGGTGTACTTGGTTTTGTGATGCTCATTCATGATTTCTTCCTTTAATTCTGCAAAGTCTGGTACACAAAGCTTTTCATTTTTCCTCAAATATCCCTTGGGATCTATTTTAAAATTCTCTGACTCAATGTTATTTAATAACATTTCTTTCTTCTCCTTTAAGTTTTGATCCTGATCTTGCATGCCACCAATTTTCTCCACCAGGTTAGATTTCACCGTGATTAATCCCAGTGTACCATACTCCACCATATCACCATGCTCTTTAAAATTCACTTCATCCTTGCTATATATATCTGCCTCCCCAAGCACTGCAAGGTCTTTAAATTCATTAATCATCAAACTTGCTAATCTAATATGATTTCTACTCAAAGCATCTGCCACTCTATTAGCTTTTCCAGGGGTGTACAAAATATCTAGATCATATGCAGCTAGAAACTCCAACTACCTTGCTTACCTCATATTCAAATCTTTTTGAGAAAATAAATACTTCAATGCTTGGTGATCTGTGAATAATTCAAATTTTGCCCCAAGCAAATAATGCCTCCAAAGTTTTAACGCAAACACTATTGCAGCTAATTCTAAATCATGAGTTGCATATTTGGTCTCATTGGGTTTAAGCTGTCTTGATGCATATGCCACCACCTTGCCATGTTGCATGAGCACTGCACCTAACCCAGACCCACTAGCATCAGTGTATACAACCATTCCTTCATTTACCTTTGGGATTTGCAAGACAGGAGCCTCCACTAATGATTGCTTCAATTTTTCAAAGGCTTGATCACACTGCTCAGTCCACACATATGGTTGGTTCTTCTTTGTTAACTTGGTCATTGGCGTGGCTATTCTTGAAAAATCCTTGATGAACCTCCTATAGTACCTTGCCAAGCCTAAGAATGATCCCACCTCCGTCACTGTTTTGGGTCTACTCCATGATTGAACTGCAATGACCTTGCTTGGATCCACACTCACCCCTTGTTCTGACACTATGTGTCCTACGAATTTCACTTCATGTTGCCAAAATATACACTTTGAATACTTGGCTTTTAATTCATGTTCTCTAAGCCTGGATAATACTAAATGTAGATGCATAGCATGATCATTTTCTGACTTTGAATAAATTAATATGTCATCTATAAATACCAAAACAAATTTATCCAAAAAGTCTCTAAAAATTCTATTCATCAAATCTACAAAATAGGAGGGAGCATTGGTTAAACCAAATGGCATTACTAGAAATTCATAAAGGCCATATCTTGCGTTAAAGGCTGTGTACTCAATGCTTTCCTATGCAACCTTCATTTGGTGAAATCCAGAGGCTAAGTCTAGCCTTGAAAATATTTTAGCTTCATGCAATTGATCAAATAGATCATCTATTCTAGGCAGTGGATATTTATTCTTGATGGTCACCTTATTTAAATCCCTATAATCCACACACATCCTCATTGTTCCATCATGCTTCTTAACAAAGAGCACTGGGGAACCCCAACTAGAACTGCTTGATCTTATGAACCCCTTCTCTTCTAACTCTTCTAGTTGGTGTTTTAATTCCACTAACTCTTTTGGACCCATTCTATAAGGCTTCTTAATGATTGGGCTAGTTCTTGGAATTAATTTTATTTTGAATTCAACTGGCCTGTTTTGAGGAATTCCCCTCACTTCTCCAAACACATCTATATATTCATTGGCTACTGGGATTTCCTCTATTTTTAAATCCTTTTGAACTTCATTAATACTCCAGATTTTATTAACACATGTACTCTTTGCTATTTCACTTAGAATTGTAACTCTTTTGCCTTCATTTATCTCCAAAGAAATAGTAAGATTTTCTAAATTTAAAATTGCTTTGTTTTTCATTAACCAATCCACCCCCAAAATAAACCCAATACTAGGATAATTTAAAGTATATAGATCTGAATTAAATTCATATCCCCCTATAATTAATTTCAGACCCATACACTTCATCCCTAACATACAATAACTCCCTATGGGGCTGTGTACAGTTAAGGGTTGATCAATAGAAACACAAGCAAGTGCTAACTTCTTTGTAATTTCCAGAGATATTAGTGAATGTGAGGCAGCAGTGTCATATATTACTGATATTGGTTGGGTATGAATAAAAATTATACCTTCAAGTTGCCCAGCATTTCCAGTGTTGTTTGCTGCCAAAGCTCCTATCCTTGTTGTTCTTTTATTAGTCTCTGGGCAATCCTTCTTTAGATGACCCATCTTTCCACAATTATAGCAGCCTCCTTTAGGTATTTTAGGGTCAGGGCATTGGTTACTATAATGTCCAGCTTTTCCATAATTAAACCAATGAGTGAGTTTCTTGCTTTCAGGTGCTACTTCTCCTCCCCCCTTCTTAACTCCTTTGTTTGCCTTGTTCTTGTCATAAGGTTGCACCTTGTTCTGACCTCCCTTCTTCTTGTTTAACTTCATGTTCCTGAATTTCTCTCTAGTGGTATCATGTTGCTCAAATGAGAGAGTTAGATCAATTACTTGATCAAAGGTTTTATCCTTATATGGCAACATTTCCCTTGACAGACTAGGGTTCAAGCCTTGAATGTACCTTGCATTCTTTGCTTCTTCATTCCCTATTAACACCATTCCATACTTAGACAATCCTTCAAATTTCTGAGTGTACTCATTCACACTCATGCCTCCTTGCCTTAATCTAATAAAGTCTTCTAGTAGTGTGGCCTTGGCAGATGCTGGGACAAACCTAGCCTCAAGAATGACTTTGAATTCATCCCAGGTGATGTTATTCTCTGGCCTTCCTGCTATCACAACTTCCCACCAATCCAGTGCAACCCCCTTCAACCTCCTTGAAGTTATCTGTCTCTTCCTTTGGTCATTGACTTGCATATCTGCAAAGACCCTCTCCATAGTTCTTATCCAAGTTTGAACACCCATAGCTCCTTCAGTACCTTCAAAATCCTTTCCTCCCAAATTGGTGCATGTCTTAAGCAGTTTGGAGAGCTCCTCATGAGGGTTGTCATGCCTTGGTGCTATTCCATCTCTCAAAGCTCTTAGAAAATTCTCCATATTTATCACAGGTGGCTCACGTGATGGTCCTGCACCTGTGTGATGTCTTGGTCCTACCATATTGCTATAAATATGATTTTTATGTTAGTTTGTTTACCCCCATCATTCTTGGTGTCTTTACTTTGTTTACTTTATTTTTGTGCACATTGTGCATGTATCACATGCACACGTATATTTTTTTTTATTCAGACATAAAACAAAAGCATCCAACACCAATAATTCAAATAATGCATTCAAACATCATTATGCATACAATAATATTTACTATGTTATTTAAAACATAGCTCTGATACCAACTGTGGTGACCCTCACTCTAAAACACATAGATTTTTTTTAAAGCATACAAAAGGAAATCACCACTAAACCCCATTTCTTCTATATTTGAATATTAAATAATTTCCAAATATTTTTCCCAAGACCTTGGATTTACCAATATAATCATATCAGTGCACAAAACATATTAAGACAATTACATATTTTATGATATATAATTGTTTCCCTTTTGCCTTTCAGAGCTATCAAATTTGCAAAGAGAATTTGAATCAAACAGGCAACAAAATACCATATATGTTGTTAACATAATCATTTATTTCCTCCCTAATTTTGTTCTACTGCCAAAGATAGATTTTAGCAACTATAATACTTATATGTATAATATTCCAATGCACAGTGCATTTTTCCATGGTTTCTAGACTTCCTGCCTAAATAAGTCTATTAACACTAAAATGGCATTTAATTGTTCTTATGATAGTTATCAAGTACTTGTATGAAATCACTTCAAAAAAAAATTATACTTGCAGGCATGAACATTGGAACTAATTCCTATTTACCATTTCAGGTTGAACAATTAAAGCCATGCTGCATTTTTAAGTTTAATATGGTGCAGACTTGAGTACTTGGTGTTTTATTGAAAATACTTTGGGTCATTTGAGTGTTGCTTGTAGTTGGAAACATTTACACTTCATGAGTTGAAATAAAATGGTTCCAGGCTACAAGAGTTTGACCCATGGCCATCTAGGCCGGCCATAGTCCCTCTTTTACCATTTGCAAACCCATATTCCTCATATTAACCCACTTCTACAAAGATCTATTCCTAACACAAGCATGTTTCTGCCTAATTTAAATTCCTGGAAATGCATCCATATACATTTAATCCATTAACCAAAAACACAATTACTTCCAGGTTTACTTCTTTCATACATTTTTTTATCAACCACCTTAGCTCTTTAATTTTCATAAATCATAATATAAGTTCAGGCAATAAAAAACAGAGATTATCACATACACATATCATATTTATATGATATGTCCATCCCCTTGTTTCTCCAAACCAGACATTCATAAAATCAGCAGTTAACCAAACATCATCAATAGTCATTCAACACAAGTTTACTTAAGTACATAATTTAATCCAAACACTTAGAAAACTCCCTACAAATTAACTTTAACTACAACATGAAATCTGACTAATAAATTCATTACAAAACAACTGCAAATTTAAAACTAGTTTCTTTTATTTATACTAGCAGCTAATGCCTTCTTCATCCATCAAGCCAACTTCAATTTCCTGCAAGCAATTCACTGAGCTGCCCCAATTTTAATGAGACACCCAGATGATTGCAAGGGCAACCGAAAGGGTCAGTTTTCACTGGTATGAGCATTTATCAAATTTATACACATATTCATAATTTTTGGTGAACTTGCAATGTCTTTCTAATTTAGCAGATTTCATACTTAGCATATTATTGGTTAATACCAAGTGATACAAAGGCACATTCATTCATTCAATCAATACCCAGCAAACAATCAAAATAAATATATATATATATATATAATTCTTGATTCATTTTTCTCCATTTCTGAATAAGTAAACTCAGATTTTATACTCCCAATTTTCACCCAGTAATTAATCATAGCACATATTTAAACTTGATTGACTTAACTCCATATCTGGATATTTATAATCCAAATTTTTAAACCCCATTCCCCATTTATTTTATGGTCTTTAACTCCTTGTCAAATGAACACCATGTATGCATTGTGAAGGAAACTCCCAGGTTATTTAATTTATTCCAACACACAAAGGCCTCAGGGTGCAATTGCACCATGCATATACTTACTCCCACCTAAAGCAAGCAGATCATTGACTAACTCCCAAATGACCAATTTAATTTTCTTTAATAAATCCCCCTTCGGTTTCGGCTTATTTTATTAAACTTCTATTTATGAATTCAATCATAAAAACTCCCAATTCATTCATGTTTCAGAAAGGCTTATCTACTTTTATGCTTTCTGGTTCTACCCCATGTTCTCCATTTATTTTCCTTATTACAGAAAATACCCCAACATACTTATGGTTTCTTCCTAAAAATAATTTAAGCATCATGATCCTATTATCTTTCCTTCTATATTATTGTGAATATATGAATAAGGGTTTTATTAAGGAAATCCCTCAAAAACCCAGAAATTCTCCTTTGACTTATGATATAAATATTTAGTTTCATGTTCCATTATCCAAGAAATAAACATGAGCTAGATCACTATCTTGCTGCCTATTTCCTAAATAATTTAGATCCATACTTCATGATAATAAAATAGAACAAAAAATGCTCAATCCATTTCAACTTTGAAAACCCACATACAGATTAAAACCCCAAACAAGAATGCACAAACAAACATCCATCTTTCCCATAACAAATCATTTCATAGATTTTTAAATGATTTATAACATTTTAGGCCGCCTACAAGAGGACTTAATGGCATTACATACAAAGGGATAAATACTCACTTTGTGTTCTCCTTTTACTGCCTTAATCCCCTGAACAGCAAATCCTCCAAAGTTTCAAGCTAGTGTTTCTCCTATTTTATTTTATTTTTGTTTTGATCCCGAGAGAATGGTGGATATGGTTATGTGCAGGTATTTATAAAGCCATTCTAGGGTTTAAGAAAAATGGGTAATTTCCTTGATGCCCTTAGATATTCATGCACAAATCATTTCCCTGTGTGGTCCTTAATTGGGAATGCACACTTTTGGTTACCTCAATTAGTTATTTCGGGAATCAAGCATTTTAAACACTTCATACTATTTTCATGACTCTATTTTACTCATGCCATATGCATGTGACCCCTTGTTTATTTTTATTTCTTCCAAGTTTAAAGAAACTGCAAATCCCTTTGTGTTTTCTAACTACCATTTCCATTCAATCATGCATACTATCATACATAATTATGTGATGTAAAAATCATTCACACTATGTTATTTACTTGAAATAAATATAAGATATAAAATTCATATTTGATCATGTATATATATTTTTTTATTCTACCTTTAGTTAAAACAGCAACTCCTCATACACCTTTATGTGTTAAAAAAAATCACATATATCATGCTAATTATTTCTAGCATAAATATATAAGACATTTAAACCTTATATTAAACTTCATTATATTCTGTTTTTAAATAAAACAGAAAACACCCTATATATTAAATATATGTATTTATATAATTCTTTGGACATGGAACTATATTTGTTTTGAGTCCCAATTTTATTTTTTAATCACCTTAACTCCTTGCATTTTATCAAACAGAAGCTCCTATGCACATTTTATTCATTAACAAGCTTTTTCTGTTTTAATGCATTATATAGTTTATAATTTCAGAAATTCTTAAAATAAATGTAACTTTCATTTTATTTTATTATTATTTTTTTCTTCTTTTAGGGTCATTACAATGTCCATACAAACTGGTACTCCTGGGACTACTTCTCCCTCATCTATTTCTTCAAGGCCTTGCACACCAAGTTCCCATGGGTTTTCGAACACTTCAACTTCATCTTCTTCTTCCACTACTTCTTCATCATTACCCTCCATCTCGTCCTAGTTAATGTAGGAACTGAATGATTCTTCTTGCCAAATAATATGCTCCCCGTCTATGTCCCATATCACATTGTTGCATTCTCTAGATATTATGGCATTTGGGTCTTCCATTGGTTCTGATTCTTCCTTAATAGGTTCTGAATCTTCTTCCATGGGTTCTGATTCTTCTTCCATGGGTTTAGATTCTGCAATGTGTTCTAGTGCAGAGCTAGTAGGATCCATAATCCATATTCTTTCCAAGACCTGTAGGGGTTCATCATCGCTAGAAATTATAATCATCACGGGGGTCGTGGGTAGTATGAGCATTCCTGCCATTAGATATCCGTCTTCACCTCTTCAAGTGTACAGGGCATACTCTTCCTCAATCAGAGGCAAATCATTGCTAGGTGGATATTTCGGTTGTTCTTCTTCATCGCTGGAGAGGATAATGACGTTGTCCTTCTCGCCCCAATTTGCCCTTGAGGTCTCTCCTTTAGAATACTTTCTTCCATATGGTTTCTACAATGTAAACAATATTCCCTTGGATATAGGTACTAGGAAATTTTCTAAATCTAACTTATTCCCATGTTGAGTTATTTATATTTCAATACTTAGGTATATCCTATTTTAGGTAGAGAGGTTTGCTAATCGCTTGGAATTACTTTCCTCAAACCAATGTCCAACCAATACTTAGAAAATAATCCGAGTCTTTGTTCAATTCACTTTTAAAGATAGCTTTTCCCAATTAAAATTCTTTGCATGACAAAATGGTTTGTCCTTCCATAAATCCTTTGAAAATTTCACCCAACTTTATTGTTATTACTTTCATGAATCCTTTTCATAAAATCATTGTACTTGACTAGAATTTCTCAAATATATATATATAGACACACACACACACATTTCTCAAAAAGATATATATTTTAACCCAATATCACTTTTATATGTCTTTAACAAATAGGCGCTCATATATAATTCTCTCGAACTTATTCTAGGGTGTTAGTAGCCCTATCTCTAATGAGTTACTCATCCTAGGGTATTACTAACCCTATCTCTGATGAGTCTTTACCCTTACCAAAGCCTAGGTGTTCGCTCAACCTAAGCTCTGATACCAAATGAGACAACCCACCTCCTCGATCCTCGAAAATCGATAATAATACATCCTCAATATTCATGTGCTACAAATCATAGTGCCGGAGAGGTAGATTATCATGAATGAGAAAGAAAATAAAGACATAACAGAACCTCACACAAATGGAATAATATATATTATTTTAACATATAATCTTTACAGCTGAAATTTTTAAATATATTTATCAGAGTTAAACATGGACAGTTATAAGTATCTGTCCTTACAAATGTGGAATATAACGATACACGAGTGTGGTGGAAACATATAACAATCTTTAGAAGAATCTTCTAACTCCATGCTTCGAGCTCCATCTAGGTTTCTTCTAACTAAACATGACTACTAGGCTGCTTGGGAAATTAGGGCACCTAGAGTTTAAGGGAAAGGAAAATAAACTCCGGGTTAGTCATGGGACTGGTGTGAGAAACTCAAAATACGTGTTTTGAAAAGAAAAGGTATCTCATAAGACCATATCGCACAAAAACACGGAACATGATTTTACCTTATGATAACCAAAACATTTGCTATGCAAAAATCTGGGAATATTATTTTTAATGACATTCTTTGAAAACACTTATCAAGTAAATATATTCAAATAGCAAAAATTGTTACATTGGTTAAATTTGACGGCATAATAGGTTTACAATCAAGTCCGAAGGCACTTATTGGAGAATGGATTTTCATACAATGGCAGGTAAGGGACTACCTTCCGTACATATCTAGAGGAATGTACCGAGGATACATAAACAACCTTCGCATCTGGAAAAACCGGTCTATCCCTATTAGGCACTCATAAATGGCCTGGATAGAAACTGAATATGACATCACCCCAGTCGTTACCGACCTACCTGAGAGCCTCTTAGCATACACAACACACCTATATATATAGGGTTATCTAGAAAGGTGTGAGGACCTACCTCCTTAACCCTTAGAAATCAACACTAATACATCCTCGGTATTCAGTGTCGTAAATCCAAGCGCTGGAGAGGTGGATTATCTTAAAGGTAGTACACATACATATTTAACAATAATAGAATCTCACATCATATTAAGATAGAAGACAGAACAATAATAGAATCTCACATCATATTTAAAAAATGGTAATCATAAAGGTAGTACACATAATCACTCTCAAAGTGAGATATCAGAGTCATGATAAGTACTAACCCATCTGGGATAGTTATAATGGCTTATCCTTATAGGTACTGGTAGATACATATACATAATACAAACATAGCAGAAAGTGGTGGTAATATCAAAAAGATCCAATTTGCTTCATGTTTCAGGCTTCACGCTCCATGCTTCATGCTCTAAAAATCTCCTAATCAGCTAACTACTAGGCTGCCCAGGGAAAATTAGGGCACCCGGAGTTTAAGGGGAAATAAAAATAAAGTCCAGGTCAGTCATGGGATGTGTGAGAAACTCAAAATATGTGTTTGAAAAAGAAAAGGTATCTCATAAGACCACGCCCACACAAAAATATGAACGGGTATTTACCTTATGATAACCAAAACATTTGATATGCAAAAATCATTTAATATTATTTTTAATGACATTCCTTTGAAGAACATATGCAAGTAAACTTATTAATCTTAGCTGAAATTGTTACCATTATTAAATTCCGGATATGTTAGGCTCTATAAACAAAACTCTTACAAGGCTCGTTCGGAGAATGGGTTTCCATACAATGGCAGGTAAGGGACTACCCTCTGTACAGTACATTTCTAGAGGAATGTACCGAGGATACACAAACAATCCTCTGCATCTGGCAAGACCATCCTATCCCTATTTGGCACTCATACTTGGCCTAGATAGAACCGAATATGACATCACCCCGGTCGTAACCGACCTATCTGGGATCCCATAGCAAACACCACATACTCGACATATAGAGAGCAATCTAGAAAGGTGATGACTATACCCTAATGGTTGCGAACCACATAGCCTTTCGACATACCCTGTTTAAGCCATTATCGGGTGATGAGGCCTGAGGTAGCGATTACATTTCACAAAGCACATTCCACTTTGAATGCCACATTGCCATCCCATAGTCACACAACTGATTTCAACAAACGTATAACTCCTGAGCTCGTACGTCTCAGGAAAGGGTGTTAAGTTAAGAGAAGTTGCCTTCTCCGCCACCAAACAGATGATATGTTCATAGAGATCAATTTATGTAACTAGAAATGCAACGTCAGACATTCGTCCATATAAGTTTCCCAGGAACAGAACAAACCGAAGGTACTCTCCGACCACATCCTGTTAGGTGTTACCCCAAGGATTATTAGCGAGAAGTCCTTGAATCAAAGATCTTAAATGAAGAACTACTGCCACATAATATGATATAGGAAATTTCCCCCAAGGGTCAGTGAAAAACAGTCCTACATTCTATCTTCCATATCATATCCATATTTTCACTTCGAATACGTAAATTGGTTCAAAGTGGTTTTCGGATAGGAATTACCCCCAATCCGACCTCGGTTCTTTCGAACCAATCATTGACTCTCTGACAGCCATAAGACGGTCAAGTTATTTATCGACTCTAAATCATTTAGCATTTAACCATTCCATATATCCTTTAATTCAACTTTAAAATACTTTATAAATCAATTGAAAACATTTACAAAAGATTTGGGAAAGAATGGTGGCTTTAAAACTATATTTCAAAAATTATAGAAAAGCGCTGCGGAAAGTGTTGTTTAAGCTATATTGATCAAAATGACTTTTTATCATTTAGAAATTCATTTTTATAACTCAAATCACTTTTAAAACATTTTAAAAGATTTTTAGAATTATTTCATATTTTTAAATTATTTTAAAATATCGTTTTTAATGGAATCCTTTTATCTATTTCGAACTGCAAAACCGCGATTTTTCAAAAACTTATTTTACTCATATTTCAAAATCTACTTATCGAAATCTCGAATTCCTTTCTTTGTTGAAAATTATGGATATAATAGTTCTGAAAATTCTTATCTCGAAGAATTCCGAGCTATATTCCATTCTATACACTAGTTTGACTTTTATGGCACGAAACCGCAACTACCGTTACGCGGCGCGCCTATTTTTGACTAAATTTTCAATTACCTTTCAAACTTCACCAAATCACTTTCATATGTTTATAAAACATTCTAAACTCATTTTAAAACCTTTTTAAAGAGGTTTAATATTCCATATACACTAATTCATTAAATAAAGGAAAGTGATTTCCTTTGTGTTTATCGAGATGTATTTCCGTGACTTGCATATATATTCAACATTCATATTAAATAGTCATCATCAACAATCATATTCAAACATATATAACATCCAATAGCATATAATTCTGTAGATTAGGAGTTTCTTACGTTGGGTTTAAAAGATTACCAAAATCGGCTATAGCTCTGCTATTTGGATTTTAAAGCTCACGATCCTCTGGACTTAAGCTCCTAGGTGGCTCGGCCTAAACTTGGAATGGCTTGAAGAGCTCACGGCCTAGGGTAGAGGAATAGGAAGGCTCGGCCTTCAATAGAGGTGGAGAAGGCTGTGAAAGATGAAGAGGAAAAGTGGAGTTTTGGAACCGTTTTGAGGTGCTCAAGTGTATATAAGTATATGTTATAATTTAAACTCTTTTTGAGAAATATTTTGGCATTATTTACATTAGATTGGAAGCCATGAAAGTATGGAGAGAGAGCTTAGGAAATGAAGAGGAAGATGAATGAAAATGAAGAGGAGAGTGTCGGGTATTTATAGGGAGGGAAATGGAGGAAAATATCTTTGATATTTTATGCAATACACAATCACTTGCATCACCACCTACTCCCCCTTACCTCACCTACTTTTGGCCATAAGTAACCCCCCATATGCTTCCAATGATGTTTGTACTATGGTGGACTTTTGTTTGCTTAGGAAGTAAGGAAAGGAGAAATATCTTGGATATTTTATACATATTTGTTTTTATATTTATATGTATATATGTACATATATGAATGATCATGTACATGAGAATATATATTCATATATGCACATGTATATGTGCATATGTATCTCTACAATGTTGTACAATATTTGTGCATTGTATCGTTGTGAATCCCGATTTCGATTCCCGATCATATTTTTACTTTTTAGTTAATATACATATATTGCAAACAAAATTTGAAAATAGATTTCTTATCATTTTTAACTAATTATAATGATCACATTTCTTTTATAAAACCATATAAATTAATATAAATAATATTTAAAAAATTGTTATTATATCGATAAAGCGAAATGATTTTTTTTATGATTTTTAAATCAAGTATATATATTTATAAAACTAATGTTAAATTATTACTCTATAACTATTTAAAATAAGTTATCAAAATCATTATAATAATTATTAAATCATTTTAATCTCAAATTGATTCAAATAAATAAATAAATTAAAGTGATATATTTGCGGGTCGTTACAAAAGGTGATGACCATACCCTAAAGGTTGCGAACCATATAGCCTTACACTGTACCCCCTTTAAGCCAGTACCAGGTGATGAGGCCCGAGGTAACGATTACCATTCACATAGCACATTCAACTTTAAATGCCATATTGCCATTCCATGGTCACACAATTAATTTCTACAAACATATAACTCCTAAGCTCGTACGTCTCAGGAAAAGGTTTTAAGCTAAGAGAAGCTGTCTTCACCGCCACCAAATAGATGATACATTCATAGAAATCAATTTATGTAATTATAAATGCAACGTCATACATT
Source organism: Allium fistulosum (assembly GCA_030737815.1). Lineage (NCBI taxonomy): Eukaryota > Viridiplantae > Streptophyta > Magnoliopsida > Asparagales > Amaryllidaceae > Allium > Allium fistulosum. The sequence goes on from CM060902.1 coordinate 1,220,582,045, forward strand.
AGTCCATACAAGTTGTTAGGAACAGGACAAACCGAAGGCACTCTACTACCGCATCCTGTCAGGAATTACCCCTAGGATTAGTAACAAGGAGCGCTTGCATTGAAGATCTCAAATGGAGAACTACCGCCACATAATATGATATGGGAAGTTTCCCCCAAGGGTCAGTGACAAGCAGCCCTACATTCCATATTCCTAACCATTTCCTTGTCTTCAGTTCGAATATGTAAATTGGTTCGAAGTGGTCTTCGGATAAGAATCACCCAAATTTGACCCTTGTTCCTTCAGACCAATCATCGATAAAAAGATGTTAAGTAAATAGGGAATTATTCTTTTGATTTATGATTTCTTTTTATCAAAAATATCTTCGATAAATATATATCTTTTAAAACATTCCTTTCCGGCATATACGGAATCATTAAACCTCATTTATCAAATCCTTTGATTACTTAGAACCCTTTTAAATCTTGGAATAATTCTAAATCATTTCATTTTTCACTTAGGAAAATATTTCCAAATCATTTCTTTTAAATCTTAACAAGATTTCTTAATTTAAAACTCAAAATTTTGATTGAGTTAAAACCATGTTATCTAGGATGATAATCCAAAACCAGTAAATATTAAGTGAGCATAATCTATAAAATTCATCTAATTCTACTCAATATCAATTACTGTATTGAACAAGTACTATGGGCGGAAAAACGGCGAAATCACCTTTTAAATTCCATGAATAGTATGAGTTCCCTCTTCGGGCTTTAACGCAAGTATAAGAAGATTATCTCCATAAAATCCAATTTGTTTAAATTTGGAAAACTTAATCTTTTATACTTAACTCGTTTCCGACATTTCGACCTTATATATCCCTCGCCCAAGAAAGGCTTGGTGAGCCAGGGCATTGGTTACTCCTGAACATCTCCTTAGTTTAAGCACCTCGCCCAATCTCACGAATAGAAAAATCCAGTCTACTCGTCGGCTTTAAAGCCAAGATTAAATCACTTGATTTTTTGAAGCTTTTCTTCAAATCATTTATTTAAACATTTTAAAATAAATTGTAAAACTTCCAAACCATCATTAAAACACTTAATTATTTATTTAAAAACATTTATAAAATATTTGGAAAAGAGTCGTTAAGTTTAAAACCATATTTCAAAGGTTATAGAAAAGTGCCGTGAATGGTGCTGCGAATGGAGCTTTTTAAGCTATATTGATCAAAACGATTTTTTTATCATTTGGAAATTAATTTTTATAACTAAAATCACTTTTAAAAGATTTTTTGAATTTATTTCATATTTTTAAGCAATTTTAAAATATCATTTTCAAAGAAATTGCTTTATGGATTCTGAATTGTAAAGCCGTGACTTTTCCAAAAACTTGTTTTACTCATATTTCAAAATTTACTTATCGAAATCTCGATTTTCTTTATTTGTTTGAAAACTATGGATATTATAGTTCAAAAATTCTCATCTTGAAGAATTCGAGCTATATTCCATTCTATATGTCAGTTTGACTTTTACGGCGCGAAATCGTGAACTATCGTTACGTGACGTGCCTATTTTTGACTTAATTTTCAATATTCATTTAAACTTTTCCAAAACACTTTTAAATGTTTACAAAATATTTATAAATCATATTAAACCATTTTTAAGAGGTTTAAACATTCCATATGCACCATTTCATTCAATAAAGGAAAGTGATTTCCTTTGTGCTTATCGACGTGTATTAACGTGACTTGCATATATATTCAACAACCATATTAAACAACCATCATTAGCAATCATATCCAAACATATATATCATCCAATAGTATATATATCTATGGTTTAGGAGTTTCTCACCTTGGGTTAAACGATTAACCTAAAAATGGTTATAGCTTCGCTAGCTCGAAATCTTAGCTCACGTCACTTGGATTATTGCTCCTTGATGGCTCGGCCTTGAGCCTTGGATGCTTGGGTGCTCACGGCCATGACTCAGGGAGGAGGAAGGGCTCGTCCTTGCTTTGGGAAGTGGTGGCCGAGGGTAAAGAAGAGATAGAGGAGGAGTTTTGCCTTGATTTGAAGTGGATTTGATAATATATGTATATTATACTAATTTAATTTCTTTTTGTATAAATTTTCTCTATAACTTTGTTAACATGAGAAGCAATTAGAATAGCTTGAAAAAGGTAGAAAAATATGTGAAAAGTGTTAAGAAAGGGTGCGGTATTTATAGGACTTTTAGAAACCAAATATCATAATATAAATGGACGGAATTACCCTTGCCATCCCCTCCTAGCACCCCCCTACACGCACAGTAGCCCCCCTCCTATGTGGTGGATGATGTGGAGGTGATGTTGGTGATTATATTTATGGTGGTGTAAGGTGAATTGATGTGAAAAGATGTTTGCTTTTTTAAACTTAGATATTTTTCTATATTTACCATATGTAAATACATTTATACTTTGCTACCATTTTTATATGGATATGTATATGTATATGTATATGTTAATATATGTGTGTGCATGTCACATAGATGTACAAGTCATATAAACAACGTTGTATAACTTATATATGTCAGACTATTGAAAATCGAAAAACCGATTTCTGGTCACATTTTCAATTATACTTTAAATTAAATATAAATGTAAAAAAATTGAAAATAAATTTCTAATCATTATAAATTAATTAAAATGATCACATTATATAAATTAATATTAACATTTATTTTCAAAAATTGTTATCATACTGATAAAGCGATATCGATTTTTCCTTATATTTTCAAATCGAGTATATATTTTTATAAAACTATTATAAATGATTTATTATGACTTTATAACCATTTAAAATGAATTATCATCATTTTAAAATAATTATTTCAATAATTAAAATAATTATTAAATCATTAAACCTCAATTTTAATTCATAAATCTATATTTAAAGATAAGAGCATCAGTGATGACGTCAGAAACACATTTTATTTTCAAAAAAAATAGTTGATTTTATTTTATATTCTTTCTCAATTATAAAAATAAGTGCATGTATCCAACTCCGTGCGTGACGTTTTACGATTATAGAGTTGTTTATCGATAAAATAATTTTCGATCATTTTATCGATTTAAATCCTGAGGAAAATATTTTTGTAAATATCTGTTCAAAATAAGATTACTATTATTTATTATCACTCAAAATAATATTATTTGTATTATCAACATTTTATTTGAAATTTTTTAAAAATAAATATAATTTATCAAAGTGATAAATTTACAGATCGTTACAATCATCGATGTTCGTTTTCGAGTTTCTAAGTGAGCGATTGTGTGACGCCCCACCTCTATACCCACGCTAGCCAAGAACACTACGGAGTAATGCTGTCAACTAGCACGGAGAATAAGGCTGTTGAGGAGCGACCATCCGTGTAATTTCTTTGTGCGAGCACCGATATTTCAGATAGTATGACATGCGTTTGATTTAAGGAGGAAATCTGACATACCGACACAAACTCAAAGCTACTACGCGGTGGCTATAATAACTTCGGAAACAAATATCGAAATAAACATAACACAAATCAGTCACAGACAATACATACCACAAAGGAGGAAGAAGATATGAATAAATATATAACACATGAAAGTGTACATCAGAGTAGTGGTCAAATAAGATCCACAATATCACGAAAGAAAAGATACAAGTGCTAGACAACAGAATATGTATACATCAATGAGTCAATATATCGAATGTATACAACCAAAAACTACAATGCTAGAGTAGATAGCCAAAAGTCATATTATAGTCCCAGATAAGAAGTCATGAGGAAGCACCTGTAAAATCTCAGTCTGACCCGAGTATTATTTAATAAGAAAATAATAAACGGATCAGTCTAGCTATAATTATCAGATAAAATGAGATATAAGAAGAGATATAATAAAAACGTATGATAACCAAAAATGTCATACCTCGATAAGTATACATTAGAAAATCAACAAAGGAAAATCATACAAATATCTCACGAATCTCATAGCATAAAAAGAACGTCAAATTCTTTATTTAATTCACCAAGCCACAATAAATGACATACAAATCAATGCCTACTAAAAAAAGGTGGTGAAACATAAATTCCAGAAATCACAATGAGAAGTCCACAAATCACAAGAAAAGAGGATGGCCAATCCCATAAACTAAACATCGACGCACCTAGAAAGATACGCCCCATGTAAAGTCTAGCATCGATACACCTAGAAAGATGCACCTCATGCAAAGTCGAACATCGACGCACCTAGAAAGATACGCCCCATGCTCTAGCATCGACGCACCTAGAAAGATACGCCCCATGCATAGATAAACATCGACACACCTAGAAAGATACGCCCCATGTAATGTCTAACATCGACGCATCTAGAAAGATACGACCCATGCATAGACGAACATCAATGCACCTAGAAAGATATGCCCCATGCCCCGACTCATTGAGCTGATTGCTCCACGAAGTAAACAAACATCGACGCACCTAAATAGGTACGACCCATGCGTGAAATAAACATCGACGCACCTAAATAGGTACGACCCATGCGAGGAGTGAGACGAAGCTTATTAAAACGAGGAACAGTCCTCCACATGGACAAAGAGACATCGCACATTGCTAGTCTAAACCATAAAATGATCATCATCAATCATCAAGAAGTGTCGATTACTCTAAGCTAGTAAATATAAGAGTTTAGCTTCATGTCCCATAACCACTTGCTTAACTTAAATATTTACGAACAGATTGTAGATCTCCACTAGAAAATTGTCACAGGAGTTTCAATCGAACAAGTCCATAAATTAACCGACGAAGTAAACGCAAGTGTTTCATACCACTTGTTTTGCTAAGCCGTTTAATTATATTTTCTCATACGAATGAAGTAAAGGTTTGTATATACTAATAGATTGGAAAACGGTTTTATAAACGAGCTTTGTATTTAAAATAGTGTTGAAATCGCTTTGATGAAAGAGTTTGAATATCTACTACTAGTATTGAAACCTTCATATCTTTAAAGTGAAAAATCACAAAACGATTGTTGAAACGAATCGAATTACATAAAATTCACGTTCGAAGACGTGAGTAAAGTCCAAAGAAATCAATCCCCAAAACCATCAAAGTAAGAAGTTCTGTTGAATGTTTTTCAGATAAGATCCCCTACGGAGGGGGGTCCAGGGGGGTGGCAACCCCCTAGGTAGGGGTGCGGGGGCAACGCCCCTGGAAATCTCGAGATAAATAGGAAAATAGGCATAGGACTGCAGATTCAGATGTCTGAATCAAGAATTCAGACGTCTGAATCTAGAAAATAACTATTTTCCAGAACAGAATTCAGACGTCTAAATCCTTGATTTCAGACGTCTGAAATAGGCACTTTTTAGCCTATTTCTTTTCTGGTTCGAAACGAACCAATTCAGACATCTGTAATTTTGATTCAGACGTCTGAATGCTGGGAGAAGAAAATTCCCAGTATTCCATTCAGACGTCTGAATCCTACGTTTCAGACGTCTGAAACTGTTGTTCAGGGCATTCCCTGAACCTAGACCAAAAATGGCCAAACGACATCGATAACGATCGGTCGAGCAACAACGACTAAGGAATTATGCCTAGCGACAACCCAGCCTTAATGGCTCTTCGATACGCCTCGAATATCAATATCCAAATATCCATAATAGGATTTTCACAAAAATTAAATCAAAACACCAAAAATTGGAATATACACAAAATCGATCCAAACCAAAATCAATTGCACAAGAACAAGTGTTAGAAATTCATACCTAACAATCGAAGATAATTATAGACTAAGATGTGAGATAAAAATCTCACCTTTTCACAAAAAAAATGAAGAAGGAGCTTGAAAGCAAAGGGAGAATCAACCACTCTTCAACACAACCCAAATGAGCTTGAATCTATGCTTAAAAAAGAGAACATTCCCAAAGTTAGGTTTAGGAAATTTCTGAAATTGAAGAAGGAAAGAGTTGGAGAAGATGAAGAGAAGGCTTACCAATAGCTTCTCTTTGATTTTGGAGCAAGAATTCAAGTCTACAAGAAGAACTAGGGCTTGGAATTTCTAATTCTTCTTCCTTTCCCCCATTTTCAGTTTTAGCTTGAGTTTTAGAAGTGAAAATGAGTGAATGGAAGGAGAGGGGCTGAGTTAGGGTATTAAGTTAGCTAGTGGGCTGAACCAAAACCCAAAACCCAATAGAAAAAGTAGCAAAATTTGACTTACTCCAAACATATCGAAGTTTATACTCAAAAAGGTTGCAAACGGCATTTTGAACTCAATGGAGGTGGTCTCGAGTCCAAATTCGATTGTTTGCAAAAAGTAGCTTTTCGGACTAAAAATCCGACTAACGATGAAATATTTAAATAAAATATTTAAATATAAAATCGATAAATATGCGGTTGTTACAGATTGCTACCATGGTATTTTGCTACAAAGTTCTTTGGATAAAAAAAATTGTTTTGAATTCCAAAAGTATGATTTGATATATGAAAGAAGATATGTATGTATTAATTATTTCAAAATAGAGTTGAAATAAATCCGGGTGTTTAAGTCTGATGTTTTCAGTCAAGTTATTATATGGATGCATGTATCTTGTACATTATGGTAGTGTGGTTTTGCATCTCATTTTGATATGTTGTTTGGTAGTTTTCATTTATTGAAATGAAATGGAATTTCAGATGATTTTGGACAGTCAGGACTTTCAAATTTGTTATAGAAATTTGAAGCTAGGTATTTATGGTGGAATTTTAAGAAAATAAGTTTTGGCAACTTATAAATTTGAGAAATTCTTATGTCAAAACAAATTTCAAATTTGTTAAACATTCTGGTTTAGTAAAAAAACTGAATTTGTATATATACTCTTAGGATGAAGAAGGGTATTATACGAATATAAACTTAAGTTATGAAATATTGGTCTATTTAAGTAATGGTTTTATGAAATGAAATCTTATTTAATGAAATTGAATTTGACTTAAAATGAAAGGCAATTGGTATAGGTAAGAAACCAATTGGAATAAATACATAGGATATATGTAAATCATTTTATTCACATAAGGATCTTCGATCCAGATTCGAGCACATGAATTTGAGGTGATTTACACCGATCCGAACAAGGATTTTTCAAATTGATTTTTGACGGTGAACACTTGGTTTGATATTATGTACGTATGACATATGTACATCGTACGGGCTTAAATGTAATCATAAACTTTTGACATTAGAAATGCATGTTACATGATTTGATATGGCATGTTGGTTAGAGATAATTGATATTTATGGTTTGGCATTCTTGGAATCATGTTATATGTTGGATGAGTAGTTGTATTATTTCATTTGTCATGTTTAACTCTCTTTTGGGTTATTATATAAGTGAGTTTTAGGTGCATGGGAACAAAAGCTAGCTTGTCGCTTTTTGTTTCATGAGTAGAGTTGTTGTCCGACAAATAGGTTCATAGTAGATTTAGAGTTTGGAATTTGATTGGTGATTTATACCCCAGATATAGGAGGCCACATTTGGGCTTTGTTTTCTTTGGTTAGTTTAGGCCATATGTGGAAAGTTGTAGTTTTTTAGATCTAGCCAAGCAATGGAGGTGCTACCAAAATTTTCCAAAAACTTAGGCCATAACTGATAAGAAGTTAGAGCAAGGATGTTTGGAAATGACCAATAGTCGTAAGAATCAGTGGCAGAGATTATTGGGAATAGCCCAGGGTGACTTAGGAATTTAGTGCCAATATGGTGAGCTATCACTATTGATGTAGTTGTTGTTACTTATTTGTTTTGAGTGTTTATATCTCGATTTGGATGAGGGTGCCATATTGGTTGACATGTGCATGGTAGGTAGGGTAGTGTCCTGGGTAGATTAGCGTGAAGTTTGCTGATTTGGCATAAGTTGAAGATGATTTTTATATCATCATATATGCTTGGGTGTTTGGGTTTGTTGCTTAGTCCTTTAGGATTTCGAGGATGAAATATTTTTAATGGGGAAGAGTGTAACAACCCTTATTTTTAGGCTGCTCTGAATATTTAAATTTTGGATATTTAAATATTTAATTGACTTATTTTATCAATGAGCTAGAATACTCAATTTTCGCAAATGGACTTTTAGGACTTAAGATTATTTTCATTGGGTCTGGATGTTCCAAGCGAGCTAGAATGAGTATAAGCATCGATATATTTCGACTATTAGGTTTCGAGTTAGAAGGTAGAGCTCGGTTCATAATTCAAGCGATTCGAAAAGCTAACTTTGGTATATATTGGAATTAGGTCCTAGAAATAGTTCTCTTGAGTTCAGAATATGGGTATTTTGTTAGGAATACCATTGAGCATGTCTCGATCGGAGTTCGTGATTTTTGGTCGTGAATAGTATCGGGGAGATATCTATTTAAGGACCTAAACCCCTCATTATTTTGCAAAACTCAAGAGTGAAACCCTTGCCACCATATTCTATACCCCTTCATCCAACGGTCGTAGCTCATCGGAGCCGCTGGGGGCGTCTTTGGGCGAGGGGTCCAACTAAGAAGTTGTGCGGGGTGGTGAAACGAAGAAGATGGTTTGTGGGATTGGTTCATGGTAGCCGGACCCAGAAATGGAGTTTGACAGCGACGCGATTATGGGCTAGATCTCGGCTCATAGGCGACGTTAGGTGGCGATTCTTAGGTCGTTGGATTTGTCAAAGTCTAGGGGTGTCGTGGTTGAGATGCAGCGGGCTCCAACGAACAGTGGCGGTGGTGGTTCGGTGATGAACGAAGTGAAGAAGTGCTACTATGGTTATAAATGAAGTGATTAGGGGATCAAGGTTTGGATTTGGTAATTAACGATGTAATTATATTATTAATTTATATTATTTAATTTGTAAATCTTATAAACTCAATATCTATCTCATACAATGTCTTATTCAGACACGGTCAGTCGTGTTGGACTCGTATCAGTAATGTCTACATTTTGGAATTGAATTAGTTGAAATAAGAGCTAATGGAATTTGTTGCTAAATTTGAATGGCGTTCGATTTTAGACCAAATCAGAACACGGAAGTGATAACTAGAATTTTTGTTGAGTTAAACTCATCTCTTTGGATAAATTAGTATATAATATAACAAATAAAATTTTATTGTTTATGTTTGGTTGAAATTATTGGCTGATTAGTTAAAATATCCACTTTGAAAAGCAATTAGTATTTAAATTTGAAATATATGAAAGTTTGCAGAGAAATTCGGATTTCTTGAAATTGTGATTATTAATTTCCAGTTATATTCCTGTTGTTTTATTTCAGTTATATTCCTATTAAATAGAATGTTAAATGCTGAAAATTGACTGTGTGGCTATATTGGATGCGGCACTGATACTTGTGAAAAGTTAAACCTATGTAGTGAAAAAGGGAAGTAATAGCATTTGTTAAGTGATGTAGTAAGTATTGGCCTCGATTTTGGAAATGGTTTCCGATTTGGAAATGATTTAAGATTGATCTTGGGGTTTCTGTGATATTTTATTTTAAGAAAATGAGTTTTGGAACTTTTCTACTTTAATTCAACTTCTTTATTTATTCTTTTTAATTCATTGATATATATATATATATATATATCTGTGTGTGTGTAAGGGTTTTAATAATTATTTCGAAAGTATTTGTCTTTATAAGAAACTATTTTAGTAATTAGTGTTATTTTAAAAAGGGAAATTAAAAGAGTTATCTTTTATTTTAAAAAGGGAGATCTTATGTTTAAAGGAAGGTGGAGATATTTTACAAATGGATATTTGTGAAACCAGATTATACAAAATGTTGTAAATAAAAGAACAGATTTATAAATGGTGTGGTATAGATTTAAAGGAGATTATAAGTGGTATTTTATAAATAAAAAGAAAATCAATATCATTTTGATAAACTGGAAAAAAAATTCCATTTGTGAATTTATGGAAATATATGGGATGACCCAGTTATGGGAAGTATAGGAGTTTGATAATTATATATTGGAGTTGTGGTTATATTTAGAGTTTTTGTTTTATAAAAAGATTTGTAATTCCATTTAGAAATTTATAAAAAAAGTTATAAATGAATTTGGAATTTGTAAAGAGTTGCAATAAGTTTGGAAATTTATAAAAGGAGGCTATAATTATGTTATATATATAAAGAAATTTATAAATGATATTTTATGAAAGGAATTCTAAAATGAATTTAGAGCTTATACGTATAAAAGGTTTTTATAAATTGTTTTAGAGATTAATAAGAGAGTTTTATAACTTGAAAAGAGATCTTCAAATTTGGGGAAGAAGTTTTATAAATGATTTTCGATATTTATAAAAGAAGTTTTATAAATGATTTTGAATATTTATGAAAGAGTTTTTATAAATGGCTTTGAATATTTGTAAAAGAGTTTTGTAACAACCCGTAATTTAACCTCTTTAAAATATGGATATTTAATATATTTATAAATAATTGATTGATTTATAACTAAAATAAAACATGTTAAAATAATGGTTAGTGATGGTTAAAGGGTTTTCAAAATTTGTTTACAAAAATATTTACTTCGAAGAAAAATAAAAAATATGACCAGAAATTGTTTTTTGAATTTTCAAATTTACATCTTCTAAAAGTTGTCTGAAACGTTGTAAAAAATTTAGTATACATAAAAACAAACATTTATAAAGTAAATTAGGATTTAGAAATGATAGTAAATATTAATTTATAACTTAAGAATATATGTAAAAAAAAGGTGATGTTACAATTTCCTAAGTTTAAAATTAAAAAAACAAATGTCACATCAAATAAAACATATTTAGACATGATTTGATATTTTGGCAACTTGAGTTTTAAAAACATGTTAGTAAGGGGGAGGCAATCATTATGATGTGGCAACCATGGATAGGAGGGTATAAGTGAAATTTACAACTTTGCATGAGATTATAAATAGCAATTTCATGCTCTCATTTTCGTTTTCTTCCCAAATTTTATCTCCTATTCTCACGGCCATAACTCCCTCAAAAATACTCCAAAAAAAGAAATTCTTTTTTTCAAATTTAAGAGAATCGAGTTGGCTACAATTTTAATTTACACCATTTCTTTAATTTCCGAGATTTATTGGGAGAAAAATTCATTTCTTTGCAGAGCATTTTCGGACCCAGATTTTCAAGTCTGAAAATACTTCTTCTTCTTATGACTATATCTCCCACAAAAAAAATCCAAATTGAGTAATTCTTATTTTTTAAATCGTAGAGAAAATAATTTTCAAGAACTTTCTCTTTGATGACTTCTCCAAATTCTTAGAGTAACATAGCCAAAAATTCTTGAGAAGATGACTAAATTCTAGATTGTTTGGTTAGCTTTTAGGTGAGTAAAGCTCGCTTTTTTTAACTAAAGTTTTGGACTTTATTTCCTTCATATTATTGTAACTATTTAAGTCACTTGATTATGGATGTTTGGTTGTAATGATTTTTACTTGGTTTTCTTGTTAAAAGGTCGACACCTTGAGTAGATAGTAAGTAATCAAAACTAGTTTTGTAGTTCGAAGTAAATTTGTATAAGGGATGCCTTCTTTATGTTCATAAATATTATTTAATTTTTTTATATGCCATGTTTATATTATGTGATGGGAGGGTTGGATGAAAATCATTATGACATGAAAGTAGTTCTCGAATTGTCCGTATAGCGACTATCGCTATATTGGCACTTTCGGAAAACACTATCTCTTCGACATCTTTTGTTTTATGTTCAAGCTTGTGTTTTATAGTTAAAAGTTAATTAAGTTTTTGAATAATGATGGATTTAAAAGTAATTTACTAATTTAATAATGATTTTAAATTTAATTAATTATTTTAATTAATTAGGATTAAGGATAATTAAATATCTAAATAATGATGTGTTTAAAATTAATTAATTACTTTGTTAATGATGTTTAAAATTAATTAACCATTTTATCTAATGGTGATTAAGATTAATTATTCTCTTAAAAAATTATTGATTAAAGTTAATTAATTATTTTAATTAATGGTGTTTAAAAATTAATTAATCATTTTTAATTAATTACTTTTAAAGTTAATTAATTAGTTTAAATTTAATTAATCTTTTCTAGTAATGATATTTTAAATTAGTTAATCCTTTTTAGTAAATGATATTTTAAAATTAATTAATCAACTTAATTAATGATGTTTTAAAATGATTAACCTTTTTTAATTATGGGTATTTAAAGTTAATTAATCAAATTTATTAACAAAGTTTAAAGATAATTAATCATTTTTATTAATGTTAATTAAAGATAATTAACCTATTTAATAAAGATGTTTTAAGCGATTAAATCTTTTTGATAATGGTGTTTTAAAGTTAACAAACCATTTTTACAAAGTTGTTTAAAGTTAAAAACTTGTATGGAAAGAAATTTCCGTAAACGATATCACTTATATGGAAAGAATTTAGTTATATTCTTGGCACTAAACGTCGAGGTATGGAAACTTGTCACTATCTTAAAACTATCGTCAGGGCAATGCCTGTGGTAACACTACCTTCACTTGCCCGACTTCATTTTTAACCAAGAAATGGTACAAGTTTGAAATCGACAAGTAGTGGTAGGAATATGAGGTTTACTGTCCATATACGATCATTTTGTTATCTTCGATAGTCGGTTTGTCGACTATCGATTACCTCAGCCTTCTTTGTATTTCGTCATATTAAGATGATGTGTTGCTCACTTGAGCTTTGTTATCCTTTTTCGGAAATGACTAAACCCAAAGAGCGAGTGGAAGCCAAGCTATTTGGGGTTGCTCCAATTAGGGTATTATCACATCTACTCTAGATTTGGTTCGGATATTTGTGCACCAAGGTGTGAATTACTTGGTTTCTTAGTAACCATTGGCGGGGTCCGGCTGGGATGTGTTCGAGAGCCATTGGAGTTCTCAAGTATATATTCTAGAGGTATACTTTCGATAAGGGGTGTTCACCCTTCTAGTCATTGTTGGTAAATTTCCCTTCCCTTGTTGATTCGAACCTTCGAATTTGTTTTACTTAATTTCATCGGGAAGAGTTTAGCACTCTTCGCATGTTAATTATTTGATCAATTCTTTACATTTGGATGTTGTTCTTGTGAGAGGAAACCCGTTCCGCATTTGGCGGTGTGGTCTCATATGTTGTTGTTTAATTACACTTATTATTTAGAGTTTTACTCATACTAGACATATTGTCTGACTCGAGTTGTTTGTTTTCACTAAACTCTTGGGTACTCAATTATATTTGAGTAGTCCTAGAGTAGCAAGTCTTTGATGGGTTCTTTTGAAGACGACGTTCAAGCAGGAGGCCTTTATCTATTTAGTCATATGTTTCCGCTATTTGTTTAGTTCTTGTAAGTGTATTTTGTTTCAGCATATATAAAGACAGGTTGTTATAACTGCCTAAGCTAATTGTAATACTTTTGTGTAACTCTGATAACTCCAAGTTAGGGAGTAGCCTTATGTACTATATTACCATTATGTTCTATTTAACAGTTTCATTGTGAGATTTTTTGTTCTGTTCTGTTCTTTATTTTACCCCATGATAAATTATCTTTCGGATGCTTAGGCAACGACATACAAATACCATGGATGTATTAAGTGTCGTTCCCAGGGGTCAAAAAGGTGGGTCGTCATAGTTGGTATCAGAGCTTCGATTGAGCGAACACCTTAGCTTAATTAGGGTACAACTCATTAGAGATAGGGTGAAAAGAGCCCTAGAACGAGTTAATCCTGAGAGAGCGTTTTTTTATCACCCATCCTTATAATTTGTTTTAGATCCTTTGGTGTTGTTTCCCTTAAACAATGTTGATCCTATCTTTGTATTCTAATAATACATGTCATTATTCAGGGAATTGAAAATGAGTACAAGAGGAAGAAGAGGGAGAGGATCTGGAACAAGCATAGCTTCAAATGGAAGAGCTCCTAGAAATAGGCCAGTTGTAGAGCCAGTGGAAGAAGTAGTAGTGCAAGTTCAACCACCTTAGGACTTTGCTACTCTGTGCAAAAATTATACTGCTTTGGGTGGTAAACAATTCTTTGGAACTGAAGATATTCTGGGAGTTCAGGCATGGCTCCGCTCTTGTGAAAGGATATTCGAGGATCTTTGGTTGGGGGATACAAGGAAGCGATTGTTGGCGTCGCGGCAGCTCCAAAAGTCAGCCATGGATTGGTGGGATTTAGTGACAGTTAATACCCCGGAGGAAGATTTTACATGGGCTCAATTTAAGGAAGTCTTCGAAGCTCAGTTTATTCCGAAGGTGGGGAGGACTCGGTTGTTCAGGAGTTTCATGGATTTGAGGCAGGGAGATATGATTATGGCATAGTATGAGCATCAATTCAATGCATTGTCTCGCTTTGGACCAAGATTGATAGACACACCACTTAAAAAGAATGAGATGTTCGTGGAAGGACTGAGGCTAGAATTCCATTGCGAGATGACCAATCATGTTAATGGTACATTTACCAATTTGATCAGCATGGCCTTGAGGTTTGAAGCTTTGGGTATTAAGCAAGGAGTTCAAAAAGGTATAGTGCCAATAGTTAGTGCCCAACCTTTATCAGTTATCCTTGTTGCAAACAATCCGAATTTTAAACGCAAAGGAAAGAAGCAATGGTCGAGAAAGAAACCCGGAGGTGGAAACCTAACTCAAAAGAAGCAGCCCAACTTGGCTAACATTCTTTGTTTTAAGTGCAACAAGATGGGCCACTTTGCAAATCAGTGTCCAAGTGTTTCCCGTTACAACTGCGGCCAACTGGGACACATGAAGAATGAGTGTCGTTTCCCAAAGAAGAGTGTGCAAGAACAAGCCTTTTCTTTTAAGGAAATACCATCTACTTCTACGGATCAAAAGGGAAAGCAGGTGTTGCAAGGTACATTATCCATTTATGATATTCCCATTAAAGTATTATTCGACATGGGTGCTTCCCATAGTTTTATTTCAGTTGATCTTGTTGATGAACTTAACCTTAAACCCATCTTTCTAAATAATCCTTTTTGTGTGTCGAATCCAATTGGGGGTCCTACATACCTTAATACTATGTGTTTCAATGTGCCTATTTTTAATCGAGATCGGCACTTCTTTTCTAGACTTGTTCGTCCTCAGGTTCATTGGTTTTGGGGTATTGTTGTGTATGGATTAGTTATCTAAGTTTGAAGCCATCTTAGATTGTGTTAGTAGAGTGGTCGTAGTAAAGGATGCAGTAGGTAGAAGCATTGATATTTGTTGTGAGGGGCCTAATGAACTTTTGAATTGTTTTCTCTATTCACTTGAAGTGGCTAAAGAGGAGGTAAAAGATATACAGATTGTTTGGGACTAAGTATATTTTCGATGAAGTGCAAGGTTTACCTCTTCATCGTGAAGTGGAGTTCCGTATTGACTTGATTCCAGGAACGACACTGATCGTACAACCTCCTCGAAGGTTGGCCCCAAAAGAAAGAAGGGAATTAGAGAAGCAGACATTTGACTTATTGCGGAAAGATTTGATCCGGCGTAGCATATCAAGTTGGCGATCGTCGGTAGTTTTTGTTACAAAGGCGGATGGTTTTCTTAGGTTATGTGTAGACTACCGAGAGTTGAACAAGAGGACTATCAAAAATAAGTATCCTTTACCTAGGATCGATGACATGTTTGATCAACTCCACAGAGCTCGGGTATTTTTTCAACTAGATATTGCTACTGGTTTTCACTAACTAAGGGTAGCAGATGAGAGTGTTCCCTTAACAACTTTTCGTACACCTGATAGTTTCTACGAGTGGTTAGTCATGCTATTCGGACTGAATAATGCACCTGCTTATTTTGTGGACTTAATGAATCGAGTGTTTCGGGATTTTCTTAATAAATTTGGTCTCGTCTTCATTGATGATATTCTTGTTTATTCTAAGATGGAGGAAGAGCACAAGTATCATCTCCGAGTCATTCTAAATACTTTAAGAAGTCATGTATTGAAAGCAAAGCTTTCTAAGTACCATGTCTGGAAATTCGAAGTTAGGTTTTGGGGCACATAGTTTCAGGAGAAGGCATATCAGTGGACCCAGCTAAAGTAGTTTCGGTTCAAGACTGGAAGAAGCCCGAAAATGCGACATAGGTCCAAAGTTTCTTGGGATTAGCTGGTTTTTATAGAAGATTCATCAAAGACTTCTCGAAGATTGCTTCTCATCTGACAAAGTTGACGAAGAAAGAGGCTAAATTTGTGTGGACACCTAAGTGCGATCAAGCATTCAATGAACTGAAGGAGAAATTGACCAGTGTTGTTGTTTTGACTATTCCAAATGGGAACGAAGGGTTAACTGTATACACGGATGCTTGTGGAACCGGATTGGGAGCAGTTCTGATGCAACATGGAAAAGTTATTGCATATGCAAGTTGACAGCTGAAACCACATGAGAAGAATTATGTTATGCATGATTTGGAGCTCTTGGTAGTTATCTTCGCATTAAAGATATGGAGGCATTATCTTTTGGGTGAAAAGTTCGAGTTATATATGGATCATAAATCTTTAAAGTATCTCTTTACTTAGAAGGACTTGAACTTAAGGCAACAATGTTGGTTAGAGTTTCTAGCGGCTTATGATCTTGAGATTTTTTATACACCAGGAAAAGCTAATGTTGTAGCTGATGCGTTGAGCAGGAATTATGCAGTTTTGGCTAATATGGAAGTTCGTCCGACTCTTATCCAACGCATTGAAAATAATCAGTAGAGGGACGTTCGTCTTTCTCAGATAGCTAGAGCTGTTAGTTAAAATGTTTCGCTAGAGAAGTGGCCAGGATTCATGGTAGATGACCATGGCATTCTAATGATGAATGGTCGGTTGTGTATCCCGGATGTGGATGGAATTAGATAGGAAATTCTGATAGATTTTTATCATTCTAAACTAACGATACATCCAGGGATCACTAAGATTTTTCAGGACATGAAGCATACTTTCTGGTGGGAAGGGATTAAAAGAGACGTTGCTATATTTGCAAGTAGGTGTGCTAACTGCCAGTAGGTAAAGGGAACTCACCAGAAGACAGCCAGACTGCTTCAGCCACTTGAGATACCGAAGTGGAAGTGGGAGTGGATTTCTATGGATTTCATCGATGGATTACCTAGATCGAGGAAAGATGATGAAGGAATTTGGGTTATCGTTGATAGGTTAACCAAGAGCGCTCACTTCCTGCCAGTCAAGGCAACAAGGACGGCTGCTAGTTTGGCTCAGTTATACATTAAAGAGATTGTTAGGCTTCATAGCATTCCATGTGGTATTGTGAGTGATCGAGATCTGATCTTCACAAGTCGGTTCTAAAAAAGTTTGCATGATGCACTTGGTACAGAGCTGAGTTTGAGCATAGCTTTTCACCCTCAGATAGATGGCAGACCAAAAGGGTGAATCTTGTTTTGGAAGATTTACTTCGAGCTTCTGTGCTAGACTTTGGAGGTTCATGGGAGGACAACTTTCCATTGGTTGAGTTCGCTTATAACAATAGTTCAGGCAAGTATTGGGATGGTGCCTTTTGAGGCATTGTATGGAAGGCCTTGTAGGTCTCCATCTAGTTGGGTGGAACCAGGAGACCGCTTAGTACTTGGACCATATATAATTTGTGATGCCACGAATAAGGTAGATTGGATTAGGAAGCACTTAAAGACATCTTAGAGTCGGCAGAAGAACTATGTAGATGTGAGATGTCGAGATTTGGAGTTCGCAGTTGGGGACTATGTATTCATTAAAGTTTCTCTAGTAACAGGGGTGATTCGGTTCAGGAAAGGAGGAAAGCTATGTCCTCGTTTTATTAGACCTTTTAAGATACTCAAGTGGATGGGAACTCTCGCATATAAAGTGGAGTTACCGACTAGATGGTCAGGTGTACATGATGTCTTTCACGTATCCCATCTACATAAGTATGTACATGATCCTACTTTGATTACTCCGCCATCTCAGCAGGAGGATGTGGAAGTTGAGCCTGACTTGATCATTGTAAGATAGCCTCTTCGAATTGTCGATCGGGATAAGAAACGATTAAGGACTAAGTATTTGGACTTGGTCAAAGTACAGCGGAGTGCAGATCCCAAAGATTGCACTTGGGAGACTACAGATAGTACGAGGGAAGCATACCCTGAGTTGATGTTAGGATAGTGTTTGTTTATTTGTATGAATTATGTATGCACTGTTTGTGATATAGTAACTTAGTGTGTATATGTCGTATGGGTTTTATGATATATATATATATGCCTTTTTTTGAGTTATCTCTTTAAGTGTTAATTTCGGAGACGAAATTCTTTTAAAGGGGGGAGAGTGTAATGATCCGTAATTTAACCTCTTTAAAATATGGATATTTAATATATTTTTAAATAATTAATTAATTGATTTATAACTAAAATAAAACACTTTAAAATAATGGTTAGTGATGGTTAAAGGGTTTTCAAAATTTGTTTACAAAAATATTTAGTTCGAAAAAAATCAAAAAAATGACCGGAAACCATTTTCCGAATTTTCGACTTTACATCTTCTAAAAGATGTCTGAAACTTGGTAAACATTTTAGTATACATAAAAACAAACATTTATAAAACTAATTAGGATTTAGAAATGATAATAAATATTTATTTATAATTTAACAATATATAAAAAAAAGTTGATGTGACGATTTCCTAAGTTTAAAATTAAAACAAAAAGCAAATGTCACATTAGATGAAACATGTTTAGACATGATTTGATATTTTAGAAACTTGAGTTTTAAATGCATGTTGGTAAGGGGGAGGCAAGAATTGTAATGTGGCAACCATGGATAGGAGGGTATAAGTGGAATTAGCCACTTTGCATGAGATTATAAATAGCAACTTCATGCTCTCATTTTCATTTTCTTCTCAAATTTTATCTCTTATTCTCACGGCCATAAATCCTTAAAAATACACCAAATAAACAAATTCTTTTTTTCAAATTAAAGAGAATCAAGTTGCTACAATTTTAGTTTACACCATTTTTTTTAATTTCTGAGTGTTATTGGGAGGAAAATTCATTTTTGCAGAGCATTTTCAGACCCAGATTTTCAAGTTCAAAATACCTCTTCTTCTTATAACTATATCTCCCTCAAAACAAATCCAAGATGTGTAATTATTATTTTTAAATCGTAGAGAAAAGAATTTCCAAGAACTTTCTTTTTAATGACTTCTCCAAATTCTAAGAGTAACATAGCCAAAAATTCATGAGAAGATAACTAAACTCTAGGTTGTTTGGTTAGCTTTTAGGTAAGTAAAGCTCGCTTTTTTTAACTAAAGTTTTTGGAATTTATTTCCTTCATATTATTGTAACTATTTAAGTCACTTGATTATTGATGTTTGGTTATAATGATTGTTACTTGGTTTTCTTTTTAAAAAGTCGACACCTTGAGTATATAGTAAGTGATCAAAACTTGTTTTGTAGTTCGAAGTAAATTTGTATAAGTGATGCCTTCTTTATGTTCATAAATATTATTTACTTTGTTATATGCCATGTATAAGTTATGTGATGGGAGGCTTGGATGAAAATCATCATGACATGAAAGTAGTTCTCGAAGTGTCTGTATAGTGACTATCGCTATATCGGCACTTATGGATAACACTATCTCTTCGACATCTTTTGTTTTATTTTTAAGCTTGGGTTTTACTTTACATAGTTAATTAAGTTTTTGAATGAGGATGGATTTAAAATTAATTTACTAATTTAATAATGGTTTTAAATTTAATTAATTATTTTAATTAATGAGGATTAAGGATAATTAATTATCTTAATAATGATGTGTTTAAAATTAATTAATTACTTTGTTAATGATGTTTAAAATTAATTTACCATTTTATCTAATGGTGATTAAGTTTAATTAATCTCTTAAATAATTATTGATTAAAGTTAATTACTTATTTTAATTAATGGTGTTTAAAAATTAATTAATTAGTTTTAATTAATTACTTTTAAAGTTAATTAATTAGTTTAAATTTAATTAATCTTTTCTAGTAATGATATTTTAAATTAGTTAATCCTTTTAGTTAATGATGTTTTAAAATTAATTATTCAACTTAATTAATGAGATTTAAAATTAATTAATTAATGATGTTTTAAAATGATTAACCCTTTTTAATTATGGGTATTTAAAGTTAATTAATCAAATTAATTAACGAAGTTTAAAGATAATTAATCATTCTTAGTAATGTTAATTAAAGGTAATTAACCTATTTATTAAGGATGTTTTAAGTGATTAAATCTTTTTGATAATGGTGTTTTAAAGTTAATAAACCATTTTTACAAAGTTGTTTAAAGTTAAAAACTTGTGATGAGAACACCAAGCACGAGTTTGGTTTTAGAAAAGGTAAAAGTTTGATTCCGTTATGGAAAAGAAATTTCCCTAAACGATATCACTTATATTGAAAGAATTTAGTCATACTCTTAGCAGTAAACGTCGAGGTATGGAAACTTGTCACTATCCCGAAAGTTAAAATTGTCGTCAAGGCAATTCCTAGGGGTAACACTACCTTCACCTGCCCGACTCCATTTTTAACTAAGAAATAGTACAAGTTTGAAATCGATGAGTAGTGATAGGAATATGAGGTTTACTGTCCATATATGATCATTTTGTTATCTTCAATAGTCGGTTTGTCGACTATTGATTACCTCAGTCTTCATTGTATTTCGTCATTCTAAGACGATGTGTTGCTCACTTAAGCTTTGTTATCCTTTTCCGGAAATGACTAAACCCAAAGAACGAGTGGAAGCCAAGCTATGTGGGGTTTCTCCCATTAGGGTATTATCACATCTACTCTAGATTTGGTTTGGATATTTATGCACCATGGTGTGAATTACTCGAATTCTCAGTAACCGTTAGCGGGGTCCGGCTTGGATGTGTCCGAGAGCCATCGGAGTTCTCAAGTATATATTCTAGAGGTATACTTTCGGTAAGGAGGGTGCACCCTCCTAGTCATTGTTGGTAAATTTCCCTTCCCTTGTTGATTCAAACTGTCGAATTTATTTTACTTAATTGCATCGGGAAGAGTATAGCACTCTTCACGATGTTAATTATTTGTATCCATTCTTTACATTTGGATGTTGTTCTTGTGAGAGGAAAACCCGTCCCACCTTTGGTGGTGTGGTCTCACATGTTGTTGCTTAATTACACTTATTATTTAGGGTTTTACTCATACTAGACATATTGTTTGATTTGAGTTGTTTGTTTTCACTAAACTCTCACATGGGCTCTTTTGAAAACGACATTCAGGTAGGAGGACTTTATCTATTTAGTCGCATGTTTCTGCTATTTTTTAGTTCTTGTAAGTGTATTTTGTTCCAGCATATATAAAGGCAGGTTGTTATAACTGCTTAAGCTGATTGTAGTACTTTTGTGTAACTCTGATAACTCCAAGTTAGGGAGTAGCCTTATGTATTATATTACTGTTGTTCTATTTAGCTGTTTCGTTATGAGATTTTATGTTCTGTTCTTTATTTTACCCCATGAAAATTCATCTTTCAGATGCTTGGGTAACGGCACACGAATACCGTGGATGCATTAAGTGTCGTTCCCAGAGGTCGGAAAGGTGGGTCGTCATAAGTTTTATAAATAAACTTGGAGATTTATTAAGAGTTTTATAAATGGATTTGGAATTTTAGTGAAGGATATTTCATAAGTGAAAGGGATTTATTAAAAAGGATTTGTTGAAGAAATTTATAAAAGAAATTGAGATTGGATTTTCCCAAATTAACCTTCTTAATTTTGGTGGTGTGGGCATTCGTTCAATGACTAACACTGAAGGAATAATGTTTGGGTTTATCCTTATCTCTGTTTCTTTTAAAACAATATTTGTTTATATTCTTGTGATATGATTTTAAAATAAAAAAATCTTTCGTAATATTTTGTGAATATACTTATCCCGTTGAGATAAGTATATGAATGCATTTTCTAAGTAGGGAAAGTGTAGTGTTTTTGTGAGTATACTTATATAGATGAGATAAGTATATGGACATTTTTCTAGGTATTGAAAGGAGTAAAAAGGGTTTGTGAATATATCTTTGTAAATGTATTTTGAAACAAGTATTTACAAAGTGATTTTTATTAATGAAAGGATTAATTAAAGAGGTTAGTGGTTGCTTATATTCTTAACCAATGTTGGTTTCTTTATGGAAATAAATCCCTAATTTGACTGTAGTTTTTATTTGATAGTTAAATAACAAATTATCAAAACTTGGCCAGTTTTAAACTATGTTGTTAGTTCAGGGAGATTGGGATTAGATATGTTGTCTGAAAACCACTTCCAAGTGGCATAAGCATTCAAATAGAAGAATCCTGATGATGGTTTTAAAGACGGAGTTCTTTGATGTACAAGGGCTACTTGCTATAAATCCTGAGGGTGATTCCAAAATGGATGTAGTAGAAGTAGTGCTTTCGGTTTCATTCAGACCCAGAATGAACTTGTATGGATGAATGATGGCATTGTATTTATGCTTAGAGGGCAGTGTTAGCATTGCAAGTGGGATTGCTATATAAAAGGTAAAACGCAGCCTCTAGCCTCATCAACCAGGAATGACTAAAATAGGGGATATGCTTCAGTGCTATATGGGTCGCTCCCATATGGGTATTGTCATCACCCGATCTTGATCGATATTTATTAATGGATTATGTATGCTAGTAGCTCGAGATGGTTGTTGGCTAACAACCGAGGTGATGAAATACTCGCTACTATCCAGTAAGGGGTAGTCCTGATTCATCGGGGGTCCATGTGAGACCCTCGGTACATTTTATCTAGAGCTAAACTATGGAGGCGGTACCCCAGTAGCCTTGTCATTGTATGGAAATCCATTCTCCAATAAGTGCCTCGCGAACTTAGCTGTATACCTATTATGCGGGATTTTAATTAATGTAATAATTCTGGCTATGATTCAATATTTATTTTAAACTCCAAACATTGTTATAATATCAGAAGATTTCCTATGAAATGGTTTGGTTATCGTAAGTTAAAAACCCATCTATGTTTATGTGCGGCATGGCCTTACAAGATACCTTTATTTTCAAAAGTTTTTACAATATTAAAATTCATTTGAGGTGTGTTTCTCATGCTGGTTTACCAGAATGATTCGGGTGTTATTTTCTAGTAATGCGCGGGTCAGACCGAGCATATTTTTAGATCTAGTTTGGATGCTTTAGAGCTTCAGGAGATGAGCTAGAGGCCCCAAGACGTATTCCCATATATGTTATTTACCACTGCATTGGTTGTCTATATTTATCAGCATCTGTGAGGGCAGTCTGTTATAACTATCCAAGCAGATGATATGTTAGTACTCTGATTGATGTATATTTATTATAGTTTTTCTTTTGTAAAGATCATTGTGTATATTATAGATTACTCATTATGATGTGAGATTTTGTTCTATCTTTTATTTTATCTCACCCCAACATCTGCCTTTCTGGCACTTAGATGCTTAGCACATGAATACCGTGGATGTATTAGTGTCGACTTTTAAGGATCGAGAAGGCTAGTCGTTAAACAAAACATTTAGCTGGAGCATTTTGGTTAATAATAATTATTGTTATTGAACCATGGACTTTGTGTTTGGACCATATAAAGCTGAATATGGACGATATTGGAATTTTGACCATTACCAAATTCCATAAGTCCAAAGTGATATAGTTTTGATGAAGGTGATTGGTGTAAACAATTGTCACTACTAGGTAATGCTTAAATAAGTAAAATTGGATTTTACCAAAAGATGTATAAGCGATAATTTAGGCAAAATGTTACACCACTAGCGAAGGTGATGTAATAACGTTAATATTTGAGTTGTTCAATATTAATCGCTTGTTGAATCTACACCTTTAAGTCGCACAACCGTACTAATGAATTCTCCGAAAAACCACATGATTTAATAAATTTATAAGATGCCTTAATATTAATTATTATGTAATTTATTTAATGTTTGGGCGTTGTTTGTAATTATTTGAATGCATTTATAAAAGTTATATTTACACACATTGATGTACAATATCGATGTAATTTTAAACATGTTTAAATAAAGATAATAGTGATCTATGGAAATCTTATATCATTTGGTGGCATGTAATTTCAGCCATACCATGTAAAGAAATAGGAGTGGAAAGAGAAAGATAATCAAGGAAATTAATTAGGGAAGTTTTAATCAAAGAATGGGAGAAGTTTCATTCTTTCAAGTAAAACATATCCATGAATTTGTTTTCTACTTATAACTCATTCTCTCTCATTCATTTTTTTCTTTCTATAACTTTTTTGTTCTCCCCTTCCTCTCTAATAACTGAAAATATGATAACTTCCATGGCTTCGAAAATTCCCAAAATCAAGTACAAATAAAATCAATTTATGAAAAATGGTTTATTCCTCTTAATCCTTGCAACATCTGGAGGTTGATTTCCGAATCTAGAAGCTTTGATTCATCGTTCAAGGTGTGATTTATTGGCTACATCTAAAAGAGAATTCATTATTTTGAGGTGTACTTTAAGGCTTTGGAATTAAGGTATAATCCTTTTTATTGTAATGATTTTGATATAAATTTTTAATGAATAAAAATTGAATATCATAATTTATATGTGTATAGTATTGTCTCATTTGATTTGAAAATGATTTACGTAGTTTGAGTTGTTTATTATATGAATTGATTGGGGTTTTTATTTAGATAAATCAAAACTAACATTTGTACATGATTAAATAATGTTTAAATTATAGATCTATGTTTTAAACATTCAAATCAGAGTGTAATTATTTAGATTTGAAAGTTTGCATGTCCGTACTAATTGATTGGTTTTTTTAATTTGATAAATCAAAGCTGAAATTTGAATATGATAAATACTATGTTTTTATTTTATATCTATATTTTAAACATTTAAATCAAAGTGTAATTCTTTAGATCTGAAAGTTTGGATGCTTATATTAATAGATTGGGTTTTATTTGATAAATCAAAACTGAATTCCGTTTATGATTAATATAATGTTTTAATTATAGATCTATGTTTTAAGCACTTAAATCAAAGTATATTTTTTAGATTTGAAAGTTTATATGTTCTTATTATTTGCATTTATACTGTAATAGAAACTTGCATATGATTAAAGGACGTTTTGATAATAAATTGATTATATTAATTTTCTAAATTTGTTACCTTATTTGACATCACAAATATCATTCTTTAAGTATTCAAGGGATTGTTAATATATTGCTTAGTTTAGCATATTTCACTTTTGTTTTGTGATAAAAAATATCTATTCATATAGGTTGAATCTTTTGATTTAATTGTGCACAAATGTACTTTGTTAATTAATTTAAATTTACATAAGTTTACAAATACATCGGAAAATTTTAATGTAATATAGAAGCTTATTTTGAATTAATTAAGAAATTTTGGTTTAACCTTTTTAAACATATAATTACATCTATATGTATGTGTACATATAAACTTTAATGTTTATATTTCAAATATATAATTTAAATGATTTATTATTATCAAACAATTTAAAATGAGGCAATAGTATATGTATATCAATTATTATTGGATGTTCCTATTCTTGTGTCATAACGATTCATTGATTATTAATTAAATGCTGCATATATTAACTTTGCCAAAGAGGGATGATGAACCAATCATATTTTGATTTTTTATTTCTTTCCCTTTTGTCTCTTATGTGACGCCTCTAAATTTATTTTTATTTATTCATATTGCCCTGTTATCAATTGATCATATTTGCCTTATATTTAACTATTCTGTCACACAATTAAGGAATGAATATATTCGATATATTCAAACCATTTTCATATCCTACACTTAATTGTTTATAATTAAATTAATAAAACAAAAGATGATATTAGATAAAATATTGATTTTATTTAAAAGAAACTTAGAAAAGTTCTAAATGAATTAGACTTCATAGGCCCATTAAAGATCCAAAATGATTTTTTTTGAAACACACTTGTTTCTTCCATTGCGGGCTGGCCCAGTTCCAATAATGGTATCAGAGCCCAATAGCCTATGCAGTCTAAATAGTCGTGTTAAGGATGACTAATTAAGCTTGCCCACTTAGTACAGTATCTAGAAACGTAATGTCTAGGATTGGAATAGGGCAATTAAGTACCCTGTCCTACCTAGTTACCGACCTGGCCTGAAAGGTGAAGTGAACCCAAAGTTTGCCCCTAATAGAAAAGACCGAATTTGAATTGGGCCTTTGGCTAATTTTCAAAACTATTTTAAAAATTAAGACAATATTTTAAATTTAAAATAAAAACATGTTTATTATAAAAGGTTATAATATAACATAAATTTTTAAAATGTTTGAAAAGCTAATAAAAATTTGAAAATGTTTAAAACTATTAAAATATTAATTTCAAAATTTAAAATAAGATTAATAAAATAAATTCATTAAATGAGTTAATTAGTTAATACTTATATGCATGTATTATATATGTTATGTCATTTTAAAGTGTTTATGGTAACATAATTATACATGTATGTATATAAGATAAATTTTGAAATTAACATAATTTAATTAAAATTGTTTGGTTGAATAAATTAATTAAAGGTTAATTAAATAAATAAAAATACACATATATACAATATATGTGTTATACTATAAAGGTTATAGTGGATATGTCCAATATAAAAGTTGTATTATAATACTAATATAAATTAATTAAAGAGTTAATTAATTAAAATTGATTAAATTAGATTTTGTTAATATAATGTTATATATAGGATTATTGTATAAGTTAATTAAAATATAAAATTTATATAATAATGAAACTTATATTATACGAGTGTATAAATTAAAGGTGGAACATTAAAAACCCTAAATAGACTTAAGGAATAAATACATATGTATAGTATATATACCGTGATTGCAGATGTGTCCAACACTTGAATCACGAGGGTATTTCATAATAAATACACTAATCCATAAGTAGATATCACTCGATTTAATATGTTGTAGATTATGAATCTTTAATATAAAGTTGTCCTCTATTATTTATATATTAATAGACTACTTGCATACTCTTTAGTTGTTGAGCTTTCCTCAAGCTAGGGATGTTATGTGTAGTAATATTAATATATTGAATAGACGAGGTAAGATAACTACACGTATTTGTTGAGCATTGCTCAAGGTACGTACATTATACTTAGGTCGTCATGAAATAATAGGTCTGAGTCAATAGTCCCACTTTACTTGTTGAGCCTTCCTTAAGGTAAAGGAGGGAATGGGATAAGGAACCTTAGTTTAGGAGTTATATGTGATACAACCGATAAGGAGTTATTCATCGTATGTAGTTTGTTAGCTTTCATCAAGGTCATAATCCCAAGGCATATGAGTCCTAACACCCACTAGTGAAGTCAAAAAAACTTCTATGTTTCACTTAGGGTTTAGTGAAACATTAAAGACTAGTGGGAGCCTTATTAGAAAAATGAAATGATAACATTTAACATGTCTAATACTATAAGAACATATGTTATATGATGTTATAATAATCTACAATGATAAATTTGTCATTTAATATGATTGATGAAACATTTATCAATAAAGATATACAACTGAGCTGGATTAAAGATTGACAAATAGAAATATAAAATATCCTTACTAATAAATGCTTATTGCATGTGAAAGTTTCGACAACCATCCAAGCACCTGATTTTACAGCTACTTAATACAACCGTAATTTGGTTGCTTATATGTTTATTTTGTTAAGACTCTATATTGCATTCTTTGAGTTTCAAACTCTAAAAGCAATACAAAACTATGGATATTTGATCCATATATTATCGCATATAAATATTATATGGGGATCGGTCACAGTTAGTAATATACGATACATCGATGAAATTAGTTCATTTGAAATAAGCCTATATATTACTATGAGATCGAGTATTCAATTTGATTAATTACATAAAAGATCATATTATGCTAAATAAAACATAAGCCCAAAACTGCAGTATAAATCTAAGAACTCGATCGTTGAATTGTCGGTTTGATCGGTTTACATAAAGTGCAACATATTTGATGTAAAATTCGGCCTTCTCGACTCCCGAGGTTGACACTAAATACATCCACGGTATTCATGTGTCGAGCACCCAAGTGCCGGAAAGATAGAATGTTAGGGTAAAATAAAAGGAAAAACAGAAACAGAACAAGGAAGAGGAACACAATATCAGAATCTCACATGCGAAACGATAATATATAATATACCAAAAGTGTACTACAAAGAGTTACTCCAACATTCATGTATATCAGAGTTACAAAAGTGACTAAGTATTACTATCAGCTTGGACAGTTATAACTGCATGTCCTCACAATGTTGAATACATAAATAATAGTGAATGGAAATGAAAATAGGTAGATAGATAGGTGGAAGCATCCAGCTTGTCTCCATAAGCTTAAAGCATCTAACCCTAAGACTTACATTACTCAACCTACTCGAAAGAGCACACAGAGAGTTTTGGGAAAAGAAGCACCACCTGTCAGACATAAGTCTTGTATGAGAAACTTAGAAATGCATATAAACATATAACAGTACTTCTGAGACCAACTGAATCACTGGACTAGTTTTCCCTCGAAAAAACCAACTCAATTGGTATTTACACTAGGTGGCATTATAGATAATGTCTAAGGTGTGTAATATAAATATAGATTATAGCTGAAATGGTTACATTGATTACATTTAACAGCATACTTAGGTATACAACAAAAAATCGCTAAGGGAGGTCCATATAAATGGATTTTCCTACAGAGACCTCCTCAATGAGACCAATCTCCTATGACAAGGGCTAGAAACTACCTTCCGAGTGTCGTATATCTCTAGATAAAATATACCATAGGTAAACACAACTAGCCCACGCCCTAACACGTGAACCAAGTGTCAACACCTCCTATTAGCAACATCTCGATAAGCATACTCTAGAAATTTAGAGCTGTTGTACCCCTTATTTGGTTTGCTATACCTAGGATTGTGCATCCTACTCCGTCTTTAGTCATTTCCCGATGTCGAGGCTACTTCGGCATCTTCACACGAGTCTTCAACAAAACTCGATCAATTAATGAATCCCGCATGGATTCCATTATCTTAACAAATTCCGGAACCACACATGGTTTTCATGATTCCACCTCCAAATCATAGAACCCGTATAATAGTTTTGAAGTGGTATTCAACAGGTAAAACACTTACTGATCCTGGACTCCTCAAAGACTAATCGATGAATTTCTGGTTAACTCAATTCTGGTTCTTTTAGAAGTAATCGAAAGCTAGAGGCGTTTCGTACCAATACTCCTTCCAAGGGGTTCTTATTGGTATAAATCCGCGGAGCATTTCGTATACTTCCTAAGTTACGTTTGGTCGAGATCGGTAGTCGACTAATCGACTATTGAGTCTCAAGCACTTGCTTATGGGAATCAAGGTTCATACACTTAACTTGTTTCCAACATTTCTGCTTAAATTGCCTCGACCTAAAAGAATGCCGATAGGTTAGAGATCTATTGCTCCGTCCATACCTAAACATTAGTCTTGACTCCCACAAATAGAGAAGCTTACTCGTACGGCTTTTAGTGTTAAGCATAGTAATACTAACATTCCATAAACAATCAAACTAAGGTCATTACATAGTTGTTACTTATCATTCAAGTATAATAAGTCACATAAACGACTTTTAATCCCTTTTTTTACTTTATTAATTAGAAACTCTTCTTTAAAAACTTCCTTTATTAGATTTATAAAATACTTAATTTCATATTAATAATTTATAGAAATATCTTCAAAATACTTATTAGTATGTTAAAACACTTTAAAACTATTTAAAATATATGTTAATTATTTATATAAAGTGTTATGTAAGAATAGGGAAATTTTAAATAGATAAACAAGTTTTATTTTAAAAGCTATTAAGTTTAGAAATTCATAGTTAATTGTAAAAAAAAAATTTTAAACCTGAAACCAATTTAAAACATTATATTATAAGTTAAAAAAATTCTAAAAGATTAGAGAAAAATATTTAATTTAAATATCATTTTAAACATTGAAAAATAGAAAAGGTAGCATTTCTAGAAGTGCTATCTAAAGTTTTGTTATCATTGTCAATATTGTTTTGCTACAACTTTGAGCATAAATTTCAACACTTAGACAAATGATTTAAGATCCAATTTTTTACAATTGTTTGTATACTTTGGGTACTTGGAAACCATAAAGAAAAATCCCAAAGAATGTCTTTTAGTTATTTAAGAGAATTTTCTGAAAATAGGGTATTTTATCGAACTACCCTTATAGCGACTATTTCGCTATAACTTTTTGTACTTTGTTCAACTAGCTATCAAATTAATTAGGCTTCAAAACTTTTCCAATAAGAATAATATATTATTTACTTGATTAATTTTTAAAGAAACCCCTAAGGAAGTTTCCATAAAAATGTGCTTTATTTTCAAAGACGGACTATGTTTTTAAAAGTGTTGCTATAGCGACCTTTTTACTTCAATCTTTTGTTACCTTGATTTACTTCTTCTATAACTTTACAAAACCTATTCTTTGCTTTTCAAAACATTTATAGAAGTGTAGATAATAACCAAACAAGTTATTATTAAGATATGTCATTAAAACACCATTTTCATAAGTTATAGTTTGAGGGGTTCAAAGTGCGTTTGTAGCGACTATCGATATACAAACAATTCCATTTTTAATTCAATATCCAATGTTTAGTGTCATTCACATTTATACACAAATATGATTCCATATTCAACCCGTATTACTACAAAACATGTTTGAACATACAAACAAGTTAACATGTCCATTTTAAGCATTCAAATGCACTTATTCTAAACTATACTTCTCAATGATTTAAAGGCAAATTCTTTAGAAATTTATATACTTTTTAAAGTATATAATCAAGGGTTTAACTTTAATTAGTTGGTGTCTAATTTTACTAACATATATCAAGCAACATCATCAATCAATATTTCACACATAAAATATCATATATGTCATGTTTTTATGGACTTGGTTAATGAGTGAGATATCTCACCTTTAGTTAAATCAAATTCCATTATCTTCCTATCAACATTAAATAGATCCCACTACACTTCCTTCCTACTACACACAAGACTAGAATCAAGCAAAACAAGAGAGAATAGAGGCTAGAAAGTGGCTCGGCCAAGGCAAAATCTTGCCTTATGCTCACGACTTAAAGGGTTTTTGGAGAATGGCTTTACTTCTTTTGGGTTTGAGGTGATAGGGTGTTTTTATATGGTATATTAGGATGATGGCATGAGTTTGGAGAAGTTTGGAAAGCATTTGATTGAGTTTCTCTTTATTTAGAGAGGTTAGAGAAGAGAGTGACATGAAGTGATTCCTTTCAAGTTAGTTTGTGTGAATGTAAGGAGGCTAAGGTGCTTATTTATAAGCTTTAGGAAGTGGTTAAATGACCTCTCTTACCCGCAAAATGGGCTGCCAAAGAGTGATGGGAAACCATGCTCTTTTAACACCTTACTTCCCTTAAATCGCTCCTTTCAAATCTCCTTAAATCAAGGGTCCACTTGTCCTTCTTATAGAAGCCTTTTAGCTAATCAATTACCATTATTTTTAAGTGTATTTAAGTACTTATTAATTTGTTCTAATGATTCCCAGCTAGTGCACAATTATTCTAATAACTTATATTGAACAAAACATTGATTTTTCACAAAAAGTTTACCGGCCATATTTTCAGTATTTTATCAAAGAGTATATTTTTGTAAACTTATTTCATAAATTAGTTTTCTAATAATAGTTATTAATTAAAAAGTGTTTATTAAGGTTATATAATCATATTTTTAATATTTAAACATTCTCCAAATGCGGAGATATTCGAAGATGAAGCGTTTGAATTTTTGAGTCGTTACATTTGATGTCCTTAAACGTTAAGGATAACTGAATGCACTTTTGTGAAGAGTTTGTTATGATACTATAGTAAGGGTTTTCTTTTGAATGGTTTGACCATTTAGAAAATAAAACAAATGTATAAGAGTAAATGTGATCTATAGTATAATATTATTAATGAGTTAGGTATCAAAGGGGCAAGGCTCCCTCGGTAAATTTGAAACTGAACAGTCGCGATTCTACTTTCCTTCTTCTGCTCTTGCTCTCTCTTCTTTCTCCATTTTTGTCCAAACTACCTAATAGCTTCCCTCTTTGATTTAAGCGTTTCCATGCTTCCACCATTGTCCATCCCTCCCGCCACTATCTTCGTCCCAGTATAGTCTGATTCCTCGCCAGAGGTTAGAAGACAACTAAGTTTCCTTGGCTCTGCTGCCTCCTTCCATTTCTCAATCGGATCAATTTTTTAATCCCTTTTATCTCTGGTACCTCCTAACCCTAATTCCAATTTAAGGGAATTGACTGGTATTTCTTCCAGCCGACTGTCGCATTATTTTCTTTATAGCTCTTCTTCACCCAATCGACAGTGACTGTCGCTCTTCCCCCAACGTCCGTCAGACTGTTTCCGCGGCGTGCAAAGGTCGTCACATTAAGGTAATATCCTCTGTCGTTTTCCCATGTTCTTTGTGTTGTTTTATTTCCCTATAACTGCGATGTTACTATCGATTCATTGATCGTATCGTTTCATTGATTTCTATGGTTATTTCCATGTTATATGAATTTCCTTGAAATTCTCGGTCAAGCTTTTGTGAAATTAACATATTTTCTGGGTTGTAGACTTCGATGCTTACTTGCAGTTCTGTGTACATTGACTCAGCCTTTTATATTTAATAAGAAATAAACATATACAATTTGGTCAATGTCATATGAATTATATTTCAAGAATAAGCTAGATTCATTTAAGTTAATTGAAGTAAAAATGGCTTAGCTTATCTTACTAAATTGATTGAATAGTTCCTGGATTCATTTTTTCATATAGTGGTTCAATGACGTATTTCAAACCACTTCCCTTGATCTTTAGCCTCGTGAGATTGAAACTAGTAAACATTAGCACTACTGTTGTCATTCGATTGTTAGGTAGGTCATTTAACATTTTGTTCGCATCTTTTTCCTTTATAATTTATGTGAATTAGGAAATGGTTTATCTTCTTTGAGCCATTTTGAATAATAGGCCAGTTGTTATTTAATAACTTATAGTTTTTAATTGGATAATATGTCGAAGTACTGTTATAAATCAAAATATCGATACTTTATTTAATAACTTATTGTTATAAATAAAAATATTGTTTTTTACATCGGGCATGCAGGTGTAGTTCGCCTAGCATGGTGGTATTTGCTAATATTATCAAACTAAATCCACCATATTCAATAACTATGATCCTAAATTTATAAACTTATTATTTATATACTATAAAAACACATTAGGATATTATAATTGGCAATTGAAATTTCATTCATGCCTTGCAAAAATTAATTAAATGTATAAGCTTAATTATTCGCCAAACTTCACCGACCGTCGCTTTATTTTCTTGATAGCTCTTCTTCACCCAATCGGCAGTGACTGCCGCTCTTCCCCCAACGTCCGTCAGGCTATTTCCAAGGCATGCAAAGGTCGTCACATTAAGGTAATAACCTCTGTTGTTTTCCCCTAGTCTTCATGTTATTTTATTTCCCTGTAACTGCGATGTTACTATCGATTCATTGATCGTATCGTTTCATTGGTTTCTATGGTTATTTCCATGTTATATGCTTTTCCTTGAAATTCTCGGTCATAACTGGTCCTCTAAACTGTTAAGGCAAAAGTAGGTGTATTGGTCATATCTTAAATTGTTTTAGACAACATTGAAATAAAAAATTTAACCTACAAGAAATACACTTTATATTACAAACTCTCTTAATTATAGGTTGGGTGGTATAGAAAAGATTTGAGTATTTAGTTTTTTTAAAACTGACCATGTATCCCATTCTAAATACATTTTTTAACAAGAAACAATTTTCCATTATTCGCTCTAAAAAATTATTTTTATTATTCTATTATAATTATATATATAGGCTTAGAATAGAGTATATGAAAATTAATTTTATTTGATCTTTCATATATTTTACGATTATTACTTTGGGATGGAACTTTATCACTGTATTTTTTTATTTTGATCCGTGGCTTCTGAAAATTTATGTATTTTGTACTGTTTTGTTCCAACTATCCAATCTTATTTCAAACTAATAATAATTTCTTCGGTTATGTCTATATGGAAGTGGACTTTTTTATACACTTTATTCATTACATTATATTTCCTTATAGGTTAACACATAGTAATATAAAACGAATAGAATGCGGTTTACACGTAGGTTTACACATAGTCATATAAAACAAATATGAATACAAAATCAACAATGTAAGACTTTTAAATTTTTATATTTATTTTTATCCCTTTAGGTTTCACATATTTGCAATTGAATTTTTGTCATCTACTGGTTTCATTGTGTTGTAGTAGTCAGCTATATATTTCATTACCATAGTTCTATTTTGATTGAAATCTGTTGCTAAACATCTGTAGCTATTTTGCAATGTAAGGGAATGATGTGCAATTGTCTTTTTATCTGAAATGGTAGTGTTAAAATTTTATTTTGTTCAACGGTATGTGTCTACTTGAGAAAGAAATGGCTGGTGCACCACTAACTGCTGTAGACTTTTTGAATTAAGGTTTATGTGCACTTTGCATACCGAAGTATAGAAGATTCAGAATTACAAGGTTAGAACCATTATGATCTTTATGAAAATTGTTATATCAATTAAACCCTTAATGAAAGGCAATTTTAAGGGAGAAAGATGCTTTGCTTCTCAAATGATGAAGTTGCATAATTTTTTATTGCTTGCAAGTGCTGATAGTTATACGTGATGTTATTATTTTTTATTCACGATGTTCTATGCTTCAAACAACTATAGTCATAAACGTTACACACTCACTTAAAAGGAATTGGAACAGAGATAACACAGCTTTGTCTTTTAAGGCCCAGCTAAGTTACATGCAGCATTATATGATTGTATTCAGATTAAAGTTCTGTAGTTTTTATAATTTCTAGAATGCGAACTTAAAGGTTAAACTTGGTTCTGCAAATGTTGTGCTTCACATATATAGTAGAGAATTTAGTGCCATATGCATTTCCATTACTGATTAAGAATTTAATTCCATGTTCTTAATCTTTTGTTATGTATATTGGATGTTCAAATAGCTTATTCATAATATACTGCCAAATTTCCTTAACTGGCTATGTATTAAAAATGTACAGCCACAACCGATGGCTATGTATTAAAAATGTACAGCCACAACAGATGAAGTGCAACACCTTAGAGATTCAGCTGAAGCATTTTATATGATTTGATATGTCATCAGCTACATCAATAAATTATGTCTTAGGCATCTGGCAATGGTGGGCTTAGACGGATTATTGCCTTTGTATTTTGCATTATAGGAATCTAGCTGACTCAACATTCATGTTGCACTATTGTTCCTATTTTGTCCTGTACTAAGCATTTAAACATCTTTATACCGAACCTTGCATTTTAACATTGACTGTTGTTTTGCCGGTTGTGTTCCAATATGTTCCATCGATTGGACATAAAGTACTTACTTTATTCAATTAACTCACGCTTGCTTCCCTATGAGGTGTATTGGGCCAGTCAGCTATACTGTACTTCTTTTTTTCAAAAAAATCATCCTTGGCTATAATTAAGATTTAACTATGGGTTTTGAAAATTGTGTCTACATGCTTTAACAGTAGTTTTGAAATCCTGTAACAGATGAGAGCTTTTTGGTTACCAATAATCATTTTTTTTAAATAATTGCACTGCTCTTGCAGATGTACATGATGCCACCATGGTTGCCTATTTCATGGAATATGTTAGGAACATGTTTTGACTATGAGCAATTGAATTAATGATTGTGTTTGAGTGCTTCTTCTAAACTATAATCATTATATTGTTAAAAACTGAATTGTCTTTTGCTAAAATTTAATTTGAACCTCTGTATAATTGCAAAAGTTGTTCTAAATATAAATGTAGCGTTATGAGGATTATTAAAGATAAAGAAATGTACCAGGTACATAGATATCTTATAAGCAGGTTAATCTTTCTATCTTTTAGTGCCTTTTCCTACTGAATATATAAGTTGAATCAAGATAAAAGTCATGTTGTCTGTTGAAATGCAAGTGCATGTTCAGGCCAGAGATTGGAAATTGCTAACTTGTCTATTAATGTTAATGTTTGAATGCAAATATTGTATTATAGTAGGAAATTTTGACTAATGAATATGTGTAAGAAAAACATCAACTTATAGGCTAACCGTTGCTTAAAAGATTTATGTCTATTATGAAGTATAGGATCCATTATTAGGACAACCGGCTCAAACAACTTGAGTCTATGATTCTGTAGCCGTTGAATCATTTTTCCTCTCACCAAAGAAACTGCAAGTTTATTTTACTGTGCTTAGAGATTCCCATAAAACATTTTTTTATCTTAATTTCTTCCCATTAAGAACAAGCTATTTCTGAATATTTGTATTGTTTCAGGTACAAATCTGATCCTGTCAACTACTGTCCACTCAAGGCCATACAAATAGGTAAAAAGTTGAATTTTATGGTAATTACATGTAGAAAATACATATATCCTGTAAGTTATCACTAGGTCTAGAATAAAGTTATTTGGCACATTATTTTAGTTTATCTATATCAACACATTTAGAAATGAATTAGCAAATTGACTTATCAAACAATGAATCCCTAAGAAACTTCTTAGGGGAGTATGCCTTTTTCCATGATTATACATATTTTCACATGTAACGCTTAATGAATGCCTTTATCTTACATGCTCAATTTATGTTCACATTGGCAATTGCTACTTTCAAACAACCATAAAATTAAATCCAGGTCCAAGTCAAAGAATTTTATCCTTTATTTCATTAACAAGTCAAAGAATTTTATCCTTTATTTCATT
Organism: Allium fistulosum; assembly: GCA_030737815.1. NCBI lineage: Eukaryota > Viridiplantae > Streptophyta > Magnoliopsida > Asparagales > Amaryllidaceae > Allium > Allium fistulosum. Next base: position 1,220,618,889 of record CM060902.1, read on the forward strand.
AACAATGTCCTATACCCATAAAAATTTTAATCTGTACAGTTTGTTTTGCATGCCAATGCATGACTATTCAGTAACCTAGGTTTCATTTTTTTATGCTTTTTAATTGTAGGTATATAGAAATATAAAATTTCATTTCTACTTTTACATATTGCTTTTATTTCTTATCCAAAAAAACAACTTACGTCGTTATTTCTTTTTGCAGAGTTGTTAAAGCATCCTTTACTGCTACCACTGTTACTAACTTTAACATAATTAAATTGCAGGAAAACAATGAATGAGACCAACTGACTAGATAGCTTACATTTGTGGCCAAAGAAAAACATGAAAAGTTGTCTCTTTGCTCACTTGCTTGCTTTCTGACATCAACATGTTCCTAAAAACAGAATTATTAGTACCTGATTTTTTGGTTCTGTTGTAATAATAACAAAAAATAAATCATATTTTTGGCTGTAAAAGTCCACCTTCATTGTTACTTTTTGATCCATTAATCTTTTGGCAGTCTCTATTACTTATGTACGGTGCATAAATGTTTTCCAATTGAATTGTTTGAAGAAGACACATTGCTTTAATTATGATTTGCATATTAACTATTGTGATACTGTTTTATTTTTCTATGTGGTTTTCTCTGTTTTTTGTCAGCAGTTATCATACTTATCAACAGTATCATATACTGATTGTTCTGTCTATGTCATAAAAGCATTTAGCAAGAGAGGTTTACACAACCTATTATATAATACGTATTCTATGTTGTATTATTATAGGATTATACTTAAAGAACTACATATTATGTAATGGAAGCATTATTTTCTTATACACCTTTAATCCTATTTTATAGGACCCATGGTTGTTTAACTGCTTTAGTATATGCATTTGTATTTCACCATTAATTTGTTATACAACTATATTTTTTCAACTTCCGTGTGCGAAGCACGGGTTCGCACTAGTTTAAGGTATAGTTAGGATGAAGACGGTGAATGGTCACTTCTTCTTTATAAAGAAACATTGAAAACGAAAATTGTAATAATAATGATATGATACTTAACATTGGAATAAGGAAATATGATTTCTATTCCAAAATATAATTTTGTATAGAAAATTATTTTCTATGATCTATGAGAATTATTTCTATGTGTTCAAGATATTTGATCAAAGAACTCTCCACCGTAAACTTGTTGCGGTATATGAAATAAATAGTCTATATTAAGTGGATGATGTGCGCTATTATTGTAATGGCGAAAGTAGTGGGAGCATGTCATATAATACTTATTGATTGAATCAAGTTACGAAAATTGTTTTATAAAACATAGCGAATATTATTTATGAAATAATGATTATTTTTCGGTGTCGACTGAAAAATAAGCATAGTTATATTCCAATGTGAATATTATGAATATTTGTTATGAAATAAAACTATAATGCGGTATTTTTTCATAACAAAATGAAGCATTGGAAAATAATGAAGTATCTAAAATTATTTATAATTATTTTAGAATCATGGACTAAGCCATAGTTTTGAGAAATAATTTTTATTCTATAATTATGAATCATATGATACTTGCTAATTATGTCTCAAACAATTAAGGGCTATGCACACATTTAGTGGGAGCATCATAAGAGTTGATGAACTCTTCATATTGATACATATTAATGTATGCAATCGTAAGTCTACTAATATCAAATCAGTTCTACATACTTGGTTATATTCAATGATGATTTATCACCGATAAGAATATGTGTATTTGATACACATATGGTATGTCTATGATAAGATTGTAGAGTATAAAACGAAAGTAAATAAAATAATGTGCAATGATTCGATTTGAGAAAATAGATGAGTACATTGGAAAGATTTTCGAACATCCTAAAAATGAATAAAGATTTAATCTCAAAAGACACTCCTCCATGTGATACATAATGATATATCGATAAGGAGTAATCGAACTTTGTTGGACAAAGTACGATTAATTTTAAGTGAAGTTGATTTAATTTCTTTTTACAAGTTTATGTACTTAAGACTAGTACACAAGGTTAACATTATTTCATCTAATATTAGTTTACTAAATCATACAAGGTAAGGGTTTATAAGAAACCCAACATATCCTAGGCTAACCAGTTGGCAGGTTGTGCGAGTTGAAAAACCACCTGTAATAATGGTTCATAAGGAATCTTGTATGAATCGACCTAAAAGACGTTTGGGGACAATAGTCATTAGATGACCAAGTTATGTTTGGAACTTAAGTTTTGTAAACTAAAACCAAATCAGTTTTATATAAAAAGGCAATTCATAAATTTTTTATGAATACCTATTCTGTTGCATTGAGAAACAATTGTTATTTCAAGAAATATCAAGTTCATAGTGAAGGATTTCTTTAAGAAATTATTGGTAGTAAAATGGAACTAGATACGATCGAAAAATAAAATTGATTACATGAGATGAAATGAAATTAACTAACCTAAATGAACACATCGCATTTGAATGTCTAATAAGTATTCTCAAGTTCTTATCAATGTCGGAAATGTATATATTCCTCGGTTTTTTAATTAAACCATTAAGAGTGTTGACTCTATAATAAGGTACGATGCGCAGATCCAAAATAGATTCCAAGTACTTTATCAAAATATGATTTTGATAGTTGTACCTAAAAGGATATGATCCATTGGCCGCAAATGTGTCTTTAAGAGAAAGACAAATGCAGTTGGGATATAGTGAGCCATTTTAATAAGAATAATACCGTGAATTTCAATTATTGAAACTAACATAATAGATTCGATATTCAACATGCCTAAGTTAATTCAGATTTACTTATAAAATTATTGCTTGGTATGATTTTGTGTTTGGTGCATATGTGTTGAAATGGAAAATTTTAAATAATGATTTAGACTAGACTGTTTTCACATGGTAACCAAAGTGTCTCGGAGTTAGTGTGAGCAATATTGAGTTTGTGAGTCTATGGATATAATCCAAGAAATGATAAAAAGTATCATTTTATAAGCATCAAAATTGAATAAATATTTTGATAAAAATATCAAATAGTTTGATTATCAATTTAAATGCAGAGGAAGCGTGTGTTCATAAGAAAGAACGTTAAATTGTACATTGATATTTCTAAATTATAAGTAAACAACACATTGCTGATTTTTAATGATGTACTTGTGTTAAAATCGGCTTTAATTGTTTTAATACTAGACGTTGTGCAATGACCCGGAAGTTTTAAGTTTTGAATGGGATATTTAACTTATTTAAATATTCAAATTTAAATAATAAGAAGAAAATCAATTTTTAATAAATTGACTTAATTTTTGATAACGTATTTTTATTTTAATTTATAGGATTTTTCCATAATTTTTTATTTGAAAAATATTTAAGTTTTATCGTTTGACGTATTTTTGGACAAACAATGGTATTTTTGAAATTTCACAGAATAAGGTAACCAGTCAATTTTACTGTTATTTTGAGATCGTGTCACATTTTGTGTATGATCGTATTTTGGTTCTGTCATTCGCAGTTCGTACGCGAACGGAAAGCTGTGTGGCGAAGTGCCGAATATTGCAAAATAAACCAAACTTCGCCCTTTTAACTTTCATTCCCCTCTTTTACCTTTCTTCCTTCTCTTTTATTTTATCATTTCCTGTAAAACAAAAGAATATCAATCTCTTCCTTTAAAAATCAAAACCAAATAGCTAAAAATCACCAAACCAGATCCGTTGAGTATATATTGATGAGATCTTCAAATCCATGTATGTTGTGATAGTTGCGGCAGTGATTTGAGAGATTTACATGATAAAGGAGGCTAGAGTTTGCGATTTAAGGATTTTTAGGGTGAATTAGGCTATGGCATTGGAGGATTCGGGGTTCTCATGTGGAGGAGCATGGTCGGTGACGTTTTGGTGATGTGTGGTGGCGTTTTGGGAATCATGTTGTGAAAAGGTCAAGGAGGTGGGTTTTCAAGTCGCATTTTAGAGGAGGGGTGCGAGCTAGACGTCATTAGTGAAAGAAATGCGGATTATAGATCTTAAGGTAGAATTAATAATAGAGGAGGTGAATAGTGTTTAATTAATTTTATGAATCCTTTTGAAATCTTTTCAAATTAAATCCAAACAGATGTAATTCACAAACACAGAATCAGACACAGATGCAAATAGTAAATAAAAGCAGTAAAGGAAAAAACACACTAGATTTTTATACTGGTTCGGAGTTAACCTACATCCAGTCCCACACAATTTCTTATGCAGATTTCTTTTCAAATATAATGTCAATATTACAACCTCGATTTCAAGGCCATGAGATACACCATCCTGTCTTCGAGTCCAGGGCAAACTCTCTTGATTTAACCAGGCTACAAGATCACATAATTGATTTACGGGCTACAATCACACCCAATTGATTTACGGGCCACAATCACACCGTTTCCGATCACACTTTGATAGATAGAGACTCGACACACTTCTTTGATTACAAATGATCCTATAACTCTGAATAGCACTGAGATCTTTGAGAGTGAGTGGCAGAGAATCAAACTAGAGATTATCGAGTTTGATTCACTTAGAATTTTCCGCAGAGTTTTGTTAAAGCATTTGAAATATAAGAGAATATTTGAGTGGAGAAGAAGGAGTGAAGAAATAAAGAAAAACTAACTTAAAATTCGTTGAAAACAACTGGTATATATAAGAGAACAACAGTCGTGTCCATTCGCGAAAGGTTATGATGAATAGACACTTCTTTTGAAAATTTGAAATTTGAATTCTACGGTCACCATGTCGACATGGGGGGATGAGGGATGTCGACATGCCTATGTGAATTTGAAAATTAATTTTGCTTTAAAATGATTTCTATTCTAAAACTTGTCAAAACAATTTCTAATCTTTGTAAACCATTTTGAATATAGTTTAAACTTATAAAAGAGTTTTAGAAAGTAATCTTAAAATATATAATCTATAATATAAAAGTAATATTAAAAACTAAGTATAGATTTCTTTAAAATATATTAAAGCTAAAATATTAAAATCAAGAGATAGTTTTAAAAAAACAAGAGATGATTTTGAAATTAATACGATTAAAAATAGTTTTTGAATTAAGGCTAAAATATTTAAATTGATAGAGATGACTTTAAAAAGATAGTTTTGAAAAAATAAAGTATTTTGAAAATTTTGTGGATTCCATTCCACTAGAGAAGATCGAGGGTTCCATCCCACTAAAGAGGTCATGGGTTACATCCCACTATTAAAGCGAGAAGGTGGATTCCATTCCACAATTAAAATCAGAATAAATATTTTAGTGCTATTATGAAGTTTTAACATAAATCTAGACTCTATTACCTATCTTGATATCTTGAACTCTTGAACTCTTGATACTCATGAGTCTTCGATCTTGATTTCTTCAATCTTGAATTTGTCAATCTTGAATCTCTATACTGTACAGTCTTCATTCTCAGTACCTGCATATATATATCATGCATATACATATATATCTAGACAAAGATATTAGTATTTATATTTTATAACAAGTCCAAAGGTTGTTGTCATTAAAACCATCATCTCAGGAACTAACATTCTCCCCCTTTTTGATGATGACAACCTTTGTTTATAAAATCTTCTCCACAAACTTCAATTCTACTCCGACTCCCTCTTATTCCAACAACTCCCCCTTAATCAACTAACTCCCCATTAATCTAAGCCTATCTAACCTATTTTATAATTCTCCCCCTTTGTCATCAACAAAAACTAATCCTAAACTACATAAGTCCTCCTTAGAATAATACTATGGAACTAAATGCTAATAACGAAGTATATTAAGCGAAAACATATAAACCAATATATACAAATACACAATATATAAAAAATTATCATAAAAACAATCAAATGAGAGTCTTGACAATTGGTGACTTGTGAATCAAACAATTAGGGTAATGGAGACAAAAATTTCCAAGTTGTTCGACTAAATTACCATCTTTGTTAAAACAGACTTCTCCAACGCAAATAACTTTATCGTCCTCGTCCATTTTCGCTTCATCATCTTCTTCTTCTTCTTCATTGTCCTCTAATGGATTATGAATACGTATGTTAGAGGAATTATCTTCAATCACAATAGGGTCTGCATGATTATCCATTAGAAATTTTTGCAAATTTCTAAGAATCTTGCCTTGTTTCTCTTGTTCCTTTGCCACCCTTATTTGCATGACTTGTAATTCAGTCAGCATTTGCAGAGAATCCTTCATATTTTCCTCGATCTTCATCACTCGAGCCAATGTAGTTTGTTGAAATGGACTAGAATTAGGAGAAGAGAAGGAAAATGTTGCATTATGGTTTGATTTAGAAGAGGTGGCCATTATTTTATATTTTTTAGAAGTTTATTATAGAGAAAATGAAGAGAGAAGACAGAAAATTTTGAAATATTGTGGTTTATATAACAGCCAAACTGATTTTAGAACGAAAATCAAAATTCAAATTTTACCGTTGTATGTCGACATGGGGGGTAGGGGCATGTCGACATCCTTATGAAAATTTTGACAATTTTGTTTCTCTGTATTTATTTAAATATATATGTTACTATATCTATATTCTATATCTCAGTTATAGTACCTAGTTCTCTTCTTAATTTAGTAAAGGTTGATTGATTCAAGGGTTTGGTCAGAATATCAGCTATTTGATTCTCAGTGTTGATAAATTCAAGAGAAATAATCTCTTTAATTTTATTATCTCTAAGAAAATGATGTCTGATATCAATATGTTTGGTTCTGGCATGATGGGTAGGATTTTTGGATAAATTTATTGCACTTTTATTGTTACAATTAATTGGTGATTTTGAAGTATTAATCCAAAATCCTTTAGGGTCTGTTGTATATAGATAACTTGAGAACAAGCCAAAGCAGCAAAGATATATTCTGCTTCAGTTGTTGATAGTGAGACAATATTTTGCATTTAACTAAACCAGGAAACCAGAGAATGTCCTAAAAGTGACAAGTTCCACTTGTACTTTTTCGGTCTGATTTACAACCAGCATAGTCAGCATCACAATATGAGATTAAATCAAATGAATCATTTTTAGGGCAAAATTGACCATAGTCTAAAGTGTGTTTAACATATCTTAGGATACGTTTAATAGCTTTTAAATGGGTTTCTTTGGGTTAAGATTGGTACCATGCACAGAGGCAGACAGTATGCATGATATCAGGCCTACTCACAGTTATATAGAGTGGCGATCCAATCATTCCATTGTATAGTTTTTGGTCGACATCTTTTGACATGTCTTTTTTATTCAAGGCTTCATTGGTTGCCATAGGAGGGGTTTTCCACTCGCATGGGTCATACCAAACTTATTAATTAGATCCCTAGCATACTTTTGTTGACTAATGAAAATACCACTATCTAATTGTTTTATTTGCAATCCTAAAAAGAAAGTAAGTTCACCCATATGACTCATCTCAAACTCTTTTGTCATTATTTCAGAAAACTCTTTTTTCATTTCATTGTTTGTTGATCCAAAAATTATATCATCTACATAAATATGTACTAATTGGATATCATTTTGTTTCTTTTAATAAAAAGAGTATTATCTACTTTACAATTTCAAAATTTGATTGTAATAGGTAAGATCTTAGTCTATCATAACAGGCTCTAGGAGCTTGTTTCGGACCATATAAAGCTTTCTTTAATTTGTAAACATGATTTGGAAACTTTTCATCTTCAAAAAGTGGGGGCTATTCAACATAAACATCTTCTTTAACAAAGCCATTTAAAAATGAACTTTTGACATCCCTTTGAAATAATTTGAAATTGTTATGGTTTGCGAAAACAAGTAGAATTCTAATGGCTTCTAATCTTGCTACGGTTGCAAAGGTTTCATCATAGTCTATTCCTTCTTCTTGACAATAACCTTGTGCGACTAACCGAACTTTATTTCTAACGACCTCACCTATTTCATTCATTTTAATTTTATAAACCCATTTAGTTCCTATTATAGTTTTGTCCTCGGGTCTAGGAACAAGTTCCCATACATCATTTCTAGTGAATTGATTCAGTTCTTCTTGCATAGCAAGAATCCATGAATCATCATATGATGCTTCCTTTGGATTTTTGGGTTCAATGGTTGATATAAAAGCTACATTACTCATCTTGTTTAATTGATTTCTAGTTCTAACAACAGATTATATATTTCCTAGTATATTTTATACATGATGATATTTTATAAGCCTGGTCTTTTTATTAGGATGAATAGCTTCACAATTTGTTTTATTTGATTCATTATTTAGAGTAACAAAATCATCTTCATCATTTATATAAACAAAGTCTTTAAAATTTCATCAAAAGATACATGCATTGTTTCTTCAGTGGTGTTAATTTTTAAATTGGAAACTCTGTATGCTTTACTTCTATTAGAATATCCGATAAAAATTCCTTTTTCGGATTTAGGATCAAATTTATCCAAATTGTCCTTTGTATTTAAATTAAAGCATTTACTTCCAAAAACTTTAAAATAAGATACCTTTGGTTTCTAATTGAAAAGAAGTTCGTATGGTGTTTTATTGGTTAAAGGTCTAATTAAAATCCTATTCAAAATGTAACAAGCTGTAGCGACTGCTTCAGCCCAAAATTTCTTGGTAATTTACTATCTGAAAGCATAGTTCTTGCACACTCTTGAATCGTCTTATTTTTACACTTTACCACTGCGTTTTGTTGTGGATTTCTTGTAAAGGAAAAATTATGAGTTATTCCTTTTTTATTACAGAAATTCACAAAATTTTCATTTTCAAATTCTCCACCGTGATCACTACGAATAGTTTTGATTTTTAAAGAAAGTTGATTTTGAATTCTTTTTGCAAAAGTGTTAAATAAATCAAAAGCATCACTTTTAAGTTTCAAAAAATTGTCCATGTAAATCTAGAATAATCATCTACAATTACAAAAACATATTTACTGTTATTTATTGACTGAATTTGAGATGGGCCAAACAGATCTAAATGAAGTAACTCAAGGGGTTTTGAAGTTGAAATCATATCTTTTAATTTGAATGAACTCTTCCTAAGTTTTCCTAATTGACAAGCATCATATACTATCTACTTTAAAATCCATTTTAGGGAGACTTACTAAATCAAGTTTTGAAAGTCTAGTTAAGAGTTTGAAATTCAAATGCCCAAATCTTTTATGCCAAATCCAAGGGTCACTTGTTTTAGCCAAAAGACATAGGTTATCATTTTCGTACTAAGAATATTAATATTTTTCTTCCTAGTTCCTTCAAAGATAATATTTGATTTATTATCTTCGATGTGACACTTACCTTTTCAAATTTAATTTTGTAGCCCTTATCACATAGTTGACTTATGCTAAGTAAATTATGTTTTAGATTCCTAACTAATAAAACATCAGAAATAGTAGGAGTTTTAGGGTTACCGACATTGTCGATGCCAATCACATATCCTTTTGAATTGTCTCCAAAGTTGACCAATCCTCCATCTTCATAAATTATGTCATTAAGTATCTCCGAGTTACCAGTCATGTGTCTTGAACATCCACTATCAAGTATCCATTTGTTTTTCTTTATTTGCACCATTTGTCCATTGAGTGTTGATTTTTCAAAAGCCATATAACATATATGTTCCTACACAACAGACCAATTCGGTAGATAACTTGATTTTCTATAATAACAATATGCAGACTTATGAGACAATGATTATTTGGACAGTTTTGAACTAGTGTTAACAAAATCTCCAAAAATTGTCATTTTAAACTTTTTCAAAATTCAGATTATTATAACTTTGAAAACCTCTCTCTGATACCAAATGTAGGAAATGCGGATTACGGATCTTAAGGCAGAATTAACACTAGAGGGGGGTGAATAGTGTTTAATTAAATTTATGAATCTTTTTGAAATCTTTTCAAATTAAATCCAAACAGCTGCAATTCACAAACACAGAAACAATCATAGAATCAGACACAGATGCAAATAGTAAATAAAAGCAATAAAGGAAAGAAAACACCGGAATTTTATACTGGTTCGGAGTTACCCGACATCCAATCCCACATAATTTCTTGTGCAGATTTCTTTTCAAATATACTATCGATATTACAACCTCGATTTCAAGGCAACAAGATACACCCTCCTGTTTCCGAGTCCAAGGCAAACTCTCTTGATTTAACCAGGCTACAAGATCACCTAATTGATTTTCGGGCTACAATCACACCCAATTGATTTACGGGCCACAATCACACCATTTCCGATCACACTTTGATAGAGAGAGACTCGATACAGTTCTTTGATTACAAATGGTCCTATAACTCTGAATAGCACTGAGATCTTTGAAAGAGAGTGGCAGAGAATCAAACAAGAGATGATCAAGTTTGAATCACTTAGAATTTCAGCAGAGTTTTGTTAAAGCATTTGAAATATAAGAGAATATTTGAGTGGAGAAGAAGGAGTGAAGAAATGAATAAAAACTAACTTAAAATTTGTTGAAAACAACTATATATATAGGAGAACAACAGTCGTGTCCATTCGCGAAAGGTTATGACAAATAGACAATTCTTTTGAAAAATTGAAATTTGAATTCTACGGTCACCATGTCGACATGGGTGGATGAGGGATGTCGATATGCCTTTGTGAATTTTGAAAATTAATTTTGCTTTAAAATGATTTCTATTCTAAAACTTGTCAAAACAATTTCTAATCTTTGTACACCATTTTGAATATAGTTTAAACTTATAAAAGAGTTTTAGAAAGTAATTTTGAAATATATAATCTATAATATAAAAGTAATATTAAAAACTAAGTATATATTTGTTTAAAATATATTAAAGCTAAAATATTAAAATCAAGAGATAGTTTTAAAAAACCAAGAGATGATTTTGAAAATAATACGATTAAAAATAGTTTTTGAATTAAGGCTAAAATATTTAAATTGATAGAGATGACTTTAAAAAGATAGTTTTGAAAAAATAAATCATTTTGAAAATTTTGTGGATTCCATTCCACTAGAGAAGATCGTGGGTTCCATCCCACTATTAAAGCGAGAAGGTGGATTCCATTCCATAATTAAAATCATAATAAAGATTTTAGTGCTATTATGAAGTTTAACATAAATCTAGACTCTACTACTTACCTTGATTTCTTGAACTCTTGATACTCATGAGTCTTAAGTCTTGATTTCTTCAATGAATTCGTCAATCTTGAATCTTTATACTGTACAGTCTTCATCCTCAGTACCTGCATATATATGTATATCCTACATATACATATATATCTAGACAAAGATATTAGTATTTATATTTTATAACAAGTCCTAAGGTTGTTGTCATCAAAACCATCATCTTATGAACTAACAGTTAGGTCGGGGGGAGAGCTCGTGTGATGAGGAGTTCGTTGCCAAAGGCAGATTATGATTTCGTCGCTTGTGGAGGGAAAATGGGTAGATGAAGTGCACGGCTGTGCACCTATGCACCATTTCATGTATGGGGAGTGTAACAACCCAGAATTTCACTGCTTTGATTAGTGAATATTTAATTAATTTTAAATATTCAATATATAGGTTTTATAATGAAATTAAACTCATTTTAATTAATTAATAATGATGGTAAAATCATTTTCAAAATTTGTTTACCAAATTAAATGGTTCATAGAAAAACAGAAAATGTGACCGAAGAACTTTTTCCGAAATTTCGAACTTTCGACACCGGAAAGTTGTCGGGAATGTTGTTTGTCTTTGTGCACTATATGTACATATATATAAAAGTTAATTAACTAGATAATAATACACTTAGAACTAAATTATCTAATATTAATTTGGATTAGTAAGTGATGTGACAAGACATAGTTTTAAAAATAGCAAACATTTTATATAAATATATATTAAGTATTGTCACATCTTAGATTTGTAATCATTAACCATAATTATCTCTTATCATGTCTTATTTAATTAATAATTAAACTTATATATATATATAAAAGAAAGTGATGTGACTAAACATAATAACTATATATATATATAAAAGAAAGTGATGCGACTAAATATAATAACTATATATATAAAAGAAAGTGATGTGACTAAACTTAATTATATATAAAAAAGAGTGATGTGATTAAACATAATTATATATATATATTATAAAAGATTTGTGATGTGACTTGACACGGTGATTTGGTGTGAAATCTTGCCTATAAAAATCCCATATGTTTCTCCATTTTTCCTCCTTTTTCCACCAATTTTTTCTTCCTTATTTCAAACTCAAATGGAGTTTTTCTGTTTTTGAAACCGTCTGAAATTTTAATGGCCACAGCATTCTAGTTGACCATTTTTTCAAATTTCTACCGTAGCTATGTCAAAATACCCCATCTTTGCAAATCAATTTTTCACCTAGAATTTCAAGTCCAAAAATTACCCTTCTTCATTTGATCATCACTTCTTCAAAACAAATCGAAAATGAGTCATTCTTTTTTTGAAATGATAGAGAAAGGAAATTCCAATAACTATCTCTTTTAGTCCTTTTTAAATTCCTTTAGTAGGTAGCTCAAAAATAAGTTGAAAAATGACTTATTTTTGGGTTTATTATTGAGAATTCGATGTTTATCCGAAGTCGCTCCACCTTACCAAAACAAGTCTCGCTTCCACTTCCCTTCAAGATTAAGCCTACCTAGTGCATTCAGGGTTCAAGACTCCATATTGTTGCTTAGGAATGGAAGTGCTATGTCATACTCTAATTTAGCGAGAGTTTAGATAGCTTTCGGTGAGTAAATTCCTAATCTTTTGGAAAGAACTTTCCTTTATATGTTGTATTGATCCTTAGCTATATGTATGTTATATATGTTGGATCTTGGCATGTTTGAAATGTGATGATAAGTGTTAATGTATGGGTTAGTGTTAGCACTAGAATGGATGTGTTATTGCAAATTTGGTGATTGTATATATATTGGTATATGTATACAATTTGTTGTTTGAATGTGATGTGTGAATAAAAAGGGTTGATGATGAACTTGACTATATTCATGATGGGTTGAAAACAAAGTTGAAACTTTGTATGTAGTCACGACAGATTTGAGGTCGAATTTAAAATCAAACTCGTTTCAAGAGTTTAAAGCTTAGATTTTGGTTAAAGTTTGCGTAATTGGTTTTAAAGTGTGAAAATTTACTAAGGTATGTTTCAATCATGAAATAGTATGGTTTTAGTAAAGTGGCTTCGTTAAAGGTGGGTTAGAGCAAACTGCACTCATAGAGACAGTCGTTATGGATGTAGTTTGGCAAAAGTTTGAATTTCTATTTCAAATTTGTTTTATTTTGGAATTAGTTTTCAAAGTTTTTCAAACTTAATTAGTAATATTAAAAAGTAATTAAGTTGTAATATAGTTATTTATTTATTTATTTATTTAATTAAAAGGTAATTAGCACTAAATTGGTAATTAAGAAGGTGATTAAAGGTTAATCATCACTTAAGTTAAGTTAATGAGTGTTAATTAATTAATAAAGTTTTAATTAACGTTTTATATGGTTAAGAAGTAATTAAGTGATTAATAATTATTTAATTAATATTAATGGTTAATTAATTATTAAGTAATTAATGGATTATTTAATTAATATTTAATTAATTAGGGTTTAACTCTTAAACAATTTGGTTTAACTTTAACCAAGCTGCATTAGGAAGTTAATTAATACTTAATAAAGTTCATTAAGCCTAATTAGAGTTTAATTATGATTTAATATTGATTTAAATTGGATTAATTAAGATTTAGTTAGGGTTTAAGCTAATTAAATATACGTTTAACTTTTCAAAGGTGATTTTAAACTAAACAGAATGTGTTTTTATCAATTTTCTTTTTCAAAGTAAATCGATTCCATATCAAAGGATCTCTTGTCCAGACCCTTAAGTAACCCATATGATTAGGAGAATTAAATGACATCTGTTAGCAGAACAAAACATCATTCTGCTATATTGTAAGTGATTAGATTATGTGGACATGTTCTAAGCAGAATAAATTCCCATTCTACTATAAATTGATTGAATTGTTTGGACATCTATTTAGTAGGATAAATCACCATCCTATTGTTATGTTATTTGGACTTGTATATGCCAATTAGTTATATTGACATGTTATTCCCTGATTGGATATGAAATGTATTTATGTATATGGTAGCTTAGGTAAATAATTGTTATGTGATTTGGGATTGAATTGAAATAAATGGTAACTTAAATTAGTATCATTGGGATTGCAAAGCCTTATTTGGAATTTATAAAGTATGGTTTGAATTTACTTTAATTCTTTAATCAATTTGAGGCTAAGGTTTTATAAATATTTTTTAAAGTTATATAATTCTTATAAAGGTATTTATAAATGATAACTTGTTTATAGAAAGGGGTTTTTCTAACGAAATGGGTTATTAAGGTGTTTTACAAATGATGTTTTGTAAATGATATTTATAAAGGATATTTTATAAAGGAGTATAGAAAGGTTTATATAAAGAGTTTTAAAAATAGAAAAAAGGTTTATAAATCATTTCAGAGATTTGGAAAGAGGTTTATAAATTAACTTAAGGGTTTATAAAAGTGGGTTATAACTTTATTTTGAAAGTTATAAGTTAATTGAAATATGAGATGAGCTTTTAAAAAGGGAATTTGATAATGGATAAGCGGAATGTTTTTATTTGGAAGAAATGTTTGGTTATTTAATATGGGATTGGGAAAGCAGAAAAACTTTGAAAAGTTTGTAAATATACTTATACTGATAAGATAAGTATATGATTTTGTTTCAAGGCATGAAAAGTAAAATGTTTTGGTAATATACTTATACCGTTGAGATAAGTATATAAATGTTTCCAAGTATAAAGGAAATGTAAGGGGTTTGGGAATAGTGTTTTGAAAAGATCTCGTGATCAGAATTTATAAAGTGGTTTTATTAATTAAAGAGAATTAATAAAGGCTTAGTGGATCCCATATGGAAATTAAACCATGATTGGATGTTTGTCTATTTGATATTTAAATAACTGACAATCAAAGCTGGACCCAAAACGTAACTTTGGAAATATCTAGGAGAAACATGAGAATTATATTGTACAATTATCGTTGAAGGTGCTAAACTGTACGTATAAACTCGTTCATTCTTCTAGGACGAATGATAAGGAAATCCGTCCACAAACGGTTAGGAGGTGAACTCCGCTCTTGTCATTTGTCTTTTTATTTCCTAAAGAAACGGGGTTGAGTTTACCAGAAAATATCGAAAGTTGTTTCGAAGAGACCAGGATCGAATATGTTATCCGGAAACCACTTCGATCCAACTCAAGCATTTCAATATGAAGACATCTTTAAGCATGGGATCGAAGATGGAGCCATTAAAGTACAAGGGTAGCTTGCTACTAATCCTAAGGGTGATTCCAAAATGGATTTAGTAGAAGTAGTGCCTTCGGTTTGTCCTTATCCTGGACAACTTATATGGATGAATGTTGGCACTGCATTACTGCTTGGAGGGCAGTGTTAGCATTCCAAGAGGGACTGCTATTCAGAAAGGTAAAACATAGTGTAACGACCTAGAATTTTCGAACCCGAAAATTCCAGATAGTTAGGAGAAAAAGAAAAGAGATAGAAGAAAGAAACAGAACAAGACACAGATTCTCACATTCGCAGCGGATCAAAATACAATATCAAATAATAATATCAGTTATACAAAGAAAATTGTATTTATTAATTTCATCAATACATCAGAATTACAACATATACACAAATCATTGGACAGATACAATTAACATGTCCCAAACAACTACAATATATCACAGCGGAATACACTCCATACGTTCCTGCCATCCAGCTCGCCTCCTGAGCTCCAGAACGTCCTTACCTGGAAATCTGTAATACTCGGTCTGACCCGAGCATTACATCAAAGTAACACCCGGGTCAGGCTAGAAACCAGCATGAGTAAACCCATTTAACAAGAAATACTAATGCATGAAACTAACTTAAAACCTGGGAAATTCATTCATCACTACAAGTTCACAACTTGCTATAGTCCACACTTATACTCACAATCAATCTCTAAGTACCTTTACTTAGTTTTAAATGGTCCAGTCATTTAAATTATTCCATTCAGCTTATTGATTTCACATATCAATCTATAAAGAATCATTTTAGGTTACAAATCGAAGTGGGTTCGGGTATTTACTGATACCCGATCCCGGTCTCTTCGTATTCAATACCACCTTAACCCAAGTTATCCAAGTGAAATACAATTCAAACTTAAAAAATACAGGGTGTCACCTTTACACAGTAATTCATCATCGATAGATAACCACATTATCACAGTTTAAACCAACATATCATATCACATAGCATCACAAATCACCTATCAGAGATATGAACTAATCTAAGGCATACAATATTCAATCATTCATAAGCAAGGTTAATCGGTCAGATTTGTTGTATACTTTTAAAATTTAGTAATAATTAGTGTGAAACGGGAAATAAACTTTACATTTCTTTTACGTATATTTGCATCTGTTTCTTAACTTTATATTAAACAATCAATTGGATGAAGCTAAATCAAAATTTATTAATTATGGTATAATAGCTATTTAATTTTGGTTTAAAACGATGGGTTATTTTCCTAATAGAAACGTTAGTATTTTTTATTTTATTTAATAAGAGAAACAAATAAAATTTGTGCTTTACTTTGGGCATTACATTTTTCGTTCGTTTGTTTTTTTTTGTCTATTGATTTTATGCGTTAGCATTTCAAGTTCTTCAGCCGTGTATATTTCAGTTTGGAATTCGAAATCTTGCCCAAAATATTGCACGTGAGAATTATTTCTTTCCTTGCCTTCCGTTTGTTTCTTGCCATTTAATAGAAATAAATGCCTTAAATTCTTTTGATTCCTCTACCGTTCAAAACATTAAATATTGCCTTCTCTCCACTAATCAAGTGAGAAGCTGTTAATATATAATTCACGTTCAAAATTTCCATACCACAAATTATTCATTTTGCTTCCATCAAAATTTGCATGAGCATCTCCTGAAGGTATGAACCAGCGCATGCTTTTCCTTTCATTTTTTTGTTTGTTTGGTTGTTTATTCTCCTTCCCTGCTTTACTTTTTCTGTTGCCTGCTCCATCATTTCTCGGCAATTCACCATGACCAGCCACAGCCACCACCAACAGTTGGCCTCTCCCCTCCGACATGATTTTCTGACCGAGAATTTTAGGCCCAGTCCACCACAAACTTTCGCCTGTAGCCTCGGCCATCCAATACTTCCTCCACCACCACCGAACCCCCACCACCTCCAACCCCATGCCAGACCAGCCACAACCACCACCGAACCCCAAGCCTCCAACCCTGTGCTAACCGAGCCTTTGTTTTGAAAAAAAAAGAAATGAAAAAAAATGCTTTTTGTCACCTTTGTATTTTTTTGAAGTCATAGTCTATATTTTTCCACCGAGTCTTTGTTTTGAAAAAAAAAGGAAATGAAAAAAAAATTGCCTTTTTGTCACTTTTGTATTTTTAGGTCACGGCCTATAATTCCTCCGAACCTTTCAAATCTTGAATCTGGTAAGTGGTCGAGACTGCGGGGCCATGGGTTGAGTCGTATGGTGAAGTGGTCTAGCTATTTCTTTCTATTTTTCAACTTGTTTCCTGTTTGCTTCATTTGAAAATTTTGTTATTCGTATCCGTACTTAGATTTGTTTTATCTATTTTGTTTCAAGATTTGAATCTTGTTGGCGCTTTCTCTAAGAACTGATCGTGCTTTCCGTGTGCTTTTCGATAGATAGCGTATTTCCTTTTTGAATCAAATCTCCAGCTCCGTAGAGGTGAGTAAATCTCACACGAATATTCATACTTATATGATTGTGAAACGACCGCAACTGAATGTGTAGAAAATAAATAAATAAAAATGATGTTATAATTACCTGTGATTATTTATATATGATGTTAAACTTGTTAAAATTGCATAACATATCATCTGTTATATTTTGTTCTTATTTTACTGTTATTCTATTCTGTTAAATCACACTGCAAGTTCCCTGTAGAATAGAATCACTATGGGTTGAAATGATACATACCCGAACGGACTTTAGAATAAGGGAAGATCGTTATGGGCTGAAATGATAGGCCTGAGCGATTTTCGATTAAATTTTATTTACTTGGGATTGCGGGTTTGAAATGATAAAACCCGGATTTTTCTTTGTAAACTACGGATTGAAATGATATATTATCCGTATCACTTTACCTAGGCTAGAAAATATTACACAGACCCGTGGTTATTTTCTGTATTTTTCTGGATACTTTTTAATATTTTAAAATTTGTAATAATATTAAATTGATTTCAATTGAATTTTTAAAATGATTTATTTAAGTGGAAATGATTTTTATGTGTAATAAGTAAAAGGATAAAAATAGTGATTTTTAAAGTATAACATGAAATTGAAAGTTATTGAAAAAAAATGGAAACTTAAGTTAATTAAGTTAAATTGAAAATTTAGTTTAAATGGTGGAAAAATGGAGATTTAAAAATTTAAGTGTTGAAATAAATGGTTAAAAGTGGAAAATTTTTGGAAAATTTACACACTTGAATTTTTTTAAGTGAACTTTGGAAATTTTTATTTTACTTGAAAAATCTTTCTTTATAAAACCATAAGTTAAAGGATTTAATTGAACATTTTTAATGTGAAAATTTATGATTTTTATAAGTTTAAATGATTTAAATTGAAGTTTATTTATGGTTGGAATTGCACTTAAAACTTGGAAATTTAATTCATAACACTTCAGAAATGCTACCTTTTCTGGAAATGAACTAATTCTGAACTAAGTAGGATCTGCAGCACTTGTTAAGTGCTGTGGTTATATAAATGAACCAAAAGACTAAAATTGAACTAAGGCTATCATAGCACTTGGTAAGTGCTGTTGTAGCAGGAACTAAATTTGAACCTGAAACTAATAAAGGGGCTACTGTAGCACTTGTTAAGAGCTGCAGTAGGCTGAAATATGATTTTTGTTTAAAACTGAACTGTTACAGCAGTTTATAAATGCTATCTTTGCTGAATTGAATTGTTTTCAAATATAACTTACCGCAGCACTTTTTAAATGCTATGAAAGCTGAAATTTTAATGTTTTATTGCTTTTAAGTGGATAAATGAACTCAGAAAAGGCTAAAA
Organism: Allium fistulosum; assembly: GCA_030737815.1. Lineage (NCBI taxonomy): Eukaryota > Viridiplantae > Streptophyta > Magnoliopsida > Asparagales > Amaryllidaceae > Allium > Allium fistulosum. The sequence continues at coordinate 1,220,638,004 of CM060902.1, forward strand.
TTTTGGGAATTTAACATTTGATTTAAAAGAATAATGACTTTGTTTTTTTTGGTTTAAATTGAAGTATTTTGATTTGAAATATAAACTGTTTTAAATTTATAACCACGGGTTATAATAACGTTTGGTTGTTAAAGAGACCGGGATCGGATAAGGACATACTCTCTGTCGGTACCGAAAACCACTTTGACAACTGTGTACGCAGTGGAGTTTCCAGAATGAAGTAGGATGGTGGCGACGATCTTAAGGTATATACGTGGATCCAACTCACATGAGTTGGCATAAGGTGGCTAAAACAGGTGTGATCGATGGGCCAAGGAGGTAGCACCTCTGATCGGACACACTTCTTCGATACCATTCTATTACTTGTGATCGATTTGGTGGCCACCCTTGATTTGGGAGTGTTGTTCGAGGTGGACGGTAGTGGCTGCTATGCGTCACCACCAGTCCGGATGCGTAATTGGTATATCTACCCTGGCATTGCCTTGTGTGCCGTGTCACCTACCATATCGAGCTTTACTACGATTTGTGATTTCTCCCGTAGCCTGTGGAGTATCGAGGGTAGCCCCCATTTTTGGGAGTATGCTAATACTGGATAGACTACTAGGACTATTACGTGTTAAGGGGAATATTGGGTCACTCCTTAACGCTATTTAAAAGTATGTTTACTTTATGATTAGACATTATTATAATAGCGAATATTACTACATAGTAGATAGTTTAACGGATCCTTAAAGAATGGGCGATCCCAAGCATTCTTTAAGTTACTTGTACCCTTATTATAGTTCACTTGAGTTGGTTTACATTGTATAAGTATGTATGTCCTGACTCGAGTGTTTATGTTTTATTTTACGCTCGGGTCAGCCTGAGTATCAGTTTGGACTTCATCTTCCCGGAGCTAGGACTACTGGAGATCATCTTTATCAAGCTGCTATCTATTTTGCTATTCAGTCTTTTATTTTAGCCTATGTAATTTGAGACAAATGAATTTGGGATTTTCTGTAGTTGTTCAAACTATATTGGTTTTAGACTATGTAATTTGTACTTGTTTTGAGACTATGTATTTTAGTGGCTTCATGAACCACTATGGTTATTTTTAAATTCCGCTGCGAGTTATTCTGATATTTCTGTGTCTGTGATTCTGTGAATGATTTTATTTGCTCCAAATTTTATTACAATCTGTTATTTTGCATTATTCAAGTCGGACATGTGTGGATTATTGTCGATTTGAATGGTCCAAAATAGTGGGTCGTTACATCATACCATTTCTAATTAATTTAAAATAATTTAAATTAATCACATTCAATTTCTTCTAATCCTGCTTACATAACATTAATTAATTACAAATCATTTATTTAATTATCCCTTAATTATCCTCTTTAATTACATTAAGTAATTAGCCTTTAATTAATAACACAAATTAATTAACCCTCACCATTCACATTAATTACTTTTATCAAATTAATTATCCTATAATCATTTACATTGATTAATTATACTTTTAATTAATCACACTCATTAATCAACTAACCTTTAATTAATTTCCTTAATTAATTACATTAATTAATTATACTTTAATTACTTACATTAAGTAAATATTACATTAATTAGTTAATCATTCTTTAATTTCTAAGACCTTAATTACTTAAGATAAACCATTTATCTTAATCAATTACTTAATTACAACCATTTACTTAATTACTCTACTTAATTTCATTTAATAAATTTTGTAATTAACTAAAAAAAATTAACATATATATAGTTATCTTAACTTAATTAAATTAGCATCATTATTAATCTATTAACTTAATTTCATCCAAGTGATCTTATCGTGTCTTATCTTAGCTTATCTTTGTCTTCTCTGTACCTTCATCCTAAATTCATTCTTGATATTTCCAGGATGAATCGTGGAAATGCTAGAGGTAGGGGTCGTGGTACTGCCCCAGCTCCTCCACCTGTTGCACCTGTTAGGTTTACGGTTCTCTGTAAGGAATTCTCTCAGCTCGGTGGTACTAAGTTCACCGGTTCAGAGAGTATTATCGAAGCCCAACAATGGTTACGGAGTTTGGAGAGGATGTTTACTGGTCTTGAGATCACTGATGCCGAGAAGCATCAGTTAGCAGCATGGCAGCTGCAAGAGTCAGCCTTAGATTGGTGGGAGTCTGTTACGGCTCACACTAACGAAGGTGATCTTTCGTGGGAGCAGTTCATGTATCCTTTGTGTTATCTTGAATTTTCCCCATTTCCTTTTTCTTTTGAATCTATCTTAAGTTCGGTTTCTGTATCTTCTTTCCAGGGAGGCTTTTGTGGCAAAATGGATGCCCGAAGCCGGGAAATCTCAGCTTTATCATGAATTCATGGATCTTAAGCAGGGTACCATGTCTTTTTCAGAGTATGAGTGGAAGTTCAATGAACTTTCCAAATTTGGTCCTGGTCTTATCGACACTCAGCTAAAGAAAAATGAGAAGTTCATTGCTGGAGCTTGTCCAGAGTTCTACGACCGTCTTATTTCGCATGTTCATGGCACTTTTACCGAGCTCATGGATATGGCTATTCGCTATGAGAACCCTACTTCCAAGGGTCCTGCCGCTTCTGGTGCTCATGTGTCACAGTCTTCCTCTGCAAATTCCAAGAAGAGAAAGCCCAACTTCCACCAGCAGAAGAAAAATTGGCTCAAGCATCCGGGCTTGGGATCTTCATCATCTTCTCCTTCCCAAAGACACCCTATTGATCTATCCACCATTACCTGCTTCAAATGTGACCAGAAGGGACACTATGCTAATAGTTTCCCTACTCCGGTTGGTGCTGCTGTTCCTCCACCTCAGGTAACCAGGAACAATCTTTGTCATGTTTGTCTTCAGCCAGGTCACTTTAAGAATGACTGCCCATTATATCAGAAGGGAAAGCCATCTGGTGTATTTGCTGTCACATCTGCTTCTTCTCCTACTGCACCTACTCCTGCTCCTAGCGATGATCAAGGTACTCTTCAAGGCACCTTTACTTTATTTCACCATCCTGTTCACGTTTTATTTGATACTGGAGCTTCGCATAGTTTTATTTCTGATAAGTTGTGTGATAAGTTTGAACATCTCATTTCTCCTGAGTATGCTTCTATTCCTCTATGTGTTTCAAATCCTATTGGTGGTCCCGCAAATCTTAATAAGATTTGCAAACATGTGAAACTCTTTCATTCTGGTTATCGGTTTTCTGGAGATTTCTATGCTCTTGGTTTCGATGCTTTTGATTTATTACTCGGAGATGATTGGCTTGATAGGCATGATGCCCGTATCTCTTACAAAGCACGTATCGTGACTCTATAGGAGATAAGGGTGATCCTTTGGTTATTCAGTGCTGCATGCCTTAGGATTTTTCTGGAAATTTTATCTACTCTTTGGATTCTTCTCCTGTTGATCTTCAGTCGACTCGGGTAGTCAAACTCTATCCCGATGTATTTGGTGAAGTTGCTACTTTACCTCCTAAACGGGAAATTGATTTCCGCATTGATCTTATTCCTGGAGCTCGACCTGTAGTCCTTCCTCCTAAAAGAGTGGCACCCCGCGAGAAGGTTGAGTTAAGGAAGCAAATTGAGGACCTATCTTCCAAGGGTCTGATCAGACCTAGCTATTCTGAATGAGGAGCTGCGGTGGTTTTCGTCACCAAGTCCGATGGTTCTCTTCGGATGTGTGTTGATTATAGGGAGTTGAACAAGCTCACTATGAAAAATAGATATCCAATGCCGCGCATCAATGACATGTTTGATCAGCTTTATGGTGCTACTGTTTTCTCTCAGCTTGACCTTGCCACGGGTTTTCACCAACTCAGAGTTGCCGAGGAAAGTATTCCCAAGACTCCTTTCCGTACTGAGAATGGATTCTTTGAATAGCTAGTCATGCCTTTTGGTTTGACTAATGCTCCTGCTTTCTTTGTTGACTTGATGAATCGTGTTTTCCGTGATGTGCTTAATAAATTTGTTCTAGTCTTTGTGGATGATATCCTCATTTTCTCTAAGTCTGAAGAAGAACATGAGTCACTTTTGAAATCTGTTCTTGAGACTCTTCGAAATCATCAGTTAAAGGCTAAATTTTCCAAATGCCATTTCTGGAAGGATGAAATCCGATTCCTCGGGCATATTGTTTCTGGTAATGGAGTTTCAGTCGATCCAGTCAAGATCGCTGCAATCAATGTAAGTCTCTTCCTTCTCCTTCCTTGTCTATCCAACTATTCTATCTTTCCTATTATCCTTTTATCCCTATTCTGTACAGGATTGGGAAACTCCTAAGACTCCTACTGATATCCGTAGTTTTCTGGGCCTTGCCGGTTATTACCGGAGATTCATTGAGAATTTCGCTCGGATTGCTGCACCTCTCACTGCTTTAACTTGGAAGAATGCTAAGTTTATTTGGAGTAATGAGTGTAAGGCCGCATTCAATGAGTTAAAAGACAAGCTTACTTCCGCACCAGTCCTTACGGTTCCAAGTGGAAATGAGGGATTAACGGTGTACACTGATGCATGTCGAGAAGGTTTGGGAGCTGTTTTGATGCAGGATGGTAAAGTGATTGCTTATGCTAGTCGACAGTTGAAGACCCATGAAGTAAATTATGCTGCCCATGATCTAGAGTTGCTTGCTGTTGTTTTCGCTTTGAAGCTTTGGAGACATCATCTTTTGGGTACCAAGTTTGAGCTTTTCACAGATCATCAGTCTTTGAAGTATATTTTCTCTCAGAAGGATTTGAATCAGAGACAAGTTAGGTGGTTAAAGTTCCTTGCTTCTTATGACCTCGACATCAACTATACCCCTGGAAAAGCTAATGTTGTGGCGGACGCTTTGAGTAGGAAGAAGGCTTTGTTGTGTCAGCTTGTTGTTTCCTCACCTCTTGTGGATCATATTATGGCTAAGCAGGATGATGATGAGAGGCTTAGATCGATGAAGGAGAATGTTCGTAGTAGAGTTGGAGGTAGTAATCTTGATGGCAGTGGTGCTCAGATTGATGATAAGGGTGTGTTAAGGATTAATAATAGGATTTGTGTCCCGAATGTTGATGGATTGAGACAGGAGTTACTTCAGGAGAATCATCAGTCCAGACTTTCTATTCATCTAGGCGTGGCCAAGATGTATCAGGATATGAAGAAGTTGTATTGGTGGAGAGGTATGAGGCATGATATTTCCATTTTTGTTAATAGGTGTGCGACTTGTCAGCAAGTCAAGGCAGATCATCAGAAGACCCTTGGTTTATTGCAGCCTCTTGAGATTCCCAATTGGAAGTGGGAACAAGTTTCTATGGATTTCATTGATGGTTTACCGAGGACTAGGAAGGGTAACGAGAGTATTTGGGTTATTGTGGACAGATTGACCAAATCAGCTCATTTCATTCCGGTCAAGTCTACCAGTTCAGCTTCTAGTTTGTTTGAGATTTACATGAGAGAGATTGTTCGTCTCCATGGTGTTCCTCTCAGTATCGTTTGTGATCGTGATCCTATCTTTACTAGTAGGTTTTGGAAAGCCTTTCAGGATTCCTTGGGTACTCGTCTGAATCTGAGCACTGCTTACAATCCATAGACCGACGGTCAAACGGAAAGGGTGAATCAGATTTTAGAAGATCTTCTTCGTGCTTGTGTACTTGATTTTGGAGGATCGTGGGAAGATCATCTCCATCTTGTTGAATTCACATATAACAATGGTTATCAGGCCAGTATTGAGACGTCTCCGTTTTCTGCTCTTTACGGACGACCTTGTAGATCTCCTTCTTGCTGGATTGAATCCGGTAATCGTTTGGTTCTTGGTCCTGAGATGGTTTTAGAGGCTTCTGAGAGAGTTGAAGAGATTAAGAGGAAGATGAGGATTGCTCAAGATAGGCAGAAGAAGTACGCTGATCATCGAAGACGGAGTTTTGAGTTTGCTGTTGGTGATTTGGTTTTCCTTAAGGTCTCTCCCTTAAGGAATGTTATTCGGTTTGGGCGTAGAGGGAAGCTTTCTCCTAGGTTCATCGGTCCTTTCCGCATTATGGAAAGAATTGGCTCTCTGGCTTAACGTCTGGATTTGCCCGGGAAATTTTCTGGAATGCACAATGTATTCCATGTATCTCATCTTCGTCGCTATCTGCATGATCCATCTCTTATTATCCAGCCTTCTGCTCTTGATAGTTTGGATATTGAGCCAAATCTGACTGTTGAGAGGAAGCCACTTTGTATCGTCGATCGAGGTACGAAGCAGCTAAGAAGGAAATCTGTCAACCTGGTCAAAGTGCAGCGGAGCACTGATGAACAGGATTGCACCTGGGAAACAGAGGAGAGCATTCATGCTTCGAATCCGGAATTGTTTATTTCAGGTACTTTTGCTCTACTGCCTTATCTTTCTTTGTTTTCCTTTTTCGTTCTTTTTCGAGGATGAAAAGTTTTGAGTGGGGGAGAGTGTAACAGCCCAAAATTTTTAACAAATATTTTTTTTTCATTTATTTAACGACTGTGGCGTTTGATTTCTTAAAAATATAATTTTGGAAAATTTCTTGTAATGATTGTTAATCAATTGCCCAAATTTTTATTTAAAAATAAATGTTCTGTAATGTTGATTTGAATTAAAAGTGTAACTTTAATAGAAATTTTAAATTTTTAAATTTTATAATTCTAAACTGCCAAATTTTCATCTTGAACTGTATACAATTGTGTAACATTTGTTTCACTTTTGTTTCGGTCAGATTTGTTGTATACTTTTAAAATTTAGTAATAATTAGTGTGAAACGGGAAATAAACTTTACATTTCTTTTACGTATATTTGCATCCGTTTCTTAACTTTATATTAAACAATCAATTGGATGAAGCTAAATCAAAATTTATTAATTATGGTATAATAGCTATTTAATTTTGGTTTAAAGCGATGGGTTATTTTCCTAATAGAAACGTTAGTATTTTTAATTTTATTTAATAAGAGAAACAAATAAAATTTGTGCGTTACTTTGGGCATTACATTTTTTCGTTCGTTTGTTTTTTCTTTGTCTATTGATTTTATGCGTTAGCATTTCAAGTTCTTCAGCCATGTATATTTCAGTTTGGAATTCGAAATCTTGCCCAAAATATTGCACGTGAGAATTATTTCTTTCCTTGCCTTCCGTTCGTTTCTTGCCATTAAATATAAATAAATGCCTTAAATTCTTTTGATTCCTCTACCGTTCAAAACATTAAATATTGCCTTCTCTCCACTAATCAAGTGAGCAGCTGTTAATATATAATTCACGTTCAAAATTTCCATACCACAAATTATTCATTTTGCTTCCATCAAAATTTGCGTGAACATCTCCTGAAGTTATGAACCATCGCATGCTTTTCCTTTCATTTTTTTTTGTTTGTTTTGTTGTTTATTCTCCTTCCCTGCTTTACTTTTTCTGTTGCCTGCTCCATCATTTCTCGACCATTCACCATGACCAGCCACCACCAACAGTTGGCCTCTCCCCTCCGACATGATTTTTCGACCGAGAATTTCAGGCCCAGTCCACCACAAACTTTCGCCTGTAGCCTCAGCCATCCAATACTTCCTCCACCACCACCGAACCCCCACCACCTCCAACCCCATGCCAGACCAACCACAACCACCACTGAACCCCACGCCTCCAACTCCATGCTAACCGAGCCTTTGTTTTGAAAAAAAAAGAAATAAAAAAAAATTGCTTTTTGTCACCTTTGTATTTTTTTGAAGTCATAGTCTATATTTTCCACCGAGTCTTTGTTTTGAAAAAAAAAGAAATGAAAAAAAATTGCCTTTTTGTCACTTTTGTATTTTTAAGTCACGGCCTATAATTCCTCCGAACCTTTCAAATCTTGAATCTGGTAAGTGGTCGAGACTGCGGGGCTATGGGTTGAGTCATATGGTGAAGTGGTCTAGCTATTTCTTTCTATTTTTCAACTTGTTTCCTGTCTGCTTCATTTGAAAATTTTGTTATTCGTATCCGTACTTAAATTTGTTTTATCTATTTTGTTTCAAGATTTGAATCTTATTGGCGCTTTCTCTAAGAACTGATCGTGCTTTCCGTGTGCTTTTCGATAGATAGCGTATTTCCTTTTTGAATCAAATCTCCAGCTCTGTAGAGGTGAGTAAATCTCACACGAATATTCATACTTATATGATTGTGAAACGACCGCAACTGAATGTGTAGAAAATAAATAAATAAATAAAAATGATGTTATAATTACCTGTGATTATTTATATATGATGTTAAACTTGTTAAAATTGCATAACATATCATCTGTTATATTTTGTTCTTATTTTACTGTTATTCTATTCTGTTAAATCACACTGCAAGTTCCCTGTAGAATAGAATCACTATGGGTTGAAATGATACATACCCGAACGGACTTTAGAATAAGGGAAGATCGTTATGGGCTGAAATGATAGGCCTGAGCGATTTTCGATTAAATTTTATTTACTTGGGATTGCAGGTTTGAAATGATAAAACCCGGATTTTTCTTTGTAAACTACGGATTGAAATGATATATTATCTGTATCACTTTACCTAGGCTAGAAAATATTACACAGACCCGTGGTTATTTTCTGTATTTTTCTAGATACTTTTTAATATTTTAAAATTTGTAATAATATTAAATTGATTTCAATTGAATTTTTAAAATGATTTATTTAAGTGGAAATGATTTTTATGTGTAATAAGTAAAAGGATAAAAATAGTGATTTTTAAAGTATAACATGAAATTGAAATTTATTGAAAAAAAATGGAAACTTAAGTTAATTAAGTTAAATTGAAAATTTAGTTTAAATGGTGGAAAAATGGAGATTTAAAAATTTAAGTGTTGAAATAAATGGTTAAAAGTGGAAATTTTTTGGAAAATTTACACACTTGAATTTTTTTAAGTGAACTTTGGAAATTTTGATTTTACTTGAAAAAACTTTCTTTATAAAACCATAAGTTAAAGGATTTAATTGAACATTTTTAATGTGAAAATTTATGATTTTTATAAGTTTAAATGATTTAAATTGAAGTTTATTTATGGCTGGAATTGCACTTAAAACCTGGAAATTTAATTCATAACACTTCAGAAATGCTACCATTTCTGGAAATGAACAAATTCTGAACTAAGTAGGATCTGCAGCACTTGTTAAGTGCTGTGGTTATATAAATGAACCAAAAGACTAAAATTGAACTAAGGCTATGATAGCACTTGGTAAGTGATGTTGTAGCAGGAACTAAATTTGAACCTGAAACTAATAAAGGGGCTACTGTAGCACTTGTTAAGAGCTGCAGTAGGCTGAAATATGATTTTTGTTTAAAACTGAACTGTTACAGCAGTTTATAAATGCTATCTTTGCTGAATTGAATTGTTTTCAAATATAACTTACCGCAGCACTTTTTAAATGCTGTGAAAGCTGAAATTTTAATGTTTTTAAGTGGATAAATGAACTCAGAAAAGGCTAAAATTTTGGAAATTTAACATTTGATTTAAAAGAATAATGACTTTGTTTTTTTTGGTTTAAATTAAAGTATTTTGATTTGAAATATAAACTGTTTTAAATTTATAACCACGGGTTATAATAACGTTTGGTTGTTAAAGAGACCGGGATCGGATATGGACATACTCTCTGTCGGTACCGAAAACCACTTTGACAACTGTGTACGCGGTGGAGTTTCCAGAATGAAGTAGGATGGTGGCGACGATCTTAAGGTATATACGTGGACCCAACTCCCATGAGTTGGCATAAGGTGGCTAAAACAGGAGCGATCGACGGGCTAAGGAGGTAGCACCTCTGATCGAACACACTTCTTCGATACCATTCTATTACTTGTGATTGATTTGGTGGCCACCCTTGATTTGGGAGTGTTGTTCGAGGTGGGCGGTAGTGGCTGCTATGCGTCACCACCAGTCCGGATGCGTAATTGGTATATCTACCCTGGCATTGCCTTGTGTGCCGTGTCACCTACCATATCGAGCTTTACTACGATTTGTGATTTCTCCCGTAGCCTGTGGAGTATCGAGGGTAGCCCCCATTTTTGGGAGTATGCTAATACTTGATAGACTACTGGGACTATTATGTGTTAAGGGGAATATTGGGTCACTCCTTAACGCTATTTAAAAGTATGTTTACTTTATGATTAGACATTATTATAATAGCGAATATTACTACATAGTAGATAGTTTAACGGATCCTTAAAGAATGGGCGATCCCAAGCATTCTTTAAGTTACTTGTACCCTTATTACAGTTCACTTGAGTTGTTTTACATTGTATAAGTATGTATGTCCTGACTCGAGTGTTTATGTTTTATTTTACGCTCGGGTCAGCCCGAGTATCAGTTTGGACTTCATCTTCCCGGAGCTAGGACTACTTGAGATCATCTTTATCAAGCTGCTATCTATTTTGCTATTCAGTCTTTTATTTTAGCCTATGTAATTTGAGACAAATGAATTTGAGATTTTCTGTAGTTGTTCAAACTGTATTGGTTTTAGACGATGTAATTTGTACTTGTTCTGAGACTATGTATTTTAGTGGCTTCATGAACCACTATGGTTATTTTTAAATTCCGCTGCGAGTTATTCTGATATTTCTGTGTCTGTGATTCTGTGAATGATTTTATTTGCTCCAAATTTTATTACAATCTGTTATTTTGCATTATTCAAGTCGGACATGTGTGAATTATTGTCGATTTGAATGGTCCAAAATAGTGGGTCGTTACATCATACCATTTCTAATTAATTTAAAATAATTTAAATTAATCACATTCAATTTCTTCTAATCCTGCTTACATAACATTAATTAATTACAAATCATTTATTTAATTATCCCTTAATTAACCTCTTTAATTACATTAAGTAATTAGCCTTTAATTAATAACACAAATTAATTAACCCTCACCATTCACATTAATTACTTTTATCAAATTAATTATCCTATAATCATTTACATTGATTATTTATACTTTTAATTAATCACACTCATTAATCAACTAACCTTTAATTAATTTCCTTAATTAATTACATTAATTAATTATACTTTAATTACTTACATTAAGTAAATATTACATTAATTAATTAATCACTCTTTAATTTCTAAGACCTTAATTACTTAAGATAAACCATTTATCTTAATCAATTACTTAATTACAACCATTTACTTAATTACTCTACTTAATTTCATTTAATAAATTTTGTAATTAACTAAAAAAATTAACATATATATAGTTATCTTAACTTAATTAAATTAGCATCATTATTAATCTAAGTTAAGGATTAAATTAAAAACTTTAAATTACTTTATTTATTTTTCCCATACGTTTAAGTAAGAACATTTAACTTTAAATTTGGTAAAAACTGTTTGAAACTTTGTTTACAATCTTTCTTTTGAAACTTTATTTGCTTCCATCATTTTGTTTTTCTTTTAAAATCTTCCATTCCCACTTATTCTCCCTTCCCCTTATTCTTTTCTTCTTTAAAACTTGACAATTCACTTGCGTACAAACCTGAGCCCATCCCCATACAAAACCCTATGCCAACCCGAGCCCAAACCCGACCTAATTCCCTTCTTCCCAGAACTCTCGCTCGTACCTGATCCTACCTCTGCCTAAACAAAAATCAACAGACACCAGTGCACCATTCACGTGCACACCACATCGGAGCATCACCGATCATCGTCGCTACTGCCACCAAGTCGACGTTGACCAGCTCGATCGTCCTGATCACCCAGAAACCTGAAAACAATCTCCAGGTCAAATTCGAGAAAATGAGCATCACTGGAACGAAACCGATTACCAAAACCGACTCGCATCGCCACCTCCGATCACCTGAAAACCACGTCGCCATGCTTGGAGCTACGCCAAACCTTCCTCTTTCTTTTCCCCCACCTCCGAGCCAACTCGAAGCCATCGCGACGTCACACAACCCTCGAAATCATCGTCGACCTGAACCAAACCTTAAACCCTACATCGTCACCGCCTCGCCACCACGATAGTCTACAAATCATACCACCATTTTTCCTAGGATACTCGATCAACCAGCTATCTTCCATTGAAGCTCTAATTCCCACACATGACCAGATCACCGGAAATCAACGAAATACCCAACCCCGATCAACTCGCAAATTCTCCCCAAATTCTAACTTAAATATCTTGAAATTACCATTAAAAATCATAGTTTTCAAAATCAAATCTGATGATATAAGTAAAACCCAAGTTTTAAACAATTTATTTTCTGACTTGATTTGATTTTCACTGTAATTTTCTCCTCCCAGTAAAACTACTTGCTGTCTACACTTAAAAACATTTTTAAAAATAGAATTTAGTTATTTCAATCATATTTTCTTTAAACATCATAACCTATAATGGTTTATATGAAGAGGAATTGAATTTTGAATGAGTTTTTGGTCTGTTGAAACAAAGCAGAGGCATGCACATATAAACATAGACATGCAGATGCATATATACCAGGCATAACACATTTATATATCCATGCAAAACATTTTCACAATCATTAATACTATGATTTATCATATGCATCATAATATAAAGAAGATTTAGCTTTAAAATATGAAGTTTACTCACCTTTATATAGTTAGAACAGAAAAATAGGACTGGGACTTGAATGTTGATCATTGAACTGCTGTTTGATTTAGATTTGTAACTTGATTTGTGATGCAACTTGAATTGGAAACTGATCCGAGATTTTAATTAAAGTCTGATCTTTGCATTGCATTTCCAAGTTAAAAACTGAAGCTTTGAATTGCTTTTGATTTATTGTTTGAATAGGTTTTGATTTTCCTTTATTCCTTTTCTTTGTTTTGAATTTTCAGGTTTGAAATGAATGAAAGGAATATGAAGATGAAAAGAAAGTTTTAGCTTTGATCTGAAAATGAATAGCCAGCTTTCTTCTTGTGATATCCCGGAATTTTGGCAATATCAATTTAATAATCTTTATTAATAATTAAATTGATTTGTTGATTTATTTTATAGATTGACAAGTTTATTTATTTTAAAAGGCTAATAAAATTTTAATATTGGAAATATTTATTTATATCTTTTCTAACAATTTTAAATTGGGAAGTTTTATCTTTCTAAAACTAATATAAGTGTTTATATTTATAATGTATATATATAGGTATATATATTATAAATAGGGAGTCTTTAATTTAATAAAAGGATAAGTTTTCAAATTATAATATATATGTATATATATATATATTGTTATTTGAAGTTATGTATTAAATTCAATAGGATAATTATCAAGCTAATGTTAAAAGTACTTTTCATTTAGAATATATATATTTGCATATATTGGAATGAAAAGAATATTGAATTTGAATTTAATAAAGTATTTTCAAACTTTAATATTTATATAATTTGTAATTTGGAAATTTGTAATTTGACTTAATACTTTTGGAAATGATAATTGAGATTTAAATAACAAGGATAATTTCTTATTTATTATAAAGATATATTTTAGTTTAATTTTTAAATAAGATTTAAAATAAGAAGTTAATTGGTTTTAAGATTCTTTCATTTTTAAAATTCAAATATAAGTCAAAATGGGTTTGTAAAAATATATATATATAGAGTTAAACTCAGTTTCTCAAGCATATAAAAATATGTTATATTTAATTTTATCAAAGCATAAGCTATTATAAATAATTGTTTTCACATTTGTATATTTATTAAAATCTAAAGCTTAAATTATAAAAGGATAAATACATTTTTATACATATAGATATTTTATAAATAAACATGTAGGATTTAAATAAATCAAAATAAAAGGGAATTTACACTTGTAAACATATAAGGATAGTTGGAAGACATTTGTAAATTGTAAACATATGTGTAAGCTAATTAAAGAGGACAAGTGGCTTCATTTTTATTTTCTCTTTGGTAATTAAGTTTAAAAAAGTTTTCAAAACATAGAAAGAGATCTGACATTTATTTTCTTCAGCTCTAAAACTATCTTCACTTCTTTCTCCACTAAAAATAATTCGAATTCTAGAATCAAAAATAAAAATGAAAACCTGAAATCTAAAACTCAAAGCAAAAGAAGAAGTAAATCTGGAAATTCAAATGCATAGAAAGATCAAGGCAAAATTCAAATAGCAGTTTTAAAATCTTCAAACAACCTGAAGATCATGAAAAAGGAAATCTATCAACAAATTTCAAAGATCAACAACAAGATTAAATTCATCAAGGCAAATAGAAGTTCAAACCCAAACATGCAGTCTGGAACAACATATGTTCTCTGTTTTAAATTGACAGGTGAGTAAACGAAGAATTTAAAAACAGTTTTAGATTTTGGAATCCCACTTTAATATATGTATGGAACTCATGCTGTTGTCTGAATGCTTGGATTAAAATGGATGCATGTGTGTATATGAATATTGAATGCCTGTATATACATAAATATAGTCTCTGTTGATTTTATCAGAGCTTGAATTCATTTAAAATCAAATTTCTCATCATTTGATCACTATTAGCCATTGGATTGTAAATAGAAGATGTTTGTAATCAAGTAATCTATCATCCAAAAATAGTTATCAGTTCTTAAATAATATGCTTAGCTCAAAAATTTAAAATTACAGTAATAATCAATATAATTCAGAAAAATCAAATGATTTGATTTCATGTTTTGATTTCATAATTTGATTAGTATTTAGAATTGATGAATTTACATAAAGATTTCATGATTTTTAAACTAGAGAATGTTGTGAAATCGCGAGATGAACGAATTTGGGTTTTTTGTTAATTTCTGGTGATCGGAGGGGAGATGGTCGTCGTGGTTGATGCTGGAGGTGGTTGGGATGTCAATGTACTCAGTAAAAATATTTTGGTGATTTATCATTAACGTGATGGTCGGAGATCAAATGGAATAGGGTTTAACACCCTGCTTTTCATTGTGATGTTCGAATGAGTTTCGAGTGGTCGAGAGTTGATCGGAGTTGACCGCAAGGCCTGCGATGGAAACTGGATATCGAAACGTGGTTGTGGTGAAGGTAGCGTGGCGATTCGAGGCTGGGGTCATCAGAGACGATGTTTTTCTGGTGATGTCGTTCCAGGTGATGGGTTCGAAATGGTCGATGTTGATTCTCGTACGAATCAAGGAAAATGGAGTGTTCGAACGTGATGTCGAGATGGAAGATGACTTACCGGAGGACTGAACGGAGATCGTCGTCGATCGTTGAAGGCGTGCACGTGCACAAGAACGACTGTGTGCATCTGGAAGTTTTGTTTTGGGGAAGAAAGGGGTTACTCGGGTTTCATTCGGGGATGTCTGGGTTTGACTCGAAGTATGGTAGAATGGGAATGAACTCGTGAGTTTCTTCGAGTTTCTAGGTGTTTTACTCGGTTTTGATAAAAGCAGTTTTTAAGGCATTTGGTACAGAAAATGTTTTAAGTTTTAAACAAAAGAAACTTTTTTTTTTAATGGTTCCTGAGTTTTAAAACAAAGTAAAACAAGTTTTTCTGTAAAACTAAATTGTTTTTTTTTCAATAATATAAGTTTAAATAAGTTTTTATATTAAGTAGATAAGTTTTAAGAAGGTTGAATAAGTGGGTATTAATAAATGAGGTTTGTTTAAAAAAAAATTATTATAACTTTGGGAAGTTTATTTAAGATTTTAAAGGTTAAATTAGAATGTTTAAATTGTTTAGTTATAATTGATTTCTAAAGTATTTTATTTTAAATAAAGTTTAAAGATTTAAATTGGGTAATCAATTAAAAATAAGGAGTTATCTTAAGTAATTAAGATTGTGATTTATTAAAGATAATTAATTTGTGAAGGTAATTAAATTGTTGGTCAATTTAATTAAATTAATTAAGATAATGATTTTCTTAATTAATATCTTTAAATATAAGGAGTTAGGAAATTATTTAATTAAATTTAAACAATTAGTTAAATAATTAACTAAGTAATTAATTAGTGATTATTAAAGATAATTACTTATAATCAATTAAGTATAATTACTTGATGAAGTGATTAAGGAATAATTACTGGATGTAATTAAGTAAAGGAAGTTATTTAATAAAGTAATTAGAGGATAGTTATTTTATTAAATAGAAAGTAATTAAGAGTTAATTACCTAGTGTTATTAATTAAATAATTTATTTAATAAAGTTAATTAAAAGATTTAGGATAATTAATAAGGTAATTAATTATTGGTTAAGGTAATTAATTAAAAAGTAATTAATTAAGGAAAGTAATTAAGGAAAGTTAATTACTGGATAAGATTAATCAAAGGTGATTAATAATTGTGATTTAATTAAGATTAATTATTTAATTAATTTAAATAAAATAAATAATTAAAGATGTAATTAGAGATCATTAGTTTATAATTAATGATGTAATTAAGAGTTAATTAATTAAGATTAATTAATCAAATGATAACTAATTAATTGTAATTAATTAAGGATTAAAGTAATTGATTATAATTAATTAATTAATTTATGAAGTAATTAAAAGTTAATTACTGTATTAGATTAAGGATAATTAATTTGGAAAATTAATTAAGGATAATTACTTAAATGTAATTAAAGTATAATTAATCAAGGTGATTAATTAGGTGGATAGGTAGAGAAAGATTAATTAATTTATTTGTAATTAATTAATGATTATATAAGTAAGATTTATAATGAAGTAATTAATTTAATTTATTTTAAATTAATTAAGAGATGAAGTAATTAATTTAATTCACTTTAAATTAATTAAAGATAGAGATAGTTAATTTAATTCATTTTAAATTAATTATGTTGTGATTAAGTAAATCATTGCTTATATAAGAATGGATGACATTGATTTTCTTGAATGGATGTAATCTCAGAAATGAGATAAGTAATGTTGTATGGTATGAATGCTGGGTTGCATTATGATGGTAATATAGATTAACTATTGTGATGTTGATATGGATTACCTATTTGGTTATGAATCATCTGTTTAAATGATAATGTGATTATCAATTGTGATTTGTGAATTATCTATCTGAATGAATATAGATAAGTTAAATTGTTTAAACCTTTAAAACAACTTGGCCCTTAAAAGATACGTTTTGGATTTCGATGAGACCGGGATCGGGTTTCCGTATACCGGATTTCCAGGTCTGGAGACCCGAATACCACATCGATCCAAATTAACGATAGGTCGTAAATCAAGTGAAGATGAAGATTCAGAGTGCAAGGGTTATTGTCGTTAACTCTGAGGGTGATTCCAAAACGAGTGTAACGAGATAATGCCTTCGGTTTCGTTCGAACCCGGAACGAACTTGTATGGACTGAATGCTTTCAGAACATCGTCAGGTGGACGATGAGCATTCTAAGTGATGTGTTCTTTTCTAAGGTAATCGTGACCTCAAGCCTCACAAACCGGGAATGGCTAAAACAGGGGAGGTGCAGCAAGGTTAGTGGGTAGCACCCAAGTAGGACAAGATTACCTCTGTCTAGATGTCCCTTTCTATTTTCGACTTAGTGGTGCGGTTGCTGATCCCAACCGTGAGGTATCTTGTGCGGGAATTATCCAGTAAGGGATGTTCCGGCCTTGTGTTGCAGGGGATTGGGAGTGATCCTCGGTACGGTGATCTAGGCCACGTACTGTGATGGGCGGTACCCCAGTAGCCCTGCCATTGTATGGAATCCAAAATCCAATAAGTGCCAACGGACTTGATTGTATAACCCACTTTGTGGCTAGTATGCTGGAAATTAATAATGTAACAATTTCGGCTATTTCATATTTACTTGAAAACCCTAGACCCTATTATAATACAATCGGATTTCCTATCAAATGTTTTAGTTAGCGTAAGGTAAAAACTTACCCATATTTATTTGTGGGAAGTCTTACGTGATACTTTTGTTTTCAAAGGTTTTCAAAGTTAAGCAATCTAACCGTTTACTCACACCAGACCCATGTCTGACCCAAGTGTTTATTTTCTGTTTTATTAATCTCTTGGGTACTCAATATTGTATTGAGTAGTCGAGGGATTCAGGTTAGTCTTGACGAATACTGGAGGAGCTGTGGAGCAGGAGGCTTCAGCGTGTAGATATATAGAGTTTCCGCTGTGTTTGTATTAGTCTGTATTGATAGATGTACTTGTATTGTATAATAGACAGAAGTTTATAACTGTCTATTCTATGATGTATAAATTGTGTACTCTGATGTATATGATACTATGTAATATCTTATGTGATATAATATATTTCTCGTTCCGCTGTGAGATTTCTGATGTGTTGTTGTTCTTTCTTCTTTCTTTTCTTCTTCTATCCTTTTCTTTCTTAATAATGATGCGTCTTTCCGGACATTGAAAGGCGGGTCGTTAAATTTGGTATCAGAGCAGTAGGTTGAGTGAATACCTAGGCTCTGAAGTGGTGTCTATCTTGAGAGCGCGTAATTGTTAGTTATATAAAAATGATTTTATATTGTGTTAATTGATCGGTTAAGTGGTATATGGATTCTGGTCAATACGAGTAGCTAACGTTATTGATAGGGATCTCTAAACACTTGAACCAGGCCAACGGACACAATATTGTTTTAAAGAGGTAAATGAAATAATTTTACCCAGAAATAATTTCTAGATAAAAAGTATCATTTTAAATATATATATATTTCTACCTATTTGTTGGGTTACCTGTTCGGGTTTTCCAATATAAGTTATAAAGGTAGATAAGGTGGTAGTGTGAGTAACACGACTACCAATAGTTAGAATTTGAATGTTGAGGTTGGAAGTATATCTGACGAGACTGTAGATCTAATACCGTCTCGAGTGAGCTTTGCTGAGGTGTATGATTTCACCGATCTCCGAAGGAAACTGTTTAAGTTCGGAGTTTATCTTTGAAGTTGGATGAATAGAGTAGATCTATTGGATGAGCTGAAGCGAGTTATAGTATCTTGGTAACTTCAAGAAGTAGTAGCTGTATGGTGAGACGCGGTGACTAAGGACGTTTCTGAAGATGTTTTCTCTGGAGCAAGTTTAAGGAAGTGTGTCTGCTTCGGTGTTGTGGCTGAGTCCAGCGGGGTGCATCTGTTTGCTTTGAAGTCCGAGTTTCTCAAGGAGTTTTGGAGTAAGAAGTCTTTGGTCTATGGCAGCAGTGCGGCTCGGAGTGTTCTGTGTTGGCAGGAAGTTTCTGTCTGAGCAGTTTTTCTAGAGATGGAGTCCAGAAGCAGCAGAGTGAATCCATTTCTTCGATGAATTGGATAGTTAAGTATAAGCTGTTCTGATTTGTGAAGAGAGAACAGTATCTGTGGAAGTTAGGTCGGGTTGATCGCAAAAGAGACTTGCGATTATTTGAGTATTCTCTTGGTATTATTGGAGATTGAGATTCCGTATCAACTTGATTCGTGGAGTTACCGATGGTTCAGCTTAATAGAAGGATGTCTCCGAGAGAAGAATTTGGTGAAGCGGCTCAGGATTCTTTGGAGAGGAATTGATCACACCTAATTTTCTGAAGGGAATTCTACTGGGATGTTTTTGACCAAGTGGAAGGGTTCACTAAGATTTTATGGTTTGGTGAACTGTGGATGATCAAGTTTGTGCTCGAGTTTCTCCGATGGCATTCTCATCTGTTCCAGATCAGAGTTGTGCAGCGAAAGCAAGATAGCAGCTATTCTAGAGTGGAAGCGACCGGGAGTTGCAATTTTCTTGGAGTAGATGATTTCTATAGGAAATTCAAGTGTATCTCTAAGTATGAAGAATTTTTCAGGATTTGGAGGTAAGGTTGTCAAGTGCAACTGTTTGGCTATTCCAGATAGGAGAAGTAGTTCGAAATGCTCTAATGTTGTGGAATAGAGTTGTGTTCTGGATTTCGGTGATTTTTGGGAAACCATTTTGTTGAGTAGGATCTAGAAATTGGTTTGATATTGGTCTAATCTGTTTCAAGAGGCATCAGCAAGAGCTAAGCTGATCAGGAAGGATAAAGTGACTCAGGATCGTCAGGAGAGTTATGCAGTTAAGAATTGATGGAATTTGGAAATTGAAGTTGGAATTGGATATTGTTTAAGTTTTCTCCGATCAAAGGAGATATAAGATTAGTAAGATTGGAGAGCAAGCTCCAGAAGTATTATAAGATTTTTTCTGTGTTCTCGAGAGGAATAGTTCTTTGATCTATTGGATTGAGTTGCCAGTTCGGATAACTGGAATTCATTTTATTTCACATATCTCTGAGGAATATGTGTATGATTCATCGAGTGATGGAATCAGCAGTTCAGAAGGATAGTTGGGATGGTTTTGAGTTAGTCTGATATTTTGTTCAGATTTGTAATCTAGATAGGAAGGAGTTCTAGATTTTTGTAGATAGTTAGTTAAGATCCTGTAGAACGAGTATCCCGGTATATATATACTTGGGGAAACTCGAGGAAATTCTATCCAGAATTTTTGACTGGATAGTTAAATTTGTTTGATTAAATTCTTTGCTATGGTTGTTAGAATATGATTGATATGTATGGTTGCTGTTTAAAATTAAAATTTTACTGGATTATTAAATTATCTTTGCTTTTAAATTTCGAGGACGAAATTATTTTAAGGGGGAAGGAATGTGATATCCCGGAATTTTGGCAATATCAATTTAATAATCTTTATTAATAATTAAATTGATTTGTTGATTTATTTTATAGATTGACAAGTTTATTTATTTTAAAAGGCTAATAAAATTTTAATATTGGAAATATTTATTTATATCTTTTCTAACAATTTTAAATTGGGAAGTTTTATCTTTCTAAAACTAATATAAGTGTTTATATTTATAATGTATATATATAGGTATATATATTATAAATAGGGAGTCTTTAATTTAATAAAAGGATAAGTTTTCAAATTATAATATATATGTATATATATATATTGTTATTTGAAGTTATGTATTAAATTCAATAGGATAATTATCAAGCTAATGTTAAAAGTACTTTTCATTTAGAATATATATATTTGCATATATTGGAATGAAAAGAATATTGAATTTGAATTTAATAAAGTATTTTCAAACTTTAATATTTATATAATTTGTAATTTGGAAATTTGTAATTTGACTTAATACTTTTGGAAATGATAATTGAGATTTAAATAACAAGGATAATTTCTTATTTATTATAAAGATATATTTTAGTTTAATTTTTAAATAAGATTTAAAATAAGAAGTTAATTGGTTTTAAGATTCTTTCATTTTTAAAATTCAAATATAAGTCAAAATGGGTTTGTAAAAATATATATATAGAGTTAAACTCAGTTTCTCAAGCATATAAAAATATGTTATATTTAATTTTATCAAAGCATAAGCTATTATAAATAATTGTTTTCACATTTGTATATTTATTAAAATCTAAAGCTTAAATTATAAAAGGATAAATACATTTTTATACATATAGATATTTTATAAATAAACATGTAGGATTTAAATAAATCAAAATAAAAGGGAATTTACACTTGTAAACATATAAGGATAGTTGGAAGACATTTGTAAATTGTAAACATATGTGTAAGCTAATTAAAGAGGACAAGTGGCTTCATTTTTATTTTCTCTTTGGTAATTAAGTTTAAAAAAGTTTTCAAAACATAGAAAGAGATCTGACATTTATTTTCTTCAGCTCTAAAACTATCTTCACTTCTTTCTCCACTAAAAATAATTCGAATTCTAGAATCAAAAATAAAAATGAAAACCTGAAATCTAAAACTCAAAGCAAAAGAAGAAGTAAATCTGGAAATTCAAATGCATAGAAAGATCAAGGCAAAATTCAAATAGCAGTTTTAAAATCTTCAAACAACCTGAAGATCATGAAAAAGGAAATCTATCAACAAATTTCAAAGATCAACAGCAAGATTAAATTCATCAAGGCAAATAGAAGTTCAAACCCAAACATGCAGTCTGGAACAACATATGTTCTCTGTTTTAAATTGACAGGTGAGTAAACTAAGAATTTAAAAACAGTTTTAGATTTTGGAATCCCACTTTAATATATGTATGGAACTCATGCTGTTGTCTGAATGCTTGGATTAAAATGGATGCATGTGTGTATATGAATATTGAATGCCTGTATATACATAAATATAGTCTCTGTTGATTTTATCAGAGCTTGAATTCATTTAAAATCAAATTTCTCATCATTTGATCACTATTAGCCATTGGATTGTAAATAGAAGATGTTTGTAATCAAGTAATATATCATCCAAAAATAGTTATCAGTTCTTAAATAATATGCTTAGCTCAAAAATTTAAAATTACAGTAATAATCAATATAATTCAGAAAAAATCAAATGATTTGATTTCATGTTTTGATTTCATAATTTGATTAGTATTTAGAATTGATGAATTTACATAAAGATTTCATGATTTTTAAACTAGAGAATGTTGTGAAATCGCGAGATGAACGAATTTGAGTTTTTTGTTAATTTCTGGTGATCGGAGGGGAGATGGTCGTCGTGGTTGATGCTGGAGGTGGTTGGGATGTCAATGTACTCAGTAAAAATATTTTGGTGATTTATCATTAACGTGATGGTCGGAGATCAAATGGAATAGGGTTTAACACCCTGCTTTTCATTGTGATGTTCGAATGAGTTTCGAGTGGTCGAGAGTTGATCGGAGTTGACCGCAAGGCCTGCGATGGAAACTGGATGTCGAAACGTGGTTGTGGTGAAGGTAGCGTGGCGATTCGAGGCTGGGGTCATCAGAGACGATGTTTTTCTGGTGATGTCGTTCCAGGTGATGGGTTCGAAATGGTCGATGTTGATTCTCGTACGAATCAAGGAAAATGGAGTGTTCGAACGTGATGTCGAGATGGAAGATGACTTACCGAAGGACTGAACAGAGATCGTCGTCGATCGTTGAAGGCGTGCACGTGCACAAGAACGACTGTGTGCATCTGGAAGTTTTGTTTTGGGGAAGAAAGGGGTTACTCGGGTTTCATTCGGGGATGTCTGGGTTTGACTCGAAGTATGGTAGAATGGGAATGAACTCGTGAGTTTCTTCGAGTTTCTAGGTGTTTTACTCGGTTTTGATAAAAGCAGTTTTTAAGGCATTTGGTACAGAAAATGTTTTAAGTTTTAAACAAAAGAAACTTTTTTTTAATGGTTCCTGAGTTTTAAAACAAAGTAAAACAAGTTTTTCTGTAAAACTAAATTGTTTTTTTTTTCAATAATATAAGTTTAAATAAGTTTTTATATTAAGTAGATAAGTTTTAAGAAGGTTGAATAAGTGGGTATTAATAAATGAGGTTTGTTTAAAAAAAATTTATTATAACTTTGGGAAGTTTATTTAAGATTTTAAAAGTTAAATTAGAATGTTTAAATTGTTTAGTTATAATTGATTTCTAAAGTATTTTATTTTAAATAAAGTTTAAAGATTTAAATTGGGTAATCAATTAAAAATAAGGAGTTTTCTTAAGTAATTAAGATTGTGATTTATTAAAGATAATTAATTTGTGAAGGTAATTAAATTGTTGGTCAATTTAATTAAATTAATTAAGATAATGATTTTCTTAATTAAGATCTTTAAATATAAGGAGTTAGGAAATTATTTAATTAAATTTAAACAATTAGTTAAATAATTAACTAAGTGATTAATTAATGATTATTAAAGATAATTACTTATAATCAATTAAGTATAATTACTTGATGAAGTGATTAAGGAATAATTACTGGATGTAATTAAGTAAAGGAAGTTATTTAATAAAGTAATTAGAGGATAGTTATTTTATTAAATAGAAAGTAATTAAGAGTTAATTACCTAGTGTTATTAATTAAATAATTTATTTAATAAAGTTAATTAAAAGATTTAGGATAATTAATAAGGTAATTAATTATTGGTTAAGGTAATTAATTAAAAAGTAATTAATTAAGGAAAGTAATTAAGGAAAGTTAATTACTGGATAAGATTAATCAAAGGTGATTAATAATTGTGATTTAATTAAGATTAATTATTTAATTAATTTAAATAAAATAAATAATTAAAGATGTAATTAGAGATCATTAGTTTATAATTAATGATGTAATTAAGAGTTAATTAATTAAGATTAATTAATCAAATGATAACTAATTAATTGTAATTAATTAAGGATTAAAGTAATTGATTATAATTAATTAATTAATTTATGAAGTAATTAAAAGTTAATTACTGTATTAGATTAAGGATAATTAATTTGGAAAATTAATTAAGGATAATTACTTAAATGTAATTAAAGTATAATTAATCAAGGTGATTAATTAGGTGGATAGGTAGAGAAAGATTAATTAATTTATTTGTAATTAATTAATGATTATATAAGTAAGATTTATAATGAAGTAATTAATTTAATTTATTTTAAATTAATTAAGAGATGAAGTAATTAATTTAATTCACTTTAAATTAATTAAAGATAGAGATAGTTAATTTAATTCATTTTAAATTAATTATGTTGTGATTAAGTAAATCATTGCTTATATAAGAATGGATGACATTGATTTTCTTGAATGGATGTAATCTCAGAAATGAGATAAGTAATGTTGTATGGTATGAATGCTGGGTTGCATTATGATGGTAATATAGATTAACTATTGTGATGTTGATATGGATTACCTATTTGGTTATGAATCATCTGTTTAAATGATAATGTGATTATCAATTGTGATTTGTGAATTATCTATCTGAATGAATATAGATAAGTTAAATTGTTTAAACCTTTAAAACAACTTGGCCCTTAAAAGATACGTTTTG
Source organism: Allium fistulosum (assembly GCA_030737815.1). NCBI lineage: Eukaryota > Viridiplantae > Streptophyta > Magnoliopsida > Asparagales > Amaryllidaceae > Allium > Allium fistulosum. Next base: position 1,220,662,627 of record CM060902.1, read on the forward strand.
GATTTCGATGAGACCGGGATCGGGTTTCCGTATACCGGATTTCCAGGTCTGGAGACCCGAATACCACATCGATCCAAATTAACGATAGGTCGTAAATCAAGTGAAGATGAAGATTCAGAGTGCAAGGGTTATTGTCGTTAACTCTGAGGGTGATTCCAAAACGAGTGTAACGAGATAATGCCTTCGGTTTCGTTCGAACCCGGAACGAACTTGTATGGACTGAATGCTTTCAGAACATCGTCAGGTGGATGATGAGCATTCTAAGTGATGTGTTCTTTTCTAAGGTAATCGTGACCTCAAGCCTCACAAACCGGGAATGGCTAAAACAGGGGAGGTGCAGCAAGGTTAGTGGGTAGCACCCAAGTAGGACAAGATTACCTCTGTCTAGATGTCCCTTTCTATTTTCGACTTAGTGGTGCGGTTGCTGATCCCAACCGTGAGGTATCTTGTGCGGGAATTATCCAGTAAGGGATGTTCCGGCCTTGTGTTGCAGGGGATTGGGAGTGATCCTCGGTACGGTGATCTAGGCCACGTACTGTGACGGGCGGTACCCCAGTAGCCCTGCCATTGTATGGAATCCAAAATCCAATAAGTGCCAACGGACTTGATTGTATAACCCACTTTGTGGCTAGTATGCTGGAATTTAATAATGTAACAATTTCGGCTATTTCATATTTACTTGAAAACCCTAGACCCTATTATAATACAATCGGATTTCCTATCAAATGTTTTAGTTAGCGTAAGGTAAAAACTTACCCATATTTATTTGTGGGAAGTCTTACGTGATACTTTTGTTTTCAAAGGTTTTCAAAGTTAAGCAATCTAACCGTTTACTCACACCAGACCCATGTCTGACCCAAGTGTTTATTTTCTGTTTTATTAATCTCTTGGGTACTCAATATTGTATTGAGTAGTCGAGGGATTCAGGTTAGTCTTGACGAATACTGGAGGAGCTGTGGAGCAGGAGGCTTCAGCGTGTAGATATATATAGTTTCCGCTGTGTTTGTATTAGTCTGTATTGATAGATGTACTTGTATTGTATAATAGACAGAAGTTTATAACTGTCTATTCTATGATGTATAAATTGTGTACTCTGATGTATATGATACTATGTAATATCTTATGTGATATAATATATTTCTCGTTCCGCTGTGAGATTTCTGATGTGTTGTTGTTCTTTCTTCTTTCTTTTCTTCTTCTATCCTTTTCTTTCTTAATAATGATGCGTCTTTCCGGACATTGAAAGGCGGGTCGTTACACTTCTCTAATACTACATTGTTTATAAATTTTCAAATTAAAAGAAAACGAATTTGCCACTTGTTATTACATTATATTATGATTCTTACACTTGTATTCTCAAGTAATACTATGCTTACACATATTTAATAAAATGATAAGATGATTACACTTGTCTTTATTTACATGTACAAATGTTTAAATATATTTTTATATTATATTTTACATTATACATTTTCTTTTCTTTTTTTCTTTTTTTTACTTATAGTTATATAACCTTTTAAATAAATAATATAAAACCCATTTATACATTAATTAATAACTATATTTATACTTAGTGTTTTAAAAATATAGATTTTAACTTTAAATGTCTTTTGAAAATTATTGTATTGAATCCAAATCAATTCTTCATAATCACAATACATATATATATATATATACACATTTATATACTTGTATATGTATACACTTAAAATTTTCAACATTTATTATAGTTTCAAATCCATTTATATATCCGTATATTTTTTTAATTATCAGAATTTATTTGTTCGACTTGTAAATCAGTATTTCAAATGACTTTCCCAGTTAATTTCAAATTAACAGACGTCTAAAAATCCGGGTTATCACATTCCTCCCCCCTTAGAATCTTTTCGTCCTCGAAAAGAAACGAAACCAGAATTTATTCAATACTTAAGATCAGATAAATTATTCTTTGATCATTTTAAAACACTTTTTAAAATCTATATAATATTATCAAAATAGTTTTTGTAAAAATATTTTTATAACTCGATGTCTTAACAAGTCCATCCTTGTTCTTACAGAAGTTCGGTCATACGTTGATCAGACGTAGGACTAAAAATCTATAAGTACTTGGTAAACCCGTTTTCAACACTTAGTGAAAATGCTTGAAAAATAATTTATTGAAAATATAGAAACCATTTTTGAAAATAGAGGAAATATCTTTGGTGAGAATGCTCTGGAAATCATCACCCCCATCCATGGTCGCAGTTAACCCGATGGTTACGTTGCCGTCCCGGCAAAATCCATAGATAACTATAGGTCTCCGCGCCCCTCGATTACACCATGGAACCCGCTACAGATCGCAGTTACATCCTGGGTTATGTTGCGATCACAGCAAAAGTCCATGTAACTGTAGGCATCAGCGCCCTCGAATTTCGCTGCCAAATAATGAAACTTCTCCACTCCCACATAGGTCGCAGTCTACCGATATAAAATCAAACGCAGACTGTTGTCTCTCAGCGGCACACATGACTTTCGCTATGTTACCATAGTGTCGCAGTCTACCGATATAAAATCAAACGTAGACTGTTGGCTCTCAGCGGCACACACGACTTTCACTATGGTCTGCAGTAGATCGCAGTGACATTGAGTTACACTGTCGTCACAACATAACCCAAATGCCTCTGTGGGCACCAGCCCCTCGACTTTCGCTACACAAATAATCCTCAGGAACTAGTTTTGTCCGGACTCCTCACAGGATCAACTTTAGAAACCCCCCTTAGGGTTCAAGGCAGTACCACCCTGTGGCACTCCTGAGAAGTTCATTTCAAGGGAGCGCCTTTTTCCCCAAAGCCATTCTCAAAACACTTTATACTATATACTTATAGTATCTTCAAATCGTATCCTTTATGATTTATATCAAAATCTCCTTTACACAAAATCGATATCCCAAATCGATAATTTTCAAACTAGGCTTTCCAAATTCCAAAATTGATTTTCCAAAAATCAAAAGCCTTTCCAAAATCCATAGGTTCCCAAAACCTTTCCAAAATCATTCTTCATAAGATCCTTTATATATATATATAGATATATATAACTTTGAAAATCTTTGGATCATTTCAAACTTGTATAAAACCTCTTTTATATTTCTAATATTTCAAAAACCTTTTTCTTCTGGCAATAGATTCAACAAGGGAAGATTTATCTTATATAACAAGGATATATAACTTTATTTTATTCCAAATCAAATATTCAAATTTGATAAATCCTTTATAATGTTATTAACCATATTACTTTTCATTTCAAAAACCATTTTACAGTTCTTATCCACAAATTTTCAATATCAATTTCATTTAAACTCGTATGATGTACACATACCATTCATACGCTATATCAATCTGATCGCTTTTCGATCACACAATTTCTCTTTCGAACTAGTATCGTCCACCCGACTTCCTAGTGCGGACTCAGATCTGGTTTCTTGATCAGAAATCGTCATTCTCCTTGCATAGTCGTAGCTATGATAGAGAATATCCAGAACTAATCAGAAACTCATATCCAGGTTCGCCGTCGAAAATCGAGCGAAAAATCCCAACTCAGATCGATAATACTATCTCGAAATTCTATATTCGAATCTGGATCAAATCACTATGTGAATAGAATAACATACGTACATCCTACGTATTTATCTTTATTGGTTATTAGCAATCAATTCTCTTTTCTATTCACATTTCCTTTAATTCCATTCACTTATTCTCAATTGCTTCCATTTCTAATTGAGTTATTACTTCAATTACAAACATTTTGAACTCTGACCTATTTAAATTTAAAAATAGCTTGAAAAAGTTTAAAATAGATAAGTAGTTGAAAAATAGTTATTAGTTTGTAAAATAGCTGTAAAATAGTTAAGTAGGTATAAAATAGCTAGATAATTGCAAAATAGTTTTTTTTTAAATAGTGATTAGATATAAGTAACTGAAAAATAGTAACTAGTTTATAAGACAGTTTCCAAAATAGTTAAATAGTTCCAACATAATTGTAAAATAAGTATAAGATAGTTTGGGTTGAAGAAGAAAGATTATATAGTAAATAGTTTGGAAAAATATATTTGTATTAAAACAATTTATTTTGAAAATACTCCAGAGCCAAACTGTTTAATTTCCCAATCTCCATTTCCAATTAATTTCCCATCAATTCAATTTAAATTTCCACTTCCATTTAAATTGACTCAATACTTCAATTTCCATTGAAATTGATTTAATCCAAATTCAAGTTGAATTAACCTTAATTCCTTTCCAAATTCAAATCAAATTCCATTTGATTTTTAAACTTATTCAACTTTAATCACAATTCCAAATTATTTCAAATCAATTTGGATTAATTTCAAATTGAACCAGCTTCAATTTCAAATCATTTCAATTCTAATTTACCATTTGAATTTTTAAACTTATACATCTTCAATTTCATTTCAAATTATTTCAATTTAAAATTTCCATTTAAACTTATGCTTATCCATCTTTAATTACAATTCTAATTAATTTAAATCAATTTCAATTTGAACTAATTCTATTCAAATCTCAACTTAAAACCATCTCAAATTATATAAATTCGAGTTAAAATTTTTAAATGTTGATTTAATCCCTTAAGTCAAATTAACCCTTACTTTTAAATCAAATCAACCTTTATTTTTAATTTAACAACTTAAATCTTTAAACCATTTAATTCTGAATCCAAATTCCAAAATTCCATTTTAAAATTTTCTTTTCTTAACTTATTACAAAGTTCAAATAAGAATTCAAAAACAATTTAATCTTCAGATTCTAATTTATTATCCATTTCTAACTTCAAAACCAATCCTCGGTTTCATAGATTATTTATAACAATAGAATGATATCAGGATAAATAAACATCCAAATTTATCCAAACACCAATTAACAGTATCCATTTCTATTTCCAATTCAAGTTGTTTATTCTAAACACATTTAACTTTCCTTAAGTTAAATTCAATTTAATCCAGTAAACTTTACCCAATTTGAATTCTCATTTCAAATTTTAAACTTTATATTAATAATCTTCCCACTTATAAGTTCAAAATCTTATCACCTTGGGTTTTCATATCACATTCCAAAGAAAAAATTTAAAACTCAACACTTAGAGTTTATTTCAATCATCTTTGATATTATGTATATCCTCAATTATACATATTTATTTCCTTTACTCACCAAGTTATACCTTAAATTTTTTAAACCACCTTTGGTTTTAATTCAAAACAAATTTCTTTAAAACAATTTCAAGTTTTCTGGATTTAGATTTAAAATTTCACAATTTTAAATTATCTTCAACTCCAATTTATAATTCATACTCACCTAAAAGTTTATTTCCCTAAAACATTTTATTTTACTTAATCATTTACACATTTCATTATTAAACACAACAACCATCTATGATAATAACCAAGATTATCATATTTGGAAACCAATTCATTATTATCTTTATTCTGATAACACTTCTACAAATTCACGATTTTAATTTCAGTTTAAATCCATTTCAAACTTATCTTCATTCAATTTCAATTTGGTTGTATTACCATTACCACTTAATTCTCATTATTTTATTTAATTCCAATGATTTAACAACCAATTTCTTTAATATATTTAATAATTAGGAAAAATTATTTCTTTATATATATCAAAAGATAAACTTATATAAAAATAACTTATTTTTAAAACCATTTTAAAATCTTTATATAAGAAAATAACAAGTACGCTCTCATATATAATATTCTCAACTCATTCTAGGGTACCATTGACCCTATCCTTAACGAGTAAACCCACCAGAGCCAAGGTTCTCGCTTAACCTTCTGCTCTGATACCAACTATAATGACCTGGAATTTTCGAACCCGAAAATTCCAGATAGTTAGGAGAAAAAGAAAAGAGATAGAAGAAAGAAATAGAACAAGACACAGATTCTCACATTCGCAGCGGATCAAAATACAATATCAAATAATAATATCAGTTATACAAAGGAAATTGTATTTATTAATTTCATCAATACATCAGAGTTACAACATATACACAAATCATTGGACAGATACAATTAACATGTCCCAAAAAACTACAATATATCACAGCGGAATACACTCCATACGTTCCTGCCATCCAGCTCGCCTCCTGAGCTCCAGAACGTCCTTACCTGGAAATCTGTAATACTCGGTCTGACCCGAGCATTACATCAAAGTAACACCCGGGTCAAGCTGGAAACCAGCGTGAGTAAACCCATTTAACAAGAAATACTAATGCATGAAACTAACTTAAAACCCGGGTAATTCGTTCATCACTACAAGTTCACAACTTGCTATAGTCTACACTAATACTCACAATCAATCCCTAAGTACCTTTACTTAGTTTTAAATGGTCCAATCATTTAAATTATTCCATTCAGCTTATTGATTTCACATATCAAACTATAAAGAATCATTTTAGGTTACAAATCGAAGTGGGTTCGGGTATTTACTGATACCCGATCCCGGTCTCTTCAAATTCAATACCACCTTAACCCAAGTTATCCAAGTGAAATACAATTCAAATTAAAAATACAGGGTGTCACCTTTACACAGTAATTCATCATCGATAGATAACCACATTATCACAGTTTAAACCAACATATCATATCACATAGCATCACAAATCACCTATCAGAGATATGAACTAATCTAAGGCATACAATATTCAATCATTCATAAGCAAGGTTAATTTGTCATACCATTTCTAATTAATTTAAAATAATTTAAATTAATCACATTCAATTTCTTCTAATTCTGCTTACATAACATTAATTAATTACAAATCATTTATTTAATTATCCCTTAATTATCCTCTTTAATTGCATTAAGTAATTAGCCTTTAATTAATAACACAAATTAATTAACCCTCACCATTCACATTAATTACTTTTATCAAATTAATTATCCTATAATCATTTACATTGATTATTTATACTTTTGATTAATCACACTCATTAATCAACTAACCTTTAATTAATTTCCTTAATTAATTACATTAATTAATTATACTTTAATTACTTACATTAAGTAAAAATTACATTAATTAATTAATCATTCTTTAATTTCTAAGACCTTAATTACTTAAGATAAACCATTTATCTTAATCAATTACTTAATTACAACCATTTACTTAATTTCATTTAATAAATTTTGTAATTAACTAAAAAAAATTAACATATATATAGTTATCTTAACTTAATTAAATTAGCATCATTATTAATCTAAGTTAAGGATTAAATTAAAAACTTTAAATTACTTTATTTATTTTTCCCATACGTTTAAGTAAGAACATTTAACTTTAAATTTGGTAAAAATTGTTTGAAACTTTGTTAACAATCTTTCTTTTGAAACTTTATTTGCTTCCATCATTTTTTTTCTTTTAAAATCTTCCATTCCCACTTATTCTCCCTTCCCCTTATTCTTTTCTTCTTTAAAACTTGACAATTCACTTGCGTACAAACCTGAGCCCATCCCCATACAAAACCCTAAGCCAACCCGAGCCCAAACCCGACCTAATTCCCTTCTTCCCAGAACTCTCGCTCGTACCTGATCCTACCTCTGCCTAAACAAAAATCAACAGACACCAGTGCACCGTTCACGTGCACACCACATCGGAGCGTCATCGATCATCGTCGCTACTGCCACCAAGTCGACGTTGACCAGCTCGATCGTCCTGATCACCCAGAAACCTGAAAACAATCTCCAGGTCAAATTCGAGAAAATGAGCATCACTGGAACGAAACCGATTACCAAAACCGACTCGCATCGCCACCTCTGATCACTTGAAAACCACGTCGCCACGCCTGGAGCTACGCCAAACCTTCCTCTTTCTTTTCCCCCACCTCCGAGCCAACTCGAAGCCATCGCGGCGTCACACAACCCTCGAAATCATCGTCGACCTGAACCAAACCTTAAACCCTACATCGTCACCGCCTCGCCACCATGATGGTCTACAAATCATACCACCATTTTTCCTAGGATACTCGATCAACCAGCTATCTTCCATTGAAGCTCTGATTCCCACACATGACCAGATCGTCGGAAATCAACGAAATACCCAATCCCGATCAACTCGCAAATTCTCCCCAAATTCTAACTTAAAAATCTTGAAATTACCATTAAAAATCATAGTTTTCAAAATCAAATCTGATGATATAAGTAAAACCCGAGTTTTAAACAATTTATTTTCTGACTTGATTTGATTTTCACTGTAATTTTCTCCTCCCAGTAAAACTACTTGCTGTCTACACTTAAAAACATTTTTAAAAATAGAATTTAGTTATTTCAATCATATTTTCTTTAAACATCATAACCTATAATGGTTTATATGAAGAGGAATTGAATTTCGAATGAGTTTTTGGTCTGTTGAAACAAAGCAGAGGCATGTACATCTAAACATAGACATGTAGATGCATATATACCAGGCATAACACATTTATATATCCATGCAAAACATTTTCACAATCATTACTACTATGATTTATCATATGCATCAGAATATAAAGAAGATTTAACTTTAAAATATGAATTTTACTCACCTTTATATGGTTAGAACAGAAAAATAGGACTGGGACTTGAATGTTGATCATTGAACTGCTGTTTAATTTAGATTTGTAACTTGATTTGTGATGCAACTTGAATTGGAAACTGATCCGAGATTTTAATTAAAGCCTGATCTTTGCATTGCATTTCCAAGTTAAAAACTGAAGCTTTGAATTGCTTTTGATTTATTTTTTGAATAGGTTTTGATTTTCCTTTATTCCTTTTCTTTGTTTTGAATTTTCAGGTTTGAAATGAATGAAAGGAATATGAAGATGAAGAGAAAGTTTTAGCTTTGATCTGAAAATGAATAGCCAGCTTTCTTCTCTAATACTACATTGTTTATAAATTTTCAAATTAAAAGAAAACGAATTTGCCACTTGTTATTACATTATATTATGATTCTTACACTTGTATTCTCAAGTAATACTATGCTTACACATATTTAATAAAATGATAAGATGATTACACTTGTCTTTATTTACATGTACAAATGTTTAAATATATTTTTATATTATATTTTACATTATACATTTTCTTTTCTTTTTTTCTTATTTTTACTTATAGTTATATAACCTTTTAAATAAATAATATAAAACCCATTTATACATTAATTAATAACTATATATATACTTAGTGTTTTAAAAATATAGATTTTAACTTTAAATGTCTTTTGAAAATTATTGTATTGAATCCAAATCAATTCTTCATAATCACAATACATAAATATATACACATTTATATACTTGTATATGTATACACTTAAAATTTTCAACATTTATTATAGTTTCAAATCCATTTATATATCCATATATTTTTTAATTATCAGAATTTATTTGTTCGACTTGTAAATCGGTATTTCAAATGACTTTCCCAGTTAATTTCAAATTAACAGACGTCTAAAAATCCGGGTTATCACACTTAGCCTCAAGCCTCATCAACCGGGAATGACTAAAACATGAGATATGAATCAGGGCTATGTGGGTCGCACCCATTAGGGTATATCATCACCCTTCTAGATATATACACAATCATCAATGAATTCGTGTACGTTGGAGCGCTTGATTAAAGGTTGCAAAGCAACCGTGGTGATGAAATATTCGGTACTATCCAACAAGGGGTAGGCCGGTTCTATGTTGGTAGGGGTCGTTAGGTACGACCTTGGTACATTTTTCTAGAGGTGTACTATGGCAGGTGGTACCCCAGTAGCCTAGTCATTATTTGGAATCCATTCTCCAATACGTGCCTTACATTTTTGATTGTAGAGCCTAGTATATTGGAATGTGAGATGCAAGCATTTCAGCTATTTTATCTATTTACTTTAAACCTAGACACTATGATAATATCACTGGATTTTGATATAAAATATTTTGGTTATCGTAAGGTAAAAACCCATCTGTTTTTATATGCGGTATGGTCTTATGAGATACCCTTTGTTTGAAAGATTTTCCAATGTAGAAATCAGTTTGGTTGTTACTTGTTATCGAGTTTTACTCACGCTGGTTTACCAGACTAACCCGGGCATTATTCCATGTAATGCTCGGGTCATACCGAGCATGTTTTTCAGGTTAGCTTTAGATGCTTTGGAGCTATGGAATCGAGTTGGAGGCCCAGGACGTACACTCGTATTTTTGATATCTTCTTTTGTGTATGCATTATGTGTAGTTTGTCTGTTGTTGAAAGGACAGGTGTTATAATTGTCCAACTCTGATATGTATATGTAAAAAAAAGAGGGTCTCAGATTTTGTAAAGACTTGATTATATCATATATTATTCTGTTGTGTTGTGAGATTCCGTGTTTGTTCCTAGTTCTTCTATCTTCTATCTTCTTTCTTTCCCCTAACAATCTGTCTTTCCGGCACTTAGTTGTTCGGCATGCTAATACAGTGGACATATTACTGTCGATTTTCGAGGGTCGAAAAACCGGTTCGTTACATTTGGTATCAGAGCTGAAGGTTAAGCGAGAACCTTGGCTTTGGTAGGGTTGACTCATCAAAGATCGGGTAAGTGAGACCCTTGGATGAGTTTGAGTGTGTGTGTGTGTGTGTATGAGAGTGTGTATTTGTTAGTGATATAAAAATGTTTTATATTTTGTTGTTTGATCAGTTGAGTGGCTTAAGAATTCTAGTCGATGTGTTTGGCTAACGTTATCGATAGGGATTTTCTAAACACTTAAACAAGTTTAATCGACATAGTATTATTTTTAAATTAGGGTGAATGAAATAATTTTACCCAGGATATTTTTATATATAAAAAGAATGATTTTCAAAAATAGTGTAGTATAGTTGGTTGGGTGTTAGGAGATAATAATATCTTGTTGTTATTATCATTTAGGGGTTTGTTTAGTCATGCTCGTTTAGTTGAGCATTAACTATTGTTAGTATGTTCCCTTTTTAAGATATGGGTTGGGTAGATAAGGATTGGTAAAAATGGAAACGAACACCTTGTGAATTAAGTTTCACAGTTTGATTATAGGGTGTTCTATGTTGGGGTAGAATTTGATTTAAAAGGTAGAATATTTTAAGATAAATATTTAAAATGGTTTAATAGAAGTGATTTATAAAATGTGTTTATAAAATGTATCATTTAAGTTGGAAGAATTTGGGTTGAAAACTTGAGAACCTAAATCCCGGTGCTTTTGGAAAAATGATTTTCAAGGTTTTGGGAAAATAATAATAATATTTGAAACCAATTTGGTTTAAGTATAAATTTTTTGGGATAAAGTGTATGTAAGAAATGTTATCTTTGGATTGGTATGGGGAACAAGTCTTGATTGTTTTGTGATGATCGAAATAATCTTCTAAGTGACGATCAGATGTTTGCCTAGGCGAATGTTGTAATACACTTAGTAAATTATTCTCTTTATCATTGTACAATCGAAACAAGTTCAACTTGAACGAACCCAAAGCAAGTTAGTGATAAATGTTTTATTGGAAAATGTAAAGTGTTGTTTCAAAATTGACAATTTGGAAATAAAAGGAATATTTTTAAGTTAACTAGTTCGAGTGGCTCGAAAATGACTTAAAATTGGGAAAGGGATGTGTTCAGATGGTAAACACTTCTCTTGAGTATTACTCTTCTTTGTAAGGGAATATATAATATTGTTTGGTAGTACCCAGTCCCTTAGTATCATATTGGAGTTACTCAGGCTATATATATTTGTATGATTTAAAGTATAGATGTAACATCCCCCTACTTGGAAGCCCAAAACTAATGGCTACAGATGTTGCAGTCATCCATAGTTATTAATTCTCGGCGACCAAATACGGCGGTGTTAGATACATTGATACACAGATCACAAGAATATGGAGAAATTTTAACAAATAAAAACCCATTTCCACATTCCACTCAAAACATTTCATGTTCTTTACATAATCCCACAAACGTTGACCACGTTCAAAAAATATAATTATTATACATACGCCAAGAGCGACATATGAAGATGCCCCCTTAGTTTCTCAGAGTATATAATAAGGCTAATAATTCTGCCTTTACATCCAAAATACACAGTGGAAAAAGATAAGTCTAAATAACTAATTGCCTCCTGCACGCCTCCAGAAGCTTTATTCGTCTAAGAAGAGAACCTTGAAACCCTAAACCTCAAACTACTCAAAATCAATTGAGTACCCGAGAGTTTAAGGGGAAAATAAAAACTTCGAGTCAGACATAAAGCTTGGTATGAATAATACTCTAACATCTCAATCCATTTTGATATCTAGTGAGACCACGCCGCTTAGCGGAACGGGTTTTCCCCTCACAAGTATCCTAAAACCTTTTCAAAACCATATGCTGTGCTCCTGCATCCACAATGATTAAAACATAACATTTCAAAGTATAATGATGATATACATATATAAACATTTTTGATATCCCATCCCCACTTTAATTGACTCCATATCATATTTATAGTTTCTAGGGTTAATATTAACCTATCAGTTTTCATGGGTTTACTGATAACCATTTTATACTTCATGGACACCCTGTCCTATTTCAGAGTTCATGGGATCACTAAGAACCTATAGGCCCCTGCCAATTAACTTAATTAATTTGTGGGTTCCCCTGAACCTATTAGTTATTTCAATAACTCATCGTATATCCTAGTTTTCATGGGTTGACTAGGAACTTATGGCTTACTCCAGTAACCCCCGTCTTAGCCTAGTTTTCATGGGTTGACTAGGAACCTATGGATTACTCCCTTAACTTCTTTTTTATCCAAATAGTCCTGTTCCCATGGAATTGCTGAGTAAATTTGTCAAGTTAAAAAGGGATTTTCAAGAGAAATCTTTAACTTTTAGAACATCTCACTTAGCAAGACACTGCTTTCTTCGATATTTACAAGAAGTTTACATGTGATTTCCTCACTTTCGCTTTGATTTCATAGGTGATGAGAAAGATAAACTACTTAGTGAAATTCGAACCTATCACGCCAAATTGATATGTGACCACGCTAGCTCTCTAATCGGTGAATGGGACTATCATCGATTCCCTCTAGTTAATAACCCATAAGGGATTAAAGCTTCTTTCGATTCTACTCTTACCCTATCAGTTAGGTCATTTGAAAAGGCTGAAATTGCTATTTCAAAACTTTAAGAGTTAGTTGAATGTTTAAAAATAGGACTGTGGTGTAATTCAAATTTCTTAATCGTTTGTAAATTTTCATTGTGGTTAATGAAAGAACACAAAATTCATGTATTAAATTTTCTTTTATTTTACTTTAATTAGGAAAACCAACTAGCTTGCATCTGACCCTTTAGATGTTTTCTTACGAGTGATCGAGATTTAAGATAAATTAATAGCTGATGTTGAAAAGAGGCAGTCTTGCCAAGACGCTTTAGCTTTACGAATTTCGAATAATCCGAAAGCACGAGAATGGCATAGGAAATATTTCCAATTGAGGCTGATCTTTAAAGGTCTAAAGGAATGAACCTCCAACTCAAAAAAGGAGATTAAGGAGAAGAACAAAGGAACCCGCCGTTCGTAGCTCGGTTGGTTTGGGAACTGGGAGATGGGAACCAAAGGACTGCGTCCGGGCAGGTTCGAATCCCAGCGCCAAACCATCAGTGGGAGTTTCAACGTTAAGCATCCATGTGCGACGACTAAATAAAAGCGGGGTAGACACACGGCGTGGTTTACTTAAGTGAGTATCAATGAATACCATGATCTTAAGGTTTCCCATGTACTCAAAAAAAGGAGAAGAACAAAGGAATTCTAGAGTTGAAAGAAAAGATAAACTCAATCTTAGAGTCTAGACCTTCGGTTGAGATTGATACTGAAATGACTAAATTACACCAACGAATAAATGATTTTTAAGTGGAGTTAATGAATAGTCAATTATCCTACCAATCTCTGCAACTTATTGCAAGTGAAGGCAATTCCAGCCTTCCCACTCCTACGCCTCGAAGGATAATGAGATCTCGATCTTTAGCTAGTCAAGAATTTCCAACTTTACTGAACCCACCTTTAGGTCTAAGTAATGAGGTGATCTCAAAATGGTGGTAGACAAGTCAAATTCGAATGCATGCAATTCTTCAATATGAAGTGGAATGCGAAAGTCTCTCAACGCCTCAATTATTATGAAAGTAAGGTGGAAGAGCTTGAGTGTGAGAAGCATGCTCTTGAGTAGGAAATTAAGGAACTATAGAGCATGGTTCAAATCTTAAAAGGAGCCAATAAGACTCTCATGTGTGCACTAAGAACTCAAATTGACTCAGTTGATGATGCATACATCATTCGAAAAAAAGAGAAGAAATTTAAAGAGCTTTTGAATACAACCATTCATCACATTATAGATTCTTCATCAGTTATCATGGATTTGGAGAGTATGGCACGAAGCCTTGACCCTTAGCAAAGAATTGCTTTTAATAAATTCTTTTGTTGTCTAACTTTTGTACATGCGATTTTTTTGAACAATGTATTTGATTGTAAATAAATTTGTACTTGTTTAGATGTTACCTAGAGTGTATTATATACACTCGTCCTTTTGAGTTTTCTAGATTGAATATGTACTCTTGCCTTATAGGATGCAGCTTTGAATTGAAAACTAGTTCATCTTTGAAACTGCTTGATTGATATTCTTCTTTGAGATATAAATTCTCCTTGATTTTATTACGACCCATCACCAAATCATTTGGCCATGATAGAAGACCGAAAAACCCATCTAGTAATAGATAGAACATAAAACCCATTTGGCAATAGATAAAAGACCAGAAAATCCATCAGGCAATAATGCTTCCTCTTAGGATAATAGAGAACTTCCATTTTAAGCTGCGAGAGACCATATTTTGGTAGATCTTTCTCTAGAAGATTGATTGACTTTGTTTTCGAACACTAACGGCTCATATTTAACAGATCTTTCTTTAGAAGATTTTTTTTGATCCATTCTTTAGAATATAGATAGATTGACTTTGAATTTGATCGACACCATTCTAGGTGATGATTGTTGTCTGGTGCGTTTGGTTTGCTATCTTAAGCAGAACCAAAGACCTACCCAACCTCCCTATAAGAGGTGCTTTAGTAAGTCCTTGGAGACGATACTAAAGGCTTCTTCGATGCGTTTGGTTTGCTATCTTAAGCAGAACCAAAGACTTACTCGACCTCCCTCTAGGAGGCGTTTCAGTGAGGCCTTTGATGACTGCATTGAAGGCTAATTCGTTGCTTTGATCAGGCCATCTTAGGTGGTACCAAAAGCTTACTCCATCCTCCTTCTAGGAGGCTCCTTGGCCAGGCCACGTAGGCGGGACCAAAGGCTTGCGGAAACTTTGAATATGCATTATTCAGGCGAGACTAGAAGATAACTCTTACTTCCCTCTAGGAGGCGCCATAATCAGGCAATGGAGGCAGGAATAAAGGCTTATGCTCCAACCAGGCCACGTAGGATGGACCAAAGGCTTAGTCAGTGCTTTGGCCAAGCCATCTTAAGTGGGACCGAATGCTTGTTCCATCCTCCCTCTAGGAGGCGCTTTGACCAGGCCATCTTGGCAGAATCAAAGGTTTTTTCCTTTATTTTAGGAGTTAGTTTTTCTCCTTAACCATGTAGATGCACTTATTTTTTGCAGAAAATCTTCTTTTATCAATGACTTGTTTAACACCTTCTTATAAATTCATTGAGCTTTCCTTGCCCTAGGAAATTGTTAATTATCCCTTCCAAGCTCCGATACCGATTTATGTCGTGCCTATTAGAATGATGACAAAGACAATATAATCCTTCAAGGTTTCTCTCATTCTTTGGACACTTCTTTTGCGAAGGTCAATAGTTGAATTTGTTTTTGGTCAAGAAGTATATATTTTCAAAAGAGGTAGTAAGAGAGTAATTCTTAGACAGCTGTGACCTTTTAGGAAGTGATCCACTTGGTTGGCATTTAATTCTTTTATTGCTTGAGATGGATTCCTCATCTTTGATGACTAATTTTCTTTTTAGGGAGCTTTGTGCTTTATTTGTTTTACAAGATCGGTCAAGCACACTCCTTCATTTCCTGGTAAACCATTTGAAGTCCCTTTCTATTTCTTTTTCAAAAATGGTCCCCTAGGCTTTGAGTTGAATTTTCCTCCTTATTTTCAAGAAGATGTTGGTCCAACATGGAATGGATTCAAACTCCACTTTTTGGGATTGTAAGGAGCTACTTGTCTCCATTTTTCTTCCATGACTTGTAGTGCCATAAGCCATAATATTTTCTCTTCATGAAGCCGGGGATCATGACTGATTTGGTAAATTGGCCTGGTCACTTGAGGCTCAGAGGATCCTTATTCGGAGATTTTAACATGTTTAATTGGCATGATTAAGCAAAGCTTAGTTGATGCAATTAAATGGTGTTAAGAATCAAGGGTAGGTTAATTTGAAATGGTTTAATGAGATATGCTTGGTAGGGATAAGTTCTCTAAGACCTACATATGCAAGTCAAGGTATATCAACGGAGTCGGAGGTTCAAGCCCTTCTTCTAGCATCAAAATGTTAATGAATTTCTTTGTTGACCTCCAAAAAGTGCAAGGGAGTGAACCTTAGCTAATGATGGAAATTGGAGAGCCTAGATTTAACCTCAACGAGTGTTGGCACAAAGCAACACTTGGTTGAGTTAAGGCTTAAGATGAGTGAGCAAGCAAGCTTAGGTCCATGAAGAAGTTGTATTCTTAATCAGGTGAGGTCATATGTACTTGAAGTCGATCTACATAGACTATTGTATGCAAAAAACAGAAGTCGAGAATATGAGTACTTTTGGAATTTGAAGCAAGTTATGATCAAGAAATCACAAATGCTTTGAGATTCAAAAGTAAGCCATAATTCAAGAAATCTTATTCTTATTCCATATAATGTTGAATGGAAAACTCCTATGTCTAATAGCCCTCTTGGCACTAAAAATCCCCAAAGCAATTTAGGGTTACAAAGTTTAAAATGTAAGAGAATGAGAAAAGAATTGTTCACCCCCACTTCCATGTCCCTAGGTCTGTATTTATTGGAGTATAGGGTTTGTCACAGCTGCTCGATGTCGCATTCATCATGCTCAACCTTCGGCATCCACAACTCTCGGCATTCATACACTTCAATGATGACCGAGGCTGATAAAATGCGGTACTGATGAGTTGCAGCATCCATTTTATCTTCATAGTTGAATAATGGCATCGATAGGATATGACATCAATGAGATGCGACATAAGTCATGACGTTGTAACACTGATAGCTTATAGTATTATCATAAAAGACTCGGCATTAATCATCCACTCTGTAGATGGTATACGGCATCGTTGGCGTCCAGCATTCTTAATGACACTTGACATTGTGTATAACCCTTTGTCGATAAGAGGCAACATTGAAGGCCGTCGCCATTGATCTATCTCCATACCTTCGGCATTAATTCATCTCCATTCTTTTGGCACTGATTATTGATGTGGCACACAGTCATGTCACATGTCGCATATTTCCATAGGTCAACAATAGTAGTTATGTTCAGAATCAATGTTGCATTATTGGCTTGTGTATTTGGAACATTAATGTTCTAGCTGTGCACATGTACATAATCACTCTATGCATTTATGGCTATTCCAGAAGCAATGTGGGTAGGGTCGAATATTATTAAGTCTTTGGTTTGGTTGGAGTTTTCAGCAGGTATGGAAAAAACACTTTGCCTCAAAGAATCACTCTTGATATAGAGTAATAGCTTCAATAAATCCAAATACATTGTCACAAGTTGTTTCAGTTTCCATTCAAGCAGGCATATTTTTTAAAAGTGCTTCCTTTTCATTTTGGACATCGGAGGAAAAGAAACGTTATTAAACTCTTCCACAGCCTTCCCAGACTCAACGAAATCATCTAAAACCTGGAATTTGTTATTCGTTATGACTAGATTCTGATTATCCAAACTAACCACATCATCGGATAAATCAAGAACTTTATCAACTTCACCACTTTTCACCAAATATTTTTCCCACTTCAATTTCTCTATTTTCACTAGCCTGATCACCACCATTTTTCTGACCTTCATCACCATCAACTTTAGCTTCATGCTTGCTTACTCCTTTTCTCTTTGTCTTATTAACCACTTTTCATTTCTAAGTTTTCCTTACAGCTGCCTTATAAGTCTAAGTTTTCTCCTTTTGCATAGTATGATTTCTTGCTTGCCATACCTTCCTTCATATTAGGATGCTCTTCCTACTCAATATATTTGTCACAACTTTGAGTACAATGCACAAAATTTTTACAAGTAGAACAAATATCAAGCTTCCAAAGATTGTTGGGGATTTTGCGGTTCGAGAAAAATTTGATGGCGATTGCGATGAAGATAATGATGTACTTCCGACTTCAAGGATCTATGGAATTGATTCTTTCAGACAATAGTTCAACCCACCAGGTACAAACGGGTTATCGAACTATCGACTTTCAGGATTCAATGAAGCCCTATAACAGCGTAATCGGATTCAAAGTTTGCACGCCTTTGATCCGACCAAGAACACTTTAGCAATGGTTTCTGATGATGTAATTTGTATAGAATAGAATGAAGAGGAAGAAGGAACAAATCTGCAACAATTCAGCGTTTGCAACACCTTGCAGATGTTACAAAAAATAGAGTAATGGAAGTGTAGCGATTAGCAACACTTCCCTGGCGTTGCAGATCTGTGCAAGAAGAAGAAGAAGAAGAGCACCAGAAAAAAAACTGTTCCCAACGATTTCTGGGCGTCACTATTTATAGTGGTAGAGAGGTGCCGATTCACCAAGCATCACAACCATTTGCAACGGCCGTGTCTATTCATTTTGCAACGGTTCAAAAACGGTCGCGTCTATTCATTTTGTAACGTTTTAAAAAACGTTACAATTTCCCGCCATTAATTCAAATTTAAAATTTTCGGTTTTGGGTCCTTAACGGGCTGAAATCCAACCCGTTACTGTTTACATATGATCCAAAAATATTTTCGAATCCAAACCCGAAACCCGTACCCGACCCGGCCCGGTTCGGTTCGGTCGGACGGACTGCGGCGGCGCGTGTGTGGTGTTGCATGACTTCTCTCCTCACAACAAATCAAACATGTGGAAGCCCCAAGGCCCCAAGGCCCCAACATCCACATGAAGATACTTTTTTTATACAAATATATTGTATAAGATTCTATCATGTGGGACTAACTTTTCTTCTTCCTTTTTACTTCTTCTCTTCCAAATCAAAAACCCAAAGCCCCAATTAAATGTTTGAAAATTTACAACAATCTCCCCTAATTTTCAAAATAAATAAATAAATAAATAAGACGGCTGAATCACTAGAGTGACTTCCTACATACCCAAGTGGGATCAAGCCTATGTAGTTCTAAGATCAAGTTTTGCATCATCGTGAAAACCAACACATAAATAAAAGGTATCTTTTGGATTTGAACCTTTACTTAGTGTAAACCATTCAAAGCCTTATCTAGATTCTATGGTGAACGAATCTTGAACCAAGTATCCATAATGATAAAACCGAAACAATCACACATGTTGATTTCCTTAGGTAAAGTGTTCTGTATTGCTCAGCATGTTAATGGCCATGTGCTTAAATCCTGGTTCATGAGTCTACTTAGAAAGCGGTCTTACTTTCCTAGGAAACGGCCTGATTTCCATACTCATATAGGTAAGTCTCTTAAGGTGTTTTTGCGATTCACCTTTTAAGATTTCTAGACTTATTAAGGATATATATCCATCCTTTGTTCTTGCAGAATCCAACACTAAATATTATGGGATTATCGATTTAGTGTTCCATAATC
Organism: Allium fistulosum; assembly: GCA_030737815.1. Taxonomy (NCBI): domain Eukaryota; kingdom Viridiplantae; phylum Streptophyta; class Magnoliopsida; order Asparagales; family Amaryllidaceae; genus Allium; species Allium fistulosum. The sequence goes on from CM060902.1 coordinate 1,220,682,423, forward strand.
ATTCTCTTAACTTGTTGGTACCCATTGAACTTTGTCTATCCTTTTCAAGACATAAGTTGGGTTTCTGTTAAGGATGATCAACCTTCATTCACAGACCTTAGTCCCATTTCTTGTGACTTTATAGAAACCATTGCCTTTGGAAGACTCTTTGTAAGTGGATCAGCCAAGTTTTTCTTCGTTTCTATGTAGTCAACAGTTATAACTCCTCGTTTGAGTAACTGTCTCACCATTTGATGTCTTAGACTCACATGTCTAGACTTTCCATTATATGTCTTATTAGACACATTATATATCGTTGCTTGATTGTCACAGTTAATCAAGACTGCTGGAGATGGCTTCTTCCATAAAGGGATTTCCATTAATAAATTCCTAAGCCATTCCGCGTCTTTACGTGCATCTGCTAATGCAATCAATTCTGACAACATTGTTGAGTCAGAAATACAGGTTTGCTTCTTGGAAGCCCAAGACACAGCAGCGCCTCCTAATGTAAAGATCCATCCAGTAGTACACTTGGATTTGGATTCTACATTGTTCCAGGTTGCATCACTATATCCTTCTATTACAGCAGGATATCCTTTATAAGATAAACCATATTCAATGGTTCCTTTCAAATAAGTTAAAACTCTGGAAATAGCTTTCCAATGTTCGAAACCTGGATTGCTCGTAAATCGACATAATACACTTATAGCATGTGCGATGTCTGGTCTAGTGCAATGCATAGCATACATAAGACTCCCAATAACACTGGAATACTCTAGTTGAGAGATAGTACGTCCAGCGTTCTTTTCTAATTTAATACTAGGATCTAAAGGAGTTGGTGCTGGTTTGTCATCGTAATGACCATATTTTTGTAGGAATTTCTCTATGTAATGAGATTGAGTTAGTAATTACTCCCCCTCTTTCCTAATAATTTTAATTCCCAAAATTACATCAGCCTCTCCTAGATCTTTCATATCGAATTTAGAAGACAGAAACTTTTTAGTTTCATTCACACATGATATATTGGAACCAAATATTATCATGTCATCAACATATAAACATATTATAACACTACCGTTGTTATCCGATTTGCTATAAATACATTTATCAGCATCATTAACAATGAATCCATATGACAGTGCAACTTTATCAAATTTCTCATGTCATTGCATGGGAGCTTGCTTCAGGCCATAAAGAGATTTTACTAATTTGCCAACTTTCTTTTCTTGGCCTGGGGTTTTGAAACCTTCAGGTTGTTCCATATATATCTCTTCTTCTAAATCTCCATTTAGAAAGGCAGTCTTTACATCCATTTGATGTATGACTAATTTATGAATTGATGCAAGTGCAATTAAACAGCGTATAGAAGATATGCGAGCAACTGGAGCATATGTATCAAAGTAATCTACTCCATGTCTTTGCTTATATCCCTTAGCAACTAATCTGGCTTTAAACTTATCAATGGATCCATTTGTTTTCAACTTTTTCTTAAATATCCATTTACATCCTATAGGTTTAGCACCAGGAGGTAAATCAGTTAAAATCCAAGTTTGGTTTAACAGTATGGAATTCATTTCATCATTGATAGCTTCTTTCCAGAAATTGGAATCTCTGGAACTCATAGCCTCAGAATAAGTTTTGGGATCGTCATCGACATTCATTACATATTTAGTCACATTAAGGACTTCGTCCTTACTGCCTTCTACAAGATATGTAATGAAGTCAAGACCATAGTCCTTCTCTATTCTCGCTCTTTTACTTCTCCGTTGTTCAGTACTATTATCTGGTACTGATACTTCCTTGCTGTTTTGAGCAGGAGCATAATCATCGTCATTGATATCATTAGCCATACTAGGTTTTGGACTAGATGATCTCAATGGGATCTCAACGGTTTGATTTTCAAAAAATTCTACATCTACAGATTCTATAACTTCTAGGGTGTTAAGAATAAGGAATCTATAAGTTATACTATTAAGTGAATATCCTATGAAAACACATTTAAATGCTCTATTTCCTAACTTTGGTCATTTAGGGTTTGGTTTTCTAACATATGCTAAGCAACCCCAAAGTCTAGTTAGATTAGGTTTCCTATTAAACCATAATTCATAAGGGGAAATATTATTCTTTTTAAGTGGTACTCTATTTAAAATATAACATGCAGATAACATAGCATCACCCCATAGGTTATAAGGTAAATTAGAACTTATGAGCATGGCATTAACCATTTCTACTAAAGTTCTATTCTTCCTTTCAGCAACACCATTTTGTTGTGGTGTATATGGGGCAGTACATTGGTGAACTATACTTTGTTGTTTACAAAACAAGGTGAATTCATTTGAGAAATATTCACCACCACGATTTGAATGTAATACTTTAATTTTAACTCCTAATTGTGGTTCGACCTCTGCTTTGTAAATTTTGAATTTATCAAAAGCCTCATCTTTAGTTTTCATTAGATATACATATGCATATCTAGTATAATCATCAATGAATGTTATATGGTATTGGTTACCACCATAGGTGATATGACTTTTTAAGTCACCCACATCACTATATACCAAATCAAGCAAACCAGTTTTCCTTTCTACGGATTTAAAGGATTTTCGGTGTATTTTTGCTTGAACACATATTTCACATTTAGAGATGGTATCGAAATCACAATCAGAAATTAATCCTAATTTATGTATATTTCTAATGGAATTATAATTAACATGTCCTAATCTACCATGCCATAAATTAATAGAATCAACAATATAAACAGAAGGTTTCTTTATTAGATTCAACTTAATCATGCCGTTACAAGAGTATCCATGTCCAATGAATCTACCATTCTTAGACAACACTAGCTTATCAGACTCATACACCATCTTGAATCCTCCTTTGTTAAGAAGGTATCCAGATACCAAATTCTTACACATATCAGGTACATAAAATACATTTACTAGTGTAAGAACTTTTCCAGAGGTGAAAGTAAGTTCTATAGTGCCTTTTCCCAGAACTTTGCTTGGAACCTTATTTGCTCCAGTAACTTCGTCGGCTACTCCTTTATTTTCTTCGTAACTCTTGAACAGATTACGGTCTTTGCAAATGTGAATGGTTGCTCCAGTATCGAACCACCAATCATTATCATTGCCACTAACGGAGTTCGCCTCTTGCACTACAGCCACAAGCGAGTCTTCGACCACATTCACTTTTTGTTGTTTCTTCCGAAGACGGCAGTCTCGGGCATAGTGGTCGGGCTTGTTACAAAAATAACAAGCACCTTTCTTTTTGTTGTTGGTTTTGGAATGATTATTCTTCTTAAACTGTGTCTCGTTCTTTGGCTTTAACTTATCAGTAATTTTAACATTATTTGCCTTAGAATGGGACTCAGTTTGCGGATTATCATCTAGATCGCGTTTGCGAGAGTCTTCTTCAATACGAAGATGACGCTGTAAACTATCTAAATTATAATCCGTTTCCACATGCTTCATCTTTTTCTTATAATCATTCCAACTATGCAGAAGTCTCGATATTATAACTCCAACAACAAAAGATTCAGGGAGATCAATTCCAGCATCTTTAAGTTCATTCACCAACAGTAAGATTTCGCTTACCTGTCCAATTATAGACTTATTGATGACCATTTTGAAATCCATAAAATTAGAAATAAGAAACTTTTTATTACTTGCCTCGGATATGCGGTACTTATTCTCCAGAGCAGTCCAAAGTGCCTTCGCTGTTTCCAAGGTCCTATGAGCATTGTAGACTAGGGTAGATAGCGCATTCAGAATATGGCCTCTGCATAGAAAATCGTCCTCTTTGCGCTTTGCACGTTTAGCCTTTAGAGCAGCATCATCCTTATCAGTTTCCTCGGGGATTTCTTCCAAGTCATTTTCCAAAATGTAGAACAACTTGACGGTGACCAAGAAAAATTTCATCGTCTCTTGCCAACGAGTGAAATTGTCACCATCAAAACGCTCTAATCGTGATAGATGTTGATTCATAACTTATAGAGCTCTCGAACCTTCCATGGTTGAAGAATATTGTTTGAAAATTTGTTGGGGATTTTGCGGTTCGAGACAAATTTGATAGCGATTGCGATGAAGATAATGTTGTACTTCCGACTTCAAGGATCTATGGAATAGATTCTTTCGGACAATAGTTCAACCCAGTAGGTACAAACGGGTTATCGAACTATCGACTTTCAGGATTCAATGAAGCCCTATAAAAGCGTAATCGGATTCAAAGTTTACACGCCTTTGATCCGACCAAGAACACTTTAGCAATGGTTTCTGATGATGCAATTTGTATAGAATAGAATGAAGAGGAAGAAGGAACAAATCTGCAACAATTCAGCGTTTGCAACACCTTGCAGATGTTACAAAAAATAGAGTAATGGAAGTGCAGCGATTAGCAACACTTCCCTGGCGTTGCAGATCTGTGCAAGAAGAAGAAGAAGAAGAGCACCAGAAAAAACTGTTCTCAACGATTTCTGGGCGTCACTATTTATATTTGTAGAGAGGTGTCGATTCGCCAAGCGTCACAACCAATTGCAACGGCCGTGTCTATTCATTTTGCAACGGTTCAAAAACGGTCGCGTCTATTCATTTTGTAACGTTTTAAAAAACGTTAATTTCGGTTTTGGATCCTTAACGGGCTGAAATCCAACCCGTTACTGTTTACATATGATCCAAAAATATTTTCGGATCCGAACCCGAAACCCGTACCCGACCCGACCCGACCCGGCCCGGTTCGGTCGGACGGACGGCGGCGGCGGCGCGCGTGTAGTGCTGCATGACTTCTCTCCTCACAACAAAGCAAACATGTGGGAGCCCCAAGGCCCCAACATCCACATGAAGATACTTTATTTATACAAATATATTGTATAAGATTCTATCATGTGGGACTAACTTCTCTTCCTCCTTTTTACTTCTTCTCCCCAATTAAATGTTTGAAAATTTTACAACAAAGATATCTAACTTCAATCTTTTGTGTTTCTCCATCAACTAGTTGCATATTAAAACTGTCAACTAGATCATTATCTAGCTTTACTTCTATCATACATTTAGCCTAATCTAGCCTGGCAAGCCTCTATGTTGATTCATCCATACAAAGTAGCTTCCTAATCCTACTTTCCAACCAGTTAATTCCCAAATGTGACCAAGCAAAGATGGGCATATTATACATCTGAACTCACAAAGGCACTGACGTGATGCTACCGCACACATTTCCGATTGTAGGGTCCCATGGCTTCATAATAAATAATTGTTTCTCATTAGGATAGGATCACCTTGAAGTATCCTTCTTTTGTTCTCCTCGCACGACAATAAAAAAAGGAAAACAAAACCATCAAATTTAACTTTAATAGAACCTTTAAGTTTCCAAATCTTTTGGAGGGTTTGAACTACAGCAGTGTATGATAATGGCTTATCAAGAAAAAACCCAAACAAATATTCACTCTACACCCTAGAACCAGCTTCAACAACATAAGCAAGAGGTACAAGATTATCACCAGAGTATATTGGCTTCAAATCAATAGGGATGTACTTCCTCGCATTACGTGGCCTGTTCTTGAAAAGAGAAGTCCATTTCTGTTGATTAATACCATTGGAAGCAAGAACCTGAGAGGTAGAAAAAAGGAAGATTGGAAGGAGAAGAGGAAGCGCATGGTAGATCGAAGGTGGTAGGATTGGAGGGACCATCGGGTGGTGGATGAGGGTAAGGGGCAGGACGTGGAGATGACAAAGCTGCTGCAGAAAGGACAGGAATGGAGGACGAGGAGACGTTGGAAGTATGGGAAAGGAGAATGGTGATGCTGCCATAAAAGGACGTGAAGGAAAAAAAATCGAGTGTGGAGTGAATATATATATATTAATATATATATATATATATTAATATATATATATATATATTAATATATATATATTAATATATATATATATATTAATATAATTTGAAATTAATTATAAATTTTATTTTAATAACATTACATAATTTTTTGATTTCAAAAATAATTTTTTAACATTTTAATAATTAATTCGATCGGTTTTTAAATTATTTTATAATTGTGTATTTATATATATATATGTGTGTATATGTATATGTATATGTATATGTATATGTATATGTATATGTATATATTATAAATCCAACATTTTTTGCCATGAGCTCCAAATCAGCTAGCATCAATTTTATAATATACATATACATATATGTATGTATCTATGTATATGCATGCGTGTTTATATATTTATATTTATTTATTAATTAAAATAAAAAATAATAATTCTGTTCTCGGGTTTGCAGCAACAACTAAAAAAATTTAAAAACTATTTTATATTAATTATTAAATGATTTTGTTATTTAATATAAATGAACAAATCTACAAATACATCTTTATATAACTTGTTACAATTATTATTTCCACATATTTATATATAAATATATCATTATATTTTATAAATGTTTAGTTTTATGTGTGTGTGTATAACATTTGATGCACATGTGTATATATATTCATTTAGACAATACATAGAATACTAGAGGGGCTAACATGTCCATTGTAGTGTAAATTGCAGCACTTATACACGGACATGTCAAACCATGCACACTTTATTATGTTGCACGTGCACGTGCACACATATGTGTATATACATATATTCAAACATAATACAAAATAATATAAAGTAAAACTTTATTTAAATAAAATAAAATAACAATTTTATTTAAAAGAAATGTAGAAGATTTCTAAATAAATTTAGACTATATAGTCCCTACAAATGTCCTAAAAGGTAATTTTTTTGAAACTTAGGCTCAATTCCTAAAACATGATTGTAATAAATGGATATTATTTAAAATTTCACATATTACCCTGTACATAAGTCATCACTAACCTTGTAGTCTAGTATTTGTGATATTATACGATTTGGTATTTGATACGGATAATACTTACCTAGTCATCACTAGCCTTGGAGTGTAGTATTCACAATATATTACAGTTGGGTAATGGATGTATCTAGTCATCACTAGCCTTTTAGTGCAGTATCCATAATATAATATGAGTAGGTTGTGGGAAAGGATGTAATTCAACTATTTCAGTGTTTGGTACGATCTAGAAAACTTGGCATCACTACCATGGAGTGTATCCCCACCCTTACACTTATTTACTTTGTTAATAGTGGCATATATTGTTATAGCATGTACTGTTCAATGGTAGTAGCACACTAGCATTGCATTTTATTGTGTTGACTCATTGAGGTAAAATAAGATGCATGTGAGGTATGATGGTAGTTAACACCTTTACGGTATTTGTACATGTGGTATATTTTGTATAGGTTCCATGTGTGTGTATTTAAAGCTTTAAAACGTGAAAGCTTACACGAGGTGTTCTTTTTCTTGCAAGGAGTAAGACTCAAAATGTTAAGATGTGAGTTATTTGGAAAACTTTGAGGCATAAGTCACTATTGCTTTTTTATTATTAATTTTTATTAATAAATAAAATTAACAATTAATCATGTAAAACTGTAAATAAATAACAATATAAACGCTTTATTTAAAGAATTCAGTCACAATCATACTTTGTTATTCATCCATAAAAGTATAAATAATTAAAACTACAAATAATTAATTTTAAGTGCTTGATTATATATGTATGTGTGTGTGATTCAATCCTTTGAACGAATTTAATTTTCAGCTTGGCATATATTTCATTTGTTTCTTCCATTGTCTTCAAATTTATTCTAGATGTTTAAAATGATCTTTGATCAATTCTAGTGGAATTGATCTCTATTAAAAGAAGTAATAAATCATGTAAGTTATTATTTTATTTATTTTTCCATACAAATTTAAATCGATCCGCATAATTTATTTGGAGGTTCGATGATAAAATTCAGAAATTTCCTTTAGATAGAAATTAAGAAAATCCATTATGTAGCTCTGGACCATTGTTTCTAAAACAATCTTACTTAATTGTGTTAATATTGAAATTGAAAAAAAAAACACTAACTTCTATTTTCTTAAATTTTGTTATTTTATGTTTGCTATTAAATGATTGAAGTTCAATAACTTTTGTTAGTGCCAATATTTATAATTTGGGGTAAAAAAATTCTTAAATTGCATGCCTCAGCATTTTGAGACGTACGTTTCGTACGCCTCAAGTTGCGAAGGCATAAGCCTTAAAAGTAAAAGGCCTTTTTTAGAAGGTCTCAAGGTATTTATCTCCTACTGCCTTGAGGCGCTTCTCAAGGCGAGTATCATGTGTGTGTGTAGTAAGATAGCTCCCCTCACACTAGGCTTGTGTGTTATTTGTGTTTTATCTATGTTTATTTGTTTTTACGACAACTCTCGTGTACTCACACAAAGTCGATTTTGGGGTTTATAATGTCCATTTTGATTTAATAATTAATGCACCTTGTCGTAATAAGTTACACAATTATATTGAAGAAAATTATTATTCATAATGAATCATAACTAATTTTTCAAAACTCAATACAACTATTATCAACTAACATTGCAAACAAGACAAATGAAAATAAAACAATTCTAATGAAAAAATTAACAATAACAAGTCGTGATATGGATAAATTTTGCATACAAGGGTTGAAGTGTTCCAACTACTACTAGAAATCATCATTTGCTTCCTTTGTATCGATATACTTAACACTTCATATATCTGCAAATTAAGATATTGGAAACACAGTTATTTATGGAGAAAACGTAACTATAAAATACAAAGACATAAAATACCATTGTTTTTATAACAAATAATACAAGTAAATAACATATGAAGTGTATGGTGTGCTTTTTCATTTTCTTTCAACCATGACAAGTTCAACATGTATCATATAAAATGTTTTCTTCCTGCATTATTAAAAGCAAAATCATCAATAATATCTTCACAGTCAATGGTTTTTAAGATATTTTTTTCAATGCATGTGATGGTTAATCCATTAAGTCACTCGTTATTATTTGCAAATATGACTTTAAAACTTCAATTTTGTAAAGCTTCATTTTGCAGATCCAACTGTCACACAAAGAGTTAACAAAATCCAATATGCAATCATCACATTTAGAAACATGTCCATAAGTTTTAAAAATTCAAAAATTTTGATAGCCGTCCATGGTTAGCATACATATATAATTCATTAGGCAATGTAAGTTGCAGTATTTGTAGCTTCGAAAGTAGATCATTCACATCACCGTCAAAGGCATTACCACTTTTCAAAGCTAAACCAAGTTTTTCAGAACAATATTTTAGTTCATCGGCATCTAATGATTTTAATTTCAAGGCATCAAACAAAAAACTAAAAATTGACTGAAATGAATGCAATTACTTAAATCTCTCTCAATCTGAAAGAGCAATATTCACTGTCATGATAAAATAATCAAGTAAATATCTCTTATTCCCATCAATATTATCTCAAACTCCTAGATCATAAATATTCAAAACAACTTTCGAAGACATGATTTTTGTTTCATTAAAATGATCTAAACATTGGGAATCATTTTCATTTACAATTTGCTGTAGGGAAATCTCGGTATCATGCGCATTTTCTTCTATATCATTAATTTGTTCATTCACTGTAATCTCATCTTCTACGGTATCATTAAAACTAATTCCTTGTTCAAAATCACAAGATTGTTTTAAATTATCAACCAAAATTTTCTTTTGGCAAAATATTTGTTAAGAGACCCTCTTATGATTTCGCTATCTCTCCATTTTTTTCTATTAGAACTTCCCGATTGTTGTTTTCTTGGAAACATTGTGATATATGATTTGGTAAAGATACTATATATTTAATAAGGCTTATTCTAAACAAACACGTAAACTTGCTGAGTAGGCCCCCGCATAACAGAATAAACACTATACCTTGTTTTTTCCATAGTTTAGTCATCATATTGTTAACATTTTTCCACCCTTACCTAATAAAAAAACTGTTTGGTAAAAAAAATATCATTCCAAAAGGTACTCCATCAAATCACATTACCGTCCACCAAATCAACATAAATTAATGATGAGATTCACTACACCAAACAGACCATTTTGTCACACTTTTTTCGTTTCATTTTGTCACAGTTATTATTGTTCGAAATTTATAACGGTTGTTATTGTTACATTGTATTATCACGGTTATTTCCGTGACAAAATTTGGGCTTTTCGTAAATAACTCAAAGATGTTGGATAGAGTCGTCATTTATGTTTCAATTGTTATTTCAGTTGTTTGTCACGCTTCAGCTTCTATCATTCTTCCCTAAACCAAATTAGGTTTAAGCCATTCTATTTCAAAGCCTTCCTTCGATCTAGCATGTCGCCCTTCTCTTTCGCCCACCGCCATTCTATTTCAAAGCATCCGCCCATCTCTTTCGCCATATCCGCCCATCTCTTTCGCCATATCCGCCCATCTACAAAATCAGGTAATAATTTTCGTTTGTATTTCACATTTTTATTTGTATTAATTTTGTTATTTATTCAATTTTAATTATGGATCTATTTTATCATGGTTTGTATTTCACTTATGTACGTTTTTCATATTTCTAGGCGTTGTTGATATCCTGGCTTCTTTACTTGAGTATGCAAGATATGGATAAATGTTTACTATAATTTGATGTTCGTTTAGGATATGATTGCCTCATAAAGCTTCAACTAGCTGCTTAACTATCTTTTAATTTGTCTTAATTTTCTAAAGGAGGTATTTTGAAAAATCAGGTATAATTTTGTTAACGAATGTATAAAATAATTATAAGCTGCTATAAAATATTCTTTAATCTGCTTTCAATATATAAAGTCTGAAACAATATACTACGGAAACCATCGTTCATCCGAAAACCAAAATAGCGAGACTGAGATATAAATTAACACAAATCATAGAAACAACGGTAGTTTGAATGTGACCACCTTTAGGCTTTAACATAGTGGAGTGCTAACATAAGATTGTTTGCATTACTCTATCTGTGTAGACCTACAATGTGGACAGTAGGGAGAACTATAGTAGTCTATTGAAATATGTTTTCTTGAATAATTATTAAATGTCTAATATTTTGTTTATAAGTTAGTGGATAAGTGATGCAGCAGCGGATAACAAAAATGATGAATCGGTGAAAGTAGCGATTGTGGAATAGAAGATACCGAATGGTCCAAATCCGTTGATCCAAAGATACCGGATTTTAGCTATCTCAAACACGTTGATCGCGCACGATACCGTGTTTAAAGATCTACGATTCTTCGTACGTTGATCTAGCGCACTAGATACCGTGAATCGGCTTCAGCGATCGTTGATTCAGGCACACTTGAATACCGAAGGTGGAGATAGGAGATCACACTCAACTACCAATTGAAGAAGTGGCACAAAGCACACAAACAAATTTTATTCAAAATCAACTGAAAGTTACAAATGACACCACCCGCCTATTTATAGGCTTACAACTCAACACAACACAAATTTGTACAACACATAGGTCGTTCACGACCTAACAACCTTTCGACCTAAAAACAGACGCGACCTACGACTTATATACAAAGTGACATAAGAAACATGTTACAACACATTACAACGACATAAGAAATACAACGTTACGACCTAAAATACAACACACACTCAGCAGCAGCGACATAAGCTCTTCCAGCGACTTAAGTCTCGCGACCTATAGTGAGCGACCTAAGGTGAGCGGCATGTGAGAGTTAGGTCGTTCGCGACCTAAACTTGATTTGTTTTCCTTATTAGGTCGTAGCTCGCCTGAGAAAGAAAGCGGCATGTGAGAGTTAGGTCGTTCGCGACCTAAACTTGACTTGTTTCCATTGCTATGTCGTAGCTCGCTTGAGCGACCTATCACGTTAACTCACGCGAGTGTCTTCCTGCTTAGCCCGTTAACTCGCGAGCGACCTTCGTTATGTCGCGGGTCTCCACTAGGTCGCAACCGACCTAAAACACGTTGCTTGTTAGCTCGCAAACAATCTTCGCTAGATCGCGAATCTCTACTAGGTCGTAATTCCTTATCATGCGACTCGTTAGGTCGCTCTTGACTCAAGATCTCGTTAGGTCGCTCGCGACCTAACACTTCATCAATCTGGGTCTCATTCTGGGCTGCATCAATAAGAGATTGAAAATACCATTTGAATTTTGTTCATGTGAGTGACAAACCTGCAAATGCACATAGTATAGTATATATTTGGTAACTCTTTATCTTTAATAGTTAATATTGTTACCGTATTGATCCATAAACAGGTGGTTAAGCATTTACTTGAATTTCACATGAATACTTTGACGGTAAAAACTCACATAGTAAAGAAGAACAAAGGTAAAGGAGAAAAATAAAACTATAATAGTTTCACCTTCATAAATAATCATATTTTTAATACATTTTTATTTTTAATACATTTATGATACATGCATATTAATTGTGTGCAATACATGTGAATAAAATTGATTGCCATGTTTGTCAGCTAACCATAGTAACATGATAAAGCTACATTAATAAAAATATCAAATAAAAATCATTATTCAAAAAATAAAAATAAAAACAACATTGAAGAATACGGTTTCTTTTGTTTATTGTCAATTTTTTATAGTAGTTGTTTCTTATTGTATAGCTTTCAAAAGTTATGCTTGAATATGAAACTGCTATTGCTACTACCAACCGCTACTTTTAAGATGTGGGATCTATTAGTGCACTCACATATCAAACTCGTATATACGTATATCAGTCAACCCCAACAACATCTTTTATCTTGCGGTACAATCATGTAAATTTCTTCAAAGTTTCATATATTATAAGTCATGCCAAAATTTTACAATTTTTCATATAATTTTGATGTTTGACTATTTTATCTGAGCAGAACTTCATATTTGAAGCAGAAAAATCTGCTGGATTGGAAAGTGCTTTTTTTTCTTTTTTTCATATATTATCATTTGAATGAGTTTTCAACTTCATTGACTTTTGTAGAATTGCAAGCAGTCGAACCATATTTTTTAGTACTTATGCATAGTTTTCATCTTAAAAATATGTGTTATTGTCTAACTTCTGATTTTCTTTTCATTTTCCTTGACATAATTGAACTGCAATGCACTGTATATATGTATCAACCCATTAAGAGTTCTCTCAACAAAAAAAGGCAGTATCTCATACTGTGATGCCATTGTTGTTTTTGCTTTTAAAATTTATAATGCTAATGACACTTTGTTTTATTATTTCTGCTTTAAACTTGACTTTATATATAAACCTGCCAAAGTCCTAGAAATCTTGTCCTCGAAGGTGTGCATCAGATCGATATGAGCAAATAAGATTATCAAAGATGTTGAGAAACCAGATTTGTTTTCTTCTAGTGCTCATTCATAAAAACTGGACAAATATCCATTCAGTAATTTATACTTGTAAGTTGTAAATATACTTTTCATTAATATAACTGGTTTGAACCAAAACAAAATAGCAACAGTGTATATTTTTTACATAATAAAATAGTTCTGCTAATAAGATTAAGACATGAAAAAAACAGAGAAATGCAAATATTTTACACCTGAACAAGAGCAAAGCAGGATATTAGGATATGAAAACACCAAGACATAAGTATACGTAAATGCAACATATAGACACACACACACGTATAATGCTTGATTTTTGTAGATGAATATTATTAGTGTATAATATACATTTGGTGTTCATAACAATATAATTAAATGAATGCAGGTCCAAAATTATTTAATTTTTTCATTTCTGAAGGCCAAAGCTATTGTCCTAGTGTTCTACCGCTTTGTTCAGTTATATTCTTTTTGGCATTCAACTTGCAATATATTTGAATGATTCTTATATGTTGATTAATTTCTAGCAATTTCGTCTGTATAAAAAGAAACATTGGTGGGTGTAGCTTATAGGATATTTTATATCTTTCCAAGAGCAATTCCCGAATATAGTTTTTGGACAAAAATTACTTTTCAATCATTTTAGTGAATATAACTATAAAAATATATTCTACGTATTAATTGCTAAAGTTTACCAGGGTATTAGATTGTGCTCATTCATAAAAACTGGACAAATATCCATTCAGTAATTTATACTAGTAAGTTGTAAATATACTTTTCATTAATATAACTAGTTTGAACCAAAACAAAATAGTAGCAGTTTATATTTTTTTCATAATAAAATAGTTCTGCTAATAAGATTACGACATGAAAAAAACAGAGGAATGCAAATATTTTACACCTGAACAAGAGCAAAGCAGGATATTAGGATATGAAAACACCAAGACATAAGTATACGTAAATGCAACATATAGACACACACACACGTATAATGCTTGATATTTGTAGATGAATATTATTAATGTATAATATACATTTTGTGTTCATAACAATATTAAGCTATTGTCCTAATGTTCTACCGCATTGTTCAGGTATATTCTTTTTTGGAATTCAAATTGCAATATATTTGAATGATTCTTATATGTTGATTAATTTCTAGCAATTTCGTCTGTATAAAAAGAAACATTGGTGGGTGTAGCTTATAGGATTTTTAATATCTTTCCAAGAGCAATTCCCAAATATAGTTTTTGGACAAAAATTACTTTTCAATCATTTTAGTGAATATAAATATAAAAATATATTCTACGTATTAATTGCCAAAGTTTACCAGGGTATTGGATTGTGCTCATTCATCAAAACTAGACAAATATCCATTCAGTAATTTATACTTGTAAGTTGTAAATATACTTTCATTAATATGACTGGTTTGAACCAAAATAAAATAGCAGCAGTTTATATTTTTTTAATAATAAAATTGTTCTGCTAATAAGATTACGACATGAAAAAAACTGAGGAATGCAAATATTTTACACCTGAACAAGAAGAAAGCAGGATATTAGGATATGAAAACACCAACACATAAGTATACATAAATGCAACATACACACACACACGCATAATGCTTGATATTTGTAGATGAATATTATTAGTGTATAATATACATTTGGTGTTCATAACAATATACTTAAATGAATGCAGGTCCAAAATTACTTAATTTTTTCATTTCTGAAAGCCAAAACTATTGTCCTAGTGTTCTACTGCTTTTTTCAGGTATATTCCTTTTTGGCATTCAAATTGCAATATATTTGAATGATTCTTATATGTTGATTAATTTCTAGCAATTTCGTCTGTATAAAAAGAAACATTGGTTGGTGTAGCTTATAGGATTTTGTACTTATTTTTTTTTGAATGAAAACGATTGTTTTAGGAGTTGAACTTTTAACTTATTTGAACCTTTTAATAAAAGTTGTATTTATTTGAAATATTTTATTCTCTTAAAGATATTTGAACTGCATTGAAGTTTGAAACAGGGTATAATCCTTACAAAAGATAGCACTTTTGTAATAGTTGAATAATAATATTGTTATAAATAAATTACGAAACTAAAGAAATTTTTAAAACTTAACAGTAAATTTAAATACTTCAATAACATGTATTAGATGCTGTAAAAATTTATTCAGTTAAACTAGACTCTTCATAACTATTTTGAAAAACGTTGTAGAAACAAAAAATTCTAATTTTGTACTAAAAGAATGACAACAGAAGTTATTTTTTTGACATTTTTAAAACAAACTTTTAAACATCCTGCAAAAATTTTACATCTATTGTAAATGTAATGTTGTAGTAAGTTTTGTATTTTTCAAATTTGAAATTAATGTTGTAATTATTCATATAAAAAAGTTTGAAATTGATATAATCATCCTTTTATGTTATAATATGGCGTTATATTTATTTTTCTATGAGTTAGAGAAAGAAAATGGAATATAATGGTTGGAATTGGCTGGCTTGCACGATGGAAGCATTACAGGATAAGTTATCAAAACAAAGCAAAATAAATATGTCAATTTTTCGAATTTTGTCCAAAAAGAAAAAAAACGAATAAAATATACGAAAGGATAAAGGTAGGAGACCATAATACTATGTATCCACATGAACTACTGCAGCTATATCAAACAATGAGCGAATTAGCATCACCTATATTGCAAAGAATCGTACTTATAATCTAAAATTCAGTATTCGTGTGTTTTAAATAACATATTAAATATTCATACAAGTTCTACTTTGTTTTTACTATAACACTGGAAGCACATGATGGCACGATTAGTGTAGTGAGTCAATTAGGAATTCAGGGTGTCAAACTCAGTCCCTGGATTTTGGCTTTTCTAGCAGAATCTAAGGGCCCGTTTGGTTTCGTTTTGAGTTTTGTGTTTTGTGTTTTCAACATACACTACAAAATACAAGAAAACATGAGAAATTTTTTTACAATTCTTAGCCATTAGAACGATGGACGGGAAATGGAGGGGAGGAATTGTTTTCCGTCCTTTTGTTATGTCTCAAAACACGAAAAATCAAATAAACTTGTTTTCTATTTTCTATGTTAATTTCATTTTTCAAAATTGTGTGTTTTCCAACAATGCATAAGAAATTCGTATTTTTGTTTAGACGAAAACACAAAACTGAAAACAGCAAACCAAACGGGCCCTAAGGTTTCTGTTTCCTGCTTTTTTGGTATCATTCCTATCAACTTCAGGCCCTGTTTGTTTTTAATCTCTTGGATATTTGCATGTCATTCTAATGTGGACATTACCTTTATATGGTGCGTCTGATTAGATTTGATCTAGAACAATTGAAAATGTCACCTTCAGACTTTCAATTTCTGGGCCTTAGTGATTAGGTTAAAAATGGCAATTGAAATGAGAAAGTATAAATGAATTATTAAAATCAGTGAAGTTTCAAAATGAAAAAATGTTTTGGCACCATTAAAGGATGAACGTCTTGAAGAAAAAAACAGAAAGGTTTCAAAGAAATGAGGTTCAACATCCACCAACTGCATGTCCATGAATTACTTGATGTATGTGTTATGGTTTTGATGCATATTTCCTCCGGCTGCATACATCCATTTATTTGAACATCTTAACAAGAAAGACATTTTGCATTTCAATTACTGTGCATTTGGTCTGCATTCTGCTGGTTTGCATTTGGTTTGAATTCTGTTAGTTTATAAAAAAAATAGCAACACCCATTGCATTAATTAAATTTTGATTGAGAAAAGATTGCAAACAAATTTTATTGATATCTTCCAATCATCATACAATACAGAAAACGAAGGCTTTATATAAAAATACAACATATGGGCTGAAAGCCCATCTAGTTAATCTAGCAATCTGAACCAGTAGAAACAAAGTATTGTGACCGTTGATCTGTGTGAACGGTTGAGATGGCTCAAGAGACATACTAGCGGATTACAAAACTAACACACGGTATTCATTTTCGCTAATATTCCCCCTCAAACTAAACTAGGGTTTCCTTTCTCCTTCGTCTTTCATGGCGGCTGAGAAAATACCCAAATCTTCATGAAATCTGGCGAAGTTTTTAGATGAAATAGCTTTCGTTAAGACATTCGCTCTTTGATAGAACGAGGGAATGTGTTGAATCAGAAGCTTTCCCTTTCCTGTTTGCTCACGAACGAAGTGTAGATCGACTTCGAAATGCTTCGATCGTGAGTGCTGAGTAGGATTCATAGACAACGATATGGTGCTGAGGTTATCAACCCAGATGGTTGGCTTTCTCTTTGGCTCGAGCCCTAGCTCTCTTAGCAAACCTTCAATCCAAATAATTTCAGCGGTAGCACTGGCTACAGCTCTGTACTCGGCCTCTGTGCTAGATCTGGAGAGGGTGGCCTGCTTTTTGCTGCACCATGAAACGAGATTGCTGCCCAGATACACGCAATAACCAGTGATAGATCTTCTATCATCTAGGTCGTTGGCCCAGTCAGAATCACTGTAAGCACGTAAGTATAAGTCGTTTGAAGGTATGAGTTTTAACCCATAGTTGATCGTCCCTTTAATGTATCTTAAAATTCGTTTAACGGCACACCAATGTTCACTTGTCGGGGCTTGCATGTACTGACATACTCTGTTAACACTAAAACTTATGTCTGGTCTGGTGATGGTGGCATACTGAAGGGCACCCACTATGCTCCTGTAGTGTTTGATATTCTCTATAGGTTCACCTTTATTTTTGCTGAGTTGATGATTACTTGTCATAGGAGTAGAAATAGATTTTGCATTATTCATATTGGCCCTGACTAGTATATCTGACATGTATTGTCTTTGAGATAAAATGATGCTAGAGTCTTCCTGTCGTTGAATTTGTATGCCTAGGAAGTAGTTAGCTTCACCCATATCTTTTATAGCAAAATGATTGTCTAAGTGTTTTATGACGAGCTCAATTTCCTGGTGATCATCTCCTGTGATGAGTATGTCATCAACGTAGACTAGTATATAGATGATGTTTCCATTCTTTCTTCTGGTATATAATGAGTTGTCAGATATAGTAACATTGAAACCAAGTTTTACCAATATGCTTTTCAGTTTGTCATACCAAGCTCTTGAAGCTTGCTTTAAACCATATATGGCTTTGTGTAGTTTGCATACTTGATTGCTGTTTTCATTGTTGTAACCTTTTGGTTGTTGCATATATATCTCTTCGACTAAGTCTCCATTTAAAAAAGCATTCTGTACATCCAGTTGTCTAATTTTCCATTGTTTGTGCAAAACTATAGTCAATATGATTCTTATGGTGGCTGGTTTAATGACTGGAGAGAAAGTCTCTTTGAAGTCAAATCCAAACTGTTGAGTATAACCTTTTGCCACCAGTCTGGCTTTATGTTTGATGATATTTCCATTAGCATCTCTTTTGATCTTGTAAGTCCATTTGCTTCCCACTACATTTTTGTGCTTGGGTGGATTAACAAGGCTCCATGTTTTATTTTTAATTAAAGCCCCATACTCCTCATCCATAGCTTTTCTCCACTTAGTGTTTTTAACAGCAGAGTCATATGAAGTTGGTTCAATTTCATCAATCTGTGCATTATAAACTTTGGGTTTGAAAATCCCACTTTTCGATCTAGTGACCATAGGATGTTGAATGATGTCTGGCTGTTGTTCATGAGTTTCAGTATTGGCTTCAGTGGTTGTGTCTATACTGTCATGACTTTGTGGTGCATCTCTATCTTGCTGCTTATTGTTTTGCTGTGTGTCTGTTTGTTGTTCATCATGTGCTGGACTATAAGTGGTTTCTTGTATGTAGTGGTTATTTTGACTTTCTGTAGATCTTCTTTCAGTGTGAGTTTCAGCATTGAACCACTCTGATAAATCTGGAATGCTACCATTGTTGGGTTTATTAACATCAGTGCTTTGCATGTGTTTCTCCTTTTCTGCAAAAGGAAAAACATGTTCATTAAAAACAACATGTCTTGAAATGTATACTCTGCCTTGATCATCTAGACATATATATCCTTTTTGGTTATGAGCATACCCTAAAAAGGTGCATCTGCTAGATCTTAGGCTTAATTTGTGCTTATTGTAGGGTCTAAGATAGGGAAAACATAGGCATCCAAAAGTTTTTAAATAATGATAATTTGGTTTTGAAGAAAATAATTTTTCAAAAGGAGAAATTTGGTTCAACACTCTCGTAGGCATTCTATTAATAAGATATACAGCTGTAGTGAATGCCTCTTTCCAATATTTCATTGGCAAACTTGCCTGCGATATGAGTGTTAATCCAGTTTCTACTATGTGTCTATGTTTTCTCTCAACTAACCCATTTTGTTCTGATGTGTGTGGACAAGTTATCCTATGAATGATCCCCTTTTTATTAAAAAAATCTTTCAAAGGTTTGAACTCACCCCCACCATCGGTTTGGAAAATTTTCACACTGTTATTAAATTGGTTTTCAACACAAGTGATAAAATGTTTTATAGCACTGCAAGCATCAGATTTAGCTTTTAAGAAGTATATCCAAGTATACCTGGTATGAGCATCAATGAGAGATAAATAATACCTGTCTCCTTTTGTTGACATGTGTGGTGATGGTCCCCACAAGTCTGCTGCAATAAGCTCCAATGACTTTTCATAGATAGTTTCAGAAATTTGAAAAGGTAATTTATGACTTTTACCAATTTGACAATGTGAGCAAATAGATGAGTTATTCAAAGAAGAGACAAGAATTTTATTTTCATTCATAACTTGTTTGACTACATTATAACTAGGATGCCCTAGTTTGCAATGCCATGAATGGAATACATCACTGATTTCTTTATGATCTACACTAGTGTTATGGCACCACACTGCACTATTACAATTGTTCTTGGGTCTCATATTGCAGAATTTGTACAGACCTTGGTCCAGCCTACCCTGTAATAATATATTCTTGTTTAGCAAATCTCTAACTAGGCAAACTTTGGGGTGAAACTCAAAATATACATTGTTTTCCCTAGCAAACTGAGAGACACTGATTAAGTTCTTTTTGATACTTGGCACTCTCAATAAATTATTAAGATAGAGTAGTCTTGTACCTTTTATAGTGCCTGCCCCTATATGTGATATATTTGCAGTTTCACCATTACCCATTAAAACAGAGTTGTTACCTGTGTAGCTTTTGCTGCCTAAATTGAGATTTTGTAAGTTGTTGGTAAGATGGTTAGTTGCCCCTGAGTCTGGAAACCATTCAGCTGTGTTAATATCATCTGCTTTATCTGCATCATCTCCTGTATTGTCATTATTCCTTGATTGATTGCTGTTTTGAACCATGTTAGCTGTTGGTTGCCTGCTGGTTTGACCTTGCTGTGCTGGGTTGTAGTCTTCTTTGAACCTGAAGTAGCATTTACTTGCCATGTGACCAAACTTTTCACAAATTTGTCATTTTACTCTGTTGTTGTTAGAAAATCTGCCCCTACCCCTTCCTCTTTGAGTGCTACCCCCTCTTGTGTTGGGAGTGGACTGATTGATTCTTTGGTTTTTATTTTTTGTTGTGGCAAAATTTGCAGAATAATCTTCTTGCATGAGTTTCCTTTGTTCAACTCTCCCTTCATGTGCAAGGAGAGCTGAGTAAACATAATCTGGATCGGGTAGTGTTGGCTGTGTAGCAATGAAGGTCACTAAAGATTCATAGTCTTGATCAAGACCGTTGGTAATGATGAGAATCTGTTCACTGTTCGAAATTTCGTGCCCAACAGCTTTTAGCTTGTCACATAGGTTCTTGATCTTGGCAAGGTATTCTCTCATGCTTGTATCTCCTTTTCTACAACTTTGTAATTCTCGTCTATAGTGCATAATCCTTGCTGCAGACTGAGAACTGAAGGTTTTCTCTATAGATGACCATATTTCATATGAAGTGTAACATCCAACAAGTTGAGATAAAAGGGTTTGACTGACAGAAGATAATAGCCAAGATGCAAGCATGTTATCTTGTTTTTGATATGTAATATACTCTAAGTTTCTTACAGTATTCCCTTTATCATCAGTAGTATTAATTGGAGGAATAACCTTAGTACCTTTGATGTAATCCATCAGATCATAGCCTCTTAAGGCTATTTCAACTTGATATTTCCATGTGATGTAGTTGTCCTCATCTAACGGTGTACTAATGGCTTGATTCTTAGGTCTGATCAAGATGGAATCTGACCTTCGTTCATCTTTGGATTGGTTACCAGTATTGGCTGAAGTGACCTCTTCTTCTTCGAGAGCCATGAGAAAACAAGGAATCTTGATGCAATATGATCAAGAAGAGGGTATTTTGTGATTCAAGAAATGTGTGTATTACTGTTTCAAAAAGAAGCAGTAATATATGCCAAGAATCACAAAATGGAGGTAAAAGAACGGACCTGGGTTGTGCAACCAGAGAAAAAATGACGAAAAAAAATGAATCGGATTCTCTTCTAGGATGGCACAATCAGATGGTAAAAACTGATGAACATGAATTTTGCATTTGATTTCGAGAAAGGTAAGTCTCCCCTATGATGAAACTATTCTGAGGGGAGCTCTATAAAAAAAATACCTTTGAATTTATTTGAGGATGAATGAAATCTGAAATCAGTTGCAATGTAATAGCCGTTAGGCAGTTGTGCTCTGATACCAAATTAAATTTTGATTGAGAAAAGATTGCAAACAAATTTTATTGATATCTTCCAATCATCATACAATACAGAAAACGAAGGCTTTATATAAAAATACAACATATGGGCTGAAAGCCCATCTAGTTAATCTAGCAATCCGAACCAGTAGAAACAAAGTATTGTGACTGTTGATCTGTGTGAACGGTTGAGATGGCTCAAGAGACATACTAGCGGATTACAAAACTAACACACGGTATTCATTTTCGCTAATAGCATTTGCTTTCATATTTGTTTTACTTGCAATTGCGTTCATTTCGTTTCACATTTTGTTACATTTCTTTACATTTTTACTCAACTTCCTCCACCTGAAACTCACCTCATTCACAGAACCATCTCAACCGCCAGCACCACCCAATCAAGCTACTCCAACCACCTGAACAAATCAACCTACAGCAAACAAACTCGTAATTCCTCCTATAGCAACCAATCCCCTAATCCGCCTGAACAAACCTATAGCAACCTACCCGCACTTCCTTCTCAATCTCAAACAAACCTGCAAGTTCCTACCTTTAACCACCATCGCCACACTTAATCTCCATCCACGAACTGCACATACCCCACACGCACATCCAAACTGCTACTTCACCTCCTACAGATAGAAACTGCAACCATCATACACATCTCCATGTCAAACACCTTCACAACACCCAAACCTATACTGTCTTCTCCACAAAGTTCTCCACTCACCACTAAAATCACAAAGAACCCAGCAACCAAACCATGCAGTCAAATACGTCATCAGCAACAACCTACTAGGCCACCACCACCATCAACCTACATCAACTTCGACAACACCTCACTTTAATTCTTCTTGAATTTGTTTTAGTCTAAACTCATTAATAGTCCTAGTATCATTTACCCTCGTAATATCACAGCAAGTTTTTTTCCCTCTGTAAACCTCCTCCTGCATTCATTTTGGTTCCATACATATTTTGGATTTGCGACGTGCTAATGCTGTACCAGGTAAATTCTAAACTTTTCGATTAAATATAAATCTAGAAATTAGCAAATGACTAAAATGAAGATTATGCAATCTACTAATCCTATATGGATTCATATTGATGCTTATAAAAAATATTTTATACAGTTGAAGAAACATTCTAGTCCGTTAACTAAATACTTCTACATTGATCGAGCAATCACGGTAATTTTTTACATAAATTATTTAAATAATTTTTTTAATAATCATACACACGTGTGTGTAAACTTATTAAAAGTTTTATTTAAACAATTGATGCAAAAAATTATAGTATATACATGAAAATTTTTATTGGTACACAAATTGATAACACAATGAATCACAACATGCATATGCATGTTTATAGTTGTAGTTATATTATTTTGTAATTTTTTAGCATTAATTTTTTTAATCCTTCATTTTTTTCAGATCTATATATATTTTATATATGAAGAATAAAAAATACATCGATCGCAAGTAATAAATTACATTAAATAAAACATTAATATTGCATATACAGTTGACTGTAAGCAAAACATTGATAATAGATTCTAAAATAATACGCATTGCAAAATATTCTGGACAGTAAGTAAAATATACCCTGTACACGCTACTTAAATTAAATAAATCTGTAATAGTACGTAAAATAAAACATCCAATAAAATACGATACTCGTTTCTCATGAATCTATCACGCTTCTATTCTCCTTCACGGCTCTAATGATTTAGGGCTTTATTCTTCGCTGCAAGGAATCTCAAGCTCTCAGGTGAAGGGTTTACAGTGATGAAGTGTTGAAAATTATTCCTACAAGACTTTAGTATCAGTTGAATTGTTTACTTGAACTTTCTAACAAGCAACCTAAATAATTTTTTTGTGTTTATATGAAATGACAAGAAGAGATAAAAGTTCTTGCTAATGTCGTTATCTACTTCGAGAGAGTTGATTAGATGTCGACGTAGGAACACTGATGAGTACATACAGACAGTTTGATATTTTATAAACTTCGCAAAGCATCATGCACCGCCCGACTTTGAAATGTGCAGTTGTCCTTGCAAAAAGTGTAGAAATTCAAAAAAACTATCCTTCAAAACAGTCGAGAAACACTTAATCATTTACGGTATGGATCTAATATATGATGAGTGGTTTTTTCATGGTGAGAGGAACCGCACAGATGCATTAATCAATCCTACACCAAATATTACCGCTAATGAGGCTTGCATCTCTCAAAAAATTCGAGTGGAAAACCATGTAGAAGGTGCTCTTGGAAACCTTGTTGACAATGCATATGGTGTGTACGATAGCATTCACGGTATCGGTGATGGTTATCAGGGAAGAAAGTACCACGAGTATAAAAGAAAAACAAATGAAAAACTATATTCTTCTTATGAAGACGGTCTTACAACGTTAAGTGTCCTTATAGAGCTACATAATTTGAAAAAAGAATTCAATTGGTTGGGAAATAGTGTGACCGAGTTGTTGAAGAGATTGAAAAGGTGGCTTCCAAATGAAAATACACTACCGGATAAATACCCCACAATGAAACAAATATTAAAGGATTTGGGAATGGATGTAGAGTGCATACATGCTTGCGAAAATGATTGCATATTATTTTGGAAGGAGAATAAAGATGCCGTTGAATGTCCTCGTTGCCATACTTCAAGATTTATCCTAAAAGATGAAGGTGAAATTGTAAAAGTCACAAAGCAACCAAGAAAAGTTCTAAAATATTTTCCATTAATTCCTAGATTAACTAGATTGTACACTATACCATGGATAGCTCGAAAAATGTTATGGCATAGTGAAGCAAAAGCTTATTGGAATTCCATGCGTCATCTTATCGACTCAAATGAATGGAGATCGCTTAAGAATAAGTGGCCAGAGTTTGCTAACAATGCTCGAAATGTTTGGCTTGGAATTGCTATAGATGGGTTCAAATCTAATACAATCCAGTTTAACAGTTATAGTTGTTGGCCGGTGTATATGGTTCCTTATAATTTACCTCCTTCATTGTGCATGAAATTTGTTATCCCGCCTTTTGGCAAGGCCGTGACACCAAAAAGTTGACTGGAAAACTAAAGACAGTTCGTCGTAAAAGTTCGATATGCACTGTTTCACCATGGATATCAATGAATTTTGTCCAAGTCCGGATCAGGCTACAATTGATAAGACACGTCAAGGAAAGCCATAGGAGCCAGCGTTCCAAATCTCGAGTCAATCCGAGTTTGTACGCCCAAGGTATCATCGATGCAAGTGAAGGACATAGCCTTGTGTTCGTCTCCGTATGGTTCGTATCCATCAAGGTCGACTCCATCAAGATTGACTCCATCCCCTTCGTATCCCTCAGAACAAACCCTTAGCTCGAATCCATCGTCCCTGCATTACTTCGAATCCATGAGAAGTACCATTGCTTTGACTCCATCAAAACACCCTCCACGTTCGAATCCATCCAAGGCCTCCCGTGGTTCGAATCCATCAAAATATTTCCAGCTTCGAATCGATCAATGGGAAGGTCTTCGAATCCATGCAGTTGAAGCCTTCGAATCCATCCAGACATAGTTGCTTCGTATCGATCGAATGGAACACGTCACGATCGATACGAACAAACCCTTGTTCGAATCCAGATATGATCACTGTCTTCGAATCCAACGTCTCGAGTCCACACAGCTAAAATCCCGGGTACGACTCAGTAAAACTCGGAGATAAAGCGGGGTTGACCCGAGGCATGCGCACCACGCCGAAGTCTTCGCATACGGGGGGATCGATTCAAACGAATCGATTCGAACGTATCGATTCGAACGACTCCAGGAAACGAAATGCAATCTTGAATCGATCATAACTCGAGTTCTACAAGTCCAAATGCTATGAAATTTTCACAGAAGCTTAAGCACATGATGAAGAATGTCCATGCCAAATTTCAGCTCGATTGGATGATTTCTTGATCGATTCGAACCAAGGGTCGAATCGATCCCAAAGTGGGCCCAGATCTCTAGATTTCGGCCAGGTGGGCCCCCTGACGTACCAGAACTGGTCTCCCCTCATTTTAGGCGAAATATCAGCCTCCTACACCTATAAATAGAGCCCCTGGTCATTCAGAAAAGAGGTCGGACAATTTTGAGAGCTAAAGAGCGCCCAGACTCTGTCAGATCTACTCAGAATCACCACTGCTTCCTTAGATTCAGATTGTAATCATATAATCAGTTGTACTACATCAGAATAAATTGTAATCATCAAGAGAACATCAATAAAATCATCAACTTCAGAGTGGACGTAGGCAAGATCGCCGAACCACTATAAATCTCGCGTTTATGTTCATTATTTCTGAATTGTGATACTCTGTTTGCTTAGATTTGAGATTTGTGTGTGAATATTGTTGATTTATATCCATACACTGGTGCTTTCACAACACTCGGGGTTTGTGACCAATTTTGGCGCAAACACTTTGGTGCTTTCACTGAGAGGAACTAGCACTCGCTACACAAGATTTGAAAATTTGAAAGACAATGACTCGACAAACAAGTAGAAGGCAAAGAGCTGAGAGAAGTCAGCACGAAGGAAGTCAAGAGGCTTCCTCAGGAGCAAACCAAGCATCGATCTTCATCACCAGGGATGAGATGGAGACAATGATGAAGAGACAGGAGGAGATGATCCAGAATTTGCTTCAACAAATTGGACAACTTGGAGCACAAAATCAAGGAACAACCGGAATCCAAAACGGAGCAGGACCATCTGGCACAGCACCGGAGCTGGGGGGCACCCACTTAGGACATGTTGATCCGAACACGGGAAGAGAGACAAGGACATCCGAGCAACCTAACAGCAATAGAGGGATGAACGCTCAGTCAAGGGGGCAAACACCCGAAAGCTCACACGGACTCGGGGGGCAGATCGAAGGTAGTGAACGAGGACTACAGCTTGGAGACAATGATAGATTGGCAGAGATGGTCAGGCGAGCCATGAGAGGAGGATTAGTAAACAGAGATCTTGAAGATGTGAACAAGAGTCCCTTTTCTCCTGCGATTAGGTTGGCTAGGAACCCACCAGAATTCAAACTACCAACAGTAGAAGGGTATGATGGGAGGACGGACCCTGCGGTCCATCTAACGAGGTATATAAGGCACATGGAAGTGCTGGGGGCATCACAGGAAGTCATGGCCCGGTGCTTCCCATTGTATTTGACAGACATAGCAGCTTTATGGTTCAGACAGCTAGAGAGCGGCTCCATTGGGACATGGACCGATTTGATTGAGAAATTTATGAGGCAATTCAGAGTTCATATTTCGAGACCCAAGAATGTGATGAGTTTGGCAACGCTAAAGCAGAAAGCTGGGGAGTCTTTGAGGAATTTCTTGACGCGATTCAATGCGGCAGCAGCATCGGTGTATCGGCCAGATCCATCCATGGTTATGATGGCAGCTGTGTCCGGAGTAGCTGATGGCACGGAATTCAAAGATTCATTAACTAAGGATCCGCCTATGGATCTAGGAGAATTCTATCATGAGGCAGAAAAGTTTTTACGATTGGAAGATGCTAATGCTGAGAGAGAAGAAGGAGAGGGAATAGAAGTTTATGCACTTAAAGACAAAAAGCCTCTCGAAAATGATTCAGGCAAGGATAAAGGAAAACGAAAGGCTGAGGACAATGGTGACAGGTCAAAGCGACTGCGAAGAGAGCCACGATTCACCACTTATTCAGAGCTGAATGAGAGTTTGGAGCGAATCTACCAAGATACACGAGAGCAAGTTCCCTACCGTAGGCCAATACGAAGGGATCCCACTGTTGACGAGAGGAAATCAGACAGATACTGCTTATTCCACGAACTGAATGGTCATAACACTAACGACTGTAGACATCTGAAGGATGAGGTGGAAGGGCACATCAGGAACGGTATGCTACTTCAATATGTGAGGAGGCGAGCTCCAGCAGTGGAGCCAGAGCGACCACCGTCTACATCAGCCAGGGGTGCCCCCGAGCCAGGACATCGTATGATTATCAATTAGTTGAAATAACGATGGACAAGTTGTAAACCTCTCACCAACACGGGTAAGTCGTTTAAACATGTGCGAGATCACGAACGGTCCATGGGCATGTTGTGAATGACTACTGACCCTATCGTTGTGGGAGTTTACACTTTGACATCCTTGCTTTGCTTTTGTTTCATTTTGATTTGAACATTTGAACTTGACTTTGTTTAACATTTATGATAAAGACTTATTTTCAATGAAAAAATGCTACTTGTGATTTCATAACGGTTAAGCCACTTACACATGTACGGGATCACGAACGGTCCCTAGGCATGCTCTGAGATGGCGATAAACCGTTGCAAGAAACAATCCGGGGATTCACCCGAACGTGAAACCTGGTATTGATGTTACTAAGTCCCTCCCCGGGCACACTCAATTCGCCTCGAACGGCATCCGACCGCGAACGGTCACAATTCGATCGCGAACGATCACACTTCGCCACGAACGGCACCCGACCTCAAACGGTCACCATTAGCCTCGAACGGCACCCGACCGCGAACGGTCACACTTCATCTAGTACAACATTCGATCACGAACGATCACACTCTGCCTCGTACGGCACTCGACCACGAACGGTCATAATCCGTGCTAATTCGTCTAGAACGACATCCGACTTCGAACAGTCACAATTCGTCTAAAACGACACCCGACCTCGAACGGTCACCACTCGCCTCGAACGGCACCCCTCAACTCAACTGGCTTGATCACGAACGGTCGTCATTTGGGGCCATATGAAAATGGCTAGATCGTGAACGGTCGTCATTTAAGGTCATACAAAAAATACTAGATCGCGAACGGTCGCATTCCACCTCAAAATGGCTAGACCGCGAACGGTCGTCATTTAAGGTCAGATAAAACTATCAATGTCTTTGCAGGTCATCAACAGGATATGAACATCCAGCTTATGAAACTACAAAACACACCTTCCTATCGCAAGGCATGTTTTGGGGGGCAAATGTTATCCCGCCTTTTGGCAAGGCCGTGACACCAAAAAGTTGACTGGAAAACTAAAGACAGTTCGTCGTAAAAGTTCGATATGCACTGTTTCACCATGGATATCAATGAATTTTGTCCAAGTCTGGATCGGGCTACAATTGATAAGACACGTCAAGGAAAGCCATAGGAGCCAGCGTTCCAAATCTCGAGTCAATCCGAGTTCGTACGCCCAAGGTATCATCGATGCAAGTGAAGGACATAGCCTTGTGTTCGTCTCCGTATGGTTCGTATCCATCAAGGTCGACTCCATCAAGATTGACTCCATCCCCTTCGTATCCCTCAGAACAAACCCTTAGCTCGAATCCATCGTCCCTGCATTACTTCGAATCCATGAGAAGTACCATTGCTTTGACTCCATCAAAACACCCTCCACGTTCGAATCCATCCAAGGCCTCCCGTGGTTCGAATCCATCAAAATATTTCCAGCTTCGAATCGATCAATGGGAAGGTCTTCGAATCCATGCAGTTGAAGCCTTCGAATCCATCCAGACATAGTTGCTTCGTATCGATCGAATGGAACACGTCACGATCGATACGAACAAACCCTTGTTCGAATCCAGATATGATCACTGTCTTCGAATCCAACGTCTCGAGTCCACACAGCTAAAATCCCGGGTACGACTCAGTAAAACTCGGAGATAAAGCGGGGTTGACCCGAGGCATGCGCACCACGCCGAAGTCTTCGCATACGGGGGGATCGATTCGAACGAATCGATTCGAACGTATCGATTCGAACGACTCCAGGAAACGAAATGCAATCTTGAATCGATCATAACTCGAGTTCTACAAGTCCAAATGCTATGAAATTTTCACAGAAGCTTAAGCACATGATGAAGAATGTCCATGCCAAATTTCAGCTCGATTGGATGATTTCTTGATCGATTCGAACCAAGGGTCGAATCGATCCCAAAGTGGGCCCAGATCTCTAGATTTCGGCCAGGTGGGCCCCCTGACGTACCAGAACTGGTCTCCCCTCATTTTAGGCGAAATATCAGCCTCCTACACCTATAAATAGAGCCCCTGGTCATTCAGAAAAGAGGTCGGACAATTTTGAGAGCTAAAGAGCGCCCAGACTCTGTCAGATCTACTCAGAATCACCACTGCTTCCTTAGATTCAGATTGTAATCATATAATCAGTTGTACTACATCAGAATAAATTGTAATCATCAAGAGAACATCAATAAAATCATCAACTTCAGAGTGGACGTAGGCAAGATCGCCGAACCACTATAAATCTCGCGTTTATGTTCATTATTTCTGAATTGTGATACTCTATTTGCTTAGATTTGAGATTTGTGTGTGAATATTGTTGATTTATATCCATACACTGGTGCTTTCACAACACTCGGGGTTTGTGACCAATTTTGGCGCAAACAAAATTAGAATTTCAAATGTTGTGTTTACTAATTCCTGGACCTAAAGCACCAAGCCAAGATATTGATGTATATTTAGAAACCCTTGTGGATGAGTTAAAGGAACTTTGGACAATAGGAGTGCCTACATTTGACTTGGACAAGAAAGATTATTTCACATTGAAAGCAATGCTATTGTGGGCAATTCATGATTTACCTGCATTTGGAAATCTATCGGGTTGTGTGACTCATGGTTATAAAGCATGTCCTATTTGTGCTACAGAGACCGAGGCGGAACACGTTGGTAATAAGATTGTTTATACGAACTACAGAAGATTTCTGAAGAATGGTCATCCATATAGCGCACCAAAACATGGATGGTATAAAGATATAGAGTATAAGGAACCTCCAACACGACTGACAGGATCGGCTCTTTTAGAGAAAATTGCTCATACTAAATACACACCCGGTAAATTGAATAGAAAAAAGAAGCGTAGAGGAGATGATTTTGATCATGATGAACACCATGTAAACGAGAACGACGATGGTGTAATACCAGCATGGTATAAAAAGTCGATTCTTTTTCCCTTAGAGTATTGGAGTGGCCATAAAGTGCGACATACAATAGACGTGATGCATACTGAGAAGAATGTGGCAGAGCATTTTATTATTTTGTTATTCGATAGAACAAAACAATGCTCTAAATTTGCATTTTATAAAGCTTACCAGATCCAATGTTGTCAAGTTCTAAAAGACGTAAAACTTCCATCATGCTTTGGAACTAAATTAGGCAACTTAGTAAGCATTCAACCACCTAGTTTGAATATTAGAAAGTCATACGACTATCATATTATTATCCAACATTTTTTGCCTGTCATGGTTCAACATGCATTTCCAAAGTTTCGTGACTTGAGGCGTGCGATTTTGCAAGTATGCTTGTACTTCAATATTATTTGTTCAAAGGTTTTGATTCGAGAGCATGTCCAAGCTGCCAAAGATATGATTGCGGAAGCGTTATGTGTGTTGGTCCATTATATTCCCGCTCAGTTTTTTGATATAAGTATACATCTAAATGTGCATTATTTTATGTTTTCTTAGAGCTATGAAGGAGTGTAAAAACATACCAAGCAATAAATAAAATGTGGAAGGGTTAATTGCCGAAGCATATCTTGTTTCAGAATCTGTTAAGTATGCAATGGAGTATATGCCAGATCCACATGCTGGAAATCATAGCTCTAAACAAGTACCATTCTTAGATGAGAATGGTAATGATATATACGAATGCTCTATTATTAAGGGTAAAACTATCAAGCTAAGTGGCGTACAATGCATACAAATTCGAAGATGGATACTTTTTAGAATGGATATACCAGATCTAGACGATTATTATAGGTTTGTATTTTTTTACAAATTATAAATTAACTTTCTATTTACTTAATATATAACATGTTTACTTTGTAGCGAGTATCGATTGTCATTAGAAGATGCTCACCGTAATAAAAAAATGACTTCAAACAAAGGCAGAAGTTATTGTACAATCCGAATTCATTGATTGGTTGCACATCAAGTTTTGTTAAACTTCAACAAAACAATAGTTTTATTACACAATTATGACTTTATTTAATACATTTTAGTGGTTTTAACAGTTAATGGAAGAAAACTGCATGAGTTCATTGTTATGGTATTATGTTAGTGGTCCAACGTGGGAAGCCAAAACTCATTTCAAATATAGGATCAATGGTTAAGTATTTTCTCCCCAGCATTACGACAACACTCATTCAACACAAGATAGTGGTGTTTGCATGGGTGCAATTACAACGTTTATCGCAAGCGCAAAAGATTTAAATCCCATGGATGATGATACTACTTAGTATGGTGTTATCAAGAAGATCATTGAGGTTGATTATTATGATTTTCAACATGTAGTATTCTACTGCGACTGGGTAAATATCGCCGACAAAACACATGGGTGTAAGATTTGTTCGGACTCTAGTTTACTGATGGTAAATCTAAAGAAGCTTAAAAGTAGTAATGGAGAATATGATGAGCCCGTTATTCTTGCATCTGAAGCAAGCCAAATCTTTTACATAAAAGACATACAAAATCCTGAGTGGTCCATTGTACGACGTTCGCCTAAGCACTTGACTGATGATACGGATGATTATGAGATGCCAACAAACTTCCACTCCAATTTGACTGAACAACACAACTTAACATTTTTGAAATGCATGGAATCTAGATAGAAAAACATGATTGTAACTAGTGATGTTTTGTTTGTTTTTTGTTTGATGTATTGAATCTATGTTGACATTTGAATTCTGCAGTAGTAAAACATGCTTTTTTGTTTGATGTATTGAATCCATTTAATGCTTAGTCATTTTTATATTGATTTCCATCTTTGCACTAAAGGTAATTTACTTGTTTATAGTTATATATTAAACCCTACCCATCCTTTTATGCTATGATTACTCGATTTATCAACTGATTCACAAGTTAGCATGTATATTGCAGAATGTCAACTAGTTGTAACCATGCATCACAATGTCAAGAAAGCACCGAAGAAGACGTTGCTCCTCCACCAACAAATAAAAAGTACTCAATAATTGTTGAAATGGATGGTGCTAAAGGTAGAGATGCGAAAAAATGGAGTTCTCGTTGTGGGGTTTTGATTCGTGCGCTCATTCCGATTAGTTACGATGATCGGAGGAAAGTAGACAGTTTTTATAAGGATAATTTATGGAAAGCACTTACGGTATTTTACTTAAAGTATTTACTCATTTAAATCATGTCTTTTTCTTCCATGGAAATATTATTTAGCAAGTCAAACATTCTATTTGCCATTGATTTCATACTGTCATGCTATTTTAAGTTTGAGGAAAGTTCCTTTCTGTTTTAGAAAAGGTAATAAAAATTTAAAACTAAAACAGGTGACAAATCAGTGCATTTTAGTGGAAAAATGCTGACAGAGAAGGCATGTATATAATCGCAGAACAATGTTGAATCAGTCAGCATTACATCCTTCAAAGTTTATTGTCAAGTATATACATTAGCAATTTAAATGTATTACACAAATAAAGGAAGTAAATGCAAAATCACTACAAATTAAACAAATCATAACTGTCAGTAAGAATTCAATATTTAAATGCATGCAATCACTAAATTAATGTCATTATAAGACGCACCCTGATATAGACTATTTGGTAGGATATAGCTGCATATTTGGTAGGATCCGAGATTGCTGACATACCTTTTATTTAACTTTGACATGAATCAGGATCAACGGCTGTTTTGATTTTATTTTTTTTGTAGAAAGAGTTTGACATGAATCTGGATCCAACTATTGCTCGACCTATTTTTGGGAGAGTTTTTTCACAATATTTTAGATCGGAAAAATCAAAGCTACGAGACAAATATTTGAAGAAAGGTAAAGAGATTTTACCTAGACACATTGCGATTGATAACCGTCCGAATGATATTGATCAAGTCTAGTGAGAAATTCGTTGATATTGAGTACACTGATAAGAGAAGAAAAAAATGCAAAACAAATGCTGAAAAGAAAGGAAAAAATACCTTAACTCATACTTTTGGAAGAAAATCATACACTCGACTTTATGAAGAATTGGTATGTAGTCATTATTATACATGTAATCTTAATGGTAATGCATAATTTACAAATGAATTCATATATATTCGTGCAGGAAGCGGAGAATCCGAAATGCAAGCCTACATGAGCAAAGGCGTGGAAAGTAGTGCACACAAGTAGGAAAACCGGAGAGGTGCTTCCATGCACAGCAGAAAAATATGTAAGTAGAAAAATATTTATGCATTAAATTCATAACCAAAAGTAGTCATTTAAGTATCAAACATGATTATTATTTATAAATATCTACGCTTATTATTTCTATTTCTGTGGTAAAAAAATTGTTGATTTCAAAATGTTTAATCGACCATATGGGTGTTCGAAGTGTTTTATTTTTATTTCTTTAATACCTTTCTATGTGGCATAAGGAAGTTTAAGTGGGTGTATATATAACACCCTTAATATTACACTTACACCCGAATAGTTGTACCTTATAATCCAAACGTCCTAAGCGTAATTTTAAGAGCACTAAGGCTAAACTAAAATAGAAAAATCTCAATTAAAGTTTACTGAATATCGTATACTAGCTGTCACTCAATATCAAGCATTTGTGTCACATTTATGGGACCTGGTCTTGTTACTGAAACAAGTGGAGTATCCAACATACCTTAGATCCACGACATGAACTATGAATTTCCTAATAATACACCAAGCATAAGTTATTTTTGCATTTACAAGTAAAAAAACAAATATTACTTCATAGGCAAGCTTTGTTGTAAAGAGGCAGAAATCAAATATCTTTCATTTGCATCGCCTACTACCTGTTGATGGAAAACAAGGAAAAAATATTACTATCTACTGTTGGATATCTAAGCATACTTAGTACTCAATATTTGGATCTACATCATCTCGTATAAATACTGATGAAGTATATTATTAATTCTAAAGAATATTTACTAACTGGAAGCTTGTAGAAGACTTGGATTATTAATGTTATATGTTCTGTACCAAATTAAACTTTGGCATGAACAATCAATAAACAATCAGCTATAAGCACTGAGCGAATGTAGCTTTTGTATATCACTGCATATTATGAAATCAAAATCATTCTTATAACTCAAGCAATTTCTTTTTCTAATTCTATCTTAGCATATGTGTACAACATAGAAACTCGTATATCTGTTTCTAATTCTATCTCACCATTATATGCAACTCAGAAACTCATCTAACTGTTTCTAATACTATTACATTTTTTCAAATTATTTTGTTAATTTGTGTAAGTTGATATATCTAGAAAGGGATACATCTAACAAAGCAACAAAAAGTAAATTGTACACAATGATACAGTGGCCATACTTTATCCACACCTCTCAAACAAAGAAATAAAATAAAATTTGCATGATATCTTAGTTTCCAAATTGAAGAACAACGTACTAGTATATGCAGTTATTATTCTGTAAGTTTAAAAAAACTGAACAATACTTTGATTTCTTACCCACTTAAAACATTGCATGTTTACTTTTTGTTAAATTTCCCATTTATATTCTATTTGACCTGTAGTTTTTCTAGCAATTCATTTATGTTTGTACCAAATGTTTGTTTGTTAGGTAAGTAATACTGTAATAACTAATATATGAGTTCAGGTTACATGATATCATATATTTATTATTCTGGTGGACGATTATCTTTAGATTGAAGTTGGCATTATTTTAATGCTTTTATAGCAAATGAAATTTATTGAGCACATATTTCGAATCTTATTTTCACTTTCAGTTTCATTTAGTCTTAAAATAAATACTTTACCGATAAACTTGATAATATTGTGTGTTAATTTCAGATGAATATTTTTATGTCTGCTGCAAGACCTTTGAGTGCATAAAAATATATTGATAGCATAGATGAATATTGTGTGTTAACTTCAGACGATTATCTTTAGATGAATATTGTTTGTACCTTATACTCAGAAATGACTATTAACAACTGTTGGAGGTTTCAAAAATATGATAGCATAGATGACACATGACTACATCTATTTGAGCTTCATTTACCCTGTTTGGTTATTTTGCAGACCTTGTAAACCGGGAATTCTTTTATCACACAGTTAATATTTATTGAAAAACTACATTACCTAATGTGAGTAAGTATATTTCAGTCGTAATTTTCGTACTATCAAACTTTGTTCATTTAAATATTATGATTTGATTCCTTTATTCACTTAAAACATTGCATGTTTACTTTTTGTTAAATTTCTCATTTATATTCTATTTGACCTGTAGTTTTTCAAGCAATTCATTTATGTATGCATTTACGCGTAAGGCCTTATTTTTAGTTCTTGTATAGCCGGTACCTGGTATTTCTTGTATGGCAGCAAATTCTATCATACAAATTTTTATATCAACCGTTTGCAAAATCATTACATGTATCATATTAGAACCCATACCATTCTCATGATTTTTATATCAATTCATTTTAATATTCAAGCTTTAATAAAAGCTGCAGAAGAGAGGCAAAAATCAGAAGCTAGTGTTAATGGTAATGAAGGAGCAATTAGTTTGGAAGACTTTGAAAGAGACGCCATTGCTGAAGTTTTTGGAAATGATAAAAAAAGAAGCTATTGTCGTGCAATTAGTTCTACATCTAATGCGAAGCACGTAAAACTCACTCAAGCTTCAAAAGCAATTATCAATTACAAAGAGAATGAAGATAAGCGATGGAAAATGGAGATGCAATAAAAGATTGATCAAATGCATGAAGAAAGTAGAATAACGAGTTCAACTCTAGCTGAAATGCAACAATGTATAAGGCAACTTGTTAGTCAGAAGTCTTCAATGGCAGAGTGATCTGATCCTGTTTTTGGTTGCAGCTAGGCTTGTATTTATAAAGAAATAAAGGTATGGAGCCAGAAGCCCGCTTGCAATGAAGTCCAGAACGCGGCCTGAAGTCACACGAGAAGAATCATAAGCATACGAGTTAAGGGCTTAACTCAATACCGACCCAAGTAAGTCAACTCAGTACCGAGTTAAGAATGTTAATGTTGATTGAAGTATTTTAGTTGCTTGCTCTTTCTATCTTCTACTTGTGTTGTTGTAAGCTCTTTCCCTTTGGCTTTGAGTTGACTCTAGCAATCTTCTCGATAGCACTTGGATTATCCTGCTTTGTTTGCTTTCTTCTCATCAATCTTGGAAATGGTTGTCCAAACTCTAAGAAAACCACATGATACCGAGTCATTGGAGCAGTATAGGAGTTATGTGAAGTTTTGGAGGAGAATGAGGTGAGTTGGATAGGTCGGTGCCGACCTAAAGGGCCTTAACTCGTTACCGAGTTAAAGGCTTTGCTCCAATCTTCGTGAAACTTCTTCAAGTTTCTTCTTTACTTCATTTCAATGTGCTTCCAAGTTCGTGAATCATTCCATTCTTGTTTTGATCTTCTAAGTCCAGTTGAAATCTGTTTTGTTAAAAAACGGGTTAATACTCTCAAAGTACGCATTTCAAATGTAAGGTGTGCTTTGCTCGAGAATAAGTTTCATCGGAAATCATTCTTCGATAGTTGAGCTCTCCGACTATTTCAATATTGCTGGATCGTCCAGGTTCTTCAGATTCTCTAGCAACTCAGAGGTCGTTCTAGACCTGTTATGACTTTGGACTCCAGTCCTTGCATAAGTGTTGTTCATGCATCATAATCATTCTGATTTCATTTGGAGTTATTACATCACATATCAAAATTATCCCGTGTTCATCCGGAATTTATCTATTTCACTCTAATTACAAGGTGTTCAAATTCCTTTAGCAATTATGTATCTGTTCTAAGGTTCGATCTCTCTAGATCGTTTCGTATTCAATTTAACGTGCGATCTCTCTGAATCGTTGATGGTCCAATTTAGGATTTGATTTCTCCGGACCGTTTAACTTCTAATCTAAGCTTCGATCTCTAGGGATCGTCTATCGCCCAATGTAGGATTTTGAACTCTTTGGACCCTTGTTGAGTCCGCTTGGTCTCCAGCAAAGGAACTCAACGACCAAGCAAACCCATCCACTCACTCTTCGGTGAGGGGACTTACTTTTCGTATAAGCTCATCCACTCGCTCTCTAGCAAGGGAGCTTGCACCGTGCACTTCGGTCTCATCTTTCCAAACAGGATTTAAAGCGATCAATATCGTACAAGTCTATCCGCTCGCTCTCCGACGAGGGGACTTGCACCATGCATTCTTATCCCATCTCTTTGGACGGGACTTAAAGCGGTCAATATCAATCATCACATTCAATGTGTATTTTTCAAAAGTCAAATATTCAAATCAAAGCAAACAAATAAAAATCCAAATCATCCATCCCAGAAATCCGACTCAAGGCATGCCTAGGGACCAATCTAGGTCTCATACACATGTAAGCGTTCTGAGGTTATTATTATCTTAATTATCCAAAGCAAGAAAAAGTAGAACGAGGGAATAGAACTTGACTCCCGACCATTCGATCATGGGATTTCGAGTCTCGGACCAAATCCCTGGTTGTTCCTTGATGCATTCGCTATAGATGGTGGTTGCTCTGGCTGCACCATTGTAGTTTGGTTCCTCATGTACTATTGCAGCTAGTTTCTCTGAACCAGTTCCTCTATCAGATCATGAAGGTGTCGACACTTGTTCATTTCATGTCTATGTAGCTCATAGAAGATGCAAAAATTTCCAAATATCTTCTCCCGATCAATGGGCTCCCTCCTAGCTGGCTTTGGATAGGGGATTTGCTCCCTAGTGTCCAGATATATCCTTTTCAGGGTCTCTATTAGATTAGTATAGGAGGAGAATTTTGACTCCCTCCTTTGTCGTTTCGGTTCCCCAAAGTCATCATCAACTCTTCGTTTCCCTTTGTCCTTTCTGTTTCCTACTTCGGATGGTCCTCTGTCACCCACAGTATTAATTTTAGCATCCATAGCATTAATTTCAACACCCTCGACTTCAGCTTCTTCCTGGCACAAATATCTCTTAGCTTCATAGTAGAATTCTGCAAGATCCATCGGTCGATCCCTTTCCAATACAACTTTGAAGTCGATCTTGCTTGCGATTCCAAATACTACTGCCATTAAGATTATTGATGGATCTGGCCTATCGACTGCGGCTGCTGCTAAATTGAATCTTATCAAATAGCTTTTTATGGTCTCTTTGGGCCTTTGTTTCATGCTT
Organism: Allium fistulosum; assembly: GCA_030737815.1. Classification (NCBI taxonomy): domain Eukaryota; kingdom Viridiplantae; phylum Streptophyta; class Magnoliopsida; order Asparagales; family Amaryllidaceae; genus Allium; species Allium fistulosum. The sequence goes on from CM060902.1 coordinate 1,220,721,430, forward strand.
GATAGTGTCATCACATTCTTCGGTCGTGAGACATGAACTCTGAACTGTCTCAAAAACTTACTCACCAAGTCGGCCCGCGTGCTAATGGACTCATTCTCCAGCTGCCTGAACCACATCTCCGCCAAGTCCGTTAAGTATAATGGGAAGCACCACCCCATTACCTCCTCAGAAGCACCCAAAACCTCCATATGTCAGATGTATCTCATTAGATGAACCGTGGATCCGACTTTCCATCGTACATCTCCAGCGTCGAAAGCTTGAAATCAGGAGGATTCCTCACATTTCGGATATTAGAAGTGAATGGATTCCTGTTTACGTCTTCCGAACTTTGGTTTGGGGTCCACCTCTAACTTTTCTTCTGATCGTCTCAGCAATTCGGTTTTTTTCGTCCAACAAAGGTCTTGACCAAAAGCTATTTTCTGCCCCCCGCTCCAACGGTGGTATTCCGGCATGTACTCTTCTGGCTGCATGTCTGTTTCCTGATTTGCACCTCTAAGTCCGCTTTGCACCCTGTTCCTTTGGGGAATTCCGGCACATACTCTTTCGGTCATTGTGCATTCACGTTATGATATATGTTTCTTGCCCCCAACATATCCATTCTCAGTATCCCAACAAGCACACAAACATTGCCTCTGGTATAATTCTCTCGGGACCGAGTTGATTTGGGTCGGTATCGAGCCATTTTTTTATGGGAGCATTGTTCCAGTTTGCTTCGCTCCGACTCTAAGTACTCCTGCATTGGTTTCTAGTACTTGGTTCTAAATCCCTACAGCTCTAGTCATTCCTTGTTGTCTCATTCTTTAGAAAAATCCTTCAAGTATTTCCTACTGTCTAGCTATCACTCCATCCTGCATCTCCTTCAGCATTCTCTTCATCTCCTCTCTGGTCACATAGATGGACTGATGAGAGTTTGTGGACACCTGCTAGCTGCCCCCAGGCTCGGGTTGACCTCCTCCGGCCTTAGAACTGGTTAGCTTCTTCATCTTCTCCAAATCTCATGTTCAAGCTTCAAATCTTTAGATCTAGCTTTTTGCTCTCAATGAAAGCACCAAAATGTTAACCCAAAAAGTAAATCAACACCCAAAAGTCAGATGAAAGCACCAGTTCAAGCAATGTAAACGGAAAAGCAGTAAAAGAAGACACGATTTTTACAGTGGTTCAACTTAATCTCCGACCTATGTCCACTTCAATCTCTTTTATTAGTTGTTCTCTCTTCGGATTACAACTAGTTATATCAGATCTGACCACAATCTAGTGGATCTCAGATTTACAATGATATTTTTAGAGAGTTTGAGAGTCACTGGTACTAGATATTTGCTGAATAACAAATAGTAGCTTCCTAGGCGACTCTAATGGAGGAGAGATTAGATGTGAAGAAGAGGAAGAAGTCTCTAATGGCAGAGAGATCTGATCCTATTTTGGTTGCAGTTAGGCTTGTGTTTATGTAGAAACGGAGATATGGAGTCAGAAGCTCACTTGCAATGAAGTCCGAAAGACAACCCGAAGTCACACGAGAATAGTAAGCACACAAGTTAAGAGCGTAACTTGGTACCGACCCAAGCAAGTCAACTAGGTACTGAGCTAAGAATGTTAATGTGGGTTGAAGTATTTTAGTTGCTTGCTCTTTCTATCTTCTATTGTGTTGTTCTAAGCTCTTCTCCTTTAGCTTTGAGTTGATCGTTTTTCTTCATAACACTTGGATTATCCTGCTTTCTTAGTTTTCTTCTCATCAATCTTGGAAATGGTTGTCTGGACATTGGAAAAACCACTTGATATCGAGTCATTGGAGTAGTATAGGAGTTGTGTGAAGTTTTTGAGGAGAATGGGGTGAGTTGGATAGGTCGGTGCTGACCTAAGGGGCCTTAACTCGGTACCGAGTTAAGGGCTTTACTCAAATCTTCGTGAAACTTCGTCAAGTTGCTTCTCTACTTTATTTCAATGTGCTTTCAAGTTCGTAAATCAATCCTTTCTTGTTTTGATCTTCTAAGTCCGGTTGAAATCTGCTTTGCTAAAAAACGGGTTAACATTATCGCATAGGTCATGTTAGATAGTTTCATTTTGTTTAACCTAATGGTCTTCCATCTACGACATTCAAGTGTCGAATGTGGTATTTTAGCATTGATTCTGAATGTCATAGATTAAGGGTCATCATTGGAGTAGAGAAAAGGCCGATGGTAGTGTGGGTGATGGTGGATTAAGAGTGGGTAGAAGTGGCTTTGGGCTAATCAGTTTTGTGGTTAGGTTTATTAGTGGAGTTTGGTAAGGAGTGGTGATTGGTGAGCTTGATTAATGAATGGATGATGTTGCCAAGGGAGGTTTAGATGTTGACGACGGAGGCTTATTGCGAGGCGAGGATGGCTTGTTGGGAGGCAATGTCGTAGAGTTGTGGTATGGCTTCATCAACGACATGGGTGCTGGTTTGAGTCTTAACCATAATGTCTAGACGGTGAAAGAAAAAGCTATAAAATTGAACACTAAAGCTATATTAAGTTAGTAGCAGAGAATAAAAAAGAGCAGAATTAATGTTTGATTACAAAAAAAATTTCCCATTGCTCATGTGATACCTCAACTTATACAAGTTTTACATGATTCCATTCACCTATAACAAAAACAAATGTTGGTTATAACATGCCTCTCTCTTTCTTGAGAGTACACAAATATGAAACTAAATGTTTCACAATAAGTTTGATCGGCCTGTATGGTGGTGGTGTTGCTTCCTTTCCCTTTTCGTTGGAAGGCACTCAGATTTCAAAGTTTAATATATCTATTTTGAAATTTTAAGGATCAATTGGGCTTATGGAATTTATGTACGTCAAAACAACATGAAATTACTCAGGGTGCGTTTGCAACTTTATTTTTTCTCGTGTCGGACGCGATGGGAACGATAACGGACCAAATGCTCAGTTCAGATGAATGTTGCATTTTGGTGCGTTTGGAAGTTTTAATAATGTTAATTAATAAATTTATATTTTTTTATCCATAGGTTAGCGAAAATGGAGTATAGCCCGTTGGGGATCTGGTCAAGGTTCGGTAGGCCCATGATACCAGAGATAGCTCTTCCGTCCACTTTCCCTTAGCTTTCCACGGTCTTTTCTTAAGAAATTTCTTAATGATTTTGTTTGCGACTTCGACCTGTCCATTCGCTTAAGAGTGCGCGACAGAGGAAAAACTATAATTATGTCATTCTTCTCACAAAGCCCTGCAAATGTCTTACTTTCAAACTGGGTGTCGTTGTCGAAAGTAATCTTGTGGGGGATTCTGAATCTGGTAATTATGTTTCTTACCAGAAAAGTGACTATCTTTTTTGTAGTGATCATGGCTAATTGTTCCGCCTCTACCCACTTGATGAAGTAGTCTATTGTCACTATGGCGTACTCCACCCCTTCCGTTGACATAGGAAATGGACCTATCAAATCTAAGCCTCATATGTCAAACGGTCATGGACTGGTAAGTGGGATGAGTTTGTAGGATGGCTGTGTAGGGATACTCGCGAATCGTTGACATCTGTCACATCTTCTTAAGAATTCCCTCATATCCTAAAGCACTGTGGACCAGTAATAATCGTGCCTCAATACTTTATTTGCTAACTTGGCCCCTTAGTACTTTCTGCGGTCTTTGCTAACTTGGGCCCTATATACTTCCCTCATGACTTGTACCCCTCTTCTTTGGAAACGCATCTAAGATGAGGGGTTGAGTACGCTCTCTTGTATAATATGTTATCAAAGAAGTAGTACGGAATTTGATATCTTATTTTGCGGACTTCGTTTCTGTTTTGGGATAGGATCTCGTTTAGCAAGAATTGTTTGATGAGAGTCATCCAGTTGTATAATTTAAATACTCCGTTCAAATATTCTATTCACATCACTAAATGCATTCCACGTTCAACCAACTTACACCCCATTCAAATGTTCCATTACCTTTCGTCGAGAATACATCTTCAGTTAACACCCTGTTGTTTGCACTAATTTGTTTTATTTGTAAGCAAATAGTCACGGTTACCAAAGATCCATATTCTAAGACAACATACTCCACATATTTCATTTCCTTGAACCATTAGTTATTACAAGCAATTGCATATTTTTTGTAGGACAATGCAAAATAATTCAAATTTTATTTATCAATGACAGATAAACATTGGGAGCATAGATGCAGAAAACATTAGTTTATTTGCAAACAATGTCAATGTATATACACTGAAATTTTCATATAAACAATATGAATAAATAAGGTGGCTTGTTCCACATGTCATAAATCAAGACCTTCATCTAGTGCAGTAGAGCTCATCATAACGTTCGAATCTATTTGTTTGTCGAACTTCCTCTTTCTCCGCTCTTCGAACTCTTGAAATCCATCCATCTACAAGCAAAAGAATTAATTAATTAAAAATAAAATATAATTAGAATAGGAAGAACTGTTCAAATGAAATAACAGCTTTTTAACGCAGTAAAATAGATGTTATTTGGACTCCATACTGCACTCCTACCCAACTTTTATCCACTTTTATACATCTAACTACGAAATAACTGCAGTTCTCTAAAACAAATTCTTTCAAATATCATGTGCGTGTTATTACTTTAAGACAACTATGCGTTAGTGACAGGTGTTCCTAGATATATGTTATAATAGCAAGATTCAAGCTTCATGCTCTAACTTAATACGTTCAGATGGCACAATGCAACTGCATTGAGTGCTTAGTTTTGCACTATAGGTCGCATGTAATATGCTTATCTACAATCTTTTTTCGGTCGTATTCCAAAAAGAGCGTACATGTTTTTTTATGTAAAGCAAAAAGAAGATAAAATTTCAGCGTTGTTCTATTTGACTAAATAGTAGGATATGATTCTTTTATGTAGTCAGTGTACACCCCAACAAACCCTATGTTATCTTTTGAGAAATACAAATTTTTATGGAGATGATGTTGATAAATAAACGATATATGAAACTATAATGCTTGTATTACTGCATCTGTTATAAGATCGCCTTTTGGGGGAAAAAAACAAGAAATAAAACCCTTCAAACATTATATACAATTATGTATTACTATCACATTGGTATGCATGATGTGTACGCATGGAATTTTTGTTGTAAGCTCTTGTCAATATAAAAAAGCAGCTACAGATAATGTTTGCATCTAATATACAGTTATACATGTGAAACCATATATGTTTAACAGAAGTTACAGAACAATGGCATAAAAATAAAATTCAACTTACGCTACTCTATGCTATAAATGAATAATACCATCATGATTGAAATGATTGAATATATTATGGATAAATATTGTTGTGATTAACTATATTAACTATACTGTGGACCGATTAACAAATGATATAGTTTCGGAGAGAAATGCTATGAAAAGTAACCACAAACAATGGACAAAAATAAACACCTCACTGACTTAATGCAACTTCAATATAATTGATGCACTGCTGCAATCCAATTATTACTTTAATCCATGATGACTAATCACATTATAATTTTGTTTCACAAAACTTGAAGAATATGATAATTTATAATGGAAGCTAACCCTAATTGTAGTCCTTATATCAATCATAATTATGCAAATCACAAACCTAATTTTACATAAATCATAATAGGCAAAGAACTTTGAACAAAATGATTTTCACAAGCATATCGTAGATTAAGAGAATATACCTTATCCATGATAAGAGCAGTTGGTTTCTAGCGAACAAATAGGCAAAAATTGTATTTCTCCCTCTTGGCCCCTTTTAAATTGACAAGATTTCTTTGATGGAGAGAAAACTAGATAATTGAGTAGACAGAGTCAATCCTTACACACACACCCACCCTCCCTCCTTCTTCCATCAAGGTGTTAACACGCAGTTAAATTTTCATTGATTAACAATTAATATCCAGTTACTGTTCTATTAACTAGGAATTAATAGGCAGACTGCCTTTCATTAATTAACAATACGAATTATCTTTTATTTTAATTAAAACAATTTGTATAATTCACTTGGATCATTTAAACTTCACGTATTGCGTTCTATGTGGAAAAAAAATCCAATATTCTCCCATTTGGCACATGTGAAATTATTCACCTCTATGGTTTAATAATACAACATAATTCGCATATGAAAAAATAAAAACATCTTGATATTGGTTACATCATAAAGTCATCGCTAAGTAGCGATATCATATAAAGATCATAGCGGCCGTGTGTCAATCTTTCAACATAGTCCCTTTCATGTATCACAGTATTAGTCTTCCACTTAACATGATACCTAATATATAAGGTATTCAGTAGCGGCTCAACAATAATGTGTTTATCAAAGACAAAATCATGTTTCACAAATGCATTCATGTACATATACCAATCGTACGAAACAAGATTTATATATTCATATCAAAAACGATAAATAAATAAGCTCCAAGTGTCGAATTCATAATAGCATGAAACATAACATCAATAACAATCTCCAATAATGCTCACTCTTTCGATATGTTCACTATATATCTTTGGCGCAATCCTTTCGTCAACGGATCCGCAACCATAAGGTTAATGTGCTCGATTGACACCCTTTGTTTTGAACTTCTTCTTTAATGGCAAAATATTCCAATTCTATATGTTTAGCCCCTTTTGAATACTTGTCGTTTTTTGAAAAGAAGACAACTGTGGTATTTTCTACGGCTTGGCGGTAGTGTCAACAATTTCAAGTCCTAAAATAAAGTTCTGCAGCCATAAACCATGAATTGTGCCTCAAGGCATACCACTAACTCAGTCACCGTAGTGATGCAGCAATGACAGATTGTTTCGCACTCTTCCACTTGCTCCTCCAGCTAATAAGAATAAATAGTCAAATGTGGATTATTTTGGCATCCACGCATCCATCAAATCTGAACATCAAATCACCTCGAGGTGATTGGGTCTCTTATAAGTGAGCATATGATCTTTTGTTACTTGCATATACCTTAACATTTTATTCGCAGCTTTCCAATGGTGATTACTTTGGTACTTACCCATTATTTCGACAGCAAAACTGATGTCTGGTCCAATACAAGTTTGAGCATACAAGCTTCTAACGATATATATGCATAAGGAATATGTTCGATTTGACTGCATTCCAATTCATGCTTTGGACATTGCTTAAGCCTAAATTTGTATCTTACTGAATTGGAACGACGCTTGCAGAGCATTTTTCCATCTTAATTCTCTCCAAAACTCCATTAATGTATGCTTTCTGAGACAATCCCAACAATCATTGTGGCCTATCATGAAATATTTTTATTCCAATCACATGGAATGCCTCGTCCATATCTTTCATTTAGAAGTTCTTATAGAGGAATTTCTTGATTTAACGTAATAAACCAAGCTCATTAGTAGCAAACAAGATGTCTTAACATACAGAATCAGAAATATGAACTTGCTTCCATCGATCTTCAGATGTATACATCGATCAACAATGTTTTCCTTAAACACAGAAGATGCGGTTGAAACATTGAACATAAGATACCATTATCGGGAAGCTTGTTTAAATCCATATATTGATTTCTTAAGTTTAGACATGTTCTTTTCCTTTAACCACAAAATCTTCAAGTTGATCTGTAAAAACTTCTTCATCAAGATTTCCATTTAGAAAACTGTTTTCACGTTCATTTGATGGACCTCTAAGTCATAATTAGCTACAATTGACATAATACAATTTAGGAAATCCTTTTTACAAACAGACGAAAAGTCTTCTTCATACTCGACACCATCTTTCTGAGTAAAACCTTGGCAACAAGTCTAGCCTTCTGACATTCGATGTTGTCATTTGAGTCACGCTTGGTCTTGAAGACTTTTTTACACCCAACTCTTCTACAACCTTCAGGCAATTCAACAAGGTGCCAGACTTCATTGTGATACATTGATTTTAGCTTTTCATTTATGACGTCTAACCATTTAGCAAAACTATCACTTTCTACGTCTTCTGAAATCGAAAATGGATCGTCATCTAGGTCTGTAAACGGATACTTTCGGATACGGATAGTGTCATATCTACATCCGCATCTGCGAATACGAACGAATATCGAATAACTATCATATCTACGAACGATCGATAAATCAGAAATATAAATAGAAAATTTTGATTTAATATATTTTTTTTTAATCTCATTGACTATAAAAGTGTGAAAAATAAACAAGTATGATAATAATAAATAGTTTTGAGCAATTAATATGCATTAAATTCATATAATACGAACTGTTACCTTAATAAAAAATAAACACGTCTATCATTGTATTAAAATACACAAAATATTAACTATAATCTTAGCAAAAATCGGACAGATAATATTCAGATGTGGATACCTTCATATTTGCATCTATATCCGTCTTTTCAGATATAGGCTATTTATCCGCTTTTTGGATACGGATGCGGATGTATTTCAGATATTTCGAGTATCCATTGACAGGTCTATCATCATCGATTCCTAAGTCAAATTCTGACCCTCGCAGATAAACCACATAATCATCAGAAATAGCAGGTCTTCTTTGTCTATCAAATCTTTTTAACGCGATTTCTTGTGGTTTATTTATCGTAGGTTCATTTGTAACTTCATTTTGTGGTGTTTAATCATTAATTTCTTGTTATTGCAAGTCATGAACATGTTCAACACATACAGAGACAACTTGAGAAAAAGCTATAGGCAAAGGAACTTGCATCCCAACTTCTTGGATTTCCACTTTCTGTGGTTCCAAACTCCCACCAACTTCACAATTCTCAATGAACCTAGCATTTTCAATCTTAATAATTCTCATACTATGGTTTAGTGCAATAAAATATACATCATTTATATTTTTCTCAATAACCTATGAAGAAACTTGTGATTGTTCTTGAATCCAGTTTCTTTTCTTGTGGATTATAATTTTTATTTCCGTCGGACAACCTTATATATACAAGTGTCTTAGACTAGATTTACTTCCAGTCCACATTTCAAAAGATGTCTTTTGTTAAGGATCACTAGCTCAAGTGATAAGGTCTCTAAATTGTGTTCTAGAGATCTTGGGTTCAATCCTCCGAGACACCAAAATGAGTGTTATGCTTAAAATTAAATATCACTCCTGTTATATAAAAAAAGATGTCTTTGGAACTGCCTTATTGGGAACCCCATTTTACAAATATACAACTCTCTTTTAAAGCATGCATCCACATTGATTTGGTTAAAGATGAATTGATTAACATACTTCTAACCATATCCATTAAAGTACGATTGCGTCTTTCTGGAATAGAATTTTGTTGCAGTATTCCTAACATTGTGTATAGGGCACATATATCATGACTTTCAGGAATTTGGCAAATGGACCAGAGCACGACACTATCCACTGTCATATTACCTTCCATAATATTCACTGTTTCTATCAGATTTGACACTTTTTATTTTTTACCTAATTGTCTTTCAACTTCATCGATAAACACCTCTAAGGTGTCTATCGATTGAGACTTTTCTTGCAATAAATAAATATATCCATAACGTGGAAATTATCAATAAATGTGATAAAATACTTTTGTCCATCAAGTGATGGAACATGAAAAAGGTCTACAAATATCATTGACATTATTTCAAGGAGTCATGTGCTTCTTGTGGCTGCTTTCTTAATTGTGTGTTTTTCCTTAATACAATCCACACAAATTCCAAGATTAGTGGACTCCAAGTCATGTAGGATTTCATTCTTTACTAATCTTTCAATTCTTTCTTTGGGTATGTATTGTTGGAATATTTCAACATATGGACTACACATGTAAAATAAAATATGTTGTGCTATTTTGATGTAAAGCCTAATTAAGTGATCAAATTTACACTAAAGGCAAAAGGCTTAAAAATCTAATTATCATTGGATTAATGTGTAGATACCGGGACATTTTAATTTGTTGAATGATCAAATTAGAAAATATCAATATTATAAACAAGGGGTTATGGTCCCCAAATTACACAAGTCTTAGAAACTCTCTAACCTTCTTCTGAAGAATATCAGATCTAGAGCTTGTATCAATTTAATAGACCAAAAATAATTCTTCTTCTCTTCAATAACAAACTATGGATTCAGGTAAGCTTCCGCTAATTTATTTATCTTTTCTATAGTTTCTTCTCAATTAAATCAATATGTGTTATATATTTGGATCTAGGGTTTCATAATTGATTGTTGTTAAAGTATATCGAAATCCTAACATGTGTCCCAAATGTTTATGCCACATTAAGTCGATGATCCATTAACTAAACCACGTGTATTACCAACATTATGATGCAAGGTTAATAGACTTCCAACAAAGAGAGTATCAAGTTTTAATTAGTATAAACCATCATAAAGAATACCAAAACCAATGAAAAGGTTTTGTTTAAACAAACTAAAATATTCATTCCAAAATTTAAAAGGATGCCCAGTTGTATCAAGTTTAGACAAGAAAATTAAATTGCGAGAAACAAAATGAATATAAAAGTCTAAAAAAGATCTAAATAATGTCCAGTGTCTAAAATCAAGTGATAGATTTCAATTGCTTCAAGTGGAACTTTGACTCGATTTCCCATAAAGATGAATTTCCCATTTGGGCTATAAGGAATCCATGCATTATATTTGAAACATGAATGGTACAGCCAGAATCAATCCACCAAGTATATAAATAACTAAAGCTAAATTTGATTCAAAACATAATAAAGCACTAGGTTCACCTTTCAATTTGAACCATGCCTTACGTTTCGGGCAATCTTTCTGATAATGACTAGGCATTCCGCAGAAATGACTCTTATCTTTGCTTTGTTCCTTCTAGTGAATTTGAGCAGATGATTGTTTTAACTTTGATGGTCCTTGGTTGTCATTTTCATTCTTCTTTCCTGGTTTATTTCTAGCTCCTTTCTAACCCATGAAATTTACTGAATGAATTCCCGGTTTCTTAAGCCTTGTTTTCTCTTGAATGAATCTACTTTCCAATTCATGGACATTCCATTTATCCATCGAAGTATTATAGTTCATTTCATACTCAGGAGGTGACGAGTTAAGGATGAACATTACTAGAAAATTTTCATTCATTTCTATTTCCATGGTCTTCAATCTTGCTACTATATTCGTCATTTTGACGATATGTTCATGCATAGTATGACAACCACCAAACTTAATGGTGGTTAAGGTACCCATTAGTGTCCCATTAAGCAACTTATCCGCAAACTCACAAACTGCATACATTCCTTAGCATTTTCAATTTTCTCAATTGGGGACTTAATATTGTTTGCTACAGTCATTCACATAAACATTAAGCTCGGTCTTGTATATCTTTCCCAAACTTTATAAGATCTTTGTTTAGCGTCGCTATTAGCATTAAGAGCAACGGATTTCTCATTCAAGAGTGTTAAATCAAGATTCATAACACCAAGATGAAACTGAACTTGTTCAAACCATTTCGAGAAATTAAGCCCATTAAACTTAATAACGTACGTGGTTTGCGAATAAAGAGAAACACGAACATATACTGCAAAATATATAAAATACGCTCTCACATCAATGTTTTGCGTAATAAACTTAATCTATAATACGAATTCAATAACATTAAACAAACATAATTGATGCTCAATAAAATCAAACATGTCTGTCATCTTTGGATGTTCTAAACATACCTAACATGCACATCAATAAACCACGGTAATGTTCATAAATTATAAAATAACTAATCAACCTTTGGGAAATCCAAAATATTTATAACAATGAACATCAATATACTTATGACAAACCTTTAAACAAAATTATACCATAATGTCATCTCATTCATAGGCATCACATAAACATGAGTAACTGATTTTCTTTTAATTTGGCATCCACAAATTCTTTCTAATTTGGCCACTTTGATGACTAACAAATTACATATAATGCAAATATCAAATCAAAACAACAAAAATTATATAATACGATGACATGTTTTTTATGATTTGGTCACTTTGGTGACTAACAAACCTATATAATAAACTCTATAACATGATAAGCATATCAAACATATAATAATATTAGATCATACTTTATATTAATATGCACAGTTTTAATTTACCTAAAACATAATGTATATATTGAATCTGATTAAAATTAATTGTGTGTATGTACTCATGTCTGTTTTAATGGTCTGCCGTGGACATTATTTGTCTTTAGCAGCGGTGCAAATCTTTAGCAATTATAAAACAAACAAAAATTTTGGAAATTTGACTAGATCCATACACGCACATATCATGAGTTAACCGAGAAAAAAAAAGCATAACTTGATAAACGTAATCAAACTTTATATGGTTTTGAAACCTTCAACAAATCATAATAACACATCATCATAATAAACGATTATCAATAGTATGAAAGCTATTTATACAAACGGCCAAATCAAAATAAAATGGCTTCTAACATTAACGTGTATTATGATATCTCACACAATCACATAGCGGAAATAGAAGAGAGAGAATAAATCATAATCGGGAACTCACTTATTTTCACACAAGGCTTTTATACCACATATTATAATATTTTTAATGTTTATATCTGTCATAATTATGCAAATCAGAACCCTAATTTTGCATAAATCATAATAGGCAAGATCTTTGAACAGAATAATTTTCACAAGCACATTGATTAAGAGAACATATCTTGATCCATAACAAGAGTAATTGGTTTCTAGTGAACAAATAACCAAGAATTGTATTTCTCTCCGTTGGCCCCTTTAGATTGATAAACTTTCTTTCACGGGAAAAAAAACCAGATAATTGGGTAAAGAGAGAGCCAATCCCTTTACCTCCCCCCCCCCCCCTCTTCCATCAAGATGTCAATATGAAATTACCTTTTTATTAATCATGCAATAGAAATTGTTCTTTATTTTAATTAAATCAATCTGTATAATTCACTTGGGCCACTTAATCGTCACGTATTGGGCTTTATGTGGAAAAAAAATCCAACATTAATTACAAGTGAAATTGATTAGAATTAGTTTATAGATTAGATATACAAGTCTTAATTCTAATTTAATCTTAAGTATATACATCTTCAAGGGAATAAACTCTGAAAATCCTTGAAGCTCAAACTCACTCACAAAAGAATCCAACCTGTATACCGCTCATGTATGTTCTGTCTATAGAACTGTATGTCCATGGAGCATCTACCTCTAAAAAAATTCAAATGCTTATGTTTTATTAAAGAAAATATGGTTATGTCAACATAAAATGCTTCTTGGTCTATGTTTGTTAAGTTCTAAGCATCTTTCTTTTCCAACCTCCCCTCTTATCTTTATGTCAAATATATGTACATACCATAATATTTAACTCTTTACCTTGATGCTAATACACTTAGTAACAACCATAGATTTATGACTGGTTTTCAACCATGCCTATTGGCAAGCTATAATATATCAAGCACTAAGCAAGCCGAAACACTTCACTTAAAGGCACAAACAAATGCCGCCTTTAGCACGATTACAAGTTAATCGTTTATGTTCTTGATTTTTTGAAAAAGAAAAAGAAAACATTATACTAACATTTTGCATTTAAGTGCCGCTTAAGCAAAGCGTTTTTCATGACATAGTTGGCAAGGCTATGATGCTTGGTAGTCCTATGTCAACATCATTTTTCCTCAGAAAGTAATCTTTTTGTTATTGGGTTTGTCTCTATTTGGCCTTACTGTCATAGCACTTCATCAAAATGAATTTAGTTCAGGCAACGTTGAAACTCAAATATCAAAATTGGCTTAATAAACAATTCCATATGACAATCTTTTATGTGCATCTTTGTGAGATATATCTTGCATTATTCTTCAAGCAAAACATCAATGTGTCCCGTTCAAAACTACAAGGTTGATATGTAAATTAATGTGTTCCTTATTTTAATCTAAATTAGGAGCTGAAACCAACTTTGCCTTGTTCTACCATAAGAAGTGTGAATTTTCTATATGTGTTGCTTCTGACAAAAAATTTCTTCCCATTTTATAATCCTCTTTATTTCCTTCACAAGAATTTTCTTCACATGTCCTTAATCGTTCATACCAAACTCTCTACTAAGTTAAATGTCAGCTTGAATTCAGGACATACATTTTAGAAGCAATCAACATGTCATCAATGTATAAAAGGAAATTAATGAAACAATCATCAAGTAATAAACATATAAATCATTATTGCACTCCTCTTTTACACTAATGTCATCGGAAATATTATTATTTGGCGTCTTAAGTAAAGTTTTGTGTTTAGTAATCTTCACCTGGTCTCTGGTTGTTACTTTATATAGACTCCACATTTACAAGTTTTCTCGTCAAATATCACATACCTACTAGTCATAATTTTCTTTGAAACAAAGCACAATATCCTAAATCCATTCATTCTTTTCAAATACCTATTTCTTTTACAGATTTCCTCAAAACAGGGTCAAACTTTCTACTCCCATAAGTCAGACAACCGATCTTTCTTTAAACGTATTTACTGCAGTAGAAGATACATGGTTGATGAGAAAACCACTAAGTAATAAAGCGCCCGTCTAAAATTCTTTCTCCAAACTAGTTGTAAGTCCCAAAAATATCTTCTTTAACAATGATTTATTCATGAGACTGCAAACAACTCAGAGTAGTAACAATACTCTTAGATGCATAAAACTCCTAAATTTTCATGATACATCAATCACAGAACTTATCAAAGGCTCTGTTTGGTTTGGATTTGTGGGTCTGGATTCTAAATGTCTGCTCTAAAAGGAACTGCAAATATAATTTTGCACGCGACAACATACACCATAGTATCTACAATGTAAAATATAAGACCCGTGCATTAGCAATTAACAAGTAATATCATACAAAAATTTGTTACAATTCTCATTCGAAAAAAGGAAATAAATATAGTTAGTGCATAAAATGATGTTTTTAGTAACCCTCAACAACCTCGTTATGTAACACGTGTTCACTTCCACAATAGAACTATGATCAGACATCATAAAGTCCACAAAGGTTCCATATATAAAAGAACAACTACACGATGTATTTCCTCTATATTCGTGTTAACCACCTTGAGATTCATTATTATGATATATTATGATAATCAAGATTATTAGAAAAGGATGTGTCCAATCTTATCTTTGAAGCAAATAACTGTCCCCACCTAATTGGATGATTGACAAGAATTTATCTATGCATGCTTTATCCAATATACCAACAGTTTCATTAGCGTCTAAACAACAAACGATTACCAAGAACTTTAGGCATAAGACACAATAAAATGAAAGTGAAAGTATCTCTCCATCAACTCTAATACTTCTATTGATTTATCCTTTCAACTTCTTTGGTGTTGACTGTTGAGATTAATTAGAAACGTGTAGCTGTATTACTATTGCCTCTGCTATCACTCTTAAAATCCATCTAAAATTGATCTAACCATTGGTTTCAAAAATATTAAAATTTTACAATTTCAATCCTGCTTCAAGTCGACTCCTACCAATTCCGATTTGATTCTTAAATTCCAATTCAGCACTTAATTAAAACACAATCGAGAAAACAAATCATTTGTTCATATTGATATAAAAAGTATAAAGTTGTTCGAAAACCACACTTCAAATTTCATTGTCTTGGTATATAATTAAATAAAAACTCATATTTTCAAATACATAATGTAATTTGATAACATACACAGCGCAAAGTTTTCAGCATCTAAGTATACATACACGTTACAATATGTACCATTCGAATCTATGATTCATGATTCAAATCAATTTACGATTTAAAATTTTGACTTTAAGTTTTAGTAGTTGAATTTCATTTGAAAACCATGGATGACACCAAATGTTATAGACGATATTGCAGAAATAACTGATGTCTAGTTTCTTCGATTTAATCAAAATAAAAATAATAAGAAGAAGAAATGACAAAAGAATCAAAATAAGTGACAAACGAAATTACCTAACGTCGATCGAATATAACTAAAACAACAACCCAATAACTTCATCCTAACATGAGAAACTACAGAAGAAATTTCTTTCGCACAGCTTGAAATTTTTATAATGGAGGCTAAACCTATTGTTAACTGAGATTGACTGCATAATAAATTAAATTAAAGATTTGATTGCATAATGAATTGAATTAAAGTTTTTAACATATAAATCACCTCTCGTATTTTTGTCAACCAAACATTTGTTTTTGGAAATTGCAAAGCCCTTTGTAAATATACCAAAAAACTTGATCTCTCTGCAGAACATGCTTTTTTGTTTCCTATGCATATCTAGCTGATTTCTGAGTCACTCTTCTTCAATCTTTATTTCCATTATCTCCATCAATTATTATACTCATTCTTTAGAGCAGTAACCATTAAGTCACAGTGTGTTTCTTTTCTCATAGTGCAATGTTTTCAAAATTTATATAGCACACACTTTGGCGTGCTGTTTCATCTCCATCGTGCCATTGGTAAAATGAAACTCGACTCGCACCATGATATGCCTTTACTACAATAATCGAAACAAACAAAAAATTTCATTTACAGTTAAAACTTCCATTAACATTTGATATTGGATAGCTTATTAAGAGTGTTATTATTTCATTCAATATAGAAATTGAAGTTTTCCAATTATTAATAGTTACTAGTCTTGGTTTGTGAGAAAACAATGTGTGATCAATGGCGTTCAAGGTAAAATGGAGCATTCGGTGTTAAGGACGCCTTTAGAGCCTAGGCAGCACTACAACTTGTCCTTTATGAAATAGATATTAATGATAGTATTTTCCATAACTACTAAGAACAATCACAAGTTATCTTGAATTCAGTTAATAAATAGTAAACTTTTATATATTAATTATTCAAGTATGCAACCTCGTAAATATTAATATAGTCATCATGTAACATATCTAACAGGAGTTGTAAATAGATAATTGATTAGGCCAAGGGGAATGAAATGAAATGGGCAAATTATAGAAAATGATAAAATTTACAAGGAGAGAAATTTCCACTCAATACTTCATTTATTATACAAATTTACAATCCACCTTTCCACAAATACCATCTTCATTCTTTATGTTCATTTAAAATAAAATAAAAACTATGGCTGACCGGTTCATCTCTCCCAATTCTCTTTCTTTATTAATACTAATTTTATTTGAACAAAAACAAAAAATAAATTAACAAAATAGATAATTACATACGTCATTGACACTAGATCAAAACGTAAAATCCAAAAAACTCTTCAAAACATCATTGGAACCTTGAACGGAAAGAGAAATATCAATATCCATATCATTTTTTGTTGTTGGAGATTGATATGGAGAATTAGATGGAGATGGAGATTGAGATGGGTTCTCCTCCATGATAACAATTTTTTTAATTAAGAGATTAGGATATAGGATTTGGAGATGATGAGATGAAGAAGAAAAAGTTTTGACTAGGCGGAGAGAGCATAAAAAGAAGAGAGAGAAAGAACTAATTGCAGAAAGATCAGTTTAGTGATTTTCATTTAGTTTTATAATGGGAGAGTCACTAATTTGATTTTCCCCTTAAGAAAATCTTTTATTAGAAAATTAACTTTTTTCCATTCCCTTTATCCAAAACTATTCTCCTTTTAACAATTCCCTGTGTAACATCCAACAAGAGTTAAATAGTTACATAAACAACAAAACATAAATATGTAAAGAAAAACGAACACACTAACATTTGAAATAATATAAATATTCTATTCAGAATGACAATGAGTCCATAAATGCTCAAAGGTGCTTATTAGCATATATTAGTTGCTTAGATGGTACCTTCGCACCTAGGTGTAATCATAGGGCCAAAATAGCAGGTAGAGCCTTTAAATAATCAACACTTCAGCACAGGAGTAACGACAACATAGTTAGTTTTTTTTTTTTTTTGTTAGAGACGGTTGTCTAAATACGAAGATAAGAGGATAAGTTGGCAATTTATTTAATTCACATAAGGCAAACTGAAAAACGTGATGAAAACTAGTTTTATGTGTTTGCACTTTATAGTGCAGATTGGATGTGACCCAAGTTTGTCGAGGTATTGGATTTTGTTACTTATAATTGTGTTTAATTTCTAATTGGAAACTAAAGTTACGTTCCCTCTGTTTCTCCTCCTTCCAAAAATACAGGCTACCTCTCTCATTTGGTAAGATGAGAATATTTGCCAAAGGATGTATTTCCTTTTTTCCGTAATATGGGAATATTTTCCAGACAATACGGTACAGCATTCAAGTAGGTCTAATCAGAGAAGAGGCAGGAAGCACAGCTTATGCAAGTGTTTCAGATATTACTTTAGAAGAGAAATGAGTGTACCCTCTTTTTCTTTCCACATCTCTACGCTTGTCACTAATTGTACAAAATAGCCCATAGCCTTCCACTTGATTCCACTTAGGCTGAGGGCAATTTGGTCAAAAATAGAAAAAACAGACACTGACAAAGTGTAGAGAAAAGAACGAAGGCTCTTACAAACTACTTATATGAAGCCATAAGCAAAGTTGTTCTAACAGTTTTGTTAAACTGAAGGTAAGTGAAATACCTGTTGAAAGTTTTCCATGGATATGGGATTGGCATGAAGAGAAATGTTTTGCAGCGCTTTACAGTCTCTTAGTAAATTCTGAGGCAACTGAGGATCATTTCAAGAAATTAGCATCTTGAAGGTTCTCATTTATATATAAAGAACATATTCAAGGATTAGTGGAGACGAGTAGAGACAAATCTTATACCTGACGAATATTGTTCCTGTTCAGAGAGAGGTGTTTGAGGGAAACAAGGTTGCATATTGATAGAGGTAGATCTTCAATTAAGTTTTCTGCAGGGAGAGATTTAGTCTTAAAATTCCATTGCATATATTTCTATTAAATATCATGTCTAAGGAACATGATGCAAATAGTCCATTCAACCTACAAATTTGTGTATTCTAAAATGAAGTCTAGAATGATTTTTATGACAATGAACCAGGATACCACAGTAAATTTGGGAAAAAAAAGCGTATACTTTAAAATTTTCCCCTCTTAATCCACACACATCTAACATACATTTTGCATGATCTTGAAGTCTTTCTAATATGGTAGTACTTCAATGCCTTAAGAAGTTTTTTCTACATTCTCCTGAAAGACTGTTACTACTTAACTACTAGTAGTATAATGATGGGAACAATTTACAAGTTCTTCATTCAGTGTACTGAATACGATTCCAGTAAGTTATAGCATATTTGAGCCATATTTAGATGAAGTGAGAGCTCCTGGAAGAGTAGTTGTCCTATCTATAGACTATAGCACAGTTGTGAAAACCTTATGATGCATAAACAGGGAATTACCATTTGCTTGAACTTCCTCTAAGGATTTGCATTCCCCGATTGACTTTGGAAGTGATTCTAACTTGTTATTGGATATATTCAATATCAATAACTGCAGTAAGATGAAACAAAACAATATTAGATCCTGAATTTAAGATAATGTCAAAAAAACACAGACGTTACAACATGAATCTTTAGAACATTACACTGTCAAACATTAATTTTACCAAAGAAATGCATCATATTTTTTAAAAGAAAAAAAAAATGCAACTTGCTTGAAATTACTATAGGCACACTTTTAATTATATATATATATATATATATATATATATATATATATATAACAAGTGGCAGCCTTTAGAAAAAACATATAATTTAATATAAAACCAAACTGGGCAAGCTTGGAAAGAACTAGTAAGTGAGAGCTCACATTATGCAAATGCCCAATTGTACTAGGCAACGAATCCAAAAGATTGTCCACGACAGATAATTGTTCCAGTTTGGAAAGTGCACCTACTGGACAAATTAAAAAACATGATATGGAGAAACATGAGTTAAATATCAGAAAGCAGCATATAAAAGACTGACTCAATTTTACATCAAGTCCTTGTTAAAGAATCGTATCATACTAATATTAAAGAGAGATGAGACCACACATCCCATTTCTTTATGTCAAGCGCTCATTCTATTACAACCATCCATTCTATTTCAACTATTCAATTTAATTACAGTGTGGATGGTTGTGATAAAGTAGGAGTACTCGGTAATTTGGGGCACAAAGGACCTCACATCTGTTTAAGAGTTTAAATGCAGGAAGCCCTGCTTTTGTCATTAAGCAGGAATTTATCCACTGCATCAATTGATGACTTCTTTCATCAATTTATTAGCTGCGTGACTGCATAAACATCTTCTTGAAACATTCATGCAGCCGAACAACCAAAAGAAAGAAACAGACGAGAGGGAAAATTTCCAAAATTTGAAGTAGATACTAGTTTCAGACAATGACAAATTTTAACTGCCGTACATCTAAATAACAATAAACATGTTTTAACTTCATATTTATAATACAGGGAAGGGTTAATGTAAAATTACGTTCATCTGGCAAGGTTTTAATTCGGTTTCCATCGAGTGTCAGGACTTTTAACGACCTCAAACCACCAAGGCTAGATGGCAAGCATGCAATTAAATTATTAGACACAATCTGAAAATGGAAAAAAAAAAAAAATCCAATTTGAGTAGTCTATCTCAGTATCACAAGTAACAGATATAATATGCGAATAAATTTTCCACTTGCAAACTTTTGCATGAAGTTTCTTGAGTTGAAATTTATCTATTGAAGTATCAATGCCTTGGATATTAAAATAAGGTATAGTGTCTTTCAAATGGTCATAGGACGCATATAATTATGATGTTAGATGCAAGTGGAACCATAGGTATTGAAATAAAATACATTGGTGATTTGGAGGATCTAATGGCAGCAGCTAATTTTTAAACAGTACCACAAGATTAAGAAATGAATTCAAGGGATTTAACATTAAAAATCCGTTTAAAAACAGTGCTAAAAGAAGTTATGCAAAAATGTAACAAGCTTGATTGAATTTCTGTATAATAATAGTGATAGTAATAGTAAAAGAGTCTCACCAGGCGTTGTATGTTGATCAGTTTGCTAACCTCTGACGGTAAGTCAACTGCCAGATAAAGAAGAATGGTTGAAGAATGAAGGCAATTGTCAACTTATTTGCACTCATATACAAAAATATATTACCAGGAAATAAAATCATATAAGAGACTAGGCAGAACATAACATCCAAATAATATATAAATAGCACGCATGTGCAGTGCACTTGCATGCCCACGCCCGCACCCACGCACACAGATTTATTTTTTAGGAGCATAAACTGTAGAATAAATCGCAATAAGCTGACTGTAAAATGGGAATACTGAAGGTGAACGACTTATCAAGTCATGCAATTATCAGAAAATGAGGGTAGTTGGATATAATAAACATGGTACTCAAACAACTAAGCTAACATTTTCAATAATCTTTATTAATATTTGGAATAGAAATATAATCTTTGGTCGGAAATGAACTTCCTAAAATGCATTATATGCAAATGAAAGGTAAGGAATTCAAACCCCACGAGGTAAGGAATTCAAATCCCATCAAGAACAAAAATTTCACATCTATTCTCATATGGATGTCCAAAATTCGAGTTTCAAACTCAGCAAAAAAGTTCATAATTTTTTTCGTTATAATTTCTCAGTTTATGATTATCAAAACTGTATGTAAAATTAAATTTTAATAATTTCAAATTATTATATGAAGGTGATTTTATATGCATGTGCATTGCACGTGTCAAAAGATCTCGCATTAATAGTTTTAATAGAGTTGCAATTTTTTGGTTCGACCGCAAAATTCCAAAATTGTCCTTTATATACACATGATGTCACAAGTTTGAATCATGATCATTGCAGAAATTAATCTCTATTTTTAGTTGGAAAGTTTAGAATATTACGAAGGTCATAAGTTTTAATCCCAATCATAATAAAAAATTTCATTTTTATTTTCTATTTTCCATTTTGTAGTGTTTTTATATTCTCAGTATCAATAAATCATTATTTATTAATTTATTTCAAATTTATGTTGAATACGCTTTTTATTTTTATTTTTGTACAATTTTAGCTTATTTTTTGATATGTGTGTGTATCAAAATAAAACAATTACATCTAATCGTAAATAAAGTTGACTTTTCGAATAGCATTTTGCATGACATTTTATTTTTTATACCTAAAAGCTATTTTTAAAAGAAATTATACAACCATAACATAAGATTATATTATATATATTATTATTATATGTATGTATGTAAGGATATGTATATGCATATACGTGGTTTTACATTTTTTAATATAGAATTCGATATTCTGAAACCGTTTCTAACTATATATTTTCTACTAATTTTTTTACCAAATCGAAAATGAACGGGTAGGAATACAAAAGTTTGATTAAATATGTATTTTGTTAAAGATACTTTTTACACATAGGTACATTACATGTGCCAAAGTACTCACAACGAACTGAAAAATTGACATAACTTTCAACCTCATTCGTAAAGAATTACCAATTAAATTAGATTTTCTTTAACAGTTAATAAACTATTAATCTAAGTATGATAAAATTGTTAGCTTTAATAGCCTGATTAGCATTGTTAGTTACATCAAACTATTTTTTGATTACATATTCAATTTCACCATATATAATCATTTTGTTATTGATGCCGACGTCAAGATCGGAAAAAGAGGGGAAAACAATTATTATAACAATATTAAGATGTATTTAACGGGCACATTATGTTTATTTTTAAAATTATCTACAAGATTTACATACGTTGAACTAATGGTATGATGTCAGCAATTGACATTTAAGCTTTTGAATTTTCAAATTAGAACTTTTCGTATCGTATGTTGTTTGTAACTAATTAACTATAATCATATGTGTGTCATTTGCACTATTTATTTTGTCTTTAAGCATGGAGCACCTACTAATTGTATATACCGTTTTATGTCGCATATACGGAAGCGTGCTCTATGTATTAACTATTTTACTTTGCATGTGCGTAGCCATGTCATTTGATCTCCTAATTATAATAACTTTGGCATTATTTTTTTAATAACCACAAACTTCTAGAGATGTCCATTTGCTTTTTAATTAGAAAATATGTTATAGAAAGGGTAAGAATTCTAATCACAATCTTGACAAATATCTTTTTATTTTTAACAAGTTTGGTCTCAAAATGAGGTTGTAAATTCAAACTTCTTGCAAATTTAGAAAGAAATGAGGACATAATTTCAAATCTCCATCCAAACTCATGTTTCTTTATTTTAATTAAAAAGAAATAGCATACAGATAATTCATGATATCCTGATTTTGAACCGGAATTTATAAATTTTATGTTCTTCAATTATTAAACTCCGTCTGTGCAGTTTTCTATGCAGTCTGTCCCAGGGCAGGATAAAAAAGGAGGGTTGTGATGGGCTTGGCGAGCCAACATAAAAACTATAGTCTCTCTTATGAAAATGAAACCTTATTATATTTCGTTGTGGCGTAACCCTCTTAGCGACGCGTCATATCGAGGCTCGGATATGGTGATAAGTGAGCAAAGACTGGGCCGTCACTCCCTTAGTGGCGCGCCATATTGAAGCTCGGGTATGGTGATAAATATGCAAGGGTTAGATCGTCACTCCCTTAGTGGCGCGCTACATCGACGTCCCGATGTAGTGATAAATGAGCAAGGATCTTCACACTTTACTCGGCTGGTGCGAGGGGCAAGAAAGCTAGTCAATGAAAGTAGGATTCGGTTAGGTAGTTGGAATGTAGGATCCTTAACAGGAAAATTAAAAGAGATAGTTGATACTATGACTAGGAGACGTATAAATATCTTATGCATTCAGAAGACCAAATGGTCGGACCAGAAGGCGAAGGAAGTGGAGAATACAGACTTCAAGTTATGGTGCACAGAAAAAGAACGTAACAAGAACGGGGTAGACATCTTAATTGACAAGAATCTTAAAAAGGAGTGTTCGACGTTAGGAGACAAAGGGACAGGATCATCCTAGTCAAGCTGGTAGTTGGTGATATGGTTCTGAACTTCATTATATGCCTCACAAGTAGGCCTAAGTGAAGCCGTCGAAATGAATTTCTGGAAAAAGTTAGATGTCGTGATTAGAGATGTGCCTAGTAGCGAGAAATTTTTCATACGAGAAGATTTCAACGGCCATGTTGGTGCAACTAGTGGGGAATTTGAGAGAGTGTATGGTGGTTTTGGATATGGCGATAGGAACCAAGAAGGAGAAGAAATATTGAATTTCACTATTGCTTATGACCTCATGATAGCTAATACCTTCTTTAGAAAAAGACAATCGTACTTAGTTACTTTCAGTAGTGGCCAACACTCTAGCCGAATTGACTTTGTCCTTACTAGAAGAGATGGCAAACGAGCTTGTGTAAATTGCAAAGTCATACCTGGAGAACGTGTCGTCTCACAACATCAGCTTTTGATATCTGAGTTTCGTCTTCGAATACGTGTTCGACTAGATAAAGGAGTCAAGTTTAGTCGGACGAAATGGTGGAAGCTCAAAGGAGACGTCTCACGGGTGTTTAAGGATAAAGTGATGGGAGAAGGGACATGGAATATGCAAGGCGAAGCAAATGACATGTGGAATGAGATGGCAACGCGCATTCGAAAAGTGGCTACTGAGGTGTTTGGGATAGCGAAAGAAAATAAACACGAACCTAAATATTCATGATGGTGGAACAGTGATGCACAAAAGGCTATCAAAGAGAAGGAATACTATAAGTGCTTACATCATCACAGGAGCGAGGACAACATGCAAAAGTACAAAGTGGCAAAGAAGAACGCAAAGAGAACTGTAAGTGAAGCAAGGGGTCGGACGTATGAAGATCTATATCAAAAGCTAAGTACGAAAGAGGATGAAAAAACCGTCTATAAGATTGCTAACTCCGCGAGAGGAAGACGAGAGACTTCAACCAAGTTAAATACATCAAGAATGACAATAATAGACTTTTGATGAAGGACGATGAGATAAAAAATAGAGGAGATATTACTTCGACAAGTTATTCAATAAAAAATGTGATAGCACTATGATCGAGCTAGACGACTTTTTTGATGACACTAGTAGACATTTTGTTCGAAAAATTCAAGAGTCCAAGGTAAAGGAGGCGTTGAAATAGATGAAAGTGGGCAAGGCATTGGAGCATGATGACATCTTCATTGAGGTGTATAGATGCCTTGAAGATGCAGGAATAGTCTGGCTAACTAAGTTGTTTAATAATATTTTCAAATCAAACAAAATGTCAGATGAGTGGAGGAGAAGCATATTAGTTCCAATTTTTAAAGATAAAGGAGATATTCAAAGTTGTACAAACTACAGAAAAATTAAGTTTATGAGTCATACAATAAAGCTTTGGGAAAGAGTCATTGAACACCGATTGAGAAGGATGACAAATGTTTCAAAAAACCAATTTGATTTCATGCTTTGGAGGTTGACCACAGAGGCGATTTTCTTGATAAGACAACTTATGAAGAGGTTTAGGGAGCAAAAGAAGGAGCTACACATGGTTTATCGATTTGGAGAAAGCTTATGACAAAGTATCGAGAAATGTTATGTGGTGGGCTCTAGAAAAGAATAGAGTTCCAACAAAGTACATTATATTTATTAAGGATATGTACGATGATGTTGTGACTAGTGTCAGAGCATGTGAAGGTGAAACCAGTTACTTTCCCATTAACATAGGATTACATCAAGGGTCAGCTTTGAGCCCCTATATTTTTGTCCTTGTGATGGATAAGGTTACGAAAGTTATACAAGGTGAGATTCCTTGGTGTATGCTCTTTGCTGATGATGTTGTGCTAATTGACAAAAGTTGGATTGTGGTTGATAGACAACTGGAGCTGTAGAGATAGACTTTAGAATCGAAGGGTTTAGCCTTAGCAGAACTAAAACAGAGTATATGAAGTGTGATTCGGCGGTGTTAGGTCAAAGGATGGAGATGTCACTTTGGCCGGACAAGTAGTGCGCACGAAGGAATCCTTTCAATATTTAGGATCAATGTTGCAGTATGATGGTGAGATTGATGAAGATGTTAATTTTAGAATTCGAGCGGGATAGGTGAAATGGCGACAAGCGTCTAGCATTCTCTGTGACAGGAAAGTCCCACAGAAGCTTAAAGAAAAGTTATACAAAACGACAATTAGGTCTACGATGTTGTATGGTGCAATGTCCGGAAGATAAGTGTAGCAGGGATGCGTATACTGCGATGGAGCTGCGGTCATACAAGAAGAGACCGAATTAGAAATGATGATATACGTGATCAACTTGGAGTAGCACCAATTGAGGAGAAGCTAGTCCAACACCGCTTAAGATGTTTTGGATATCTCCAACAAAGGCCACCCAAGTCACTTGTGCGCGTTGGAATTATAGGCCGCGTTGAATGCTCAAAAAAAAGGTAGATGTCGACCAAGATTGACATGAGAGGAAGTAGTAAAAAAGGACTTGAAGAATTGAAATATATCTGAAGAGCTTGGTGTCGGACAGGAGCGCGTGGAGTTAGCGATCCACGTACCAAAACCATGAGCTGAGTTTTTTTTTTGCTTAGGGTTGGTTTAGAGGTAATGTTATAAGTTTTAGGTTATAAGACTAGTGAATAGAAGTCTAGGACATAGTGTTTGGTCTTCGGTCAATATTACTATTGATATTATTATAATCATCATGGTTTTTTTTACTTAGTTATTATTATTATTATTTGTTTACTTATTTGACTTTATTATTATTATCATGGTTTTTATTGTTGTTGTTGTTGTTATGACTTTTAAATTGACTTTATCATTTAGTTTTGGGTTCCATCTCTAGCCGACCCCAACTTGTTTGGGAATAATGGCTTAGTTGTTGTTGTTGTATGTTCTTCAATTATTAATTTATTTTTGTTTACTCTATTACTAGGATCAATATATACTTCTTTTTACAATATCCATTCTTCATGTTTTCTTTATCAAAAATGAAGTCTAAAAATCACTTTTAACAATACAATTGATTTGTCGTATAATTTTTGCCACATTAAAAATACTCATATGCATAATTGGTCACTGATTAATTAAATTCATCATATTTTTCTCAAAAATGTTCATATATACATGCGCATCACGCGTGACAAAGTATAGATGATAAAAAATTCAAGTGTTAATTTTCCTTACCGTGACATCTTTCAATTTTAGTATATATAAAATGAAATGAAGTACTGCTTGGGATAACATATGATAGTTCATGTCATACACCAGAAATCCTATAAATGCCCAGGTTCATAAACATGTGAAAAAGTTGTGTTTATTTTCGATTTAATCGAAATCCAAAGAACTACAGATTACCTATTTTGTTGTTTGCTGCATCAAGGGTACGTACAGAAGCACCCAGGTCAAAAACTTCACTAGGCAGCACCTGTTCATGCGGAATAACATGGATTTAACCAACAATAACAGCAGCCAAAAAAAATACTCTGTTCAAAATACTATTTTTTGTTCTTCATTCATTTTTGATACGATAATAGCTAAATAACAATAAGTTTCATTCAAAATTAGATAACACATATAAGCCATTTATTTATTAAATAAGAACAAACTCTTTGCATTAATCACAGCAGTAACCTAAATAATATAGAGAATAACTTGAGCATGTTTTCCCTTCGTACCTTGTAGCTGAACTTTTATAATTTTATGTAGCATAAAAACCTGCTTTGTGAAATATTAAATTAGTCAACTGAAATTTGAGTTCCTGTAAAAATTTGTTAGTTAATATACAGATGGTGAATTCTTAGCCGATCCCAATTTGTTTGAGAATAATGGCTTAGTTGTTGTTGTTGTAATGTGCAGATGGTGTATCTAATTTAAAACTATCATTTTAAGTAGCTACTATGAGAATGACCTGATCCAACCGATTGGCTGACCTAAAGATCTCTTTTTTTTTTCATTGGATCTCTACTAATAAGCAATAATATGAATACTTGGACGGTGATGTCTGCAAAGTCCAAAACTACTCGTGTTTACGTTAAACTGTTGTTTAATATGCCTTTTTAATTAAGAGTACCTTGTCTTTTTAGCTCATGTGAGGCTAGTTTGTAATTATAGCTATTTCACATGCACGAGCATTGCAAGTGATAAGTATGGTAATATTTGGTAAGTTATTCAGGTGAAATGGGAAACCAACCCATATATTATAGAAAACTAGTTTCAATACATAGAAATGTGACTCGTTATCCTTTGGCTGATTGCAATAGCCTGAATATTTACAGAAATGAAATATTTTTGTTGTAACAAAATGATAGTGGAATGGCTGAGGTTGATTGATGAAACAGTAATGTGTACTCACAGTTGTCTGGTTTAGTTAACCCTTAATCAAATGTATATTCCTAAAAGAATCATTAGTTTATATATTTGCTTCTTTTGGATTAAGACTTGAATTTTGAACCGCAATATCTTTATTTTTAGTTTCAAAACAGTTCGGAATTACCATTTTGAAATGAGTATTATAAAAGGTAGAATGGATGTTCAGATGATAAAACTAAGCAAATCATGAATGTAATTTACATCGTGACATTTCACATGAACGCTTATTTGAAAAGGAAGCTTTTATGATATTGACTTTGGGTTAAGATTCAAAACTTATAACTGCATTAACTTTATTTGCTTGCACTACGAAATTCAAATTTAAAATGAGTGTAATAATAGGTGGATCAAAATAATGATTGGGCTATTCAAATCAAACATCCTAATCTAAGCGTATCATGCAACATTACAATCAATGTAAAGTTGAATCCATACATGATGTTAAATTTAAAATTTTATAATTCAAAATACCTGACGCTCATCTTATTTCTTTTATCAAATTGGTCTTGTTTAATTTTCATTTTTCATCTTTTTCTTTTATTAACTTCCTTAATATGACATTTTACATTTTTTATTTTTTTTTATTTTTGTTTACTTTATTTATTGAATTTTGAAAAATAAAATATTTTTAATCAATATTTTTCACTTTTAATTTATTATTAAAAATCATTTAATCTATATTAATAAATTTGAAAATATTTTAAACTACTTTCTAACCTTATTATTGTTTTATAATATAAAGCATTTTAATTTTTTATTATTTTAAATTATTCGTGCTTTACCTAATTATTGCATTAATGTTTATATATTATACGCCTTTAATTTTATGTTCATCTTTATCTTTTATTATGTTACAAAATTTCAAGTGTTTTATGAATTTTGACTTTTGTTTACTTTCTTTTGTACTTTGAAAAATGATAATCAACACTTTTTTTACAATTTAGAAAACATGTTCTTGTAATCAACATTTAATATGGAATTGAAAACGGAAGTTACTCTAACAAAGATCTTCCAACCATCTTACTATTGTAACATAACTAGTGTGTAAGCCGTGCGTTGCATACGGTATGTTTTAGAAAAATAATTGTATAAATATTTTCAAAGAATTGAATTTATTATGGGCAAATTTGTTAAAACAATCGAGTTATGTACTAAACTTATTAATTTTAAGTATGTAATTTTGTCATGCGAGTTATGATTTTTATATTTGTAACAAATTAAATTGTCCTTTTGCATATGATAATGACTTAGATATTGATTTTATAATAAATAAAATTTAGTATTCTTAATTAATTTCAAAATTAATATTTTCATAATTCCAACAAATGAATATTTATATACATAAATTTTGAGTTTAACGTTTAGTTTTTAGTATATTTGTTTGAAAGATAAATGATATATATATATATATTGAATTTCAAATAAAGAATGAAAAAGTACCTAAATATGAATCTGTAACCGTCATGAATCAATATAATTTTATGTATTTGAAGCTCTTGCAGTTAATATCAACATCAACAATAAGTATATTATATAAGTGATACGAAATATTTATTTAACAACTAAAAGAAATGTTGATTAAAAGTAACATTACAAATTATATTGTTATTTAATTATGTAAAAATTATAACTTGGTTTTTAAATCGTTGTTTCGTACCCTAATATTTTAGTTTATAATAAAAACTTTTTGCAAAATAATTAAAGTCTATCTTAAAAAGACAATAAAAATACGAAAGAAAAAATTTCTGGTTAAAATATTGTATATTTTATCCTTTAATTAACGTAAATTACGAATATACATAACTAAAAGTCAACATTTTCACATAACATATTAACTGAAAATATTCATTGTTTTTCAAATTATAAACTACATTATTCATCGCGTATAATTAATTTAATATCATTCTTAACGATAATAAATTTTATTAATGATAAAGAATTCACTTGATTTACCAAGTTGGGAAAGAAGAAAACGCTGAATATGTTTATAACAATACATGTTTTAGAATATGTCTGTTCATAATAAAACAACTACAGAAAGTGTTTTTTGTATATTCTTCTTTGCAATTAAGTACTAATTTTACAAAATATAAATCATGTAAACTTGAATTGTGATAACGTAAGAGAACCAAAGATAATTTTATAAAATTTATAGAAATTTTCAATTATATGGATTGAATGAAATATTAGTTCTACAATTTTTGTCAATATAAGTGTAGTATACATCACATTGAATTATCATCTATTAGGACTTGTTAGACCGAATAAAGATTATTGATTAATTGGATTTATTTTTAAAAGTTCAAAATTTAGACACTTAGTTAGTTTAAATATATGGACCTGAATATAAAATAATATGATAGAACTTAGAAAATTTTTGTGAGAAATTATTAAATATTGATATTTGAATGTAAAATGATAATCGGGAGAATTAGTAGGAATTTGTAAGAATAATGATAAATTGAAAGTAAAATAAAATATCTATAGAGTATTAAGAAGAGAGGAGGAAATTTCTAAAATTAATAAGAGAGCTTAAATTCTTCTGCTTTACTATTATTTAATAAATGTATGCTATGAATATCACAGCATTTGTAATATCGACCTAAAATTGAAAATTATATAAATAATAACATGTTAGACGTGATATTGTAAAATTTTTAATATTTCAAATTCTTGTCTCCTCCTTGATTATTTTAGTTTCCAACATACTGCTCTTTAATTTTCATTATTGTATTTTTTATACAGCATTTTAAATTGATTATTTTTTTTCAAATTAAAAAAAAACATTGCTTTTTCCATATTTTAAAGAAAACCATTTAATCAATTTATTTATTTTTCTTCCAATTAAGGTTTTCAAAATAGGAATCAAATCGTAAATCGTAGAACAAAAATTTTGAATCTAAACGGGATTAACTCGTAAATCATAGATTGAAAAGATTTATATCTCAATTTTTGTATGCTAAAAGTTTTTCTTATTTAGATTATTGTTAAATTACGTTTAAGTCTATAAAAGCATCAATTCTTCTTTCTATAAGAATAACGTATATATTAAAATTAATTTTGATGCTTGATAACTAGAACTTTCTCTCTTTTGGAAGAGTTTTATAGTTCCATTATTGAGCTTTGGTCTCAAGAAGCTTTGTATGTTCGCTTTTGATGCTTGATATCATCTTATATGTAAATTTGAATAAAGATGGAATATTTTAGTTTCCTTGATTGTAGATACTATATCTTGATATTTTTTCTAATTTGGCATGGATTAAATGATGTCACAATTGTTTTTTATTAATGTTAGAAACAAAATTTGACAATCAGAAATGTAACCGAAGAGATCCGATTTGAAACAAAATTCAAACCGCAAGGTATTAAGATTTTAAACAACGATACTTTTAATTGATTTTTTAAAAACATGTTCCTTTAATATATGTTATTTGGTACGCGGAATGAAAATGGAAAC
The DNA here is from genome assembly GCA_030737815.1 of Allium fistulosum. Taxonomy (NCBI): domain Eukaryota; kingdom Viridiplantae; phylum Streptophyta; class Magnoliopsida; order Asparagales; family Amaryllidaceae; genus Allium; species Allium fistulosum. Next base: position 1,220,753,070 of record CM060902.1, read on the forward strand.
GGAAAATGTTAATACTACATAATGAAATATGTTAATGGTAGACGTAACCGGAACACTTTACCGTAATGTAATTCGCTTTTTCGGAACGTGCAGAACATTTTTGAAAATGCTCTTTTTACATTCAAATATGTATGGTATGGTTATCCACTACAAATGGATGAAAATAAAGTAAAAACATCCCAATATAAATAATCATACCATTAGTGTTCATACCCAACTAAAAATTATAACTTATGGCAATTGAAGCTAAAAAATGCAAAATCTTCAAATATTAGCATAATTGCTAACATCCTATTTCAGTTTTTTTAGTAGCAAGTTTTTTTTTTTTTACAAATCAAGTGGTTGAAAAATATAACAAAGTTACATTATATCTTTTCCATTGTCAATTCTAGATGACGGTGACCCTCCTTTATATTGTTGAGCTTTACGACACAAACGTTTACAAGTTCGAAAGGGTTAAAGTTGAAGTTTGACCATCAAGAATTTTTTAACTATATGCATTATTCATCGTCATGTTTAGATCCATTGCCCTTTCATCATGTTATATATTCGGCTTGTTAATGTCAATTTCTTCATATTTTTGTCTATTGAGTTCATGTGCTTGTCTTTTGATCTCGCATGAGAAGGATTAACATCCCCTTTTCTAAAAGGCATATCCTTATAATTTTCTTAAAATCTTGACAATAAACAAAGTTTTAGAATGTATAAATGCTTGTTGAAAGTTGAAATAAAGTATAAAACGAGACTTTTAGCCTTCTCAAACCTGATTTGAGATCATTCTTCATTATTTGCTTATATTTTTCATACAATCATTTACTTGGTGCATGTTAATGTAATTAACTTAAAATCATTAATATTTTGGAATGTCGGAATTAACATTTCAAAACGTGTGATTCAACATTTTGGAACGTCGGATTCAACATTCTAGAATATCAAAATCAGCTTACCAGATCGTGCATGCACAACGTTTCAAAATGCTAGTGTATTACGTTTCGGGACGCACGTACTAAAATGGATACGATGACTAAAGTGTGAATTGTGGTAACATAGTTTTTAGTCAATTTTAAATATCAAACTGAAAATGAAAATTATTTTATTAACAATCTTCAAATCATCTTACTAATATGATATAAAATTCGATGTGATTTGATCATTTCTTATCGTAACTTTTTAATATTGATTAAAACTAAAAAACTTAAAATAACAATTTTCATGTAATTTGTGGTCACCATATGCAATTTGATATGAACCGACCTTATATTATTATTTTTGAGGTTATTATCTTAAAGTCTACTTTTCTACTGCCTTTTTCCTTTAATTACTACTGTATGAAAATAAATAAATAACTCAAAATTATTTTTCTTACTTTCGTTACATTAGTTACTACAAAGCAATAACTTACATTTGAACATCAAAAACTAAAATTATGTTTCAAGAAAACATGTTGTATTATTATGTTAAATATAAATCATGCGTGAACCACAAGAAATGCAATAATTTATAAGTATAAAGCGGCTAGGTTCGATTTTCTTACAAGAGTTTCAAACAAAACTGTAAAAAAAAAACTGCATTTATATAAAAACTATAAAAGAAATAATTAGGTAATAAATATATTATTTTATTTTGAAGTATATTTTCCAATAATAAAGTGAGTGTCCTTTCGAAAAAATATGATCTGAAGTGTGTTTTTATTTTCTTGCTTATGTTTTCATGTGAATCTCTCTTCCTCTTTTATAGACATTGCAACATGGATTCAGTCATTTGATAATTTTGATTTACGTTGAACATGCGTTTTTTAATAAAACTGAATTTGAGAATTTGAGTTAACTGAAATAAGAATCTATTTTGCATTTAGTTTCTGTATCCAAGATTCAATTATTGGGTAACATTCATAGTTATTAATATATATTTTTATTTTTTGGTAAAAACATGATTTTATCATTTTTCTAACTAAACCGGAATTTCATTCAAATTATGTTTTGATCCTCATGGAAATCAGGACAGGGTCATCAAAATTCTGATGTAATGGACGGATTTTGAACCATAGTCTCCAGTATACTCCAAAAGTAAAACATGGATAACTTAATAGAAGTTAACGTTAACCCTATATATGCTTATCATTTTCTAGGTTGTTTCTCTGCCTTCTTTCTGAAATTGAAAAAAAATGCAGGATCTCACATTATTTAGGGCTCATTTCTCCTCAAGGAGTGATTCAAGAAATGATTGGAATAATGGTTCTTTATTTTCCATAATAATAAAATAAGGGTGCTTGTGTTACAAAATTTTAAGTTCTATGGTTGAGGGCCTAACTTACTTCAACATGTAGTCAGATTATATGTTGAGTTGAAAGATGCTCAACTACTTACACTCCAATTCAAAGTATAGCACAGTGTAAACATTTTGCATCAAACTTCATAAAGCTTACACATCTTTTCACCCTATTGGTATGCTAATATAACATAATTTAAATAAGGTTTTCCTCAAGCGCAATTGTTGACTATCAACACCTTAACAAACTCTTGTATAATATAACAGAAAAATACAGTCACTTGTTCTAAATCAACATGATGCAATATGGAAGCAAAAAAAAGCCGTATATAATACATGTCATGTGCAAAAGTTTGAACTCAACTTCAAAATAATATAGTATAACTAACACAAGTTAGAGTAACAAAACTATATGATAGTTCCTTACAAAAAGAGTTGTAACTTAAAGTATAATATTATTTTGGAGGAATGTTAGTTTAATACACAATGATTATAGAGTAACTGCTTGTATCCTAAGTACCCCAAAATAGAGGTATAGTTTAGCTTAGCTTGGATAACTCTATGCGATAACCAAATAAGTCACTTCCTTTGCAGCAAAACTACTTGGTAATCAACTAATAAAAAAACAATAATACAGCAATTAAACCACATTTATTTTAATGAAAAAAAAACGAAAAAAAAAACTGATTACCTTTAATTTCAAATCTCTGATGCCAACAATTCCTGTTGATCTCCATCGAGAGATTCGAGCAGCGCTGGAGTCTCCATTTTTGCTATTGCAACATCCCATTTTATTCAAGTATGGAATCTAAAAGAATAATCCAAGAATGAGATTAATATAATTGCAAAGAAATTTGAAAATCATTTCAGTTTGGTAACTGAAAATCCAGATCTCAGACCGATTACTGTAACTGTATTCCGAGTCCTATCTGAATCTGTTGTATTTTAGATTCATTATTGGCGTAACCAGAAATATGATTTGGCAGGGTCATAAATTGGAGGAAAGAGAAATTAGACTGCAGGGGCGCCAGTACTTGATTTTTTCCCTTCCTTTTTTGCTAATCATTCAAATATATACAACGAAACGTATAATATGAAGGTAGACATTATCTGATGGTTGATCTAATAATAATACATTACAAAAATGAATCATTTATGGGTGCTCTAAACTTGCCCATGTCGAATTGTTTTAAAATGTTTTCATAAATCTAGACAAAGAAAGATATACTTATTTCATTTCGTTGCCCACGCTGAGTTCTTTTAAAATATATCTGGAAAAAATTTAAAAATATCAAAATTTCAGATTGATTCAAAATTTCAAATTCGTTCAAAAATGCAAATTGATTCAATCATATAAAGGCATTTTATACATTAATTTGCAAACATCGAATAAAATGTCAGATAGGAAACATTTAATTACCCTAAAACGAAATCTTTACCATTTAAGCATTGAATTTTAACATGTAAACAATCATTCAATTCAGGCATTTACTTCTAACATTTTTATTCGAGTGCAATTTTGTTTAAATCGATGTTAAAATAACACTGGTGCTGATTGCTATGAGAGGTACACATCCTATTAATGAAACAAATATTTTTACCTCATTTGCCCATAATTAAAATATCAAAATCCTAAAAACTTTCATTTACTCTCTCATTCTTCTTCCTTTTTGAAAAAAAAAATAATGGTGAGAAAACAAATTCATCTTTATCTTTACAATCATAACCAAACTTTGTTGAGAATGTGACGGAAAGGTAATTTCTCAACCTAATTTATGGTGCGTTTTTTAAATTGTGATAAAAATTAGGATTTAAAATTACCGTATTGAATGCTTTCATGAGTATGAATCAACCTTATATCTTTATCATTTGCAATTCCATCTGGAAGTGAGTAGGAATTCTCCATTATTTGATAATGATTTTGGATTAGAGGCTGATGATAATTAAAGAAAAACTAGGATAAAAGAAATGGCAATCAGGTCAGTTTAATCATAATTTTATGAGGAGGCTAGTTTAATTAGTACCCCTTCCAGTAAAAATTACTTTTAAAAAGAAAATGACCCCTCATATCCAAAATTGAAGTGTCAATAACAATACATTTATTTGGTACAAGCATTCGGTTGAGAAATTAAATGGTGGCATTTAGGGATGGTACCCCTACCCCTAGCATTCTATCATTAAATTTTAAGCATCCAGGCATTAAATTGCATTCAAGCATATTCAGAAAATGTTCACAGCACCATATTTAAACACCAAATTATTTTCCAAACTTATTCCGACAAAGGTATTGTTATTGATACTCCAGTTTTGAATATGAAAAGACAATTTTTCAAAAAGAATTTCTTTTACTAGGAGGGGTACTGGCCAAACTAGCCTCCTCCTAAAATTACAATCAAATTAACCTAATTCCCTTTCTTTTATTTACCTTAAAATTTCCCTTGATCATCATTAACCTTTAATCCAAAATCATTAATCAAATAACGGTGAACTCAATTCATTTTAGACGAAATGTTTATAGTTTTGATGTTTTCACTCAGGGCAAAAGAGGTAAAAATATATAGTTGTACCCTGGTAACATTTTAATTTTGCATGGAGTGCTCGAGTGTCCATAAGAATACCCTCAGACAATTATCGTCTATATTCAGAAACCCTTTCGCAGCAAACATATTCGGACATCGCTTCTAGCAAGCATCATTTCAACAGTATTAGATTCAAAACCAGCAAAAAGAGATTCGAACTCCAACGAATTCATTCAAAATCGGAAAACGTATTCGAAATCGAATTCGTCAATGAAGAAATGGAGAGAGAGCACTAACCTCCGAAGAGACGGACGGAGGAAAGCACGATGCACTGACAGCGTCCCGCTAAGATCCTACGTGTTAGTTTACTTGGCCATACCAAGTAACCAAAAGTAAATTTCTATAATTTAGGCTTAGTCTTGAAAACTAGTGACAAATAGCCTGAAACTATTTACTAATATAGGCATTGTTGAGCATGTCAATGCCACTCTAACCAAATTATACCGAAACTAGACATGTCAACGGGTTGGGTTGGATCAAAATGAGTTGGGTCAAGTTTGATCCAATCCATTTATGTGTCATTCTTTTTTACTTATTTATTACCCAACTCATTTAATAAACGGATTACCTATTTAACCCATTTAAAATTTTAAATTTGATTTGACCAATAAAAACCAAATAGATATAAAATAATTCTAATTCTAATTTTTACGTTTTGAATGTAGATAAATATCAAATTTTAAAATTTTAATTCTAATTTCCATCAAAATTCAAATATGGGGATGTAATCTGTTATTTGCTAAGTGCAACCGTTAGTCATCATGGAGAACTACAGTATGTGTTTACAAAATAAAATATCTGAGTATTCCATATTGTCCGTAATTTAGGTGAGAGTTCATCGGTTGAAGTCTCGCCTGATTCCGAGTTAGTATGAATAAATTATTGCAGTCTAAACAAAAAAATAGTGGTTTATGCCTAGACGGAGTTTAAATATGGGGATGTAGTAGCCTGTTATTTTCTAAGTACAATTATTAGTCACTATGGAGAACTACAGTGTACGCTCACAAGATGAAGTATCTGAGTGTTTCATATTGTCCGTAATTTAGGTGAGAGTCCATCGGTTGAGGTCTCGCTTGATTTCAAGTTAGTATGAAGAAGTTATTGCAGTCTAAACAAAAAAAATATCTGTTTTTGTCTAGGCAGAGTTCAAATATGAAGATGCAATCTGTTATTTTCTGAAGTACAACTGTTAGTAACATGGAGAATTACATTGTGCGTTCACAAGATGAAGTATCCGAGTGTTCCATATTGTCTGCAATTTAGGTGGGAGTTCATCGGTCGAAGTCTCGCCTGATTCCAAGTTAGTACGAAGAAGCTACTGCAGTCCGAACAAAAAAATAACGGCTTCTGCCTAGGCAGAGTTTAAATATGAGATGTAGCCTATTATTTCTAAGTAAAACTGTAAGTCACCATGGAGAACTACAATGTGTGTTCACAAGATGAAGTACAACTGTTATTTTCTAATATGTGAATGTAATATGTTATTTTCTAAGTACAACTGTTAGTCACCATGGAGAACTACAACGTGTGTTCAAAATTCTTTTTTTCAAAATTTAAGCTTTCAATAAATGGGTAAATGGGTTACCCATTTATAATCCTTTTAAAAACGGGTCAACCCAAATCATAACAAATTTAATAAAATTCATAAATGGGTTGACCCAACCTATTTAGAAGTAGGGTAAATGGGTTGGGTTAATGGGTTGAGTCATTTTTTGACAGGTTGTGAAACATTTCAATATGATGTCAGCATTAGTTTTCCAAAGTTTATATATACGACATTTAAAAAGACGTGGGTATATAATTTTAAAAAAAAGTTTATACGGATGATATTTCAAGAGTGCCAGTATTATTTTAGACGCACTTTCAAAAGTCGTATGTGTTGTTTATCTGTTTTGTATGGATGGCTTTTCAAATAACGCATGTATTATGGACTCTGTAAAAAATATATACTAACGACATATATGAAATGTCGCTAGTACATTTTTGACAATGTGGCGCTGACATGGTCAAAAATGACATATATTTACAAGTAGTTTTAGAAATCGCATATTTGCTTGATGGTTTTAAAAATAGACTTTAATTTACAAAATTCTCTATCCAAAACTACTATGACCAGATCCTTGCCACCTTAGTCATCCACTACAACCCATATAACAACCCGATGTTGAGAAACAATTAAATAAAATTCATGGTAGAGGTTTAAATAATTAAATGGATTTTAATTAATAACATATGAACAAGGGGCTTTCGACCAATAGTCCCTATTTTCAAAGCTCATTCACAAAACATTCTTGGCCCAATACAATTAAAATTTTGGTCCCTGTTTTATAAAATAGACACAATCTTCCTCAATCATCCTTGCCAACATGAAAAACCCTACCATTCACCTAAAGTTTAGAACGAAATAAAATATAATACAAATCAACATCAATATGAAAAGGCGACAATGAAGAAAAGCAAAATCGATATCGACAAGGATAAACAAGGTATAACGTTAATCTCTACTTTATTGCAGTCGATTTGTTTAATGTTTAATAAATTTATTCAGGGTTTATTCATTTTCTTAATAATTTACTGTTATGATTTAATCGGCTAAGTTTAAACTGTTTCGGTGTTTGTGTGTGCTTGATTTATGTCTTTGCTATTATGATTTAATCGACTAAGGTTAAACTCTTTCAATATTTTGGTTTATTTGATTGCTATTTTGATATAATGGACTAAGTTAAAACTGTTTTGGTGTTTGGGTTTATTTGATTTAATCGGCTAAGTTTAATCCAAATGATTTGACTAGAATTACAACATAACTGGTTGAGTGGATTCGCTTTAAAATGCTTGTACTAGAGACCTCCCTAACGGTTTGCTGTAGTAAAGTAGTTTGGTCGTGGGGTTCTTTACTTTTTAAAGGGAATACCACTTTTGAAGTTTGAAACTCATTAAGTACTAGAATTTTTTAGCCTTCTGGTAACAAGCTAAAACTGTTGACAACAGTGAGAACATTAGATATTTAATTTTTATTTTGGTTTAGTGGATAGTGAGCTTGTTGTTCTACATAGAAATTGAATGGCTTGTGTTGTTAAAAAATATTTTCAGTAAATAGTTTGTGATGTTACATTTTCACTGAATTGTTTGTGGTGTTACATTTTCACTGAATTGATTATGTTGTTATATTTTCAGTGTTGTTTTTGTGCACTTCTATATTTTTGTTACTATTTTTGTTTCTGTTCGTTGTTTTTCTCAAAATAACATAAACTCCCCTACTGCATCTATTGCTCAACCAAACTGCCACCGCCTCTTCCAAACTTCCACCACCTACATCGCAACCACACACTTCAGTTTCGTAACAACCCAAACCGTTGTACTACAACTGAAACACCATCACTTGAAACATCATCACCACCACCTCACCCGAACGAACCAAAACCCGAACTACAAAACTGCCTTCAACCATCTCTGGCACCACCATTGTCAATCACCATCCTACAAAACTGCAATCACCGATACAACATCATACAAACCGCAAATACCACTAAACTTAATCAACAACACATCCTCAGCTCAACTAAACCACAACACCAACCCACAACCTCACCTTCTTACTGCACTTACCTCCTCTGTCTGTACATCAGAAACATCTGCCAACAAAACTCCTTCACTTTGCAACTTCCCGCCATCACCTATAACTTGCCTAATCAACTACCTTGTCATTCAAAACTGCTCTCAAATACCATTTCAACCTACTAAAGAAACTACCTACCTCACCGAACAACTTGAACTTCAAAGCAAGTTCAACTGCAACCACTTTTCCTCTAACACTCTGTCTCAACAGCAACAACAACAGCAACAGTGCACCACTTTTGTCCACAATACACTTCAGCTCCAACATTCATCACCACCCATCCCCTTTAACCAAACACCTACTGCCTCCAACTCCTCTTATGTTCATCATCATATATTACTACCTGCTACAAACCACAAACTTCAATCTCGAAACCACAAACTTCCACAACCGAAACCACAAACTTCTTTCATGCAACCATTTCAGCAACTCCTCCACCTAGAAAATCGCACCATAACCCACCAACAACCATCATATAATCTCTAACCGCCACTCCAATCTCCATTCACAGCAAGATCCTCCGCCACACACAACCATCACTCCTTTACCAGTAATTTTACAAGTTTGCAAAGTAATTTTTGGAAAGTGCATGTCTAATTGCACTTTCAACATGTTGTATATTTTAATTTATAGTTGACATTTGGAAGTAAATTTTTAATGTATATTTTTTTAAGTTTGAAGAAAATTAAATTATATAAGATAACTTTACTTCAAATTTTACAAATTTGCAAACTAATTTTTGGAAAGTGCATGTCTGATTGCACTTTTAATATATTGTATATTTTAATGTATGTTTAACATTTGGAAGTAAATTTTTAATGTATATATATTTTCTTAAGTTTGAAAAACTTTAAATTATATATTAGGATAATTTTACAAATTTGCAAATTAATTTTTGGAAAGTGCATGTCTGGCAACACTTTTAATATATTGTATATTTTAATGTACATTAAACATCTAGAAGTAAATTTGTAATGTATATGTATTTTCTTAAGTTTGAAAAAAATTAAATTATACATTAAGATAATTTTACTTTAAATTTTACAAATTAGCAAATTTATTTTTGGAAAGTGCATGTGTGACGACCTGGAATTTTCGTATATTTGAAATTGGGATATTTAATTTATTTTAAAGATTCAGAGACTAATTACTAACTTTAATTTCAAATATCAGGATTTTATTCGATAATTTGTTGTGAAATTTAATTTTCGGAATTGGGTAAATTTATTGAATCTGGAATTTTAAGCTGGTTAAAAATAATTTAAAGGTTCAGAAAATTTATATTGTTAATATTGAAGGTGATGAAACTTTTAAAATTAAATTTCAAAGCGTTTTGCTCTGTTTTGAAATTATATAGTTTAAATTGAATTTAAAAATAGCCTTCCGAGAGACAGTCTTGGAATTTGACGAAACCAGTTCCATTTAATCCGTAATATTATATTATTATCGGATTTCAAATTTCATAGTGATTGGAGTTGTTGTGTGACCGTACGATATATAACCGCATAGAAATCTATACTGAGACCAATTGAATTTAAATAAATTATATTCACTCTCTTTTAAAACCGACAATACGTACATCCCGCACCCAACTTGTTTCCTTCGTACCCTTTCTCTTCTCTAAGAAGCTATCGAACAAAAATATCTGAGACAAATTTTAATACTTCGAAGTATCACGTCTCCTTCCATTTCTCTAAGAACAAATTAACTTCAACAAAACAAAAATGGTCGAGCCTTGAAATCCAAATCTCCAGTATTCCACTTCCGTTCTTTTTGAAATCGCGACTTCCACTTCCTCTCTTCGTTCTCGAACTAAAAATAAATGGCGACAGTCTTCATTCCTTCCTTCTGCTTTAAATCGAGATCGTTACTGGTCGCGAGGCTCGAATTCGAGGGGATATAGCGTATCGATTTAAGAGAGCAGCCCTTGAAATTTTCACTTCGCCTGGGAACGCAGAGCACGCGATTTGGAAAAGGCCAGGCTGCAATGCGATGGGGGTTGAGACATCTCATCTTGGTGTTCACGAGGTCGGCATCGCGTGACTTTTGGAGGTCGGCGACTTCGATTTCGTCTGGAAGGAAGCGCGTGGATTCGCGAGGCATTTGTCGAGGTCGAACAAAGTGGTCGCGAGCTCGATTCGAGATGGGAAACGCGGCTGTTCCGAGGCAAAGTGTGTGGGTTCATTGTTTTGCTGATAGTAGCGAGGTATTATCCATTCTAATTTTGATTTAATAGTTATTTATTTCACTCCCAGATTTTAAAAATATAGAGATATATGTATATAGGAGAAATATACAAATGTTACAGGAAGATATATAAAATATGTTACAGTAAAGGGAAAATTTGTTTTCAATTATATATGTGTATATCTACCTGTAGAAAATCTATTTACAGTGAAGTTTAAGTAAAGATCTGTTTTGAAATGTTTTACAGTAAGAAATAGAAGCCTTTCTGTTTTAGAATTTGATATATGTATATAGGTGCTGAGGGGAACAATATATATATAGTAAGTCAGTGAGCTTAGAAGCATTTATATTTAATATAAACAGAAGAGAATTTTACTTTTAGGGAAGAGGAAATAAATTTTAAATCTATACAAGTGAATTTTTATAAGTGAAAGGATTTCAAGGAAAATTTATATTTAAAATTGGATAGTTAGCAAATTATAACTATGGAATAGAAATTAATTTTTCGATTTAAAGAAATTAATTGGTTTAAACCCAACTTATTTGTGTAGAATGATTTATTGGTCAATTCAAATTTTAAAATGGAAAATAATTAAGCGGTAATGAATTGTTTGGTAAGTCCAAATAATAATAAATTGTGAATTGTTTATTCAAGGTCGAAATCTGAAGTGAACAAGTCGAGATGGGATCGGATTTCATATTAAAAATCAAAGGTGAGTTAATCTCACTCAGCTGCATTTTATTTTAAATTTAAATGGTTAAATTTAAGTAATTGATTGAATGGTTGAATTGATTTGGATGTGCTATATCATATATGGTAGTATATAGCAATATATACATATTGGCATATGTATATATTGGAATTGTTGATATTCCCGCATTATATAGCGGATGAGACCTTATGCGCCGCATAATAGCGGATGATTTTATAAAACCCATATACCGCGATATTCCACCTCGAAGTGGAATTGGTATTGTGCTAACATCTGTGGATGCAGGGAAACAGGTTGGAGGGATCCGACTGGATTCCTCAAATATTTAATTTTGTTAAATATTCTGTGATATGATTGTTGATATCCTGTGATGATTTATATTGGATAATCTGGTTGGATTGAATTTCCCAGTATAATGAGTTATCAAAAGCAATTGAATTGGATTTTTGAAAAGAAATAAAAGAATAAAATTAAGTTAAGTAATTCTAGTGAATTCGAATAAATTAAATATGGAAAAGAGGAATTTTGAATAAACCGAGAAATATTGAATTTAAAAACTTATGTGATATTATTTAAAGGAATAAATAATTTATTTTAATTCAATGTTTAAATGTAATTAAAAAGAAAGAAGGAATTTGGGAAATCTGAAACTTGTGTTTCGGTTTAAAGATTTTAAATCATAATGAGTAATAAAATCTGGAAGTTAATGAATTTGGAGATAAATGGATTAAGTAAGGAAATTTATTTCAAGTAAAATAAATTGGGAAATCAATTATAAATTGATTTAAATACTTTGGAATTTGAAACTTTAAAGAGAAATGAGATTTTGGAGATATAAACTGGGTTTATAAAGTGAAATGGAATATCAGAGGATATTTGAAATATAAATTCAAGGTGGTAATTTATAAAAGAATATTGATTGGTTTAAAAATAAATGTTGATTTATTTTTAAAAGATGGGAGTGAGAAGGGTATTTCTCTGGATAGCCAAGTACGTTTTTCAAAGCAATTTTAAATATAAGTTAAAGGTTCTAATTTGTTTAAAAATGCATGTTCTAGGAAATTGATTATTTCTAAAGGTTAATTTCCAAAGTAAGTATTTTCAAAAATCTATTATTGTAGTAATTATATAAAAGTGATTTGGTATTATGTTTTAAAGAGGAAATGTAGTTTATATTTATAAAGTGGTTTATTTTAAAGTATATATTTTTAATAAAGTATTAAAGTAGTTTGATTTCAATGTTATAAAGTATATTTAAATAAAGTGTTTTAAATTATTTTAAAATTAAAAGTATTTTGTACTTGGTGATTCAGTGGAAATAATTATTTGGGAAAGGTATTCCGTAAGCGGAAACTGATTTGAAATTGTTTTCAAATGAGCTTTGAAAATTTGGAAATATATCTTGGAAAGATATTTGGGCAAATAAATAATGTGGGAAATTATTTATTGTGTGATGGTTGCTTGTGGATGTTAATTGATAGTTAAATAACCGACTATCAATATTGGCCAAATGCGCTGATCGTTTCGAAGAGACCGGGATCGAGTTTCCGTATACCGGGATTCTAGGTCTGGAGACTCGAATACCACTTCGATCCGGTTTGTACGTTTCGTGGAAACGATTTCGGAGTTGAAGATGGAGCAGTGAAGTGCAAGGGCTAGTCGCTACTAATCCTGAGGATATTTCCAAAATGGATGTAGTAGGAATAGTGCCTTCGGTTCCGTTCGGACCCGGGACGGACTTGTATGGACGGATGCTTTCGTGACATCGTCAGGTGGACGATGGGCATTCTAAGGGATATGTGCTATAAAGGTATCGTTTAGCCTCGAACCTCATCAACCGGGAATGACTGAAAATCAGGGGATATGCAGCAAGGCTTCGTGGGTAGCCTCCACTTGAGAGTAAGGTCATCCCTGTCTAGATGTCCCTTTTATTTCGGCTTAGTGTTGCGGTTGCTGATCCCAACCGTGGGGTGATTTTATTTGGAATTATCCAGTAAGGGATGATTCCGGTCTTGTGTTGCAGGGGAGCGGGCGTACTCCTCGGTACTATGATCTAGGCCACGTACTGTGACAGGTGGTACCCCAGTGCCTAGTCATTCGTTGGAAATCCATTCTCCCTACGTGCCTTGTACGGTATTTGTTTGTATACCTAGGTTGCTGGAATTTAATCATGTAACAATTTCAGCTATTTTAATAAGTATTTGTGAATAGACACTATTATAATATCAGAGGATTTTTATAAAAAGTGTTTTAGCTATCGTAAGGTAAAAACCCGACATGTTTATTTGTGGCGTGGTCTTACAAGATGCTTTTATTTTCAAAAGGATTTTTGAAACTTTAATAATCAATTGAGTGTGATTTTCTCACGCTGGTATTCCAGACTGACTCGGGTATTGTTTTATATGATGCTCGGGTCAGACCGAGTATTATAGGTTACAGGATATGATGCTGTGGATCTCAGGAGATGAGCTGGATGGCGAGACGTATCTCCCGTACTTGTTTATATATATATATATATTCCGCTGTGTTGATTGTTGTACTCTGTTGTATTGAGGACATGATATGGTTATGGTCCAGTTGTATGTTATGTGTTCTCTGGTGTATACTCTGATGCTATATTATATAAAACTGATATAGCTTTGATTTGTGTAAAGATCTGTTAATATATATTATATTTTATTCCGCTGCGATGGTTAGATTCTGATGTTGTTTTCTATTTTTCTTCTTCTACCTCTTCTTCTTAACTAAAATGGTTCGATTTTCCGGGTCTGGAAAGTCGGGTCGTTACAGTTGGTATCAGAGCTTAGGCTGGCGACAACCTTGGCTCTGGTGGGAATTTTGAGAGTATTAATAGATATGAGCGCGTATTTGTTAGTGAATATAAAATGATTTTATATTGTGTTGGTTGATTTATTGAGTGGCATATGAACCTTCGTCGGCATAGTCTGTACAACTGTATCGAAGGGGTTTCTAAACACTTGAATAGAACAGTTCGACACAGTATTGTTTTAAATAGGGTGAATGAAATAATTTTGCCCAAATTATTTTGTATATAAAAGAAAATTTATTCGAAAATTTATTATAGTTATATGTTTGGATGCTTGGTTGTTAGAAAATGACAATAATGAGTTAGTCTCATTATTGAGTAGAAATTGAAAACTTATAACCTAAGTTGAAGAATAAATTTATATAACAAAATGGAATTTGAAATATAGACTATAAATGAAATTTATAAATTGAGATAACCTTTATATACAAATGTGAATTACAAATGTGATTTATAATCAAACGAGATAAATTCATAAACAAATGAAATTTGTAAATGTAAATTGTAAATGTGACTTATAACTTGAAATAAAATGTGATAGAATTTCAGAGTAATGTTTGGATATAAAATTGAATGGATTTTGAATTTGAAGTTTTGGGAAAGGTTTAAATTCCTTTGGATTTAAAAATGTTTGAAATGTTTTACAGTGATAAAAGCATAAAATTCTCTTTCGGTCGCTGGAAAATAATTTCGGTGATGACTGCAGCATCATCGATGTCTATTTTTGAGTTTCCAAAGAGAAATTGCTACCAAACTCTTTTAAATTGGAATGATTGTGAACTGGGTTGGTTTTGAAAATTCAAAGGAAAAATTGTTTGGGAAAAAGCAGATTATTTTGGAAATTGGGATTTGATGTGATATACCAAGATGTGTATGAGTTATTTATGGATTCAAAATGGTTTTGAAATAAAACCGGGCAATTGGAGTCTGGGAATTCTATTTAAAATATAAATGTGGAAATTTAAATGAATCAACAATATAAAGTATAGAATGAAGTTGATTGAAATAAGAAGGGAATGAAAGTTTAATTCTGGGATTATAATTAGGAGATGAAATAACTCAATGAGTAATATAAGTTGGTAGATAAAAGGGTTAGAGAACTTGAAGGTGAATGAATTGTAAAACTTGTACAAAATTGTATCCTAGAATTAAAATTTAATTCAAGTATATGAAGGTGAATAAAATATATTTGAATTTAACTTAAAATAAGTTAAATAAAATTGAGAATTGGAATTGAATTAAATGTAAATAAGTTGAAGTCGAATTGAATTGGATATAAAGGTAGTGTAAAATGCTTATAATTGTGTAAAGAAATTCATATTCTTAAGTTCTTAAGTGTAATAATTTAGAATTTGATTATAAAGATGAAAATGGACTTAAATGAATAGTCCCAGATCTTAAGTAAGTAAGTTAAAACTTATGAATAGAAATGAAATTGTAAGTCATAAATGGGAATCCATTACTTTGAACCATTAAGAGTTATAATTTGAAATTGTAATTACCAAATGGAAACGACTAAGATGAGCAATCTTAATTTTTAAATAAATCCAAACTTGAGTTATAAAATAAATTGAACTTAAGATAATTAAGTGAAGTGATATTTGGAATTAAAAAGCAAGTATTTAATTTTAACCAGCGGAGGAACTAATTAGATAATAAATTAGTTAATGAAATTGAATTGTGAGTTGATGGAATTGGATTAAAATAGTGATGGTTTGGATTGCGAATGAAATCCAAATAAGTGAAAATAAATTGGAAATGGCCTGGTTATTAATAAAATAATTCCATATGAATTGAGTATGGAAAATAAAATTCATAATGATTGAGTGAATAAACCAATTATATTAAATAAATAAATGGATGAAATTTGATTAAATAAGAATCAAATGAAAGATGGAAATAAAACTTTAAAGGGTTGGTTAAATGGAAAATAAACTTAAGTTATTGACTTAAGTAAATGTTGAATGGAAACTGAACTCAACAGAGGAGTGGTTTAAATAAGTTGAGAAATAGTTATTGAATGAATTAACTTGGATTGTTTTCGAGCTAAATAAAATTCAATTTTTGGAAGTTGGAGATGAATTGAATTTAAGGAAAAATTTTGGAAATGAAGTAGTAAATTGAAGTAAATTGAAATTCATATGAAATTGGAATTCGATTTGAATATATACACTTCAGTAGTGAAGTAGTAAATAAATATAAGAAAAATTTATATTGAACTTAAGAATTGAAGAATGAAATTCTTAAGAAAATTTGTATTGGGAATATACTTAGTAATTTTGGGAAAAAAAAATATACTAAGTGAATAGTTGAATGAAGACTAAAACTGAAGTTGTGAAATGGGATAGTTGTGAATAAGGGGATAACAATCAAAAGGAATGTGAATAAAAGAGAATTGATATAATTGGTAATCAATTGGAATTTATACTTAAGATGTACGTATATTATTTTATTCGCATAGCTATTTGGTCCAGATGTCGAACACAGAATTTCGAGATAGTTTTATCGATCCGAATCAGGATTTTTCACTCGATTTTCGACGACGAACCTGGATATGGATTGTTGATTGATTCTAGAAATTCTCTATCATAGTTATGACTATGCAAGGAGAATGACGGTTTCTGATCAAGAAACCAGATCTGAGTCCGCACTAGGAAGTCGGGTGGGCAATACTAGTTCGGAAGTGAAATTGTGTGATCGATTGAGCGATCGAATGTGATATTGCGTACGGATGATATATGTGCATCGTACGGGCTTAAGTAAAACAAATATTGGAAATTTGTAAAGGAAAGTATAAAATGACTTTGGAATTGTGATTGAATATTATTGCTTAGTAGGATATACAGGTGTATAAAAGCAATGGATAAATTGGGATTTTGATTTTCGAAGATAAAATTTAATGGCCCGACCAAAAGGTATGTATTTGAATTTCTGTATGAAATTTGATTGGGTTTTGGATCCAGCCACTTGGCTTTTTGTTTTCTTTGTGAGATTGGGAGGCCGTAGAGCCATTTTGTAGTAGTACCGAGCTAGCCGCGCAAAGGAGACGCTGGCCAAATTTTTCGAAAATTTAGAGAGTTAGAAAAATTTTGAGAAATTTTTGATAATTCAAAATTTGAATTCAAATTTAAATTTGAATGGATAAGTAAGTGGTATGGGTTGAACTTATGAATAAGTTTGGAAAGTTAAAAGATGATTAGTGTATCATTAATAAAAGATTGTTTGGGTATTGTTAAAACTGTTTGAATTTGGGAGATAGCTAACAGGAAATGAGACATTCTTCCTAACTAGTAATTTCGAGGATGAAATTCTTTTAAGGGGGGAGGAATGTGACGACCCGGAATTTTCGTATATTTGAAATTGGGATATTTAATTTATTTTAAAGATTCGGAGACTAATTACTAACTTTAATTTCAAATATCAGGATTTTATTCGATAATTTGTTGTGAAATTTAATTTTCGGAATTGGGTAAATTTATTGAATCTGGAATTTTAAGCTGGTTAAAAATAATTTAAAGGTTCAAAAAATTTATATTGTTAATATTGAAGGTGATGAAACTTTTAAAATTAAATTTCAAAGCGTTTTGCTCTGTTTTGAAATTATATAGTTTAAATTGAATTTAAAAATAGCCTTCCGAGAGACAGTCTCGGAATTTGACGAAACCAGTTCCATTTAATCCGTAATATTATATTATTATCGGATTTCAAATTTCATAGTGATTGGAGTTGTTGTGTGACCGTACGATATATAACCGCATAGAAATCTATACTGAGACCAATTGAATTTAAATAAATTATATTCACTCTCTTTTAAAACCGACAATACGTACATCCCGCACCCAACTTGTTTCCTTCGTACCCTTTCTCTTCTCTAAGAAGCTATCGAACAAAAATATCTGAGACAAATTTTAATACTTCGAAGTATCACGTCTCCTTCCATTTCTCTAAGAACAAATTAACTTCAACAAAACAAAAATGGTCGAGCCTTGAAATCCAAATCTCCAGTATTCCACTTCCGTTCTTTTTGAAATCGCGACTTCCACTTCCTCTCTTCGTTCTCGAACTAAAAATAAATGGCGACAGTCTTCATTCCTTCCTTCTGCTTTAAATCGAGATCGTTACTGGTCGCGAGGCTCGAATTCGAGGGGATATAGCGTATCGATTTAAGAGAGCAGCCCTTGAAATTTTCACTTCGCTTGGGAACGCAGAGCACGCGATTTGGAAAAGGCCAGGCTGCAATGCGATGGGGGTTGAGACATCTCATCTTGGTGTTCACGAGGTCGGCATCGCGTGACTTTTGGAGGTCGGCGACTTCGATTTCGTCTGGAAGGAAGCGCGTGGATTCGCGAGGCATTTGTCGAGGTCGAACAAAGTGGTCGCGAGCTCGATTCGAGATGGGAAACGCGGCTGTTCCGAGGCAAAGTGTGTGGGTTCATTGTTTTGCTGATAGTAGCGAGGTATTATCCATTCTAATTTTGATTTAATAGTTATTTATTTCACTCCCAGATTTTAAAAATATAGAGATATATGTATATAGGAGAAATATACAAATGTTACAGGAAGATATATAAAATATGTTACAGTAAAGGGAAAATTTGTTTTCAATTATATATGTGTATATCTACCTGTAGAAAATCTATTTACAGTGAAGTTTAAGTAAAGATCTGTTTTGAAATGTTTTACAGTAAGAAATAGAAGCCTTTCTGTTTTAGAATTTGATATATGTATATAGGTGCTGAGGGGAACAATATATATATAGTAAGTCAGTGAGCTTAGAAGCATTTATATTTAATATAAACAGAAGAGAATTTTACTTTTAGGGAAGAGGAAATAAATTTTAAATCTATACAAGTGAATTTTTATAAGTGAAAGGATTTCAAGGAAAATTTATATTTAAAATTGGATAGTTAGCAAATTATAACTATGGAATAGAAATTAATTTTTCGATTTAAAGAAATTAATTGGTTTAAACCCAACTTATTTGTGTAGAATGATTTATTGGTCAATTCAAATTTTAAAATGGAAAATAATTAAGCGGTAATGAATTGTTTGGTAAGTCCAAATAATAATAAATTGTGAATTGTTTATTCAAGGTCGAAATCTGAAGTGAACAAGTCGAGATGGGATCGGATTTCATATTAAAAATCAAAGGTGAGTTAATCTCACTCAGCTGCATTTTATTTTAAATTTAAATGGTTAAATTTAAGTAATTGATTGAATGGTTGAATTGATTTGGATGTGCTATATCATATATGGTAGTATATAGCAATATATACATATTGGCATATGTATATATTGGAATTGTTGATATTCCCGCATTATATAGCGGATGAGACCTTATGCGCCGCATAATAGCGGATGATTTTATAAAACCCATATACCGCGATATTCCACCTCGAAGTGGAATTGGTATTGTGCTAACATCTGTGGATGCAGGGAAACAGGTTGGAGGGATCCGACTGGATTCCTCAAATATTTAATTTTGTTAAATATTCTGTGATATGATTGTTGATATCCTGTGATGATTTATATTGGATAATCTGGTTGGATTGAATTTCCCAGTATAATGAGTTATCAAAAGCAACTGAATTGGATTTTTGAAAAGAAATAAAAGAATAAAATTAAGTTAAGTAATTCTAGTGAATTCGAATAAATTAAATATGGAAAAGAGGAATTTTGAATAAACCGAGAAATATTTAATTTAAAAACTTATGTGATATTATTTAAAGGAATAAATAATTTATTTTAATTCAATGTTTAAATGTAATTAAAAAGAAAGAAGGAATTTGGGAAATCTGAAACTTGTGTTTCGGTTTAAAGATTTTAAATCATAATGAGTAATAAAATCTGGAAGTTAATGAATTTGGAGATAAATGGATTAAGTAAGGAAATTTATTTCAAGTAAAATAAATTGGGAAATCAATTATAAATTGATTTAAATACTTTGGAATTTGAAACTTTAAAGAGAAATGAGATTTTGGAGATATAAACTGGGTTTATAAAGTGAAATGGAATATCAGAGGATATTTGAAATATAAATTCAAGGTGGGAATTTATAAAAGAATATGGATTGGTTTAAAAATAAATGTTGATTTATTTTTAAAAGATGGGAGTGAGAAGGGTATTTCTATGGATAGCCAAGTACGTTTTTCAAAGCAATTTTAAATATAAGTTAAAGGTTCTAATTTGTTTAAAAATGCATGTTCTAGGAAATTGATTATTTCTAAAGGTTAATTTCCAAAGTAAGTATTTTCAAAAATCTATTATTGTAGTAATTATATAAAAGTGATTTGGTATTATGTTTTAAAGAGGAAATGTAGTTTATATTTATAAAGTGGTTTATTTTAAAGTATATATTTTTAATAAAGTATTAAAGTAGTTTGATTTCAATGTTATAAAGTATATTTAAATAAAGTGTTTTAAATTATTTTAAAATTAAAAGTATTTTGTACTTGGTGATTCAGTGGAAATAATTATTTGGGAAAGGTATTCCGTAAGCGGAAACTGATTTGAAATTGTTTTCAAATGAGCTTTGAAAATTTGGAAATATATCTTGGAAAGATATTTGGGCAAATAAATAATGTGGGAAATTATTTATTGTGTGATGGTTGCTTGTGGATGTTAATTGATAGTTAAATAACCGACTATCAATATTGGCCAAATGCGCTGATCGTTTCGAAGAGACCGGGATCGAGTTTCCGTATACCGGGATTCTAGGTCTGGAGACTCGAATACCACTTCGATCCGGTTTGTACGTTTCGTGGAAACGATTTCGGAGTTGAAGATGGAGCAGTGAAGTGCAAGGGCTAGTCGCTACTAATCCTGAGGATATTTCCAAAATGGATGTAGTAGGAATAGTGCCTTCGGTTCCGTTCGGACCCGGGACGGACTTGTATGGACGGATGCTTTCGTGACATCGTCAGGTGGACGATGGGCATTCTAAGGGATATGTGCTATAAAGGTATCGTTTAGCCTCGAACCTCATCAACCGGGAATGACTGAAAATCAGGGGATATGCAGCAAGGCTTCGTGGGTAGCCCCCACTTGAGAGTAAGGTCATCCCTGTCTAGATGTCCCTTTTATTTCGGCTTAGTGTTGCGGTTGCTGATCCCAACCGTGGGGTGATTTTATTTGGAATTATCCAGTAAGGGATGATTTCGGTCTTGTGTTGCAGGGGAGCGGGCGTACTCCTCGGTACTGTGATCTAGGCCACGTACTGTGACAGGTGGTACCCCAGTGCCTAGTCATTCGTTGGAAATCCATTCTCCCTACGTGCCTTGTACGGTATTTGTTTGTATACCTAGGTTGCTGGAATTTAATCATGTAACAATTTCAGCTATTTTAATAAGTATTTGTGAATAGACACTATTATAATATCAGAGGATTTTTATAAAAAGTGTTTTAGCTATCGTAAGGTAAAAACCCGACATGTTTATTTGTGGCGTGGTCTTACAAGATGCTTTTATTTTCAAAAGGATTTTTGAAACTTTAATAATCAATTGAGTGTGATTTTCTCACGCTGGTATTCCAGACTGACTCGGGTATTGTTTTATATGATGCTCGGGTCAGACCGAGTATTATAGGTTACAGGATATGATGCTGTGGATCTCAGGAGATGAGCTGGATGGCGAGACGTATCTCCCGTACTTGTTTATATATATATATATATTCCGCTGTGTTGATTGTTGTACTCTGTTGTATTGAGGACATGATATGGTTATGGTCCAGTTGTATGTTATGTGTTCTCTGGTGTATACTCTGATGCTATATTATATAAAACTGATATAGTTTTGATTTGTGTAAAGATCTGTTAATATATATTATATTTTATTCCGCTGCGATGGTTAGATTCTGATGTTGTTTTCTATTTTTCTTCTTCTACCTCTTCTTCTTAACTAAAATGGTTCGATTTTCCGGGTCTGGAAAGTCGGGTCGTTACAGCATGTCTGATTACACTTTTAATATATTGTATATTTAGTGTACATTATACATTTGGAAGTAAATTTTCAATCTATTTATATTTTCTTAAGTTCAAAAAAAATTAAATTATATATTAAGATAATTTTACAGATTTGCAAATTAGTTTTGGAAAGTGCATGAATGTTTGCACTTTTAATATGTTGTATATTTTAATGCACATTAAACATTTGGAAGTAAAATTTTAATGTATATATATTTTCTTAAGTTTGAAGAAAAATAAATTATATATTAAGATACTTTTACTTTAAATTTTACAAATTTGCAAATTAAATTTTTGTTAAGTACATGTTTGATTGCATTTTTAATACATTGTATAGTTTAATGTACATTTATCATTTGGAAGTTAATTTTTAATTTATATATATATATTTTTTTGTTGTTTGAGGAAAATTAATTTATACTAAGAAAGTCATAGCTTATATTTTACAAAACTACTACTTATTCCCAAAAAGCACACACATCCTTGCAATTTTTATATATTGTCCAAATCTTGCTGCAATTGTATGTGAAATTATGTTAATAATTTTTTTCCACTATGCAATACTAATAACATCTTGTCGTTTTCTTTTTATTCTATTGATTTTATGCCTTAGAATTATGATTAAATTAGTTATGCATATAAGTTTCTTTACTGTATAGCACTGAGAAACATAATTTTGATCATGACCATATGTCCATACCAAAATTTTATATTATTATTATGCTCAACCAATATGAAAGTTAAATTAATTAAACACTCAATACAAAGAGAATTCCAATTGATAAATAGCATTGTTAACAATTTTTAGTGTCGATTAAGATAGTAAACATTTTGTGGCAAAAAGATAAAATATACATAATAACCAACATCTGCCTACACATTACTCGATATGAGACATTCTTTTTTGCACACTATCAAGAACAAGTATTGTATGCGTCAACATATTTGCCAACATACAATATCAACAAAGACATGTACTGTCAAAAACATGTACTATACAGGCAAAAGTAAATAGGAAGACCTTCTAAATCTAAAAGTTAAATCCAATCTAACTTGACTTGTGTACAAGTAATTTGCTAATATAGTAAAACACTGTTGCTTTAGCATTGGATAAGAAATGTCCACTATTAGGAATGGATTTGAAATAATCTTCATCAATTGTATTTTTAATGTAGAAATATGGCCAAGTACATATAACATATCGTCATCACCAATAAAATCATGTATGTAGATAGGTAATTAAAAACAATAAGAAGATCTAAGTTCAACAAAATAATCATATAGATCTATGAATTGATAGTTGTTTAAATTAATGTTCTTCATGTTTGTGCTTCCACGTTGTATTTATTTCTTCAATTAGGATCTAATGTTGATAAATTTCGATTTCAACCTAATGTTTTCTATTGTGTGATACTTCATTTTTTTACTCAGCAGAAAACTTTCCAGCTAACATTAATTTCTTACAGGATGAAGAAAAATTAGTAGCGATAGACTCATCAAATAATTCTTGTGATGGGTCTAACTCAGTTGATGAGAAAAATGAACTACAAATTATAGAACAAAATTCCATTTTACAATGAAATAATTCTGAAATCGATTCAGATGTATAAACAAAAGAAATTAAAAGTTATAGAAATAATCTAGGAAGTTTTATGAAATTTATAAATGGAGTAACAAAATATTTGAAACCAGAACATTTGAAGATAATGAGTGATACTCCATTTTGGAATTTTATAAAATTGTTTATTGAAAAGGAGCTAACAAAAATAGATATTAAAAAATTCAAAAAGTTTAGATGCAGTCATACAAACATATAGGCATGATTTAGAAAAAAATCGAAATAACTGAACAATTATTGGATTTTGATGAGATGCAAATGAAAGAAATATTTGATATTCCCATAGAAGGAATAGCAATAACATCTTTACCTCAAATGGAGAAAAAGTATCTACTATCAATTTGCCAAAAATTTATTAAGAAAATTTGTAAGAGAATGAAAAGATAAACAAAGAGGTGGTAGAACGATATATATACACAACGCTTAAACAAAATAACCAAGAAGCTGTTGAAGATGTGTCGGATTTATTATAATGCATCTCCTTTGCACATTTTTCTTCTCAGGTATTACAATTACTACGAGATTTAGAATATTTGTTGTGCATTTTATTATCTCAAATGAGGGAATATATATAACCTAGAAGGAAGAGAGAAAATCTATGCAATCTACTTATTCTAGGAATAAAATAAAATTCAAATTCCCTATTTCTAGAAAGAAATGATATTGAGTATCCATACCAAACTAATTCCTATTTACAGCTGTGGTCAGTCTCCTAATTTAGGAAATAAATTCACACTCCCCCTCAAGCTAGGTTGTGGATATCAAACATCCCAAGCTTGCACATTAATTCTTCAAAACTTGTTCTTGGGAGAGCTTTGGTGAGGATGTCTACTGTTTGAAATCTTGATGGAGTATAAGTGGTTTGGACAATGGAATTCTCAATTTTCTCAGTGACGAAATGTCTGTCTATCTCAATATGCTTAGTCTTATTGTGATGAATATGATTTTTTTGCTATACTAATGGCAGCCTGATTATCACAAAACATTTGTCTAGACTTTTCTGTAAAACTCCCAGTTCTCCAAGTAACTTTTTTAGCCAAATCCCTTCACAGATGAGAGCCAGAGCTCTAAATTTTGCTTCAGCTAAGCTTCTAGAAACAACTGACTGTTTCTTACTCCTCTATGTTACTAGATTACCTCAAACATAAGAACGGTACCCTGAAGTACTCCTTCTGTTTGTTACATTTCCTGCCCAGTCTACATCGGTGTAGACTCTGATTTCTTTATTATCATTCTTTCTGAAAAGAAGACCTTTTCCTGGAGTCATCTTGAGATATCTAAGGATTCTTGTAACAGCTTCCATATGTTCCTCGATCAGATTATTCATGTATTGACTCACCACGCTAACAGGAAAACTAATATCAGGTCTAGTGTGAGATAAATAAATAAGGCGTCCAACTAACCGTTGATATCTTCCCCTGTCCAAAGGTTTCTTATCTCTTCCTGAGCCAATTTTCTTGTTCGAATCCATTAGAGCTGAGGCCGGTTTACAACCAAGCATTTTTGTTTCCTTGAGTAAGTCTAGAACATACTTGCGTTGAGAAACAAAAATGCCATGTCTTGATCGTGCAATTACCATGCTAAGAAAATACCTGAGATACCCGAGATCTTTAATCTCAAATTCCTTTGATAAGAAACTTTTCAACCTTTCCACTTACTCCATGTAATTGCTTGTCAGTATTATATCATCAACATAAACAATTAGGATAGCTATCCTTTTATCCGATGAGAGTTTGACAAACAACGTGTGATCTGTCTGACATTGGGTATAGCCATTCTGAATGATTGATTTAGCGGATTTTCCAAACAATGCATGTGGAGATTGCTTAAGGCCATATAGAGATTTTTCGAGTCTGCATACTTTGTCCCGGTTAGATAAATTCTCGAGGCGGGTGGAATATCCATATAGACTTCTTCTTCCAGATCACCATTCAAGAAAGCATTCTTAACATCTAGTTGGTGCAAGGGTCGGTCTTGATTTGCAGCAAGAGAGAATAGAATATGGATGGTGTTGAGTTTAGTAACATGCGCAAAGGTCTCTTGATAATCTATCCCGTAAGACCAAGTGAAACCCTCAGTAACTAGGCGAGCTTTAAACCTTTTAATGCTACTATATGCTTTATGTTTGATAGTGAATACCCACTTACATCTCACGGGTCTCTTCCTAGTAGGTAATTTTGTAATTTCTCAAGTACCATTCTTCACCAAAGCTTGATCTCACCTTGTACAGCCTTTTTCCAACTAGGATCAGTCAGCATCTCTTGGATTGTATATGGAATCTGTACACTATCAAGAACAAAGATAAATGCTTGATAGGATGGAGAAAAGTTTTTATAGGACAAAAAGTTGCCAATGGGATGTTTAGTACAAGTACAAACTCCCTTTCTCAAAGCAATAGGCAGATCATCATTTATATGAGTAACATTATCATGATTATGATTACTCAAACCTAAACGTATTTCTAGAGGATGTGGATCTAGTTTCGATTCATGGTGGTCCTTTAGATGTGTTTGATCTTCTAATTCTTTCTTAAGATTTTTCCTTCTTTGGTAGACACGAATCTTTTTTGGTTTTGATTGAGAAACAGTAGTCATAGGTGGCCTAGATGAAATACCAAATTGATTCTTCCTTCTTTGTTAAACACGAAGCTCTTTGGGTTCTGGTTAAGAGTCAATAGTCATAGGTAGCCCAGATGATTTATCAAATTGATTTTCTATGATTTGAGAATGATTAAATGGACCTTGATTTTCCATTACTAGAGAAGTGGATGGGTTTTGAGAAGGATTAGATGGACCTTGATTTTCCATTACAGGAGAAGTGGATGGATTTTCATGACTAGATTGGAAGATTGAACAAAAGCTGGAGCATGAGTATGAGTACCTGGAGAAGTGAATGGATTTTCCATGATTGGATTGGAAGATTGAACAAAAGGTGGAGTATAAGTATGAGTACCTGGAATAATATCCCAAAGATGAGACCCACTTACATTCTTCCCCCGAATCTCAGACTTATAGTAAGCATGTTTTTCAGAAAGGTGACATAAATAGAGTTATAGGTTTTTCAAGTAGTAGAAGAATAACACTTATAACCATTTGATGAGATGAATAACCAATAAAGATACATTTGATAGATTTAGGGTCTAACTTACAACGATGTTGCGAACAGAGATGGACAAAAAGGTGCAGCCAAAGATCTTAGTATCAACAAAACTGTAACATCCCCTATCTTGAGGCCCAAAGCTAAGCGCTACTGCAGTCATCTATAGTATTAACTTCTGGCGACAAAATACGGTAATGCTAATGGTATCCATAATATCATAAGCACATGAATATGAAACAAAATCATAGATTTCGAAAAAAACTTTTCTGATTACATTTCGTAAAACATGTTTCATATCCAGATTACATAATCCCAACGTTTCCCAGGTTCAGATCAAATATAATTATTACATAAATACGACAAGAGCGACATATGAAGATGCTCCCTTGGTTGACCAGAGTGCTTGATAGTCATAACTGACTTAGTACAACACAGCGGAATAAAACAAACAAAACAACTTCTAAATAGCTATCCATCAACCACCTGCTCATCTTCAAAAGCTTTATCCGTCAACCTACTAAAACCTGTAAATCCTCAACCCTTAGCCTACTCAAATCAATTTTGAGCACCCGAGATTTTAAAGGGGAAAACATAAACTTCGAGTCAGACATAAAGTCTGGTGTGAATAATAACATCACATCTCGGTTTACTGATATTAAGTGAGACCACGCCGCTTAGAGGAACGGGTTTCCCTCACTAATATCCCTTTTAAAACATATACTTTTGCAAATCAACCCTGCAACCAAACTGGTTAATCAAACTAATTATATAAATAACAAATATCATGTATGCTCAAAAACAGGTAATAAATGGACCATCTATCCGAAACAATGTTGTTTTGTTTGGCTAACTACCAACCTTTGGCTGACTCGAGCCTACCAGACAAACTAAACATATTATCTAATAACTGTTAGGCTTACTTCTGGACGGTCTGTCCTTAACTTACTTCAATGGTCACATGAACCTAATGGTTTTTCAGGCTTACCAATAACCTATCCTTCTTCTCTTTACATATATATTCTTTTCCGTGTGTAACCATCATTTAAGTCTTACCTGTGACTAAGCCCTACACACTGGAATTTTGGACTAAATTAGCTTGGGGCAAATAGCTAATGTATAGGGCGCGACCCTATACCAGTCCCATCTGGTTTACAAATATCTGAGTCATTTTACTTAAGGTAACTACCCTTTAAAATTTCCTTGAAAACCTTTTCAAAATGATTTAACCCTTTAAATCATACTTATACAAGGAAAATATACTATTTGATTTGCTCAAATCATTTTGCCATGATATTTTCTTTACTTAAAATGTTGTTGATGAAAACATTTGAAACCTTTGGTTAAGCCTTTAAACAATCTCTTTTGAAACCATCGAAAGTACCCCTTTCGACACAAGTAAACTACTTTACTTTATAACCTTAGGCCCAAAAGCCAAAACATATCTTTCGAAACCATTCTTAATAAATCTTTCGAAAACATTGAAAAACCTTTCTTTTAAAACTTTTGAAACTATTGGGGAACCACCCCTTCAAAACCTTTATCTTAAACCTTTCAAAAGCACTAAATCCTTTTCTTAAAGTCAAACCTTTAGAAAGCATTTGGGTTCAAGTAAAACATGTGGAATAACCTTTCGAAGTCATTAGAAACTATTCCTTTCAAAACCTTTTGGGTTTAACTTTCAATAGAACAAAAGGGTCATAAAACAACTAATTCGAAAGCACTCTTCCGAAAGCCATTTCCTAAGTAAAGAAGTGATGGTGTCAAAACCAACCCTTCGAAAGCATTGGAGAAGTGGTTAAGTTTTAAAAACAAAGTAACCCTTTCGAAACCATTTGCTTCGAAAGGTGGAAAGCGGCAGTAAGGGGTTTCGACCCCATCAAAAGCATTTAATTAAAAAAAGGCACAACCTCTTTCGAAACCATTCCTTTAAAACAATTTGACCCAGTCGAATGTTAACCAAGTCGAAAGCATTCCTTTCGAAAGCAAAGCAGGAGCATTTTCATCTAAAAACAAAGTAAGGCTTCGACCCCTTCAGAACCCTTGTTTCGACCCAGTACCTTTCGTCTATGTCCAATTCACTACGTACCAAGTCTTTGATACCCTATGCTTTGGTTTTGATGGAGATGGAGGGGGAAGTAAGGTATCGAAGGCTTGGTGCCGAAAGTGGCGAAACATGTAAAAATCATGTATAAACTGATTTTTAACTTTTTAAAGCAATTCTTTTCAACTAGCCTGTCTTGTTTGTCAAAACATGATTGGAAGCTGATTTCTTTTCTAAAAGTAATGCTGAAATTTCTGAAGTAAACAAATTAAATTATTTACAAAATGCCTCTTCTCCTTTTATAAATACGAGTATATACGCACGCCCTTTGTGGGCTTGTCTAGTTACTTTGGTATTTGGACTTAACTATACACGAACATTTTTTTAGCATTTTTGTTTTCTTTCATTACAACCTATTTGATGGTTGCTATATATACTTCTGTAAGTCAAGATGTTAATTACATTTTCTTTTTGCCTTCATATTTCATTGTTGCAATTGATCCTCCAGTCACTTTCTTAGTTATATTGATTTCAAAGTGAACTAATATTCTAGCTTATTCCCTATCATTCGCCTTTTCCTTCAAGAATACGGAGAACTATACTTTAACAGTTAACATATCTGTGGAACACCTGTACTATAAGTATATTTTTCTCCCTAATCTCTTTTAAGCTAAATACAGGCTATCCTCCATTAATATTTATATTGAAACAAAGAAATACTTCAGAAAAGTGTTTAGAGATAGATAAAATGTTTGTGTACATAATTACAGGTGAAGGTGGAAACAGGAGATGCAACAGATGTGCTAGAAATGTTTACTTTTTATCTAATTAAAAATTTACGGACGGACGGATCTATGCTATAAGTGCAAAAGCTTTGATTGTTGTAACATTTTCATATCAAGCAAATTGAGAGTGAAATTCTGTTGATGAGTAGTTGGAAAGAAAATGGTCATGGAGAATGCAAAAATAATTTTTTTTGATGAATGCATGCCATTTTTGGAATTTTAAAAAGACAACGTGGAAAAGATGAAGATATGCTTCAACCTTTCTTTAGATCCTGGTTATTATATTAAAAGTATAAGCGTTGGACTGAGAATAGATTTGAAGTTGATGTTTATTGATCGGTACTGTAAATCAACATAAACTTTTGCTACTGAATTAGATAATATCAGGTAGGTAGACAGATTTACGATTATTACTTATTCCTCATTTTTGCTAAGTGTAGAAAGTAACGATTTTTTTCAATACATGCATCTAATATAATGACGTACAATAATTGTAGTAGTTACAAACCGTAGCAATATTAAACCATAATCTCTTTTAATGTCATGGGCTCCAGTAGCATCTCTAGGCCCGCTACGTGCTCCAATCCAAGAATCTACAGCCCTTTTTATCTTTTCTACCATCCCCTTCCCTCCGCTTCCTTCTTCCGATCTTGTTCCCGCCACCTCCTGCTTCTTTGTATGCACCGTATCCGAAAGTACCTCAGACAGTGCTCTATCTTCTTCTCCTGGACTCAGTTTCCCTACTACGTATTCCTTAATCGTCACTCCCTTATCCGTCTCCCCCACTTTCTCACCTTGCCCCATCTCCCCTTCCATGTTACCTTTCGATCCGACTCCTGATACTATATCGCATATAGTATGTGTTATTTTCTTGCTATACTCGGTAGATCCGACTATAGCGGAGATGGTTGCGTCTTTGACTACGGTTGCGGTCGAAAATAGTTTTTCTGTGTAGTTCGAGGTCAACTTCTGCTCTTGTCTAGATTCCTGAATTGTTTGATCCTCATGTGTCTTTTCTAAAGTATATTGGGTTACTCAGTTGATTTGGGTTTATCAGATATGGCCATGGCTTTGAATGAGGTTAGAATCGGTGATTCTCCTACATCATCTCTACCACCTGTACTCACATTTTCACTTGTTTAACACCAGAACTAACAAAGAGTAATTTTCCCTAAAGGGTATTTTTGGTAATCCAAAAAGACACGGTTGAAATTAGTTAATGAAATTCTTATTATTAGTAGTAAAGATATAAAACATTTAAGTCTCATACCTTAAATAATTTTATATACTGATTAAAACACTTAGAAAAAATATATAAAAATTTCTATAAATCATTTTTAATATGTTTTTCTAATATATATTAATTTCTGACCCAAAACATATATATTAACCATAATTAATTTTAAACCCAAATAACCATTTTCTTCACTAGAAAAATAATATTGAATTCGCATTAATTTAGAAAATTATGAAAATTGAAACCCATCTTTAAAATATCATTTTTGACCTTATTCTAAAATCGCAAGGTATTTGGATGTCATTTGATAGGGTTTTCACATTAAAAAATATCATAAAATTCATATGAATTAGCATAAATCATCAACAAGCATATATATCCAATTTAACCATCTAAAACATGGCAAAACCTTGCAAAATAGTTCGGATTTAATCTAAAACCGAAAACAATCAAAAACATGAGATGTAGTCATTATTCACCTTAACTTTGTGATTAAGGAGTTGAGATTTGAGAATGGTTTTAAATTGATTAAGCTTCCTTTCTTTGATTGTTTTATCTTCTTCTTGTTCTTCCTTAATGGTGACCGGCCTCTTATGTTTAATTATTTTTTTTGCAAATGAATGTGTAGAATGAATGGCCTAAGGGTTTAGGGTATAAGAATATACTTATTCCCGTTTTACCCCTTATCCATTTGCCTTACCTATTTTATTTTAATTCCCCTTTAGTTCATTTGTTATATGGCACGACTACCCTTCTATTAACGCAAATCTCAATACCCTCATTATCACATTATTTTATTTTATTTAACTAATTAAATATCATAAATAATGTTACTAAAAATTAGGGTCGTTACAGACTCCCCTCCTTAAAGAATTTCGTCCTCGAAATTACAATAAGGCACTTATCAAAATCTATCATAAAGATAAAACATACCATGAAACAAGTCGGGATAATCATCTGGAATCTTGCCCTTAGTTTTCCAAGTACAGTCCCTCTAGTCGATACTCCACTGGACTTTAACTAATAAGACTGTCTTGTTCCTTAGCCTCTTCTCATCTCTCGTGACTATACGAACTGGCTTTCTGACTATAGTCAAATTCGGTTCCACTACTAAGTCGTCTAACACAGTCTGTGCTATGATAGTCTCTGAATCCCGAACACACTTCCTTAGATGAGAAACATGAAAAACATTATGGACTCCTACCAAATTGTTCGGTAACTATACCCTGTATGCGAGTTTCCCGATCCTCTCTACGATGGGAAATGGTCCAACGAACCTCGGCACCTACTTTCCTGATTTCCCGAATCGAACTACAGTTTTCATTGGTGACACTTTGACGAAAGCATGGTCTCCGACTAAGAACTCTAAGTCTTTTCGTCTCTTATTGGCATAACCCTTCTGCCTAGACTGAGCTCCTTTCATTCTAGCTCGAATCAACTCAATCTTCTCTGCAGCTTCTCTAACCAAATCCGACCAAGAACTAACATATCCCCGGTCTCTAACCAACAAACTGGAGATTTGCATGACCTTCCATACAAAGCTTCAAACGGTGCCATCCTTATATTAGCATGATAACTATTATTAAACAAAAACTCAACTAAGTGTAGACGGTCTTCCCATAATCCTCCAAAATCTAGCATACAAGCTCGTAACAAGTCTTCTAAGACTTTGTTAACTCTTTCTGTTTGCCCATCAGTCTGTGGATGTAAGCGGTACTCATCTTGAGCTTGGTACCTAAAGTATCCTGTAGACTCTTCCAAAACTCACTAATGAATAATGAATCTCTATCACTTACTATACTACTAGGAATTCCATGAAGTCTAACTATATTCTTCATAAATAACTTAGCCAAAACAGGTGCCATCTTGGTTGACTTAACTGGAATGAAATGGACACTCTTGGTCAACCTATCCACTGTGACCCATATACTTCCATTTCCTCTGTTTGACCTTGGCAACCCGTCTATAAAATCCACCGAGATATAATCCCATTTCCACACTGGAATATCTAAAGGCTGAAGTAAACCACTTGGTTTCTGATGTTCGGCTTTTACCTGTTGACAGTTCAAACACTGCTTCACCCATAAGCCTACATCCCTCTTCATACCTTCATAGAAGAAACTCCTTTTCATATCCTGATACATCTTAGTTCCTCCTGGATGAATGGTGAACTTCGAATGATGGCATTCCTCAAGAACTTCCTTCCTAATGCTTCCTACATTCGGAACACATAACCTTTCTTTCTTCCTTAACCAAACATTCGGGTCAAGACTAAAATCTTTCAAGTCATCGCTCTCTGTTCCATCCCTTAACTTCCTGATCCGCTCAGCTAATACTAGATCCTCTCCTTGCTTAGAAGCAACCCTTTCAATTATCACTGGTCGAACTTCTAAACATGACAACATAACAGTTTCCTTACTAGATCTAGCTTCAGATCTCCACTGTACTCTGCATGTCGTCAATGCTTACAATTTTTTCCACTTAGCTACCTTCGCCAACACTACATTCTGATGTCTTCTGCTAAATGCATCCGCAACCCTATTGCCTTTTTTCGGTGTGTACTCAATACCAAAATCATAAGCGGCTATAAACTCCAACCACTTCTGCTGTCTCATATTCAACTCCTTTTGAGAGAATAAATACTTCAATGACTTATGATCCGTGTATAGCTGAATCTTTCTCCCAAAAGATAATGTCTCCACACCTTCAACGTAAAAGTCACCGCAGCTAATTCCAAATCGTGAGTTGGGTACCTAACCTCATGCGGTCTAAGCTATCGAGATGCATAGGCAATCACTTTACCTCTCTGGATTAACACAGCTCCTAACCCTGTTCCACATGCATTTGTATATACCACTAAATCTCGATTCCCTTCTGGAACAACTAACACAGGTGCATTAGTCAATAAGTATTTCAGCTTTTGGAATGCCTCCTCACACTTATCGGTCCAAACGAACTTCACATCTTTTCGCATTAGCTTGGTCATCGGTGCTGCTATTCACGAGAAATCCTTTATAAACCTCCGATGGTACTCAGCTAATCCAAGAAAACTCTTTATACCAGTCACTGTCTCGGGTCTCTTCCAATTATTCACTGCCTCGATCTTAGTCGGATCTATAGACTACCCTTTCTCTGAGACATGACCAAGAAACTTCACTTCCTTCTTTCAGAAATGACACTTTGAAAACTTCGCCTTCAATTGATGCTGCCTCAATGTCTGAAGGACCACTCTAAGAAGAACTTCATGCTCCCTTTCATCCTTAGAGTATATCAAACTATCATCTATAAATACCAAAACGAATCTATCCAAGTGCTCTTGGAAAACTCGTGTAACGACCCGTAAATTTCAAATGTTTTAATAACGTAATTAGTTGAAATTTTGTGAAATTTTAAACGATAAAATTTTGAAATATAAATTTGATATTTGGAATACGTCTAGTTAAACATAGCAACTGGTAAATTTTCGTCCGAAAATATGAAAGTTTATTTCGTACGTAAATTCACTTCAATTTAACCAGTTAAAAAGCGATGAAAATAAAATGTTTTCGGAACCTAAATATTTTTACATAGAAAAATTCTAAACCATCTTCTGAACAAGATGTCAGTTTGTCGTTTTTTCAAATTCGGACATCTTTGGCTCCGTCGATCTTATTTTTCAGCGTTTTTCTTGCATTTTCCGCTATTAGAAAATTCGAAATTTTATAATTCAATCATACCACTGATATCTGTATACCATTTTAATCGTCTCATCGTGCTGACCTATACGCTATATTCAATTGTCAATTTCAAGATTCGGGAGACGGCGAAATCTACGGAAACGATTCCGTATCGGTTCCGCGGTTTGGCTTTTGGCTTCCCGCGACTATTCAATTTTTCCACCATATAACCCAACAGCCATTTACATTTCATATTCCCAGAAAAATTTATTGTCGTGAGCATTCATTATACAACTGTTTAACTTTATTCCTTTCTTTCTTTCAATTCTCACGTTCAGTTCTTTGCCTGACTTCACTCCTCCTCTCCTCTTTCTTCTTCTGCAAATATAAATGAGGCTGGCCATCCACCTGAATTCTTCACCATCCCCGTCGACTTGGCCACTTTGCTCCTTCAATTAGCAGTCGATCTCCATCCAACTTGCAATCGTACCTCCGAGCCACCCTTTCCATTTGCGTGTGCTCTTCCGCCTATTCCTCTGTTCCCACAGCCACGCAAGCAGCATGCGAAGCCAACACCTCTGCCTCACCCACCAGACAAGCCCGCGCCCATAGCCACCAACACGGAACCACCATCAGCTGGCCCCACTTCCGCTTGCCATTTGTTCTCGGCCTAACTGTGCTTCCCTCCTCCACGTCTTCCTCTCCACTGCCCTCACATCTCGCGCACCACACGAACGACGGCCACCATACTGACCTCCACCTTGAAGCTGCAACTCCGGTCCCCCTCGCCACAGCCACCTCCGACCCAGTTTCATCGAACCCGAGCACCAGATCTACTCCCCTCCTACCGATGACCCTCTTCCATCCATGCAATCCAAGCTTCCAACGACAATCATGCCTTGTTCTTCTTCTATTGATTAAGAATGGTATGCGTATATAATATGTTAGCTTTGAGATATGCATGTATTACACAGCATTTCAGTTGCTTTCGGCAAGCATATTTGTGATCTGATGCTTATATATGTAATAGATTTTTTTTATTTTATCAAACCTGTTTTATTTATAAGTATGAAAGTATTAAAAAAAAATTGCGGCCTAAGTAAATTTATATTTAGTGTTTACAGTAAGTTTTTCCAACCTATTTTACCTGTGTGTGTTCATGTTATATTAGTGACTTATATACATATAGGTTTTACATTGTATATTTGACTTAGTAAGGATATGAGATTTACATATTTTACTGTAAACCTATATAGTTGTATATATATTCGTACTTTACAGTCCATGTATGATAATCTGGTGTTTACAATATATATAGAGTTTGAATAGTTATATGAAACTTAGTTGTATGGGTATGTATTTTACAGATTTAAAGAATGTATTTCCAATATAAAATAATTCTGCATGTTGCTTTGTGTTTGGTTAGTTATAATTATATATATTGTATATATATTTAGTTGTATAATAATCAGGTATGTAACTTTTGTTTTGAAAGGGGTTAAATATATTTGTTTAGCAACAAAAATTGTATATTGTAAATGAAATATATGTATTTATAATGTAAATGTTTGTTCACATATATCCATATGGGTATTATGCGAAACTGGTTACGTTTAAGGTATATATAGTTACATCATTTATGATAAGTTTATTTATGTATGTGGTCTCTTTTATTTATATATATTTTACAGTTTATATCTCCAAGTGTGTTGATTTGTTATACATATAGAATTTTGGTTTTATCCTATATATATTTCATTTCAAATATATATGTATATAATTTTGTATAGAGTTTGGAATAAAATATGTATGTGTAGATTTTACTTTGAACAGAAGTTTTAAAGTATATATATATATATGTAAAGTGTAAAGTTTGTTCAGGATCTGTTGAGTTTCAATATATTTTTAACAGTCTTTACATTGTAGGCCGTTGTTTATATTTTAAAATATTGGAAGTTGTTGTATATATTATATATTATTATATTTTGATTAGGTAATAGGTTGTATGCGTTTATATTTTACATTACAGTAGAGTTCCTGCCACCTGTCTAAAATGAATCCATTTTTATGCATGCGCGAAGGCTTGATAACGTGTAACTTTGTGTATCTATGTTACTTTTGCTTCTGTACACTACTTAAAATATAAAGTGATTTATACGTATAACTATAAACATGTTGATGAAAAAAAAAGTACGGTCAAAAATTTAGTATATTATTTTAGTATATTTATATTGGTTTTACAATAATTATTAATCATAAAAATATATATACGAAGATTTTAAGTTGTATATGTTTTAAAATTTAAGGCGGATTCTTGAATACATATATCATTGTTGCTTCTATCGTGTTGATTTTGATTTGTACCCATCAATTTCTATGATCAGCTTTGTCCGTCCAATCCGTGCCGATTTTGCTTTGCTTCGATTCGCCATCCGTATCAGTGTGCGTATCCGTGTCACCTTCTGTATTCTCTAGCTTTGAAGGTGAGCAATCACTCACGATTAATATTCTTTTATTTATTAAATTTGATTTCAATTGAAACGGCAATTGAAATAGGTTGCTGTTAGTTAATTACACTGTTATATATGCTATTACCTGTATCAGTTCACCTGTGACATCTGACACCATTATCTGTTAATTATTTATGCGATGATAATACAGTTTGGCTGATAATTGATTGATTGTTGATGTTTATATTGGACGTTAAATTGTTAATGTTAAAATGATAAATAGTATGCAATTGAAATTGATATAGGATTGTTAAATGTTAAATTTGATTAAATGACATTTGTATAATATGACCCATTTAACTGTCAAAATTTATTGACACGTAGGATTTGTTTAATTACACTTTGAACCACTGAATGTACGTTGTTAAATTGATGATGTATGAAATTGTAAATAGATAACAAGTGAAAACCGTAATGTAATAATCTTTAATCTACATGAAATGATAGTGTAGATCCTAGAAATAATTATATTAATTCGTACAAATAACAATGCGAATTAATACGGTTATTTCGGGATTATTTGAATTGATTATTGGATTGTTATTGATTGTTGTTATTGCTTGTTTATTTACTTTGACACCATCCCAGTTATCACACTGCAAGTTCCCTTTGCTATGTTTTGATTTTGATTTGAATTGGAATCGGGTTGAAATGATAAATACCCAAATTAAACTTTGACCTAGGATAGAGAATTAAATAAAACCCGATTGGTCAATAATTTGATTTAAAAATAAAACGAAGATTTTATTTGAATAAATAATATGGTTTTGAAATGAAGTTGAAACTTGAATCTTTAATGAAAGGAAAATGTTAATATTTAACAATCTGAAACAAAATATTAAAAATGAAATTGATGAAAGAACGATATTTAATTTGAGAAATGATTGAATTAAGTTGAAATGATTAAATAATTAAGTTTGAAATTATAATTAAGTTTGAAAGTATTAAACTTTGAAATTATTTAATAATTAAGTTTTGAATTATTTAATAATTAAATAAGAGTGAATTATTTAATGATTAAATTGAATTGAATTCTTTAATAAGTGAAATTG
Source organism: Allium fistulosum (assembly GCA_030737815.1). Lineage (NCBI taxonomy): Eukaryota > Viridiplantae > Streptophyta > Magnoliopsida > Asparagales > Amaryllidaceae > Allium > Allium fistulosum. The sequence goes on from CM060902.1 coordinate 1,220,791,218, forward strand.
AACTTTTGAATAAGTGAATTTTACTTCGTAAATAATTGGAATTGAGTTTCTTTATTAATTAAGTTTGGAAATTTATTTAAGTAAGTAAATAAGTGAATTTTGAATTTCTTTTACAAGAAATAAAATGTGATTTATTGAAATTAATGTAAGACTTGAAATTAAAGAATTTGATTTGACGAACTTAGTTTAATTCAAAATTGTAAGTTTTGATTTAATGAAGTTGAACTTAAGAATTGATTTAATGAATTGGAAATTTAATAGAAATTGTTTTGAATGATAAAGTAACTTAATGAATATTGAATGAAATCGATAAATGAGTTTAAATTGATTTGAATGTTAAATAAAATTTATTTAAATGATTTCGAAATGAATCTTATATACGAACTTGAATCAATATTTGAATTGTTTTAAATAAAATTTGAAATTGAATTATAGGATTTTGAAATGGTAATTTGGAAGTTTTGAAACGTAAATTATGGAAATTGATTTAGAAAGACAAATGAAATGTTGGTTTACGAATTGAAATTGGAATTGAAATTGATTTGGATTTTGAAATATATAAACGACCAATCGGTGTAATAATTACGAAAGTTATTAAAGAGACCGGAATCGGTTATGGATATACTCTCTATCTAAACCGAAAACCACTTTAATAACTACACGCGGAGTGTGATCCAGAATGAAGTGGTTGGATTGACGGACGTTGATGATTGAAGAAAGAGAACGATAATGGATAGCCTTGACACTTGTGTCAAATTGGAAATGACTAAAACAGGAGCCGTGCCGGGCCAATGGAGGATTAGCTACCTCAAGTGAACACACTTCTTCGAACTACTCATTACTTGTTGTCGATTGGTGCACCCTTGATTTTGGGAGTGTTGTTTCACGGTGTTGCGGGCGCTGCGGCGTTGCGTTCTCACCAGTCCGGATCAGGCAAACGGTAGTATCACTACCTTGGGTATTGCCTCATGTGCCTTGTCATACTTGTATTCCCTATTCGCGACCACTACGAATTTGTTTTGTACCTTTAGTATATGGATTGCCCTCTGGTGACTTTCGGTTTTGGGGAAACTACGGTCTTGTATATGCTTTTGGGAATAAAAATGTGTTAAGGGTGGAATGGGCCATGACTTAACACTATTTTGATACCTTATATTACTGATAGACATTATCTATTTATCGTACACTATTACATAGTAGATAGTTTAACGGATCCTTAAAGGATGGTTATTCCAAACACCCTTTGAGTTACTTGTATTTCAATTGCTATTTCACTTGAGTTGGATTTATTAATATAAGAATGTTAATCCTGACTCGAGTGTCTTGTGTTTTTGCTTTACGCTCGGGTCAGACTGAGTGTACCAGTATTCGAGACTCACCTTTGGAGTTGGAGCTTTGCTTGAAGATCCAGCCATCTATTCTGCTCTCAGTATTCGATGATTCCAGTGATGTATTCTGATTTGCATCTGATGTATCGTATTACTCTTCTGTTGTAAACTCTGATGTATCTTATATATTCATATAGTAGCTTCATGAACTACTATCTCTTTTATTTCCGCTGCAATTATTACTCTGTGTCTATGATCTGTGATTATTTATTTACTGTATATGTTCAGTTTTGCCAAATTTAAATTAACAACGCGGTATTTTGAGCAATTCAAATCCGGCATGAGTGTCTACATATACACTTATAATAGATGCGAATGGTCCAAAATATCGGGTCGTTACAGTTGGTATCAGAGCTTTGGTAGCTCTAGGCAAAACTCAACATATAGGGTAAATGTATTTACAGAATCACTTTCATTCGAGTTTCAATCTCTTCCTTTGACTCAATTCCTTTGAATTTTGGAACGTTCACCGCGGTTCCAAAAATTCATTCGTGTCCCTCACTATTCGTCTTTTTTCAATTCTGGAGCACCCCATAACTCCATTCTGAATGTTATATATAATAGATCAGCGGTCTCGCCAATCTTCGAATGATTCGTAAAGGATTAAACTCCTTTATAATAGGCATTGATTTACCGGAGATTTATGTATCCTCGGTTTACGATGTTATCTATTATCTGCTATACCTAAATTCCATCTCTTGAGATCGAGTGTTGATTTACCTCGGAATTCAGCATCGATCTTATTATTGAAGTTACGGACGACCCGGTTAATTAAGGTGCCCGTGAATTAAATAAACTCATCCATCTCCCGATTGTGATAATTGAATTATCTTATCTTCTGTTTCAAACCGATTTTCGAATCAAAATTCTCTTTGATTTGAGCCCATCAAATTTGAAACCCTATCCTTATTTTGAAAATTCATTCCTGTATCATCGAGCAAAGAAATGTATTTGTAAACTAATATATATAAATGTTTTAATATATGCTGTGTTGTTGAGTTGTTGATGTTGATTTGGGTTTCCGATCGATTTGTTTGATCAACGCTATCGATAGGACTTCCAAAACACTTGAACAAAGAAAACTGACACAATATTATTTTCAAATTTGGAAATGGAATAAATTTGTATGAATATATTATAGATATATATAAGTAAAATTTTCTGAAATTTAATAAGTTAATTAAATTGGTTGTTGAAATGATAATAATTGATTATAACTTATTGTTCTATAAATGAATTTTAAACATGGGTTATAAACTGATTTGAAATTTAAATGAATTTAAAATTTAGAATTTGAGAATTTAATTTCCAGTGATTTCAAGCTTTGGTTTTTTTTAAATGTATATTATTGAAGGTATTTTCAAATAGAAACCGTTTTCAAACAATTTTAAAATGTTGAAATCAGTGCTCTTCTCTTTGTCGCTGGAAAATAATTTCGGTGATGGCGGCCACATCATCGACATTCATTTTCGAGTTTCGAAGTGGAGAAACCATTCTGTAGCTTTGCTATAGTTTTGTTTGGAAAAATATTTTAAATTAGAATTTCTTAAGTATGACTCGATTTATATATATATGGGTATATTATTTTAAATTTAATTTGATCTAATATATATAATATATACATAATTATTTCTAAGGAGTTTGAAATTAAACGAAAATTAAATTCTTAAAATCATGTTAAAGATGTTTTCAAATATAAATAAAGCTAAATTTTGGATAAATATTTAAACTTGAATAATTGAATTGGAAAATTTTATTTGTATATTGTTCAACTGCATTCTAATACAACTTACCTAAATCATTCAAAAGTTGAATATGTAATTGGATAATATATAAGATAAATTGAATTTATAAATAAAATTTGAGTGTTTATAATAAATGTTATACACTGAATTTTGATTATAAAGATGTTAATAGAGTTAGATAGGATAATAAGTAAACTCAGTTAATAATGAAATAAATTCGTTTTGAAAGAATTAATAAATTTGTTTTGAAAGAATTAATAAATTGAAATTTGATCAACATATGAAAATACCTTGAATTTAAAAGAAATTAATAGATGTAAATTAATTTAAATCGAAACTTTTATGTTTTAAATTAATTTATATGAGTTAAATATATGTGAGTAGATATATTAAGTAGAATAAATTTAATAGTAATTTGGAATAAAGAAGAATTTAAAATTGTTGAAGAAAATATGATTATAATAAAAGACTATTCAAATTTATGGTTTTAAAAATTGTAAATTGAAGAAATGGGATAATAAGATAATGAATTTAGAAATAGTTGAGATTGATTTTGGTGAAATCAAATGGATTAAATCAATTATTGAATATCAATTAATTTAAATTTGAATTTATATGGTTTAAATTAATTGTTATTTTGTATTTCAAATCTGTTTTTCTTTCTGGTTGTTTCTATTCTTCTACTTCGTTCCTTTTCGGGGACGAAAAGTTTTGAGTGGGGGAGAGTGTAATGACCCGTAAATTTCAACTGTTTTAATAACGTAATTAGTTGAAATTTTGTGAAATTTTAAACGATAAAATTTTGAAATATAAATTTGATATTTGAAATACGTCTAGTTAAACATAGCAACTGGTAAATTTTCGTCCGAAAATATGAAAGTTTATTTCGTACGTAAATTCACTTCAATTTAACCAGTTAAAAAGCGATGAAAATAAAATGTTTTCAGAACCTAAATATTTTTACATAGAAAAATTCTAAACCATCTTCTGAACAAGATGTCAGTTTGTCGTTTTTCCAAATTCGGACATCTTTGGCTCCGTCGATCTTATTTTTCAGCGTTTTTCTTGCATTTTCCGCTATTAGAAAATTCGAAATTTTATAATTCAATCATACCACTAATATCTGTATACCATTTTGATCGTCTCATCGTGCTGACCTATATGCTATATTCAATTGTCAATTTCAAGATTCGGGAGACGGCGAAATCTACGGAAACGATTCCGTATCGGTTCCGCGGTTTGGCTTTTGGCTTCCCGCGACTATTCAATTTTTCCACCATATAACCCAACAGCCATTTACATTTCATATTCCCAGAAAAATTTATTGTCGTGAGCATTCATTATACAACTGTTTAACTATATTCCTTTCTTTCAATTCTCACGTTCATTTCTTTGCCTGACTTCACTCCTCCTCTCCTCTTTCTTCTTCTGCAAATATAAATGAGGCTGGCCATCCACCTGAATTCTTCACCATCCCCGTCGACTTGGCCACTTTGCTCCTTCAATTAGCAGTCGATCTCCATCCAACTTGCAATCGTACCTCCGAGCCACCCTTTCCATTTGCGTGTGCTCTTCCGTCTATTCCTCTGTTCCCACAGCCACGCAAGCAGCATGCGAAGCCAACACCTCTGCCTCACCCACCAGACAAGCCCGCGCCCATAGCCACCAACACGGAACCACCATCAGCCGGCCCCACTTCCGCTTGCCATTTGTTCTCGGCCTAACTGTGCTTCCCTCCTCCACGTCTTCCTCTCCACTGCCCTCACATCTCGCGCACCACACGAACGACGGCCACCATACTGACCTCCACCTTGAAGCTGCAACTCCGGTCCCCCTTGCCACAGCCACCTCCGACCCAGTTTCACCGAACCCGAGCACCAGATCTACTCCCCTCCTACCGATGACCCTCTTCCATCCATGCAATCCAAGCTTCTAGTGACAATCATGCCTTGTTCTTCTTCTATTGATTGAGAATGGTATGCATATATAGTATGTTAGCTTTGAGATATGCATGTATTACACAACATTTCAGTTGCTTTCGGCAAGCATATTTGTGATCTGATGCTTATATATGTAATAGATTTTTTTTATTTTATCAAACCTGTTTTATTTATAAGTATGAAAGTATTAAAAAAAAAATTGCGGCCTAAGTAAATTTATATTTAGTGTTTACAGTAAGTTTTTCCAACCTATTTTACCTGTGTGTGTTCATGTTATATTAGTGACTTATATACATATAGGTTTTACATTGTATATTTGACTTAGTAAGGATATGCGATTTACATATTTTACTGTAAACCTATATAGTTGTATATATATTCGTACTTTACAGTCCATGTATGATAATCTGGTGTTTACAATATATATAGAGTTTGAATAGTTATATGAAACTTAGTTGTATGGGTATGTATTTTACAGATTTAAAGAATGTATTTCCAATATAAAATAATTCTGCATGTTGCTTTGTGTTTGGTTAGTTATAATTATATATATTGTATATATATTTAGTTGTATAATAATCAGGTATGTAACTTTTGTTTTGAAAGGGGTTAAATATATTTGTTTAGCAACAAAAATTGTATATTGTAAATGAAATATATGTATTTATAATGTAAATGTTTGTTCACATATATCCATATGGGTATTATGCGAAACTGGTTACTTTAAGGTATATATAGTTACATCATTTATGATAAGTTTATTTATGTATGTGGTCTCTTTTATTTATATATATTTTACAGTTTATATCTCCAAGTGTGTTGATTTGTTATACATATAGAAATTTGGTTTTATCCTATATATATTTCATTTCAAATATATATGTATATAATTTTGTATAGAGTTTGGAATAAAATATGTATGTGTAGATTTTACTTTGAACAGAAGTTTTAAAGTATATATATATATGTAAAGTGTAAAGTTTGTTCAGGATCTGTTGAGTTTCAATATATTTTTAACAGTCTTTACATTGTAGGCCGTTGTTTATATTTTAAAATATTGGAAGTTGTTGTATATATTATATATTATTATATTTTGATTAGGTAATAGGTTGTATGCATTTATATTTTACATTACAGTAGAGTTCCTGCCACCTGTCTAAAATGAATCCATTTTTATGCATGCGCGAAGGCTTGATAACGTGTAACTTTGTGTATCTATGTTACTTTTGCTTTTGTACACTACTTAAAATATAAAGTGATTTATACGTATAACTATAAACATGTTGATGAAAAAAAAAAGTACGGTCAAAAATTTAGTATATTTTTTTAGTATATTTATATTGGTTTTACAATAATTATTAATCATAAAAATATATATACGAAGATTTTAAGTTGTATATGTTTTAAAATTTAAGGCGGATTCTTGAATACATATATCATTGTTGCTTCTATCGTGTTGATTTTGATTTGTTCCCATCAATTTCTGTGATCAGCTTTGTCCGTCCAATCCGTGCCGATTTTGCTTTGCTTCGATTCGCCATCCGTATCAGTGTGCGTATCCGTGTCACCTTCTGTATTCTCTAGCTTTGAAGGTGAGCAATCACTCACGATTAATATTCTTTTATTTATTAAATTTGATTTCAATTGAAACGGCAATTGAAATAGGTTGCTGTTAGTTAATTACACTGTTATATATGCTATTACCTGTATCAGTTCACCTGTGACATCTGACACCATTATCTGTTAATTATTTATGCGATGATAATACAGTTTGGCTGATAATTGATTGATTGTTGATGTTTATATTGGACGTTAAATTGTTAATGTTAAAATGATAAATAGTATGCAATTGAAATTGATATAGGATTGTTAAATGTTAAATTTGATTAAATGACATTTGTATAATATGACCCATTTAACTGTCAAAATTTATTGACACGTAGGATTTGTTTAATTACACTTTGAACCACTGAATGTACGTTGTTAAATTGATGATGTATGAAATTGTAAATAGATAACAAGTGAAAACCGTAATGTAATAATCTTTAATCTACATGAAATGATAGTGTAGATTCTAGAAATAATTATATTAATTCGTACAAATAACAATGCGAATTAATACGGTTATTTCGGGATTATTTGAATTGATTATTGGATTGTTATTGATTGTTGTTATTGCTTGTTTATTTACTTTGACACCATCCCAGTTATCACACTGCAAGTTCCCTTTGCTATGTTTTGATTTTGATTTGAATTGGAATCGGGTTGAAATGATAAATACCCAAATTAAACTTTGACCTAGGATAGAGAATTAAATAAAACCCGATTGGTCAATAATTTGATTTAAAAATAAAACGAAGATTTTATTTGAATAAATAATATGGTTTTGAAATGAAGTTGAAACTTGAATCTTTAATGAAAGGAAAATGTTAATATTTAACAATCTGAAACAAAATATTAAAAATGAAATTGATGAAAGAACGATATTTAATTTGAGAAATGATTGAATTAAGTTGAAATGATTAAATAATTAAGTTTGAAATTATAATTAAGTTTGAAAGTATTAAACTTTGAAATTATTTAATAATTAAGTTTTGAATTATTTAATAATTAAATAAGAGTGAATTATTTAATGATTAAATTGAATTGAATTCTTTAATAAGTGAAATTGAACTTTTGAATAAGTGAATTTTACTTCGTAAATAATTGGAATTGAGTTTCTTTATTAATTAAGTTTGGAAATTTATTTAAGTAAGTAAATAAGTGAATTTTGAATTTCTTTTACAAGAAATAAAATGTGATTTATTGAAATTAATGTAAGACTTGAAATTAAAGAATTTGATTTGACGAACTTAGTTTAATTCAAAATTGTAAGTTTTGATTTAATGAAGTTGAACTTAAGAATTGATTTAATGAATTGGAAATTTAATAGAAATTGTTTTGAATGATAAAGTAACTTAACGAATATTGAATGAAATCGATAAATGAGTTTAAATTTATTTGAATGTTAAATAAAATTTATTTAAATGATTTCGAAATGAATCTTATATACGAACTTGAATCAATATTTGAATTGTTTTAAATAAAATTTGAAATTGAATTATAGGATTTTGAAATGGTAATTTGGAAGTTTTGAAACGTAAATTATGGAAATTGATTTAGAAAGACAAATGAAATGTTGGTTTACGAATTGAAATTGGAATTGAAATTGATTTGGATTTTGAAATATATAAATGACCAATCGGTGTAATAATTACGAAAGTTATTAAAGAGACCGGAATCGGTTATGGATATACTCTCTATCTAAACCGAAAACCACTTTAATAACTACACGCGGAGTGTGATCCAGAATGAAGTGGTTGGATTGACGGACGTTGATGATTGAAGAAAGAGAACGATAATGGATAGCCTTGACACTTGTGTCAAATTGGAAATGACTAAAACAGGAGCCGTGCCGGGCCAATGGAGGATTAGCTACCTCAAGTGAACACACTTCTTCGAACTACTCATTACTTGTTATCGATTGGTGCACCCTTGATTTTGGGAGTGTTGTTTCACGGTGTTGCGGGCGCTGCGGCGTTGCGTTCTCACCAGTCCGGATCAGGCAAACGGTAGTATCACTACCTTGGGTATTGCCTCATGTGCCTTGTCATACTTGTATTCCCTATTCGCGACCACTACGAATTTGTTTTGTACCTTTAGTATATGGATTGCCCTCTGGTGACTTTCGGTTTTGGGGAAACTACGGTCTTGTATATGCTTTTGGGAATAAAAATGTGTTAAGGGTGGAATGGGCCATGACTTAACACTATTTTGATACCTTATATTACTGATAGACATTATCTACTTATCGTACACTATTACATAGTAGATAGTTTAACGGATCCTTAAAGGATGGTTATTCCAAACACCCTTTGAGTTACTTGTATTTCAACTGCTATTTCACTTGAGTTGGATTTATTAATATAAGAATGTTAATCCTGACTCGAGTGTCTTGTGTTTTTGCTTTACGCTCGGGTTAGACTGAGTGTACCAGTATTCGAGACTCACCTTTGGAGTTGGAGCTTTGCTTGAAGATCCAGCCATCTATTCTGCTCTCAGTATTCGATGATTCCAGTGATGTATTCTGATTTGCATCTGATGTATCGTATTACTCTTCTGTTGTAAACTCTGATGTATCTTATATATTCATATAGTAGCTTCATGAACTACTATCTCTTTTATTTCCACTGCAATTATTACTCTGTGTCTGTGATCTGTGATTATTTATTTACTGTATATGTTCAGTTTTGCCAAATTTAAATTAACAACGCGGTATTTTGAGCAATTCAAATCCAGCATGAGTGTCTACTTATACACTTATAATGGATGCGAATGGTCCAAAATATCGGGTCGAACTTCTAAACATGACAACATAACAGTTTCCTTACTAGATCTAGCTTCAGATCTCCACTGTACTCTGCATGTCGTCAATGCTTACAATTTTTTCCACTCAGCTACCTTCGCCAACACTACTTTCTGATGTCTTCTGCTAAATGCATCCGCAACCCTGTTGCCTTTTTTCGGTGTGTACTCAATACCAAAATCATAAGCGGCTATAAACTCCAACCACTTCTGCTGTCTCATATTCAACTCCTTTTGAGAGAATAAATACTTCAACGACTTATGATCCGTGTATAGCTGAATCTTTCTCCCAAAAGATAATGTCTCCACACCTTCAACGCAAAAGTCACCGCAACTAATTCCAAATCGTGAGTTGGGTACCTAACCTCATGCGGTCTAAGCTATCGAGATGCATTGGCAATCACTTTACCTCTCTGGATTAACACAGCTCCTAACCCTGTTCCACATGCATTTGTATATACCACTAAATCTCGATTCCCTTCTGGAACAACTAACACAGGTGCATTAGTCAATAAGTATTTCAGCTTTTGGAATGCCTCCTCACACTTATCGGTCCAAACAAACTTCACATCTTTTCGCATTAGCTTGGTCATCGGTGCTGCTATTCACGAGAAATCCTTTATAAACCTCCGATGGTACTCAGCTAATCCAAGAAAACTCTTTATACCAGTCACTGTCTCGGGTCTCTTCCAATTATTCACTGCCTCGATCTTAGTCGGATCTATAGACTACCCTTTCTCTGAGACTACATGACCAAGAAACTTCACTTCCTTCTTTCAGATTTGAAACTTTGAAAACTTCGCCTTCAATTGATGCTGCCTCAATGTCTGAAGGACCACTCTAAGAAGAACTTCATGCTCCCTTTCATCCTTAGAGTATATCAAACTATCATCTATAAATACCAAAACGAATCTATCCAAGTGCTCTTGGAAAACTCGGTTCATCAAATACACAAAGAATGCTGGCACATTAGTTAGTCCGAACGACATCACTAACCATTCGTACGATCCATATCTAGTTCTAAATGTCGTCAAAGGAATACTATCATCTTCAACTCTAAGCTGATGGAAATTTGTTTCTAAATCCAACTCAGAAAATACCTTGGCTCTACTCAACTGATCGAACAAATCGTTAATTCTAGGCAACGGATATCGATTTTTTATCATCTTCTCATTCAACTTACGATAATCGATACATAACTTTAACGATCCGTCCGGCTTATTAGCAAACACTATGGCTGCTCCCCAAGGTGAACTACTTGGCCTAATAAAATTCTTGCCTTCCAAATCCACCAAATGCACCTTTAGCTCCCTCATCTTGGTAGGTGTCATTTTGACGGTCTACTTACTGGTTCTGCTCCAGGTACTAAATCTATCCAAAACTCAATGGCTCGTTTCGGTGGCAGTCCTACTACAGGTTCAAAAACATCTGCGAATTCTCTAACAACGAAAACGCGATTCAACTCGTCTTTTACCTCCACAACACCCAACAAAGCGTTAACCTCGAAACTAGTGTTTTCTACAGAGTATATAATCCGATCACTACTATCAGGGTGCCTAAGCGATATTTTTCTATCATGGCAAAATATCTTAGCATTGTACTTACTTAACCAATCCATACCCAAAATAATTGCGAACCCTACGAAATCAAACACATGCAAACTGCAAACAAATACATAACTTGACAATTCAAACTCTAGGTGGTCACACTTCCTCCCAAATGTCGCATACCCTCCTATCGGATTTGCAACCCTTAAGGAAGTAACTAGGTATAAGGGTTCTAGGTTAAGATTATCTACCAAACAATGAGATATAAAAGAATACGATGCACCGATATCAAATAGAACTCTAACTGATACACCATAAATCAAAAGCGTACCTCCCAACACAGCTTTTCCCCTCTCCTCTGTTGTTGGTCTCGAGGTAGTTGGTTCCAATGCAAACATTTTGTCTTTCCCATCCTTAGCTGGCTCCTTGCACTGGTTCTTATAATGCCCAATCTGATCACAGTTGAAACACTTTATTCCTTTCTTCTCAGTCGCTTTCTTTCCCTTGCCTGTCCGGCACTCATGGGCATAGTGTCCTTTCTTGTCACACTTGTAACAGACCACTGTTGCCTTTCCCTTCTTAGCAGCTTCACCCTTCTAAGCTCCTTTCTTGTAGAAAAACTTTCTCTTCTGACTCTGCCCTCCTTGAGCTTCTTTGGCATTATTCCTTTCAAGAAAAGCCTGCATCTCTTCATTCATCAAGGCCATCTCAACAATAACATCACTTGGATCCCTAATATGCGGTAACATGGCCTTAGCAAGCTTAGGCTTCAACCCCCTGATGAACTTCTCATTCCTTTTAATCACAGTATTAATCTTAACATAGCTATATCTCGCTAGCTCCTCAAACCTCGTTGCATACTCGAGCACAGTCATATCCCCCTGCTCCAACTCGGCAAACTTCCTAAGCAAAGTGGACTTAGCAATTTCTGACATAAACCTTTCCTCGAATCTCCTCCTGAACTCAGCCCAAGTCATATTCTCCTTATTGACTCCAACTATCACACTGTTCCACCAAAATAGTGTTGCCCCTTGAAGTTTTTTAGAAGCAAGTCTCCTTTTCTGCTCATCGTTGAGCCCTAAATCAGCGAAAATCCTCTCGTAATGAAGTAACCAGTTCTCCACTTCGATTGCGTCTTCAGTACCAATAAAAGGCTTCACTTAGAATTGCATAGTTATTCACCACCGGAGTTTCTTGGTTCCCTCCTCTAGCATTTCCTCCGACTACTTCAGCATCAATTCCCGCCTGCATCATGTTGACAAAGAACTAATACATTGCTCCTATGTCCACTTGCGGGACTCCAGCACCCACATTTCCAGCTTGTGCCTGACCTTGGTTCCTTCTCGTATTTGGTCTGCCATTTCCATTAGTTGTGGTGCTTCCCTCACCAAGGTTAACTCTTCCACCTCTGGCATCCATATCTGCATTCGAGTCTTCGTATGTTACAGAGGAATAACCTAATAGAGATGGAAGAATAGAGATATAGCGTATACTTATATATAGCAAATACAAGTACGTTACTATAGCATTATGCCATACCTCGATCTTTTCTCCAATTCCATAGGATTATGTTTTCAAAATCATTTTAAGTTTAAATTTTTTCATAAACCTATGCTTTGATATCAAGTTGTAACATCCCCTATCTTGAGGCCCAAAGCTAAGCGCTACAGATGTGGCAGTCAACTACAGTATTAACTTCCGACGACAAAATACGGTGATGCTAATGGTATCCATAATATCGAAAGCACATGAATATGAAACAAAATCACAGGTTACAAAAATCACTTTTTTGATTACATTTCGTAAAACATGTTTCATATCTAGATTACATAATCCCAACGTTTCCCAGGTTCAGATCAAATATAATTATTACATAAATACACCAAGAGAGACATATGAAGATGCCCTCTTGGTTGACCAGAGTACTAGATAGTCATAACTGACCTAATACAACACAACGGAATAAAACAAATAAAACAACTTCTAAATAGCTATCCATCAGCCTCATGCTCGTCTTTGAAAGTTTTATTCGTCAACCTAATAAAACCTGTAAATCCTTAACCCTCAGCCTACTCAGATCAATTTTGAGCACCCGAGAGTTTAGAGGGGAAAACATAAACTTCGAGTCAAACATAAAGCATGGTGTGAATAATAATATTACATCTCGGTCTACTGATATTAAGCGAGACCACGCCGCTTAGCGGAACGGGTTTCCCCTCACTAATATCCCTTTTAAAACATATCTTTTTGCAAATCAACCCTGCAACCAAACTGATTATATCAATAATAGCAAATATCATGTATGCTCAAAAACAGGTAATAAATGGACCATCTATCCAAAACAATGTAGTTTTGTTTAGCTAACTACCAACCATTGGCTGACTTGGGCCTACCAGTCAAACTAAACAAATTATCTAACAACTGTTAGACTTACTTCTGGATGGTCTGTCCTTAACCTACTTCTCCAAGGGTCACCTGAACCCAATGGTTTTTTTGGCTTACCAATAACCTATCCTTCTTCTCTTTACATATATATTCCTTTCTGTGTGTAACCATCATCTAAGTCCTACCTATGACTAAGCCCTACACACTTGAATTTTGGACAAAATTAGCTTGGGGCTAATAGCTAATGTATAGGGCGCAACCCTATACCAGTCCCATCTGGTATACAAATATCCGAGTCATTTTACTTAAGGTTAACTACCCTTTAAAATTTCCTTGAAAACCTTTTCAAAATGATTTAACCCTTTAAATCATACTTATACAAGGAAAATATACTATTTGCTTTACTCAAATCATTTTGCCATGATATATGCTTTACTTAAAATATTGTTGATGAAAACATTCGAAACCTTTCCTTAAGCCTTTAAATAATCTCTTTCAAAATCATTGAAAGTACCCTTTTCGACACAAGTAAACCACTTTACTTTATAACCTTAGGCCCAATGGCCAAAACATATCTTTCGAAACCATTCTTAATAAACCTTTCGAAAACGTTGAAAAACCCTTCTTTTAAAACCTTTCAAAACTATTGGGGAACCACCCCCTCAAAACCTTTATCTTAAACCTTTCAAAAGCACTATATCCTTTTCATAAAGTCAAACCTTTCGAAAGCATTTGGGTTTAAGTAAAACATGTGGAATAACCTTTCGAAACCATTAAAAATTATTCCTTTCAAAACCTTTTGGGTTTAACTTTCAATAGAATAAAAAGGTCATAAAACAACTAAGTCAAAAGCACTCTTCTGAAAGCTATTTTCTAAGTAAAGAAGTGATGGTGTCGAAACCAACCCTTCCAAAGCATTGGAGAAGTGGCTAAGTTTTAAAAACAAAGAACCCTTTCGAAACCATTTGCTTCGAAAAGTGGAAAGTGGCAGCAAGGGGTTTCGACCTCATCGAAAGCATTTAATTAAAACAAAAAGGCACAACCTCTTTTGAAACCATTCCTTTAAAACAATTTGGCCCAGTCGAAAGCTAACCAAGTCGAAAGCAAAGCAGATGCATTTTCATTTAAAAACAAAGTAAGGCTTTGACCCCTTCGGAACCCCATGTTTTGACCCAGTACCTTTCGCCTATGTCCAATTCACTATGTACCAAGTCTTTGATACACTGTGCTTTGGTTTCGATGGAGATGGAGGCGGAAGTAAGGTGTCGAAGGCTAGGTGCCAAAAGTGGAGAAACATGTAAAAAGCATGTATAAACTGATTTTTAACCTTTTAAAGCAATTCTTTTCAACTAACCTGCCTTGTTTGTCAAAACATGATTGGTTGCTGATTTCTTTTCTAAAAATACTATCGAAATTTCTGAAATAAACAAATTAAATTATTTACAGAATGCCCCTTCTCCTTTTATAAATATATAAAAAAATTAAGTCTCATACCTTAAATAATTTTATATACTTATTAAAACACTTAGGAAAAATCTATAAAAATTTCCATAAATCATTTTTATTATGTTTTCGAACATATATCAATTTTTGACCCAAAACATACATATATTAGCCGCAATTAATTTTAAACCCAAATAACCATTTTCTTCACTAGAAAATTAATATTAAATACATATTAATTCAGAAAATTATGAAAATTGAAACCTATCTCTAAAATATCATTTCTGACCTTATTCTGAAATCGCAAGGCATTTGGATATCATTTGATAGGCTTTTCACATTAAAACATATCATAAAATTCATATGAATTAGCATAAATCATCAACAAGCATATATATCCAATTTAATCATCAAAAACATGGCAAAATCTTGCCAAATAGTTCAAATTTAATCTAAAACCAAAAACAGTAAAATAAATGAGATGTGGTCATTATTCACCTTAGCTTTGTGATTAAGGAGTTGAGATTTGAGAATGATTTTGAATTGATTAAGATTCCTTCCTTTGATTGCTTTATCTTCTTCTTGTTCTTCCTTAATAGTGACCAGCCTATTATGTTTATTTTATTTTTTTGGCAAATGAACGTGCAGAATGAATAGCCTAAGGGTTTAGGGTATAAGAATATACTTAATCCTGTTTTACCCCTTATCTATTTGCCTTACCTATTTTATTTTAGTTCCCCTTTAGTTCATTTGTTATATAACACGGCTACCCTTCTATTAACACAAATCTCAATCCCCTAATCATCATGTTATTTTATTTTATTTAACTAATTAACTATCCTAAATAATGTTACTAAAAGTTAAGGTCGTTACAAAAACTAGTAAACCTTGTATGAGGAAATAATTGCAAGAGAGTTTGACAAGGAGTTTGAAATTTTAGAACTTTAGATAGCATCTGATTGATGAGATAGGCAGTAATAAGAAGTGCATCACCCTAGAAAATTTTGGGAACATGAGTCCCAAACGTGAGAGATCGAGCAACTTCAAGAAGATGACGATTTTTGCGTTCAGCAATTCCATTTTGTTGAGGAGTGCCAACACAAAAACTTAAGTAAATGATGCCATGTTGTATCGAGTAGAGACCAAGAATAGAATTAAAAATTCTTTGGCATTGTCAGTTTTGAGAATTTGAATCTTAGTTTGAAACTGAGTTTAAATCATAGAATGAAAGTGCTGAAAAATCTCACTCACTTCTGATTTAATTTTCATAAAAAAACACCCAAGTTAATCTTGTGTGATCATCTATAAATGATATAAACCATCTTTTATCAGTTATAGTATTTACACGTGAGGGTCCCCGTAAATCACTATGAATTAATGAAAAATGTTTAGATGGTTTATATGTTAATCTAGAATAACTATTGCGAGTGTGTTTTGCAAAATAACATATTTCCCAGCAAAAAGAGTTTGAGTTTTTATTAATAAACAAAGAAGTAAACATTTTTGACAAATACACAAAATTCGGATGACTAAGACGATAGTGCTATAACATAAATCACTATCCTTATTAGAATAAGATATAGACTGATTATTCAAAGAAAACAAACTAAACTTTTGGTTTGTGCCAGTAGATGGAGTTTCATCATGTAGAACATAAAGACCAGAACACATCTCAGCATGGCCAATCCTCTTTCGTGAATCTAAGTCCTAAAATACACAAAGATTTGAGAAAATTTTAGTCACACAATGGTGGTCATGAGTAAATTTACTAATAGAAGTAAATTACAATTCAATTTAGGCATATAGAGAACAGATGTGAGAGTTAGGTCCCTAATTATTATAACTAAACCCGAACCCTCAACTTTAGAAAGTGTGCCATCTGCAATTTTAATAGTATTATTTCCTGTACTTATATGAAACTCAGAAAAAATAAATGCATCTCCAGTCATGTGATCTGAAGCGCCAGAGTCAAAAATCAAAGGTTTAGTAGTCTTTTTTTGACAAAATAAGCTATTGATTTATTATCTCATGGCCAACAATCTCATACCCTGAGTAGCAGTCGGCTAATTAGAGGACTGACTTAGAAGCCTCTGAAGGGCCTCAAGTTGAGCTTTAGTGAATGGAGCTATCTATAGCCATGGCAGAAAAAAAGAACACACGGAGAAGAGAGGAAAAAGAATGAAACCCTAGGAGGATTGCTGCTTTGATACCATATGTGATTTAGTATATTTGTTGTGTATTTTATTATCTCAAATAAGGGAATATATATAACCTAGAAGGAAGAGAGAAAATCTATACAATCTGCTTATTCTAGGAATAAAATAAAATTCGAATCTCCTATTTCTAGAAAGAAATGATATTGGGTATTAATACCAAACTAATTCCTATTTACAGCTATAGTGCATCTCATTTGCACATTTTTCTTCTCTGTTATTACAATTACTTTAAACTTTGATATTATTTCAATAATTATACATTATATTAACTAATATTAACATACTTTACAGGTAGCAGTTTTGACCTGAAGTGATCATATCTACCATATGTGGTCGATTTTGATCAAATGAGAAATTGGGCGAAATCTATTTTGGATAACTTGAAGGAAAACTTGAAAATAAATATTGCGAATTCGAGAAGTAATAACTCCTATGTTACTGTTTTGCTGGTAAGTTTCAATACTCTATTACTTGTAAATAACGTGTTTTGTTTCATTTCTCCATTTCTGAAAATGCATACAAATTAGTCCACTTAATTTAATTTAATTTGTTCAATGCTATAAAACTTAGGTAAAATATGTGCAGCTGTACTATATTGAATGGTTATTTTTCCCTGGATGTAAACCATGAATTCAATACAAATTACATAAGTCAATGGATGTAAAAATCATTTTAGATATATATTACATCTCAACGTCACGTGATGGAGATTGCTAAAAAGTTGTACATATTTTATGGTATGATATATGCATGTAGCACGATAAAACACTTGATAGATCTTATTAAGGTCGTTTCACATGTACAATTATTTGAATTTTAGAACTGCACAGTAATTGTATCATTACGGTAAGTATATCATTACCACTTATGAACTAAAGATAAATTATAGATTTTAAAATAAAATATAAAAACTTACAGAGACAATAAATTAGCCAGTAGTGCCAAATGCAGCCTGACTGATGTCTGGATAAGTTTCAAGGCCTTGCTGAATGTCCATACAGCATCGCAAAAGTATTCCAGTATAGAATGCAAATACAGCAAATGGTAATAATATCAAAAGCCCCAGCCAACCTCTTTGCTTTACTACATAAGGTGTTACAAGTATTCCAACCCCATATAGCACATGTATTCCTGATCACATCATAAGTAAACAATTCAGCTTTGTGGATGCAACCGAGTCAAATATGAATTTTGATTATTGAGTACTGATTAGTTTTAAGTACCACTGTTTTCAATAAGCATTTTGTGCTTATTAATTGTTTCCATGAAGTGATACGATATATTTTCTAATAGTTTACCAACACAATTTAGGTTACCTATGCTTCCAGAAAGAGTGGTGCTACCCTTGTTCTCTTTTTACCCAATCTACATTTAATAATAAGTTACTAAAAATTACCCAATTTAACTAAATTGTGTTATCCAATCGTTTCGGCGGTATTTTACCATTGACAATATAATATCGGTCGATATATCGAATTTTTGCAATATATTGCATTTATCTTATTATTTTTGGATGGGTAACATTTTGTGGATAGTATACATGTTACCAATGGTAATACATTGTCGGTCCATTTGGATACTACAAAAATGCTTAATGTTTGATAAGTATGATTAGGGTGTATTTGTTTATAGTTAATATGAAATATATCTGCTGAAAACCCGATTAATTTTTAATGTGTGTTACAATAAAAAAATTACGTCTATTGGTTTTTTGGTTTTCCTATGGTATAGTAATCATTAAGAATTTCACTCAATGTTTATTACGGCGATTTTGACTCGAGACCACTCAAATCAAAACCCCAACGCACAACAGAAAAACGAGATCATGGTAAATAGCGGAAAAACAACCAATCGATATCTCAATCCAAACTCAACCAATCCAACTTTAATCACAAGCACCAAACAAGCAATATAAAACCTAAAGCAATAACGAAAAATAAATCACACACCTATTTATAGTGGTTCCACTAACGTCTTGTTAGTGTACATTCATTTTGAGAGAGAGCTTTTATTAATACCAATGAGAAGAGTACAAGAGATTGATTACAATGATCAATATTCTATAATAGAATAAATTTGTGGAGAAGAGTACTGAAGAAAACTAGGTTTTGATAAACCTTATTTAATGGAGGATAAAACCCTTAATCTCTTGAATTGATCATCTTTTGAAACCCGAAAATAGTTTATATAGAAGAGTAGAAAACCTAAGCAAAATTCCAAAATTGTCCCCCCCCCCGTATATCATAAATCATCACACCTAGTCCGGGCTGAAAATAGGCTGAAAAATGTTACAGACGTCTGTCATAAGTTTTAGGTAAGCATTCCCTGAAACCACAGACGTCTTTCCCTAAGTGACAGACATCTGTCCCAAGCCTCGGATTCTAAACCCTGCTATCACGGACGTTTGTCACTTTATGACAGACATCTGTCGCCTGATGTTGGCCATAGCACTCCACCTTCATCGCTATATCTTCCTCCTTCGAGCTTCGGTTTGCGAACTGTCTTCTCCGTCATCAAGCTACTTCCGACCACTTCAATTTCTCCATATAGTGTCGCCAAATTCAATAATGTTGGGTACTTAAAAATCGTTACAAAACACACATAGCAATGAATATTGTATGGTTAATTCATTTAAATATTATCTATTTTAGCACTTAAACATTTAATGACATAAAATGTGTTTTTTCTAAGAATATTATCTATTTTAGCACTTTCAGTTATATGTTTTAGTTAAATCCATTAACATAAGCAATGTACTAGGATTTCATTAAACTGTGGCAAACTAATAAAGATTTAATCTATGTTTTTTATTTCTTCTTCTTTTTTATTTTTTTATTTTTTATTTGTATGTGTGTGTTAGTTGATTTTAACATGATACAACGTTTTAGGTTGATTGAATTTTAACATGCCAGGGGAAAATTGAGGGTTTAATTAATGTGAATCCTCAAATCAATAGTGCACAACATAATTGATGGATCGTTGTAGGAGTGCTAAAACAAACAGACGATAAGCTGACAGTTACCAAGAATTTAAAGTTCACCGAATCTCATATCTTGTCCAAACACAAGCAACAAGGAAATAAATAAATTAGGTAAGGAATAGAATCTATAGTGGTTCCACTATGTGGTACTGTATATCTACTTTGAGAAACTTTTTATCTTAGAAATTAGTTTATGAAATACTAAATATAATCAATTTGACAGAGCTTGGCCTAAGGTTTAATTTGATTGTAAACTAAATCTCCTACAATCACAAGATGAATTGTCCAGTAATTGTCTCACCCAACAAAAATGAAGTAACAAGCTTATACAAGCATTCCATTATGTCCTAATCATAGGAAAAAACAAAATAAAACAAAATTAAATTGTAGAAAAGTACATCACTTAAATTTATGATTTGTTTGTAGCTTTCTGCACTGGTGGAATACATATTCATATTGTTTACCAGGATATCATAGTTGTCAAATTTAAGTTAGCCATTCTGTTAAAGTTGTTTGTCATCGTAAATTAATGCTTCAGTTATGGTATACCTGTATCAAAAGTATGAGATCAAGATGCGTATTATTTTAACTAAAATACATTACAAGTGGCAACACTGAATATTTGAAGACACGCTTTTAACATCTATCGTCGAATAATTCTTCATTTATCACAAAACTAATAAGTTCTTTCGATTTGTATATTATCCTTCGAATTAATTACCTTTTCAAACTCTCATGCATAAAAAAGTAGTATAAAAATGTATTATTTTAACACAATTTGGAATCATGTGATGTTTATTATGATGCTTTGTTCTTCCATACATCTATGCTTGTCAGTTCTTCTAGACATAGCTTGTCATAGTGTACAAAAGAGGTTGTTTTTACAGGTTTCTTGTATGTTGTTTTTTTTAAATTTTCTTTACTAAGCGTACACCTCTTGTACACTTTCTGTGAGTGCATCCTTTGCATTAGTTTCGGTAACAAATTTTGTTTCATCTCTTTGTTTCTAAATTTTTTCATGTTATGTTATATTCTAATATCTGTACAAATATTCATTATGAAAAGTGCATAATTTCTAACTATATAAATATTTTAATTAATGTAGTATTAGATATGTGATCAGGTAGAGATAATACAAGAAATAAAATCATATAAAGAAGGAATGCCTATGATTGCTAAATGGAACTCAATTGATTTAAAGGGGAAACTTACATCCAAGTTTCTACAAAGTCTTAATGCAAATAAGGTAAATTTTTAACAAATTTTTTGTTGTTGATTATTTACTTGTCAAGTACATTAATAAATTATTAATTTTTATTCTTACTATGGTTTTAACAATTGATGTAATATTGATAATCCAGTTGATGAAAGACTACCCGTATCAGTAAAATATTATTTATTTATATTTGTTATATTACAACAACAAGTGAAATTTTTTATAGCATATCTAAAAGAAAATTCAGTTGAAAGTGAAGAGGAAAATTTCATAACAGTAGGACATTTAAAAACATAAAATGAATATTTGAAGAAAAAAGTCGAACAACTTGAGATTGAGAATTAAGAGTTAAAACAAAAGATTAAAAGTTCTCCAATCAAATTCTACAGAGGTAGAAGATACATTTGAAATGGACAACGACATAAATTTTCATTAACAAAACATTCTCTATACCTATGATGCTATAAGAGATAATGATAAAATTACAAACAACAAAAATAATGATCATGCTATGGTAGAGAATGAAATCATAGAGAGATGCTCCGAAAACGAAAGTTTAGAAGGCAAATTTAGCACCGAAGAGAATGATGGTTTGAAATAAAACATAAAATGAAGCAGAAAAACTTGGCAATTCGTTTGCAACGTTGATGGCTACTATGGATTTGGATGAAGAGGATAATATAGAAGTCAATGAAGCCGATAAAGAAAAATCAAATAACAAGTCTAAGAAAAGGAATCAACATTCAAAAGTTTTGATAAAAGCGAAGAAAATTTTAGGGTTGATATTGCTGAAAGTGTGATTATAGCTTTGACTGGTAAGGATGCAGCAAAGAGGAAGCAAATAAAGAAAACAAGATTGAAGTTGAAGAAGTAAATAAAAGAAATATTGACACTGAATAGAATGTAAAGGAAATTGAAGAAGAAGGCAAAAAACTAAACAAAAAGTATTAGAAGATGATATGCCAAATTTTGAACAATTTCCTACTCAAGAAAGAGAGGAGTTGAAAAAATAGACTTATGTAAAGTAAACAAGAACAAAAGGCCAAAAATATCTTCGTTAACAAAAAGTGTGAGAGAAAGAAAAGATAGAATACCTAAAGTTAGACGAGGAATTCACATTGAAAAAAAAGGAGGCTGGTAAAAGAGGCTAAGAAGAATAAAAGTTTTATTACTAGCAAAAATGTAAGAAAGAAAAATAGAAAAAAACAGACTTGAAACGGTCGAAGAAAATCAAAAGCTTGAAATGGGAAAAAGTATTATTACTTACAAAAGAGAAGCAGAAAGATGTAAAAAGGACAGAAATGGAGTAAACACAGGAAAGGTGATTGAAGAAGACAAAGAAAATAATAAAGTAATTTATGTTTCTCCCATTATGCCACCAAAACCAATGGAGAAACTAGAAGACACTCCAGTATTTTGTTTTCCAGATCAAAGCAGCTCAAACCTATTCAAACATTTTACAAGTATGATGATCAAAAGTAAGTACATAACCAATTACTAGCGTACATATAAATATAATTTCCAAAACCTATGTATTAAGTTCTAAGTGCTAATATTGAAACATGAATGTTTACAGCTTGGCAGTTTACGAGAACTTCGATGATGGAATAAAGATTACAGGACTGTGCTTGGTGATATAATAAGTGCAGACTACATAGACTGTTCTGTAAGTAAAATTACTTTCCTATTTTTTTTTCAATTAATCTTGTAATGTTTATTGGTTATGGTATAAAATTTCAGTAAAACAAAATTTATAGTATATTAATCTTGTCTAATGTAATTTAAAGGTAATCCATTGGTTTCAAGTTACCAAGCTAAGGTCGCACTACCCAAACAACTTGTATGTGAGACCCGAAGACACGGTGTGTGTTTTTGTTTCATATTATTTTCAGATGTAAGTCTTAATTACAAAGTTATTTCTTTTATATAATACTATTTATATTTCTTGTTTCATAGAATTGCATATTATTAGATTTGAAATCAATAACTAATACTCTATTAGCTAAACAATTGGAAGAAATAGTAAGATATTATAAAAAAGAACTTGAATGTACAAGATATTCCTACCAATATGTCATCAGCAATCACATTGGACACTGTTAGTGCTTGATTAGGAAGATATGCAATGGAGCCTCTATAATTCAACAAAGCCAAATTCTTTTTCAAACTGGCCATGTGCAAAAGAAATACTCAAAGTGGTAAGTAAAATAATACTATCAAATATTAATATAGTATATTGTATAATAAATTAACTTTTGTTTAATGTGAAGTGAAAGAACATTAAGGACATGATGAAATACATATGGCTTAAAAATGCAATTCCACAAATGAAATCTGGAAATGAAAGTAACATCGAATGCAAAGATTGTCCTCAACAACTAGAAAAGTCTTAAGTTAATTCTATAATTATACATTTAATTATGCTTTCATTAAGAATATGATAATTAATGGTCAGATCATATTCCTAGCTTTGATTTGCACTAATTGTTTCAAAATAATATTTCAACTCAACTGCGAGACCAATTCATCCTATTAAAAATGGGCTGGGGAGGTAACATCGGCAAGAAGGTTATGGGTGACTGCTAACTTATTCATCCTATTAAAAACATCAATAACAAGCACAAATAGGAAAGGAGAGAGAGGGTCACTTTGGTGCAAACCACGAGCAGAGTTAATTAATCAACCACCAATAGCATTAACCAAAATAGAACATATGCTCGAGTGCAAAATGTGCCTTAATTACCATACATACTCGAGCAAAAGGGCTAACTCTAGGTAACAACCCGAACTCTAAGCCACGAGTTAAGAACTCTAAGGCTAGTCATAGTGCAAACCAGTCTCATGCTAATCACCCTTCGAACAAAAAGAAATCAATATTTAATTAATCCAAAGGTTGAGATGTCTTTTGCCCCTTTCCTGTCCTTACAGGAGCTTAGGAGCCTAAGGGACCTAGAATCAAAGGAGATCTCGTTATGTAGTAGCTCTTAGCTATATCATAGACCCTCAAAATACAAATGAGATCAGTCTCAAGAGCCATTGAGACAAAGCCGAGAGAAAGAGAATCATATGAGCAGGTAACTTGCACAAAAGTGGGCACTTACTCAACATCGTACTTTCCAATTCTCCATCCCCAGCCCATATTTATAAGCTTAAATTGCTCCTTTACATCTTTGAACTCATCTCGGGCCTCACCATCAACTTATCTAAAAGCTATGTCATCATAGTTGGGGATGATGAGCATCCTGGTTCCTCCATTGCTTTGGCTCTTAATTGCAAGCTCGAACAATTCCCTATTTCATATCTTTGCATTGAAATTGGTCCTTCTAAGCTCTTGCATTCTGATTGGCAAACGATTATATCTAAAATTTCTAATCGGTTGGCTACTTGGAAAGTATCCTTGCTTTCTAAGGCTAGGAGACTCATCCTTGTTAACTTGTTACTCTTTGTCATTCTTACTTACTGGCTCTTATTCCACAAATTTCCTACTTAGGTCATTGTCGAGATTGATTAACTTCAGCTTAACTTCCTATGGCATGGCTCTCCTGCTAATAATCTTATGAGTTGGCACATTGTCTGCAAATCCACTGCTTAGAGAGGCTTAGGGGTCCCTAATATCATGCTCTTCAACTTAGCTCTTCTTGCCAAATGGATCTTGCGATGCATCTTCGATGATACCTCTATTTGGAAATCCTGGATCCTGCTCAAGTACTATAGATAGAATCCCTCTACTATCCTTTACTACTCCCTTGACATCAAACCTTCCCCATTCTAGTTTGGTGTCCTTTGTTTGTCTCTCTAGGTCAAATCCTTCATTTCAATTAGAATTGGCAATGGCGTCATTTGCAACCTTTGCCGGATTCCTGGATCAATGACTCTCCTCTTAGCAACTCCCTTCTCGACCTCTTTGCTTCTGTCAACAAACATGATAGAGTTAGGGGTATGCCCTAAAGGAAATTATGTAATTTGTTACATATATCTAACTCATTGACCAATCTTGTTCGAAATAAAAGGTATTTTCTTCCTATTGCATACTTGATATAATGTGATTATATTAATTAGTTAACTTAATTAAAAGTATATTTCATAGAAAAATCCATAAGTGGTATATTTTGTGGTAGTAGTTACAAAGTGTTGTAACCGTGAGTAATTTATCACAATGAAACAAATATACCATTTTAAACGTTCCTAGTCAAGATGCATCGAGACTGGATATCAATGTATCAGTTGAGACTGGAGTACGTAACGCTTTCCAAATGTTGGACAGTGTATTACTCATGACTGCTGGGGGCACCTAGGGGTTACGTACTAATAGTCATTGGATAACGATGAAACGACTCACTCGATAGTTTTCTGTTGGTCAATAACTAAGGCCAAACAGAAAATATCGATGTGACTGATTTACACAGTTCTCTCGACTTGAGAATACTATGGATTTTCAATATGAAAGCTCCGCTTTGATTATAGCCAAATCATGGCATGGCGTCCATCGAGTGACTATAGTTGGGTCGAGTGGAAGTGAAACACTATTCAAGAGAGGATTCGTCTCCTTAGTTATATGCGGTTAGTATCACAGTCAACTCAAGTCAACTTAAAGTCATAGTCTCTGGCCAGAGCATTTCGGTTAATAATAATTGTTATTATGGAACCAAGGACTTTGTATTCGGACTATGTAACGACCCGTATTTTTACGGATCGAAACATCGTAAAACTATTGTCATTAGATCGATAGTATTGTTAAGTCGTTCGAAGCTTAAGTCGTGTAGTATTTAGGTCGTGAAGAAGGATAGGTCGTGGACCGACTTAAGGAAGTAAACGACTTAAGGAATTGACCGACTTATAGGAGTTGGCGACTTATAGGAGTTGGCGACTTATAGGAGTTGGCGACTTATAGGAGTTGGCGACTTATAGGAGTTGGCAACTTAAGAAAGTTAGCGGCTTAAGGATTAGCAGCTTAGGGGAGTTAACGACCTAGGGGGTTAAGCGGGTAAACGACCTAAGGAAGTTAAGTCGTGGACGAGTTAAGGTGTTAGGTCATTGAGTTGCTATGGCGTGTTTAGTTAAGTCGTAGGTTGGAAGATCTGTTAAGTCGTAACCCAGCTAAGTCGCGAAGGTATTGAGTCGTTGGGTCGCGCATAAGTGTTAAGTCGCGCAAGTGTTAGGTCGCAACTGTTGATAAGTCGTTAGGCCACATTTTGGTTAAGTCGTAGGTCGAAGGGGATGGTTAAGTCGCAGGTCGAAGGGGATGGTTAAGTCGTAAGTCGTGGTATTTATGAGTCGTAGGTCGTAGGTTTTCTTAAGTCGTGGACGACTTAAAAGCGAGCAAACGACTTAAGGATTTGCCTATAAATACACGGTTCTACCTCACTTTTTGGGATCCGGATTTTGAAGCGACGAAGTGCTGCTATTTTGAGAGCTCGAGTTCTGCACTTCTTCACTTCTTTTCTCCACTCTAATCTTGTGATTCCTTCCATCCAAATCGAAGATCAAATCGAAGATCCAAGAGCTTAGATTGAAGATCTTCATCCATCAAAGAGAGATTTCATCGTTTGAAGGGGAATTTTAGAGAATCGAGTTAGATCCTTCGCTGTCAAATCTGAAGTGTGTTGCTTTTGAGGTGTTTAGGTGATTCGGTGAGTGGTGATTATCTCTCACACGGATCCAAAGGAGTATATCGGATTGTTGGCTTGATTTTGTGTTAGATAGTGATTTCCATGCATTTCCTTAAACTTAAGTATAGATCTATTGTTCATGATGATTTGACATCCATTTTACTACATGTTAACCTATGTAAGTTCATTCATCAAGTTGTAAAGATATTGCTCATGATTCATGCTTGTTAGATTTGGACTCTTTATTTACAAGATTGCCATTATTGTTA
Organism: Allium fistulosum; assembly: GCA_030737815.1. NCBI lineage: Eukaryota > Viridiplantae > Streptophyta > Magnoliopsida > Asparagales > Amaryllidaceae > Allium > Allium fistulosum. The sequence goes on from CM060902.1 coordinate 1,220,818,360, forward strand.
TAATTGTTTATTAGATCATGTTTGAATGCTTGATTACTTGGATTAATGATTGACTTGATTGATTGTTATAAATTAGTTGATTGATGATTTGATTTAGACAAGATGGTCAAAGATGATTCAAAAGCTAAGGGAAAGGCTCTTGAATAAGAAAAGCTGCTCGTGGCATATGATGTGGATGATAAAGCTCATATGGATAGATTCGATGATGATGTTGAGATGAGGCTTTGCTATGATGAGATGAAGCAAGGCATGGTATGAGATAGCCTTGGTTTAATCTAGACGGGATCATTCCAAGCATGTTGATAACTTGGTGAAATGGTTCGGGTTTGAGGATAATGGTTGGCTTGAGAGGCGCTTGAGCTAGTATGAGAATAGTCGTCGAGGAGGATGACTAGAAGGCTGAGGTTTCATCGTTATTGAAGGTTCTAGCAGACTCAAAGCAAGAGTACGCTGGGCAGATTCAATAGTCCCAAAAGACTACTGATTGGTGGTCGAGTACTCTGGGCAGATTCGATAGTCCTAGGCACGGGCTGCGACGACGTGCAGAGTTATGTCTAAAACCGGGGTTTCCATTAGCCCTTGACGGACGGCTGAAAGAATGTGCTGGTCATTCAATTAACGGTGGTATCAAAGCAATGATAACAGTGATAGCCAGAGTCATGGATGTTTGGTTGTATCGTCATTCGGTCTCAAGAGCAATATTTTCTGGGTGCTTATCTGATCTTGGTTTAGGCCTTGGGGGTTTGTACTTGGAAAAACATTGACCTTGACTCGAGTGATAATTGCTTTACTTTAAATGTTTGCTTTGCTATGCTTACTTCTGCTTAGTGTGTCTGGGGGCTATCACTGTAGAAAGAGGTGGAGTGGGAGGGTTGGATTCCTATTCCTTTTTCCTTTATGCTCTTTTGACTAGGTAGCAGGTGACAGGTGCTGTTCTTAGTTTCCAACGATGCTGATGACGAAGACGAGCTGGAGGCTTGCATATTATTTTCTTACTATATGTACTGGATGTTCCGCTGCTTGTATAATTCTCTGAGTGATATGTAGTGAGGCTTGATTGTATTGACTATTCAGATGTTTGTATTCAACTATTATGAAGCTTAATTGATGAGATTCTATTTTTGTGAAGCTTCACTATATATATTCTCTATTGTATTTTTATCCATGCGCTGTGAGTAATACGATAGATTTTGCTGTTTTAACTTACCTTGGCGATCGTCCATGGCTGCCTGGCACACTTTACAGCGCACCATTTTTATGTTCAGTGCAGGGGTCATGGGTGGTCGTCACAGACTATAAAGTTGAATGTGGATGAGGTTGGAATTTTGACTATTACCAAATTCCATAAGTCCAAAGTGATATAGTTTTGATGAAGAGAATTGGTGTAAACAAATGTCACAGCCGGGTAGCGCTTATTAAACTAAAATTGGATTTTACCGAAAATGAGTAAGCGATAAATTTGGCCATAATGTCACACTACGAAGTGACGTGTGAACGTTAACATTAGAATAGTTCGATGTTAATTGTTAACCAAATTTACACCCAAGAGTTACACAGCCGAAATAATGAATTCCCTTAAGACTGAACGATTTAATTAGTTTATAATTGTTATAAATTAATTATTTTTTATGAAATATTAATTATAAAATTTGAATATGATTTAAGAAATAAATAAAGTTATATATATTTATAACATTTATAAATATATCAATGGATATACAATACCAACAAGCGATTAAATTAGATTTAATTGCATAGTATGCTTGGACTTAGATGGGTTTAAGTCCCATCATTAGGGCTGCAAAATTTTGGTTTTGGGAAGGTTTAGGGGTGGCTAAAACTTAGAGAATTGGCTTGGAGATAATGGTTTGAGATCAAGTGAGAATGGGTAAAAAGGTTTTCCTCATTTCTCTCTAATACAACCAAATATATATATGTATATGTATATATATATATATAAATAATGACTAACCTTTTTTTGGCCGCCATTACCTTCTACATTTCTAATTAAAACATAGCTCTCAATCCACTCCAAAATTCTTAAATATATTTCAAATTAAAATAATATTATTCGACAGTTAGAGGTCGGTGATTCCGGACTTGCAATCTAACGAATCAAGAACAGTAAAAGAAAGAGAAGTCATTGCTTCAACGTGGATTCAAAGGCATCTTTAAATCGGTAATTTTAATTCATATCACAGTAAGTAAATTATATTCTAGCTATTATCCTATAATGAGCAATTTCATATCTGTTTAAATATATTGCTACTATATGTTTAGTTATGTGAGATTTTGTAGTAGATATAGTTGTCACAAATCAGTTTGGTTATGTGCATAATTTGTTTATTATACTATTTGATTTATGTATAGAAAAATGTTGTTTACTGTACAAAAATCAGTTTTTATCATTAATAGTTGTTTTATATATATTTATTAATAAATTCATATATATATATATATTAGTGTATATTTCTCTCTCATAATAGCATATATGCATATATAAGATATATATATGATTTAAAAAATTTAGGGCACTTATTTATATATATTATGAATTTACAAATTTGAAAATTAATATACACTATAAATGTTATAATGGATATGTCCAATATAAAAGTTTTATTGGAATACTAATTTAAAATTAATTAAAGAGTTAATTGATTAAAATTAATTATATAAGACTTAATTAATGATATATTATACGTAAGACTATCATATAAGTAATATGAATTATATATCAATAAAACTTATTTGATATGTGTATAAATTAAATGTGGAACATTAAAGAAACCCAAATAGATTGAGAAATAAATACATATGTAAATGTACATATACCTTGATTTCTGATGTGTGACACTTGAATCGCTAGGGTATTTCATAAGAAATATATAATTCTATAAGTCGATATCACTCAATATATATATTGAAGATTATGAATCTTCAATATAATGTTGTCCTCTACCATCTATATATTAATAAATTACTTATATACTCCTTAGTTGTTGAGCAAACTCAAGCTAGGGATGTTATGCGTAGTATTGCTAATATATTAAACAGATAAGGTAAGATAACTATATGTATTTGTTGAGCAAACTCAAGGTACATATACTATACTTAGGCCATCACGATATGGTAGGTATGAGTGAATAATCTCTTTCGATTTGTTGAGCAAACTCAAGTCGAAATGAGATTAGAACAAGGAAAAATGGGTTAGAGTTGTATGTGACAACCGATAAGGAGTTATCCATCGTTTGTGAGGCTATGATTTGTTGAACAAACTAAAGGTCAGAACCAAAAAAAACGAGTCCTAACACCCACTAGTGAAGTTGTAAGACTTCTATGTTTCATCTTAGGGTTTTGAGAAACATAAAAGACTAGTGGGAGCCTTATTAGAAAAATGATATGGTAATATTTGACCTTTCTAATATTGTAAGAACAAATGCTATATAATGTTATAATTATCTACAATGATAAATTTGTGCATTTAATATGATTGATAAAACGTTTGTCAATTAACATATATAAACAAAATGAATTGAAAGTTGACAAATAGAAATATAATATATACTTACTAATAATTCTAATTGCATGTTATATAGTGTTTCTATACCCATGCAAGTGCCTAATTTCAACTACTTAATACATTCGTAAGTTGGTCACTTATATGTTTATTTGGTTTAGACCGTGCATTGCGTTTTATGAGTTTTTGAACTCTAAATGCAATTCAAGACTATGGATATTTGATCCATGTACTTTCACATATAAATGTTAGATGGTGAACAGTCATAGTTTGTGGGGTACAATATTTCGATGAAGTTAGTTCATTTGAAGTAAGCCAATAAATAGTATTTTAAGATCATGTATTCAACTTGAATGATTTCAAAATGATCATATTGTGTTAATGTAACACAAGACCATAAACTACGAAATACGTCTAAGAACTCGATCGTTGAAATGTCATCTTGATCGGTTTATATAAAGTGCAACATATTTGATGTCTTAAATGCTAAGAATAATCGAATGCGCTTTTGTAAACGGTTTGTTATGATATTGTAGTAAGCTTTTCTTTTGAATAGTTTGACCATTTGAAAGAAAAACGAATGTATAAGAATAGATGTAATTTAAGGTAATTTGGAATGAAGAGAATGAATAGTCACTTCTCTTCATAGAGAAACATTAGAAACAAGAATTGTAATACTAATTGATACTTAATATTGGAATATGAAATATGATTTTTTTTGAAATGTATTTTCATATAGAAAATTGTTTTCTATAACATTTATTTCTTTGAGTTCAAGATATTTGATCAAAGAACTCTCCACTATAAACTAGTTGCAGCACATGAAATATGTAAACAATATTAACAGTATTAAGTGAATGGTGGACCTCTAAATTTAGTACGCTATTATAGTAATGGCAGAAATAGTGGGAGCATGCCATATAACACCTAATGATTGCAACAAATTATGAAAATTGTTTTCGTAAAATGTACCGAACATTATTTGTGAAATAATGTTTATTTTTTGTATTGGCTGAAAAATAGATATAACTATATTTCAATATAAGTATTATGAATATTCATTATGAAATAGAACTATATTATGGAATTTGTTTTCATAGTAAAAGTGATGCAACAAAAAAGTACATATATGTCTAAAATTATTTATAGTTGTTTTGGAATTATAGACTAAGCCGTAGTTTTAAGAAATAATTTTACTATATGATTATGAATCATATGATACAGGTTAATTATATCTCAAACTAATAATGGCTATGTACCCATTCAGTGGAAGCATCATAAGAGTTGATGAACTCTTTGAATCAATACATATTGATGTATGCAATCACAAGTCTATTAATACCAAAAGGGTTCCGCATACTTTGTTATATTCATCGATGATTTATTACCAACATGTACATATGTATTGGATACACATGTAGTAAGTTTATGATAAAATCATAGAATATAAAAGAAAAGTAAATAAAATAACATGCAATAGAATAAAATGATTTGATTTGGTCGAATAAGTGAGTATATTGGAAAGAGTTCCAAATGTATCTAAAAATGAATATAGCTTCAATCTCCAAAGTCACTCCTTCATGTGATACATAATGATGCATCGATAAGAAGTAATCAGACATTGTTGGACAATTTACGATCAATTGTGAGTAAAGTTGGGTTAGTTTCTTTCTATAAGGTCATGTACTTAAGAGTAGTACACAAGGTTAATATTATTTCATCTAAACAACAGTTTACAAAATCATATAAGATAAGGGTTTGTAAGAAATCCCTACATATCCTAGGCCAAGGAGTTGGTAGGTTGTGCGAGTCGAAAGATTGCACGTAATAATTGTTCATGAGGGATCGTGTATGAATCTCTAAAAAGTTTTTTGGAAATGTCTATCATCAAATGGCATATTTATGTTTTGAACATAATTTTTGTAAACTAAAATCAGTTTTATAAATAAAAAGGTTCATAAAGCGTTTATGAATCCCTATTCCGTTTGCACTAAGAAACAATTGTTGTTTCAAGATATATCAACTTCATTGTAAAGGAATTTCTTTGAGAAATTTTTGGTAGTTAAATGGAATTGGATCCGATCCATAGATAGAACTGATTATACGAGATGAAGTGAAACTAACTAACCTAAATGAATACATAGCATTAGAATGTCTAATAAGTATTCTCGTACATCGAAGAGAAACTATGAGTTTCTTATTAATGTCGAAAATATACATTACCCTTGGTTGTTCAATTAAACCAATAACATTGTTGACTCTATATGGTATGATGCACAAATCTGAAAGAATTCCAAACACGCTATCAAAATATGATTTTGCTGGTCATAACCAAAGAGATGTGATCCATCGGCTGAGATTGTGTCTTTATTGGAAAGACTAATGTGGTTGGAATTAAATGAGCAATGTTGATAAGAATAATATCGCAAATTTCAATTGTTGAAATTAGCATAACAGATTCGGTATTCAACATGCTCAAGTTAATTCAGATTTACTCACAAAATTATCGCTCGATAAGACTTGGTGTTTGGTACTTATATATTGAAACAGAAAATTCTAAATAATGATTTAGAGTAAGCCGTTTACACATATTAACCAAAAATGCCTCGAAGTCAGTGGGAGCGATGTTGGGTTTGTGAGTCTTTGGACATGATACAAGAAATTATACGAATGTATCATTTTATAAGCATCAAGATTGAATAAGTATTTTGATAGAAATATCAAATAATTTGATTTTCAATCAAAGTGCGGAGGAAGCGTGTGTTCATAAGAAAGAACATTAAAAGGTACATTGATATTTCTAAACTATAAGTAAACAACACGTTGTTGATTTTAACAATATGCTTGTATTAAAATCAACTTTAGTTGTTTTAATAGTCAATTTTGGATTGTAAATGATGTCTTTTATGGCGAGTATAAAAGATATAGGGATTGTCCCAAAATGATATACAAGAGCACCTTATTAAAAAGAGAACATTAAGTTGGATTCCTTATGCGTTAGCAATAGGAATTATCATACAGGTTATGATGTGTACGATATTGTGTTTTGTTTATGTATTTGATACATGGAGAAAATATAAAATCCAAATTGATATCACTAAATGGTTGTTTGAGGTGTTTTCGTGTATTTATGAAATACTAGAGAATTGTTTATAGAAATAACGAACTCGTTATGATGGAATGTTTGGACACAAACTTTTATAAGTGATATTGAGTATAACATGTCAACGATAAAATTCAAGTTAAAATCTTTAATTTGAAAATGTTTCAAAATAAAGGTGATTATGGTCGATTCAACGAAATGTTGAGAACATTAACTTAAATAGTGCTACAATAAACCAATGTATATAGATATAAATACACAAATTTATAATTGAGTCAAGGTGATTTCAAATGTTGAGAATCTCATAATATTGTTATAAGATAACAATGTCATGAAATTGGTCATCATAGAACTTAAAGCTCACTAAAAGTCGAAAGACAAACTTCGAATTGCTCCACATGATAAAGGCAGTTTATCAGTGTCAGAGAGAGTTAATCGATAAAGTAGATAATTAAAACATAATAACATACCCATTCACTACGGGACTGACCTAATTGGTTTTGAGAAAACTGATTGGAGAATTGGAATTAGATTCCATAATTGACCCCAAGTACAAGTGGGAGATTGATAGAGTTAGGGGTATGCCCTAGGGGCAATTATGTAATTTGTTACATATATCTAACTCGTTTACCAATCTTGTTCTAAATAAAAGGTATTTTCTTCCTATTATATACTTGATGTAATGTGATTATATTAATTAATTCACTTAATTAAAAGTATATTTAATAGAAAAATCCATAAATGGTATATTTTGTGATAGTAGTTACAAAGTGTTGTAACCGTGAGTAATTTATCACAACGAAACAAATATACCATTTTAAACGTTCCTAGTTAAGATGCATCGAGACTGGATATCGATGTATCTGTTGAGACTGGAGTACGTAACGCTCTCCAAATGTTGGGCAGTGTATTACTCATGACTACTGGGGGCACCTAGGGGTTACGTACTAATAGTTATTGGATAATTATGGAACGACGCACTCAATAGTTTTCTGTTGGTTAATATAACTGTTAGCACCAAAATTGGTCACTAACACTCGTAGAATTTCATGGACATCATAGAATTTCATGGACATCATAGAATTAATGGAATCTAGAGAACAAAGCATAAAAGTAAATTGACACAAATATTTTATAGTGGTTCGGCAATCTCGGCCTATGTCTACTTCAAATTTCATTCATTCTTCATTTGATTACAATTACATGAGTTGTTCGATTGGCTAGAATCCATTGATACAAGTTTATAAGAAAAATAGCCATGTCAGAGTATTTGGAGTAGGAAGAAGAAGATGATGAAGTCACCCCAAAAAGAGAGAGCGAGCCCCCAAAAAATGCCCCCTACCCTTGTATTTATAGACGAAGGTAGCCTTCAACCTAACTGACATCTTCAAGCCTGGACCCCTTTGGCCACTTGGGTCCACCATAAGAAAAGCTCAACCCAACACACTATGCTGACCTCACTTATACACTCTTCAACTTATCAAACATCTATACCGACACCTATTCCACCAAGCGAACCTTCATCGTTCTGACATCCTGTATCACCTATCCGTTGATCTTATTTACCCTAGGCTGGATATAACTATTCGGATATCATGCTCTGGTCATATTTGTCGTCTCATGGCGATCTTTCTCATCAATAGTCAAGTCTGGTCCTCGTAATCACCTTTGTGTAGCCGGGCCAAAAGGCTGGATAACAATAACTAAGGTCAAACAGAAAATATCGATGTGACTGATTTACACAGTTCTCTCGTATGAAAGCTCCGCTTTGATTATAGCCAAATCATGGCATGGCGTCCATCGAGTGACTATAGTTGGGTCGAGTGAAAGTATTGGAGTGAAGTACTATCCAAGAGAGGATTCGTCTCCTCAGTTATATGCGGTTAGTATCACAGTCAACTCAAAGTCAAAGTCTCTGGCCAGAGCATTCGGTTAATAATAATTGTTATTATTGAACCATGGACTTTGTATTTGGACTATAAAGTTGAATGTGGATGAGGTTGGAATTTTGACTATTACCAATAAGTCCAAAGTGATATAGTTTCGACGAAGATAATTGGTGTAAACAAATGTCACAACCGGGTAACGCTTATTAAACTAAAATTGGATTTTATCGAAAATGAGTAAGCGATAAATTTGGCCATAATGTCACACCACCTGCTAAGTGACGTGTGAATGTTAACATTAGAATAGTTCGATGTTAATCGCTAATCAAATTTACACCCAAGAGTTACACAGCCGAAATAATGAATTCCCTTAAGACCGAACGATTTAATTAGTTTATAATTGTTATAAATTAATTAATATTTATGAAATATTAATTATAAAATTTGAATATGATTTGAGAAATAAATAATGTTATATATATTTATAACAGTTATAAATATATCGATCGATATACGATATCGACAAGCGATTAAATTAGATTTAATTGCATAGTATTTTGGCTTGGGCATAGATGGGTTTAAGGCCCATCGTTAGGGCTGCAAAATTTCGGTTTTGGGAAGGTCTAGGAGTGGCTAAAACATAGGGAACCTGCTTGGAGATAATGGGTTGAGATCAAGTGAGAATGGGTAAAAAGGTTTTCCTCATTTCTCTCTAATACAACCCTATATATATATATATGTATGTATGTATATATATATATATATGTATGTATATATATATATGTATGTATGTATGTATGTATGTATCTCTAAAACAATGACTAACCTTTTTTTAGCCGCCATTACCTTCTACATTGCTGGTTAAAACATAGCTCTCAATCCACTCCAAAATCCTCAACTATATTTCAAATTAAAATAATACCATTCGATAGTTAGAGGTCGGTGATTACGGATTTGCAATTTGACGAATCAAGAACAGTAAAAGGAAGGGAAGTCATTGCTTCAACGTGGATTCAAATGCATCATTAAAATGGTAATTTTAATTCATATTACAGTAATTAAATTATATTCTATGATCCTATAATGAGAAATTTCATATCTGTTTAAATATATTGCCACTATATGTTTAGTTAGGTGAGATTTTGTAAGTAGATGTAGGTGTCACAAATCAGTTTGGTTATGTGCATAATTTGTTTATTATACTATTTGATTTATGTATAGACAAATGTTTTTTACTGTACAAAATCAATTTTTGTCATTAATAATTGTTTTATATATATTTATTAATAAATTCATGTGTGTGTGTGTGTGTGTATATATATATTAGTGTATATTTCTCTCTCATAATAGCATATATGCATATATAAGATATATGTATGTATGATTTAAAAAAATTAGCACACTTATTTATATATAACATGAATTTGAAAATTCAAAAATTAATTATCATACATATATTCATATTTTTAAATTAACATTTATTGAATTTTGAATTATTTATTATATATAAAATAATTATTACATTAAAAATTCAATTTATATTTAAAAAAATATTATATCATTCCAGAAACATATAGAAAAAATTTAGGATTTTTTCAATAAATTTTATTATTTTTAATAATTAATATAATTTCGAAAAAACTGTTTATGATTTATTAAAAATAATAATTTAATTGAAAAATTCTTTAAAAATTTTCGTAACCTTTCATTCATGATCCTAGAATTTCTAAAATTTTAAATTTTGAATTTTTGATAATATATAATTTTATATTAAATAATTATTGCCGAAATCAATGTATTTGTTTTTAAAAATAATATTTCAACTTTAAAAAATCACCAGATTTTTCTAAGCTCTATTTTATGATTTTAGATTTCAAAAAATTATAAAATTTGAATTTTCATCAATAGATTATTTTATGTTAATTATTTATTGATGAAAACATTATTTTATTCATAATATATACAAATTAAAATACTAAAATTATTATGTTTGCAAAACTAAGTTAATTTTGAATTATAAATAATTATTAATAATTGTTCACTCTCTTTCTATATATATATTTATCTATATATAAATGTTTTATGTTCATATATTATATATAATATATTTATATATACATGTGTGTGTGTATTGTAACACATATACATGCACATATTTGGACAACATACATGACATACAAAATAAGCTAATATGTCTATTGCGATGTAAATCCCAACATCTACATATGAGCATATTATACCTTTCACGGATTATTATGTTTCACATGCACTCACACATATATGTATATGATACATTTATGTATAAACTAAATCAAATAAAATTAATTCATATTTTAATATATTTTAATTTAAATAAAATAAATGATATTTAAATGAAATTTAGAAATGTTCTAATTCAGTTAGACTCGTACACTCAATAAAGATCCAATAGGGTAAAAATTTTGAAATTCACCTATAACTTCTGCTGCGGGCTGGTCGACTTCCAACAAAACAATCCATCAATATGAGTGAGGCCCTCAGGTTGGGGCTTTCAGTTTCCACTATACCATGCTATCACTATCCCAGCTCTATGCCAGCTCCAATTCTCTAATTATGGCTACTCAGCATTCCCCCATCCTCCTCTCTTAATCGATATGTTTGGGGCTTTCTGTTTAGTGGAAAATTCTTTTTCAGCTATCTCTACTCTCGCCTCAATGACTTTGGTGACACTACTCTTACCCCAGGATATAGAACAGCGAGGTCCCCTCAAGAGTCAAGCTCCCCATATGGCTTCTTTTTTATAAAAAGATCAACACTAAAGACTACTAAATTTGCAAAGGCCTCAACCTTGATCCTACCTACCCTATGTGTAACTCCTGCTCTAAAAGTATCAATCACCTTTTGTTCGACTATGACTTGGCTTTATTTGTTTGGGCCAACCGTGCTGTCGACCTCCTCCACTCGATCTCCTTCATTAAGTGCTTTTATGACCATTGGCAGTATACCCTTCAATACCGACTAGTCGACTCCTTTCTCTTTGCTTTTAGTTGGGTTATTTGGACCGAAATAAATGCCAGATGCTTTAATAATTATGCAAGTCCCCTCTTAGCATATGTCATAAGGTTCCACATTTATTCTTTGTTTGGACAGGTTGATACTACCTTCCACTTCAGCTCAGACTGGGCAACCCAGAGCTGAACAGTGAATCCATTCATTCGTTTTAGGTGATGTGGATCATTTTGATGTCGATTAGTTCTCTTTGTCTTTGGCTTCTTGGTTGTTGGAATTATCTCCCTATGAAGTGTCATGATATTTTTTACTACTTTATTTTGCTACCTATATGTATTACACATCATATATTTTACTATGCTAGTTTGACCTGTTCCACCAAACTGAAGTATCAATGTCTAATGCAAACTCAAGTTATATATATATAGTAGGTCATATATCATCTATGCTCACTGATGGATGCAGTGAGACACGCATTTACCGCGTCTTTATCCGTCAGTAGTGATGGGTATCAATTCATTCTCTTTGCTAGGTTATATTAGTTGCTTGAATTAGTTGTTACATTTACTATTATTGTGTACTTCGTGATAGACGTATATTATGATCCCTCTACTTTGGATGTTGGGTTACTTTAATCATAGTATTATTGTTATGTTTCAATCATAGTATATTAGTTATGTTGACTTGTTGATTACAGGAGAAGAGTAGGTTATGGTTTGACCCTCTATCTTTTAGATGGGTTTACTGTACTTGTTTATATGTAGTCTAGATTACCCTTGGGCCACGATTATGGAGAGAGCCGGCTACGATTTAGTTGTTCCTATTCATTTGCATATAGTTTTGATATATAGTATTATGAGATAGTTCCCCTCACACTAGGCTTTATGTCTAACCCGTGTTTTTCTCTTTGTTTGTTTATATCATGACAACTCTTGGGTACTCAATTAAGTAGTCTGAGAGCCATGTGATTTTGGGAATACGCTATCTGGATGTGTAGCTGAAGCTCTTTAGAGGCATGACATCAATATTATATGAAATATATACTTGATACTTTTAGTAGTACATGGAAGATCTGTTGTTGTATATGAGGCTATTGCATCAAATATTTATTCAGAACTCCGTTCTTTTCGGGGTTGATATATTTTTACTTTATGTATTAATACTTATTTATCAGTCGCTTTTGCTTGTTCTTGTCACTTATATATTGTTATTTTATTCTGTTCATAAATATTCAATATATTATGTATTGCCATTCTACTGTGAGATCCCATTGATGTCTTGGTTTATTGTTTTGTTCTAATTTTACATCAACAATCTACCTTTTTTGGTATTTAGGAGTCTGTTTTTGTTATGAGACAACATATTTTTGGGCTCTACAAAAGGCAGGTTGTTACAGTTTCTAATCCTCTTTAGTATTGGAAAAGGACCTATGAATCTCAGTGCCAACTTCCCTTTACTACCGAACTAGATTACAATCTTCAATGGGGAAAGTTTAACATATACAATTGCTACTAACTAAGTTATAGATTGTTACAGGTTGTTAGTAGCTTTTCTGTCTGTCTTGAAAGACTTTGATGCATTGCCAAATGGTATCCACTCAAACACAATTGCTACCAACTCTAAATCATGGGTCCACTCTAGGAACATAACTCCTAAATTGGCATGTCTCTTACTTAATGCATCTACAACCGCATTCCCTTTCCACAAGGTATGTGAAATACTAAATTCGTTGGAGCCTATGAAGTCTAACCATCGTTGCTGACAAACGTTAAGCTACTTCTATGAAAAGAGATACTTTAATGATTTATGGTTGATGAACAACTCAAACTTCTCTAATAAAAGATAGTGCATCCAAATTTTCAGCACAAAAAAATTTGCTCCTAACTCTAAATCATTGGTCGAGTATTTCTTCTAATCTGGCTTCAATTGTCGACTATCATATGCAACAACTTTGCCTCTCTGCATTAATACTACATCAAATCTAATAACATAATCATCCATGTATAAATTCATCTCTTCATTCTTACTTAGAATGGTCAATATTGGTGCAATCGTTGACTTTTCTTTCAGAATAACAAATGTGTGTTCACATCTTCAAAAATATTCACATAGTATTGTCTTTCACCTAACTAGCTAAATTTACATATCTTAATATGTTCTTCTCCTATAAAATCAATTATGAAGTTTATTCCAGTACTTCAATTCTATTACTTATTATTAGATCATTGAGATGAATGTGATGGAACAAATCTCAATATTCAACTAGTTATGACAAACTTCTGATGGTGGATTAATAGCAAAGTTTGACTTCTATATAAAGCAACCACTTCATTTTATGAAATATTTCTAGGTTTGTGTATCGATGCCTAAATTATTTTATAAAAACATTTTACATATTCGTTTTTGTATTTTTGAAATGTGTATCTACCTCTACAAATGAAATATATATATTATAAGATTAGTTATATCATATATCCATGCATACTCTTTGCCCAAGCCTTTATTTCTTAATTTTTTCACTTTTGGTTATGCTTTAGTTACATTCTTAAGATTGATCTGTCATGAAGTGGTCAAGGAAGTATGTATTATTGCAATAGTGCTTGGAGTATAAATGAAAAGAGTAGAATGAAGTGTCTTTTCAAGGAATATGGGTATTGAAAATCTTAAAAACCTATAGGTTCCCAGCTTTAAAGGAATTCTTGCCAAGATGACTGATCTAGCTGTAGGTGCCTCTACATGGGCTTCAGTTAACTAAATATGAACTTGTATTAGGCACTTTGACTATGAAAGAGGTGAAAGAAGAATCCATAGAAAAATTTGGAGCTGCTTACTGAATTATGTGGTTAATAATATTTGTAAATCGATCGTTCCTGTTTGGAGAAGAATCAACAGAATAGCTAATAGCATAAAAACAGATCCAAGTGAAGTATATAGGAAAAATTGATATACAACCTTGATCTTTTTTTATCTCGAACCCCATACCCTTATAATAATGTTAGAGTAAGGGGTGGTCCTAAAGTGGAATTGATCGATGGAGGTGGTTGGTCGAAGCTCCAATGGGTAGCCATTCCCTTCTCAACGAACTATATGTAAGACTCTTGCATCATACGGCTCCATCCCGAGTTTTCGTTGTCGGCCCTTGTCATTAAATCACTATGCTTGTATTTTGTGGGCTTGACTCTCTTTTCTGTTGTCGATAGTGAACAATGCAACTTGCATAAAGGGTATGCTCATGGCCCAATCTACTTGACAAGAACTGCTCACTAGTTAGCCAGATTAGTGGTAGGGCCTTTAGCCTATGAATAATTTGGATCGCTCCCCAATTAATATACTGGGGTTGGATCGGTCCAATCAATATGCTGGCCCACTTAATTGATCAGGGTTGCCAATGAATATATGGGTCGCAAATTAATATACTTGGCCTAACGATTGTCTTATTGGTTGTTCCCCCTTACTTCGGTTGCCTCAACTACAACTGGTGAATGGTTCCAATCCCATTGGTTTGACCTTTCCTGTTGTGATGTATGCAGAACCCTTTTTAGATCCTCATCTTTAGGACCCTATTCTTGAACCCTCTACCAAGCTCTACCCTGCCTGCATTTCTTTAAAAAGGGGCCAAAGAAATGTCTCCACCTGTTGCCTTAAGTCTTTCTTCAGAATTCGTTACACACCTTCTCCCTTCGCCACGAAGAATCAAACTACCTCTCGAATGTTTATATTAGATTTGGTATACCAGGCCTCCTCTAATTGATCAGGGTTTCTTCCGTTTGTTTTAGCAACATCTCTTACGGTCTACTCACCAAGAACTCTTCGATAATGATAGATGACCCCTATAGTCACCCTGCCCGCTGTGACGGCGTGCTTGTTCAATAATAAGATCTAGATGATTATTCCTATGCTTGGTAACTTATGAGTTTACGTCCATCCTTGGTCAGGAACGATTTATTTTCTTAATGCGCCCTTGTAGTCGTTACTCGAATTCGTGCAAGTGTGTCCATACTCCCCTGACTAGAGGAGGAATCCATTCTCGCTAATAAACACACCCCCTACACACACCTAGGAGCACCCCTTCCTGCATATCCATACAAGACTCCAGTTGGTGCATTGCGATCCTTAATATATTAATTGGGTACCCACTATAGTATATTAATGGGTACCCTCCCACCAACCATAAATGTTTTGATTACACACAAGGCTACCCCTCTTCGCGAAAGCTTCGCAAAGACTTTACTCTTTACTACTTTACAACAATTAAGGATTGTTTGTAAGGAGTTTACTGCATAATGCTCCTGCAGATGACAAGCTTTCTCCTAGCAAATAGAAGATGTTCAACTTTATACAAAATAAAAGTCATGAATAGTAGAGTATCCAATATGCAGGACATGGCGATGATTAGAAATTCATGAATGACTAAGGGATTGATGAGTGGGTAGGTAGGTTAGGTGCACCTCTTGCCCAGTGGGAAGTCATGAAGCCATCTGAATGAAGAAATAGTGGGGCATCTTTTTTACTTTTACTGGTATTGTGTAGGCTGTCAAACTAAGTCTATATTGAGCCAAAAAATAGGCCGGGTGTGATTGGAATAGCAAACTCACCCATATGCCAACCTTAGACCAACCCTAGACGATTCTTCAAAATCATTAAATATACAACCATCAGCCATCAATCTACATATACTTTATTATGGAAATAAAATCATGAATCAGATAGTGAATCAGCTTCAACCATCAAACTTTCAAGTAAACAAAGCTAGCAAAGTGTGTGATAGAATAGTGGGATCTTGCATTATTTTGTAAAGCGATTATAGTGGTTGTTGGATTCATGCCAAGGAGGGAAATCATCAGTGATTTCCAATGCAACTAATTACTTGATGGTTTGACAATTTTAGCAAGGATATAGTTTATTTTGCATTTCAATCGGTTTCACCTCTCAACTTTTAGTAAGTACTCCTTAAGTATACAGCTACATTACCTTTTGTTGCCTTTTCCTATCAGTAAGGTTTTCGAGTAAAGGGAGAAGGAACACAATGGTAATCTAAGGTATCTATAGAGAGAAAAAACCACTCTTTCTTTTCTGAACACAATGGTAATCTACTGATGAACATGTGGATATTGGTCATGTATACTCTACAAATAATGAATACCACTTCAAATCTACTGCCAATGGTTGTCACCTCCTACCGTGTTTTATCGTGTTAAGAAGAATTTGTAAAATATCTTGTATATAATTAGTCAATTTCAAATATATTTACACATTTAACATGCTCTTTTGTATATACATCATACGTTGAAATGAATGACATTAGTACTAAAGCAAATTAACCTACCACCTCAAAAGTTAAGAAAAACCTTTGGTATGATCATAATTAGAGATATGTTTCTTAGTCTACATGTAAATGCATTGAACATAGAACAACTACACAATAAAGTAACTGACATGAATAAATCTCAACATGCAGCCAAAAAAAATAAAAATAAAGAAAATAAAACACTAACATCACATAAAATCAAAATCAAAATCTATGGCACGGTGACCGCCACTCCAAAAAGTTGATACCCGTATCATTTTAAAAAAATGTAAGCCCAAGAAGTATGGTGGGCTTGGCATCTCGGTCTTAGTATATGGAATAAAGTTGTTGCTGCGATATAAATTAATGACCTTCTTAATCATAAGGACATATTACTTGTCCAATGGACCGACTCTAATTATCTTCGCTCTAAACACTTTTGGACTATGGACATTCCATCTAACTGCAATCGACTACTCAGAAATCTTCTCTATCTTAGACCATGTTCCTTTCCTCTTGCCTTACATAACCCTTCCCCTACCTCCAAATGCTCTTTTTGGCATGATCCTTGGGGTGATTTCGTCCTTATACTTGAACAATCTTTGGCCCACAACCAGAAAACCATGACTGGCATACCAAACAATGTTGAGGTATGGCCTTTCTTTCATAATGATGTTGTTATTTTCCCGAACTCCAGCATCGCCCGAGTTCAACAGATATGGAATCAAATGATGTAGTGGCAACATAACACCAATAATATTACTATACTCTGGACTCCGTCTAAGAAAATGCACACCATAAGAGATATTTATAAAGCTATGACTCAACTCTACAGCCGATTGATATATCCTTGGACCAAACGTATATGGTGCCAAGCTGATAAAAAAGTATGAAAATGGAATGCTTTGGAAAGTGCTTAATAATGCCCTAAGCACCAAAGATAGGTTGCTACACCTAGGAATCTTACATAATGCCTCCTATGCGTTCTGCAATTCCTCCTGTGAGGCTGTCGAACATCTTTTATTCGATTGATCAATTACAAATAATGCATGGAGAGTCATATTACATCATCTCCAGCTTCATATCATGTCTCATAATCATGCTATTGAATGGAGTAAAATACTGAGTGTACCATCGAATGCAAAAGCTAACCGGATGACAAGCCTAATCAGGTACTTATGGATGCGAAAGCTAATCGGATGCCAAGCCTAATCGGGTATGTATGGATGCAAAAGCTAATCGAATACCAAGCCTAATTGGGTACATATGGAAGTAGTCTATACCCGGGATATATTGTTTAACCGAGCACACCATCGAATGTAAAAGCTAACCGAATGCCAAGCCTAATCGGGTATGTATGGATGTAAAAGCAGATCGGATGCCAAGCCTAATTGGTTACATATGGAACCAATTTACATCTAAGATATATTATTTAACCGTGCATACCATCGAATGCAAAAGCTAACTGGATGCTAAGCCTAATCAGGTACATATGGATGCAAAAGTTAACCGAATGCCAAGCCTAATCAAGCACGTATGGATGCTAACTGAATGCCAAGCCTAATCGGGTACGTATGGATGCAAAAGAAAACCGGGTTCCAAGCCTAATCGGGTACATATGGAACCAATTTATACCCCAGATATATTGTTTAACTTGGTGCACCATTGAACGTAAAAGCTAACCGGATGCTATGCCTAATCGGGTACGTATGGATGCAAAACTAACCGAATGCCAAGTCTAATCGGGTACGTATAGATGTAAATGCTAATTAGATGCTAAGCTGAATTGGCTACTTATGGATGAAAATGCATACTGGATGCCAAGCCTAATCTAGTACGTATGGAACCAATCTATACCCGAGATATATTGTTTAACCGAGCGTACCATTGAATGTAAAATCTAACTGGATGCCAAGCCTAATCAGGTACGTATGGATGCAAAAGATAACTGGATGCCAAGCCTAATCGGGTATGTATGGATGCAAAAGCTAACCGGAAGCTAAGCCTAATCGGGTATATATGGATGCAAAAGCTAACCGGATGCCAAGCTTAATCAGGTACGTATGGATGTAAAAGCAAACCGGATGCCAAGCCTAATCGTGTACGTATGGAAGCAATCTATAGACGAGATACATTGTTTAACTGAGCGTACCATTGAATGTAAAAGCTAACCGGATGCCAAGCCTAATCGTGTACGTATGGATGCAAAATCTAACTGGATGCCAAGCTTAATCGGGTATGTATGGATGCAAAAGCCAATCGAATGCCAAGCCTAATCTGGTACCTATAGATAAAAAAGCCGACCAGATCCCAAGCCTAATCGGGTACATATGGAACTAATTTATACCCAAGATATATTGTTTAACCGAGCGTACCATCGAATGAAAAATCTAACCGGATGCCAAGACTAATCGGGTACGAATGGATGCAAAAACTAACCATAAACCAAGCCTAATCTGGTATGTATGCATGCAAAAGCTAACTGGATGCCAAGCCTAATCGGGTACATATGGAACCAGTCTATATCTGAGATATATAGTTTAACCGAGCATACCATTGAATGTAAAAGCTAACTGAATGCCAAGCCTATCCAGGTTGTATGGATGCAAAATCAAACCAGATGCCAAGCCTAATCGGGTACATATGGAACCATTCTATACCAGAGATATATTATTTAACCGAGCGTACCATCAAATGCAAAATCTAACTGGATGCCAAACCTAATCGGGTATGTATGGATGCAAAAGCTAACCGGATGCCAAGCCTAACTGGGTACGTATGGAATCTGCTTTGGCTCAAAAGTGAGTTAACACTTCTCACAAACAACTGTAAGCAAACCATGTGCGACCTGAAGCAAACCCCTTTAGGACTTAAGAAAAATATTTATAATTAAGCTAAAACATTGGTCAATCAAAATATTTCAACTCACTACATTACAAAATTTAAATAAAAATGATATTGCATAACATAAAAAAGAGACAAACTTATTTGTACTACCAAAATTTGCTATAATTTAAAGATTAAAACAACCATAAATTTAAAATTAAATTCTAACTAAACCAATCACAATGTAGGGCAATCAAAATAGACAAATTAAAAGAATGAAAATTTATTTTTTTTGAAAAATTGAACCTACCCATAATAAACAAGGAAAGATAACCAAATATGATCTAATCAACAAAATTGAAGTTAACTTAGATAAGATGATCTAATCAATTTAATAAGCTAATAAAACATGGCCTAATACAATTAAAAAGGGTCTCGTTACAAAAAAAGCCCGCTACAAATATCAAAGTAAAAAGTAAGATTCTCCATCATTACTCCTGGATTGAAAATGAATTATCACATCATAATTACTTTACTCTTTATCAAATCAAAAATAATTTACACAAAACATTTAGGCTTTTGTCTCAAAATTTTCCAAATTTGGAATGACGATATCTCCATCGCTCACTTGCGAATACTCAGTTCCTAAATCAGGACTAACAGTAAGTTATCCATCATTCAGTTTCATCCAAAAGCTATGCTAACTTGCGAATTCAAAGAAGGAAGAAGTGCGAAAACAAGAGAAGAAGAGGTGGATATTTTTTTCAACAACACATAATGGTATGATCAAAAATAATTTACAGTTTTATTTTTATATTGTACCGATTGATGTCATTAAGGATGTTTAGTGTTGGCTTGATGTCATTAAGTATGCATCGTCTTTTTATTTGATTGGTAATAAAACTTTTTGCAAGTGCTCTGGAGTTGGAATGTGCATACGTTAGATGAATGTTATTAGTAATTGTTGAGAAAAATTCAATTACTTCCCTTATGTGCACTAATAATAATTTAATTGTAGTAACTATATACAATAAAATTTGCAAAAGAGGTACATTCTAAACTGAGTGTATGACATCGCATCATGATAAATACTTAAATATTAGTTGTATTCAGTTGAAAAACAACATGCTGCCAAAACTGTATAATTTTGAATCATGCAACTTAACTTGCACCACAAGTTCATCATTGTTCAATTTGTTGCTACGATCAGAAAGGTGAAAAGAAAGGTATCTGTAGATGTGAGATTAAGGGGTGATTTGTCCCTAATACATGAGTTATCATCTTAGCAATTGCAGAACACATATTTAATTAATGTTTTATTTTCAACTCAAGCCAATTAACCTTGAGCTCTGGGTTCACTCAAACA
Source organism: Allium fistulosum (assembly GCA_030737815.1). NCBI lineage: Eukaryota > Viridiplantae > Streptophyta > Magnoliopsida > Asparagales > Amaryllidaceae > Allium > Allium fistulosum. The sequence goes on from CM060902.1 coordinate 1,220,839,336, forward strand.
CCATTTTTGTTGGTTGTAAGGTGTTACCACTTTGAGCGTACTTATGGCACATTGCATTGACTCTAGGTACTATTCGTACAACTATATCCATCATGCAACTTCTAAACTTACATGCTAAGTATTTGAGGAAAAATTTCAAATTGTTTGATGAAATTTCTCATACAGTTTGAATCAGATGACCGAACACCCCCAGATATCCAGTAGAGCATAAAACCCTAAATGTGATCATGATGTTAATTTTCTAAAGGGTTTGGATCTATATTTAGTGGAAGAATGCTTTATAATTCTAGTTTTCAAGTGGTTTTATAAATATATTCACTAGAGGACATGTTTTACTTGTAAAATACGATTTGGTTTCGATAGTCGGGTTTGAACTTGGATTACATATGTCAAAGCATTTTTAATAATTTTTAATAAATTAATGAACTTTGTATCATCCCTTTAGAAGTATAAAAGCACGTAAAACTAAGTGTTCTTGAAAAGTTACGTTGATTATTCATACACACTTATCATGTTTCAAGATTTAAGTGCACTACATTAGATAATAATACTACAACAAGCAGTGGTAGTTGTATTTCATTTGTGAAACAATCCTAGTTTAAATTTCAACTTCTTTTCAAAATCATTAAGTGGTCTGATACGGTTTAGTATGATCAGTTCAAACATTCAAACTGCAACTGAATATTTTATTGTATTAAACTGATCCGATTTCTAATACATTTTTTAATCAGATCAATTTATGCCCACCCCTCCATTCATTGTTTATTTCTATGTCTCTAACAAAACTAAATTTTTTGCATTTTCCCCCTTTTTGCGCCCTTAAGAAAAAACTGTATCGGTAAATAAACCAATTTCAGTAAATAGCATCGATCATAAAACGATTAAACACCAGAATATGCACAGGACTACAATTGAATTAGATGTGGAGCACCAAGCTTAAAACATGTACATATATTTCCACATCGGGATTTTCAAAACAAGCCTTTAAACTTTGCCATGTTCACCAAGATATCTTTGCCATCCCCTCCTAATAAACTATGCTATACTTGTGATGCCTCCTCTCTCTCACGTAAACAGCCCAGAAAACAAGGGACGTCATAACTGATGCTAAGACCAATGCTAAGAAATGTAAACATAGTTGCCATTTTAGGTAAGTCCTGGGAAGATGTTGCTGCTTATACCCTTAAAAGTTTCTCTAAGAAAAGTTCAATCCACAAGCTGAGTTAGAAAGGGAGAATACTGGTTTTCTTTTATTTTTGTTTCTCTGCAAGATTCAAGTTAAACAGTGGCATTTTTTAAAGCCCAAATATTATTACTTAAGCATACAAAATTATAATATAATAATAATATAAATCTATATTTATTGTACCAACATTTGTTCTTTTTCTTGTGACAGGCTAACGAACAAGATGCTTTAGAAATGTCTGAAGAAACCAGTAAAGAGATCGAACATAATCCAAGAGAAAACGAAAAGATTTATAGCAACTCATTAAGTTCATTTTATAAATTTATAAAGAAAATTAAGAAATGCTTGATACTTACTCATAAATTTTCTAAAAACAACGCCATTTTGGGAGTTTATCAATTTATTTCTCACTGAACAACTTCAACTTAGTGACATAAAATGGTCATCTAAATGTTTAGATGAAGCGGTAAAGACATATAATCCTGAACAGGAATTTTTTTGAAATAAATGGGTTTCATTTAAAATTAAAATACAAACATGTTGCTAAAATGTTTGGGATTCTAAGTAAAGGTATAACTGTAAAAGAGTTGCAACCAAAAGAACAAAAATGTCTACCTTTATGCAAATAATTTAATAATAAATATTTGCATGAAAATGAAACTTTGAATAAAAAAGTAATTGAAAGAGAAATTGTAAAAAATTTGAAAAAAAGAGACAATCAATCTTCTAAAGATGTGGTTAAATTCATTGTAATGCACCTCATGTATTCATTTTTCTTCTCAAGTAAGGATGAGTTTTTTGTTTTTGTTTTTTCTTTTTACTCTTTATTCTAAACTTATGCAAGTGAATAATGTTTTGTTTAATTTTATTTACAGGCAGTAATTCAAACTTAAAATGGTCATTTTTACCGTATGTTCATGACTTTGACAAAATGAAACAAGTTAATTGGTCAAAAGCTATTTTGTTTAATTTGGAGCAGCACATGAAAATTTTTGCTGAAAATCCTAGAAAAAGCCATTCATGTGTAACAATTTTGCTGGTATTATTTTATTTTCTTTACGTTTTTTTATTGTTAGTCAACTTATTGTTATATCATTTAACTAATTTGAAAGTACCAATTATTAGTTTTAAATTCAAACAGTACTGTATTTGTGATCGTTTGCCAGTGATGGAAAAGAGAAAAACTTACGAAGAAGGAATGCCAACAATGACAAAGTGGAGACTACCAGGACTGAAAAAGTTGCTCACATAAGAGTTTTTCTCTACAATGGACAAGGAAACGGTAAACATATAAAACTAGTATATTTTCTTAAAGCGCACACCTGCTTGCACGTTTTTCAATTAGCATTTAATATCACATAAATAACTTTAAACATAAGTAAAAAAATTTAAGTCTTAATTGCTTTTAATAACATTATGAAAACCATTGTGTAAATTTTATATAACTTAATTTTCACAAACCGCACTCTTACATGCACTTTTTATATAATTTAAATTTTAATTGAACTTTTACATGAAAAGTAAAATTTTATTGTAAAATTTTAGTTTTTTAAGTTAAACAACATTGAGAAAACAGTAACTTAAATTTTAAAAAAAGTACAACAAAAATTTCACAAAGTGCACATCTGCTTGCACTTTTCATATATTTCTTATTTTAATTTATTTTTAGTATAATGAATTAAAATTTTAATGCAAATGTATTTTCTAAAATTTTAAAAAAATATAAACTACTTTGAATAAATGTAACTTAAGTTTCTCAAAAATGAAATATAATTTTAAAAAAATGCACTTTTGTGCTTTCCATATATTCGAAATTTCTATTTACCTTTAAAATGAAGTAAACTTTAAATATAAATATTTTTAAAGTTTAATTGATTTTAAAAACAGTAAGAAAACCGTAGCATAATTTTTTGTAAAGCTCACCTTAATATTTACAAAAGGCACACACCTACTTGCACTATTCGTATAATTTATATTTTAATTGAACATTAACATGCATAGTAAATTTTACCGTAAATATTTTTTTAAAAACCTTTCAAAAATTTAAACAACATTAAGAAAATAGTAGCTTTAATTTCAAAAAAAGCACAACTTACATTATAAAGCACAACTTACATTTTACAAAGTGCACACCTGCTTGCACTTTTCATACATTTTTTATTTTAATTAGCTTATAGTATGCTGAATAAAAGTTTTAATGTAAATATATACTCTAAATTTATAAAAGAATGTAAATAAATTGAAAAATATCAAACCTAAGTTTCTCAAAAGCGGAAAATATTTTAAAAAATGCAAACCTTCTTTTGCTTTCCATGTATTTTAAATATCTGTTTAACTTTAAAATGACAAAGTAAACAATAATATAAATATATTTTTCTAAATTTTAGTAGGTTTGAAAACAAAAGTGTAACATAAAAGTTTCAAAAGCTCACCTTAATATTTACAAAGCGCACACCTACTTGCGCTTTTCAAACATTTTAAATTTTAATTGCACTTTAACATGCAAAGTAAAAATTTACTGTAAACGTATTTTTTTAAAAAAGTTTATAGAAATTTGAACAACATTAAGATAACAGTATCTTAAATTTGAAAAAATCCACAACTTAAGTTTTACAAAGTGTACACCTGGTTGCACTTTCTGTACATTTCTTTTATTAATTAACTTTTAGATGATGAATTAAAATTTTAATGTAAATATCTTTTCTAAAATAAATAAAAAATGTAAACTAGCTTGAAAAAAATGGAACTTTAGTTTGTCAAAAGCAGAACATAATTTTAAAAAAAATGTACAGCTTCTTGCACTTTCCATATATTTTAAATTTCTATTTAACTTTAAAATGACAAAGTAAACTTCAAATATAAATATTTTTTTCTAAGTTTTAACAGGTTTGTAGCAAAAAAAAACTATACCATAAATGTTTCAAAAGCTCACCTTAATATTTACAAAGCGCACACCTACTTGCTCTTTTCAAATATTTTAAATTTTAGTTGCACTTTAACATGCAAAGTAAACTTTTACTGTAAATATTTTTTAGAAAAGTTTACAGAAATTCAAACAACATTAAGACAACAGTACCTCAAATTTCAAAAATCCCAAAACATAAATTTTACAAAGTGCACACCTGCTTGCATTTTCTGTACATTTCTTAGATTAATTAGCTTTTAGTATGACGAATTGAAATTTTAATGTAAATATATTTTCTAAAATATAAAAAAATGTAATCTACCTTGAAAAAAATGAAACCTCAGTTTGTCAAAAGCAGAACATAATTTAAATAAATGCACAACTTTTTGCGCTTTTCATATATTTTAAATTTCCATTTAACTTTAAAATGACAATGTGAACTTTAAATATAATTTTTTTTTTCTAAGTTGTAATAGGTTTGTAAAAAATAAGAAAACTTTAGCATAAATGTTTAAAAAAGCTCACCTTAATATTTACTTGTGCTTTTCAGACATTTTAAATTTTAATTGCACTTTAACATGCAAAGTAAATTTTACTGTAAATAAATATATATATATATATGTATATATATATGTATATATATATGTATATATATATGTATATATATATATGTATATATATATATATTTAACAAGTTTAGAGCAATTTAAACAGCGTTAAGATAACAGTAGCTTAAATTTGAAAAAATCCACTACATATGTTCTACAAAGTGCACACCAGATTGCACTTTATATTCATTTTTACTTTAATCTGCTATCAGTATGACGAATTAAAATTTTAATGTAAATATATTTTCTAAAGTATAAAAAATGTAATCTTTCTTGAAAAAAATGAAACCTCGGTTTTTCAAAAGCAAAAATGCGCTTTCCATATATTTTAAATTTTTATTTAACTTTAAAATAACAAAGTAAACTTTAAATATAAATATTTTTTTCTATGTTTTAATAGGTTTGAAAGAAAAAAAACTATTGCATAAAGGTTTCAAAAGCTCACCTTAATATCTAAAAAGCGCATGCATACTTGCGCTTTTTAAACATTTTAAAGTTAATTGCACTATAACATGCAAAGTAAATTTTTACTTAAATATTTTTTTTAAAATAATACAGAAATGTAAACAACATTAAGATAATAGTAAGTTAAATTTCAAAAACCCCACACTATAAGTTCTACAAAGTGTACACATGCTTGCACTTTCTGTACATTTCTTATTTTAATTAACTTTAGTATGACAAATTAAAATTTTAATGTAAATATGTTTTCCAAAATATAAAAAATATGTAAAATACCTTAAAAAAATGGAACCTCGGTTTGTCAAAAGCACAACATAATTTTTTTAAAAACACATAGCTGCTTGCAAATTCAATATATTTTAAATTTCTATTTAATTTAAAAATGACAAAGAAAGTTTCAAATATATATATTTTAAAATTTTACTTCACTTTAAACATGAAAATGTAAATTTTTAATTCAAATTTTTTTCTAATTATAAATAAAATTAAAAACCATTAAGAAAATCGTATCTTAAATAAACAAAAATGCAATTTACATTTTAGAAAAAGCACACTTGCCTGTGATTTTCATAGATATCCATTTTATTTGATCTTTAACATAAAAATTAAATTTTTATTGTAAATATATTTGCTTAAGCTTTATTAACTTTAGACAATAGTAATAATATTATTGCTTAAATTATATAGAAGTTCAACTTTAATTTTCAAAAAGTGTACAGTTGTTTGCACTTTTCAAATATTTGATATTTCAATTATCATGTAGCACTGCAATGCAAACTTTCAATGTAAACATATTTTCTTAAGTTTTAAAAAATTTAAACAACATTATGTAAACTATAGCTTAAATTAAAAAAAACGAAATAGGATTTAAAAAAACACACGCCTGCTTCACTTTTCAAATATTTAAAATTGCAATTGTAATTTAGCACCAAAATGTAAACTTTTAATGTAAACAATTTTTCTTAAGTTTTAAATAATTTAAACAACATTAAGTAAACTATAGCTTTAAATTTACAAAACTGAAATAGAATTAAAAAAACGCACACCTGTTTGCAATTTTGAAGTATTTAAAATTTCAATTATCATTTAGCACTACAATGTAAACTTTTAGTGTAAACATTTTTTCTTAAGTTTTAAAAAAAATTAAACAAACATTAAGTAAACTATTGCTTAAATTTTACAAAACTGAAACAGAATTAAAAAAAAATCGCACGCGTGCTTGCTCTTTCCATATATTTCAAAATAAAATTTACTTTTAACATAAAAAATTAAAATTTAATGAACTAGTTTTAGGTTTTAATTTTTTCCATTAATTTTTTATATAATAAAATGCAATTTTTTTTTGTTTAGTTTAACAACTTAACCTGTATTATATCAATATATTTCTTTCACGTCTAATAGATCATATATAAAATACAGGTAAATGTTGAAATGGAGCACACAAACACGTTGTCAAATTAAGAGCATGAAAATTCGTTGTCAAGTTCATAAAGTGATGATTCTTCTCACTTCCAAGTTTTAAAAGGAAGTACAAAAGGCTGAAAATTTATGTTAAAGATTTGGAAAAACAAGTTACAACTTTAAGGAATGAGATTGAAAATATAATAAAATTGGGAAGGGAACCAGTTTAGGAGAGAAGATAATTTAATCACTAGTGATAGAGAAAGAGTTTTAAAGAGTATAAATAACAAGTTTGAAACCGAAGACCATGGATTAAAGAACAACCATGATAAATCAATCGATGAAAACATTTAAAAAACAACCGAAGAAGATTATTCAAGTGAAAATGAGGCAATGGAATGGGAAAAATCAGAAGAAGGTTTGGAAACTGAAGAGCATACATTGGAAAATATAGCAATGGTGGCTAAAACAAATGAGTTACCTATAACTGCTAATGAAGAAATGATTGATCCATAGGAAAATGAACTTCTGAAAATGCTTGTTTAACATATAACAAAAGGTAAGGAAAAAAATTGAAGTAATACTATAATATCTTTATAATATTTGATATTATTTTTTAATTTCTTTGCAGCTTCATAGTGTACAAGAATACGGATGAAAATATCATAATATCATCTTATATGCTACAAAATTACCTATCCAGAGAAAGAGTTGATGAACGGGTATAAATCCTTAAATTCATCACAAATTTAATAGCTTAAAAAATCAAAATGTATAATCTATTTAAATATTTATATATACTCATTTATTGTTTATTATTATAAAAATTTATACAAAATTTTAAAATACTGTTATAACAATTTAATATATTTTATACAGGTTTTCAACTGGTATATAACAAACATTGCCAGAAAAAAGAATGAATAAAATGTCTACTTCAAATCAAATGAAGTGGTATGTTATTATATTTCCTTACTACCAATATTTCACATACAACAAGTAATAATATAGTGAATACTTACATTTAAATATTTTGCAGGCATCTCTGACTGTAAAAGCAAAAAGCAATGAATTCTTTCAAAAACATTTAAGAGAGAAATTACTGTTAGATGAAAAACCAATTCAACTCCTATTTTTTCCTATTAAGAATTTGAATAATCATTGGTCACTTCTTGTTAATTATCTTGAGAAGGAGGAATGACATCATTATAATTATGTGAAAGTAAGACTGAACAAATACGCACATAAAGAAAATATAATAGCAAGTAATATTTATTTTGCATTGCAAGTTTAATTTTGTTCGTAGCATTGTTAGATCACATATCCATTTTTGTGGAATTGAACATAGCAATTCATTTTTGCCAAACTTGTCCAAAAATTTTCTTCCAAGTCAAATGCAATATTATGTATTTCATAATGCCAGATAGTGCTGTTGTAGTTTCATTAGGACATTACATATATCTGCCTTCTAGATGCCAAGATTTCACTAATCTAAAGGTATTACTTTGTGCTTTAAATGAATTAGGAGAAGATAACGAGTAATGGTGCATAATCAGTTCTAAGAAAACCAGATTTTGGAAAATTGTATCTTAAACTATTTGATTTTCCTAAGAGAAGATTTAATTAGTTTCCAACAATCTAAAAATCATGGTCTTGTATAAACATAGGATTGTTGTAAACAATATAAAATAAGAAGCCATTAGAAAAAGAGGAAGGAGACATTTTATTCATTTCTGAAATTAGTAATCTATTTCCACTACATAGGCTCCTTTATATAAAGGTTTTGGAGCTTGGTATTGGACTTATCCCATGATGTAGGACTAAACAAAATATATCAAACATTGTATAGCATATTCACTCTTTATAATTTACAAATATTATAACACTCCCCCTTGAATATGCGTCTTAAAAATCTTAGAAGCTTGTATGGTAGCTTGAAATTGTCCATTTTGAAATGTGTATGATGACTGCTCCCCCTCATTATTATCCTGCTTTCATATATCCATTCAGTTGCTATAGATGTTGTCTGTTGCCTCATTAAAAACCTCCGTTTGGAAAACCCAATGGGAAAAACCTTGAACGAGGAAAAGAGTGCAACTTGTGAAATCATAGATATCATATAATGATATTCCTTCTAAAGAGTATGATACTTTGGGATCAAAGTAATGTCTCGTTAAAACCTTACTAAGAAAAACTCAATGGGAAAATCTTAGTGAAAGAAAAAGAGTACATTATGATATACTTATGTATGCTCCCCCTGATTTTATAGTTTTCCCTTTAAGTTTGAATATATGTTATTATAATTCAAATCAGTTATAAATACTTTTGTAACATAGCTTAGACAAGCGTTAAAAATCCGAAGACAATAATTCTACTTTCCTTTCTTTAGATCTTCATCATTTACAAATAGTTTCCTTCGATACGATCGAATTTCCAAGATTGTTTCTTACAAATATGATTTGTGTTTTATGCATTTTGTATGCTACCTTTAGGAAAAACACTCATATGCTTTCATTTTTGTGCTTCAAATCAGTTTTGCATATTGCAACTACATCTTTGATGAATATTAAAAGTTTCATTACAACAATACTTAAAAATAGGAAGTAATCTACTCATCATAAATTATATCAAGATTTTCATTACAACAACACTTAAAAGATGGTTGTAATCTATGCTCCTTATTCTTTGCAATTTTTTATAACCACCAAAGTTATTTATATTCTTCTGGAATTTGTATACTTTAATCGTTTAATATGATTTAAGCAATATTTATACCTTCGGGGTATATTAAGTGTTTCAAACACTTTAGCTACTTTGCGGATTACAAGTCCACATTTCTATATTAGTAAAGGATTCATGATGGCCAATCATGTTTCCTCTAATTCAAGGTCTTTGATCTATTTATAAACATAAGCGCTTTTTATTATTTATAAATTTATCATCGATGATTATTTTTTTGTCAGTTCTAGGTACGATTTATTGATATCTCAATATTTATTCTATTTTAGGTACCTAAACCACTTCTAGGTTTATTTGACAATCATGTCACGGGTCTCTTCAAAAGCACCTTTAAGTGTTTCTTAAAAAACACTCACCTCCTTTATTTGGCATCTTTATCGCTTTCTCCAAAAATATTTCAAACTGACTTCTCTACCACACTTCAGATGTGATTTATACCCTTTTGGTCCTTCTAGGATTTCAACTTATATTGGAGCAAGTATACTAGGAATATTATCAATAATTTATTTAAGTTACTTAATATTTTGCAACCAATATTTAATCTTAATAATCAAAATGAACTTGTATCTCTTTTATCCTCCCCCTTAATGTTGACGAACATTGTCACATTTAATAATAATCTTCTTTGGATTCTCATTTTGATCCATTATGATATTGCTACTAGCAAATAGATCGTACATATTAATTATAGAAGGATAATTCTTTTATCAGTTGATAAGATGCACTCAATTGATAACGCATATTAGAGTTTGTTCTCATTCATTGATCTAGCCAATTGGAGGAATGTACTTATTGTGTAGATCTTTTGAATACATACATGACTTCAGGTCATTCAACATTTATGTTGATTGAATTTTAAATCACTGAATTATATCTATGTATAATCTATGAGATCAGCTTATAACAAACTTCAAGTTGTTAGTTGAATATCTACATATATGATATATGCGTGCGTCCACTTATTACATATATATATTATAAATTTGCATATTCTTTCTCATTTGAGTTAGTGATTTCTAGAACAAACTATTACAAATATTAATTTCTGTTTATAGATCTATGTCAATGGGAATCCTTCAACGCTGCATGATAATGTTCGAAACATCTGGTTTGGAACCATATTGAACTTCTGTTTCAAATAAATTATATACACAACTTTAATTTGTTAAGTTTTATTCCTCAATTATATCTCAAATATCACTTTTAAACATTAATTATGATTACTTATCAGAGAATAATACATAGTTATAATTGCATATAGACATTTCTACACATCTCTTCTGGAGAGTTCAACAAAAGAGATATACTTACAAAAAATAAAATAAAAATAAGAGTAGCTTCTGGACACTTGGAATTTTATAAAAATATGCAATTATATTAGTTGCACATACATATCTCTTCAAAACGGTATTTATAGCTTTCATGAAATGTATGATATGACATATAGACTATCTCTTCAGGAGTATATTTAAAGATATTTCTTCAAGAAATGGTTATGCATATAATATTTCTTATCAAATAATACCTATGACCATGAGTTTTAGCATATAATTAGACACGTGAACATAGAATAGTGTATTCTAGAGATAGTTTGATATCTGACCTATTTAGGAGGTTTGATATAGTCATAATGAAATATATGATACACATTACATAGCTCTCAAATTTTAAGTTAGAATCAGATCTAAACTAAATTGGAATCCTTCATAATCAAATTTCTATACATTTATTTGCTTTAATAAAATTACCAAATATATAAACAAATCTCTTCTAGAGATATTTTATCATCTCCAAATGTATAAGTCTCTTCTAGAGATATTTTACTATCACCACTTCTGGAGCAAACTTATCTCTTCCAGAGATATATATGCAAACTATTAGAATGTCATATCAATATACGATATTTCTTTTACATAAATTACATAATTGCTAATTTTACAGTAGCATAAAATATCCCTGCTAGAGATTTTTGTTGTAACTGCTTTTGAAATGTCATATCAAACTTTAAATATAGTAACAAAATTAGATGCACTAAATGAAAGTATGATGTAAGAGATAAAACCGCTACTTCTGGAGTGTGATATTGGTATACAATACCTCTTTTTTTTAGAGATAAATTATTGGTATTACTTCTAAAGTTTTATATGATATTCCTTCAGGGAATATAATGTTTCTTTTTAAGGGATTGCAATCTAACAAAAATAAAATTTCTATAACATCACTTCTGGGATGTTGGATTTTACAATATAAAATTTAAAGAAAACATCTCTTCAAGAGATTAAGATATACACACACATCCATAAACTTAAATAGTATGTTATATGTGTTATCACCTCTAGATAATTCTAAAATGTATTTCATCAATTAAATAGTTTGACTAATGCACCCAAAAATAATTTGTCAAAACTTTAGGTTTTATAACATAGTAGCAAAGATCAGATCTATATCTAGATCTATCAATGATAAAGCAACAAAAAGAATAATTAAATTAAAGCTGCACATATTGAAATGAAATAATATTTCGCATTGCACAGAACTTATAAATTGACCATGTGTACCTTTACATAATTGGAAGTATATATAATGGGGGAAAACATTTTAAACCAACTACAACATATAAACTGAAATGAAAAATGAGAAATATGGACTAAAATGTCATTTGAATTCATATTTTATAAATAATGAACATCCGCTTTTAAAGCTAAATTAATAATTAATTTTCAATTCAAAGCATATTTGAAATGTCATACAACATAATATCCTCAGGATATTTGGTCAATATAATATGTAAATGCAAAGATGTAAGTAAAATATAACTCATTTGGTGATTTTTGAAATCTCTTGAACGCACTGTCATAATCTTGTGTTAAGATGTATTTATTCCTTTTAACTTCTTCAAGAAGTGTAATCTTAACATTTCACACAGTTTCAAGAAAGCTTCGGGTTTCTAGTTCATGAACTTCAAACTCATTAATTTGTTATGAATTTCAGGTTCTCAAAGTTTGTGTAAACTTCTTGTTTAGAAGCTTATAACTTTCGACTAATAAAAAAACAACTATAAGATTTCAAGTCATAGACTTTATCAAAAAATCATTACATAATTCAAGACGTCAGGTCTCAGACTGAGTTATAGAACTTCTAGTTGAAAAAAAATTCTTTGCACAACTTCGGGTTATTGTTCAAACTTATTTCTTTCATTATATCGAGCATTGTTTGCCAAAATAAATACACCAGATAATAAACCATTTGTCTATTCTTATTCCAAACATAAAAATACAACATCATTTAACTTACTATAGCCAATGCATTTATGATGATAAGGTAATTTAATTTATTACAATGACGATAACATTTAATGCATTTATGATTAAAAAATGAATGCAATTTACCATTATTGTGGCCTAAAATATAAAATATTATCACAACGAATTGATTTCTTTACAAAAAAATAAATCAATCTAACTAACGTTACTTAGCAAAATTTCATCTTAAATCTAAGTTCAATATATCAATAATAAAATTAAAATGAATACCATAAGAGAAACTTTATTCCTTAATAGTCAAAATTTATAAAATAACTAAAATAACTCTTATATATATCTCCCTTTTAATAATTCAAGTTTTACCTTTTTTTTGGAACTTCTGGTTATTTATTACAAGAAAACTTGAAATTTAATAATTTATGGAAACTCAAGCTTTTAGCATTATAGGAACGGCAGGTTCTCAACTTTTATTTCAAATACTAGAAATTAAGTTTATCATGTTTGTTTTCATTAATGTTTCCATTCACTTCAGGTGTGCTAAATCAATATTAATATTGGATCTAAACTTAATGTAATCTTCTAAATATGCATTATTCTTTGTATATGTTTCTTTAAGAAACAAAAAATATTTCTTCCGGAAATATAAACTATATATATCAAAATCATTTCCAAAGTCAAAATCCAAATCAAGAAGTTTTCAAAATGAAAACTTCATTTACCAAACATGTATAGATTACTTAGATCTATATCACAAACCAAAATGCAATCAAGTTCAATAAATTTATTTGAATCAACAACAAAAATTATCAAATTCAAAACTTGGTTTCCAAAATAAGAAACTTAAAAAGCATGCAATAATAAGCAAGTTTGAAATCAATTCAAATCCAAAATCAAAAAATCACAACATTTTATTTTTAAATCGTGTACAAATCTCAAAGATATATTATTTGAGTGTGATTTTGAAATCTACAGTATAACGAGATCAGAAAAATAAGAACAAAAAAATCAAATCTACAGTAGAATGAGATCTGAAATATAATGACAAAAATACATGTACAGTGGAATAAGATCTATAAATTTAGATCTATGATAAAATAAGATCTTGAAAAGATAAGATCTATTAAAAATTAAATCCAGATCTAAAATATTAGGAAATAGATATAGAATTGTGAAACAAGAATACTTAAATCTAGGTCTAAATTAATCGCAAAACAAATCTAGAAAAGCAGATCTAGAAAATTTCAAACCTGATTTCATGGTTGAATAAGAGGAAGAGATAGATCTGATTTCAGTAACTGATTAAGAGAAAGAGATGTATCTACATAAAAAGGAAAAATGGATCTAATCTTCTAGATTAGAATATCCAATACATTTGAAAAAGAGATCGTGCTGATAACATGTTGTAAATAATATAAAAATAAGAAGCCATTAGAAAAAGAGGAATGAGACATTTTATTCATTCCTGAAATTAGCAATCTATTTCCATTACATAGGCTACTTTATATAAAGGTTTTGGAGTTTGGAATTGAACTTATCACATGATGTGGGACTAAACAAAATATAACAAACATTGTACCATATTCACTCTTTATAATTTACATATATTATAACAAGGATCTTAAATACATGGTTCATATTTTAGATACTCAACTAGTATTCCAACATAGCACTACAACATTTTATACTTCTTTCGGTTCTACTTCAATGACACTCCCTACCATGCATGCTTCAGCTACTACACCACATACTTTACTTCTGTTCTACTCAGTGACACTGTTATCCGAGTTTTTAACCCAGCAGGATCCAACTGAAAACAGAACAATTCCGTGATATCAGAATGGTTTAGAATTACCAAAAAAGGCTAAAACAAGGAGTTAACGAGAGCCAAGCCATATTACGGAAGCGATAACTCAATTTGACTAAACCAAGAAACTAGCGTCTGTCCAGTCCAATCAACGGCTAAGCATAACCAGCTAGAAGATAGTCATCAGAACGGAATAGCGTGCAACGAGACTATACGAACAATGATGATACAAGGCCAAGAAAGCACTCTTCATGTCAAACTCCAAAAATCGACCAAGTGCTTGGATCGCTAGCAATCCATATCCTATGGATTGCTAGCGATCCATGCATCATGATGGTTAATCCGAGATAAGCAAAGGGTGAAAGGCCTAGAAGACAGAGCACAAAAATACTAAGTGTATGGATTGTTAGAGATCAATACACGATGGATCCCTAGCGATCCATACAGAGCAATGTTATTGGCGACCTAATGTGATGAAGTGATGGAGGGTGAGCGGCCAAGTAATTAGCTCATGAAAAATCCAAATCTATGGATCGCTAGCGATCCATAGGCCATAGATCGCTAGCGACCCATGGTTTTGGCTCGGATCGCGAGCTAAGCTCCTATAGGTCGTTATTCATCCATCTGCCAGCAGTCAGTGAGTAGGCCTGGCCTAAGAGCTCTCCGATCTCTATAAATATCGTCCTGCCTGCAACATAAACTGGATCTTCTCCAGACTGGTTGCTGAAGCTCTGCTGGAAACATTCTTCACTCTCTACCTCCCTTACAACAATCTTCAAAGGGATTCACTATGATTCTCCAGTTGATTCCAACTCTAGGGATCCAATCTACCTAAGGATAATCAAATCTTTGTAATCAAACACTTCTTATAACAGCAATCAGTCTATAATAAAACTATAAAAGGGATGTAGGCTTCATTAACAGCTGAACCACTATAAAAATTCTCCATCTTCTTTCTTTTACTATTCTTTTTCTATATCTGTGATCTGTGATATTGCTCTGTCAGAACAGGGCTGGTGCTTTCAAACTCAAAGCAGGGCGTTGATCCATTTTTTGGGTTAACATTATGGTGCTTTCACTGAGAACCTCAACTCAGGATCCAAATCTAGCTATCTACTTTGGATCTCATAGGTCCAGAAGTTAGATCCTCAATCTTTGCTTGAAGAACCCGCCGTTTGGGAATTAATGGCCCCTTGAAGAAGAAGATCTGCCTCTGGAAGATCCATAGGGGCAGTAGTAGTTGGAGAAGATGATAATCCCCAATAAACTGAAGTAAATGGTGCTAACTTAGGAAATCAAGTGCCAGCATCCTCCGGTCAACACGAAGTTGTCACCAGGGATGAGTTAAATAAAATGGTTGATGAGATCAACCAAAAAATGGAATGTAGCCAAAAGGCTCTAATGGATAAGCTTAACGCTCTCCTAGCCCTGCAGTCAAATCCTGCTCTAAGGACTATGCCTGAACCTGCGGCTGTTATAGAATAAGAGAATTCCTCTGTTTCTAGTCTACATAGAAGAAATGGGAAACAACCACAAAAAGGGTGACGACAGGACTTAACGTAGACGAAAATGCAAGCACTTCGTTTACCACAAGGCAGCCTATTCTGAACTTGAATCAAGGGGCAAAGACCCCGTTGGAAGACATAGCTATATGGATCTCTCTGATTCAGAAGATGGAGAGCAAGACAACCAAATGGAAGAAAACGCCAACGCATTCGATGATGCTAGAAACGTCCAAAGTGCCCCTAATCAGGCCAATTGCGAGCCAACGGGGTCTCGCAGGAGTGGCTCTCCCGAAGATAGGAGAGCCTAGGCTTTAACCCACACACCAAGACCGTTTGCAGAGCCAAACACTTGGCGTAGTGACTGATTGCCGTCCTTAGGATTACCGAACATCAGAGGCATACATAGCATACATGGTCAAACGGTTGATGGATGAGAGTAAAATCGAAAAGATGATGAATGGGGATCTGCTCCAAGTCGGACCCCCTTTACTGATGAAATCTTGAATGAAAAGTACCCAGACAAATTCACTATGCCAGCTATCCCCTCCTATGATGGGATGAAGGATCCAAAACCCCATCTGTACAAGTATAGCTAGTATATGGATGGAGCCAATGCTCCAGAGGCTGTTCATTGCCGATGTTTCCCTATCATTCTAGAAGGAGTTACGTCTATGTGGTTCACCAGACTTCTCCCGAGATCTATTTCTACCTTTGACCAACTTGCACTGAAATTCCTTGACCAGTTCAGGCTCCACACCGCACAACCAAAGGATGTCTTGTCCCTATCCGGATTGTTCCAGGGGCGCAACGAGTCGCTGAAATCTTTCATGAACCGGTTCAATACCGTAGTGATGGAAGAAAGCAGCCCCAATGAAGATATGGTTTTTATGGCATTAGTCCGTACAATTCACCTGGAAACTAAATTCGGAAAGTGGATTAAGATGAAGCAGCCTACCACAAGGAATGATTTCAATCGAAAGGCAAGTTAGTACCTAAGGTTGGGGGAAGCATAGGAGATGGAAAGAAAGTCTGCTGGTGTGCAACCGATGAGCGTCGGATAGAGCGATGTGGAGACGAATCAAAGCACGCACGATTCTGGAACTGCTCAAGGAGCCGCGGGAAAAGACGGGAATCAAAAGAGGAGAAATCAAAACTCTAATAGAATAAATAACAATGGCAACAACAAAAGATTTAAGGAATTCAGACAGGAAGAGTACACCCCTCTAAGTGACACTTCGGAAAATATTTATCTTGCAACCCAGGAAACCGAAGAATACAAGAAATCCCCCAGGAAAGAGGCAACTGAGCAGCAGAAGCGCTCAGGGAAATTATGTCGCTTCCATAAGACACATGGCCACAATACAAACGAATGCCACCATCTAAAAGACCTCATTGAAAGGTTGATCCGAGACAATAAGCTTTAGAAGTATGTGAAAAAGCCACAGAAATCCAATCAACCTATGGCCCCTCAGCCTCCTATAGAACGAAAGAATCAAGCTGGAACTAGCGAAGAAGGGTCAACACGAACCGACCAAAGGCTTATTATTGGAACAATGTCTGGGGACCACACCCCGCACAAAGAAGTTGGGGGAAAATGGAGCGATATGCAAGTTCGTTGAAGCACGCTCCAAAGGAATCATGTTTAGCTGTAGAGGATGAAACTCTAGCCAAGCTGCAAAGGGTCTTGAATGATGACATGTTCCGAAATCGGGACACCGAGGGGATCGAAGCTCTAACCCTCGATCTGATGGTGGTGATGGTAGGAATCAGACCTACTATAGTCCGACGAGTATTGGTCGATAGTGGCAGTTCTATTAACATACTTTTCAAGCGTACTTTTGACCAGATGAAAATCGGCATGAAAAGCGTGTCCACATGCCAAAAAAAGATCCAAGGGTTCACTAGCGAGCCCAAGCAGCCCGTAGGAACAATTGACCTCCTAGTGGAGCTTGGAAAGGGCATCGAAGAGTCACCCTCATTCAAACTTTTGTAATTGTGGATGAAATGTCAGCATATAACGCCTTCATGGGGCGGCCTGCTCTAGCAGATTTCAAAATAGCTCTGGCCCAGTGGTGTCTGACTATGAAGTTCCCTACTACAAATGGAATCGGAGTGGTGAAAGGAGATCAGTGCGTCGCTAGAGAATGTTACATTGCAGAGTTATGTGAATCCAAAAGAAAGGAAAAAGAGAAGGACGTGGGGAGAACTCTCCACATCCATGAGCCCTCCAAATAGCAACTATAGAGCCGCCCCTGGCTTGGGGACCATAGCCGATTCGACAAGGCTATGGACCCTAGGAAGAAGAGCTCAGGGGAGGAACGGGCGACGCCGGCAGAATTGACGGTGTTCATCCCAGTCGACATGGACGACCCGACTAAAGTTTTGAAAATTGGGTCGCATCTTGGAAACAAGATGTGTATGGATCTTACCAAATTTCTCCATGCCAATTTGGATGTGTTCGCTTGGACGCATTTCGACATGTGTGGGGTGTCCTCGGAAATCGCGTGTCACACGCTCAATATAGACCCCAAGTTCACACTAGTAAAGCAAAAAAGGCGCAGTCTAGGTCCCGAACGATCCAAGGCGCTAATAGAAGAAGTGGACAAGTTAATGGCCAACGGTTTTATCCAAGATGCTACTTACCCAGAGTGGGTATCTAATCCGGTCATAGTCAAAAAGTCTAATGGGAAGTGGTGAACCTGTATCGACTACTCAGATTTAAACAAGGCTTGCCCAAAAGACAATTTCCCTCTCCTCAGAATAGACCAACTTGTGGACAGAACGGCAGGGCCTGGGCTACTATCATCCATGGATGCATACTCCGGGTGCAGCCAAATCCTGATGCACGAACCCGATCAAGAAAATACCACCTTTATCACCGACCTAGGCCTATACTGCTACAAAGTAATGCCATTTGGTTCAAAGAACGTAGGGGAAACTTATCAAAGGTTGGTAAATACCATGTTCAAGCGGCAGATCGGGTAAACGATGGAGGTTTATGTAGACGACATGCTAGTCAAATCGCGGGCAGCTGTTAACCACCTAGACAACCACGCTGAAATGTTCGAAATACTCTGAAAGTATGGGATGAAACTAAATCCACTCAAGTGCCACTTCAGAGTGGCCTCCGGGAAATTCTTGGGGTTCATCGTAAGTGCCAGGGGCATCGAAGAAAATCCTGAACAAATCATGGCACTACGAGAAGTCCAAGCTCCAAAGAATAAGAAGGAACTGCAAAGTTAAAATGGAAAAGTTGCAGCGCTAAGTCGGTTTATCTCTAAAGCTACCGATAAGTGTATACCATTCTTCGATGCGCTGAAGAAAGGAAAGAAGAACTTCGAATGGAGTGAAGCTTGTCAAATAATATTCGAAGAATTGCTGCGACACATGGAGGCTCCGCCAATCCTATCAAAACCCGTGGATGGAGAAGACTTATTCATTTACTTAGCAGTCTCACCCCATGCATTGAGCGCCACTCTGGTGCGTGAAGAAGCAAAAATCCAGTGACCCGTGTATTACATTAGCAAGCGGTTTACTAGAGTAGAGAAAATCTATCTGAAACTGGAAAAGCTAGCATATTGCCTCTTGATCGCATCTAGGAAGTTACGGCCGTACTTTCAGGCCCATCCAATTAAAGTGTTGACTGACCAGCCCCTGAAGCAGGTGCTATACCGACCAGAAACTTCCGCACGACTACTCAAGTGGAATATAGAGTTGAGTCAATATGATATCACATACCACCCAAGGAAGCCATCAATGGGCAAGCGTTAGCAAACTTCATCGTCGAGTTTACCATACGGGACAACGAGGAAGAAACATCGCCAGAGGGGGAGCCTCGATGGAATCTCTTTGTCGATGGCGCATCTAACAACCACTGTTTTGGGCAGGAGTAGTGCTCGAAACCATCGAAGGGCGAACCATTAGCTATGCTTTGCGCTTGGAATTCCCTGCCACAAATAACGAAGCAGAATATGAAGCACTGATTGCAGGACTGAAATTTGTAAGAGAACTCAAGATAAAATCTATTCACATATATAGTGACTCCCAGTTGGTCGTCTGTCAAGTAAAGGGGGAATACCAGGCTCGAGGGGAGAATCTGGCCCCGTACCTGTCCAAAGTACAAGAACTGCTCAGCGACATCGAACACTACACTATAACTCACATTCCGTGGGAGCAAAACACCAAGGCAGATTATGGCTAAACTAGCAAGTTTCGGAGAAGCTCAGTCATTGGGACTAGTCTTAGTTGAAACTCTAACTAACCCAAGCATAGACAAAATGGATGTTGATTGGATTCTCGAAATCACCGTTGAACCAGAAATGTGGATGACACCGATAAAAGAATATTTACTCCCAGGGACTCTTCTAACTAACCAGAATCAACGAAAGAAGCTTCTTCGAAAAGCACCCCGGTTCATGATACAAGATGGAATACTCTACCAAAGAGGGTTCTCGACCCCTCCTCATTAGGTGCATGTCTGACGACGAAGCCAGGCGAATCCTAAAGGAAGTGCACGAAGGTGAATGTGGAGACCATACTGGGGGACAAACCCTTGCAAAGAAAGTCCTCCAATACGGATACTTTTGGCCAACAATAAACCGTGATGCTGTAGATTACGCCAGGTGATGCGATCGCTGTCAGAGATTCAGCAAAGTTAAAAGAACCATGTCAACAGAGTTAACGTAGATGGTCAGCCCATGGCCGTTCGCAATATGGGGGATAGACTTGATTGGCATCCTACCGATAGCAAAAGGAGGAGCCAAATATGCCATAGTTGTTGTAGATTATTTCACAAAAATGGGCCGAAGCGGAACCGTTGGCCACAATAACCACAAAAAAGTCATTAATTTTGTTACTAAAAACATTATTTGTAGGTTCGGTGTGCCACAAAAAATCATCACTGACAACGGAACCCAATTCAAAAGCGCTAAGTTCAAGGGCTTTTGCAAACGCTTCCAGATTGAAAAGAGCTTCCCAGCAGTAGCTCATCCGCAGGCAAACTGGCAAGTGGAAGCAATAAACAAGTATCAAATCTACCATCAAGAGACTAACTAAAGCCAAAGAAAATTGGGTCGATGAACTTCCACTCGCGCTATGAGCTTACCGAACCACCCACAAAGCGGCAACCGGTCACACTCCGTTCGCTCTGGCATATGGTTCAGAAGCAATGATACCTGTTGAGTTAGAAGTCCCCTCGCACCGAAGGCAAAATTTCAACCAAAACCAAAACGAGCAGCTCTTAATCGAATCGCTAGATATGATCGAATAAAAAAGAGAAGAAGCTGAGTTGAGAACCGCCGCCCACCAAAAATGGGTAGCACGGTACTTCAACTCCAAAGTCCACAACCAAACCTTCGAGGTGGGAGATCTTATGCTCAAGCGAGTTTACCCCATTTCGGGGGCCTTTAGACCAAGCTGGGAAGGACCGTACATCATAAATCAAAAGCTCAAAGACGGGACTTTCAAGCTAACAACCGTCGACGAAATTCAGATTCTCAGAGCCTGGAATAGTGAATCACTCCGCCGTTACTTCATTTGAAAACTACTTTATGTATTCTCTAATTTTCAGCAAATAAGCCGTCCTGGAAATGCCGGGGGCATTATAAATAAGCAAAGAATCTGCCCTGCTTTCCTTAATAAAATTTGATTCGCTCTTTCGAACCAACAAAATTGTGTCCATAATAAATACCCGTCGGGTCGACGAAAGCAAATTGACTCAAACCGTTGGATCGGCGGAACCCGATCCTTACCTTCTAAAAACCGATGTTTCCCCAGCAACATCGGGAAGGCCCAAAACTTATGCTCCTCGCATTGCCCAAAGATAGGCAACGCCAAGGAGCACCAAAAAACTAACTCCTCGCGTTACCTGGAGATAGGCAACGCCGAGGAGCACCAAAAACTAACTCCTCGCATTGCCCGGAGATAGGCAACGTCGAGGAGCACCAAAAAAATAACTTCTTGCGTTGGCCGGAGATAGGCAACGCCGAGGAGCACCAAAAACTAACTCCTCGTGTTGCCCGGAGATAGGCAACGCCGAGGAGCACCAAAAACTAACTCCTCGCGTTGCCCGGAGATTGGCAACGCCGAGGAGCACCACAATACTAACTCCTCGTGTTGCCCGAAGATAGGCAACACCGAGGAGTGCAAAAAACTGTGCACTCCATAAGCCATGCCAAGGAGCACCAAAAAACTAACTCCTCGCGTTGCCCGGAGATAGGCAACGCCGAGGAGCACCAAAAAACTAACTCCTCGCGTTGCTCGGAGATAGGCAACGCCGAGGAGCACCAAAAAACTAACTCCTCGCATTGCCCGGAGATAGGCAACGCCGAGGAACACCAAAAAAATAACTCCTCGTGTTGGTCGGAGATAGGCAACGCCGAGGAGCACCAAAAACTAACTCCTCGCGTTGCCCGAAGATAGGTAACGCCGAGGAGCACCAAAAACTAACTCCTCGCGTTGCCCGGAGATTGGCAACGCCGAGGAACACCACAATACTAACTCCTCGTGTTCCCCGAAGATAGGCAACACAGAGGAGTGCGAAAAGCCGCGCACTCCATAAGCCGCGCATTATATTCCAAAACACTAACTCCTCACGTTGCCTAAAGATAGGCAACTCCGAGGAGCGTGAAAAATCACGCACTGATTCTTAAGACTTAAACTCCTCACCCTGCCCGAAGATAGGCAGCATCAGGGAGCACTAAAACATACGCCCCTGGCGTTGCCCGAAGATAGGCAACGTCGAGGAGCACCAGTAACCGTACATCCCATAACCAGCGCTAACTACTTCTAGAATCAGAAATAATGAGCACAACCCCAACAAAATTGGAATGCTACAAGCCAACAGAAAAAGTTTCAACTAAGGACACTTAACGATCAAAGCTGCCCTCAGTTAACCCATGTAATGTTCACCTCTCAAACACGCACACTGCATGCTTGCCGGAATATTACAAGAAACTTTGATTACATGCTAAAATTGCAAAGCTTCTGAAAAAAGGAAAATCAAGCAATGACTTAGCCAAATTTCGAATTTTATACGAAAATTATCTAAGCCCTAAGTTACCGGTCATGTGAAAATTGTTTAAAGAAAACAGCCCTGTGAACTGGGGGGCACACACCGGTACTTGAATGTAAACATATGAAAACAATAAGTTCACAAGTTTTTTCACTCCAAACAAAGAATTTTTAAACAAAGAATTTTAAAGTTATGTTAATTTTTAAAGTTTTGTTACTTCAAACGAAGGGTTTTGGCAGTAATCACAGAACTAGATAAGTATGAAATAAAATCAACACCAGCGCGCAGAACATATATGAGCAGACAGATGAGAATACAGTCAAAATATCAATATAATGCTTATAATTTCCTTTGTATATGGTCAAAACGTGGGGGGCGTACCCACACAACGTGGGCCAACAAAAAGAAAATACAAACTCTACAGCGAAAGCACTAGATACAGACTCTACACTTGTACAAAATGACTCAAAAAGAACCAAAACTAAAGTGGTCTTCACACAAGCTCCTCAGCGCTTCCTTCCTCCGCTCCCCTTTCCACCCTTTGTTGGCAGCTTCTGCTTCGTTTTAGGAGTGGTGTCACTGCCGGTAATATCAACGAACACCTCAGTGGCAATGTCCTCCTCTTCCTCCTCGGACTTCTCAGAAGAGTCTCCCTTCCCTTTGCGTTTTTGTGATTTACGGGAGCTCTTTGAGGCCTTGATCGCTTCAACCTTTTCCTTCCTGATAGCAACCAACTCATGTTGAGTCTTGCGAGGCTGCTCTATCTGGACTTCCTGCTCCTTAATTTTTGCCGCTGTTACGTCTCCTTCTAAACACACAAAAGGGTCATCAGGCCATGAAGCGTGGCTATTTTTTCGGACTCCGGCCCCGGCTGCGAGCCAGACACGGACGTAGAAACATGAACAGGAACAGAGACAACCATGGAGGCTGTAGAAATAGTAGCGGCTCCGGGAGCTGAGGAATATGGCACATTAACAAGAAAGGTAGATGGATCTATAAGATCAAAAATGAAAGCATTAAATTCTTCCTGCTCTTACGGCGTAAGTTGGAAGCTCCTGAATTCGGAGGAAGTAAGAACATTACCTGCGCCAGAGGAATGGTCGAGAATGTCAACTTCATACTCAGCACCTTCACCCTCTTTCAATGGCTCCACTAGCCGAGGAAGAATTTCAAGCTCTGAACTTGCTAGCAGGTCGTAGGGCTGCACTGATGATTCGCCGCGTCGGAAATAAAAGGCTTGGTGAGCGCTTCGGCGGCGGTCGTCAAGGAAGCATTGGTGGCCTCTTTCTCTCGTTCAACTCGTAGAATTTCCCGGCCCTCGAGTAATGCCTTTTTCGATTTGTCGTTGAGGTAGGCATCCTGCAACTCCCACTCGGTATAGATGTCGCCGCTATCGGCAAAACGAGACAAGATTTCTTCCCAAACCAAAACGAGAGTGCATGGGAACTTCGGACCCAAATACCTGAGACTCCCCTGGTGCAACAGGGAGTTGATATAAAAATTCAGAATGGTCACGTCTAGCTTCTCCATCTCTCTTTTAGAAGCATCCTGAAGCTCTAGAAAATCCGCTCTCACGACGGCCTTCTCGACTTCAACAGCAGACTTATCGGCGCCAAGCTACGCGACTTGGGCTTGTAACCTGGCAATCGTCTCAGCCTGGTCAAAGATAGTCATATTGTGCCCCTCAACGATAAGGTCATGATCAGCGATGGTTTTCCTCTGAGCCTCAATGGTGGTGTTGCAAGCAACCACTTCCCCTTTCAACTTGACCTCTTCTGTGTGTGTTTTCTTGATCTCGTCCCTGTAGACGATCTTGACTCTCGCGTGCGCCTCCTTCATTTCCTTCATCAGGCTAGCGTTTTTCTTACTCTCACGAAGGGCCGCATCCTTTTCCTCCTCCAACTGCTTAATCTTGGCATCACGATCTGCCAATGCCCTCTCAAAGTCGTCCTTTTCTAACTCGAAAGAGAGGATCTCCTGATAATTATTACGATTCGTATCCGCCAGTTGTTTACAAAGTTTTTCCCATCCTTCGGCTTGTTCTAAGCCGCTCTGAATAGCCTAGAGGTGCGGCATATACGAATCTTTACGAACTGGGTGCAGATCACGGTCAAACTTAACCCCTTCAAGAACCATCCGGGGAATGCTGCCTCAAGTTTAGGGGGGAACGAAGGAAGGATATAGGCAGGTATCCGGTGGGGGCGAGAAGCATCGAGGGCAATAACAATAGAAGATGACGAGATATGAGTTGAAGGCGGAATCGGGGAAGAAGTAACGGTAATTTCTTGGCCCGCTGAAGAATGTGTTGGAGCAAGCTCTGAAGAATGGGAACGATGTTTAAACTTCGACCTTTTCGATGGTTCCTCCCTTTCCTCAAAAGTTCTCCTCTTCTCGTAACCGCCTTTATATGAGTGACCTCGCTCTCTTTCATCTTGACGATGGGCTTCGGCTTCTTGTTCTTTTCTCCTTCTATATTCTTCCTCTGTTTCTTGGGGTTGGTGATGGCTGGAGGTACGCTTGGAATACCGCCGCGAGTCAGTGAATTCTTCGAAGTCATTATAGAAACCTCGTCCTCTCGTCATACCTGGCATGAAGCATACATAAAAGGATTCAGAAGAATAGAATAAACACAACAAAAGAAAGAAAGGAATTAATGGAAGTGAGTGTAATCCTAGTGAGACATGTAGTGTGTTTCTAAGGTAGGCCTAAAACATCATCACGAACCGGAACGGACGGCCATTATAGGTGGAATCAGACTAACTTCGGCCATCGTAGGCGGAACAGGGCTAACTCCTGGCGGGATATCGCTCGAGCGGGGAAGCACCTCATCAAATTTAAAATCTTCTTTCGTAAGCGCATCAAAGTCAACGTAACCATCGCTCAAATCTCCAAAGTCTGCACCAACGTCTTTATCCGGGGTATCTTGATGCTTTCTGTTCTCCGTAACGTTGTCTTTATCGCCTTCATCTAGAAGGGGTGAGCTCGGAAGAATGGGGCTCATACTCGGAGTTTTATCACACGATTCCGAGTCCTCGTCATCGGATTCTGCGTAGAGATCATCACTTTGCAGTAGACTCATCGCTACTACTCTCAAACTCCCCCTCTTCCTTTTTGAGTACAATGCGGCCTTGCCTTCTCTTTGCTTGAACTCTTCTTCTCCTTCCTCCAGAATTGGAGGCATTCTAACCGGGCCACTAAATCCAGTCGTTGTAGCATCTCCTCCCTCGCGGGCCTTATTGGTTGATCCTCCGGACATGCTCTCTCCCTCTTGAGAAGCGCCATCTTCGGAACCGTGGGAAGAAGTAGATCTTGTGCGAACTCTGGACCGGGCAGGAGAAGGGACTTCGACTTGAACAGTGGATCTACCTGGATATAGTAATCCATATCGATGCAAGTTTTCATCAGTAAGAACACTTTAACGCATCTCTTCTCGACATCAATAGCCTTTAGAGTCTGAAAAACTTCATCGAGGACCACGTCTCTATTTGGCCTTGGAATAACTGCAAGAGACATACAGTAGGTTAGAAACTCCATTGCAACACATCGGAGCTCGATAGATGGAAAAAGGAACTTACCCCTTGTCGTCCACTGACGATTGAACCCCTCGGGGCATTTAACGAAGAAATATTGCATCTTGAATTACGACAAGTTGCTCTCATTGGGCTTCGATTACAATCATGGAGGGGCAGTCATCTCTCCTTTCGAACGACAAAAAGTACCGCAACTCATCAAAGCTTGGAGCGCAGTTGAACGTCCGCATGAAAAGAACATGTAGGCAAGTCAAGATGGCATAACCGTTAGGATGAATCTGAAATGGGGCAATATCCAAGTTTGAAAGAGTCTCGTGCAGAAAGTCATTAAAGGGAGGCACGGCTCCATTCAAACACATATACCGGTGGCAAGCGGTGTACCTCGGGGGAGGCATATAAGCGAACTCGTCCTTCTCTGGAAGATGTACATCCTCTTTTGGAATACCATGTTGCGCACAGATGTTATGAAGAACTTTAGAAGAAACCACCGAAGAAGTCCTCTCAGGCGAATTGAGTAGAACTCTAAAGTTGGGAGGCGTTCGATCCACGATTGGCCCGACCGGGACCAACTGACCGTATTGCGCTTGTGAAGTGGTAGGAGAAAGAGCGACAGATGACGACTCGGCCGCGGAGAGTGCTGGGCTTCCTCTAATTGATTTACAACGCGAAGATGGGTGCTTCATTTTAAAACAATGGAACTCGTATTCAAAACGGTCAGGTAATTTTATTCTAAATTAGTAATTTTCCCCCTGCAAGACTTGATTTTCGAAGAGATATCAACCCGTGCCCACACAACGGACTTCAAGTGTGAACCGGGGCAAGTGCAGCGTGCTGTCTACAGGGGCTGAGCTCGGTATTCAAAACACTACAAACGCTTTATCTCGTGTAGATAGCCCGTCCGTAGTGGAAATGGAAAAGAATTTCCTACATCGCTCCCATTTGTTTTTACTTCCTATACACTTACCGATTATCGATCAATGATCGACAACGAATCCGTTGTCCGAAACGACGCGGAAAACTCTTCTCACTACAGGGACACCGAGTGTGCAACAAGCAAGCAGGATAGTCCGAATTCTATGGAAGAATTGGGATCGGTTAGTGATGTGACGTGCAACGACAACTACGAAACTGGGCACAAGTCAATTCTTGTCTAATGGACAAAGATAGCAAAACGTGTCAAGCATTGGGCCAATGCCCAAATGTCGTTCCGGGAGAAAACTCAAGAATCGAGTTACTACCTTCCTCCATTAAACCGCAATCAACTCGAACTTCTCACGACCAACATTGCAAATGCAAATTCGCCATCAAATCGCTACACGAACGCTGTAATTAGCAAACTAATTAGCGGACCCACCTTGGATTAAACTTTAAACGTGAAATTGGTCGAAGACTTGAATCAATAGTCCAAAGGCGAGCTACTAACAAAGAAATCGGGTTGGCGGTGAGCAAATGATGGATTGGTAGCGAATTAGGGCTGAGGCGAGCTAGGTTTTCGATGAGAAACGATCTAAGATCCACTAGGAAGAATCACGACCAATCACTAGAGGGAATCACGGCGTGGAGCTTAGACGAGATGGATCTAAGGAGGCAATGGATCAGGTCGAACAAGTTGTTCAATCGCCTGGAGTTGGGTCGCACGAAGACTAGATCGCCTGAAGGAATGAGAATGGCTCGGGTCAAATGAATTTGTAGCTTGGCTCGAACATATGTATAGGCATATAGAAATGACAAAGCAAAATTTTGCTAAGTCATCGGGTCGCCCGCGATCCATTATGGATCGCTAGCGGCCCATATTTTCGAAGCAAAATTTACCAAGTGGTCATGTCGATAGTGATCCATCTTACATGGATCGCTAGCGACCCATAAAGTTGGGGGAGACCTGTCTTGAACTTGAGCTCCGACATCTACTCTTCATTTCGAAGCATACTGAGAAGCTATAAGAAGAAATTTGATCCGTTACGATGAGCAATAGCAGTCAAGACCAAAGTCGGGTGATCAACAACATGACCTTCCATGTATCCGTAAAACTCAAATGATATCACTTAGAATTCGACGAATATATGTTGAAAGCGTTAACTTCCAGAGCACGCCTTGTTTACAAAGAAGACGTGCTCTGGGGAGCAAATGTTAATCGGGTTTTTAACCCAGCAGGATCCAGCAGAAAACAGAACAATTCCATGACATCAGAATGGCTTAGAACTTAACCAAAAAAGGCTAAAACGAGGAGTTAATGAGAGCCAAGCCATATTACGAAAGCGACAACTCAATTTGACTAAACCAAGAAACCAGCGTCTGTCCAGTCCAATCAACGGCTAAGCATAACTAGCTAGAAGATAGTCATCAGAATGGAATAGCGTGCAACGAAACTATATGAACAACGATGATACAAGGCCAAGAAAGCACTCTGCATGTCAAACTCCAAAAACCGACCAAGTGCTTGGATCGCTAGCGATCCATGCATCATGATGGTTAATCCGAGATAAGCAAGGGGTGAAAGGCCTAGAAGACAAAGCACAAAAATACTAAGTGTATGGATCATTAGAGATCCATACACGATGGATCGCTAGCGATCCATATAGAGCAATGTTACTGGCGACTTAGTGTGATGAAGTGATGGAGGGTGAGCAGCCAAGTAATTAGCTCGTGGGCAATCCAAATCTATGGATCGCTAACGATCCATAGGCCATAGATCGCTAGCGACCCATGGTTTTGGCTCGGATTGCGAGCTAAGCTCCTCTAGGTCGTTATGCATCCATCTTCCAACAGTCAGCGAGTAGGCCTGGCCTAGAAGCTCTCCGATCTCTATAAATATCGTTCTGCCTGCAACATAAACTGGATCTTCTCTGGACTGGTTGCTGAAGCTCTGCTGGAAACATTCTTCACTCTCTACCTCCCTCACAACAATCTTCAAAGGGATTCACTATGATTCTCCAGTGGATTCCAACTCTGGGGATCCAATCTACCTAAGGATAATCAAAGCTTTGTAATCAAACACTTCTTGTAACAGCAATCAGTCTATAATAAAACTATAAAGTGAACGTAGGCTTCATTAACAACCGAACTACTATAAAAATTCTCCGTCTTCTTTCTTTTACTATTATTTTTCTATATCTGTGATCTGTGATATTGCTCCATCAGAAGAGGGATGGTGCTTTCAAACTCAAACCAGGATGTTGATCCATTTTTTGGGTTAACAGACACTCTCCACCATGCATGCTTCAACTATATGCAGCACCAGTTTCACCAACTTGCTTCAACAACATGCTACAAAGCATAAAGGACCATATCTTCATCAAGTAGCAAACCATGACATCCAGTATGCTTGGCCACTTCAGCTATGCTCAACACTTTCTACTGCTTCAGTTTAGCCCATCTTAAGTCAAGCTCACTCGCTTATCAATCATGCATCTACTGTGTAACAACCCGAACCCCAGTGAGTCCGGATTTTTCGCAAAAATACTAAAATCCAAGACCACTGAAACCCGAGTCGGGTATCTGGTATCCTGCAAAATAGGCAAAGATAAATATATCAGAGCTCAGATAAATATCCCACAGTGGAACTGACTAAAATATAATAGTAAGTAAATACTCACCAATAAAATAACACTTTCTAAACAAGTATCTCAAAGCTGGAAAGTCTCTACCATCTACCTAACCTGTAGGATGTTATGAGGAGGGGGTCAGAACTAAAGTTCTGGTGAATGGACAAATTATACACTTCTAAGCTTAATTATACATATACCGTTTTATTTCATTTACCGTTATATTAGGTTTATTGGGTTTATAATACTCTCGCCTCAGTGCGTGAATCGTGCCCATCTACTCCCTAGTAGATTAAAACCTAATAACTGATATATATATATATATAACTATATGTCCCTTGACTGCATCGGTCCTAGATACTACCCATAGTACCTTCTGTATCCTCTACGCAAAGGACTCCATCGTCTTGCTACTATGGCGTTCTGTGACTACATCTATAAAGGACTGCCTCATAAAGCCTACAATACAGATGTTCCGTCGTCTACTATGAAAACGTAAAGCTGCGTCCACACTAGTCTATACTAATGCTCGGACATCCACAATGTACCACCCAGTGCGTACCTTGAGGACTATACGTAATCGTTCTGTCTACTCCCTGAATCCTGCTTAACAAGGTCTACCTTGTACGGAACTCGGTCGGGAATTTTCTATTTCTGTAAAGTACTGTCCTGTTAGGCCTACAATACAGATATTCTATTTGGTCTGTCTCTTTTCTTATCGTGGCTATGGCCCGACGCAGCCACCCCTCAACTAATCGAAAGACCTTTAAAGAGCTAAGTTGATGTTCCCTACTGCAAACAATCTAAACATCCAATTGGCTGCGCCCCTCATCCAATGTCTCGATAGTGAAAGGTTCATTGGACTGTTGGTTTAACTCTAGTCTTTCTCGAACTCGCTTCTTGGTTTTGATGCTGGCCCGATATCCACATGCGACTATCCTTTTGGGTCCTGCCCACTAAAACTTACTTGCAAGTACTGGGACATACGTATATCCTACTCCAAACATCAACCCCTTTTGACTGCCTACAATGGTCCTACCATGCAAAAAGCAGTCAAAGCATACTCTTTTGATGGAACACCTACAGACCTGCCTCTGGAGGACTGCTCTGCTACGCCTACCCCAGACGGCCATCCTAAAGTACCCTCATGTTCCGTTGAAGTCTCGTACTTCCTTCTAGCCCAAAATAACTAAGTTGGACGTGCTTCTTCTGTGCTGAAATCTGTGATGAACTGCTTCGTTAGGCTCTTCATCCTTTGGGCTGCTTCAAACGCATCTCACTCTTTTATTAGACTCTAAGTCCAATCTTTTATTTTGCGTTTAGTTTACTTTTCTTATTCTGTTGGCTACTTATTTTCCCTAATTAACATAATCTAGTCCCAACCCTACCTAACTATTGTGAGACCATCAGTTCCTGACTGAAAGGGAATGCTGTTGGTATAAGCCACTTCTATTATCTTGCTTATTAACTTAATTTAAGTCTTAAGTTTATTAAAATAAGCCACTTCTATTATTTCTGCTCTATTTGCTTATTAACTTAATTTAAGTCTTAAATAAGCATTTTCTATTCTTTCTACTTAATTATAACCTATGTTATAATTTTACTTGTAATTGTCACTTTTATTTTCTTTTATAATCTGTACACTATAAATATAATTACAAGACTCTCTTTTCTATTCTAGTCTGTCCTCTTTTATTATGATATTGAATTCTCTTATATTATATGACAATCTTGGCTTGGGACTACGTCCAATTGTCACAAATTTACTTATCACAATATCTACTTTACTTTTATTCTATTATCTGCGTAGTAAATGCAGATCTAGGTACATTTCTGTTTATATCTTCTAGTCTTATCTAATAATTAACTTTATTCCTTCAATTCTTTACTTTATTTTTTTATATTCTAGTAAGCAGTTCTATTATATTTGATTGGTTATGAAAACTGTACTAAAATTCCATTTTCATATTTTAATACTAAATAATGCTATAAACAATAATCCGTAATTGCAAGATATTTCTTTTATTATTTCTTTACTTTTTGGATAGTGCAAACTACAATGGTTTCTCTATTTTACACTAATTCCCTTTTTCTTTCTTTTATTCTTGCAATTACGTTTATCGTTGTCTTTTTTTAATATTAAACTATAGAAATGTATTCTATTTTCTGAACCAACCAATTAACCTATCACTTACTTCCAAATCAAGTTATTAGATTTTAATTTATTACTCCCATTTTAGCATAATTACTGTAAATGTCTTCCTTCTAGGCTTAGCCCTTTTTCTATAATTGTTAAGCCTAGTTTTATTTCTATTTAAATAGATCTCTATTTTTCTTTTCCATCTAAATAGTTAAATATAGATTCAGTCTCAGCATAATAAATTAACAGAATTAACTACTGAAATAAATGCTTAATTAAATAATCAACGGGAATCTAATGATAATATATCATAAACGAAAAAGGTATATAATTTAAATCCACTCACCTGTCGTCCTTAACTTTGCTTGTGCTCAGCTTGGCTCCATGGTCCTTTTGGATCCCCTTCTAAGGTGTATAATATTTTTATTGAGAAGACCTCATTCTTAGAAATATTTTCTTTTTAGGGTCCAGCCTCAAGAAATGAACCCAAAGAAATATTTTCTATTTAGGGTTCAACCTCAAGCAATGAACTCATCGGGAGAAAAATCTGATTGTGAGAAAATAGCTAGGCCTAAGGTTCTATTTATAGTGGAGTTTGGGATCTCAGACCGTTGGATTCTTGGATTGAATCTGGAGCCACCACGTCACAGGGTCGTTCGGAGCCATCGGATAAATCAACGTATGACTCAAATTGCGGAAAAATCGAATTTTAATCGGTTCGGCACGTACCTGGACCAAACTACGTCCATGTAGTAACGCGGGTCGACCTGTGCTTCCCTCGGGTCGACCTGGCGGTTGACCTAGGGATTTTCTGGGACCCATATTTGTTTTTTTTCCGATTATTTCTCGTCTCTCGTTTCTCCCGTAACTTCTTCATGTTGACTCGGAGTTTGATAAGTTATATATGAAAATTGATCAGAAATCGCCACGAACACAATGGTATAAGTTTCGAGGCCATATTTTGACAATTCCAAAAATCTTTATTTTCACTGTTCATCGTTATTTGATTATTTAATTATTAAAAATGCGAGGACTTGAACCCAACACATCATGAAGCAAACAATGGACATTGCCACTGAACTACAACTTCCAACATGCGTAATTTTTAACAAGTTCTTTATATTTAAATACTTTATAACTCAAATATTAGTAAATTTTGCTCCGACCGGGTTGTCCCTGTCCAAGGGCTTGGTGGACTGTCCTCTGGATCGGCCCTGCATGTAATCCGCACACATAACGGATTGCAATCCACGCATCGTGCAATCAACATGCTACCACCATGAAATCACTTAGCAAGCAGCCTCAAATGTTCAGGCTGCATCTTCAGGCAACCCGCACATTTGCTTCACATTCTTTATCATCCCAACGAAATGCTATCTTCATACTGCGTCACTCAAGCACTACTGCGCCATTTCTAACCATCCTACACCACTATTGTGAGACACTCAATCAAATAGTTTTTTTAGAGAATTCAACTCACTAATCCACTACACCTAAGCTCTTCAATCCAACGTAACCACAGGCTGATAGTTTCATGATGCTTTGTGACAGTTTCATCTCATTAACACTGTTTTAGCATGTTTGTCTTACTCCCAGCATCTTACAGTCCAATGCTTCAGCAATTCTTGCCTTCGCAGCTCTCTTATGCCCAGCAACAACCCACACACTTTTGCATTCTAAAGCACATATCTATAGCATTAGATTTGTTTATATTTGCTATACACACTTGGTTATGGTTACCTTGTATGTATATTTTATAATATTAATGTAAAAAACATATTTGTTCATGCAGAAAGACAATGCACTGATTTCAATGAATGAGATAACAAAGGAAAAAGGAATAAACACAAAAAGAAAAAAAGAAAAAAAAGTGGTGCTGATGCAACATAAAGCATCAACAAGACGTTTTCCTAACATGTAAGTAAAACGTCATACATTTATATATATTTTTTCATTTTATAAGTTATATAACAGAAATATTTCAACTTGAAAATACTTCAATTTTTTCCACAGTTTGTATGTATACATATTTTCTCTCATTCATATATATTTAGTTCTAAATTGAAACATTTTAATTTGTTGCAGAGAAACAAGTGCTTTGGATGCGATGCTTTTTATGAAAACTTGTTCGTTTAACCACTACTTGACAACTTCAAAAGATTTGCATGAATGCAGAGTACTTTTCGTACCTTATTCTATCAAATTCAAAATATGGATGGGAGGGAAGCACAACAAAGTCTATCTGAATGATATTTGGAAAAAGTTTCTGTTACTTTGATATTTGGATATAGTTTGTTTAATACAATGCTAGTTTATGTTAATTGTATGTCTGATGAATTACTACTAAGCATCGGTACTGAAATATGTGAACTGTAATATGTAAATGATGAATGATCAATGTTTTGCTGTGACAGCATTTTGTTCTACTCTATTAACATTCTGATGACTCTAGCTGTAAATTGTATATGCCTGAAGTCTTTTATTTAACTTGCTATGTAAACAGTAAATTTGTACATTGTACATAGCTGTAAATTGTATATGCCAGAACTCAATGTAAACAGTAAATTTGTACATTGTATATAGCTATAAATTATATATGCTAGAGCTCGATGCAAATAGTAAATTGTCATTTAGGAACAAATTTATACCCATATCTTGAAACTCTTAAAAGAAATACCATGCTGTAACGCCTTATTTGATTTGTTGTTCATATTGCTTTAATTGTGTAATCTACCAGTGCATTTTGAAAAGATAGTAAATCATCAGAACCAATCTGACAACGTCTTTACAGTGTTCCCATATTTGTTTCTGTGATGTTTATTATTTAAAAGTAAAATAATCGTAAAATAGTGCGTCAAAACCAAATAATTGTAAAATTGTGGGCTTGTGTATTAGTTTCTGTGATGTAAATCATCAGAACCAAATCAGTACCATGAATGTTTTAAAAGTAAAATAATTGCCTTATTAGGCCCAGTTTCGATAAATGCATAGTTCAACAAAATGTACACAGACGCAATTTCAGTGGAATAAGATAACAAGGCTAAACACATAAATATAGTCAGGGAGTTTCAGCAGAGGCACAGAGTAATGCACATATGTGACAAACATGCAGGTCGAAAACTTAAGTCCCTTAAGCTTCACTCACAAAAATCATGCGTTTTATCACAGAATAAGCAACGACGTGAAACTATTAGTCAACAGATACATGGATAGAGATACAGAGGAAAGATAAAAATGTAAAGAGATATAACATGCACCTTCAAAGACCAAAATGTAAAGTTAATCTATGTTAATTATATAGTTTACAGCAACATTTAACGAAGATAAAACACAAAAAGCTGTACTTTATCTTCACTGTTTTACACATCTAGCTTGCCTGATGATCCTTTATGATTTTTCACATCTAACCTGTAAGATAAAAACACAAAAAGCAATCAATACAATATGAAATTAACAGAGAAGACAAGGATAAATGTGTAAGAAAAAGAAGAATACATAATTTAAAATTTTAAACCATAGAAACACCAAATTGCAAATCAATCATCCATAAAAATAACAACAATACTAGCAGAAAAAAAGGCCGAAAATCAATGTCAGTTCACATAACTATACACACACATATGTAAAGAGATTTAACAGTTTATTATGCACAAGCAAGACAGGGGATGAAGGCAGTGATGCACAAGCACGAACGAAGATAGTGCACAACCTTTAGTTCTTTAGTTCCAGTCTAATTTATATGATCGGTCTAATGTTATACAGCCTTTGAGCTTAAAATTGAAATGCAGTAGAAAATATGCTACTGAAAACAATCTGCACAGCCTTTGGTTCTTTAGTTCTTTTATAAAGCTAATTCCAGGTATAAGCTACACAATTCAGTTTCTGAACTGCCCCTCTATTGCTGTGGGTTGAATTCATTTCAAACATTATAAAAGTGTATTAAGCACTGTAAACTAAAATCAACTCAAACATTATAAAAGCAGTTTAAACATAGTTAAAATAACCGAATGAACGAGATAGGTTATCTCGTATATTATTTTGTAATAAGCTAATAAGCGGTTGCGGGTATAAAAGCTCAAAGCCCATTTTCTTTTATTAGTAACGACTGTATAAATACAGTCCGTATGTAATTCAGTAGAAATAGTTCAATACAATAACATTTGCTTCATTTCCAATTTCTTTATTTCTTTAATACAAATTATTATCAAATCATAATATGGAAACAAAAAAGGAAACTGATTATCATCAGATTGATCATCATCATCTGATAATCAGAATCCATCAGGGATTCATTTCACCATTTGGGTTTTTAACAAGAATTTATCATAGTTCTGTGCCGTGCCTGAAACACAAGGTTTCGGCTGCAAC
Organism: Allium fistulosum; assembly: GCA_030737815.1. Classification (NCBI taxonomy): domain Eukaryota; kingdom Viridiplantae; phylum Streptophyta; class Magnoliopsida; order Asparagales; family Amaryllidaceae; genus Allium; species Allium fistulosum. The sequence goes on from CM060902.1 coordinate 1,220,875,801, forward strand.
CAAACTTTGACAAATTTAGAGATTCAAAGAAGGAAAATCAAAGCAAAATCAAGAACTCAATCAAATTACCAAGAAAAGCAAGTGCCGTGCCAGAAGCTTATCAGAGAAGACTCATCATCTAAGCTTGGCTGCATCTAACCTGGTTCTTGACTGTCGAAGAAGTTCTTGCATCTACTCATTTCCTAATCCTCTCTTTTCAGACTGATTCTTGCCGAAGTTCATCATGACTGGCGATAACAGCAACACAACAACATTAGAAAGTTCTGCCAATACACAGCAGTTAGAAACTGCAACCGAGAGTCTCATCAAAACAGTGATCAGTCTTCAAAACCAATTGATAACTGTTCATCTTGAAGATGACAATTATCTACTGTGGAAGCTCCAAATTGAAACTGCACTTCAAGGCTATGGCTTTGAGGGGTTTATTCTTGGCACCATCTCTGTCCCTTCGAAATTTATAACTAATCAAGAAAACAAAGTGATTAGCAATGAGGAATACACAAAGTATCATAGACAAGACAGACTTATAAGTTTATGGTTATTATCATCTATTAGTACTAACTTGTTATCTCAGGTTCTTGGCTGCAAAACATCTAATGAAATATGGGGTACTGTTGAGAAAATTTTCAATACACAGTCAGCTGCAAAGGTAATGCACTACAAAAGAATGTTGCAAAACATCAAAAAAGACAACTTACCCATGAAAGATTATCTATCAAAGATCAAACTGACATGTGACATGTTAGAAGCAGCAGGCCACAAAGTATCAAACACAGAACAAGTTTTAACCATTCTAAATGGTCTTGGTGAAGAGTATGAATCTGTAGTGACAGTGATCACATCAAAGAAAACCATGCCGTCTCTAGAGTACATTCACTTTACACTTCTTGCACATGAAGGAATAATTGACCATAAAAAGCCACTAGATTCAGATATGTCTATCAACTATGCAGCTACTTACAAGGGCAAAGGTCAAGGCAACAGTAAAAAAGATCAAACATATCAAAGAGGTGGTTACAGCAACAGAGCAAGAGGCAGAGGCAGATGGAACAACAGTAACATGCCAAAATGTCAAATATGTGAAAAGATTGGCCACACTACAGTCAAGTGCTATTTCAGATTCAATGTAAATTATACAACAAATCAAAATCAAAACAATCAAAGAAGAGCTAATCCAGATGTTAACATGGCACAAGTTGACTCAAAAGATCAATCAAAAGCATCAAGAAACTGCCAACAAAACATAGTTATAAAGACAGATGATGCAACAGATGAAAGCTGGTATCCTGACTCAGGGGCTACCAATCACATCACAAATAATCTGGAAAATCTGAACTTAGGGCAAAAGGAGTACAGAGGTAAAAAGTCCATACATATGGGCAATGGTAAGAGTATTGAAATCACACACACTGGACTCACTTGCATAAAAGGTCAAAGACTGTTATATCTCAACAATCTATTGAGAGTACCACAAATAAAGAAAAATCTCATAAGTGTATCACAATTTGCAAGTGATAACCATGTTTATTTTGAATTTTACCATAATTATTGCTTAGTCAAAGATATACTCACTAAGAATATTCCCTTGCAGGGTAATCTTGACAAAGGATTATACAAGTTTAATCTTGCTAACTTAAGAAAATCCAGAAGTTATGAAAAATCCTGTAATCTGTCTACTGTTACTGATGAGAAAAATAGCGTGTTAGACTCTTGGCATAGCAAGTTAGGGCATCCCAATATCGGTGTTGTAAAGCAGGTTTTAATGGATAATAAAATTTCTTTTGAAAATATTACTCTACCATATGCATGCACTTATTGTCAAATGGGCAAAAGCCATAAGTTATCATTCACTGATTCACAAACTGAGTATGGAAAACCACTTGAATTGGTTGCCGCCGATCTTTGGGGTCCAGCACCAATCAATTCAGATTATGGTTTTAATTATTACATATCATTTGTTGATGCACACATCAGATACACATGGATATATTTTTCTTAAAACCAAATCAGAAACTTATAAGGCAATAGTGCACTTTATAACACAAGCAGAGAGACAAACTGATCACAAGTTAAAAAATTCTGCAAACTGATGTGGTACAGAATTCAAACCACTTAATGATTTATTTCAGAAAAGAGGAATCATTCATAGAGCAACATGTCCATATAGTTCAGAACAAAATGGTCTAGTTGAAAGGGAACATAGACATATTATAGAGCGTGGTCTTACTTTATTATAGCTCAAGGGTCTATACCTATGAAGTTTTGGCCAGATGCTTTTAGCACTGTAGTCTATCTAATAAATAGGTTACCAACAGAAGTGTTGAAAAATAAGTGTCCTTTAGAAGTTTTGTTCAACACAAAACCAGATTATCATAGATTAAGAATTTTTGGATGTCTGTGTTTTCCTTATCTAAGTCCTTATAATGCTCATAAACTAAATTTTAGATCTACTGCTTGTACCTTTTTGGGATATGCAAGCAATCAAAATGGTTACAAATGCCTGGACAACAACGGTAAAGTGTTTATAAGCAGACATGTTGTCTTTAATGAAAGTGTTTTCCATTCTCTAACACAGGTGTAACAACAACACATGAAGTATACGATCCAAAGGTTTCAATATCATATATACCTTTGTATCAGAATGAAGGAAGGAATGGATTAAAGAAGACTCAAATCACTCTGATCCACAATACACTGTGCTCGATGAACCAGGTCATGAACAAGCAGAGCAATATGATCAACCCAATCACACTCCTATAAACAGTCAGTCATACAGAGCTAGTCAAGATGGAGAATATGAGCATCAAGCCAATGTACGACAAGACAACACAAGTGAACAAGCATGTACATCTCAACCAATAGAGAGCATACATCCTATGATTACCAGATCAAAAAGTGGAATTTACAAACCAAAAATATACAATGCAACAATCATATCAGAAGAACCAAGCAACTTCAATGAAGCAGTGAGCAACAACAATTGGAAAAAGGTAATGGATGAAGAGTATGATGCTCTTATAAAAAACAAAACATGGACACTAGTTCATTTACCAGAAAACAAAAATGTTGTGGGATGCAAATGGACCTTCAAACTAAAGAAAAACCCTGATGGAACCATTGCTAGATATAAGGCAAGACTTGTGGCCAAGGAATATACACAACAACAGGGATTTGATTTTGATCAAACCTTTTCACCAGTTGTTAAACCAACTACCATCAGAGTTGTACTTACTATAACATTGAACAACAAATGGAAAACCAGACAACTTGATGTAAACAATGCTTTCTTGAATGGGAACTTAAAAGAGGATGTTTACATGGAGCAGCCTCAAGGATATAAATAAAATAAAGATTTAGTTTGCAAACTAAATAAGGCCATTTATGGTCTTAAACAAGCTCTCAAAGTCTGGTTTAACAAGTTGAAATCTACACTAACAAGTTTAGGATTTCAACCTGCTAAGTCAGACAATTCACTTTTCATAAAAATCAACAATGCTTCTATTTTATATGTACTAATATATGTTGATGATCTAATTATTACAGGAAGCAATGAGACAGAAATCAGCAACATTATTCAGTTCTTAGATCAACAATTTTCAATAAAAGATCTTGGAGAACTAAGTTACTTTCTGGGCATAGAGGTTACAAGAATATCATAATCAGAAATGTTCTTATGTCAAAGAAAATACATCATGGAAATCTTACCAAAGCAAAAATGGAAGGAGAAAATTCATTGCCAACACCAATGGTGACAAACCATCAACTATCAAAACACAGGGGAGAACCCATATTCAACACTAAACAATACAGAAGTATTGTTGGTGCTTTACAATATGCAACTATTACAAGGCCAGAAATATCATACAGTGTTAACAAAGTGTGTCAATTTATGCAGGATCCAAAAGATGAACAATGGAAAGCAGTAAAGAGGATTTTCAGATATCTAAAAGGAACAATCAATTATGGATTACAATTTAAAGCATGCAAACATCTAAACATAATTGGTTATGCAGATGCAGATTGGGCCACGAATCCAGATGACAGATGGTCTACAACAGGTCATTGCATATATACATGAAGAAATCCAGTCTCATGGTGTTCAAGAAAACAACAAACTGTGTCTAGATCAATCACTGAAGCAGAATATAGAAGCATAGCATGTGCAACAGCAGAAGTTCTATGGATACAATCATTGTTAAGTGAACTGAAAGTAAATACTAACACTATACCAGTGATATGTAATGATAATCAAAGTGCAATCTCACTGTCTGCAAACCCAGTTCTACATTCCAGGACAAAACATATGGAAATAGAATTGTATTTTGTTCGAGAGCAAGTAATGAAGGAAAAACTGCATGTAAACCACGTACCTTCAACTTACCAAATTGCAGACATATTCACAAAAGCGTTGTCTACAAAGAATTTTACCAGACTTAGAACCAAGCTCAAAGTGAATGGAAAGCAAGGATCTTCGAACCAGATCAAGCATAGATCTGCCACAAAAGTGACAGATCTACACTGATAAGGTCATCCGCATGCTCAAGTCTCCTCTGGTTGGTGCTCAGAAGTGGCAAAAGTATCAGATCTTTAGAAAGCAAGGATCTTTGAACCAGATTAAGCTCTGCCTCAAAAGTGACAGATCTACATTGATAAGGTCATCTGCATGCTCAAGTCTCCTCTGGTTTGTGCTCAAAAGGTCCTCTTCACAAAGACGACCACAAATCTAGCCAAATCCATGACAAATCTGCCCAATTCTCACCAGACCTGACTGTATATGAAGTAGATCTGACTGTATATAAAGCAAAGTCAGAAGCTTTTCATGATATTTCTCACTTTCGCTCGATTCTCAGTGACTGTGAAGAAATAGTGAGGTATATTCAACAAGCTGTTGCTTTTCCCTCAGACTGCACTCATTTTTTGAAGGAAAAATTGAAGATCGAAAAAATAGAAGCGAAGCCACCATGGGAAGGCAAACCCTAGACATTTTTGAGGGGGAGAGTTAAAGTAACAGAATTAACGAGATAGGTTATCTCGTATATTGTTTTGTAATAAGCTAATAAGCGGTTGCGGGTATAAAAGCCCAAAGCCCATTTTCTTTTATTAGTAACGACTGTATAAATACAGCCCGTATGTAATTCAGTAGAAATAGTTCAATACAATAACATTTGCTTCATTTTCAATCTCTCTATTTCTTCAATACAAATTATCATCAAATCATAATAAACATGAAATGTTTAAACTGTTTATAAAGAACAGTCTATAGTTCTTTTAGCTGAAAAATACTTAAGTTCAGTTTTCATAACATTTTACAAAAAATATTTTACTGATAGTTAAGGAAACATTATATCCGTTAATTAAATACTTCCATCTTAATTAAGAAATCACTATATTTTTTTAATAAAACAACTTAAGTTCTGTTGAATCATACTACCTGTTGTGACAACAACAATTTCCATATTTTCCACACTAAATAAACTCTTTTGAGACCTTCAACTTAAAACAACTGAATTGTTGACTAAAGGACAAGTGGTCTTGTTGTGACCAGACATTCGACATTTTCCACATCTTCGTTTCTTTTTAGCTTCACCAACAGAAGGTTTCCGTTTTATAGCTGGATGACCAGGGCCATGTTTAGGAATTGGAGGACAAATGTCGGGATTTTCTGAAAGAATTTCAAGCTTTCCAGTATTTGGAACATGAGATATAAGGAAAAAATATGATGCACGAAAGTAAGAAGTGGAAAAATACTGATCGATATACTCATAAACATTCAAACTTTGAGATCTAATAAACCGAATAACATGTGGACAAGGAAATCCATCAATAGCCCAATATTGCAGCTGCACCAACGATGTAAAAGATCAACATGTTGCGACTCTTCAGACAATACTTCAAAACAATATTCATCAGACTTCTTAACAATCCAACCATGACCCAAACTATTAAAAGAATTCAAATGCTTTTCCATTGTTGTACATATTTTAGATTTCCATGTTTGACTCAATAATTATCGACGTTTTGAAATTTGATCCATAATTTTAATTCAACCAGAGTCCAAACTATTGGAAGATGCCTTTCTTCAATGATCCATGAATTAAAACTTTCGGCAATATTAGATGCCACTTCATCATATCTTTTACGGGAAAGAAAACATTTGCATAGTGTTCAAATTTAACTCCATTCAAAAATTTAGAAGTTACGTTACCCTCAAAATCTCTAAACATTTTCAATGTTGCTTCAAACTTTGAATAAGTAGAAGCATATGCAACATCAACAAACAATTTAACTATCCATTCCTTTCTAGGATCACTATCCACATAGCACGCAGGTTGTTTTTATATGGTATATATAGTAGCTATGGCAAGAATTTGGAAACAACTTTGAAACAAAAAGTACAATAGCTGGATGCCTTTCTGAATAAATGTTATAATTCGACCATCTAACAACATTGATCGTAGATTAGAAAGAAACCAAGACCAGTTGCTTTCATCTTCTCCTGACACAATAGCATAAGCTATTGGAAAAAAAACCTGAATAAAGTGGAAAATTGAAGAAAATTAAATTAAATTCTGACATGATAAAAACAACAATTTGATCATTACTACTATTATAATAGAGTACAACAAATTTAGTTAAAATATAAAATGCTAACAAAACAAAAATATATACCATTATTTCATTATGTCGTTTAACATGTTTTAGGCTGGTTTAAATACATACTGGTTCATGAAACGCTACGGGGCAGACTACATCGTTACAAACATGATATCTTTAATTGAATTGAACTTTTTTCGTATAGCTTTGCCAATGTGGACTTTGAACTAAAGAATGATATATGCAATGCACTAGGGAAAATAATTCGACATCGACTACCACCCATTGATTCAACAACATTATGCATTTTAGGAACAAAAGTATGCATTTTGTTTGACCATATGTTTTCTGAATTTTAAATTCTTAAATATTTTCCCAGTAGCATGTCATCAAGTATGTTTGGAAGATTTTTTTAGCCGTTGAATGAAAAAAATTATGTGTCATGTCAAAGTATCTTCTCCGTCCATTTTCTATACAAAATTTTAAAAATAAACTCTTTTTTTATTACAGGCTCCTATGTCTGTTGGTGCTATATATCACCAACCTTGCACCCAATTAGCAAAAGAAATATCAAAGACATTAGTAGAGCTTGCTACAATAAATAATACATGCCATCATTTATATCATTTCATTATGCTATAGATAAATACATAACATCATTTCATTATGCTATAGATAAAAAAAATACATACCATCATTTCCATTTTTTGCATTTGCAGACATTAAGCATCCATAGTTTCTTCCTTTCATGAATGTTCCATCAAGAATTATCATAGGTTTGCAATATACAAAACCTTTCTTACAAGCATCATGCCTTATAAATATTACTTCAAATTGGGAATTATATGGATTAAGTTTCAAATTAATATAACTTCCAGGATTAGTTTTCTACAAAGCACCAACATGCCAATTAAGATGATGATAGGACAAAGCAACTGAACCATGAATCTCTTCTATTACCAACTACTTCCCTTTATATGAAAAGTAATAACTCAGTATAATATCATATTCATTTCTAAAATGATCAACTATATCTTTGGTTCCAGTAACAGGATTACTACGAATAAAATCAATCACTAAACTTTTAACAAGTACACTTGATATAGGTGAATGATTAATATAAACAGCACCAGCACCACAGGAACGAACAAGATTACTAGTTTTAAATACAAAATAGCCTAGAAGATTGAATTTAGATGATGCATGCACACAAAATTGGTTACCAACTCTGGAACACCTTGCAATTACTCTAACCGTGTCATTTTTGATCATCTTCACCTTATAACCACCACAAAGGCAATACAAAAGCAATTTGAGCTTAAACTCACTAACACCTCCAGGGAATATTTGACCATTTTCAGTAAATATAGGAATGGAATAGCCCTTCTTCAAAAGAAACATTAAATCACAATGAGCATTCCCATTAGACACATCAGAAGCACAACTTGAAACATTATTTGTTGAACTAGTGATAGTAATAGCTGAATTACTACTAATATCAACATCTTCATAAGACTTGCTTTGATTAACATTTATATGAAAATAATCTTCATGTCTAAACATAGAAAGGCAAAATCTAAATTGCAAGTCAGAATATGTTTTAATAATCCGGGTTTTGTTTTCCAAATTAAAAGACAACTCCAAAGAAAATGATACATATTATTGGAAAACATTGCATAGACTAACTTTCAAATCATGAAGAGAATACCCAACAACAACTCTCTTGCTATAACTAACACCCTTATTATCAAATACAACCAAAACACCTTCGTTGTTATCATTAGAACTGCAACAAAAAAATAGAATACATTATATTTTGAATTTGAAATAACACAATAAAATATAAATAAAATAAAAAATAAACAGTACCAAAACTATATTATAAGCATAAATTAGAATAAATATAAACACAATAATTTGCAAACACTAAAAATCATTTAATAAAACAAACTTAAATTAAATTTTAATAAACAAAAGTAATATGTTTACCAAAGTTGATAATCTACCAATTCCAGAGTAAAATGCAAGTCATATTATAGTTTAAAATTTTTAATAGAATAAACACATTGTGTAAATCAATATAAACATATGAACAGAGAAGACTTGCACATATGCAAAATGGAAAAGCTAAACATAATCAAATAATACATACCTTGTAACAGGAATGTTTAGATCCATAATAACAGAAAAAAGTTGAATGTATAATATCAACAACTGTATATAAAACAAAATGAAGCTAAAGTAAAACAAAAATTAAAACCGATACAAAATTACATGATCTCAAAAAATGAAATACCTAGATAAGTACAAAACCCTAGATCAAATGCAGTATGAGAACACAATACCGTCAATATAGAATGAATAAGAAACTTCAAAATCCAAATACAAGCAGCAGCCGAAAATGAAAACTGAGTTCCATAAGAAAATAAAAAATAAACTCGAGCGACGAAATTTGATTGGAAGGAAAAAGATAAATAAAAGAACAATGGCTATGTAATAGAATAAAATAAAAACAAACGGTTGTGTATTAAAAGTGATGGCAAAATGGGAATAAAGTAGTTGACAGTTATTAATAGGGACTAAATTTACAAAAGGGTAAACGGAGGGATGTTTTGTATAGCAGCATGTAAAACAAGGACTTGAGAGCCATTTCTTGATATGGTTACCTGTGTTTGAATGCTGTCCATTTAGTCTTAGGATTGTCAAGGTTTGTTTAGTCAGCTTATATAGATAGTTAACATACATAGAACTTCATTGTCCATCAATTTAGTTAAGGGGCACCAAATAAGCTGCATACTCAAGCTAATTCAAATAAATTTGTGCATTTAATTTTATTATTTTATTATTATGAAAGTTAATTTCTTCATGATGATCAAAAACTCTAGTAGGTTAAAATGTATGATCTTTTAAATGAGGAGTAATGTGATCTTGCAAGCATATATTCCATTATTTTGTTATAGAGTTTTTCCAGACAGTAGCATCATACTCGAGCATTAGCTTAAGATTTTCCATTCTAATACAATTGTATAAAAAATCATAAGCACATTTTCAATGATTGGAAGAAAATACAGAACTAATCAGGGCTTACAATTTCTAGTTTTGTTAAAGTCGATTTTTTTCTGTAGGTTATATACTGACAAAATTTCAAAACTGAACATAAGCATGAAACATCATCCAATGATTTTCATCTTGTAGAAAAGATAAGCAGGCAGGAAAAGTGTTGATTTATTAAGACACCAAATGGGTTTTCTTCCCAAATAAGAAATTGATAATAGTGGTCGATTCGTAATTGAGTATGAATGACATATCCTAATGATATAAACCAAATATGTAATATAAAATAAAATTATAATGCTGTAGAATATAGAAAGGATAAATACAGAATATCTGCAATTATGAAGTAATCTGCATTTATATGGAAAGAATAAATACAGAATATATGCAATTATAAAGAAATCTGTATTTACAGGAAATAGGTTCTTTAAAAATATAGGCTTTCTATATACACAAATTTATGTTTCTTTTCTTCCAAATATTTTGTAATGCTATAAAAGGAGGATGTATTCTATCATTGTAAATTATCTCTCTGAATAAAACAAAAACTATCTTCTCCTCAAATCTCTTATTCTTGTATTTAATTTGTACATGGTATCGGAGCCAGGTTCGAAATTTGAATCAAATCAAACTCCACTACAAATCTTGAATCCCTAATCCAAACAAATCTTGAATCCCAAATCTCATAATGAATTCTAATAGTGAAACAATAATAACATCAACCTCAAACCTTAATCCATACATTATTCACAATCACAACGATGCTCCTTTTCCAACTAACAATACACTGAATGAAAACAACTATAGTCTTTGGTCAAAAGTTATGAAGATGCGCATTATGGTCGAAAAATGTGGGGATACACATCAGTGGCACTAAGAAGAAGCCTGCAAATCAAAGTGAAGAATATGAAATTGGTGTTCCGAGAATGATGAAGCGACGGATTGGCTGTGTGATTCAATGTCAACAACTCTGATGAACAGGTATGTTTACCTAGAAACTGCAAAGGAGGTGTGGGTTTCTCTTGAAGCTATGTATATAGACAAATTTGATGAAACTCAAATCTTCGAGTTACACGGAAAGTGTTTTTCCACAGAACAAAATGGTCGATCTCTTGCAACATATTATGATGAGTTAGCAAGAATTTTCTAAGAAATTGACCATCACAACACTGTGAAAGGAGAAAATGTTGAGTCCGTTGCTCTTTTGCAAAAATATGTGGGACGTCTTAGGGTTCACATGTTTCTCTCTAGATTGGATAGTGTGTATGATCAAGTATGTGGTGAAATTCTTCGAAAAGATCCACCACTTACTTTGGAGCAATCTTATCAAACAGTGAGAAGAGTATCAGTTCACAAACAGGTAATGGGAAGTTAAGCATCCCTAACCGAACCTTCGATTATGACATTAAACAATAAGTAAGCTACATCTCAAAGTTCCTGGAATTCTCAAAAGGAGACTCGACGTATCCGTCTTGATTTTGAGTGTACACACTGTGGATAAAAAGGGCACATATATAAAACAGAAGTGTTATGAAATTATTGGATATTCAAAATGGTGAGATTTTTCAAAGCGACCAAAGAAGAACTTGAATGCAAAGAAGGATGCTGCTAAAAATTCTCATTCATTGAATATTGTCCAGTCAGGTATGAAAACTACAGGTTGCATATCATCTGTAAATTCATTAAATAGTGCTTGGTTAATTGATACGGGTGCATCAGATCATATGGTAAACAACTCTAGCATATTATCATCCATTACACCTTCAACCAAAACTTCTACATGCATAGCAAATGGCGGTTCCTCTCCAACAATTGGAGAAGGCTCTATTGATGTATCTGATAGCTTGACATTAAATTATGTTCTTATTATCCCAGTCTTAGAATACAATATACTGTTTGTTAGTAGAATCACTGTTGCACTCGCATGTACTGTGACATTTTGCCACAATTCTGCATTTTTCAAGACATAGTGCCATAGAAGGTTCTTGGTTACGGTGTTAGAAGAAACAATCTCTATTATTTGGACCTGACTAATAATAGAGAGCAGAAAATTTATCAGGTAAATAAAGTTGGAGGAATTGAAGAAGAAAAAGCTAAGGTTTGGTTGTGGCATCGTCGACTTGATCATCTCTCTTTTGGATATCTTAAAAAATTAAATTCTGCATTATTTGCTAGATGTAATATTTTAGATTTTAAGTGCGATATTTGTGAACTTGCTAAAGGTCATCGTATTACGTACTCTCCAAGTTGTAACAAAAGTAAAAAACATTTTAGTATTATTCACTCTGATGTTTGGGGTCCTGCACGCATTCCTTCATTATCTGGAGCTCGTTATTTTATGACATTTATTGATGAATGTACTCGTATGGTATGAGTATCTCTCGTTACTCATAAAAGTGAAGTCTTTGAAGTATTTAAAAAAATATTCATATGGTTTTAACTCAATTCCAAAGAAAGAAAGAAGTGTATCAATTTGACAATGGCGGAGAATTTACTAGTAATGACATGTCATAATTTATGACAAATAATGGCATTTGGCATCAAACCTCAATGTATTATACCCCACAATAGAATGGGTTAGTTGAACGAATGAACAAACAATTATTAGAAGTTGTTCGTGCGTCTCTTTTTGGTATGAATATGCCATTAAATTATTGGGGAGAAGCATTAAAATCGGCTGCATCCTTGATAAACCGTACACCATCTAGGATAATTGAGTTTCAGACTCCTTTCAAAAGACTTCATGACCTTATCACCATCCCTGCAATGTCAAACATAGAACCATGTGTGTTTAGGTGTGTTGTCTTTGTTCATATACCTAAACATCAATGAGGAAAATTAGATCATTGTGCTCGAAAATGTGTGTTTCTTGGATACCCTGATTTTCAAAAGGGTCATCGATGTTATGATCCTATGGTACGAAAAATATATATCTCCTTAGATGTTTCATTTCGAGAATTAGAAGCATATTTTATAGGATCTTCCCTTCAGGGGAAGAAACCTAATGTTGGTGAAGGAAAGTTTCCTATTATCGGGGATATATTTCTAGAGCTAGAGGAACTGACAAATAACTTGAACAGACACATAACTAGTGAGGATGATATAGATGGTAATGAACAAAAAATTAAAGAAGACCAAGATAATGATGGAGAGGGTCAAATAATAAGGGGAGATCATGTTGAAGCCATTGAAATACCAGGAGAAGATCATGCTGAAACTGTCGAAATCAACAATGAATCAAATGTTGTAGCGCCATCTACAGAAGAAATGTTGTTTGATCATGAACCATAGGTGAATAATGAACTACAGACCAGTATTGATATTGAATGCAAACGATCAGAAACGATTAATAAAAGCATTCAAAAACTCATGCATGAACCAGATATTAAGTCTAAAGCCAAATATCCAATTTCTGAATATGTATCTACATATAGGCTGTCTGAGTCACATACATGCACAATAAATTAGTTATCATCTGATTTCATCCCTATCAATTTGCAAGAAGCACTATTGGATCCACGATGGAAGAAAGCCATGAATGAAGAGATGAATGCATTACAAAAGAATTCCACTTGGGAACTTGTTGATAAACCCCAAGGATGTCGAACTGTTGGATATCGATGGATATTCACTGTTAAAATAAACCAGATGGAAGTGTTGATAGGTATAAGGTCAGGCTAGTGGCGAAAGGGTATACACAGACATATGGTGTAGATTACGAGGAGACATTTTCTCCAGTAGCAAAGATGAACACTATTCGTATACTCATTTCTCTTGCAGCAAATCATGACTGGCCATTACAACAATTTGACGTAAAGAATGCATTTCTTAATGGAGACTTAGATGAAGATGTGTATATAGAATTACCTCCTAGAACAATGAAATCTGAAAAAGGAAAAGTATGCAAACTGAAGAAGGTGTTATACAGAGCATGGTTTGGACGGTTTACAAAGAGCATGAAGGAATTTGGATATAGATAAAGTAATTCTGATCATACTTTGTTTATATAAAGGAAATTTGGCAAACTTACTACTCTTATTGTTTATGTTGATGATATGGTTATTACTGGAAATGATTCAATAGAAATGGAATCATTAAAGAAGTAATTGTCACGAGAAATTGAAATGAAAGATTTAGGACAGTTAAAATATGTAACGAACCGTATTTTACGTATCACAGGATCGTCAAATAATTCTATTTAATTCATTTTTAGTCGTATGATTCTAATATTTTAGGATATGGTTTTTAGGGATGTTTTACACATCTATGATTTTCCCGAATTTCTATGTGACCACTTTGCTCCTTGAGATCTTATTTTGGTTATAACTTTTGATAGAAGTCGAATTAGATGCTCTAACATGTTTCATTGCTTTGGGATAGTGGTTTTTCATTTCCTAGAATGGTCATATAGGAAAATCAGATAAGTGGTTAGGAAGTTATAGCAGTTTTAAGTTTTAAAATCTGAGCAAGAATTAGAAGGGGATTAATGGGCCGAATTAGCAAGCCCATTAGTCTAATCGGGTTTGGCTATAAATATGAAGTGAGAGATACCATTTGAAAGTTTATCTCTCATTTTAAATCAGCCCCAAACCCTAACTCCTCTCTAATTCTCCATTCATCTCATTGGATTTCATCTCAAATCGTCTCTAATTGCAAATTAAAGGCTAGATCTTCAACTAGGACCTGATCTCATCACTTTTGTTGCATCTTCATCCGATTTCTCGCTGCTCGGATCGGATCTTCATCATATTTAATAGGTTTGGAAGATTTGGTGTGTCGTTATGATCCCTCAATAGTCTATGATGGATTATATGTTGTAGTTAGGTGTTTATAGGTTAGAATTATTAAATTAAATTGATTAGATTCAGGTAATTTTAGATTTAGAAACCCTAGATTAACCTAATTAAACATGTAATTGGGATTAGATCATTGGCTAGTGTCATTTGTGTATATTTGGCTATGAAATTCTATGTGTATAGATTAGATCTATGCTAGAATTGTGATGGTAGATTGAGTTGGATGATTTGTATGTTCATATTGGATGTAATTAAATTATTTGCTACATTTGATTCACTGATATGTTTGAATTGCTTGCTATGCTTGATTTGTTTTGCTAGTGTTGTGCATGTTTTAGGACTTAGATTGGTGATCGGAGCTTATCGAGAGCAAAGTTCATTGAAATCGCACGAAACTTGGAGGATAGGCTTTGGAGCACGACATGAAGACACCTCGAAAATTCAAGACAATTGGAGCTAAGTATTTGGATCGGCACCGTTCCGATTGGATCGAATCAGTACCGATCCAAAAATTAGCATGCCAATTGAAGTGAGGTCCATAGGGGAAAATGAGCATGGATTTTAGAGTTTCTCTATGAAATTAGATCGAAGGATAGGCCAAGTATTAAAGATTGGATGGATCATCATCAATGGATTGAACCATGATATATGGAAGAGAAGACCTGAAGGCTAAGAGAGATGGATCATGGTCTAAGGCATTAAAGGGAAGTGCACTAGAGGTTGCAAGAGAAACGAAGCTGAAAATGTCTATGGTTTTGGATCGGCACCGATCCAATTGGATCTGATCGACACTGATCCAAATTGTTGGCTCCAACGGTGACGTGATCCGGGGTGGAGACTCTAGGGTTGTAGTGGATCATGATGGAAGTTGTGACTCTCAAATTGCTTCTACGGTTTGGAAGTTAGAGCATGATGAAGTTTTGGCTCTTCGATCGGGGGCTCGGATAAGGAGTAGGATCGAAGGAGTTGATACGCAGCTCGGGATGGAACGGGGCTGTGGTATAATGGACTGGGTTGAGTGGCGGACTCGTGCCTAGAAATGGATTGAAGTTGTGAAAGCTCTGAAGATTTGGAAGTGCCAATGAATCATTGATAACTCGGAGTGTTCTGGTTGTGTTCAAGCAGGGGTACTATATATGGGGGCACCCGAGGGCTGGTAGTGCCGGTCGCGTATCCTAGACCACTCTAAGAGGGTCTAGTGTCAGACAGTATGGAGGTACCGTAGGAGACAACTGTGTGGGGTTTCGGACCTGAAAGTATGAGGGAACACAATCGAGAACCAAGATTTTCATTAGTCCCTGGCAAGCGAGGATGGGGCCTTATGAGTTATCATATATTCAAGGCTTTAGAAGATGATAGCTAGATTTTGGTTGACGGATGTTATGGTTGTTATGTTTGCTATTTCTCTTGGGTAGGCTATCATCTATAGGAATGCTGGAGAAAGGATTGGGAATAGGGTCAATGGAGGAGGCTGCCTAGATTCTTCTATCCTTTTCTGTTATAGTATCATATTGTCGTTTATTTGAGTAGCATGTTATATCTTATTATTATGTGCTAACTCTTTATTTGCAGGGACAGGTCGGCTATGGTTTTTTTTGTACCTGTCTAGTACTATATTTTTCAGTATTGCTTTTGATAGTCATTTGCCGCTCACACCAGACTGTTGTCTGACCCAAGGTTTTATGTTTCCTCTTATCATCTTAGGTGTTCTTAAATGGGTATACTAGATGACAGGTTTGGAGTTGCAGTTGCTGTACGAAGATGAGCCTAGAGAAGCTATAACGTATTGCTCTATATTTGTAGTTTGTCCATTTCTATGTATCCAGGGATGTAATAAGGAAATGTTGTACTGAGGTATTATGACATTTGTACCATAACTCATGATTTAGTTGAGATGTTATTTTCATTTGTTATGGCTCACTATATTATGTTATATATTTTCTATATTATATTTTATCCATGCGCTATGAGATATGCAATGGCTTTTCTGCTTTAAATTTCAACCACTGATGATCGTCCCATATTAGCCTGGCATGTTTACTGTGCTCTTTTAGGTCACTGATGTGGGGGTGGTATGGGACGGTCGTTTGGTATCAGAGCATTGGTTACGAGTTAACCGAAGTAAGTCGAGAGTATACGCTAGAGGAGGGAGCGTACTTGTTACTGAAGATATTATGCTATATAGTAATATTATATTGTATAGTATGCATTTGAGTACCGTTACAACTTTTCTTGGAATGAGGCTAATCATTCTTATTATAGATAAGAATGAATTGGAACACAAGGAATGCTGCTAGGAATAACTCCACTTTAGGAGTGGAAGAGGGAGCAGGATCGGGAGCTGTTACACTCGATTTTCGAGCCATGTTCGATGCAATGGTGGCTTCGCTAGTGAGGATAGCCCAAACTACTCTTGGTGTAGCTTTAGGTGGTGGTGCTCCTTTGCAAGTGCCTAGGATTGACTTCACCAAGCTTTGCAAGGATTATTCTACTCTGGGAGGGAAGCCATTCTTGAGAACAAAATCAGCTATTGAAGTGCAAGATTGGATAGATACTTGTGAACACGAATATAGATGTGGAAGATGCTATGAAGAGGAAGCTTGCTTCAAGACAGCTATAGGGCTGAGCAATAAATTGATGGAATGTTGTTACCATTGTTACTCCAGATGATTAGATTTCTTAGGATTAGTTTAAGGCTAGATTTGAGGAGAAGTTCATTCCTCGGGCTCAGAATTTCGTGCTGTTCAAGAAATTTTCCGAGTTGAAGCGAAGGGAGATGTCTGTTTCTGAGTATATGGTATAATTTGATGCTTTGTCAAAGTATGGGATGTCTTTTATTGATACACCTTTAAAGAAGAATGAGAAGTTTATCACTAGATTGGACGATCACTTGGGAGAGAAGTTGGTGGACCATTTGAAGTGTCTTTTGAGAAACTTGTGGAGAAAGCCCTTAGACATTTAAGTGTCTGTACCTGAAAAATAAGACTGCTATTGCTGCTATTGCTAAGAAAAAAGAACCAAAAACGCAGCAGGGAGTGGAGGTAAGAAGAAGTGAAATGGAAAAAGGAAGCAGCAACAACAAGGAAAAGGGGGTCAGAAAAAGAATAAGAGTGAAATTGTTTGCCATGGTTGCAAGGATAATGGCCACTATATTAAGGAATGCAAGGCTATTAAGAAGTGCTATAACTGTGATAAGCCAGGGCATATTAAGAAGGATTGTCCGAAACCACCTAAAGATAAGCAGGTAGTGAAGGCATATGCTTTGGATGCAATTCCGACTTCATCTTGTGCTCCTACTGCTAAGGATAAGGGGAAAGGAGTCGTGGTGCAAGGTATGCTTTCCATCAGAGATGTTTTTGTTAGAGTTCTTTTTGATACCGGAGCTTCGCATTCTTTCATCTGCAATGATTTTGTATGCATATTAGATTTGGAACCCGAGATAGTAGACCGACCTTTGATTGTGACGAACCCTGTTGGAGGATCTACTAGTCTTTGCATAGTTAGTCATGGCTTAGTGTTATCGAATCATGGATGTTCTTTTGCTTGTGATTGCTTTATTCTTAATTTTGATGGGTTCAGGATTATTTTGGGAATGGACTGGACTAAGAGGTATGCGACTGTTGTGGATTGCAAGAAGCTAGAGGTGACAATTGGGAATGTGGAAGGGCGAACAGTAGTGATATGCTTCTTACCAGAGGATGGGGTATTGGTCAGCTTTCTATATTCGCTCGAGATTCCATAGCAAGGATTGTCATCTATGCTTATCGCTAGAGAGTACCCTAATTTCTTCGAGGAAGTGACGGGATTCCCGCCGCATAGAGAGATCGAGTTTCAGATCGAATTAGTGGATGGAGCCAGACCCGTAGTGATGCCTTTGAGGCATATGACACCCAGAGAGCAGAAAGAGTTAGAGGTGCAAGTGGATGATCTGCTGAAGAAAGGATTCATTCGGAAAAGCATATCCGAATGGGGTGCACTTGTTGTATTCGAAACTAAGGCGGATGGTTCTTTAAGGTTATGTGTGGATTATCGTGAGCTGAACAAGGTTATGAAGAAGAATAAGTACCCACTTCCACGGATTGATGACTTATTTGATCAGCTGCACGGTGCAAAGGTGTTTTCTCAGATGGATTTGGCAACAGGATTTCACCAGTTGAGGGTGGCTAAAGAAAGTGTGCCTATTACTGCATTTCGGACACTGTTGGGTTTCTACGAGTGGTTGGTGGTGCCTTTTGGGTTAACCAATGCTCCGACATACTTTGTGGATCTTATGAATATAGTCTTTAAAGATCAGTTGAACAAGTTCGTGCTTATGTTTGTGAGTGACATTCTGATTTACTCCAGAACTAAGGAAGAGCACAAGACGCACTTTAGGATTGTGCTTGAGATATTGAGAAAACATAAGTTGAGAGCTAAGCTCTCTAAGTGTCACTTTTGGAAGGAAGAAGTGAGATTCTTGGGTCATGTCATGTTAGGACAAGGAATAGCAATGGATCCCGCAGAGGTGGCAGCGATCTAAGATTGGAACCAACCCAAGAATGCTACAGATGTGAGAAGTTTCCTAGGTTTAGCAGGATATTACAGGCGTTTCATAAAGGACTTCTCAAAATTTACGACATCGTTAACCAACTTGACCAAGAAGAATCAGACTTTTACTTGGAATGCTAGATGTGAATGCATTTGTGGTTCTAAGGGAGAGATTAACGAGTGCACCTGTATTGGTTATTTCGGGTGGGAATGAAGAGATGACAGTATACACAGATGCTTATGGTACTGGTCTTTGAGCTATGTTGGTGCAGAAAGGGAGAGTTGTCCCTAATGCTAGTCAATAGTTGAAACCGCATGAAAGGAATTATCCAACCCCTGACTTGGAGTTGGCGGCGATTGTATTTGCCTTGAAGCTATGGAGGCACTATTTGTTGGGAGAAAGATTTGAGCTATTCATGGACCATAAATACTTGAAACATCTTTTCTTTCAGAAGGATCTTAATCTTCGACAGCAACGGTGGTTAGAGTTTTTGGCCTCTTCTGACTTTGATATTTCATACACTCCAGGGAAAGGTAATGTAGTGGCAGATGCACTAAGCAGAAGACATGCTGGATTAGGAACTATGTTTTTTAAATGGAAGCATATGGAGTATATAGTTGGATTTGATTTCAGACCACATTGTTAGCTCGAGGCTAAGATATTGGCAAGTCTATCGATCAGACCTACTTCCATAGAAAGGATTGGTACTAGTCAGAAGCAGGATGCTAAGCTAGTAGAGATCATGTCAAAGATTGAGATGGGAGTGGAATCTGAAGATTTGAGGTAGTATGAGATTGACCGAGATGGTTGGTTTTGTAAGGATAAGAGACTGGTTGTTCTAGATGTTGATGGATTATGAGATGAAGTACTAAGGGAATGCCATCATTCTAGATTAACCATTCATCATGGTGGTAACAAGATGTATAGAGACATGAAGAGGACTTACTACTGGGAAGGTATGAAGAAGGATGTTGGAAAATTCATCTCGAAGTGTATGAATTGGTAGTTAGTGAAGGCTGAGCAGAAGAAGCCTAGTAGATTGCTACAATCGCTAGCTATTCCCCAATGAAAATGGAACGGATATCTATGGATTTTATAGATGGATTGCCACGGACTAGAGCAGGATATGATAGTATATGGGTAGTGGTAGACCGACTGCCCAAGAGTGCAAGATTCATACCTGTCAAATCTATCAAAATGGCATCCAAGTAGGCAGAACTGTATATGAAGTGGATTGTTCGATTTTATGGTATGTCGAAGAGTGTTGTAAGCGATAGAGACTCGTTGTTTACCAGTGGATTCTAGAAGAGCTTACAAGAGATTTTTGGAACTGAGCTGCACATGAGCACATCTTATCACCCACAAATGGGCTAGACCGAGAGAGTGAATCGGATTTTGGAAGATCTTCTTCGAGCTTGTATTATAGATTTTGGAGGATCTTAGGTAGATCATTTGCATTTGGTAGAGTTTGCATATAAAAACTGTTATCAGTCAAGTATTGGCATGACACCATATGAAGCATTGTATGGACGACCTTGTAATTCGCATTCATGTTGGTGGGAAGCAGGTGAGAAACCGATACTTGGGCCCGAAATGATTAGAGAGACGTCAGAGAAGATAGAGATCATTCGGCAACGAATAAGGACTGCTCAAGACCGTCAGAAGAGTTATGTAGATAAGAGAAGAAGAGATTTGGAATCCTCAGTTGGAGACATGGTATTTGTTAAGATTTCTCCTTTGAAGGATGTTGTTTGGTTTGGTAGGAAGCGAAAGTTAGCACCTAGATTTGTTGGACCGTTACCAATTATTGGAAGAATTGGGAAGTTGGCTTATAGAGCGGACCTACCTCCGAAGATGGCGGGTGTGCACAATGTTTTCCATATCTCCTATCTAAGGAAATTTGTGCATGACTCGGGCATCGTGGTAGCACGAGATCAGTTGGAAGAAATAGAGGTTGAGCCAGAAGTTTCAAGACCTCGTAAGCAGCTTCGAATCATTGGGAATGAGATGAAACATCTTAGGAGGAAGGTAGTTAAGCTAGATAAGGTGCAATGGAGTGAGGATGATAGAGATTGTACATGGGAGACAAAAGAGAGTATAAGGATGGCCTATCCAGAACTCTTCGAGAGGAAACACCCATATGTCGTATCTACTTGCACCATTGTATCTTATACTATTAGAATTTCGCATGCTAGGATAGGTTTTGTTTGCTATTGTTGATTTAACTGTCTAGTTTGATTGTTAAGTGTTTTTTAGTGACTGGTAGGCATGCGAGATAACCTTGGTTGCTTATGTTCGTTTAAGTATTTCGGCGGCGAAATTCCTAAAAGGGGGAGAATGTAGTTACCCGTGTTTTACGTACTAGGGGATCGAAAAATAATTTTATTTAATTCTATTTGTGGTCATATGATTTTAATATTTTGGGATATGGTTTCTAGGGTTGTTTTACACATCTATGATTTTTCCCAAATTTCTATGTGACCATTTTGCTCCTGGATATCTTATTTTGGCTATAACTTTTGATAGAAGCCGAATTAGATGCTCTAACATGTTTCATTGCTTCCGAATGGTGGTTTCCCATTCTATAGAGTGATCATATAAGAAAATCGGATAAGTGATTAGGAAGTTATAGCAGTTTTAAGTTTTAAAATCTGCTGGCCAGAATTAGAAGGGGATTAATAGGCCGAATTAGGAAGCTCATTATTCTAATCAGGTTTGGCTATAAATATGAGGTGAGAGAGACCATCTGAAAGTTTATCTCTCATTTCAAATCAGCCTCAAACCTTAACTCCTCTCTAATGCTCCATTCGTCTCATTGGATTTCATTTCAAATCCTCTCTAATCACAAATTAGAGGCTAGATCTTCAACTAGGAGCTTGATCCCATCACATTGGTTGCATCTTGATTCGATTTCACGCTGTTCGAATCGAATCTTCATCATATTTCATAGATTTGGTAGATTTGGTGAGTGGTTATGATCTCTCTCCAGTCTATGAGGGATTATATGTTATAATTAGGTGATTATAGGTTAGAATTATCAAATTAAATTGATTAGACTTAGGTAATTTCATATTTAGAAACTCTAGATTAACTTAATTAAACATGTAATTGGGATTTGATCATTGGCTAGTGTCATTTGTGTATATTTGGCTATGAAATTCTATGTGTTAGATTAGGTCTATGCTAGAATTGTGATGGTAGATTGAATTGGATGATTTGTATGTTCATATTAGAAGTAATTGGATGATTTGCTACGTTTGATTCGCTGTTATGTTTAAATTTCTTACTATGCTTGATTCGTTTGCTAGTGTTGTGCATGTTTTAAGACTTAGGTTGGCGATCGAAGCATATCGGGAGCAAAGTACATCGGAATCGCATGAAACTTGGAGGATAGGCTCTAGAGCATGGTAGGAAGACAGTTGAAAATTTCACGATAATTGGAGCTAAGTATTTAGATCCACACCGAATTGGATTGGATTGGTACCGATCCAAAAATTAGCATGCCAATTGAAGTGAGATTCACAGAGGAAAATGAGCATGGATTTTAGAGTTGCTATATGAAGTTGGATCGGAGGATAGGCCAAGTATTAAAGATTGGATGGATCGTCTTCAACGGATTGAACCATGATGCATGGATGTGAAGACCTGAAGGCTAAGAGAGATGGATCGGTGTCTAAGCCATCAAAGGGAAGTGCACTAGAGGTTGCAAGAGAAACGGAGCTGGAAATGGCTAAGGTTTTGGATCGGCACCGATCCAATTGGATCGGATCAGCACCGATCCAAATTGTTGGCTCCAATGGTGATGCGATCCAGAGTGGAGACTCTGGAGTTATAGTGGATCATGCTGGAATTTGTGGCTTGTTGATTGCTTCTACGGTTTGGAAGGTATAACATGATGAAATTTTGGCTCTTCGGTCGGGGGCTCGAATAAGGAGTAGGATCGAAGGAGTTGATAGACAGCTCGGGATGGAACGATGCTTTAGTATAATGAACTGGGTTGAGTGGCAGGATTCGTGCCCGAAAATGGATTGGAGTTATGAAAGCTATGAAGATTTAGAGTGCCAAGGAATCATTGATAACTTTGGGTGTTCTGGTTATGTTCAAGCAAGGGTACTATATGTGGGGGCACCCGAGGGCTGGTAGCGCCAGTCGTGTTTCCTGGACCGCTCCTAGAGGGTATAGTGTCAGATGGTATGGAGGTACTGTTAAAGAGACAACCGTGCGGGGTTTCAGACCTAAAAGTACGAGGTAACACAACCATGAATCGGTATTTCCATTAGTCTTTGGCAAGCGAGGACGGGGCCATACGAGTTATCATATATTCAAGGCTTTAGAAGATGATAGCTAGATTTTGGTTGATGGGTGCTATGGTTGCTATGGTTATTATGCTTGTTATTTCTCTTGGTTAGGCTATCATCTATAGGAGTACTGGAGAAGGGATTAGGAATAGGGTCAATGGAGGACGCAGCTTAGATTCTTCTATCCTATGCTGTTACAGTATCATATTATCATTTATTTGAGTAGCATATTATATATTATTATTATGTGCTAACTCTTTGGTTGCAGGGACAGATGGTTTTTTTGTACCTGTCTAGTACCATATTTTCCAGTATAGCTTTTGATAGTCATTTATCGCTTATACCAGACTATTGTCTGACCCAAGGTTTTATGTTTTGTCTTATCATTTTGGGTACTCTTAAATGAGTAGACTAGATGACAGGTTTGAAGTCGCAGCTGTTGTACGAAGACGAGCTTAGAGAAGCTATGGAGTATTACTCTATATTTGTAGTTTTTGCTATCTATTTCTACGTACTCTGAGGGATGTAGTGAGGAAATATTGTACTGAGATATTATGACATTTGTACCATCACTCATGATTTAGTGGAGCTTTTATTTTCATTTGTTATGGCTCACTATATTCTGTTGTATATCTTCTATATTATATTTTATCCATGCACTTTGAGATATATAACAGGTTTTCTACTTTAAATTTTAACCCCTGATGATTGTCCCATATCAGCTTGGCATGTTTACAGCGCTCTTTTAGGCCATTGATGTGGGGGTGGTATGGGGCGATCGTCAAAAAATATTTCTTGGGCATTGAAGTTTCAAGATCAACTCAAGGAATTTTTATGTCTCGGAGAAAGTACACATTAGACCTTCTTGCAGAAACTGGAATGCTTGATTGCAAACCGACAGAAACTCCAATTGAAGTGGATCATCACCTGGGAATGTTTCCAATCCAAATCCCGTGTAACAAAGGAAGATACCAACGCTTAGTAGGCAGACTACTATATCTCTGCCATACTCGACCTGATATTGCATATGCTATTAGTGTCACTACAACAAAATGCACTATCCATAGCACTAATAAATAGCGTTGCCGCTTTTTATACTATTAAAATCATATGAAGTATAATTTTCACCGCTATGTCATGTAAAGGCGGGAACAAAAAATTTAGGCGGTCATGCATTTTTTTTTCAACGCTACGCATTATCTTCCCCATTTTCCCTTTGTCTCCTGAAAAAGAAAGAAAAGACTCCTCTCCCTCTTTTCTCTTCAAAAATCCCTAAACCACATCAAGTCGTTCTTCAAAAAAGCCCTAAATCAAATCAAATCACCTGATGCCCTTCCAATCTGAAGAACTACCCCCACTTTGTCTCCTTAAATCACGCACAGTAAATCCAATGTTGTTCCAATCCGAAGAACCACCATCAAAGGTACCTATTTAGTTACAAAGTTTGATGATTGTCTAACTGTTTTGTATGCCGTCAGAGCCCTATTTTATTGTAAGAAATATTTTTCAAGTTCAAATAAGTGCAAAATTTCTGAAATTTTATTCAACTTCATAATGGTTATGGCTTAGTTTTTCATTATTGTTGAATTAACGAGTCTAAAGCGAACTAGTACTTTTTTCCTGTAGTTGAATATTGAATATACAATGCACTAGTCACCTATTATTTGTAACAGTCTACCTGCTATGTGTTGAAGCTTTTGTTTTGATTATTTGCAATATTTGAGTTCTACGTACATTTATGTTATTATGACTACATAATGTTTGGCCCAATGTCATGCAGTATGCTTTATTTCAGTTAAGCTTTCAGTGGAATAGCATGAGATATTGATCCCAATGTCATGCAGCCATGTAGTATATGGACTAATAAGGAAGTTCCTATTGTTCTTTCAAAGCATCTATTCTCTTATATTGTACTTCTGAATAAGTAATATGATTTTACTAGCTTCTTGAATATAATTAGAATAACTTTAGTCTATACCCAAAAAAAAAATTGTGTGACAATGTCGGTATAGAGTAATATTAGCTCTCTATACTGAATTATATAATCTTTCTACATGATTTTAGGCCAGGGTTAATTATATTTTCTTTTGTCTTCTTCAGTGTTTTGAGAATCAGGGTTGTGTTTTGAAGTTAGCAGATATAATGGCTAGTTTGCATCGGTAATCAGTTAAAAGCCTTGACACTTCCGGCGGTCCTAAGCGATTCACTGTAATTTATGACTATACTCATTGTTATTTTTACACGTCTTTATTGGATTATGTAATGAATTTGTTTGTTCCATTTCTTCTTCTTCTTTCAGTTCAAAAGCAGTACTAGAAAAATTCAGGAGATAAAGATAAATGTCTATAGAAACCTGGAAACCAGAAACGATATGCCCAAAAATGGGAATTTTATGCTGGATGAGCTACTAAAGTGGAGGGTAAGTTTTGTTTTATTTTTTTTGTTTTTTTGAAAGAAATGTTTTTTTCTGGTGTATGAGCGCTTGGAATTTCAAATTTCTTATGCAGATTTTTGTTTTAATAGAAATATTTTTGTTAATGGTGATGTACGCTAGGAATTTCAAATTCATTAAGCAGAAGTATTAACATGATCGAGTTCAAATGATAAGTACGTTGGTAATGCAAACTCAATTTATTTGACAATATGCTCGCATATTACCTTAGCATTAAACAAGGTTAATTGATTCATGATTGATTCATTACGCATTGAGATTTGGTATAGGCATGTCAAGTAATCAAGTACATGGTGTGTTTTAATGAAGCATTAAGTTAATATTGTATTCGGAATTCTACATATGTTCTAATTTTCAATTTCTCTGTTCTTTAATATGTGTGCATTATATTGATTACTGACAAAATCAACAAAAAAAAAGAGATTATTCATCTATTCTGCTTAAAAAGTTTCTATTCGGATCCTTTATTGTTGTAACTAGTAGATGTTATAACCATTCAGTCCTGACTCCTGAATATTGCAATATTTACGCTGCATGTACGATAGTTTCTTGGAAAGATTTATTGATTCTATATATTATTCTTAAAGATGGTGGTTGTAATAGCCCTGAAACCCTTGAGCAGGTAATGCTATCATTTATATAGTTGGTGGATTCCAATTTTATAGTTTAACAAGTTAGCGTGACACTATGATTCCAGGTCTTCACATCTCGGCATCACATGATCGAGTACTTGCAGAAATACCTTATAAAGAACGTTGACGGTTTTCTTAAGTGAGTAATTAGTTTGAAACTATATCATATATACTTATACACACCTAATATTTTCTTATTTACTTTTTTCTTTCTATTCTGATGTAGTGTTACAGCTCCAATAAGGTTTTTTGAAAATTATAATGTGCAAGACTTAATAGCTGATGCGGTTTCACTTTTGTTGAGGACCTTATCGAAGATTGGACCATCAACTGAACTTAAAAAAGGTATAACTTGGTTGTATTTTATACTTGATCTCCTATTGCTTCAGTTTGATATTTCTCAATTGGATTCAAAGTGTGATAACTAATAACATGTTGAACATCAAATCAAATATAGCAGACATGATAACCTTTATATGTTTTGTTGAATATCGACAACATGCAAATAGCAGTAAGTAATATAATCTTCCTACAATGTTTCCTCTTATGTTAAGACAATTTCATGCTCTGCCACTATTATTTACGTTTAAAAGTAAATATATGCAAAGTATACATGAATAGAAACCAAGTGTTGAGTTTTTGTATGTGTTTGATTTCTGTATATGTCATGCACTTATAAAAACACATGTAACTTTGAGTCTATAGCACGAAGGAAACAACTAATTTATGTAACTATGTTCATTCACCTACTGGTGATAAACGATAATCTCTATGTTTTAGTATAAAATAATCAACTTTCAAACTAACGCCAGTCATCCAATCTTATTCCAGCACATGCCCGTGTGCGAAGAACAGATTCCATTCTAGTTATATCATAAATAGTGGGATATAATTTATATTTGACTAAAATTTGTATTTAAGCATTCAAAATTTTGCAGAAATAATGTAATGTTTTGACTCAGAGAGTTAGTAAAGAATCAGAGCATCTTAAATTCCCTTGTTTGTTTCCTAAAAAATTAAACTATAAAAGTAAATATTTTCTTTGTTAAAACTTAACAAATTTCTTCATCTTATTCCTTTTTAAACTTTCTAAATAGAATACATTTTGTTACTTACTACAATTTCACATTTACGCCTAAATAATTGAATATAGAGAGAAAGCTGTTTGTTGATATAAATGTTAATCTTCAAAATCTTTTCATATAAATCATTTTCTGATCTCTTGAATCACTTATTCCATATTACAACCTGTATATGGAGCATCATTCGACTCTAAGGACTGGAAATATATTTACAGAACTGTATTTAGTGATGTCATTACTCTTCCAAGTCTTATGCATTTCTATAAATTTATGATGGAAATTCATGTTTCCATAGTCCAGTTTTCAATTTCATCAGCCTTGTGAATCGAGCTTCATTTCCTATTCTAGACAACTCAAAATGTTGTTTCTTGGTTGCTTCACTATTTTTATATCTCGGGTTATGTACTTTCATACATTTTTTTCATTAACTTTGGCCAAACTTGTCTTCCTTTCTCCTTCGTTTTGCTGTCACGGTTCTCCAACTAGACTACAGTATAAGCAAAAATTTAAGGCTCCAAACTATGGTGAGTGTTTTTTTTCATTTGGATACAGAGTTGATCGTCTAAAGGAGATTTCTGCAAGCAACAATTTCCATGTCCATGCTAACACTTCTGAGAGTTTTTTCTGTTGACTTGGGTATAACACATCTTTTGTAACCCAATTGAGCAATAGCTGCAATACATTTATCCATTCTTGCAACCAATTAAGATATAATATTAATATCAAATCATAAAATGGGATTAAGCCAACACAAATATCTTTATAGCTAGCCTTTTAAGGGATGCTAGAATTTTATTACTTATATCACACTTTTCATACCACAACATAAGAAGCTATTTTAAAATTTGAGTTGAATTAATTTTCTCAAAAACACATGTTTTCTTACGATTTAGAAATGTTCATGGTACATCCCTCACTTTGGTATTAAAAAGTAGAAAAATGATTTCATTTTATGGAATTTTTAGAAATGTTAATAGAAAAGCTTAAATCTAAATGCTCTTAGCACCTATCTGCATTTAATATTTTTCATCGTAAAACATTTTATTCAAAGGGATTTATGTCATTGGTGGGGTAAAATTATTGCATAGTTAAAAAAATCGTTTCTTATTACCATAAAATATATAAGTTAGACAAAGAATTTCCAAGAGTACAAGGTTAAAAAATTCACCGGCCAAGTATTGGTGAATTCTTCTCAATTCAACATTGAAAAATATCAACCTTTGGTTGAACCTTTGGGGATTACTGAAGGGTAAAAAACAGATATGAATTTATCTGTTTGTAGTTATATGTACGATTAAAGTCCAAATTGCAATTTCTTTTATTATTTAAGTCAAAATTGCAAATAACTTAGAATAATGAAAAGCGTCTAATGAATGTAGTAGGGCCATGAACATTGTGTGTGATGTTTGCTTTGCTTGCAAAATTAGGCATCAAGTTAAGGCAATAAACAGAGTATGTCAGAGGTGCAAAGCAACACGGAATAACAAGGAAATAGCCATAATAAATCCCCAAAAAAAGGGAGAAAGTGAGTATTTAAAGAAAACAAGCAAATGCCAACTATTGTGAATTTATTATTACCCTCAAATACTGATCATGAAACTTTGAGAGTTACTGGCATCAACTCAGTGATGAAATTACCGAAACCAGCATAAATTTGTACGTATGTGCATACTATACCTATAAAACTGACATAGTTGAAAAACATTGCATCATACCATTACAGGTTACCAACATTATAGTTATAGAGTATAGTGAGCTGTTATTTAAATTTTTGATCTTCAATGCATCATATCATGCGGATGTTAGTTGCAAATCTTATTTCTGTACCTAAATTTTAGCTTATTGCTCTTTAAAGGCCTCACTGGAAGATTTTGGCCATGGTTGGGAATGTTCTTATTGAGCTCATACAATTCGTCAATGCGAGCACCATGGCACTGAAAGTATATTTCTCATTTTTATTGTTCCATCACATCAAGCATTTCTTGGACTTAATGTTTGATCAATATGCTCGCTATTAAGTGCCACTGCTTCTGTACCCCAAGTACTTCTCTATCTTTGATTATCTTTCATGGTTAACAGATTTCACATTACCTGATTCTTTTATTTATTTTTCATATAGATGTAATTATACTTACTGGTGGAAGTTGAACTGCTGGGTGATGCATTTTTGGTTGATGGGGTAATGCGGTTTTTGGTTGATGGGGTATTGGTGGAAGTTGAAGTTACAATATTTGTTGTAGGCGAATAGGTGATGTACAGGTTGCGTTGTTGGTGATTCGGGTTGTTGTTTCAGGGAGGGAAGTTGCGGATAGTGGTGTGCAGTTTGTTTGAAATTGTTCTGTTTTTGGTGAAGAGGCAGCTTTGGGTGGTTGCTGTAGTGGAGGATTTGATGTGCGGTGTTTTTTGAAGTGTGCTGGTGGTTTTTGGTGATTTCTGGTTGCTGTTTGTTGTTTCAGGGGTGGTGATGAAGTTTTGAAAATTTGGATGAGAAGGCGTTTGGTTTGCGGGGTCTGTTTGTGGGTGCAGGTGGAAGAGCATTGGCAGTTTTGGTGATGGTGAGTTTGGAGTCTGCAGTTTAGTGTGATGGAGGCGATTTGGGCTGGAGAAGTTGCGGAGGCAAGGAGGAAGTGTTACAGACAGAAGTGTTTTTGATGTATAGGGAGGTTGAATTTGGTGTTATCGATGCAGATTGTGTTTGAGTTGGTTGGTGGCAGTTTGTAGATGATGGGGTGGTTGAAGTTGGTGATGAAATTAACTATTTGACTGGTGTGTTAGTAAGTTGTTGATGCAAACATTATGATGTACTATGTATGAACATGAATAAAGATGTTTGAACGGTATGTATGTAATATTATGTACGAACATGGATAAAGATGTTTGAACGGTATGTATGTAATATTATGTTTGGATATGGAAAAGTTGTTTGAATAAGATGTATGAAATATTGTGCTTTAATTTACATAATTTTTGTTTTGTAAAAGCTGTTATATTTATATGGAATAAGAAATGGGTGAAAGTGGATATTATATATGTGGGAAAGCGAAAGCAGCAGCAAAAATTCTGTAAATTAATATAACATTCAATAGCGTTTCATAAACGCTATCATATACCAAATGCTATACAAATAAGCGTGATAGATGCTATAAAAATACACATAAAAAACGCTACAGAAAGCAACCGTGGGATATATTTCCTATAGCGTTTTATCTTAATAACACTGAGAAAACGCTATAGAAAATTTATTTTTCATAGCGTTTTAGTTCCTGCTATTTAAAGTTTATGGTCTACCATAGCATGTCGTTCCACAGCGATCTCTGAAACGCTATGGTAAGGTATAATAGCGTTTCTTAAGCGCTATTAAAGCCCCTGTTTGTTGTAGTGTGTTGTAAGTCAATTTATGCATTACCCAGGAAAAGGTCTATTGTTCTAGAAAGGTGGTGAAATCGAAGTAACAGGATATACTGATGTAGATTGGGCTGGAGATATAACAAACAAAAGGTCAACTTCAGGCTATTTTACATTTGTTTATGGAAATCTGGTAACATTTAGAGCCAAGAAGCAAAAGGTGATTGCTAGATCAAGTGCAGAATCTGAGTTTTGAGACATGGCTCATGGAGTATGTGAATGACTATGGATAAGAAATGTATTGAAGGATCTTGGTTTTAATCTGAGAAAATCAATAGAGCTGCAATGTGACAATAAAGCAGCAATTATGATTGCACATAATCTAATTCAGCATGACCGTATGAAACATTGAAGTAGATCGTTGTTTTATCCGTGAAAATATTGACAAAGAATACATATGTTTTCCATTTGTGAAGTCAGAAGATCAACTTGCAGATATTCTTACAAAAGAAATTTATGGACGGAAATTTAATAATGTAATTGACAAGCTACGCATGATTGATATCTATGCTCTATCTTGAGGGGGAGTGTTGAATATAGAAAGGATAATATAGATACCTGCAATTATGAAGAAATCTACATTTATATGGAAAGAATAAATACATAGTATCTGCAATTATGAAGAAATTTGCATTTATATGGAAATAATAAATACATAGTATCTGCAATTATGAAGAAATCTACATTTAGAGGAAATAGGATCTTAGGAAATATAGGCTTTCTGTATACACAAAATTAGGTTCATTTTCTTCCAAGTATTTTGTAATGCTATAAAAGGAGGACGTATTCTATCATTGTAAACTATCTCTCTAAGTAAAACAAAAACTATCTTCTTCTTAAATCTCTTATCTCTTATTCTTGTATTGTATTTCTATAAATGCTTGGTCAAACAACCTAGATCTCAATATTTATAATGGATGGTATAAAGACCTAAGTTTATTTAAAATAGCATGAAGTGTAAGGTCAACTTCATCTATATTGGATAATGGTTTTCATACAATGAAACCGCATCTATGATTTAAATAACATAAACTAGAAACTATATTGAATCTTAGTTATGAACCTTAAGGTTTATCATAATAGTGTATTACAACATACTATAGTAAATGTGAACCGTGGCATATAAATAGTTGTAGCAAAAATCCTTATACTGGATAAAGTGAAAGCTAAGTAATGAGCTAAGTTATCTTGTGAAATGAAAGCCAATTATGTGTACTATATCATTTCAAGTGTAGACTCAATTATGAAACTCACACAAATGGGAAATTATTACAATATGAGTAATAAACTAACCTTTAAATCCATAGTAATAGTGTACTGCAATATGTTATCAAGATTTGAACTTCCATATATCATCTGAATGGTTGTAGAAGTAAAAAAACATATTTTATTAAAAAGAATGAACTAAAAGCAAAGCAATGGATTGAGTTATCTTGTGAGAGCAAAGCTATGAAAAATATATAGATTTCAAGTGCAAGATATGGTATATGTAAAATAAAATTGGGAGAACCAACTATGTTTATTAATTTCTATTTCCATATTCCAAGTTCAACAATAAGTAAAAGATAAAAAATAAGAAACCGTTGAAAGAATTAAACAATTAATTTCTGTTGGAAATTTGTTTGTTTGTATGGACTTTACTCCATGTAAAAATAAGAATTTAAAATCAAGAATACAAACCTGGGGTATGCAGTGATGATACATAAAAATTGGATAATTCAAACTATGCATTTTAGTGAATTTTAGAATCTTGGGTATGTTGCTTAGTAAGAAATATTAGAAACCCGAGGATTATTAGTATGTTTCTTCGTACAGTACGTTAATTTTTATATAAATTCAGGGTATGAAAGTATACGATTTTAGAAAAAAACAATTAAAAGTCAAATAAGGAATCATGTAACAATATTATCATAGTTTAGCAAACATATTTTAATTCTTCTTGGATAAAATTTTGTCTAAAACTGAGATAAAAATAAAGAAAAGGGTGTTATTATTTACACCCACATAAATAATTACTAACACCACTTAAATGTTAATTAAATTAAATCATGAAATCTACCTAAAAAACCCACCTTAAGTATAAAATGATTTTAGAAAAACGATAATCGGACAATATATAAATAATAAAATCTAATACGCGAACATAATTATTTTCAATCATGTTAATCATTAATGATAAAAGAAAATGAGATGAAAAATGTAAATAAATTTTCTTTTATGAATTTCAGATTAGAAATTGATTAGTTAAGATATTTAATTCTATTTAGAATATGAATGCAAATCAATATTATTTAAACCTATTAATTTTCTAGTGAATGGATTATCGTAATTAAATGTATTTGACTGTATCGTTTTATTTTCTACTACAATTGGTTTTATTGTTTCTCTTTTTTTATTCAACCAACAACAAAAACAATAATAATTAGATATTTTTTATTGAAGTGGTAGTTAATGTTCTTCAATATGTTATACCATAACACCTCATTTAAGCTACAAATCATTCCTTACTATATTAATCTTAGTTAGGGTTACACGATTAAGAAAATGGAAATTCTATTTATAATTAAAGTCAATAACAACTTTATTATAACAAAATTAGTTATCCTAGTGAATCATTAAATTAAAAAATATCGACTATGAAGAAATTTTGATTTAGTTGTTTGAAGAAAGATTGAGAGGAGAAGTTGAGTTATGGTTTTGAGATAATAAAAAGGTTAAAAAAAAGGCGGGTGTGAGTGGGTGAGTGAAGAGGATAAGTAGGTAAGAGGATAAATGGGTGAGAGAAGAGTTTAGGTGGGTGTAAATAGTAACACCCCAAGAAAAACATATACAAATGATAAAACTCAAAATAGAATAATTTACCACTTTATGTAAACTCACTACCATAAGCATCAACTTGACAACAATTCAAAACAACAATTTAAACAGTAGATGAATACATTTAAGCGCTTCTGATCATCAGTCTAACTTTGTTGGTCAA
Organism: Allium fistulosum; assembly: GCA_030737815.1. Classification (NCBI taxonomy): domain Eukaryota; kingdom Viridiplantae; phylum Streptophyta; class Magnoliopsida; order Asparagales; family Amaryllidaceae; genus Allium; species Allium fistulosum. Next base: position 1,220,909,622 of record CM060902.1, read on the forward strand.
TCGACCACAGATATCGACTACTGTGATTCGAACCGAGAAAAAACTGATAATAAAAGAATAAATAACTTGATTGGACTTAGTTGTATAACAAATAGCGATCATCTATATTAGAATCACATACCTAATCACATATGTTGTTGCATCCTTGAAAGGTAAATTAGTCGAACTTTCCTTCTCTATGGTACAATGGCATTGTAGATAAATTAGGAGAGAAACCTAATATCTATAAACAATACTTTTAGTGAAATCCTTAGTGACTTGATTTGATTGAGATTTGCGAAGATGTTACTATTATGGAGTGAGGAAGAAATGGAGAAGAAACCATTCAACAAAGGTAAGAAGGGAAACGATTAAAGAGAAAACGAAGCATTTAATTACACGCATTCTAATATGTAATTGGGATCAATGCAGACCTGATTAATTTGAGAACGTTGAAAGGGGTAAAACGTCAAATAGACGGCTGATTTCAAAAGTTATTATTTGTAGCATGATATGTTGAAAGATTTTTTTTTTGAAGATAAGATTTTTCAAGCATTTCACTAGGTGTTAAAATTGGTCTACCAAGTACTTAGATATTTTAGGCATGTGTCTGGCCAACATGTGGACTAAACCCTGTAAAAACAAGGATAGATGTAACATCCCTCAAGGGACTGTTGATATTAACAGATCTCACTGTAGTCACTTGAAAATAATTATGATGATGACTGCAGCATCATCGGAGTTCATTATGGGTCTCGAAAGTGAGAAATGAATAGTAAACCCATTAAAACATCATGCATATATAAAAGTATTTCGAAAGGTATTTAAAAAAAGTTTTGATTACTTTAAATTTACAGAAAATCTAATGCTAGATTCCTTTATACAGAAGTTTAAAGGTTGTATAAGTTAATTATTTTAGTAAAATATATCCAAATGCTAGATTCCTTACTCGTTCCTTTTCAAGGATGAAAAGTTTTGAGTAGGGGAGATTGTAACAACCCGTATTTTAACCATTTAAAATTATTAAATTAAAGAATGATTTTGAATAAAATGTATTTAAAAATTTAAATTTTATGTGTTTTAATAAGTTTAGTTTGAAAAGAAAGAAAAAGAAAAAAAGATTTAGTTTGTTTATTTCAGAAATCTATTTTGTTTTCAATTGTAATTCAATACTGGTTAATATTTTAGTGAAAAATATATTGTTCAATATATATATATTTTTACATAAAAATGTTCTAGAAATTTTTCCGAATAAAACGTCAAAGTTCGTTTCGTTAAATTCCGATCTTTCTAGCTCCGTTTATTAAAATTTGAAGTTTGTTATACATTTTGCGGTAGAATATTTGGCGGCAACGGTGAATTTTTGACAAAATTGTTGTAGCATAGATTTAAACTAGTCATATTGTTCGTCTTCCCCCACAAATCGCAATGGTATTTTTATGTCTGTGTTTGGACGCACGGCGGACGGATGTCAGGGTTTAAATCTTGGTGTAAACCAATGTTGGAATAGTTTCATTTCTTTATGTGGTTTCTTGGATTTGATCATAAGCGCATGCATTAGGTGCCCACATATGTTGTCTAAATATTATTATTAGGGTCCTTGTGTGTTGAATCTGGACCATTAAAATTGAGTGGTGGAAACATATATTTTTGTACGTATATGATTGTTGAGACTTGTTCTTTTGTCCTCACTTCACGGTCACTATTTTAAAACCATTTTCATTTTTATAAATCACTGTTCACCATTTTTAGACTTCCGCCTCCACTGTTCATCCATATATTATTAAACCCATTCGCCTGCTTACTTCCGCCCTATCTCCCTCTCACTTCAGCCCACGCCTCCACCACCCGATCACCTCCTTTCGCCTCTCACTAACTCCACCCGCAGATCCTCACACCTTCCTCTACCCACTGCAAATGCCTCCACCACCCTATCACCTCCTTCCACCTCTCACTAACTCCACATGCAGATCCTCACACCTTTCTCTACCCACTGCAAACACCTCCACCGCTGCACTTCCCCACGCCGCCAAACTCCATAGCCTCCACCTAGAGTCGCCCAGAAACACCTCTATCGCCTCTCATACTGCTGCCACCAAGACTCTCCACTTCCACCTCAGTACCTCCCCTTCTACCGAGATCTATCAAAACTGCCACCTACCCCACCACATCACCAACTCTCTACTACCCAGCACCTCCAACCGAAGCCTGCACTGCCTGCCTACACCCAAACGCCCCACTGCCTTGACCAGAGCCTCAACTGTAGCTTCCTACCTGTAGCCGCAACGCCTAGTCACCTTATATACTCACTACAACAACTAGCAGATCTCGTATCTGCAACGCAACAGCTGCTATATAATATATCGTGTTGTGTACATTGATCCATGTTCGAAGTGTCCGTATGTGTTGAGATCCGTACATGTATCGTCGTTCGTGTCATGCAGTATTCAGTTTTGCGACTCATGAAATATATACTATTAATTCTATTGCAAGTTAAACCAATGTCATGATGTGATAAATTATGTTGCTATGTTGTTGTGAATTTAAATTGATATTAAAATTGAATATCACTACTAGTTGAACACCCTGATATGTGATAGTTGATAATTATTGTGATAAATATAGTCATGTCGGTAAAAAAATTATTGCATATGTAGGTCTATAATACGGTAAAAATTGATGACATTGTGATTATATATATGTTATACCATTGATTATGATATAAACCTGTTACAACCTTGTTGAATTATTGAAGTTATATTAATTGTCATGTGGATAATTTGAACGTTGAATAGTATGATAAAACCCTTGAACATCTTATATTGATATGTGGAAAAATTAGAATATATAGTTTTATCATTTTGGCCAAAAATGCGAATTTGACAAATAAATTATCATTACTATTTTTATTTTTATATTTTTGCAAATGAAAGTATTTAACTTTGAATCTTTTATATGTTATAAAGGTTGAAATTAGGGAAATTTTGGTTAAATTAGTTTTTCAAAATATTGTTTTGAAATTTGTTTATAAAATTTTGAATTCGAATGGAGAAAATATATATTTCTAAAAAGTATATTAAAATGACTTGAGAATATTTTGTGACTTCATTATATAAAATGAAAAATATTTTGTAAATAAACTTTTATTAAATTCAGTCATATAGATATTTTTATAATTTATTTTAGAAAATAGCTCTATTGGAAAATGTATTTTTATAAAAATTATTATTTTGACTTGGAAATTTTTCTTAGCTTATTTACATTATAGGAAAAATATTAAATGAAGGAACCTATATTTAATTCAGAATTTGAATTATTTTTATGACTTATTTTCTAAAATTAGCTTTTATGCAAATTTCGGGAATTAGTAGAAATTTGTATGAGATTAAGATAAATTTTCATTGTTTGGAGTTTAGATATGAAATAATATGGATTTTTTATAGATGTTAATTGATATGGCTGTATTGTTGAATGGTTGATATGATTGTATTATGATGTTTGTGATTTACTATTTTATGTCATTCTCATTTAATTGATTATTATGACACCCTATTGACAATGTATTATGCCTTATCATCATTGACTGTTTATGGATGTTATATTGATTAACTGTATTGTTAAATAATATAAATTAGACACCATTGACATATGGTATTGAAATAAAAAGATTTGAAACTGAAAATTCACCGCTTTGGCCATAGAATAGAAAATCTATTTTAAACATTGTTTTGTCCTTATTGGAAAAAATTTCACAAATGAATATGTTTAATTCTAAATTTTTGATATGTTAAACTAAATGATATTTTGAATAGGATAGCCTAAATTTTTTTAGTAACTTCATTTTAGTAAAAGAAAAATATTTTGTAAAGAAACCTGTACCAAATTCTATCATCTAATAACTTTTATATTTTATTCTTTGAAAATGGGATTATGGAAAATTTGAAAATTTGTAGGTTAAATTAACTTGAAACTTATTTTGTAGATCCTACATATTATTCAGAGGATATTTAATAAAGGGACCTATACTTATTTTGGTCATATAATAATTTAACTTTTGAAATTAGGAAAACTATTAAATTGATTTGGAAAAATCTAAAAATTTATAGAAATTCTAAAAGGTGTTTTAAGAACTATAAAATTTAATTTGGAATTTTTATGGAAACTTTTACATTTTTGTAATTTAATTAGTGTAAAATTTGATGTGTTTTGACTATGAAAAATAGTAAATATTTCTGGAAATTTATGAAACTTTTTCTGTAGATTCCTGATGTAAAATGAAGAACTTTTTATGTTGAACAGTTTCTGAAATTCTGTAAAAATTAAAATGAAAAAAATGGCATATTTTTATAAAATGAACGATTGTTTATTAAAGAGACCGGTGCTGGATAATGGCATACTCTCTGTCATTTACCGAAACCACTTTAACAATTGTGTACGTGGTGGATGTTATCTAGAATGTAGAGGTTGAATTAGTGAACGTTTGTTGGAATGAAGTAAGAGAACGATAATGGATGACTCCAACACTTTTGCCAATTTGAAATGACTAAAACAGGAGCTATATCTGGCCAATGAGGTTAGCTACCTCTAGCGGACATCTTTCCCTCGTATTGTTGTCTTGATTTTGAACTCGATTAGTGCACCTTGATCTTAGATTGTTTGATGTGGTTGGTCGTTAGGGGTTACGACCAGTTAGGGAAAGTAAAACGGTAGTATCCTACCTTGGAAACTGCCTCATGTGCCTTGTCATACGATTATCCCTATGCAAGACCACTATAATTTTGTATTATTGTTGTACCTATAGGGGATTCACTGGCTATCGACGTTACCGGTTTGTTACAGGTCCTACATAGACTACCTGTTTAAAAATGTGTTAAGGGGGATCTATGTAAAGCATCAACGCTATTCTGATATTTACATTACTGATAGACATTACATATGTATCGTATCTACTACATATAGATAGTTTAACTGATCCTTAGGAGATGGAAAATCTCGTAACATCTCTTAAGTTATTTGCACTCGTATTTCACATGATATTGAATTAGCTTACATGAGAATTTTTAGTTCTGACTCGATTGTATGGTTTTCCTTTATGCTCGATTTAGCCTGAGTATTTCAGTGATTTGAAGACTATTATTTTATGGAGCTGACGATGGATTTGAAGACTTTAGTTATTTCCCTATATTCTATTGTTCTTGATTAGTAAACATTTGTATTTCTACCATGCTATTTGTTTTAAACTCTGATGTAATAATATTAATTAGCAACTTCATGAACTGCTATTTTATTATATCTTTATATTCCGCTGCGAGATTTTGTATTTTGTTCTTCTATATCTTATTTATTTAGAATAAAACCTCATTGATAATATATCATTTAAACTGTTGAGTGTCAAAATGGCAGGTCATCACAAGCTTTGATAGCCGGACTAGAGTTAGCAAAGGAGCTAGGGATCTGGTCGTTGTGTATTCATAGCGACTCTCACTTGGTGGTGATCAGGTGCTAAGGAAATTCTAGGCCTCTGGAGAATGCTCGAAACCTTATTTGGAAAGGGTGAAGGAGTTGCTCACTAGTTAGCAAGTTTTGAGTTAGCAAAGCTGGGAAGTTTAAGAAATAAGTCTCTGTTGGGATCGGTACCTCTAAATATCCTACATAGACCCAGTTTCGAGAAAGTGAACGTGGTTGCAGCCGTCGAAGATGGAGAGACCTGGATGTCCCCATTAGTAAGGTACTTGAGTGAAGGAACACTGACCAATGTCCGGAATGAAGCTAGTAAGATCCAACGGAAGGCCTCTCGCTTCATTATCCATGTTGGACTGCTATATCGGAGAGGATATTCAAACCTACTACTGATATGCGTCCTTGGGCAGGAGGCCGAATAGGTACTGGAAGACATATATCAAGGGAGCTGTGGAGACCATACAGGGGCAAACTTTGGTGAAGTAGGTGTTATGGTATGGATACTTCTGGCCGACCTTGAGTCATGACGCAATGGAGTACGCGAAGAGGTATGACAAGTGTCAACAGTTTGCTAAGATTCCTAGGCTACCCCCAACTGAGCTAACTCGCATGGTCAACCTTTGGCCCTTTGCAGTCTAGGGAATAGACCTGATCGTAGAGCTTCCAATGGCACAAGGCAAAGCTAAGTATGCCATAGTGGCGGTTGATTACTTTACTAAGTGGGTGGCAAAAATGTGATATGCAGGTACGGAGTTTCCCTTCAGATTATCTCGGATAATGGATTGCAGTTCGACAATGGGGAGTTCACCGACTTCTACCGGTTGCACGTGATAAAGAAGAGTTTTTCCGTTGTACTATACCCATAAGCTAATGACCAGGTAGAAGCGGTTAACAAGGTTTTGAAAACTCTCATAAAGAAGCGGCTGGAAAAGGCAAATGGAGCATGGGTGGACCAGCTTCCTCTAATGTTATGGGCCTATCGTATTTCTTTCAAAACGATAACAGGTCATACTCCCTTCTCATTGGCTTGCTGGCCGAAAGCGATACCAGTAGAGACAAAAGTACCATCACATCGAAGGATTTACCATGATCCAAATGAGAGCGAGAAGTTGTTGAACATGTTGCTTAACTTAGTTAATCAAAGACACGAGGAAGCCGCCCTAAAAGCAAAAGCACATAAGCGAAGGATAGCCGCCCAATACAATGCTAAGATCAAACACCACCCGCTCAAGGAACGAGACTTGGTACTTCAACGAATATTCCCCAGACCAGTGGCACTAGATCCAGTCCGAGAAGGGCCATTTGTCATTCACAAGGATTTAGGAAACAGAGCTTTCATCCTCAGTACCGTAGATGAAGCCATATTCAGGAAGGCTTGGAATGTATACCATCTCCATCGTTATGTTACTTGAACTTTTATCATGATCGTTGTATTGAAGCTTTGTAATTAAACTCGTTATAAAATGGATTCTAATAAAGTGTTTTTCCTTGAAATTTTGTCTCAACGGATAATTATTAGAAAACGTAACTTCATGGTACCAACTGAATATGTTGGATTAGCATAAAAACTTCAAGGGAATTGTTATCCGGGTTTTTAACCCAACAGAATCTAGAGGAAGTTGAGAGAACTCCATCGAGTCAGAATAGCTCAAAAGCCAACCGAAGGGACTAGAATAAGGAGCCAAAGGAAGTCAGGAAAATACTCTAAGGGCATGGATCACAAGCGATCCAAGGCCTATGGATGCTAGCGATCCATGGCATTAACTCGAGGGTTCATGAACAACATCAACATGAGATAATAGACATGATACAAAAGGCAAAGCTCAGAAAACCACTAAGTACATGGATAGCTAGCGATCCATGCATTATGGATCGCTAGCGATCTATACCGTTTCGCCAGATCGCCATAAACTCCAGAAGAACAAAGTCCAAAAATAGACCAAGTATATGGATTGCTAGCGATCTAGATCCGTATACCATGGATCGCTAGCGATCCATACTATTTCATCAATCAACTACGATCTTCATGGAGCAAAGCAAGGGGAAAATGCTAAGGCATTGGCTCGCCTTCAAACCAAACCTATGGATCGCTAGTGATCCTTCCTTTTAGCTCAGGTCGCAGGTAACCTCCAGTGCGCCTTCCTGTGTTGATATGCAAGTATGTGGCAAGCAGACTTGGCCCAGTAGCTCTCCAACCTCTATAAATACTATCCTATCTGCAACAAAAAGTGGATTTTCTCCGAACTGGTTGTTGAAACTCTGTTGGAAGCTATCTTCACTCCTCACCTCCCTCGCAACGATCTTCAAAGGAATTCACTGTGATTCTCCAGTGGATTCCAGTCTTGGAGATTCAATCTAGTTAAGGATAATCAAGAGCTTTGTAATTAAATACATCTTGTAACAGTAATCAGTCTATAATAAAAACTATAAAGTAGACGTAGGCTTCATTAATAGCCGAACCACTATAAAAATCTTCTTGTCTTCTTTCTCTTGCTGCTTTGATCTATATCTATTATCTATATTATTGCTCTGTGAGAACAAGGTTGGTGCTTTCATGCTCAAACCAGGGTGTTGATCCATTTTTTGGGTTAACATTTTGGTGCTTTCGCTGAGAACCCAACTCAGGCAAAGATCTAGCTATCTATTTTGGATTGGATAGGTTTAGAAGTTAGATCCTTAATCTCTGTTCGAAAGATCTAGCTAACTACTTTGGATCAGATAGGTTTGTAACATATACCCTCAGCAAATTGAAGTGAACAACTCGATTAGAGGCATATGCAATAGAAAGTTAAAAATACTCGAAAAGCCCCTGCTAACTAACGAAATCAGACGAAAGGATGATTATCAAATAACACTCTAGCTAGCTAGCAACTAAGGAAAGGGGAAGCAACCTAAAACAATGCCTTCTCATCCATCTTTGTCTGCTTTCCTTTTCCAAATGAGCCATATCGGGACACTAGGGGCTTTGCAGACAGCACGGCGAAAGAAATGCTTTTATGCCCTCGACTAGTCATGTCGATCCCTCTTTTGAGAACTGGTGTTGCTAAGGTAGCGTCGAGAAGTCTTATCCAAAGGATCATCGAACAAACAGATCCAACCCCTTGGTCTCCAGGAACCGATAAAACTGTGTTCCCGCAAGCTGAATCCTAAAAATTTATCTTGAAGTCGATGAATCATCGCTCCAAGCTCATCTGGTCGTCGGACATCCGACCAAAATTGCTCTCGGAATCGATGAATTATCATTCCAAGGCCTAATTCCAAGGCCGTCTGGTCGTCGGACATCCGACAACAAAAACTCCTTCATGAACTAAAGTGTCATGAAGGCAAATTGGTAGATCAGCGGTCGTCTGATCCAAAAAAACCTTCATGAACGTGAAGGTCTTTCATGAACTAAAGCAACGTAAAGGTGGACTGGTATATCAGCGGTCATCTGATCCAACAAACCCTTCGCGAAGGTGAAGGTCTTTCACGAACTAAAGCATCATGAAGGCGAACCAATAGATCAGCGGTCGTCTGATCCCAAAAACCCTTCGCGAATGTGAAGGTCTTTCACGAACTAAAGCGTCGTTAAGGTGAACCAGTAGATCAGCGGTCATCTGATCCAAAAAACCCTTCGCGAACGTGAAGGTCTTTCACGAACTAAAGCATCATGAAGGTAAACCTATAGATCAGCGGTCATCTGATCCAAAAAACATTTCCCGAATGTGAAGGTCTTTCACGAACTAAAGCATCGAAGGCAAACCGGTATATCAGCGGTCATCTGATCCAAAAAGCCCTTCGCGAACGTAAAGGTCTTTCATAAGCTAAAGCATCATGAAAGTAACCGGTAGATCAGTGATCATCAGATCCAAAAAACCCTTCGCGAGCATGAAGGTCTTTCACGAACTAAAGCGTTGTGAAGGTAAACCGGTAGATTAGCGGTCACTTGATCCAAAATACCATTCGCGAACGTGAAGGTCTTTCACGAACTAAAGCATCGTGAAGGCAAACCGATAGATCAGTGAAATTTATGAACAACAGATATCAACAAAGGTGAACTGGAAGATCAACAGTCATCTGATCCAAGAATCCTTCACGAACTAAAGCATCGCAAAGGTGAACCGGAAGGTCAGCAGTCGTCTTATCTAAAGCTCCCCGAAGTCAACGAAGTCACGCTCCGGGGCCACAAATCGACAATCATATCAGTCACTCCGCAAAATTAATAGTATCACTTCCAACGATCAATGAGACAAACAGTGCTAAATTCCAGAGCTTTAAAGTCGCTCAAAGAAACTAAGCCAAAACTTAACCGACCTTGTGATCAATCAGAGGCTGACTCGAATCAAGCCAAGATTCGACACCTGGGAGAACCAAGTATCTCAAATCCCTAATATATAAGTCTTTGAAGATAGAGGCTTTCCCATGCTTTGATTATTTAGAAGACACGGTTGCATCCACTGGACCGCATGCAACCAAATCGATTGTGGAGAAACCCCGGATACAGTTTAAGCACGTGAACAACCCTGTGGAATGGGGGGCACCACGCATACTTAAATAGCTACAAGGAAAGCCAAGACTAATCATACCACAATTTTGTTACATCCGATCGAAAATTTTAGCATTCTGACAACTACGGACTTAACGACCAAGCTAGCACAACAAAAGAAATAGAAGCATGATACTTGCTTACTTCTTCCCAACCCCTCCTTTACCACCCTTTGTGACCAGATCCTTTTCCTCTTAGACTGTATGCCAGTTGAAGGCCAATTATCTAAAGGAAGTTTGGACCAAAAACTGAGAGTCTTGCCCCGAACTCCCATAAGCTCTTTCTTCATAACCATCTCCATGAGGTCGGCTGTAGATCTCTCCACCATGGCAACCTTATTTATTTGGCCGTCCACATCTTCCCGAAATACGGGAAGATCGCCCAAGCCACGGTTACCCAATCCAAAAACCAATTATCTCTTAGAACTGACGAAAAGGTCAAATCGCTGGATTGATAGGAAAACTCGATCCTTACCTTCTAAGAACTGGTATCGCTCCTCCAGCACCGGGAAGGCTCAAACCATTGCGCGCACTTCCATAAGCCGCACATCACTTCTTGAGCTGTGGAGCCACTCATCACTTCTTAAGTTGTGGAACAACGCTCTTGAAGTACGAACTCCTCACGTTACCTGAAGATTGGCAACGTCAAGAAGTTTCAAACCGTTCCGGGTCGACGGGTCGTATCGATCCCATAAGCCGCGCATTTCATAAGCTGCGCACTCTCAAGAGCCGTGCATTTACTAAGCCACGCATTTTCATAAGCCGCGCATTTCATAAGCCGCGCACTCTCAAAAGCCATGCATTTCGTAAGCCACGTATTTTTATAAGCTGCACATCTGATAAGCCACGCAAACACTGCTTGATGTTGATCTGGTATCATCAACGAACCATTAAAACTTTCTGAGCACCGGTGTTGTCCTGACAACACCGGGAAACTTGTCTATTGCAGGATTAACAGGGATTAACTCCCGCTACCCGTAAGAACCGACATTGCTTCAGTAGTACTGCAAAGCTCACAAACCAAGAAGTCGGCAAAGAATTTTGATTTTTGACCAAAGTTAAATGTACAAAATGTCAAAATTCAAGACATCCAAGTCACGAGTTCCCAAAGATAGGAGCTACGACATACCTTTGACTGGGGGTATCCAGGGAGCCGCCCAAAACATCAAGTCGCACATTAATTATTCAAAATAATCAGCCCTAAGGACTGAGGGGCACAGAACACATTAACACTTGGATAAAAGATCGCTCCAACTTGCAATAAAAAGAGGAACTTACCGTCGTCCAAAGATAGACGACGACAGAAGGCAGTTCCAAAATCAAATCATCAACGCACCAGTTTCCAAAGACAGAAGCAGGTGCTCGACTGAGATTTCAAACCTTAACTTGCAGAAAATCAGCCATTATCCAAAGACAGACAACGACAAAGAGAGAACGCTCAAATCAAGCAGTTAAACCATTGATTCCCGCGGATTGGAACCAACGAATAAGTTTGATATCCGCAATAATGTTATCAGCCTAGTATAACGCATATGGCATGAAACACATTAAGGTTAAGTATCACAAATTCAAGATAAACACTATCAAACTCTACAAGTCTGTGATTAGGATAGGGATAAGCGCGGTCGTACCAGAGGCAATGTGATGACTTGCTCCGCGACTTCTAATTTTCTATAAGAACCTGAAATTTGGCACCTGGAAATGAAGGTTTCCGTAGGTAGTCATCGGAATATAACAAAAACTGGTTGGAGGAAATTTGATTTTTCATGAATAAGAATAACTATGGAATTGGTTAAGCAACAACCTTGCATCTGCAAGGGTAACACTTGACAGTTATAAACAAAGCTAGGCAACGGAAATGCCTAGGACTCTTATCCTCGAGCACATAGCGTATCGCGAAGTTAAGTAACGTTGAGAAAACAACCACATTGGGTTAAAAGGAATCTACTCAACTCTACAAGATCAGATGAATAATTCAATCCTCACCAACATGACTTTAACACTGCCCGAAGACAGGAAGCACTAAGAAAATACTTCTACATTCCAATCATCGAAGTGCTAGTTTCCGAAGACCAAAACTGGTACCCAACATGATTAAAAGCACCGCCGGGTCGATGGGAAAAATCAATCCCAACCTCCGGAGTGTCAGTGTCACCCCTACAACGCCGAGGCCTTTTCCCACTTCATAAATACCAGTGTTGCCCCAGCAACATTGGGAAACTTTCTACTTCCTAAGTACCAATGTTGCCCCGGCAACATCGAGAAACTTTCTATTTTCTAAGTATCGGTGTTGCCCCGGCAACGCTGAGAAACTTTCTATTCCCTAAGTACCAACATTGCCTCAACAATGCCGAGAAATTTGTTGTTCACTAAGTACCGGTTTTGCCCCGGTAACACTGGAAAAACTTTAATCTACAGGGTTAGTGAGAAACACTCGCCATAGTGAACCATCAATGCACTAACTTCCGGAGATAGAAGCTGGTTCTCGACTGAGTTCTACCCTTGTTTTCAGAAAATTACTGTTGCTCGAAGATAGGCAACGATAGGAAGACATAACCTTTCGTAGGTCAATTAGATGGTTCAACCAGACATCGCAGGAATCAGCCACTGCACAGGAATAAAGCAGCACCGAAAGGAAATCCCAGGATTGAATTTCTTATGTGCTAATTTCTAGGGATGAAAGTTGGTGCACAATCAAATTCCTTAAATTCAACTTAGAAAGAATTTAGATATAGCCAAAAGATAGGCAGCTTCGAGGAAATGTTGCTTAGAACCACACTGCTAGGTTATCAATTCCCGAAGACAGGAATTGGTGTATGAACAGAACTTCCGTGACAACAACAATCAAGCAAAGCATGCACAACTAAGGACATATAGGGACAATCACGGGAGGTCGGAACTAAAACCACCAGACTTCCACAATCCTAAAATGGGATTAAGAGCCAGACTAGGGGCAATCGAATCATGTGTCCCAAACCTCTCCAACTCTCACAATCACCCAAATACAGGCATTCGAAATAGCTAGTCCCTCGAGCAGGGATAGACGCACAAATACTTGATCGAAAGAAATGTTGCAAAGTCCAAACACGAATAACCGCGAGGTTGGTTAGATAATGGTTCTGTATCGCAAAATAGAGCATTATGGCAACAAAATCGCCAACAAAGGAAATGAAGGATTTAACATTCACAAATCAATCGTCGCTCATAGTCTGGCAATGACGAGAAAGATCGATGACCTACTCAAGGTCTAACTAGATCATTTGGTTTCGACTTGTAGGAATATGCCATTACCCGAAGTTTTGTGATGCTAAGAAGAAACTCCAGAATGAAACTATCGATACATCGGCTTTCGGAAATAGAAGCAAAAGCTTGATCGACTCTTTAATCCTACCTTATGGAATCTTACGTTATCCGAAGATCCACAACATCAAGGAAAAATCCACAGGTTTGAGTCATCCGTACATGAGTTTACGAAGATAGAAACCAACACATGATTAGGATCTCAACGCCAGACTCAGAAGAATTTACTTTAGCAAAAGATGCCAGAAACGCATCTTTCTAATGCCTACTGACATCATTATAAAAACTCAGATCTTGGGATCAAGCAAGAAAGTCCCTAGTTCTTGAAGATAGGAGCATCGTGTCAATCGAATTGGGGCAATCGAACTTATTGCTTAGGAGACCAAACCTCCCAAAACGTATTGGTTCAGTAGTCAAAGTAATCAGCCCTACGGGCTAAGGCATTTACACCAACGCTTTTTCAAACGAGCTCAGATGAGCATGAACTCAACTGGACATAAACAAGAATAGTCATGAAACTAGCTAGACCAAGCTACCTCATAGTTCTATAAAAAGCAATTCTCGAAGCCGAGTAATTAAGCCAATAGCCCCTTGAGACAGAAGCAAGTGTGCATATCGAACTCCAAAAACCACAAAGGAAGAATATTCGCAATCGAATAACTCATGCACTAGTTTTCGAAGATTGAAATTGTGCCTGATCGAACTTCAACTACAACTCAGTTGTGCCTTGTAATTTAACTGTAATCGATCATCCCAATATGACAGGAATAATAAGCGAAGCCTAAGTTACGAAGGACCCAGCTTCTGGAGGAGTGGAAGTCCCTCCGCCATAATAAAGATTGGATGCCCGAAAAGTCATTTTCAATAACAAAATTTGGCATTCAACCATATCAGACATGTTTACTTTAAATAATATCCTCGTATAACCAACGCCCGAAATCCAAGGGAAGTCGGCGTATGTTGACCAGTCGGGTTCCGAGGGTTGACTGGGGCAGATGGAGTGTGTTATCTATATGAGAAGAGTCCAGTATCCTGAATACTGCAAATAAACAATCTAGCGTAGATAGCTTGCTTACATTTGAAAAACAATCCATATTGTCCTTTGAAATTATCTCTTCCACACTTACCTGTTATCAATCAACGATCGATAACGGAGCCGCTGTCCGAAGCGACGCGGGAAGCTTTTCTTTCCAGGATCACTGGAATATAGAAATAGGAAGTGTGATACGATTGAGTCATCCACTATATCCGATTTTGGAATAAATTGTCGCATTGGAATTAAAAAACATCGATGGGAAGTTAACCAAATTCTCGAGAAGAAAAAGCTAAAGACAAAGAGCAAGACTTCGCTCCAGAACATCGTACAATCGTTCGAGACAAAACTTAGCTTCACCGTCGGTCGAATTAAAACTATATGGGACAACTCCAAACCTACATCATGCACCCACTTACCGACCTAAACACTTGCGTAAAGTACGGAGAAAAGATTGCATCGTCAATACCAGGAATTGAAATTCAGATCGAAATCAAAAAAAGAACAGCTATCAGAAGTTAGTCAATTGAGAACAACATCTTGTGGTGGACTCTGATGATTCACATTGAAAATTCAACAGTCAAAGCCAAATGCATGGTAACCTCGACACGATCAACTAGATTTCACAAAATGAAAACTCAAAAGAAGTTACTTCTAGAGCACGCCTTGTTTTCAACGAAGGCATACTCTGGGGGGCAAGTTTTATCCGGGTTTTTAACCCAGCAGAATTCAGAGGAAGTCGAGAGAACTCCATCGAGTCAGAATAGCTCAAAATCCAACCGAAGGGACTACAAGGAGCCAAAGGAAGTCAGGAAAATACTCTAAGGGCATGGATCGCTAGCGATCCATGGCATTAACTCGAGGGTTCATAAACAACATCAATACGAGATAATAGACGTGATCCAAAAGGCAAAGCTCAGAAAACCACTAAGTACATGGATAGCTAGCGATCTATGCACTATGGATCGCTAGCAATCTATACCTTTTCGCCAGATCGCCATAAACTACAACAGAACAAAGTCCAAAAATAGACCAAGTATATGGATCGCTAGCGATCCATCTACCATGGATCTCTAGCGATACATACTATTTCATCAATCAGCTACGATCTTCATGGAGCAAAGCAAGGGGAAAATGCTAAGGTGTTGGCTCGCCTTCGAACCAAACCTATGGATCGCTAGCGATCCATAGTTAATGGATCACTAGCGATCCATCCTTTTAGCTCGGGTTACGGTGTAACCTCCAGTGCGCCTTCCTGTGTTGATCTGCAAGTATATGGCAAGAAGACTTGGCCCAGTAGCTCTCCAACCTCTATAAATACTCTCCTATCTACAACAAAAAGTGGATCTTCTCCGAACTGGTTGCTGAAACTCTATTGGAAACTTTCTTCACTCCTCACCTCCCTCACAACGGTCTTCAAAGGAATTCACTATGATTCTCCAGTGGATTCCAACCTTGGAGATTCAATCTTGTTAAGGATAATCAAAAGCTTTATAATCAAATACATCTTGTAACAGCAATCAGTCTATAATAAAAACTATAAAGTGGACGTAGTCTTCATTAACAGTCGAACCACTTTAAAAATCTTCTTGTCTTCTTTCTCTTACCGCTTTGATCTATAACTATTATCTATATTATTGCTCTGTGAGAACAAGGCTGGTGCTTTCACACTCAAACCAGGGTGTTGATCCATTTTTTGGGTTAACAGGAATATTGTATAGGCAGAAGACCTAACTTGTCAACTCAGGAACCAAACTAATCGTCGTGTCATCTCCCTTCAAACTTCTTTGACGGCAATGGTGAGCCAGATCATCCCACGGTCACGATAAGATCGCCAAATGGGTACTTATCGTTGATGATCGGCCTAAATTTCTTTGTCAGCAATGGAGACCATGATCAGCCCATGGTCAGGATATGGCATCAGCAATGGTGACCATGATCAGCCCATGGTCAGGATATGGTCACCAAATGGGTGCTCATCGTTAACAATCGGCCCAAACTTCATTACTGGCAACAGCAAGCCTGATCAACCCATGGTCAAAGTATGACCGCCAAATGGGTGCTCATCATTGACGATCGACCCAAACTTCTTTGCTGGCAACAACAACCCCAATCAACCCATGGTCAGGATATGACCACCAAATGGGTGCCCATCGTTGATGATCATCCAAACTTCTTTGCTGTCAAAGGCGAGCCCGATTAGCCCATAGTTAGGACACAACTGCCAAATGGGTGTCCCCATTGACAACCGGCACAAACTACTCAATCGACAGTAGTGGATTGGAAGGATCTCCATTCAGGTGACAACAATCGATAATCGGCCTATATTTTCCCTTTGGCAATGATAAGCTAGAGTAACACTACTCAGGCGTTTACTATTGTCAAACGACTTCGAACTCGTGGTAGGCCAAGAAGAACCCGACTTATCGACCATTAGGACATGACAACTACCTAGTTGGTTCTCCTCTGGCCAGCATATAAGTTCGATGCCAATAGATAATCACAGGCAATATAAAGCTATCTAGAGTGCATTAAACATTGCATCATATTCAACAAAAGTCAAAATAGAATTCGAAGAAGCAATTAAACTGCAGATACTAACCATGTTTATCATATATCCAAATGTTAAGAAAACAAAAGTCATAGGGCATCAAGGAACACTGCGCACTTGAACTCAATAACACCAAAAATGGTCAAGTACGAGGGAAAGTGTTTAATACAAAAATGAGTCCAACGTATATGGTAGGATGGACATTAACAAAAAGGAAAACAGGGACAAGGAGCAGGCATGATCATCACTTTGACCTGGATTTGGTCGACCCGGATTTGGAAATGGATTGCTTGGAATAACGCCTCGAGCTCTTATGCTCATGTGATCCCTTATGCTCCCCTCTTTCTTCCCATTTTCCTCCTCCTCTTTCCTCTTGGCAGCGGCAGCGAGCTCAGCTTTTTTTTTCTTTATGAGCTTCAGCTCTTCTATGGCCTCGATCTTCACCCTCGCCATGTCCGCTGGGAATTTTTCCAGGACCTGATGTCTCAAGGCTTCATATTTATCAGACTCCTCAATAGGGTCGGAAGAGCACGTAATCTCAATGTCAACATTCTCCTAGAGAGTAGCAATCATCTCGTCAGGGACTTTGTTAGCTAGAGGATCGATGGGGCCTAGGGGCAAGTGACTGAGGAGGGAACATCAGTAGTACACATCATATCTACATCACCTGCAGGGGAGTGAGGAAGACTATCAGACATGTACTCACTCATGCAAGCCCGAACGTATTGAGTGAGGAAGACTATCAGACGTTGAGCTCGCGGACCATAAAGAAAAATTCTACCTCCCTTAGGGGACCTAGAGGCATCACCTGGGATCTGAGTATGAGTTGGAGGGGGAGGAGCATCCAAGAGCTAGCTTGCAATAGGTGGATCTAAAGTAATGTGGGAAACATTTAGTAGGACATCGTGCATGGGGGCCTAAATCACCTGTTTAGGGGCCTGACCTTGTATAGCTCTCTTGGTGTTTGAGCCACTGTTATTCTTCTTCTCCATCTCTTCTCTTTGATCTTTCTCAGCTAATTTGATGTAACCCAGGTGGACAGCCTCATTCTCACCCCTTGAGAAGTGGGAATCAACGTCTTCTGGATGGAAGCGTGGGCCCTTTGCTCACTGGAAGGTTTCACCTCCCTGATCAACTGTTTTTGGATAGAGGCCATAACCTCCTGCTAGTCGTCCATCTAAGCAAGGCTCTTTTCGGTGAACATTTTCTAGTAGATATCGTCGAGGAGCCCCTCCACCCGATCCAATTAGCTATTTAGTTCATCACACTCAGCTTGTAGTTTTCAGCCTTGGAGGTTTTAGCGTTTTTTCCGGTAATCAAGGCTTGGACTTCTTCCGGAAGGGAAACTTGCTCAGCTCTCCACTCTACTACCTTCTTTTACAATTTTGCAAGACCACTCTCCACCATATCAACCACCACTTGGATTTCATCCAACCGCTTAGCCAATTTGTCCTTGATGTTTTTATAGTTTTCGAAGAAGCGAATGGCCTTATCATTATATTCTTTCTTGGCATTTTTGATATTGGTAGAGCACTCTTTCCTTATTAGCTCCAGTTCTCTGGTGTGAGCAGCCTTAAGTTCCTCGATCTCTTTAGCATGCTTATTGAACACGTCGGTTTGAGACCGCTCAAACGCCCCCACCACTTTCTTGTGGTCCAACTCCTTTTCATGCAGCCTGCTTCCTCAAGTCAAAGATTTTCAAGTTATACTCGATATTCTTTTTGATAATCTCTTCTCCTTCCTTAACAACCTTGGCATGATATTCAAACAAGGCCTTGACACCACCCAACCCATCAGGAAGAAGATCGATTAACCCGACAAAGGAAAAAGGTGGTGCCTTAGCGAGCAAGCGGGCTAGTGGATCCCTAGGCTGGTAGGGCTATTGGAACTCATCAATGTGCAGGTTTGAGGGATTGGTGATGACATTTACTCCTGCTAACTTCTTCCCTTTGTCCTTTCTCTCAGGGGCAAGGACTCTTGCTCCTCTATTATCAATATTCTCCTGTTGTTTGGAGGCTTCAGAATCAGATAAAGGGAAGGGAGAAAGCCAAGGACACTTGGACTGCTGAATCGGAGTATAGGGCCTTGTTTTGTTGCTAGGAGAGCGGGACCTCTTCTATGAACCATTTTTGAGACCGTGGTCGCTTTTATCTCCAATTGGGCAATAACGAACAACCTCCCTAATCACTAGCTTTGTAACTGGCTGCCTGACATTTTTTCTTGGGCCAAACGAAGACACAGCTTGCTTTAACTCCTTTGGGGGCATCTTCAGCCCTAGGTGCTTTACGTTGGATGCTAACTTCTCCCATTTCGAACTCATGCCACCTGTAATAACAAAAGTGCATTTGAGTAAGGATGGCGCTTGCACTTAAAGAATGCATAACCATGACAAGGACATGTGATGGTGTAAGTGCAAAAGCATGGAACTGTAGCACAAACCCTTAGGGTCCTTATGAGCCTCTAACTGTCGATGGATCTCTGCAATGGATGTAGAGTCCCGATAGATGATTCCAAGATCTGGATCTAAAAGGTAAACGGAAACGTTGATATCTCCGGGGATGAAAGCCGTTTCCCCTCCTCCGCGGGACCAAAAACAAAACATTGGCTTCATCTACCTCCAGGTTAGGTAGGGTAGTTGAAACAATGCCCCCAAAAGAGTGGGCTTCATCTTGATCCGAAGCAGTATAATCACTGTCGTAAGAATGGGAGCCTACCTCTTCCTCCGTCCTCGTTTGAGTACTATCATCTTCCCACTCTCTTAAGGTCTTCAGCCGGCCACTTTTACTAGGAACTATCTTAAAGGCATCTAACTCCAACCCCTCTGATCCCATGATCGCAATATGGACAACTCCAGATGGGTCAACAATCAAAGCAGCGCTAGAAATTGAAGGTTGGGAAGATGGTGCCTTACTTATTTCACTGGTAGTCGAGTCTTTCTTCTTCTTGGCTTTGATGGGCTTCTAGATAGAAGGTTGTTTGCCCCATCTAATCGAATGACCAGTCATTAGCAATCCGAGCTGTCTCAAATTATCATTAGTAATGAGGCAAGGAACCTCCCGGAACTCCCTAGGGTTTTGCTGAAGCCTTCGCAACAAGTCATCCAAGTCTTTTCCAAAAGCTGCTCTTGCAACACCTGGAAAAGAAGCCCCAAGGAAGGAACTTTAGCTTTCTATGAAAAATTAAGTCATGAGACAGAATAAACTTACATTTTGAGTGCCATTAGTGAAAGCATGGAGAATTGTCCCAAATAAGGAAGTACTCCTTGTTGAACATGTTGTATTTGGAGTACAAGTTCTCGACCGACTTAAATTTTCTCAATACCTCAAGAAAAATGAAGGGGTAACCCTCCTTCTTTCTCTTTATAGCATATAGGAATCTAAACTGGTAGTGAGTCGGGGGCTCCTAGAACTCCCTTATAAAGATAAAGTAAAAACTGGTGAGGATGGCGTAACCGTTTAGATGCAGTCGGAACAAAGCAATCTTTAATTACACGAGAACCCCCGCAATCCATTAAGGGAGGGAATGTGGAGCTCTAGTAGCATAGTGATAGCAGGAGTAGGCCATGTATCCATCAGGGGGAGTGTGTGCATGCTATTCTAGAGTAAGCAAAAGATCATCCTCTCTAGGAATGCCATGAGTGGCCACAATAAGATCAAGCTGCTTAGCCATCAAGGTTGAAGCCTCAGAGTCTACAGGGTTTATTAGTAACTCCGGTGGTCCATATCTATAGACAAGAGAGTGAGCGGAGCTGGGTTGATTAGAGGACGCTCTGGCTGAACATGGGCGGAGGTAGAGGGAGCCTAATCCCCGAAGGCAGTGGAAGAATGAGTAAGGCGACATCCTTAAATAATTATAACATGATTCGTTATCTCCTACATTATCACAAAAGTTAGGAAGCATTCGTGTGTATGAGTGTGTGTATGCATGCTTATCGTGCCTTAAAAAACATGCAACACTTCTGTTCGGTAGGTCATCGAACAATCAACAAATCTGAGATCGAGTTGAACCGATGGACCCTGGCTAGATTCTCTACTGAACCTTTAGTCAAACCAATTGATACGCAAATCATAGGGATAGATGTTAAAACAAGGAAGAGACACTTACCAAGTTATAGGTCAGTCTAGGATTGAAGATTGGAGTTTAGGTTGGATGCTTAAGCAAAGAGGCACAACAATGGCGGCTCGGGGAAACGAAGGGTCGATGTTTTCGTGGAATGCTGGAAAGTGAATAAGCCTGTTAAGTGGATAGGGTGTGTCAGGTTATATAAAGGAAGCGTCCAGGAGCCGAACCGATATGATACCGAACCAGCACTGACCACCGAACCAGGACACACCAATCCAGGCTAGAAAGAGAGATGCACATCTACTAAGAAGTTTGAGGAGTAATTCAACAATGCCTACTTCGTAACGAGCTAGGCTTTGGGGGGAAAGTGTTATAGGCATTTTCGTCCACGAGATTGTAACTGGATAGGAACCAAGAGGAAGCAACGAAGGAAGGAACCAGTACCTACCTAAGGCAGCAGTTCCTACCCCCATCTCCTATGCTCGGTACCTAGGGTACCGAACGAGATTTCCTATTCGATACCCAAGGATACAGAACATGATATCTTAATTGGTACCCCAAGGTACCGATCAGGATATCTCGTTCGATACCCCAGGGTACCGATCAGGACATCTTGGTTGGTACCCTAAGGGTGCCGAACCAGGAACACTTACCTGAACAAGGAGGGTGTCGGACCAAGGTAAAGAGCACGGACCGAACCAGCTGATGTTAAACCTACCAAAACCACGCACCTTGATGGCACACCGAGCCAAGGGAGGCCGAGCCAAATAGGGAAGCATACGAACTTGGCTAATAATTTGTCAACATCCATCCTTCCTAAGCCAACACCCTCCGGACCGACTTTTATGCCGAACCAACTGTGCAAATATGGAAGGAAATCTGCATATATTTGGAAATTATCAAGCATATTCCAGATTCCTAGGAATATTCCCTTTGGATGAGATATACAAGAAATATCCTAACTAATGATTCCATCCCTTTATCTATAAATACTCAAGCATTTGGAATTCAAACAATGACTTTTGGGGATCTACAAGACTCCATGCTATAGAATCAACTTCATGGAGCATTCAGATCATCATCTGCTAGTATAAATCATTGTATTCTTTATCAAATACTTATAATATCAAAAGCATAAGAAAAAGGAATAAAAAAATTATGGATGTAGGCCCATTTCGGCCGAACCACTATAAACTCTAGTGTTCTTTACTTTTTTCTGCTTTTCATTCTTCATTTAGGCAACTGTAAAAATCGATTGGAGGTGTCTGCCCATTTTTTGTGCAAACAGTATATATATATATATAATATATTGTTATGTGGACTACCATTGAGACCATATGCTGACGATGCCTATAGTAATTTCCTTATTTCGGTATGCTCTACATGTGCGTGGAATGTTCATGAACTATAATTGGACATCTAGAATAGTCAACTTAAAAATATAAAATAACTAGGTCCTTATACATATAACATACTAAGGAACACCTTAGGTGTATGATATAACTGAACTTCAATCACTTGTTAAGACCATACCACTAGTGATATAATTCATTCACTAGACTTTGTCTAACCCCCTACATTTCTCCCTCTTATTACCTATTACAAGCGGACATGCCAGTAAATGAGTTGATTTGGCCTAGGTGCGTGGAGAAGGTGACACGCTGATGAAGATTTATTTATTTCAGCCTCTCTCTATATATCTTATTTTATCTATTAGACATATTATTACTATGGTGTTTTTTGGGAGTTTTATCTATCATTTGGACCTATTCCTATTTATTAGACTTATGTTGTACTTACATTTGGAGACTTGATATGTCATATATCATATGGACTACGGTTATTCTGTTACTATGTTATTTGAATTACTTTCAGTACTTATATTTTATTTCCTTCCACTTAAAAGTGTAGAATTGTGTAATGTTATAATTTCCTCTACATCATTGTAAGTTACCTTTGAAACCTATTGATTCGTACTTCTTGGCATGAAGACGGTTCACAAGTCACTTTTGGGCTTTGAATCGGTGTGCCCAAAGGTGCGGGTTGTTATATGAATCGTTGTAGATAAGCATGGGATTATGAAATTTTCATGACAATATTTATTCAATAATTTAATTAAAATAACCATGCTAAATCAAACTGACAAAATCACTAATCAAATTAATAAAATTGATAAATCAAATTGAATATATTGAATTGGGCCAAACAAGAAAGGGAAAATAGTTTACCAGAGTCATATTAGTAAGAATCCGAACTCGCACACCAACTTACTCACATAGGGCATTAGTCTATCCTACCCAGCCAACAATTTGATAGCCTTCCCAAAGACACTCCACTAAGCACCAGTATATTAATTCAGGCCGCTTGTAGCTTCATTGTAGTAGTTCATTTAGCGTTTAGCCCGAAGGTTAGGATTTACTTTGAAGGAAAAAGGAGATGTGGTTTCCTACGAGTTCAATTAATGATTTAAAGGTCGGATCAGAGGCGAAAGGAGGTTGTTAGGGTTTCCTAAGCAAAGTGTGAAAAGAGGTATTAGGTGTGAAATGTAGAATAAGGAAAATGAGAGGGAAAGAAAATAGTTGGCACTTTTTCCCCTTATTGGGTGGGGTCCAGCATGTAAACACTATTTTTTAAACCCTAGCTAATTAAAGATAGCAAGAATCATTCCAATGTCATCCCATATTGCTATCAAATGTGTAATTTCTTATAGTGTTAGATAGAATTTTGACTTACAAAAAATTCCATGTACCCTAAAGTGATATAACTTTGACGAAGAGAATGTGTGGAAATAATCGTTACTAAAAGTTACCGCTTAAGAAAATATGAAATTATATTTTATCGAATAGATCTATTAGCGATGAATTTAGCCAAACTATCATGCCACCATCTAAGGTGACATGTAACCATTAATATTTAGATTGGTCAACATCAACCACTGACTGAATTCGCACCTTTGGTTTACACTACATTTGTGAATTCTTCGAAAAACCACTTTATTTAATTTGTTTATCAAACATTATAAATTTATTAAATTAACAAATATTTATGAAATGTTAATTATTATGTTATTTGATGGGCATTGATAGTAATTATTTAGATGTGTATATAAAAGTTATATGTGCACATATCGATATACGATATCGGTATTTGTTAAAACCGGTTTTAGATAGAGTTAAATACTCAATAGGAGTTTGGAAAAAATATCAATGCAAGGGCAATCATGGTTGCCATATTGGGAGAGAGGAAATGCTTGGCTTGATTGAAAATTGATTGGAAATTAAAAGAGGAAGTTACAAAGAGAGAATGAGAAAGTTTTTACTCTCTTATTAAAACAAATCCTTTCATTTATTTTTCCATCGAATTTTCTTCCTCTTTATTTGCTTTGTCCATCACTGTCACCTCCTGGCCCCATTCATGGTTGAATTTTTTTATTCCTTTTACCGAAAATTAAATCAAAAAAATTAAAACAAGTGGTTCGTCCGATTCTTGCAAAATTGGATTTTGATTCTAAACATCTAGGAAGGAATTTTAAGATTAGGGTGTTACAAATGTTTGGATCTACTTAGGTGATTCTTTATATCTTATTTTACATATGTCACCATCCCTTGTATGTATATCTGTATTGATAAATAACCTTCAAATTATTTTATTTAGTACTCAAAATTTAATTATGAGTTTCCGATTTGGTTTAGAACCATATATTATTGCAATTACAAAAGTACAATATATATATATATATATATTGATGTTTGAATTAGATCAGAATGTTTCATGTAGGTTTAGATTTAAAGTTGACTACAACTGACCGTCCGTGATACTAGCCCCTTATAACCAAGGAGACGAATTCTTCGTTGAATAGTGTTCACTTCCAATTTTTCAATACACACCCAACTATAGTTGCTTGATGGATTTCCATGTCGTGGTATAACTATAATAAAAGTGTAGTATCCACATTGAAGTTCCACAGTATTCACAAATCGAGAGAACTGTGTAACAACGTCACTTTGAGATTCTCTGTTTAACCTTTGTTATATTAACAACTAAAAAACTCTCGAGCGAGTCATTTCGTTGTTATCTAATAACAATCAGTATGTAACCTCTTTGTAACGACTCGAAAATTCATCACTTCAGTAAAATTTCAAAATATTCAAAAATAAGAAACATTAACATAAATGATAATGTTTTGAATAATAAATAATATTGGTAGTCTTATTTTGAATAAATATTTATAAAAATATAATATTTGGAAGATATATCGATAAAATGACCAAAAATCGTTTTATCGATAAATAACTCTTTGACCATCCGACATCGTGCATAGAGCTGTACATACACTCATTTATCTATATGAGTGAGAATATGTTATAAAATAATTTATTTTGGAAAATTAAAAGTATATATGACATTATTAACAATGTTGCTATTTTGGAATAATTGATTTTTGATTTTAAATTGAGTTTAAATGATTTAATAATTATTTTAATTATTAAATGAGCCCTTCTAATTATTATATAATGATAGAAATATCATTATCAATTTGTTTACAAATATATGTATATTAACTGAGAAGAGAAAATATGATCGGAAATCGAAATCGAAATTCATAACAATCCAACGTGTAGAAGTTGTAAAACATGGTGGATTATATGTGACATACATATGCACATATACATGTACACATACATGAAGATACCCACATGCAATGAACACAAATATATTCACACATATATACATATAATTGTATATATATTCAAAAATATCCAAGATATTATCTACATCCTTACCTCTTAAGCAACCACAAAGTCAACCTCCTTACACATTAGTACATGCATCATGAGAGCACATGGAGGCGAGGTCACTTCGTCTGAACATGTGATGGGAGATGAGCATGTGGAGGTGATAAAGAGTGATGTATTGCATATAATATCTTAGATATTTCCTCTTCTTTCCCTATAAATACCACCCCTTCTCCTCTTCATTTTCATATGCTTTCTTCTTTATTTTCTAAACTTTTATCCTCCTTCTTAATGGGCTCGAGTCTAAAAGAAACTATGGCAAAATATCTTGCAAAAGAAAATTAAATTATATAAGTATAGTGTGAAACACCTCAAAACTCAACCAAAACTCCTCTTTTTCCTTCCCATTACCCACGGCCACCCCAATTTCCCATCAAAGCTGAGCCTTTGTCCCTCCAAAGCTAAGGCTGTGAGCTCCTTCACCTATTCCAAGGCAAGGCCGAGTCACCTAGGAGCTAGAGTGCAAGTGATCATGAGCTAAAAATCCGAGTTAGGGAAGCTGTAGCCTTTTATAAAATTAATCGTTTAATCCAAGGTGAGAAACTCTATATTTATATTTATATATAATATGATGATATGATATGATTGCTATGGATGTTTACTATGTTTGATTATCAAGTTTGGATATTGATTATAAGTTGTTTGATTGTATTAACAAGTCATGTTTAATACACGTCGTAAATCACAAAGAAAATCACTTTCCTTTAATAAATAAAATAGTGTATATGAGATTGTTAAACATCTTTAAAGTGGTTTAAAATGATTTAGAAATGTTTTATAAACATTTAAAAGTGTTTCAATGAAGTTTGAAAAGAAATTAGAAAAAGTGTTAAAATAGGCGCGTCGCGTAACGGTAGTTTGCGATTTCGCGCCGTAGAAAGTTAAATTCATTTATATGATGGATTTGAAGTCGAAATTATTTGTAATAAGAATTTTCCGAACTCTTATAACTATAG
Source organism: Allium fistulosum (assembly GCA_030737815.1). Lineage (NCBI taxonomy): Eukaryota > Viridiplantae > Streptophyta > Magnoliopsida > Asparagales > Amaryllidaceae > Allium > Allium fistulosum. The sequence goes on from CM060902.1 coordinate 1,220,936,283, forward strand.
TTTTCAAACGAAGAAAGAAAATCGAGATTTTGTTTAGTAGATTTTGAAATATGAGCAAAACAAGTTTTCAAAATAGTCGCGGTTTGGCAATTCGGAAACCAAAGCGGCAAATTCTTTATAAATAATATTATTGATTCTTTATAAATAATACTTTTAATTCTTTAAAAATATGGGATAAATTCTATAAATCTTTTAAAATGTTTTAAAAGAGATTTGAGTTATAAAAATGGATCTCTAAATAATAAAAAAGTTGTTTGATCAAATAAGCTTTGAAAATGCTATTTGCAACACTTTTAATAACTGTTGAAATATGGATTTAAACTTAAATATTCTTTTCAAATCTTTTATAGATGTTTTTAAATAAATAATTAAGTATTTTAAAAATTATTTGGAGGTTTTATAATTTATTAAAAGGTTTTAAAAAATGATTTAAATAAAAGCTATTGAAATCAAGTGATTTAATCTTGGCTCTAAAAACCGACGAGGAGATTGGATTTTTCTACTCGTAAGATCTGAATGTGGGGTGCTTAAACTAAGGAGATGTTTAGGAGCAACCAGTGCCCTGGCTCACCTGGCCTCTTTCTTGGGTAAGGGATAGATAAGGTCGAAATGTTGGAAACGAGACAAATATAAAAGATTCAAATTTACAGATTTAATTTAATACAACTTGGATTTTATAGAAATAATCTTCTTACACTTGGTATTAAATTCTGAGGAGGGAACCCATACTATCCGTGTGAATTTAAAAGGTGATTTCACCGTTATTCGATGGATAGTAAAGGTTAAATATAGAAATTGATGTTGAGTAGAATTAGTATAATTTCTATCAACCCTTTTTTTACTCAATAAAGTTTTGGAATATGATTTATGGGAAATGATTTTTTGGTATTTCCAAAGTTAAAGAGAGGTTTAATGATTCCATATATACCGAAAAGAAATATTTTAAAGATATATGCCTCTAGAAGATATTTTTGATAAAAAGAAAGTAATTAATTAAATGATAAACACCTATTTACTTAATATCTTTTTATCGATGATTAGTTCAAAGGAACCGAGGTTGGATTTGAGCGATTCTTATATGAAAACCACTTCGAACCAATTTACTTATATGAAGTGAGGACATGGGATGATAATAAATAGAATAAAGGGCTGCTTGTCACTGACCCTCGAAGGAAATTTCCCATCTCATATAAATGTGGCAGTAGTATCATCATTTGATCTTCGATGCAAGGGCTGCTCGCTACTAATCCTAGGGATGATTCTCGACAGGATGTGGCAGGAGAGTTCCTTCGGTTTGTCCTGTCCCTGGACAACATGTATGGATGAATGTCTGACGTTGCATTTCGAGATCATATTGATTGATCTCTATAAACGTATCATCTGTTTGGTGGCGGAAAAGGCAACTTATCTTAGCTTAACACTCTTTCCTGAGACATACGAGCTCAGGAGTTATACGTTTGTAGAAATTAGCTTTGTGATTGAGGAATGGCAATGTGTCATTCAAAGTGAAATGTGTGCTATGAAAGGTAAACGTTGCCTTAAGCCTCGCACCTCGTAAATGACAAAAAAGGGTAGAAGCAGCAGGGCTATGTGGGTCGTTCCGATTAGGAGATGTCATCACCTTTCTAGATTACTCTATATATGTTGAGTATGTTGTGTATGCTATGAGATCTCAGATAGGTTGATTACGACCGGGGTGATCACATATTTGATACTATCAAGGAAGTGGTAGGCCAGTCCTATGTTGGTTTAGGCCTCCAGTATCTGGACCCTAGGTACATCCCTCTAGAGATGTACTATGTGAAGGTAGTCCCTTACCTTATCATTGTATGGAATTCATTCTCCAATAAGTGCCTTTGGACTTGATTGTAGAACCTAATATGCTAGAATGTAATAATGTAACAATTTTGGCTAAGGTTATGTATATTTATTTGAAAAGTGCTTACAAAAGAAAGTCATTAAAGATAAAATCCCCAGATTTTACGTAGTAAAGATTTTGGTTATCATAAGGTAAAAACCCGTTCTGTGTTTATGTGCGGCGTGGTCATATGCGATACCCTTTGTTATCAAATAATCGTATTTTGAGTTTCTTATACCAGTCTCATGTCTGACCCGGAGTTTATTTTCTATTCCCCTTAAACTTTGGGTGCTCTATTTTTTCGGGCATCCAAGTAGTTAGGCAATCTTGGAGCCTTTTGAATGGAGCATGGAGCCTGAAGCTAGAGTGTCTTCTGTAGATAGTTATTTGTTTTCAAATTTCCGCTATATTAGGTATCTGCCAGCACCTGTAGGGATAGGCCGTTATAACTATCCAGGCTAGATTAGTACTTACCATAACTTTGATACATCATTTTGAGAGTGATTATACATACTATCTTCATGTATAATTTAGTGTTGAATATGATGTGAGATTCTATTGCTGTTGTTGTTCTATATAAATACTAACATTACAAGTTTATATATATATGTATATGCAGGATCTAACCATGTAGGTATCATGAATGAAGACTGTACAGTATAGAGATTCAAGATATAGAGGTAGAAGACTCATGAGTATCAAGATTATCAAGAGTTCAAGGTTAAGTTTGTTTTATTAGGAATATTTGTTAAAACTCGTAGAAAAGCACTGGCATCTTAATATCCAATTTATTCGTGGAATGGAATCCACTTCGAGCCCGTTAAAGGGATGAAACCCTAAGTAGGATGGAACCTACGAAAATCTAGTGGGACATTGTTTTGTATCCACTAATTTTAATTCAAATGATTTTATAAAATTATCTTGTTTTCAAAATGATTTCAAAACTTTCCTTTTAAAAGATTCAAAACTCTCTGTCCTGATTTTAAATAATTTTAGCCTCAAAAACATCTTTATTTTCAGAGTCAAATTACTCCTGATTTTAAACTATCTTTTCAAATAATATATTTAACTTTTAAAATATTTATACTTAGATTTAAATATAAAATTATAGTTAAATTTTGTATATATTATTCTTTATATTTACTTATGTATTTTAACTATAGTTAAGTATATTTATAAAGTTTAAAATAATTTTAATATAAAATAGAGGTTATTTTCAAAGAAAATCAAAACACCAAAATCCCCTTTGGGATGTCGACATACCCATATACCCCATGTCGACATAGTGTCAGTTGGCTTCAAAATTCAAATTTCAAAAGAAGTGTCTATTCGCCATAACTCTTCACGAATGGACATGACTGTTGTTCTTCTATAAATAGGGGTCAGTTTTAACGAATTTTCAAATATATTTTTCTGGTTTTCACTCCTCTTCTTCTTCCACATTTCTTAATACAAAATCATACTATTACTCTACCGAAATCAACATCGAATCATACTCGATTATTTCTAGTGTGATTCTCCATCACTATCTTTACAAGATCCAAGTGCTAATTTGAGTTATAGACTTCTTTGTAATCAATCGAGCGAGAAAAGGTGTAATTGTAGCCTTGGAAATCAATTGAGCAAGAAAAGGTGTGATTGTAGCCTTGGAAATCAATTGGGTGAACTTGTTGCCCCGGAAATCAAGTATCTCTACCCAAAGGATTGTTATTCTAGAGGGTGTACCTCGTAGCCTTGAAACCGAGGGTTGTAATTGTTGAATTGATTTTGAAAGGAAATCCGTACTTAGTTGTGCGGGACTGGATGTAGGGTAACTCCGAACCAGTATAAAATCCGGTGTGTTCTTTCTTTTACTGCTTTTACTTTATATTTGCATCTGTGTTTGATTATGTGTTCATATATGTGTCTGATTAGTGTATACATTGTTAACAAATTAAGATAAACTCAAAAAGATTAACAGATTTCTTAAAACACTATTCACCCCCCCTCTAGTGTTAATTCTAGCCTTAAGATCCTTAATCCGCATTTCTCACAGAATGCAGTGAAGGCTGCAATTCCCAAGGATTATTTTACTTAAGGCTTGTTTAAAGGCAGCTCAGAAGTTTGTTCTATTCCGTAAGTTCATGGATCTAAAGCAAGTGGATATGACAGTCTCCGAGTATGTTGTTGAGTTCGACGCTCTATCAAAATATGGTATGTATTACATCGACAATCCATTAAAGAAGAATGAGAAATTTATCATTAGCTTAAATGACTACTTGCAGGAATGACTCATAGGCCACATTAACAAGACTTTTGAAATGATAGTTGAGAAGGCCTTGAGGCATAGGATTCTATATCCGAAGTCAAAGATTATTGTTCCTAAAGAAGAGTCAAAGCCACAATTGGGAGAGGGAGTCAAGAAGAAATAGTGTTATAATAACAAGTGAAAGCAGTATCAGAATAAATATAGTCAAAAGAAGAGCAAGATCACCCAAACCTGCTACAACTGCTTATAAAAGGGTCACTACAATAGAGACTGCAAAGCCGAGGGGAAGAAGTGTATCAACTATAATAGGTTTAGGCATATTAAAAAGGACTGTCTAGAGCTGCCTAAGCAGAAACAAATGGTGAAAGCGTATACTCTTAACGTCGTCCTGACTTCGTAGAGTACTCCATCGAGAAAAGAGAAGGGAAAGAGCGTTGTTATTTAAGATATGCTTTCTATATATGATGTTCCCATATGTGTTTTGTTTGATACCAGGGCTTGACATTCCTTTATGTCTAGTGACTTGGTAGATAATTTAGGAGGAACCTAAAATTGTTGACCGACCCTTGATTGTAACGAACACTTTTGGAGGCTCCGCTAGCCTATGTATGGTTTATCGTGGTTTGGTCTTGTCGAGACATGGATGTTCCTTTTCTTGTTATTACTTTGGTTTGGGTTTAATAGAGTTTAGTATTATTCTAGGTATGGACTGGCTTCATAGATATGGAGTGATGGTGGATTGTGAGAAGTCATTGGTGACAATAGGGATAGATGATTGGCAGACGGTAGTGTTAGGTTACCTACCCGATGATGAGGTGATTGTTAGCTTTCTATATTCGCTCAATATCCCACATGATGAGTTGTCATCAGTGCCTATTGCTAGAGAGTGTCCTGACATATTTGAGGAGGTAATCGGATTTTCGCCACAAAGAGAGATCGAGTTATGTATTGACTTAATGAAAGATGCTAGACTGATAGTAATGAGAATGATGCCTAGAGAGCAATGAGAGCTTGAGGTGTAAGTGAATGACCTAGGAGAAGAGGTTTTATGCGCATGAGTAATTCGGAGCGAGGAGTGCCCATAGTACTCACCATGAAGGTGGATGGTTCTCTTAGATTGTGTTTCGATTACCATAAGCTGAATAAAGTGACGAGGAAGAACAAGTATCCACTCCCACGAATTGATAACTTGTTCAATCAACTCCATGATGTTAGAGTATTTTCTCAGTTGGATCTTGTGACGGGATTCCACCATCTGAGAGTAGCGAAGGAGAGTGTGCCGATTATAGTGTTTTGCATGCCGTTGGATTTTATGAGTGGTTAGTTATATCATTCGGGCTAACAAACGCGTTGGCATACTCTGTTGATCTCATGAACCGTGTCTTCAAGGGTCAGCTAAATAAGTTTGTGCTCGTATTTGTTAATGATATTCTCTACTCGTGGATGGAAGAGGAAATTAAGACACATTTGAGGATTGTAGTGAAGGTGTTGAGAGAGCACCGACCAAAAGCGAATTCTAAGTATCACTTTTAGAGGAGGTAAGTATGTTTTATGGGCCATGTTGTTTCTGAGCAGGGCATTGTCGTGGATCCTGCAAAAGTTGTAGCAGCTCAAGATTGGACTAGACCCAAAAATGCTACAAATGTGAGAAGTTTCTTGGGATTAGCAGATATTATAGATGATTCATCCAAAACTTCTCTATGGTAGTAGCACCGTTGACATAGTTGATGAAAAAGAATCAAACTTTTACTTGGGATGCAAGATGCAAGCATGCGTTCATGAGTTTGATGAAGAAGTTAACGAGTGCACCAGTGTTTACCATTTCAAGCAAGAATGAAGAGATGACAGCATACATTAAAGCTTGTGGTATCGAATTGGGTGCGGTATTGATGTAGAAGGGTAAAGTTGTTGCATATGCTAATTGACAACTAAAGCCACAAGAAAAGAAATATCTGACCTATGATTTGGAGTTAGCAGCAATTGTGTTTGCATTGAAGATTCGGTGGTATTATCTTTTAGGAGATGGGTTCAAGCTGTTCATCGACCATAAATCGTTGAAATGCCTCTTTTTGTAGAAGGATCTCAATCTTTTCCAACAGCGATGGTTAAAGTTCCTAGTGTCTTATGAGTTTTATATTGCATATACACCAGGGAAAGGGAATGCAATTGCTGATGCGTTAAGTAGGAGATATGCTAGCTTAGGAGCTACGTTCCAAGAGTAGATGTCGTTAGAGTATAATGATGGTTATGAATTCCGACCAAGATGTAGGCTAGAGCAAGAGATATTGGCAAGTTTGACTATCGGCCTACTTTGATTTAGCAGATCGATACTAGTCAGGGACATGATGCCAGACTAGCTGAGATTATCATTAAGATCAAAGACATAGTAGTTTGAAGACATGAAGCAGTATGGGCTCGACCAAAAAGATTGGCTCCGTAAAGATGGGAGGTATGTGTACGTGACATTGATGGATTGAGGGATGAGGTGTTATGAGAGTTCCATCATTTGAGATTGACTATCCATCTCAGCGGTAATAAGATGTACCATGATATGAAGCAGACCTATTATTGGGAAGAGATAAACAAAGACATTGGGACATTCATCTCAAAGTGGAAGAACTGTCAGTTTGTAAAGGCGGAACAAAAGAAGCCTAGTGGTTTGATGCCACCGCTAGAAGTTCCCCAGTGGAAGTGGGAACAAGTGTCAATGGATTTCATCAATGGACTGCCATGGACTAGAAGAGGATACGGTAACATTTAGGTCATTGTCGATCGATTAACCAAGAGTGATAGATTTATACCTGTGAAGTAAAACGACATCCAAACTGGTAGATTGTATGTGAAGTGGATAGTATGATTCCATGGTGCACCGAAGAGCATTGTGAGTGATCATGACCTATTGTTCACTAGTGGGTTTTGGAAGAGCTTACAAGAGGTGTTGGGGACAGATCTGCATCCGAGTACAACTTATCACCCTCAAACCGATGGCTAAACCGAGAGAGTGAATTACATCATAAAGGATCTTTTTCAGGGTTGCATACTCGACTTTGGAGGCTCATGTGATATCACTTACATTTTGTGGAATTCACATACAACAACATTATTGGTCCAGCATTGGTATTGCACCATTCGAAGCACTGTATGGTTGATTGTGCAACTCTCCTTCATGTTGATAGGAAGCGGACTAAAAACTGATACTTGGGACATATATGATTAGAGAAACATCGAAGAAGATTAAAATTGTTCGGCAACGTATGAAAGCTAACCAAGATAGACAAAAGAACTACGTTGATTAGAGACGCAGAGATCTAGAGTTCTCTGCCGACGATATGATGTTTGTCAAGATCTCTCTATTGAAGAATGTAATTCGGTTCGATAGTGAAGGGAAGTTGGCATCAAGATTCATAGGCCCTTTTTCGATACTAGAGAGGATTAGAAACCTTGTTTATAGAGTCAACTTACCTCGAAGAATGGCTGGAGTTCAAAATGTGTTCCATGTTTCTCGATTGCATTTTTTGCATGACTGAGGTGCGACTATCGCACTAGATCAACTAGATAATATCGAGATTGAACCGGAAGCTTTGAGACCTTGTAGGCCTATTCATATCATTGGGCATGATACGAAGCAGCTTAGGAGGAAGAGGGTGAAGTTGGTGAATGTTCAATAGAGTGAAAGCATGGTCGGTTACACCTAGGAGACCGAGGAGAGCATGAGGACATCTTATCTAAAGCACCTTACATGGTAAAACTTTTGGTTTATCGCTTTAGTTTCATCTATGATATCACAAAGTTTAGTTTAGTGTAGCATCCTACATGCTAGGATAGACTTGGATGTTACATTTTGTTATTGTATATGCATGCTCGATGTGTGATGGTTGCCTATGCTTGAGTACGATTGTTCGGCATGCAGGATAACTTTAATGATTTTATCTAGAATTTTGGGGGCGAAATTCCTAAAGGGCAGCGAATGTAACGACCCATATTTTATACGTATCAGAGTATCGCAAAATATTAATAATATTTTTACATAGGGTCGGTATGATTCTATGACTTTAGGGAAATGACTGCTAGAGGCATTTTTCATCCTTGGAATTTTTATCAAGCGATTCTGATCCTCAAAACCTTGTAAGGCCTATAACTTTTCATAGGAGTCAAATTAGGGTCTGAAACTACTTCCACTAGGTCAGGATGATGGTTTTCCTTTTTGTAGAGTGGTCATAACAAGAAAAGGGACTTACCGTTTGGGAGATATGGATGTTTGAAGTTCCATTGTATTTTGGACAGTTTAATTGGTGATTATGGGGATTAGTGGCTAAGCCCAAAGTCTGTTTCGGGATTAGCACCTTTAAGGGGCAGATGGTACTTCTCCTTGTCATCTCACACTTTCAAAAATAATTAGAGAAACCGACATTAACATTTTCTAAGCCTAAAGCCACTCTAGTCTCTAGACCTTACTTTAATTAGTCAAATCTTATCATTAAGAGGAGATTAACGAAATTAGGACTTGGATTTGGGGATTTACTATCGAAGACACCTTGGATCTATTGTTCATTTCAGGATTCACGCTTCTTTTAGATTTCATTGGATTTAGATGAGTGGTTGGAAACCCTCACCTATTAATTAGCTATATGCTTATAAATGATGTTATAAAATGGTTTTTAGGCCCTAAAATGTGTTTTAAACCATATTTAATCACCTATGTTGATTTCAAACAATTTGGTAAGGTTTTGTAAAATTGTGTTCTTATGGATCTCCCTTGTTCTAATGGTTCTTCCTTTTTCTTTCCTTTAGACTCAGGCTATACTTGATGTATGTGAACATTTGCTTGTTTGGATATAGTGTATATATTGAATGCTTAAATGTATATTGTTTATTTGGTTGGAAACACCAGTCAAATGAAGACATAGAAATAAGAATAGTGTCACAACATGTCGTCGATCCATGGAAATTGAAAGAGAGTGCGGATTAAGGATCTTAAGGCTAATTTAACACTAGAGGGGACGTGAATAGTGTTTAATGGATTTTAAGACTTATATGGACTAATTCAAAAATCATGATATAAACAAATGCAGAACTTAATCACAGAACAATCACATAATCAAACACAGATACAGAGAGTAAATAAAAAGCAGTAAAAGGAAAGAACACGCCGGATTTTATACTGGTTCGGAGTTCCCTACATCCAGTCTTGTACCAAGGCAAACACCTCATACAGATTTTTATTATACCAATGTCGAGATTACAATCCTTAATTTATAAAGGCCTTGAGGTACCTTCCTGTCTCTCGAGTCCGGGGCAAACTCTCTTGATTTACGGGCCACAAGATCACCCAATTGATTTCCAGGCACAACCACACCTTATAGAGAGACTCGATAAACTTTTGATTACAAATTGATCCTATAACTCTGAATAGCGCTTTGATCTTCGAGAGAGGGTAGAGAATCAAACAAGAATGAGATTCTAATTTGATTCACTTGAGAATTCGGCAGAATTTCAGCACGATCTTAAAAATATGAAAATTTTAGAATATGGATTTGTGGAGAAGAAGGAGTGAAGAAAATTAGTTAGTTAAAAAATTCATTTGTGAAGGCTATTTATAGACCAGTAACGGTCATAACCATTCGTGAAGAGATTTAAACGAATAGACACTTCTTTTGAAAATTGAAACTTTCGAATTTAATGGCCACCATGTCGACATGGGGTATCCCATGATGTCGGCATCCCTTAGTTAAAAATAATGTAAAATTTGTTTTGAAAACGGTATTGAAAGGAAAACAAGATGAAATGATTCTGGAGTAAAATAAACTAATTTTCCTATGTTTTAAAATAAAGAAAAGTATAAAATTATATTTTTAGAATGTATATATAAATTTGATTTTAAATCTCAAGTATATATATATATATATTATAAAAGATCAGAAGATAGTTTTTAAAAACAAACGAAGTTTAAAATAAGAGTTTATTTAAAAACAAAAACAAAGAATATTTTAAGGCTAAAACATCTTTTTGAAAATCATTTGAAAAGATAATTTTTAAGGCTAAAACATTTTGAAAATCATTTTGAAAAACCATTTTGAAGTAGTTTTGCAAGCTTCTTCCTGCAGAATATCTCATCACATCAGGACTCGAGAACTTGTACAAAACCAGGATGTTCGTGGGTTTGTAAGCCACTTGTCGTTGGTTTGTAAGCTACTTGTCGTGGGTTTGTAAACCACTAAGAAGGTGGAAATGGGTTCCATCCCAAATGAAATTTGGAATGAAGATTTCCATGCTATTATGAAGTTTTAACAAAACTAGACACTTATCTTGAAATCTTGATCTTGATACTCATGAGTCTTCAAACTTGATTTCTTCATTCTTGATCTTTATACTGTATAGTCTTCAATAATCAGTACCTGGCTTATATATATCCTGCATAATAACATTCATATATATCTAGACAATAGTGTTGGTATATAAGTTATAATAAAATAAGTTACAAAGGTTGTTGTCATCAAAACCACTATCTCCAGTTCCTAACAATCTCCCCCTTTTTGATGATGACAACCTTATAAAATATACTTACCACTTCGATCATACCATAACTCCCCCTTACACCAACAACTCCCCATTACTCCAAGCCTACTATTTTATATAACTCCTCCCCCTTTGTCATCAACAAAATTAACCTATAAACCTTGAACTTAATAGAAAATGAGATAAACAAACATATGACATAAGAATAATAACTATGTATGAGTGAAATATAGCAGGCTAAGTTAAATGGAATTCAAGATTTTATACACCAAAGATTGTTTTAGAAGGACATTAATTAAGATAACACTTATATACAAATTAACAAACCAATATACAATCAAGAAAGAGAAAAACAAAAAAATGCTTAATGAGGACCCTTAACTATTGGTGATTTATGGACCGAACAATTTGGATAGTGGAGACAAAAGTTTCCACGTTGTTCGACCAAGTTCCCATTAGCGTCAAAAAGGACCTCTCCAACGCAAATTACGCTATCGTCTTCGTCCATATGAACATCCGGATTCGGCAGAGGATGTTCTTCTTCTTGATCCTCTTGTGGTTCTTCTAGAGGCTCTTCTTCTTCAGAATCCATGGCTTGTGATGATTCTTCGATTACAATGGGATTGGCATGGTTATCCATAAGGAAGTTTTGTAAATTCCTAAGGATTTTGCCTTACCTATCTTGTTCTCTAGCCATTCGTAGTTGACCTACTTGAATTTCTATCATCATTTGAAGCAAATCTTTCATCTTCTCTTGTAATTTGATGACTCGTACGTGTGTGGAACATTGAAAAGGGCCGGAATGAGGAGAAGTGGCTGAAGAAGGTTCATTATTAGAAGAGGAAGCCATTAATTTACTGTTTTAGAAGTTTATTACAGAGAATAGAACAGAGAAAAGGAGTAAAAGTCGAAATATATAAATATATAACCAAATAACTAATTTTAGAGGGAAATTTAAATTTGAAAATCTCGGCCTGTATGTCGACATAGGGGGATGGGTCATGTCGACATGCCCAGTTCAATTTTTGAATTTTTTTTATTTATATTAATTATTAACTATACTTGTATTATTTATAATTTATATTTCAGTTAATGACATATACCTAATTCTCTTCTAAATTTAGTAAAAGTTTGTTCATTTAATGGTTTGGTTAATATATCAGCAATTTGTTTTTCAGTATTAATATATTCAAGAGTTATGACTTCTTTACTTATATTATCTCTAAGAAAATGATGTCTAATATCAATATGTTTTGTTCTAGCATGATGAGTTGGATTTTTAGATAGGTTTATTGCACTAGTATCATCACAATAAATTGGTGATTTAGTTATAATTAATCCAAAATCTTTTAAAGTTTGTTGCATATATATAACTTTAGAACAAGCCAAAGCAGCAGATATTTATTCTGCTTCAGTTGTTGACAAGGATACAGTGTTTTGCTTCTTACTAAACCAGGAAACCAGAGAATGTCCTAGAAAGTGACAAGTTCCACTTGTACTTTTTCAGTCTGATTTACAACCAGCGTAATCAGCATCATAATATGAAATTAAATCAAATACATCATTTTTAGGGTAAAATAAACCATAATCTAAAGTGTGTTTTACATATCTTAAAATTCTTTTAACAGCTTTTAAGTGAGTTTCTTTAGGTTGAGATTGGTATCTAGCACAGAGACAAACACTATGCATGATATCAGGACGACTTGCTGTTATATAAAGCAGCGAACCAATCATTCCCCTATATAATTTTTGATAAACATCTTTTGATTTATCTTCTTTACTTAAAGCTGCATTAGTTGTCATTGGAGTTGGTTTCCCACTAGAAGTGGTCAATCCAAATTTATTAATTAAATCCTTAGCATATTTTTCTTGACCAATGAAAATTCCTTTATCTAATTGTTTGATTTGAAGTCCTAAGAAGAAACTTAGTTCTCCCATATGACTCATTTCAAATTCTTTAGTCATTATATCTGAGAATTCTTTATTCATTATGTTATTAGTTGATCCAAATATTATATCATCTACATATATTTGTACTAATTGAATATCATTTTTGTTTCTTTTAATAAAAAGAGTTGTATCTATTTTACCAATTTCAAAACCAGATTGTAGTAAATAAGATCTTAGTCTTTCATACCAGGCTCTAGGAGCTTGTTTCAGACCATATAAAGCTTTCTTTAATTTATATACATGATTTGGAAATTCATTATCTTCAAAAAGTGGAGGTTGTTTAACAAAAACATCTTCTTTTACAAAACCATTTAGAAAAGCACTTTTAACATCCATTTGATATAACTTGAAATTATTATAGTTTGCGAAAGCAAATAGAATCCTGATAGCTTCTAGTCTTGCTACGGGTGCAAAGGTTTCGTCATAATCAATTCCTTCTTCTTGACAATAACCTTGGGCGACTAAACGAGCTTTATTTCTCACGACCTCACCAAGTTCATTCATTTTATTTTTATAAACCCATTTTGTTCCAATTATACTTTTATCCTCAGATCTAGGAACAAGTTCCCAAACATCATTTCTGGTGAACTAATTTAATTCTTCTTGCATAGCAAGAATCCATGAATCATCAGATGATGCTTCCTTTGGATTTTTAGGTTCAATAGTTGATATAAAAGCTACATTACTCATACTATTTAGTTGATTTCTTGTTTTAACTATAGATTCAATATTTCCTAGTATATTTTCTACAGGATGATCTTTTAATAGCCTAATTCTTTTATTAGGTTGAATGATTTCACAATTAGTTTCATTAGGTTCATTATTTAAAGTTACAAAATCTTCTTCATCTTCTAATTGTACAGTATCTTTAAAATTTTCATCAAAAGATACATGCATTGTTTCTTCAATAATGTTAGTTCTTAAATTATAAACTCTAAATGCTTTACTTCTATTAGAATATCCGATAAAGATACCTTTGTCGGATTTAGGTTCAAATTTATCTAAATTATCTTTTGTATTAAGAATAAAACACTTACGACCAAAAAATTTAAAATAAGCTACTATGGGTTTCTTATTGTAAAGTAATTCATATGGTGTTTTATTAGTTAATGGTCTAATTAAAATCCTATTTAATATATAACAAGCTGTAGCGACTGCTTCAGCCCAAAAGTTTTTAGGTAAGTTACTATCAGAAAGCATTGTTCTAGCACACTCTTGAATCGTTCTATTCTTACGTTCTACCACTCCGTTTTGTTGTGGAGTTCTTGGAAAAGAGAAATTATGAGTAATTCCTTTTTTATTACAGAATTTTTCAAAATTTTCATTTTCAAATTCTCCACCGTGATCACTATGAATAGTTTTTATTTTTAAAGAAAGATGATTTTGAATTCTTTTAGCAAAATTCTTAAATAATTCAAAAGCATCACTTTTAAGTTGAAGAAAAATTGTCCAAGTATATCTAGAATAATCATCTACAACTATAAAAACATATTTATTATGATTAATTGATTGAACTTGAGATGGATCAAATAAATATAAATGAAGTAATTCTAGAGGTTTAGAACTAGAAATCATATCTTTTAATTTAAATAAACTTTTCTTAAGTTTTCCTAATTGGCAAGCATCACATATACTATCTACTTTAAAGTTTAACTTAGGAAGACCTCTAACTAAGTCAAGTTTTGATAACCTAGATAAAAGTTTGAAATTTAAATGACCAAATCTTTTATGCCAAATCCAAGGGTCACTTGTATTAGCCAAAAGACATAAGTTATCATTTGAAACTTTCATACCAAGGATGTAAATGTTGTTCTTCCTAATTCCTTCAAAGATAATATTTGACTTATTATCTTCGATGTGACACTTATCTTTTCCAAATTTAATTTCAAATCCTTTATCACATAGTTGACTTATACTAAGCAAATTATGTTTTAAATTCCTAACTAGCAAAACATCAGAAATAAGAGGAGTTTTAGAATTACCGACATTGCCGATGCCAATCACATATCCTTTTGAGTTATCTTCAAAGTTGACCAATCCACCATCTTGATATATAATGTCATTGAGTATCTCGGGATTTCCAGTCATATGCCTTGAACAGCCACTATCAAGTATCCATTTATCTTTCTCAATTTGCACAGTTTGTCCATTGGTTGTTGATTCTTCAAAAGCCATGTAACATGTCTATTCCTGCATAACAAACCAATTCGGTAGATAACTTGATTTTTCATAAAAACTATATGCAGACTTATGATACTTTGATGAAATGCATAAATTCAAACTAGTATTAACAAAATTTCCTAAAAATGCCATTTTTAACTTTTCAAGTTTCAGATTATGAAAACTATGAAAACCTTGCTCTGATACCAATTGAAAGAGAGTGTGGATTAAGGATCTTAAGGCTAATTTAACACTAGAGGGGGGTGAATAGTGTTTAATGGATTCTAAGACTTATATGGACTAATTTTGAAAATTATGATATAAACAAATGCAGAACTTAATCACAGAATCAAACACAGATGCAGAAAGTAAATAAAAAGTAGTAAAAGGAAAGAACACACCGAATTTTATACTGGTTTGGAGTTACCCTACATCCAGTCTTGTACCAAGGTAAACACCTCATGCAGATTTTTATTATACCAATGTCGAGATTACAATCCTCAATTTCTAAAGGCCTTGAGGTACCCTCCTGTCTCTTGAGCCCGGGGCAAACTCTCTTGATTTACGGGCCATAAGATCACCCAATTGGTTTCCAGACACAACCACACCTTATAGAGAGACTCGATAAACTTTTGATTACAAGTTGATCCTATAACTCTGAATAGCACTTTGATCTTCTAGAGAAGGCAGAGAATCAAACAAGAATGAGATTCTAATTTGATTCACTTGAGAATTCGGCAGAATTTCGGCACGATCTTAAAAATATGAAAATTTTAGAATATGGATTTGTGGAGAAGAAGGAGTGAAGAAAATTAGTTAGTTAAAAAATTCATTTGTGAAGGCTATTTATAGACCAGTAATGGTCATAACCATTCGTGAAGAGATTTAAACAAATAGACACTTCTTTTGAAAATTAAAACTTTTGAATTTAATGGCCACCATGTCGACATGGGGTATCCCATGATGTCGACATCCCTTAGTTAAAAATAATGTAAAATTTGTTTTGAAAATGGTATTGAAAGGAAAACAAGATGAAATGATTCTGGAGTAAAATAAACTAATTTTCCTATGTTTTAAAATAAAGAAAAGTAGAAAAATATATTTTTAGAATGTATATATAAATTTGATTTTAAATCTCAAGTATATATATATATATATTATAAAAGATCAGAAGATAGTTTTTAAAAACAAACGAAGTTTAAAATAAGAGTTTATTTAAAAACAAAAACAAAGAATATTTTAAGGCTAAAACATCTTTTTGAAAATCATTTGAAAAGATAATTTTTAAGGCTAAAACATTTTGAAAAACCATTTTGAAGTAGTTTTGCAAGCTTCTTCCTGCAGAATATCTCATCACATCAGGACTCGAGAACTTGTACAAAACCAGGATGTTCGTGGGTTTGTAAGCCACTTATCGTAGGTTTATAAGCTACTTGTCGTGGGTTTGTAAGCCACTAAGAAGGTAGAAATGGGTTCCATCCCAAATGAAATTTGGAATTAAGATTTCCATGCTATTATGAAGTTTTAACAAAACTAGACACTTATCTTGAAATCTTGATCTTGATACTCATGAGTCTTCAAACTTGATTTCTTCGTTCTTGATCTTTATACTATACAGTCTTCAATAATCAGTACTTGCCTTATATATATCCTGCATAATAACATTCATATATATCTAGACAATAGTGTTAGTTTATAAGTTATAATAAAATAAGTTACAAAGGTTGTTGTCATCAAAACCACTATCTCCAGTTCCCAACAGAAATGACAATGACCAAATTCGATGTGAGTTGTATGGGGTGACGAGGAACGCCTCGCAAAGCTACATTTCACAAGTTATTTGAAGTTTATTTGCTCAAGTTATAGGCGAAAGAAGTTGGATCAACAATGATGTTCAAGAGTTGGACCGGTATGCCTTGCTCCGAGTTGTGCTTTGGGACACATAAGGGATGGCTTCGGGTCTTACTTTGGGTTGCATAGGGGTTAATTCGAGTTTCATTTGGAGAACAAAAACGACTAAATGTTGGATTGGTGGGGTCAGTTCGGTGGATGAACTTGTGGAGTCGGATCGGTGGAGGCTTGGACCGAGGCCCTCATGGACCGAGGGTTGCATGGTTCGATGGTAGGTAGGAAGCATTAAAGCCGCTTTGGGTCATTTGCATGGCTACTTTAGGTATGCACTTGGATTGCTTTGAGTCCAGGCTTTAGAACTTTGGACCTCCCTTGCATTTGCATTTGCATTTGCTTCGAGTCTTACAGCATTTACTTTGAACAAAGTCCTAGGTTTGACACCGAGTTATGCAACTTGGCGGTGAATGATGGGTTTCGACGACGCATAGCTTGGTGATGGAGGAATCGATGATAGGATATACGTATTTTAAGACGTAGAGTATAGGATTGTGGGTCGAACGTGAGGAACTGTTATAGAATGATTATGGGACAAACGATGATATTCTGCGACTACTGATTATTGCCGCGAATATTCCTGATCTTGACGACTTTAGACTGGAGTTGTACGATGACTTAAAGATCGGCTCCAGGATGTGATCTGTTAAGGATTATCTGTGCAAAGGGATCGTTGATACTCGGAGGTTTTGATTTGTACTCGTAAGGTCGGGGTTTGTAACGACGCTCACCTAGGCACTCGATGGGTATTGGATTTTTACGATCGGAAAATCTATCTTACCCCGGACCACATACGATGGGTGGTCTAGATCCTGACCTACTATGTGGCATGGATTCGAGTATAGACGAATTGGGATGTTGAATAGTCCTTGATTGACAATGTAGTTGTATGAGTTATCATATATCCAATGCACTGGGTGAGTGAATGTGAGGATGGATGATGGATGTTATGTTTGCTTTGGTTACTTATCACCCTAGGAATGCCACACGATGTAAATATTATTAATGTAGATATATGGATATCCATTAGTACTTTGACATATAGTACACCCATGATGATTACGATATAGAGTAGCACACATACTATTATGTGCTAACTCTATGGACGCAGGAATAGATCATGTATAATTCTACATACCCATTTGTCCTAGTATATCGACCTTATAGTATTTGTGATAGTCTACCGCTCAGACCAGACTGTAGTCTGACTCGGGATTTATGCTTTGCTTTCTATTATTTCGGGTACTTCTAAATGAGTATATTAGGAATATCAGGTCTGGTGAGCATGTGGAGCTGGATAGGCGATGAACATGAGGCTACACTCTCACATATTACTATATTTAGCTGTTATTGCTTATTCATTCCACCGTGCAGCACTATGGGGCATACTAGTGTTTTTATTTATTTAGGGACAGTTATCTATTTGAGTTTGTTATTAATTGTATAAACTCAATCACTTATTTTGTAAAGCTATATGGATCCATGCACTCTGATTTCTATTATTCTTTTAATTATTGTTGTCTTGCCTGTTTTATATTGTTATGACTGTTATATTTAATTCGATGCGTTGTGAGATATATAATAGATTCTATGATTGTTTTATTTACTTGACCGCCCTTGACAATCGTCCAGCATTGGCCGTGCACTATTGCAGCGCATTCTACAGGTTATGTTTAGATGCTGATGGTGTAGGGCGGTCGTTACACCAGGCCAGTTGAAAGCAGGTGAAGACGGAAGATTTCAAAAAATATTTCCTATTTTTGGATCTATTTCCCTTATAAAGTTTAAAGGATTTACTAGATCCAAGCTAGTATGGTTTTAAATAAAATCTTATTTATTTAATTTGTTTAAAAGTGGTTTTGACTTAAATTAACCAAATATATCTAATGAGCATATAAAATACACTCATATGTGTATGGTTAAGTGCAACATATAATCAATGTACACGGTCAATGTGTATATTTATAGGTGTTGGGATTTAC
Source organism: Allium fistulosum (assembly GCA_030737815.1). Lineage (NCBI taxonomy): Eukaryota > Viridiplantae > Streptophyta > Magnoliopsida > Asparagales > Amaryllidaceae > Allium > Allium fistulosum. The sequence continues at coordinate 1,220,954,902 of CM060902.1, forward strand.
ACTGCAATAGACACATTCGTCATTACATATGTCTTTATTGTCCATAGTTTTGTTTTAAAATATGTTTATGTAAATAATTCACTTATACTTATATATAATATGTAATAAAAATATTTTTAACTAATTGCCAATTGTTTACTTTATTTATAATATAATAATTAAGGAGTTTAAGTGGGCATTTAAGAAGTGGAATGGGTGGAGGACTTTTTTCCTTCCTTTACTCATTCATTCAATGCTATTCTAAATCGATAGTTGAATACTCAAACTTTTCAACATATGAAAATTAATTATGATAAGATTTGTAAGTTTTGAAATTTAAAATTATCATTTTGAAATCTAGTTTTGACTTATCAAGTATTCAATTATTAAATTTATGATTTCAAACAAACATCCTTTGAAATGTTGAATTGAAATTATACACGCACACATATATGTATAAATAATAACAAACTATATTTTAATTTCAAAATAACACACACACACACACACACACATATATATATATATATATATCTTAAAACTTATAACTTTATATGTTTAGAAAGTTAAAATTAACAATTGAAAACTAGCTCTGATTTAAGTAAAGTCCAAAATTAGATTTATAATTTTATAAAAAGGTCCTCTTAAAAATATATGAACATATGTAAATAATAATCAAATGTATTTTAAAATTTGAAAATAACATATACACATGAAACTTATATTTAATTTCATAAAATGATTTCAAGTAACTAATATATGTAGTTCACTTATATTTGTATATATTATATGTTACAAAATTATTTCAACTAATTAAAATTAGTATAAAATCTAAATATTTTTATCATTAAACATTAATTTAAAAAACAAAAATAAACAGTATATTATACAACATAGACATATATAAATCCATTATATAAGATATGGAGTCTAAACTATTCAAACATGATGAAACATATAATCAAATGAGATGTATAAGATATGGGATCCAAAACATATAATAATATGATGTAACATATAATCAAAATGAGATTGGATAGTAACCTAATGATGTATCCTGAATTCACACCTTGAATGTAGAATTCTCCTCAGATCTCCAAGAACCACGCCTACTCCTAGCAAGAGATGGATGTACCACTTATATTTTATTTTATTTTATTTTAGCACTTTATTTGAAGTTTTTAAAACTTTGGAAATCTTCATTTTATTTTTTTTCAACCATGGAAGGTTGGGATGAGAGAAGAGAGAAGTGAATGGAAAGAAGTAATGCCTACAGGAAATGAATTAGTGGGTTTCTTATAATTGAAATAATGAAACATTTCATATTCTTTTAACTAAAACTTCCCAAATCAATTTTCTTAACTTTCTCTCTTTCCCCCCACTCCCCTTTCTTCACATGGTATGACTAAAATTACTTACCATCAAATGACATAAAATTTCCATAAATCATTTCATGCAATTATCTTTTATTTAAACACGTTTAAAATACACTGATATCGTATATCGATGCGTGCAAATTTAACTTTTATTTATGCATTCAAATAATTACCAAAAACTCCCGAACAACAAATAAATTAAATAATAATTAATATTTCTCAAATATTAATTAATTTACAGCATTTTATATATTAAATAAATCATGTGGTTTTTCTGAAAATTTATCATTAAAGTTGTATGATTCAAAAGTGTCAATTCAGCTAGCGATTAATATTGAACAATTCGAATATTAACACTCACATGTCACCTTAGCTAGTGGTGTGACATTTGGCCCGATTTATCGCTTATGCATCTTTTTGGTAAAGTCCAATTTAACTATTTTAAGCCATACCTGGTAGTAACGATAATTTATACTAATTTTCTTCGCCAAAACTACTTTATTTTAGGACTTATGAAATTTGGTTTGGTCAAAACACCAATATTTTCCAGATTATACTCATTTAGTCTAAACACAAAATCCTTGGTTCAATAATAGCATTTATTATTAATCGTACTACACTGGCCAGAGATTTTTACTTTGAGTTGACTAGAGTTGACCAGGATACTAACCCGTTACAACTTTGGAGACGAATTCTCTATTGAATTGTTTTTTTACTTCCATTACTTTAAATCAAACCAAACTATATTTGTTCAATAGATCACCATGCCATGATTTAACTATGATGAAAGTAGAGTGTGAACGTTGGAGTTCCACGGTATTCTCAAGTCGAGGGAACTATGTAACATCGTCACTTAAAGATTCTCTGTTTGGCCTTAGGTATATTAACCAACAAAAAACTGATTCACTCCATAATTATCCGATAACTATTAGTATGTAACCTCTTGGTTCCCATAGCAGGCATGAGTAATACACTTCCCAACATTTGGAGAGCATTACATACTCTTGTCTCGACAAATGAATCGATATCTTTTCTCAAACCAACTTTACTAGGAATATTTAAGATGATATGTTATTTTAATGTGAAAAATTTCTCATGATTACAACATATTGTAATTACTATCACATTACATATCATTTAAAAAAATATTTAATATACTTTGAACTAATTATATAATTAGTTATATTGCATTAATGCATTATAATAAAGTGTATTGTAGAAATCAAACACCAGTATTATAAACAAGATTGGTTACCGAGTTACATATATGTAATAAATTATGTAATAGCTCTCAGGACATACCCTTAACTCTATCAATCCCCCACTTGCACTTGGGGTCAATTATGGAATCTTATTCTAACTCCTACGATTTGTTTCTTAAAAACTAATCGGGCCAGTCCATTAGTGAATGGGTATGTTATATTGTTTTAATTATCTACTCTATCAATTAACTCTTATCCAATGCGGATAAACTGCCTTTATCATATGGAACCCTTATAGTATGTTTTCTGACTTCTAGTGAGCATTAGGCTCTTTTACAGACTATATCATAGGATTGTTATCATATGATAATGTCAGGAATTATGAATAGTTGGAATCACCCTTTGCTCGATTATAAATATGTGCTTTTATTTATACTTCTTTTATCACAGTATTATTCAAAGCGACGTACTTAGCCTTTTATTAAATCAGCCACTACTTATTATTTGATGCATTCCAAAATTAAAGTTCTTAACTTAAGATTGAAAATGAATTTATGTTGACATACTACACTCGATATCACTTATGAAGTTTGAGTCTACGAACTCCTTCATAAAAAGTATGTTATTTCTATAAACAATTCACTAGTATTTCGTAAACACTCGAGAACACTCTAAACTATTATTTAGTGATGTTAATTTGGTTTTGACACTTTCCCTAAGTATCAAATACATAAGCGAAATATGATACTGTAGATACATGTACGATAATTCATATTGCCAATGCATAAGAAATTCATCTTACATACTCCATATTAATTGTTTTAATATAATGTGTAACAACCCGCATATCTATCGATTTTATATTTAAATATTTTATCGTTAGTCGGATGTTAGTCCGAAAAGCTACTTTTTGCATACGGTCAAATTAGGACTCGAGACCACCTCCATTGAGTTCAAAATGACATTTGCGATCTTTTTGAGTGTAAACTTCGATATGTTTGGAGATAGTGAAATTTTCGACACTTTTTCCCGCCTTTGACTTTGGTTTGGACTGCACCCCTTTAGTTCAGCCCAACCCTCTTCCTCACTCTATCAAAACACTTCAAGCTTTGTCAAAAATGGTGGTGGGAAGTGGAAATTAAAACTCCAAACACAAATTCTATTGCAAATCCGAGATTCAACATCAAATTCACGTGAAGAACATTGATTCAAGCTTGTTGGTGTTCTAGCTTTGCTCTCAAATCTCCATCTTCATCAAATTCCGTGAAAAGGTGAGATTTTTGATCTCACATCTTGCCTATAATCGTCATTGGACTGTTGGGAATGATTCCTCATCACTTTAGCATGTTGATTTGTATTGGATTTGGATTGGATTAGCGAAAAACCCAATTTTTAGCATTTTTGGTGAATTCCAGCCTTAGGTCGTTCTGCCCAGGTTAGGTCGTCCAGGCTGCTAGCTCGCGCGTTGAAAAGTCACCACTTTCTTAAATCGTCCACGAGTTAAAGGCATAAGTCGTCCACGAGTTAAAGGCATAAGTCGTCCACGAGTTAAAGGCATAAGTCGTCCACGAGTTAAAGGCATAAGTCGTTCGCGAGTTAACTCCTTGGGTCGTTTAAGGCTTAAGGCGTAGGTCGTTAGCTTTTAAATCGTTAAGTCGTAGGTCGCTGCTTCTACTAAGTCGCTAGGCCATGCCAACTCCGCTAGCTCGCAACTGTTAGGTCGTATGACCTTAAGTCGTAGGTCGTCTACGATCTAATATTTCCCCTGCTATTTCACTAGGTCGCTTGACCTTAAGTCGTAGGTCGTCGCCGACCCAACACTTCTTCTGCTATCACCCTGTTAGGTCGCTCGTCTACTAAGTCGGCCTAGTTTACCTCGTAGGTCGTCTCCGACCTAAGTCCCACTAAGTCGCAAGTTGTTAAGTCGGCTATCCTTAAGTCGCTCGACCATAACCCACTGAGTCGTAGGTCGCCTCCGACCTTACCCTTAGGTCGTATGACCTACTTTTCCTTAGGTCGTATGACCTTACCCTTACCCCGTATAACTCTGCGTAGGCGATCTTATCTGAAAAACATTTATCAGAATTTCTACTTTGATGGTTTTGGGATTGACTTCTTTGGACTTTACGCACATCTTCGAACGTGAATTGATGTGATTTGATTTGTTTCTACAAATCGTTTTACGACTTGTCACTTTAAAGATATATGAAGGTTTCAATACTAGTACTAAATATCAAAACTCTTTCATCAAAGCGATTTCAACACTATTTTAAATATCAAAAGTTCGTTTTCTCAAACCGATTTCCAATCTACTAGTATATACAAGCCTTTACTTCACTCAAATGAGAAATCGACTTAAACGACTTAATAAAACGAGTGGTATGAAACGCTTGCGTTCACTTCGTCGGTTAGCTCTTGGACTTGTTCGATTGAACCCTTTTTGTGACAATTTCCTAGTGAAGATTTACAGCTTGTTCGTAAATATTTAAGTTAAGCAAGTGGTTATGGGACATGAAGCTAAACTCATATATTTACTAGCTTGGTGTGATTGACACTACCTTATGATCATGACGATCATCCTTGTGATTGAGACTAGCGATTGAGCAATGTCTCTTTGTCTGCGAGGGAGACTAGACCCCACTTGGGTGATGTTTCTACTCACATATATGGGGTTGCACCCCATGGTCTTTGGGCCGTTCGTGTGTCAAAGGCCTTCGGGCCATCCGTGTGTTCGGAAAATTAAATGGATAGCTTCCATGAGATAGCTTCTCGTCCGTGTGCTCGGACTTCCCCTTTTTAGCGATTTCTGGATTTCGTGTGTTGATTTCTGGGATTTGTTCTGGATTTCGTGTGTTGAGTTCTGGATTTAGTGCTTCACCAACTTTTGTGGTTTTCACTGATATGATATCAGTTTTTGTGTATTGGTGAATTTGTGTGTCATTACCTTTTTATGTGTTTGGATCTTTGAGAAGATTCTTGTAATATTGATTAATCCCTTGTTGATTATCATTTACATACTTATAGTAGTATGCCATCATGGTTATTATATGTTTATGCCATACCCCTTATCCTATATCATGTCATCTGATATTTATAGTTAGACTGATCCGTTTATTATTCTCTTATAAATAATACTCGGGTTAGACCGAGATGTTACAGGTGCTTCTGCTTGACTTCTCTTCTGGATTATTCTGACTTTTGGCTAACTACTTAGATTAGTAGTTTTTGGTTGTACACATTTGAGATATAGACTCTATGTTGTGTATCTATTCTTTTGTATAGCACGTGATGCTATTCTTTTGTATTATAGTGGATCTTTCCGACCACTACTCTGATGTACACTTTTATGTGTTATATATATATTCATATCTTCTTCCGCCTTTGTGATATGGATGTCTGTGACTGATTTATGTTATGATTATTTCTATGTTTGTTTCCGAAGATAATATATAGCCACCGTGTGATAGCTTTATGTTTGTATCGGTATGTCGGATTTCCTCTTTAAAAGATATGCATTCTGCTCTATCTGACATATCGGTGCTCGCACAAATATGTTACATGGATGGTCTCTCCTCCACAGCCTTATTCTCCGTGCAAATTGACAGCACTACATCGTAGTGTTCTTGGTTAGTATGGGTATTGAGGTGGGGCGTCACATAATGTCTATTTATATCGATTCGGGACAATCCCAACATCCCTTTATACTGATTATAAATAATGTTAATTTCAAATCCAAAATCGAGAATCAAACAACCAAACTAAAATGATTTTAACACGTGTACATCATTAACAATTATAAGTTTTTATTTTACTTATAGTTTTTGAAATATTTTAGTACCTTTGGAGTGCTTTCTTACAGATACACACTTCTTCTAAACTTTGACTATAATTCCAACTTTTGATTTTTTTCATTCAAATTATTTTCTCAACTCTGATGCTTGTTGAACGATACTTTCGTATCAATTCTTGGATCTAATCCAATAACCTACAAACTCAGAATCGCTTCCACTAACTTCGAGACACTTTGGTTGTTAAGTGCAAATAACATATTCTAAATCATTATTTAGAAATTTTGTTTCATCATACATATACCAAAACTCAAAATCATATCGAAGAATAATTTTGCTAGTGAAATCCGAATTAACTTAAGCCTGTTGAATAATGACTTTGTTACATTAATTTTAACAACTAAAATTTATGATGATATTTTTGATAGAGTTAAGGGTATGCCGTAGAGGCGATTATGTAATTCATTACATATATCTAACTCGATAATTAATCTTGTTCATAATAAAAGTGTTTGATTTCTATAATATACTTTGTTATATTGCGATTTAATTTGTGAAGTTACTAATTTAAATTATATTAAATAGAAAATCCTTAAATGAAATGTTATGTGATAGTAATTACAATGTGTTATATTCATGAGAAATTTATCATATTAAAACAACATAAATTTTTGAATATTCCTAGTTAAGATGTTTCGAGAAAGGATATCAATTCATCCATTGAGACTAGAGTATACAATGCCCTCTAAATATTGGGAAGTGTATTACTCATGGCTACTGAGGGAACCAAGGGGTTGGATAACTATTGAATGAATCACTTAAGAGTTTTCTGTTGGTTAATATAACTAAGGTCAAATAGAGAATCTCAAAGTGATGACATTACACATTTCGCTCGACTTAAAGGTACCATCGAACTTGAATGTGGACACTCCACTTTGATTATACTTAAATCATGGCATAGCGTCCATCGAACTACTATAGTTGGTTCCGAGCTAAAGTGTTGGAAGTGAAACACAATTCAATAGAGAATTCGTCTCCTCGGTTATATGCCGTTAGTATCACAGTCAACTATAGTCAACTCAAATTGTTGGAAGTGAAGCAGTATGATTAATAATAATTGTTATTATTGAATAATGGATTTTGTGTTTTGACTAGTCAAGTTGAATGTGGACAATGTTGGAATACTGGCCAAAACCAAATTTCGTAATTCCTATTGTGATATAGTGTTGACGAAGAGAATTGGTATAAATAATTATTACTACCAGGTACCACTTATAATAGAAATATTAGATTTTACTGAAAAGATGTGTGAGCGATGAATTCAACCAAAATGTCACACCACTAGCTAAGGTGATGTGTGAATGTTAATATTCAAATTATTTGATATCAATCGCCAATTGAATTAGCACCTTTGAGTCACACAACCGTAATGATAAATACTCTGCAAAATCACATGATTTAACTAATTTATAATCATTATAAATTAATTATTATTTATGAAAAAGCAATTATTAAATTTTATTTGATTTATTTGAATACCATTAGTATTTAATAAAATGCATATATACAAGTTATATATGCACGTATCGATATACGATATAGAATATTTAAATTGGATTTACATAGATTAATTATAAGTGGGTTTGGAAAATTTTAAGGCCCACTCCGTCTAAATGGATAACCACGCAATAAGAAGGGGAGAGGACTTGATGAGATTTAAAGTGAAATTAAAGAGGGAAGGTTTTAAACAAGGGAATTGGAAAGGTTTTAATATCTACTTTAAAACAAATTTTCTTTCATTCATTCATTGATTCCTCTGACAATTCATTTTCTTCTTCTCTCCTCTCTCTCCTTTTGACCAAAAATTCATGCCTTTCAATCTATAAAATTCCCAAAACAAAATCAAATCAAATCGAACTAAATAAGCATAAAGGCGGTGCTTAAAATCATTGTAATTTCTAGAGATGACTCAATCAGATCTAGGAGTTTTTTTCATTTAAGGTGCAATTTTTGGCTACATCTTAAGGTATTATTCTAATTTTATTTTATTATATAATTCATTGATGTTAATACAGTTTAGATCTACTTATTCTAATTATTTTATGATTATGTACTAATCTTGTATGTATTGTTTAGATCCCAAATATTTTATACTGAATTTATATGTGCTTGGGTTGTGTAACGACCCGTATTTTAACCATTTAAAAATATTGAGTGTAATAAAAAATTGGATAAAATTGTTAGAAATAAAAAATTTATGATTTATTAATGTAAAATTTATCAAAATATAAGTTATGATCTTAAGTAAAATTCTTAAATGATAAATTTCAATAAGATTAAAGTTGGTAACACATATTAGATTATAATTTAATGATATTGGTCTGTAAATAATTAATAACTGGAATTGGAATAATAAAAGTTAATTTAATAAAGAATAGAATGAATGTTTTATTAGAGGAGAAAATATAAGTTTATTTATTTATAATGTATCTTGATAGGTATAATTTCAAATAGTAAAAACATTTATTTAGTAAGTAATGTATAACCCTTGTTGTATGCAATAATGTTATAAGTATGTATGTATTACTATAAAAAAGAAAACAGTTGTTTTATTCTCATTTGTTTTGGAGTATAATATTGAAATTAATTACAACTAAATTTATTGGAATCTTTCAAATGAAGAGAAAGAGAAGTGAATTGTAATTAATGAGGGCAATAAAAGAAAGGGGGAATTAATTTAAAGGACAAAAATTTGTATATTTTTAGCCTCAAGGACACGACTTCAATATTTTAACCACAAGAACAAACATTCTCCAAAAAATTATTCATAAGGACAAACATTCTTCCAAAATTATTCATAAGGACAAACTTCTAAAACTGCTACCGAACTAAAAACTGATATCTAAAAACTGCTACCGATAACTACAAACTGATACCTAAAAACTGCTATCAATAACTAAAAATTGATACCTAAAGAAAGTTGTCCTTCAGGCTAAAATACTGAAGGTCTGTCCTTGAGGCTAAAATATTGAGAAATTTTGTCCTTGACAATAATTTCTTGTAAAAGAAATATATGTTTTAATTAAAATTAAAAGGAAAGTTTGGATTAATACAAAGGAACATTTTTAATCAAAATAAAACGAATGGTTTGAGAAAAATAGAATGAATGTTTTCGTTTTGAAGTTAAGTAAACTTTTGTAAAAAGAAAAATTAATTCTAAAACAGTATTTTTCAGTCGTTTATAACAGTCAGTGTAGTGACCCGAAAATTTGTCATGTTAATTATAAATTTTTAAATAGTTATATAAAATAGAAATTTGATGGAAAAAGGAAATTTGAGCAGAAATGTGGTTTTTTGGATTTTTGATAGTTCCATTGGGTTTAGACATATCCAAGTCGTATATTTCGATATATAGCATGACGTATTTTCGTTCGGGGACGAAAACGTGTTTTCGGGCTTTTGTGACCGCTTTGGCTCAATAGATCTTTCTTTGCCTATAAATATATGATTCTAGCAAAACCTTAGAGCCTCCATCCTATTATATTGTAAGTTATTTTAAATCTAGTCTCTCCTCTCGGATCTAATTTCTTCCTTGCTAATGGAGATTAGCCCTGATTTCTATTTACAAATTATAAATTAATTGAAAATTGAAACTGTCCTAATCCTATCAAATTATATACCGTTGGAAAGCTCTCGACAAGGTGAAGAAGTGTCCAAAATTCATTTTTCAATTCGAGGCTTTGGTTGATTAGAAATTAGCGTTTAATTCACAGTCATTCGTTTTAGGGTTTCAGGATCAATGATGAAACCTAGACTATGCGACAATCGGAAGTTACCACTACATAGAGCTTGATTAATGGAGTCGATCAACCAGGTCGGATCGAGGGGATAACGCTTGGATTTGGACTGAAAATTCAATTAGTGCAGGATTTTTAGGTGTGGCGGCGGGCCATGGGTGGCGTCGGGGTTGCTTGAGGAGGGGTCGGGCGGCACGCGTGGTTTGGGGAGCTCGGCCAGGTGGTCGAATCAAGGCGCGACAGTCTCAGGTGATGGCGGCGGCTGATAGGTGATCTGGTACGTAATGAAAAGGAGAGGATGCGGTAAGGATTGAATATGGCATTGTATACGTATTCTATTTTATTAATTGTTAAATTAAAATTTTCATATCTTCTAATCGTCATAACTTTTGCATATAAACTCCAATTCATGTGCAGTTTCTTCCGTTGGACTCGTGAGGAAACTTCGGTCAACGTGTAACTGGTTTAGATGAGTTTGGAGAATGTTAATAGAAGTGCTTTTATTTTAATTTTAATGTGATAAAATTAAAGATGAGTGTTAAAACTCACGAAATATAAAAATTTCTATAACAAGTTAAACCAAGTCATGATGTGATAAATTTTATTGATTTGCTGTTTGGAAGTTTAAATTGACATTGAAACTGAATATCCTTGCTAGTGAACACCTTGATATATGATAATTAATATTGTTGTGATATATGTTTAATTGGTCGATTTGGATGTCGATTGCATGTGTATGTCTATAGTTGCTATGGATGATATTACTGATTGTGGTATATCCCTGTTAAAACCATGTATATTATTATAATTGTATAAATTATCACATGAATCATTTGAGCATTGAATACCTGAACTAAGAAATAGGTTGAAATGATATATATACCTATGGTATTTAAATATGGGTTGAAATGATATATACCCATGTAATTGAAATTTAAAATAAAATGATCACTTGGCCCTAGGGTGGAAAATTAAATATTGAACACCAAATTTAGTTAAATGAAATGGTTCAAAAAATTTAAATTTGAATTTGTTTAAATGAAATTGTTTTAAAGATTTTAATTTGAATTAATTAATTTTAAATCTTAAAGTTGAATTTGAAATTTAATTTGAATTTATTAATTTTAAATTTTAAAGTTTGAAATTGAAATTCAGTTTGAATTTATCGAAGTTGAATTATTTTAAAGGTTTAAATTTTGAATTGGAATTAAAAAATTAAAATCATCTCAAATTAAAATCGGCTTCAAATTAGAATTTAAATTTAAGATTTGAAATCGTTTTAAATTAAAGTTGATTTAAATTGAAATTTGAATTTGTCTTAAATTGAAAAGTGAAATTTGAAATTTGAACTTGAGTTTAAATTTGTCTAAAAAGAGAAAAACTATTTTAAATTCAAAACTGTTTTATTTAAATTCAAAACTATTTTAAACTCAAAACTACTTTTTTTAATTCAAAGCTATTTTAAATTCAATATTAATTTATTTTAAATTCAAAACTATTTTGTTTTGAATTCAAAACTATTTTATTTTAAATTCAAAACTAATATATTTTAAATTCAAAACTATTTTATTTTAAATCCAAAAGTATATTAAATTCAAAATATTTTATTTTATGTTCAAAATTATTTTAAAGTCGAAACTATTTTAAAATTTAATTTGTATAATTTAAGTAATGATATTTTGATATGAAAATACGATAGGTTTTCTTGAAACTTAAAATGACCAAACGGTGTGTAAAATGAACGATTGGTTATTAAAAAGAGCAGGGTCGGATATTGACATACTCTTTGTCAGTACCGAAACCACTTTAATAACTGTATATATGGATGACGTTTCAGAATGAAGTGGTTGGATTGACGAACATTTACTGGAATGAAGTAAGAGAATGATAATGGATGGCCCCGACGCCTATATTTATTTGAAATGACTAATACATGAGCCTTATGAACCGGCCAAGGGGTTAGCTACATTTAGCGGACATCCTTCCCTCATATTACTATCTTGATTTTAGACTCGATTGGTGCACCTTTGATTTTGAAGGGATGGACACGGTCGGCCATAAGGGTTTACGGCCAACCGGAACGGGTAAACTGGTAGAATCCTACCTTTGGCATTGCCTCGCGTGCTTTGTCATATGATTATCCTTATATGAGACCACTACGATTTTGTTTTAGTGTTGTTCTATCATGGCGCCTCCCTCGCTACTGACGTTACGGATTGTGTTACAAGGAAAACTATAGAACAATGCTTAAATATGTGTTAAAGGGGATTAATGTAAAGCCTTAACGCTAAGAAAACTATTTACTTTACTGATGGACACTACATATATAGCGTATCTTACTACACATTGATAATTTAACGGATCCTTAGGAGATGGAAAATCCTGTAACATCTCTTAAGTTATTTGCACCCATATTTTACATGATATTGAGTTAATTTACATAAGAATTTTTAGTTCTGACTCGAATGTATTGTTTTCCTTCACACTCGGGTTAGCCTGAGTATTTCAGTGATTTGAAGACGTTGTTCTTGAAGATGAAGATGGAGTTTGGATGGCCATACTTGGTATTATTCTACTACATTATTTTGGTATGTCCGTTAAATGTATAACTCTGATTATATGGTAAAATGAAATCAAATATATATTGTAAAATAGCTTCATGAACAGTTTATGTAATTATTATATTTTGTCATTCCGCTATGAGATTCTATGTAACTTGTTCTTCTACATCTTATTTCTTTAAATTAAAACCCCATTGATAATCTGTCTTTTGGACTGTTTGAGTTAAATATGTGTGGTTTATTGTCGACTTAAATTGTTCAAAATGGTGGGTCGTCGCAGTTGATATCAGAGCCAGGTTGAGCGAACACCCAAGCCTATGGGGTATAACTCATTAGAGATAGGGTTAATAATACCCTGGAATGAGTTTGAGGGTGTGTGTGTGTGTATGATCAGAGTGCGTATTTGTTAGTATTATAAAAATATTTTATATTGTGTTAATTTTACCTAGGATTATATTTTATATAAAAAGGAATAATTTTTCATAAATTGATATAGTTATTTATGATGTGTATATTTGTTAGGAAATGATAATATTTTATTATTATTTATTATTTGATTAGTGGTGCTCGGCCAGTTTATGAGCATTTACTATTGTGTATTGATTTTAAAATTGTGTTTAACCACTTTATAATTAATTTACCTTTATACAACATGGGAAAGGTAGATTGTAATTTAAGGGAACATTAAAAACGAACACCTAGTGAATTAAGTTTCACAATTTGACTACAAGGCGTTCGCTGATAATGTTTGGTTAAAATTTAATTTTAATAAAAGTTGTTTAGTGTAATCTTAAAGAAAGGTAAGGTACTCTTAAGATAAACACTAGTGTAGTAGTTTACATAAGAAAGTGACTCATATATATATGGTTTATATATGTAGTCTATAAATAAAAAGGATTTAAACTGAAAATTTGAGAAATTAAACCTAGTGTTTTAGAAATTAGTTTTCTAAGATTTTGAAAAATAACAGTAGTATTATTTAAAGTAAACAATTAAGAAATTGGTTTATGAAATTGGTATCATAGTACTTAGTAATGTTTACGAAGTATTTGATACCGTTTTGGAAATTATTTTTGGTTAAGTCCGAAAGGCATGAGATAGAAAGTATTGTACTTACTTCTGTGGCTGGAAAATACTTCTGGTGATGGTTGCAGTATCATCGGCGTTTATTTTCGAATTTCAAAGTGGGAGATGCTACTATAGTAGGTATGCTACAATTGTTTGGGTAAAATAGATTTTTGATTTAAATTTCAAAAGTATGATTCAATATACAAGGATTATAAGTATATATTATTTTGTAATGATTTGAAATGAATCTCGGTGTGTGGGTCTTAAATTTTGGTTAAGATATATTATGGACGCATGTATCATATGCATTTGGGTATTTGGTTATACATCTTGTTTGATCTGTTGATTAGTAGTTTTAAATTATTGAAATAAAATGGAATTTTTGGCAATTTTGGATAGTCAGAAACTTCCGAATTAATATAGGAATTAAAACAAAGTAATTTTGTAAAGTTATAAAAGTTGAATTTTTATAACCTTAATTTGAAAAGATAATAAGTAAAACAAATTTAAAAAAATTGTTAAACATCTTTGTTAAGTGGAACATTCGATGTTATTGGGCCAACTAATACATGTCTTTACCTTAGGTTTGTCTAAGAATAGTAGACTCTAGTCATGAGTTTGGATACCAGAGTCCGACTCTTCCTAGCTACTTGCCTAACCCGACAGATGAAGAAGTCTGGAAGGTTGACTCGGTAATAAGATCCAAATTATATTGGACCTTCATTGGAATCTTAAATAAGTTAAAATAGGTTTTAAATTTGTTTAATATCTATGTTAAGCAAATGAATAAGATTGTTTGTATATACTCTTAGGATGTAATAGAGTACTATACAAGTATAGACTTAAGTCTTAAAGTGAAATTGTGTTTCAAGAAATGTTTATAAATGAAGTAATTTTTTTTATAGAAATGTTTATAGACTTAGTTAAAAATTTAGAAACGTGTTATAAATAATTTGGGTAGTAAAAGAGAATACCATTTAGATAAACAAATATGAAATTAAGAGTGAAATGATCTATAAATAAAGTCACGTCTTTGTAAATTGTTTATAAAATAAAAGGAAGTTTGCAATAAATGTTTTATAATTAAATTTGTGGCTTTTGGAGATAATTATGAACTTGAATAATATTTTATAAAAGAAGATAAGCCTTTATAAAATGGTTATAAACTTAAGAAAATATTTTAGGAAATGATTCACAAATAAATTTAGTATTAAAGGAGAAACATTATATGTGAAAATAAATGTGATTTGAAATTTAGAGTAATGTAAGTAATGTTATAAGAAATGATTCATTTGTGATTTTAATATTAAATGAGAAATAATTTATGTAAATAAATATTAATTAGTAAGAGACGATATTTGTATATAATAATAGGATTTATAATAAATGTGAATTAATAAGTGATTGGTATAATAATGAAACTAATTGGAATAAATATGTAAGCTGTACGTAGATCATTCTATTTGCATAACTGATGTGATCCAGATTCGAGTACATTATTTCACAAGATTTTTTACTCGATTCTTGACGGCGAACACTAGATACGGATTTTTGATTTGATTCTGAAGTTTCCTATCATAGTCTATGGCAATGCAAAGAGAATGGATGTTTCTAATCAAGGAACCTTATCGGAGCCTGCATTATGGAAGTCGGGTGAGCGATACTAGTTCGGAAGTGAAATTTGTGTACTCGAGCGAGTGATCGGATTTGATATTGTGTAAGAATGACGTATATACATCATATGTTCTTTAATATAATTGATGTTCTTTTGACGTTAGAAAATGCAATTAGTTTGATTGAATATCAATTGTAATTGAGATATAGGTTCACAGAAATAAAGGCTAGTTTTATGCTTTTGGTTTTATGAGTAGAGTTGATTGCTCAATTAAGAGGTACAAATTTATGTTATTGTGGATGGTCCATGTAACGATCCACCTTTCTTGCTTCGAAAGATAAGCCTTTGGGGTAAAGAAAAGAAAGACAAGAAGAAACTAAACAACACATAATCTCACAACATAATGGAATAATATACAATAATCAACATAAGATCATACAGAGTCATTACCATAATAATATTACATCAGAATCATACAGTACAAATTCCAAACGGGACGGTTATAAATGTCTAACCCTACATAACTGATGCAAAGTACATACATACGCACATAGTGGAATAAGATAATAGCTAGCTATCGGTGAAACCACCTGCTCCAAGCTCCTCCAAAATGCATCCATGAGAAACCTGGATCACTTGGCTACTCATACAAATTTGAGTACCCAAGAGTTTTAGGGAAAGAAAATAAAACTACGGGCAGGCATGGGTCTGGTGTGAGCAAAGCATAAGTTTTTAAATTTATAAAAAACCTTCAAACAAAAAGTATCTCGTAAGACCACGTCATACATAAATACGGACGGGTTTTTACCTTACGATAACTAAAAAAATTCTATATAAAATTCTTTGATATTATCATAATGTCTAGGTTTAAAATAAATATTTGATATAGCTTAAATGCTTGCATCTCATATTTCGGTAGTTGGGCACAACTAAGTTCGTAAAGGCACGTATTGGAAAATGGGTTCCAATAATGACAAGGCACCGGGTTACCACCTACCATAGTGCATCTTTAGATAAAATACACCGAGAGCCTCATATGAACTCCCTACGAGTCAAGGCCGACCCTACCCCTTACTGGATAATGTTAAATATGTAATCACCCTGGTTGGGATCAACAACCTAAATGGGCTTCGAGCATACATAATCTATAATATCAATCTAGGTTAGGTGACGATCATACCCTAATAGTAGCGAACCACGTAGCCTTGAAGCATATTCCCTAATTTTAGACATTCCCGGGTGTGAGACTTGAGGTTACGTTTACATTTCCTTCTAGCAGACCATCTTGGAATGCTAACACTACCCCTAGGAAACCAATGCAATGTTAGCATTCATCCATACAAGTTGTTCCGGGATCGAACAAACATCCAACATTTACTATCTTCCATTTTGGAATCACCCTCAGGAATAATAATACATCTCCATGGCATACTTCATAACGATACATCACGAACGTTATTAGTTTAGAGTAATTTGGACAAATCAACTCCGGTTCTTGGAAGTATGCGACAAGTATTTGAGTCCTCACCGGGAACTCGAAATTACATAACATACTTCCTGAGTTAAAACAGGCCAAGTTATAAATAGTGGAAATATCCGCTACTTAGAGTAATTATACAAAGTTCACATATAGCTAACCATATACTTAATTTAAATATGACCCATTGATAGAAATTAACCCTTCCATATCCATCACGTTTCAGATATTTCGACCTTACTCTATCCCTCTCCTAGAAATAAATTATAGATCTCACAAATAGAGGATCAGCCTACTCATCGGCTTTTAGTGCTACATATAAGATGACTTACTTCCCATAAATGAGTCACCATATTAACACTAGGTTTCATATTTATTTGAGGTTACTTAAAGGTAATCGACAAAGGAATCCCTTGATTTAAAACATTTTTGAAAAGAAAGATAATTTTAAACAAAACCAATATTTTAGAAACAAAGCGATTTAAAACCCTTATTTATTATTCGAATAATAAATTAAACCTTTATTAGATAATAATTAAATTTTAGTTAAGTCCTAATTAAAATCTTAATTAAATTTAATTACTCAAAAATTAATTAATAAATAATTAAATCCCTTTTTTATAAATAGTTAGTTAATAATTTATCTTTAATAAATAATTTAAAATAATTAACTCTTACTTATCAATTAAATAATAATTAACTTTAATTTATTAACTAATTAAAATTAACTTAATTGATTAACACTTAAGTATTAATTACCTTTATTAACCAATGATCAAGTACTAATTACTTAATTAATTAATTAATCATTTATTAAATAAATAATTAAATAAATAATAATTATCTTACTTAATATAAGTTCTAAAACATTTTTCAAAAAGATTTCTATGTGAAAACATTTAGATTTCAAAAAGAGTTCGTTTCACGAACAACACTTATAGCGACTATCGCTACACGACCGAAGTTTTCAAACTTGAAATCTGTTTTCTAAGTCTTCTTTAAGATTTTAACTCTTGGAAAAACTCTGCTAAACATAAAAGTATATTTTGGAAAACTAAAAAGAATTTAAAACTTGAAAACATTTTGCAAATTTTAAAACCGAAGGTTTTGGATTTTATACAGGGGATAACATATCGCTTTAAACTACTAAGTTGCTAACTTTCTTAGCATAACATCATGAATTCATGTTCACAACATACATGATTACATAACCACAACATCACAACATGTAAAAATTTCCATAATCAACATATACAAGCTAGATTATAATATGCAACTAGCTTGACTATTTAGACTACCATATTCCAAGCTGTACATCCACATAACCAAGCACATATGATTACATCCAAGCACCATTATAATCCAAGCATAATACATACATACAACCCAACATTATTTTATCCAAACACAACATCGTTTTTTGCAGTTTTGGTTATGAATATTTATCCCTTATTTTGGACATTAGAATCCCATGAAATCCTGAGAATTTGAAGAAAAAGGACTTGTAATAATAATTGGTTAGGGAAATGTCATTTAACGCTAGTTTAGAGCGTAAAATCCTTGTGTTTAGAACTTATTAGGTGCAAATATTTATTTATCTTTATTTACGTAATTAACGTATAATTATTGTGTACATGGTGTAGTTAATTAGGCATTTATTTACATTTATTTCCCCTAATGGAAGGTAATTGATTGAGAGGCTAAAATAAGAGGAACCTCTTATATAGCCTAATTATTATTTAAGGCATAATAAAAAAGATTCCTTATAAGGTCTTATTTATGAAATGGTGAGATGAGTGTTTGTGTGTGTGTGTATGGAGAGTAATTGATTTGTGGCTAAGTCATAGGGAAGCAAGGTCAATAGAATTACATGACGGAAGTCTGCTCTTCACTTTGAGGCTACTAGCAGTTGTGTACACTTTTATTGATGTGAAATATTCTTATGATAAATACTTGTAATGACGGGAGGTTGGTCCTAAATTCTGTAGGGGAAATATGCCCAACGAATCTGGCTACCAATTCCTACGAATAGAGGACTAATGTGAGACGTCATTATAAGTATGGGCCATAAGACGAAGGACCTGCTTCGGAGTTTTGAGGTATTAAGTGGTTAGACCCGCCTCTTTTCCCCAAATGAAGTATTAAATGGCCCAGGGGACATGTTAGGTGGTATCTCTACAGGGGTTCGCTTCTGAAAATAGGTCTTAAATGATGGGGTTTGCCTTAATTAAGGTATTAAATGACTAGAGTCTGCTTATTTTCCACTTGAAAGTATTAAGTGGCCTATGAGATTCCATATAATGTCAGCTAGACAGTACCATTGAGGAGAACGCCTTGGAAATAGGTCTTGGATGATGGGGTCTGCCTTAATTAAGGTCTTAAATGACCAGAGTCTACCTATTTTCCATAAAAGGTATTAAGTGGCTTGGGTATCGTCTCTCACATTATTAGCTTTTTATGATGTGTGATGGGGATATGGGATTTTAGAAACCCGCTTTTGGAATGGAAGGTATTAAGTGGTTGCACCCGCCTCCTTTCCTTATAAAGAAGTATTAAATGATTTTAATGGTATTATGTTTGTAGACATATTTTTATTTTGAAATATACTGCCTAAGTACTGAAAAGGTAAGACTCGAGGTTTTTATTCACCGGACACTTGTTGTTCTGACTCTTTCCTCATTACAACACAGGTTAAGGACGAAGTGATGGCAGTGACGATGCTTAGAGATGGAGAAGCTTGGCTTATGGTAGTATTTATTGTTATTATTTTCTTTTATGTGCACCCATGGATTTAGTCAATTATTGTAACGGATATTATGTTATGGTTTTATGAGATTTTGTGTTATGGCATTTTTATTGTTTTGAAATAAATGGGTACACTTTACTATTATATTTTGTTCCATCCGTCGTGAGTTCTAAAAGTTTAGTTCTGCCTCTGATATGTTATTTATTTTCACTACCAACAACTTGCCTTAGAATGGATCTAAGTTTCGATGGGCCTTTTCTTGGTTGAAATTTAGGCCTATTCTATGGTGGGTTGTTACATACCCGCTAATTAATCCAAAAACTGTCTAACTTCAAATAACCATATCTCTTAAACGGTAAGTCCAAAAAGCTATTATGACTATTTTAGAAAAAGATAAACCATCATAACTTTCACATAGAAGTGGATTCGGATCTTAATTTGGCTCCTATCGAAACTTATGTGCCTTACAAGTTTTCAGGGTCAAAGTAGTCAAATAAAATTTCTAAACGTGTAAAATGTCACTACTCAACACTATCCAAAGTTTGAGAATTATACAACCCGATATGAAAATAATATTAATATTTTACGATCTTTTGATATGCAAAATACTAGTCGTTACAATGATCGAACAAGTCATCTACACGTTGAAGAGGATACTTGTTTTTCTCATCGCTTTATTTTGCTCACGATAATCCACACAAAGTTTCAAAGAGTCATCTGCCTTCTTGGCGAATACTACATGTGTCTCCCACTTGGAAGTACTCCTACAAATGAACCATTTCCTCAATAGGTCATTCAGTTACACCTCTAGTTCTGTTGCTCTTTGGTGCCTCACATCTCAATGGTAATATAATAAGTCTGGCACCCTTCACTAAATCGATATGGAACTCAATCTGCCTACATGATGGTAGTCATGTAACTATCTCAAATATATCAGAATACTCTCTAACAATGGGTACTGATGACAACTCATCATGCGAGATCTCGAGCGGATGCACAAAGCTAACCATCACTGCATCCTCGAGTATGCAGCTCAACTCTAGCTGAAACAACCCACCATTTACGATGCCCTGATTCACGTATAAAATGACGTGGACATCACAGACCTTATAGATGGCAAATCATTTTAAGATAAAGTATAAAACATACGACAGAGCTATATACAATATTCTACACTTCTAAAACTTACAGTGGAAGGAATAAAATATAATAATTAATAATACAATCTCAAACAAATAAAACAATGTGATATTAAGTAAACTCCAACATCTTTTATACTGTTGAAAAAAATAGTCCAAATCTGGGAATAACTAATATAAAATAAATAGTAGATAACTGACAAATAAATAAATGCACGTCTCCATCATATCAATGTCCTTTAACCCACCTCAGTCTTCTCTATTTACCTATCAGAGTATGGGTAAAAAAAGAAAATGATAAAGGGATAAGAAATATGTACGATGAGTGAAACATATCATATAAGTATATAATACTAATAAGTTAGTAAAACAATACCTATGCTCAAAAACTATACCTTAATATGTGTCACTGCACCTAACAAGTCAACTAAACAAAATATAATACTATAGTGACATCATATGCTAAGGTCTCATCAAAATCTATTCTATACCTAATCGTACGTACAGATTGAGCCCAAAGTCTCACCACATATGTCGTAGACATATACGACTCGAATTGAGGAACTATATGTCTCTGCCTGTCATTGCAAAATCGTATGTGACTCGCTACTAAAGAACTACATGTCTCGACCTGCTATTGCCAAATCGTATGTGACTCGCTATTGAAGAACTACATGTCCTAAATCCTATGTGACTCGCTACTAAAAAACAACATGTCTCTGCCTACTATCGCCAAATCATATGTAAATCCCTACTGGAGATCTACATGTCTCAGCCCGCTATCACCAAATCATATGTACACTATTAAGCTCAAAATCCCAATTCTTGTACCGCTAACTGCAACACTATTAGGCTCAATGCCCAACTCACCAACCCCGACCTCATCGAAGTGCACCTGATGCCTACTATATACAACACTATTGAGCTCAAAGTCCAAAATCATGTGGCCTATATACGACACTATTGAGCTCAAAGTTTTAACCCGCCATCATGAAAATCGAATGTGATTGTTGAGGATATGTCTAAGCTAATCATTCGCCTAACGATCTGTGACGCTATTGAGATCAAGACCGAAACTCATCATTGCCCTACCTTTTACGAACCTACTGGATGAAGCCCCAACCCGTAAGTGTGCAAAGTCATAAAGCGAACCTAATACAATAAAGCACCTTTTTGAAATATCTTAAAACATAGCAAACAACGTACAAAAATGTTCCTCATCTCGCCACGATCCTAATGTCATGAACCATGCATGAAACTGTGACATCCCGAAAATTTTGGCAATATCAATTTAATGATCTGTGATCAAAATTTAAATTGATTTGACAATAATTGTGAATAAAATTTGAATTGATTTTAGCTTAAATTTAACAGGAGTCTTGTTGTTCTTTTTAAATATAGATTTATAAAATAAGTAATTTATTTATATAGAGTGATAATTTCTTTTATAAAATCATTTTATTTGATATCGAGTTTTATTATTTTTATAGAGATAATTTCTTTATAAATTCAATTTATTTTGATAAATAATATCTTATGAATAGACTTTTAAATAAACAGGGATTTTGCTATATGTAAGTTTTAAATGTAATTTTGTCAAACGATAGTTAAGTATATTATAACATAAGTGAATTTGAATAAAAGAGATAATCTCTTTTGTTTAGTTTTTCTAAAAATTGATAGTTGAGTTTTATAATATATAAATATAAATACATGTTAAAATAACAAGCAATAAAACAAATAACAAAAGTAAGTTATACATTAATGGTTTAAATTCAAATATTATAAACATCCTCCATATTTCTAAACAAATAGTATAGCCATAAAGCGAGTAACAAAATAGAATACATCAAACGATATATTCGAATGACAATAAAACAAATAACATAGTGGATATAAACAAACAATAAAGTGAATGTAACAAACAATATATTAAAAACAACATTCATTTCATTTCACTATCTAACCAGAAATGTAATTGCATAGCAAATCTGCATAGCCAAAGATTAGGGCAAAGTGGAACAATTCGAATGGATATATGCATGTAAGCCTGGGAACAAGATAAGAAAAATTCAAAAGCAAAGTAAAATATAAAATTTGTAGCTTGCAATAGAAGTCACAGCCAAGTAAAAAGAAAATGAGATAAGTATGGATAAAGAAAACATAAAGTACATAACAATAAATGCTCTCAAATGCTTGCAGCCAACAAAACCTGTTCGAGTATATACGAATGTAATCTTCAGCCACCAAATTATAAAATATCTCTGACCTTAGAAATGAAATAAGAAAAATGTAGAACCATGTAAACTGTTTTGTACAAAGCCTGGAAAAAAACAACTTTTCTTTTATCATTTCCATGTCCAGTTCGAGTTAAGCAAATACAAAATGAAACTCCATTTTTAATCTCAAAACAAACTTCAACAAATATCAAGCAACTAAACAAGCAAGGTGATTGGCCAGAGAGTTTAAAGGAAAACATTTTCCAGATTTCAAATTCAAACTGTTTCCAAAGGATAACATGCTCTGTTCTTCTTCTCTGCAAATTCTGGGTGAGTAACCTTTTACAAACTAAAATCTAAATATGGTTGCTTGATTTATTGTTGGGTCGAATAAGCATTTCATGTTATTATAAGTAAATACCTGATGTAAGAGTTATCTGTGTGCATACTGCTTTCTTTATTTGCCAGTTCTGTTTGATTTTTCCCAGGTACAACCTTCATTTTAAATGCTCATCATCTAAATAAGGATCTGAGGAAATGAAATTTATAAAAAATGAAGTTGTTAAATATCTCAAGTGATATTTAAAATTTTAAGGAGTTAATATTAGATGCTGTCACTGGAATATAAGATATATCAGTGCATGATAATCTTTACCAAAATCCAAACATACAAATTTTGTAATTTCAGTTTCACAAATTAAAAGCATCAACTAAAACTTGTTTTTTGATCAAGAATTGGAATTTTTAGAAATGAGTGAAAGTTTCAGTTTGATATTGAACTAAAAATGAATTTTTAGCAAAATCTGGTGATCTCTGTATTGTGGAGACTCGAGTTTCTTTCTGGTAGTAGAGAAGTGTTAGGAGTTGCCGAGAAAAATCATGGATGGTGATGGAAATCATGATGGAGAGAGCGGTGACGAATTCTATTTTTGAACCCTAGTTTTCACTGGGTTTAAAGAAACAATCGTCGCGACCAAGTGGGTTGATCGAGTGCCTTCGGGTGTTGGGCGAGGGTAGCTAGGCCCTAGTCGAGGTCGTGATCGGAGTAGGAGGAGTTCTGGTGGACTGGTCTGTGAAGACGAGGCATTGATAGGGATTTAAGTTGGTCGCGAAACTGTGTTCCAGGCTTCGTTTATTCGAATTCGAGTTCAAGAGGAATCGGAGGGGAACTGGTGGTTGGGATCGGAGCTGGGGGTGGTGTTCGACTTGCTCGTCGATGTCGAGATGATCGGAGACGTCGATCTTGGTTGTGCACGTGCACGAGCACGTTTGCCTGGTCGGAGTTTTGTTTGGGTCTGGGAGAGGAAAACTCGGGTTGAAGCTCGAGGGAAGTCTGCGTTTGCTCGGGAAGAATTCGCGTTTACTCGAAGTAAAAGAGGGGGAACTCGAGCAGTAGGCTTGGAGCAGATTTTTAAGCTGTTACTTAAAAAAAATTCTAAAAACTGTTTAAAAATTTCAAAGTATTTGTGGAATTTAATTTAAATATAAATTGTTAAGAAATATGGTAAGAAATAATTATTTATTTAAAATAATTAGTGGAAGTGATTAAATGAACAATCACCCAATGTTATAATTAGAAATTGATTAATATAATTGTTTTGAAGTTAATTAATCATTGAGTAATTAATTAATTAAAAGGAATTAAAGATTTACTAATAATGGAATTAATTTTTGATTAAGTAATTAATTAAAAGAGAAATCAAGATTTATTAATGATCGAATGATGAGTTACTTATTAAATAAATGGAGCAGATTGATTTAATTCAAGTTAGATCATTGGACAAACCACTTGTTGATTTGGATGTAAAATTTCTTGGAGAAGTAATTGATGAGAAATTACCGAAGGTGATAAATTAGATGATGTTGTTGATAAAAGTAATTGGAATATAATTACTTGAAGTTAATCGTGGGATTAATTGAGATTGTTATTGTGAAGAAATTAGCTAAAGGAAGTGAATTACTGTATGAATTAAATCAGAAATGATTGATAGTATGAGATTTGAAGATTAAGTTCTTCTTAAATTAATTAATTAATAACATAATTGATTAAAGATCATTAATTATTGTAATTAATGATATAATTGGAAATTGATTTAATTTGGCAATAATAAATCAATAAGGTAATTGAATATAATAAATTCAATATGAATGTAATTTAATTAGGATTTATTCAAAGGTTAATCTCTGTAAATAAATTAAAGGAAATTACTGGAATACAAGTAAAGTTAAATTAATCAAAGATGATTAATTGGAATATTAAGTAACTGATGATTGATAAATTGATTGATGGATAAGTAAGCAAGGTTTGATGAAGTGATTAATTTAATTTAATTTAATTAGAGACAATTAACTATTGGCAATTAGGGGAAGTTGGTTTCTGATGTTATTAATCCAGGGTGATTAATAATTATAGTTAGAAATTAATTAAATAATAAAGTAATTAAAGGTTAATTACTATATTTGGTTAAGAATAATTATTTTGTGAAATTAATTAAGGGTTAATTACTTAAATGTAATTAAAGGATAAATAGGATGATATTGAAAGCCTTTGATTAATTGTTGTTCCTAGTATGTGGGTTGTAATGCTATGTGATAAGATATGTTTGACTTAAATCGTAATGATGAGGTTATCTATGGTTGATGAATTAGGTGACATCATGTATTTAAAATTTAATTGTATTTCACTTGAATAATTTAAGTTAAGATGATATTGGTTTCGAAGAGACCGGAGTCGGGTATTAGTAAATACCCGAAACAACTTCGATTGTTATAAATTGATAGGTGAAATCAATAGGCTGTAATAGAAGGATTTAAGATAAGGAACCATTTAATCTAAGTTTTTGGTACTTAGAAATTAATGTGTGAAATAAGTGGAGTCTAACAATTGGTGAAGTTGTAAATCTATGTATGAGTTACCCCGGGTTTTAAACAAGTTATATGTTTTGGTATTCCTTGTTAAATGAGTTTACTCACACTGGTTTCCAGCCTGACCCGGGTGTTACTTTGATGTAATGCTCGGGTCAGACCGAGTATTACAGATTTTCAGGTAAGGACGTTCTGGAGCTCGGGGTGAGCTGGATGGCAGGACGTATGGAGTGTTCCGCTGTGACTATTATTTTTGTTTTATCTGAGATATTTGATTTGTATATGCTCAGTGTTGTGTATGAGAGTAACTCTGATGTATTATAAAATGTAAATTGACAGATATAGTATTCTTTTGTAAACTGTTATTATTTGATATTATATTTTGATCCGCTGCGAATGTGAGATTCTGTGTTTTATTTTCTGTTTCTTCTTCTATCTCTTTCTTCTTTTCATAACTATCTGAAATTTTCAAGATTGAAAATTTTGGGTCGTTACAGTTGGTATCAGAGCTGAAAGGTTAAGCGAGAACCTTGGCTCTGGTGGGTATACTCATAAGGATAGGGTCAATAGTACCCTAGAATGAGTTGAGTGTGTACATATATACATATATATATATACGAGAGAGCGTACTTGTTATTTCCTATATAAAAGATTTTAAATGATTTTATAAGAATATATTTTGATATATATAAAGCAATATTTCTTACTAATAAATGTTAAAGTAATTGGTTGTGAAATTATTAAAATTAAATTAAGAAGTAATAGAATACAACCAAATTGAAATTGAATAAAGATAAGTTTGAAATGGATTCAAACTGAAATTAAAATCTTGAATTTAAGGAGAATTTCAGAATAAGATAGTGATGAATTGGTTTTCAGATACAATAACCTTGGTTATTATCAGAAATGATTAATAAGGCGAGTATAAATGAGTAAACAATAATAAAATATTGGGAGTAAAACATTTAGGCAAGTCTGACTTATAAGTTGGAACTTAAATTGATCTGAATTGTGGAGTTTTAAATCTGGGTCCAGAATTTGATTTGAATTTAAAACCAAGGGTAGTTTAAATTTTAAAGATGGACTAGTGTGTGAAGGAAATAAATATGAAGTAAACTCTAAGGTAGAGTTTTGAATTTTCCTTGGAATATGATGTGAAACCCAAAGTGAAGCGAGTTTTAAACTTAAGTGGGAAGGTTATTAATCTGATGTTTAAAATTTGAATGGGAATTCAAATTGTGTAAATTGACTGGATTATGTAAATTAAATTTAACTTTGGGAAAGTTAAATAATTTAAAAGCAACCTGAATTGGAAATTTCAATATGAAATTGAAATTTAACTTGGGAAAGTTAAATGATTGGTTTAAATGGGAAGTTATGAGTGATCTCAAATGGGTTTGAGACTTGGAAATTGAAGATGGATGGATGATTTAGAATAATTGGATAATATCATCCTATTATTATTAATAATCTTTGCATTGTGAATTGGATTTGTTAAATGAATGAGAAATGAAGCGTGGTAATATCTCCAGTATTGAAATTAAATGGAAATTAAATTTAATTTGAATTAAGGATATGAGATCATTTTGAACTGAAATGCTAATAATTGAATTTTAAAAATTAAAATTGTTTAAGAACCAATTTCAAAACTGGAAGATAAAATTTGGTAATAAATGAACTGTTTATGATAAAATTGTTTTGAACTCTTATTTGGACTTCGAAATAAGTTAAGTAAGGATAATATGAAATGGAATTTTGAGAATTGAACTCGGAGTTAATGGTTTAAAAATATAAGTTGATTTGATTTAAGGGGTTAAATCAACATTTGAAAATTTAACTCGAATTTATATAATTCGAGATGGTTTGAAATTGAGATTTAAATTGAATTAGTTCAAACTGAATTTGATTTGAACTAATGGGAATTGTGATTTATGATGGATAAGTATAAAATTCAAATGAGAAATTTGAATTGGATTAATTTGTAATAAAATTGAAGTTATTCAAATTGGGATTGAGTCAATTTAAAAGTAAGTGGAAATTTAAATTGAATTTATGGAGATTGGGAAGTTGAACAGTTTGGCTCTGGACTATTTTCAAAATAAATCTATTTTTCCAAACTATTTACTACACAACTTTTCTTTTTAAACCAAAAACTATCTTAAACTTATTTTACAATTGCTTTGGAACTATTTAACTATTTTACAACTATTTTATAAACTAATTACTGTTTTTCACACTACTTTATAACTAGTTACTATTTACGACTATTTTGCAATTATTGTACTATTTCAATTATTTTATGATTACTTAACTATTTTATAGCTATTTTACAAATTAATAATTATTTTTCAACTACTTGTCTATTTTTAAAATTTTCAAGCTATTTTCTAAATATAAATGGGACGGAGTTCAAACTGTTCGTGATTAAATACCCAACTGAGATAAGAAGTGAAGTGATAATCCAAGTAGGGATTAAAGCAAATGTGAATAAGTGAATGAAAATTAAAGTGAATGTGAATAGAAGGAAATTGATTTTGTTAATAATCAATGGAGTTAAATACGTAGGATGTGCGTATATTATTCTATTCGCATAATGATTTGATCCAGATTCGAGCACAGAATTTCGAGATAGTATTATCGATCCGAGTTGGGATTTTTCGTTCGATTTTCGACGGCGAACCTGGATATGGATTTTTGATTGGTTCTGGATATTCTCTATCATAGGTGTGACTATGCAAGGGGAATGACGGTTTCTGATCAAGAAACCAGATATGAGTCCGCACTAGAAAGTCGGGTGGACAATACTAGTTCGGAAGTGAAATTGTGTGATCGAGTGAGCGATCAAATTGATATTGTGTACGAATGATATGTGAACATCGTACGAGTTTAAATGAAATTGTTATTGAAAACTTGTGGATAAAAACTGTATATGATTTTTGAAATTGAAAGTGCATTTTGTGGAATATATAATGAGGTAAAGTGGGAATCAAATATTTCTATGGTTGAAAGTTATTTTATAGAAGTAAGCAATATGATGAATGACTTTACAAAAGAGTAATCAAAATTTGAAGATTGATTTGGACTAAACAAATTATATATCTTTGCTATATAAGAAAATCCCCCTGTTGAATCTATTCTAGAAGAAAAAGATTTTTGAAAAAATTGGAATATAAAAGTGAATTTATATAAGTACAAATTGATTCAAGGATTTTTCAAAACTTTTATTACATATGTTTATATAAAAAGGATTTTTGTGAAAATGATTTTGAAAAGAATTTTGAGGAAAGATTTTGGGAACCTATGGATTTGGAAAGGCTTTTGATTTTTGGGTAAAATCAATATTGAGATTTGGAAAAGCCCACTTTGGAAATTATCGATTTTGGGAATCGATTTTGTGTAAAGGAGCTTTATATGAAATTCATACTAGGTGTATGATTTTGGAAATATACTATATGTGTATAGTATAAAGAGTTTTGAGATTGGGCTCTGGGGAAAAAGGCGCTCCCTTGAAATGAACTTCTCAGGAGTGCCACAGGGTGGCACTGCCTTGAGCCTCTAAGGGGGAGGTTCTAAAGTTGATCCTGTGAGGAGTCATGACAAAACTAGTTCCTGAGGATTATGAGTAGTGTACCATAGCGAAAGTCGTGTGTGGTGTAACAACCCGGTATTTTTAAAGCGAAATTTTAATTTAAAAACAAAACATTTTGAAATATTAATTTAAATATAAATTGTAGAAATTCGTATAAAACGAAATTTAAAAGCGTTGCATTTCGTTACGTTTTGTCCGTTCTTAACTTTACATTAGAATCAAATTTTATTAACGATGATATTAGCTATTTTAAATTTTGATTTATAAAGATACGTTATATTTTAAGAAACCGTTAACATTTTTTAATTTTTTTTTTTTTAAAGAAACAAGTAACGGTTGTACGTTACTTTGGGCGTTACACTGTACGTGCATTGTTCCATGGTCCACTTATTTCAGCTGTATATTTCAGTTTGAAAATGTCAAATCTTGCATTGAATTGCACGTGAGAAATGGTCCACTTACCCCTTTATCTCCCTTACGTTTCGTTCAACATTTATTTTGCCTTAAATCCCTCTAACCGATCAAAACCCTGCTTTTGCCTTCTTTCTACAAAAATTATTGGCAGCTGTTCAATTTTTGTTTCGTTCAAAAAAGCTCCATTCACAAAAAGCTTTCTATGTAGCTTTTGTTCAGAGTCTCGTGTGCATCTAATAGGGTAAGCATACCTCCTCCTTTCAATTATATTTTGTTTCCCTGTTTGCTGTTGGCCAATTCCACACCTTCCTCCTTTTTCCATTTGTATAAAGAAAGTTGTGGCTTTGGTTTTTGTTTGCTGTTCTAGCAACATTCGTTTTGCTTTTACTTTATTTTTTTTTCTTGGCTACCTGAAGTCTACCACCCAGGAAACCCTGCTATCCCCACGCCTATTCGCCATGCCTCCAACATCATCGAACCCAGCCTGCCACCACGTGACCCCACGCCGAACGAACCCACCCAGGCGAACCACCCCACGCCGAACGAACCCACCCAGGCGAACCACTGCCATCGCCGACCCAAACCCTTCGCCTGAACCTACCTTCATCCAGCCCACCACCGAACTCACGTCTCCATCCACTACCACATGCCGAGACCAACGAGTCCAACTCCACCCACCACGTGACTGGCCAACCACCTGCCACCATCACGCCTAGACACCCACGCCAGGCCGAGATCCCCACGTCTCCAAACCATCCCGTGCCCGCCATGCGAACCAACCCAACACCAGCCACACTCCTACCCTATGCCGCCACGTCACTGACATGCTCTAGCCGAGACCACGGCTCCAGCTCCTCCACCAGCCCTTGCCGAGATTGTAGCGAGCCTGTAGTTGTGAAGTCTTGATAATCACCGTGCCTTGTATTTGGTATGTGGATATATTCCACTGAGTTGTTTTGAACTAGGGAGTAAAGCAAGTGTTGTTGAAGCTGTTAGCCTACCAATTGAAAATGAACGAAAGTTAGGTGTCACCTCTGTTCTTTTGTTGTTTTGAATTTTAGATTATATTTTGACTTTGGGTTGTTTTTTTTTTAAAAAAAAGGAAGAAAATGCTTTTGGTTACGGAAGTAGGTATCTTAGCCTATTTTCTACTAGCTTTTGTTTTTTTTAAAAAAAAAAAAACTTGTTTTGTCACTTTGCGAATTTAAAAGTTATAATCGGTATTTCAAAGTGGTAAGTGCTATTGCTTTCGATTCTAACCTGTTACTCGTTCGTTGTTTGTTTCATTGAAAATTCGTTATTCGTGAAATCTTAGATTTGATTATTTACTGTGCTTTTGGTTTGAATCTAGTTGGCGCATCCGCTAACGACTGATCGTGCTATCCGCGTGCTTTCGATTGACTTCGTACTTCTTTCTTTCCGAATCTCCAGCTCCGTAGAGGTGAGTAACTCTCACACGAATATTCATACTTATATAATTGTGAAACGACCGCAACTGAATGTGTAGAAATAAATAAATAAATAAATGATGTTATAATTACCTGTGATTTATTTATAGTTGATGTTAATTGTAAAAAAACTGCATATCGTATCATCTGTTATATCTGTTCTTATTTTACTGTTATTCTATTCTGTTAAATCACACTGCAAGTTCCCTGTAGAATAGAATCACTATGGGTTGAAATGATACATACCCGAACGGACTTTAGAATAAGGGAAGGTCGTTATGGGCTGAAATGATAGGCCTGAGCGATTTTCAATTTAATTTTATTTACTTGGGATTGCGGGTTTGAAATGATAAAACCCGGATTTTTCTTTGTAAATTACGGATTGAAATGATATAGTATCCGTATCACTTAAATTAGGCTAGAAAATATTATACAGACCCGTGGTTATTTTTCTGTATTTTTGAATATTTTTAAATAATTTTAAAAACTTTAATAATATTAAATTGATTTAAACCGAATTTTAAATGATTTATTTAAAATAGAAATGATTTTCTATGTGATAAATATAAATAAAATGGAGGAATATTGATTTTAAAACGAAACTTAAATTTGAAATTTTGATAAAAAAAAAGATGGAAACTTAAGTTAATTTAATTGAAAATGAAATTTTGTTTTAAATTGGTGAAAAATGAAGTTTAAGTTTAAGTGTTGAAATGAACGTAATAAGCAAATTGTAAGTTTGGTTTTAACTTGTAAAATTTCCCTTTAAATAAATTGTTAAAGGTTTGAAAATGAACATTTTAAATGTATGATTTTATAAGTTTAACTAGATAGAATCTGTAGCACTTGTTAAGTGTGGTGGATTTTATAAATGAACCAAAATACTAAAATGAACTAAAGCTATGATAGTACTTGGTAAGTGCTGTTGTAGCAGAAACTAAAATTTAACTTGAACTAATAAAAAGCTACTGTAGCACTTGTTAAGGACTGCAGTAGACTGAAATATGATTTTGTTTAAACTGAACTGATATAACAATTAAAATTTTGTTTTGTTGAAATAAAAATTGTTTTCGAATATAACTTACCGCAACACTTTTAAATGCCGTGGAAGCTGAAATTTTAATGCTTTTGTTTAAGTGAATAAGTGAACTCCGAGGGGTTAGTTTTTTGGAAATTTAATATTTGGTGTTTAAAGGAATAATGTTTTGTTTTTAAATGATTTAATTCTAAGTATATTTGATAAATTGTTTTAAATCTATAACCACGGGTTATAATAACGATTGGTTGGCAAAGAGACCGGGATCGGATATGGACATACTCTCTGTCGATACCGAAAACCACTTTGACAACCGTGTACGCGGTGGAGATTCCAGAATGAAGTAGGATGGTGGCGACGTCCTTAAGGTATTACGTGGACCCAACTCCCGTGAGTTGGCATAAGGTGGCTAAAACAGGAGCGATCTCGGACCAGTGAGGTAGCACCTCTTCTCGGACACATTCCTTCGATATTATACTCTTACTGATTTGACTAGATGGCCATCCTCCGATTTGGGAATGTTGTTCGAGGTGGAACGGTAGTGGCTGCTATGCGTATCCATCAGTCCGTGTGCGTAATTGGTATATCTACCCTGGCATTGCCTAGTTGTGCCGTGTCACCTACCATACCGAGCTTTACTACGATTATGATTTTAAGATCCGACCGCGTTAAGGTTCTCCATCCCCTTAACGCTATTTTCCGATATGATTATACTTTACTTATGTAGACACTATTATAATAGCGAATATTACTACATAGTAGATAGTTTAACGGATCCTTAGAGGATGGGCGGTCCCAAGCATCTTCTAAGTTACTCGTACCTTTACTACAGTTCATTTGAGTTGGTTTACATTGTATAAGTATGTATATCCTGACTCGAGTGTTATGTTTTATTTTACGCTCGGGTCAGCCTGAGTATTCACAGCTTTGGATTCACCTTTCTGGAGCTCGGAATCATTGGAGATTCTGCTTATCTAGTTATCTTCCTATTTCAGTTTCAGTTGTCTTATTTCAGCTTTCGTTTTAGAGACTTGTGTATTTGGGATTTCTATTGTACTTGTTTCAGAACTGTATTAGGTTTCAGACTATGTATTTTGTATTTGATTTTAGACTATGTATTTAGTGGCTTCATGAACCACTATGGTATTTTTAAATTCCGCTGCGAGTTATTCTGATATTTCTGTGTCTGTGATTCTATGAATGATTTTATTTGCTCCAAATTTTATTACAATCTATTATTTTGTATTATTCAAGTCTGACATGTGTGGATTATTGTCGATTTGAATGGTCCAAAATAGTGGGTCGTTACATTTGGTATCAGAGCCAGGTTTTAGGCAAACCTTAGCCTATGGAGCAAAACTCATTAGAGATAGGGTAGAAATACCCTAGAATGAGTGAAATCTAACTCAGAATCATTTCCTTGTGAGTGAACGTATTTTTCAAAGTATAAAATGATTTTTAAATGATTTTTCAAATGATTTTTCAAAGATTATTTTGATATAAAGTTTTCTTGTTTTAAGAAGAAATTTTCTAAACTTCCTTCTTTCCGTATCTACCTTGTTAGGAATTTTGTTATTAGGATATTCACCCAAGTGACCTTATCGTGTTTTATCTTAACTTATCTTAGTCTTCTTTGTGCCTTGTCCTAAATTAATTCTTGATATTTCCAGGATGAATCGTGGAAATGCTAGAGGTAGGGGTCGTGGTATTGCCCCAGTTCCTCCACCTGTTGCACCCGTTAAGTTTACAGTTCTCTGCAAAGAATTCTCTCAGCTCGGTGGCACTAAGTTCACCGGTTCAGAAAGTATCATCAAAGCCCAGCAATGGCTAAGAAGTTTGGAAAGAATCTTTACTGGTTTAGAGATCACTGATACCCAGAAGCGTCAGTTAGCAGCATGGCAGCTGCAAGAGTCAGCCCAAGATTGGTGGGAGTCTGTTACGACTCACACTAACGAAGGTGATCTTTCGTGGGAGCAGTTCAGGTATCCTTTGAGTTAACTTGAATTTTTTCCCATTTCCTTTCTTTTCGAATTCATCTTAAGTTCAGTTTCTGTATCTTCTTTCCAGGGAGGCTTTTGTGGCAAAATGGATGCCCGAAGCCGGAAAATCTCAGCTTTACCGTGAATTCATGGACCTCAAGCAGGGTACCATGTCCTTCTCAGAGTATGAACGGAAGTTCAATGAACTTTCCAAATTCGGTCCTGGTCTTATCGACACTCAGCTAAAGAAGAACGAGAAGTTCATTTCTGGAGCTCGCCTAGAGTTCTACGATCGCCTTATTTCACATGTTCATGGCACATTTACTGAGCTCATGGATATGGCTATCCGCTATGAGAACCCTACTTCCAAGGGTCCTGCTACTTCTGGTACTCATGTCTCACAATCTTCCTCTGCAAATTCCAAGAAGAGAAAGCCCAACTTCCACCAGCAGAAGAAGAATTGGATCAAACATGCGGGCTTGGGATCTTCAGCATCTGCTCCTTCTCAGAGACACCCTATTGATCTTTCCTCCATTACTTGCTTCAAATGTGACCAAAAGGGACACTATGCCAATAGTTGCCCTAATCCATCCAGTGCTGCTGTTCCTCCACCCCAGGTTACCAGGAATGATCTTTGTCATGTTTGTCTTCAGCCGGGTCATTTTAGGAAGGACTGTCCTTTATATCAGAAGGGAAAGCCATCTGGCGTATTTGCTGTCACATCTGCTTCATCACCTGCTCCCGCACCTACTCCTGCTCCTAGCGATAGTCAAGGTACTCTTCAAGGCACCTTTACTTTATTTCATCATCCAGTTCGTGTTTTATTTGATACTGGTGCTTCGCATAGTTTTATTTCTGATGACCTGTGTAATAAGTTTGAACATCTCCTTTCCCCTGAGTATGCTTCTGTTCCTCTATGTGTTTCTAATCCTATTGGTGGTCCTGCAAATCTTAATAAGATTTGTAAACATGTGAAACTCCTCCATTCCGATCATAGTTTTAGTGGCGATTTCTATATCCTTGGTTTCGATGCTTTTGATTTGCTGCTTGGAAGTGATTGGCTTGATAGACACGATGCCCGTATCTCGTGCAAATCCCGAATTGTTTCTCTTAAGGATGATCGAGGAAATTCTTTGTTTATTCAAGGTCGTATGCCTCATGATTATGCTGGTAGCTTTATCTTTTCTTTAGATGCTTCTATTGATGATCTCCAGTCGACCCGTGTAGTTAATCACTACCCGGATGTATTTGGTGAAGTTACTGCTTTACCTCCCAAGCGGGAAATTGATTTCCGCATTGACCTCATTCCTGGAGCTCGACCTATAGTTCTTCCTCCTAGAAGAATGGCACCCCGCGAGAAGGTTGAGTTAAGGAAACAAATTGAAGACCTATCTTCCAAGGGTCTGATCAGACCTAGTTTTTCTGAATGGGGAGCCGCGGTGGTTTTCGTCACCAAGTCCGATGGTTCTCTTCGGATGTGTGTTGATTATAGGGAGTTGAACAAACTCACTATGAAAAATAGATATCCAATGCCTCGCATCAATGACATGTTTGATCAGCTTTATGGTGCTACTGTTTTCTCTCAGCTTGATCTTGCCACAGGTTTTCACCAACTCAGAGTTGCCGAGGAAAGTATTCCTAAGACAGCTTTCCGTACTGAGAATGGATTCTTCGAATGGTTAGTCATGCCTTTTGGTTTGACTAATGCTCCCGCTTTCTTTGTTGACTTGATGAATCGTGTATTCCGTGATGTGCTAAATAAATTTGTTCTAGTCTTTGTGGATGATATCCTCATATTCTCTAAGTCTGAAGAAGAACATGAGTCACATTTGAAGTCTGTTCTTGAGACTCTTAGAAAGCATCAGTTAAAAGCTAAATTTTCCAAATGCCATTTCTGGAAGGATGAAGTCCGATTTCTCGGGCATATTGTTTCTAGTAATGGAGTTTCAGTTGATCCAGTCAAGATCGCCGCGATCAATGTAAGTCTTTCTTTCCTTCTCTTTCATTTCAATTTACTTTATCTTTTCTATTATCCTTCTTTTTCCCTATTCTGTGCAGGATTGGGAAACTCCTAAGACTCCTACTGATATCCGTAGTTTTCTGGGCCTCGCTGGTTATTACCGGAGATTCATTGAGAATTTCGCTCGGATTGCTGCACCTCTCACTGCTTTAACTCGGAAGAATGCTAAGTTTATTTGGAGTAGTAAGTGTGAAGCCGCATTCAATGAGTTAAAAGACAAGCTTACTTCCGCACCTGTTCTTACCGTTCCAAATGGAGATGAGGGATTAACGGTATACACTGATGCTTGTCGAGAGGGTTTGGGAGCTGTTCTGATGCAGGATGGTAGAGTGATTGCTTATGCTAGTAGACAGTTGAAGACTCATGAAGTAAATTATGATGCCCATGATCTAGAGTTACTTGCGGTTGTTTTCGCTTTGAAGCTTTGGAGACATCATCTGTTGGGTACCAAGTTCGAGCTTTTCACAGATCATCAGTCTTTGAGGTATATTTTCTCTCAGAAAGATTTGAATCAGAGACAAGTTAGGTGGTTGGAGTTCCTTGCTTCTTATGACCTCGACATCAACTATACACTGGGGAAGGCTAATGTAGTGGCGGATGCTTTGAGTAGGAAGAAAGCTTTGTTGTGTCAGATTGTTGTTTCTTCGCCTCTTGTGGATCGTATTATGGCTAGACAG
The DNA here is from genome assembly GCA_030737815.1 of Allium fistulosum. NCBI lineage: Eukaryota > Viridiplantae > Streptophyta > Magnoliopsida > Asparagales > Amaryllidaceae > Allium > Allium fistulosum. Next base: position 1,220,991,897 of record CM060902.1, read on the forward strand.
GATGAGGATCAGATGCTTAAGTTGATTAAGGAGAATGTTCGAAGTAGAGTTGGAGGTAGTAGTCTTGATGGTAATGGAGCTCAGATTGACGATAAGGGTGTATTGAGGATCAATAATAGGATTTGTGTCCCGAATGTTGATGGATTGAGACAGGAGTTACTTCGGGAGAATCATCAGTCCAGACTTTCTATTCATCCAGGCGTAACCAAGATGTATCAGGATATGAAGAAGTTATATTGGTGGAAAGGTATGAAGCGAGATATTTCCATTTTCGTCAATAGGTGTGCGACTTGTCAGCAAGTCAAGGCAGATCATCAGAAGACCCCTGGTTTATTGCAGCCTCTTGAGATTCCCAATTGGAAGTGGGAACAAGTTTCTATGGATTTCATTGATGGTTTACCAAGGACTAGGAAGGGTAACGAGAGTATCTGGGTTATTGTGGATAGATTGACCAAATCAGCTCATTTCATTCCGGTCAAGTCTACCCGTTCAACTTCTGGTTTATCTGAGATTTACATGAGGGAGATTGTTCGTCTCTATGGTGTTCCTCTCAGTATCGTTTGTGATCGTGATCCTATCTTTACTAGTAGGTTTTGGAAAGCCTTTCAGGATTCTTTGGGAACTCATCTAAATCTGAGCACTGCTTACCATCCACAGACCGACGGTCAAACGGAAAGGGTGAATCAGATTTTAGAAGATCTTCTTCGTGCTTGTGTGCTTGATTATGGAGGATCTTGGAAAGATCATCTCCATCTTGTCGAATTCACTTATAACAATAGTTATCAGGCCAGTATTGAGACATCTCCATTTTCTGCTCTTTACGGACGACCTTGTAGATCTCCTTCTTGTTGGATTGAATCCGGTAATCGTTTGGTTCTTGGTCCTGAGATGGTTTTGGAAGCTTCAGAGAGAGTCGAAGAGATTAAGAGGAAGATGAGGATTGCTCAGGATAGACAGAAGAAGTACGCCGATCGTCGAAGACGGAGTTTAGAGTTTGCAGTTGGTGATTTGGTTTTCCTTAAGGTCTCTCCCTTAAGGAATGTTATTCGTTTTGGTCGTAGAGGAAAGCTATCTCCTAGATTTGTTGGTCCTTTCCGCATTTTGGAAAGAATTGGTTCTCTTGCTTATCGTCTGGATTTACCCGAGAAATTTTCTGGAATTCACAACGTCTTTCATGTATCTCATCTTTGTCGCTATCTGCATGATCCATCTCTTATTATTCAGCCTTCTGCCCTTGATAGTTTGGATATTGAGCCAAATCTGACTGTTGAGAGGAAGCCACTTCATATCGTCGATCGAGGTACGAAGCAGCTAAGAAGAAAATCTGTCAATCTGGTCAAAGTGCAGTGGAGCACTGATGAACGGGATTGCACCTGGGAGACGGAGGAGAGCATTCGTGCTTCGAATCCGGAATTGTTTATTTCAGGTACTGTTGCTATTCTGTCTTATCTTTCTTTGTTTTCCTTCTTCGTTCCTTTTCGAGGACGAAAAGCTTTGAGTGGGGGAGGGTGTAACAACCCGGTATTTTTAAAGCGAAACTTTAATTTAAAAACAAAACATTTTGAAATATTAATTTAAATATAAATTGTAGAAATTCGTATAAAACGAAATTTAAAAGCGTTGCATTTCGTTACGTTTTGTCCGTTCTTAACTTTACATTAGAATCAAATTTTATTAACGATGATATTAGCTATTTTAAATTTTGATTTATAAAGATACGTTATATTTTAAGAAACCATTAACATTTTTTTAATTTTTTTTTTTTTAAAGAAACAAGTAACGGTTGTACGTTACTTTGGGCGTTACACTGTACGTGCATTGTTCCATGGTCCACTTATTTCAGCTGTATATTTCAGTTTGAAAATGTCAAATCTTGCATTGAATTGCACGTGAGAAATGGTCCACTTACCCCTTTATCTCCCTTACGTTTCGTTCAACATTTATTTTGCCTTAAATCCCTCTAACCGATCAAAACCCTGCTTTTGCCTTCTTTCTACAAAAATTATTGGCAGCTGTTCAATTTTTGTTTCGTTCAAAAAAGCTCCATTCACAAAAAGCTTTCTCGGTAGCTTTTGTTTAGAGTCTCGTGTGCATCTAATAGGGTAAGCATACCTCCTCCTTTCAATTATATTTTGTTTCCCTGTTTGCTGTTGGCCAATTCCACACCTTCCTCCTTTTTCCATTTGTATAAAGAAAGTTGTGGCTTTGGTTTTTGTTTGCTGTTCTAGCAACATTCTTTTTGCTTTTACTTTATTTTTTTTTCTTGGCTACCTGAAGTCTACCACCCAGGAAACCCTGCTATCCCCACGCCTATTCGCCATGCCTCCAACATCATCGAACCCAGCCTGCCACCACGTGACCCCACGCCGAACGAACCCACCCAGGCGAACCACCCCACGCCGAACGAACCCACCTAGGCGAACCACTGCCATCGCCGACCCAAACCCTTCGCCTGAACCTACCTTCATCCAGCCCACCACCGAACTCACGTCTCCATCCACTACCACATGCCGAGACCAATGAGTCCAACTCCACCCACCACGTGACTGGCCAACCACCTGCCACCATCACGCCTAGACACCCACGCCAGGCCGAGATCCCCACGTCTCCAAACCATCCCGTGCCCGCCATGCGAACCAACCTAACACCAGCCACACTCCTACCCTATGCCGCCACGTCACTGACATGCTCTAGCCGAGACCACGGCTCCAGCTCCTCCACCAGCCCTTGCCGAGATTGTAGCGAGCCTGTAGTTGTGAAGTCTTGATAATCACCGTGCCTTGTATTTGGTATGTGGATATATTCCACTGAGTTGTTTTGAACTAGGGAGTAAAGCAAGTGTTGTTGAAGCTGTTAGCCTACCAATTGAAAATGAACGAAAGTTAGGTGTCACCTCTGTTCTTTTGTTGTTTTGAATTTTAGATTATATTTTGACTTTGGGTTGTTTTTTTTTTAAAAAAAAAGGAAGAAAATGCTTTTGGTTACGGAAGTAGGTATCTTAGCCTATTTTCTACTAGCTTTTGTTTTTTTTAAAAAAAAAAAACTTGTTTTGTCACTTTGCGAATTTAAAAGTTATAATCGGTATTTCAAAGTGGTAAGTGCTATTGCTTTCGATTCTAACCTGTTACTCGTTCGTTGTTTGTTTCATTGAAAATTCGTTATTCGTGAAATCTTAGATTTGATTATTTACTGTGCTTTTGGTTTGAATCTAGTTGGCGCATCCGCTAACGACTGATCGTGCTATCCGCGTGCTTTCGATTGACTTCGTACTTCTTTCTTTCCGAATCTCCAGCTCCGTAGAGGTGAGTAACTCTCACACGAATATTCATACTTATATAATTGTGAAACGACCGCAACTGAATGTGTAGAAATAAATAAATAAATAAATGATGTTATAATTACCTGTGATTTATTTATAGTTGATGTTAATTGTAAAAAAACTGCATATCGTATCATCTGTTATATCTGTTCTTATTTTACTGTTATTCTATTCTGTTAAATCACACTGCAAGTTCCCTGTAGAATAGAATCACTATGGGTTGAAATGATACATACCCGAACGGACTTTAGAATAAGGGAAGGTCGTTATGGGCTGAAATGATAGGCCTGAGCGATTTTCAATTTAATTTTATTTACTTGGGATTGCGGGTTTGAAATGATAAAACCCGGATTTTTCTTTGTAAATTACGGATTGAAATGATATAGTATCCATATCACTTAAATTAGGCTAGAAAATATTATACAGACCCGTGGTTATTTTTCTGTATTTTTGAATATTTTTAAATAATTTTAAAAACTGTAATAATATTAAATTGATTTAAACCGAATTTTAAATGATTTATTTAAAATAGAAATGATTTTCTATGTGATAAATATAAATAAAATGGAGGAATATTGATTTTAAAACGAAACTTAAATTTGAAATTTTGATAAAAAAAAAGATGGAAACTTAAGTTAATTTAATTGAAAATGAAATTTTGTTTTAAATTGGTGAAAAATGAAGTTTAAGTTTAAGTGTTGAAATGAACGTAATAAGCAAATTGTAAGTTTGGTTTTAACTTGTAAAATTTCCCTTTAAATAAATTGTTAAAGGTTTGAAAATGAACATTTTAAATGTATGATTTTATAAGTTTAACTATATAGAATCTGTAGCACTTGTTAAGTGTGGTGGATTTTATAAATGAACCAAAAGACTAAAATGAACTAAAGCTATGATAGTACTTGGTAAGTGCTGTTGTAGCAGAAACTAAAATTTAACTTGAACTAATAAAAAGCTACTGTAGCACTTGTTAAGGACTGCAGTAGACTGAAATATGATTTTGTTTAAACTGAACTGATATAACAATTAAAATTTTGTTTTGTTGAAATAAAAATTGTTTTCGAATATAACTTACCGCCACACTTTTAAATGCCGTGGAAGCTGAAATTTTAATGCTTTTGTTTAAGTGAATAAGTGAACTCCGAGGGGTTAGTTTTTTGGAAATTTAATATTTGGTGTTTAAAGGAATAATGTTTTGTTTTTAAATGATTTAATTCTAAGTATATTTGATAAATTGTTTTAAATCTATAACCACGGGTTATAATAACGATTGGTTGGCAAAGAGACCGGGATCGGATATGGACATACTCTCTGTCGATACCGAAAACCACTTTGACAACCGTGTACGCGGTGGAGATTCCAGAATGAAGTAGGATGGTGGTGACGTCCTTAAGGTATTACGTGGACCCAACTCCCGTGAGTTGGCATAAGGTGGCTAAAACAGGAGCGATCTCGGACCAGTGAGGTAGCACCTCTTCTCGGACACATTCCTTCGATATTATACTCTTACTGATTTGACTAGATGGCCATCCTCCGATTTGGGAATGTTGTTCGAGGTGGAACGGTAGTGGCTGCTATGCGTATCCATCAGTCCGTGTGCGTAATTGGTATATCTACCCTGGCATTGCCTAGTTGTGCCGTGTCACCTACCATACCGAGCTTTACTACGATTATGATTTTAAGATCCGACCGCGTTAAGGTTCTCCATCCCCTTAACGCTATTTTCCGATATGATTATACTTTACTTATGTAGACACTATTATAATAGCGAATATTACTACATAGTAGATAGTTTAACGGATCCTTAGAGGATGGGCGGTCCCAAGCATCTTCTAAGTTACTCGTACCTTTACTACAGTTCATTTGAGTTGGTTTACATTGTATAAGTATGTATATCCTGACTCGAGTGTTATGTTTTATTTTACGCTCGGGTCAGCCTGAGTATTCACAGCTTTGGATTCACCTTTCTGGAGCTCGGAATCACTAGAGATTCTGCTTATCTAGTTATCTTCCTATTTCAGTTTCAGTTGTCTTATTTCAGCTTTCGTTTTAGAGACTTGTGTATTTGGGATTTCTATTGTACTTGTTTCAGAACTATATTGGGTTTCAGACTATGTATTTTGTATTTGATTTTAGACTATGTATTTAGTGGCTTCATGAACCACTATGGTATTTTTAAATTCCGCTGCGAGTTATTCTGATATTTCTGTGTCTGTGATTCTGTGAATGATTTTATTTGCTCCAAATTTTATTACAATCTGTTATTTTGTATTATTCAAGTCTGACATGTGTGGATTATTGTCGATTTGAATGGTCCAAAATAGTGGGTCGTTACATGTGCCGTTGAGAGCCAGCAGTCTGCGTTTGATTTTATATCGGTAGACTGTGACACTATGGTAACATAGCGAAAGTCGTGTGTGCCGCTGAGAGCCAACAGTCTATGTTTGATTTTACATCGGTAGACTGCGACCTATGTAGGAGTGGAGAAGTTTCATTTCGACAGCGTAATCGTGAGGCCGCTGAGAGCCTGCAGTTACATGGACTTTTGCTGCGACGACAACGTAACCCTGGATGTAACTGCGATCTGTCGTGGGTTCTATGGTGTAATCAGTTACATGGACTTTTGCTGCGACGGCAACGTAACCCAGGATGTAACTGTGACCATGGATGGGTGTGATGATTTTCAGAGCATTCTCACCAAAGATATTTCCTCTATTTTCAAAAACTGTTTTCTATATTTTCAATAAAATTATTTTTCAAGATATTTTCACTGGATGTTGGAAACGGGTCTGCCAAGCACTTATAGATTTTCAGTCGTATGCCTGATCAACATATGACCGAATTTCTATAAAGACAAGGATGGACTTGTCGAAACATCGAGTTATAAAAGTATTTTATAAAAACTATTTTAGAAATATTATATAAATTTTAAAAGTAGTTTAAAAATGATCAAGGAATTTATCTGATTTTAAGCATTTTAATAAATTCTGGCTTCGTTCCTTTTCGAGGACGAAAAGATTCAAAGGGGGGAGGAATGTGACATCCCGGAAATTTTGGCAATATCAATTTAATGATCTGTGATCAAAATTTAAATTGATTTGACAATAATTGTGAATAAAATTTGAATTGATTTTAGCTTAAATTTAACAGGAGTCTTGTTGTTCTTTTTAAATATAGATTTATAAAATAAGTAATTTATTTATATAGAGTGATAATTTCTTTTATAAAATCATTTTATTTGATATCGAGTTTTATTATTTTTATAGAGATAATTTCTTTATAAATTCAATTTATTTTGATAAATAATATCTTATGAATAGACTTTTAAATAAACAGGGATTTTGCTATATGTAAGTTTTAAATGTAATTTTGTCAAACGATAGTTAAGTATATTATAACATAAGTGAATTTGAATAAAAGAGATAATCTCTTTTGTTTAGTTTTTCTAAAAATTGATAGTTGAGTTTTATAATATATAAATATAAATACATGTTAAAATAACAAGAAATAAAACAAATAACAAAAGTAAGTTATACATTAATGGTTTAAATTCAAATATTATAAACATCCTCCATATTTCTAAACAAATAGTATAACCATAAAGCGAGTAACAAAATAGAATACATCAAACGATATATTCGAATGACAATAAAACAAATAACATAGTGGATATAAACAAACAATAAAGTGAATGTAACAAACAATATATTAAAAACAACATTCATTTCATTTCACTATCTAACCAGAAATGTAATTGCATAGCAAATCTGCATAGCCAAAGATTAGGGCAAAGTGGAACAATTCGAATGGATATATGCATGTAAGCCTGGGAACAAGATAAGAAAAATTCAAAAGCAAAGTAAAATATAAAATTTGTAGCTTGCAATAGAAGTCACAGCCAAGTAAAAAGAAAATGAGATAAGTATGGATAAAGAAAACATAAAGTACATAACAATAAATGCTCTCAAATGCTTGCAGCCAACAAAACCTGTTCGAGTATATACGAATGTAATCTTCAGCCACCAAATTATAAAATATCTCTGACCTTAGAAATGAAATAAGAAAAATGTAGAACCATGTAAACTGTTTTGTACAAAGCCTGGAAAAAAACAACTTTTCTTTTATCATTTCCATGTCCAGTTCGAGTTAAGCAAATACAAAATGAAACTCCATTTTTAATCTCAAAACAAGCTTCAACAAATATCAAGCAACTAAACAAGCAAGGTGATTGGCCAGAGAGTTTAAAGGAAAACATTTTCCAGATTTCAAATTCAAACTGTTTCCAAAGGATAACATGCTCTGTTCTTCTTCTCTGCAAATTCTGGGTGAGTAACCTTTTACAAACTAAAATCTAAATATGGTTGCTTGATTTATTGTTGGGTCGAATAAGCATTTCATGTTATTATAAGTAAATACCTGATGTAAGAGTTATCTGTGTGCATACTGCTTTCTTTATTTGCCAGTTCTGTTTGATTTTTCCCAGGTACAACCTTCATTTTAAATGCTCATCATCTAAATAAGGATCTGAGGAAATGAAATTTATAAAAAATGAAGTTGTTAAATATCTCAGTGATATTTAAAATTTTAAGGAGTTAATATTAGATGCTGTCACTGGAATATAAGATATATCAGTGCATGATAATCTTTACCAAAATCCAAACATACAAATTTTGTAATTTCAGTTTCACAAATTAAAAGCATCAACTAAAACTTGTTTTTTTGATCAAGAATTGGAATTTTTAGAAATGAGTGAAAGTTGCAGTTTGATATTGAACTAAAAATGAATTTTTAGCAAAATCTGGTGATCTCTGTATTGTGGAGACTCGAGTTTCTTTCTGGTAGTAGAGAAGTGTTAGGAGTTGCCGAGAAAAATCATGGATGGTGATGGAAATCATGATGGAGAGAGCGGTGACGAATTCTATTTTTGAACCCTAGTTTTCACTGGGTTTAAAGAAACAATCGCCGCGACCAAGTGGGTTGATCGAGTGCCTTCGGGTGTTGGGCGAGGGTAGCTAGGCCCTAGTCGAGGTCGTGATCGGAGTAGGAGGAGTTCTGGTGGACTGGGCTGCGAAGACGAGGCGTTGACAGGGATTTAAGTTGGTCGCGAAACTGTGTTCCAGGCTTTGTTTATTCGAATTCGAGTTCAAGAGGAATCGGAGGGGAACTGGTGGTTGGGATCGGAGCTGGGGGTGGTGTTCGACTTGCTCGTCGATGTCGAGATGATCGGAGACGTCGATCTTGGTTGTGCACGTGCACGAGCATGTTTGCCTGGTCGGAGTTTTGTTTGGGTCTGGGAGAGGAAAACTCGGGTTGAAGCTCGAGGGAAGTCTGCGTTTGCTCGGGAAGAATTCGCGTTTACTCGAAGTAAAAGATGGGGAACTCGAGCAGTAGGCTTGGAGCAGATTTTCAAGCTGTTACTTAAAAAAAAGATTCTAAAAACTGTTTAAAAATTTCAAAGTATTTGTGGAATTTAATTTAAATATAAATTGTTAAGAAATATGGTAAGAAATAATTATTTATTTAAAATAATTAGTGGAAGTGATTAAATGAACAATCACCCAATGTTATAATTAGAAATTGATTAATATAATTGTTTTGAAGTTAATTAATCATTAAGTAATTAATTAATTAAAAGGAATTAAAGATTTACTAATAATGGAATTAATTATTGATTAAGTAATTAAATTAAAAGAGAAATCAAGATTTATTAATGATCGAATGATGAGTTACTTATTAAATAAATGGAGCAGATTGATTTAATTCAAGTTAGATCATTGGACAAACCACTTGTTGATTTGGATGTAAAATTTCTTGGAGAAGTAATTGATGAGAAATTACCAAAGGTGATAAATTAGATGATGTTGTTGATAAAAGTAATTGGAATATAATTACTTGAAGTTAATCGTGGGATTAATTGAGATTGTTATTGTGAAGAAATTAGCTAAGGGAAGTGAATTACTGTATGAATTAAATCAGAAATGATTGATAGTATGAGATTTGAAGATTAAGTTCTTCTTAAATTAATTAATTAATAACATAATTGATTAAAGATCATTAATTATTGTAATTAATGATATAATTGGAAATTGATTTAATTTGGCAATAATAAATCAATAAGGTAATTGAATATAATAAATTCAATATGAATGTAATTTAATTAGGATTTATTCAAAGGTTAATCTCTGTAAATAAATTAAAGGAAATTACTGGAATATAAGTAAAGTTAAATTAATCAAAGATGATTAATTGGAATATTAAGTAACTGATGATTGATAAATTGATTGATGGATAAGTAAGCAAGGTTTGATGAAGTGATTAATTTAATTTACTTTAATTTAATTAGAGACAATTAACTATTGGCAATTAGGGGAAGTTGGTTTCTGATGTTATTAATCCAGGGTGATTAATAATTATAGTTAGAAATTAATTAAATAATAAAGTAATTAAAGGTTAATTACTGTATTTGGTTAAGAATAATTATTTTGTGAAATTAATTAAGGGTTAATTACTTAAATGTAATTAAAGGATAAATAGGATGATATTGAAAGCCTTTGATTAATTGTTGTTCCTAGTATGTGGGTTGTAATGCTATGTGATAAGATATGTTTGATTAAATCGTAATGATGAGGTTATCTATGGTTGATGAATTAGGTGACATCATGTATTTAAAATTTAATTGTATTTCACTTGAATAATTTAAGTTAAGATGATATTGGTTTCGAAGAGACCGGAGTCGGGTATTAGTAAATACCCGAAACCACTTCGATTGTTATAAATTGATAGGTGAAATCAATAGGCTGTAATAGAAGGATTTAAGATAAGGAACCATTTAATCTAAGTTTTTGGTACTAAGAAATTAATGTGTGAAATAAGTGGAGTCTAACAACTGGTGAAGTTGTAAATCTATGTATGAGTTACCCCGGGTTTTAAACAAGTTATATGTTTTGGTATTCCTTGTTAAATGAGTTTACTCACGCTGGTTTCCAGCCTGACCCGGGTGTTACTTTGATGTAATGCTCGGGTCAGACCGAGTATTACAGATTTTCAGGTAAGGACGTTCTGGAGCTCGGGGTGAGCTGGATGGCAGGACGTATGGAGTGTTCCGCTGTGACTATTATTTTTGTTTTATCTGAGATATTTGATTTGTATATGCTCAGTGTTGTGTATGAGAGTAACTCTGATGTATTATAAAATGTAAATTGACAGATATAGTATTCTTTTGTAAACTGTTATTATTTGATATTATATTTTGATCCGCTGCGAATGTGAGATTCTGTGTTTTATTTTCTGTTTCTTCTTCTATCTCTTTCTTCTTTTCATAACTATCTGAAATTTTCAGGATTGAAAATTTTGGGTTGTTACAGAAACGGAGTCCTTATGTGGGAATTACAAGCATTTAAAGATTAGGAGCAATTTAGTAATTATTAAATTATTCATTTATTTTATTATTATTTTTTACCACATCAACGCGTTGGCTATAGGACTTCGACATCGTGACTGACTTTCTTCAACTCAGCATTGCCACTTGTCGCCACTACGGTAACTTAACCGGCCATCCACGATCACTGGCGACACCTACACCCCAAGCCGAGTTCAACATCGTCGCCTCTTCTCACTACGGTTCCCTCTAGCCAAAATGCTGTTATCAGTTTGTTTCGCTAGATCTAGCAAATTCCGACCACCTACGACATAATCAGACATTACCCTGGCCATCTGCTCCTCGTGCTCTTCAAAGCTGTACTTCCCAATCATCGTATCTTCATCGTTTCACCGGTGGTTCGAAACAGACGGTTTATGTTCATCGAAATTTCGACACATTTTCTGATCAATCCGTACACCTAATCGATGAATCAGTGTCATCGAGAACTACAATTTTGATATATAATATATCTAGTTTGGAACACTTTTATATTTTGCACTTTTTAATTAGATAACTTTAACTTTATTAATTAGAATCGATAAAAATCCACTTTTTAATCATTTATCCATGGCATACTACATCCTAGTAATCACGTGCTTATAAATCAAAATCACTTAGTAATCATCAATTACATTATTTATAATTTGGTTTAAGATCATAAGGGGTGAATTGATACGTCTTATATATATATATGAGTCAACAGAATAGGCATCTTAAGGCTAAATTAACACTAAAGGGGGGTGGATAGTGTTTAATGGATTATATGAATATTTTTCAAATTCTTTAAGATTTTACTTGGAATGATGTAATTAATAATCACAGAATCAAAATGCAGATAAAATTTAATGCAGTAAAAGTAAAAAAGGAAAGAACGCACCAGGATTTTATACTGGTTCGGAGTTACCATACATCCAGTCCCGCACAATTCCTTGTATGGATTTCTTTTCGACTAGTAAATGCAAATACAATCTCAATTTCAAGGCTACGAGACACACTCTCCAGAATCCCGACCTCTGGGTAGGGTCACTTGATTTCCGGGCTACAAGCACACCCATTAGATTTACGGGCTACTAAGCACACCCAATTGATTTTATAGGCTACAATCACACCCACAGGTATAACAGTATGATTTGATAGAGTTTTACAAACTCAAATCTTCGATCTTGATTACAATTAATCCTATAACTCTTGAATAGCACTTTGAACTTGGTTTTGAGTGAGAGAGATGAGAGAAATCAGAGAGTGGATGAAGAAGAATCAAACAAGTGATGATTGAATTTGACTCTGGTTGAATTTTGGTAGACTTTGGGTATATTTTGAGTTAGAAAATGAGAGAGTTGAAGGAGCAAAGATGAATAAGAAAATAATGATTAAAAATTCATTTGGAAGTTTGGTATTTATAAGGAAACAACAGTCATGTCCATTCGCGAAGTGATACGACGAAAAGACAATTCCATTCAAATTTGAATTTTGAAAATTACGACCACTATGTCGGCATACATAGATAGAGTATGTCGACATACTCTTCACAAAATTGAAAAACACTTTTAAAATATTATTTTGAAAATCCTTTGCTCTGTAAAATAATTTGATACTTAATTTGTAAAATCATTTAAGCATAGTTTATAAATATTTTAATCATAATAAAACTTTATATAATAATTTTGAAAATTTAATATAATGTAAATAATATATGTATAAAATTATATGTTTATAACTTATTAAAGTATAAACAAAAATTCAATATATATATATAAACTTAAAAACACTAAAGTAATATCTTTGTAAGTATAAGAGATTGAAAATCATTTTTGAGAAATATTTTATAAAGATTATTTTAAAACCAGGATATTTGAAAAACAATTTAAAACAAAATTAGAGAAGGAGAGAGAGATCAGGAAAGTGCTATCAAGGTTTTAACATAAATTCTATGACTTTGTAACTTATTTGTAATATCTTGAAATCTTGAACTCTTAAATACTCATGAGTCTTTATTCTTCAACTCTTGAAACTCTATATCGGCATCTTGAATCTACTCTTGATACTATTGTTAATAACGACGGATTTTCTATCTATTAGAAAATCGCCATTAAAAATACTATCGGTATAAACCGCAAGCGCACGGCGTACAATTGTAGTACGTATGCGAGTACGGGTCGATCCGCAGGGAAATGAATTAATTTTAAATTCTACTCTATCAAATTAACCCAAGTTTTCAAGTTTGCTTTAAACTAAGAAAAATAGCAAAAATTAAACTAAAGCAAAGGTGAATAAACTATGATAATAAGAACAATTTAAAGGCAAATCCACTTCCAATCATTCACATAAATCAACACAAAATTCACTTGTAACCTCTCTTTAAAAATATTAAGTAGAAATGATTAATGTGCTTATTATAGTATGGTTTATTTGAGCTATTAATTAGCACAACTTAAACCATCAAACTCTAACACATCATTCGAACCACTTATCGACTCTCATGATCATGATATGAAATTAAAAATAAAATGCATTATAAGTATGATCTATTTACTATTAATTAGTAACATAGACCATCAAATTTTGATTCTAGCTTAACTTTCATTATCAAAACCACTCAGGCAAATGAAAAATAGCTTATGTTTCCAATGGAATAAGCATAGCCTATTTGAGATGTCAACATAGGCTATCAAAATTCAATAAAATAGAAACATAAACCACCATCATTCATATTTTCCATTAAGAAAAATAAGTGAGATCGCAAAAGAAATCATTATGTTAATTTAATATGTTTCATGAGAGCTTCATCACCCTTAAATTGAAGAGGTTTAACTACTCATATTTGAAAACATTTTAACATAAACTGATTTCAACATAAACATAAACGAAGAGAAGTGCTAGTTAAAAGAAGAAGGAACTAACTACTTGTATAAAATAAATCTAAACTAATTACATGAATTAAAAGAGAGCATAAGAGAATAAAAGAGCACAAAAGAAAGTATAAATAAAATTGCATGAAAGTAAAAACAAGGCTAAGAAGCCATGAAAGAAATTTTATTTATCTTTGACTTTATGGTTACAACTTGCATAAAAAAAAGATAATTACATGAGACATAAATGGTATTTATACATGCTTAAAACCCTAATTCATATTTTAGGGGACTACCTAAAATGCCCTTTAGGAAGTGTAACCTCCAAATAATCATTAGGGAATTAATTAATATCCACTAACATGCCTTTAAACCTCCATTAACATGTGCATGTGCTTTTAATTGTGGACCATATAGTAGTGGGTTAGTGGGCTCCTCCATGTTGCATGAATTCACTTATTTCCAATCTTCATTTTCCTTAAACATATGTGCATGCATTTATCCATGAAAGCTTCTTCATATTTGCTCTCCATTTCCTATAATTAAAAATAAAAATGTGCAAATAATTTTTCTCAAATTAAATCATACACAAATTTACCATTTTACCCCCCAAATGAAGATGAATAAATGATGATTTCAAAACAATTTAAATTTTAGTTTAAACATGTAAAATACCCTATTATGATCAATTATTTAAATAAAAGTAGATTAAATATCAAAGTAAAAATATGCACTTTCACGTGCACATCAAATGTATAGTCTTCTTAATCAACACTTATCTAATATTCTGCACTATATACTATATATAACTTGATAAAACATTAGTATTTATATTTTATATAATGTCTATAGTTGTTTTCATCAAAACCAATACCTAAGGTACTAACAATATACACATATAGGATGGGACCAACTCACCGATTAACTATGCATCCTCTACGATCTAATGTGAATCCTCCTCCTTGTTTGCTATCTAGAAATTCCTTGCTTTCACAATTCTAATTCTCATGATGTCTTTGACTTGTTTGCGTAGCTCTTTTTGCGGTGACTGATTTTATATATTGATTTGTTTAATTTAGATTTGATTCGGGGAATTTGTAATTGAATTTGTTTAATCTGAATTTGATTTAGGAATTATAGTTCTATAAACGGAGATAGGATTTTAGAGCAAAAGAAGTAGAGTTAGGGGATGTATTTATAGGCTAAATATACTAATATTTGTATTGAAATTTCATACTCGGTGTACTACGAAAATGCCACTGAGTTTCACTTCTTCTAATTTCTAGTCCATTTAACCAAATTCAACATGTTATATATGTTTTCTAACTGTAAACAGTATTTCGGATGCAATAGAATAGGTCATGAAGCCTAATTCTAGATTCTGTAAAAAGTTAATATTTTCCCCTTTATGTAAAATTATGATTTTACCTTTTTAATTAAATTATTTAATTTCGTAAAATTATTGAGTGTTACATTCTCTCCCTTTAAAAGAATTTCATCCTTGAAATTCCAAGAGGCGGACAATGCAACTCGCTTTATAGCGTGCAAACATAAATAAACATAGCTATATCCATCTAGCATCCATCATACAACACACAAAAACACAACTAAGAGTATGTAATACATATAATAGATAAAAATTAAATGATATAATGTAAGATGAGTGCAAATGTAACTAAATTGGCCTTCTATACGAATGCATCCATACATCCATATCAAAGTGCAAGCAAATAACACATCCATAACCACAATCAATAAGAGTATATATAAAGAAATTATAAATAGTATATATGATCTTCTAACTTAAGTTAGAACACAAACGTAAACATAAGTACCTAATTCAGCAAGAACTAAACTAGTATTTCTCAAATAAGGCAACTATAGCAACCAAAACACATCATAAGGACGTGCACACAACAAATCCTAGCATCCATACCTCTACACCTATGTCAACTAGCTAGCTAAAGTAATCGTGCAAATGATCTAATGAGCCAACCAACCTACAAATTAATCAAAAAAGGGACATACTGGAAAAGAGCTAGTGATGGGAAATTTAGATTCTCTCCTCGAATTCCCTTGTACTCCTATTCAAACCTTTTCCTCCCCATACTTGGACCAATTCCATTTTTTCGATTTTTATCATATCACTTCAAGCTTTAAGATGTCAATATGCCTATAGAGTATTCTAGATTTCATCTCTACATTCACCTCATCAAGTTGACTAGGCTATACCATAACCGCTAAATCACCAACGTACGTTTGCAAATGGGAAAAATAAAATGTGTATAACCACTTGCCAACTTTTCAAGAAGCCTAAAATGTTGATTTCTCTTCATCGGGAAAGACCCAATAACTCATGGGGTTAGCTTTCCCACATAATATATCTCAATAGCAAGTCCTTCACATATACCATACTACCCACTACGAACTCTCTGTGCATGCTTATTCTATGCGGTTTCCACTCCTTTGTGTATCATGAAGGTGTCTCCAAATATAATGTCTAACTTTAATTTAAACAGTCGGTATATTTCCATCGTCAAATACCATGAAACATACTATGCCGCTACCTTCTTCATCCTCGACTAATATAAAACCCCCTTCATATACTTTGACATCACTTTCTACTGGCACACATAACCTTCCATCCAGCCTCGGTCTTCCTTCACGATAATGGAATAGCTCACCAAATGAGTAGACTAATTGTATTTCTCAAACTGCTTATAATGTTAACCAATTTCGCATCCTTTGACATACTTCACTAAACTCCTTCTTTAAGTCCTGGCACGACAATACGAAAATGGATGGTGTCTCCACTCTAGGTGGACTAACTTTAGGATTCTTAGGTGAACCCACCATTTAATTTAAAGATATCAGAAATGGATGATGCCTTATTTTTGGTGAACATGATATTACTATAATAAACTTATAAACTAGATTATGTATTTTTCATTTGCTTGAGGCACTAAAAATAAGTTATGCACAAAAGGTCACCATTTCAGAAAATTGACTTAATGACATAGTCCTTTCAGTCCAAATAATGATTAAAAAGAAGTAATCTCACCTCTTCATCCATTTTCTTCTAATCATCAAATCTTGCCTTTTTTAAATATCACCTTCGTACTTTAGTACGTGCGAGTCAAGACATTTACTTCATGTTTTGAAATCATACAACACATGATGCTTCAAAAATAATATTAACTCCATATGCTTGTGAAGTCCTCTAAACTAACACACGGTTATGGTACCTTTATGTACACCACCGTACTCCAAAAACACTTTACATAATTGTTTAATAGCATCTTCTTTAACATGGAGCCCTCATTGACTCACTTCCAAAGTATAAGAAATGATGCAACCCAACATCAAATAATGCCTCCATTATGTCTTATCGACATCACGCTATATTTTCTATTAACTCATGGGTATTAATCTTCTTTATTTTTCGTCCTTAGTCCTATAATTTACTATATTGCTAGTTAGTATAACGATCGTATATTAGCAATTCTTGACAGAGTAAATTATAACAAATGTGATGTTTTTTTTACCCTAAAACTGCTTTTAATATTAACAGTTATCTCACTCATGGTTATTTGCTTATATAAGGGATAAGCAAACAACTACCTTTATAAGTCAAAATATACAGGGTGTGGCGATAAATATGTGTGTGTGTGTGTGTGTATGTATATATATAATATGAATAATAAAAATTTACGAATATATGCTCTCTCATATGTCCTAATCTAGTAGGAATTGCCTAACCTAAGCTCTATACCAAATAAAATAACATGTTATTTATGACGCCTCGATTTACGCATAAAATGACGTGGACCTCACAGACTGCAAATAGTTTTGAGGTAAAATATAAAACATATAACATAGCTATCTACAATATTGTACACTTTTTGAAACTCACGGCGGAAGGAATAAAATATAATAATTAATAATATAGTTCTGGACAAATAAAACAATGTAATATTAAATAAACTCCAACTTCAACATTTTTATACTGATAAGTAAAAATAGTCATGTCTAGGAATAACTAATATAAAATAAATAGTAAATAGTTGATGGATAAATAAACGCGCATCTTTGTCGCACCATCATCCTCTAAGCCACAACCAATCCTCTTTATTGACCTATTAGAGTATAATTAAAAAGAAAAAATAATATAGAGAGTTAGATATAAGTATGATGAGTGAAATGCATCATATAAGTATATAATACTAATAAGCTAATAACACAACATTTATGCTCGAAAACCATATCTTAACATGTGTCACCTGCACCCAACAAGTCAGCTAAACAAAATATATTATAGTGACATCATATGTTAAGGTCTCACTAAAATATATCCTATGCCTAATCATTTGTACACGATTTGGTCCAAAGTCTCAACTTGCAAGCCAAAGACATATGCGACTTGCTACGACGAACTATGTGTCTCAGCCCGCTATTGCCAAATCGTATGCGACTCACTACTGAAGAACTATATGTCTTAACCCGCTATCTCCAAATCGTATGTGACTCGATACTGAAGATGTCACGTACCGAAATTTTCGACTTTCGAAAATTCGACATCGATACTCCCTTTATCGACTGCCGAGAAATCGAGTGCCGGAAACTCCAATAGTGAGGGTTTAAGAAAGAAGAAAAAGGCAGAAGAAGAAGAAGATAGAAGAAAGAAGAGAAGAAAATAGAGAAGAAGAGAAGAACAACACAGAACAACATCAGAAACAGAAACAATATCAGAATCTTACACATCGCAGCGGAACAATATATAATAGATAATCACTAGTCTTTTAAAACAAAGAACTATATCAGTTTATACATACATCAATCATCAGAGTCAATATACAACAATGGACAGTTATATAACTTGTCCTCATACAGAATACACAGCGGAATAAATAAATAATTACGGATATACGTCTCGCCATCCAGCTTGTTTCCAAAGCTCCAGAATATCCTGATAACATAACTCTAGGCTGCCCGTGTGGAAATTGGTGGGCACCCAGAGTTTAGAAGGGAAACAATAAACTCCGAGTCAGTCATGGTGACTGGTGTGAGATCGTAAAACAGTTTTATCTTTAAAACAACAAGAAGGTTTAAAGTCAATTCGCAATGCTTTTTGAAAAATGAAACTACCATAAGACCTTCCACCACACACACAATGCAAACGCAGGATTGGAGGAGATTTCTTCTTATGTTAGTCAAAGATGCTTACTACGCAAAATCAAATCATTTTTGATATTATTATTAGTGCATAGTGTAGAAAACATTTCGAAAGTATAATATAAATCTTAGCCAGCATAGGTACCATTATATTATGCCTGCTATAGCTGCCTCCTGAGGAGACAGGTTATACAATTGAAATCGTAAAGGCTCGTATTGTTTCTTTGGATTTCCAACAAATGGTCAGGCTAAGGAACTTCCTTTTCCACGATGGGTACGTCCCTGGAATAGACGACCCGAGAACCTAACCGGATCTCTGCCAACACAAGGCCGGGTTACCTCTGCAAAAATAGGTAACTACTGACACGCGTATGCCATCCCCCGATCGTAACCGATCTTCCCGAGGATCCCCGATTTCCAACAACCACAAAGTAATAAATTTGCAGCAACCACATAGGTTAAGTATCTGGGCTCCATACCATGATACCACCTCTATCCAGAAGGAATAACATACACTAAGGGGCGCTACTCCCTAGAACTTTGCCGCATCCTTCCTGTTTTGACCATTTCCGGGGTGTGAGGCTCGATGAAGTCTCGTCCACAAAGCTACGCTTTCTACAAAGCCATGCTTCGGGTCAAACAAAATGATCAACCTATGATCACAAAGATATAAGATCAAACAAATGATCATATCGCAAATGATCAAACACTGATCATTTCACAGCAACACTCAGTATGCCACGTTACCAAATTGGGAATATATCGCTGATAAATTTCAACTACATAACCTCTGAGCTCGTACGTCTCAGAGAAGGGTGTTAAGCTAAGAGAATAAATTCTCCGCCACCAACAGATATGTATTTGAAAGAAATCAGCTCAATATCTCAAATTGTAACGTCAGACACACAATCCATACAAGTCTGTTCCGGGATCGAACAGAACCGAAGGCACTTCTCACGAAGCCCTTGCATATCCGGATAATTTTCTAATCACGTCCGGACTTCCCGTCACTAAGGGTGATAAAACCTCTAAACCGGAGATCAGCCGATGTAGAGTAACTCGACGGTAATCCTTCCGTTTTCAAAAATATCCGGTCTTCAACACCGGTCTTCGAATGCAATTCATAACGACGTATCACATATTCGGAATGGGTTATATGACCCCATGGTCCTTTCCCGGCTAACCCGAATAGTGAGCGCTTATTTAAAAATAAGTGTGGCATTCAAATTCATCCAATTCACAACAAATACCTATCTAAAGGTAATTATTGATAGTCGGTTATTTAACTATCAATAAAGATGCGCAACATCATCAGATTCCAAATAATTTTCCAAATTATTTAATTTTCCAAAATATCTTTACTAGATATAAAATTTCCACACTTCAAAAATAAATCAACATTTATTTTCAAAACGAATTATCATTTCTTTTATAAATTCCATAGTGAATTTATATTTCAAAATATCTACTGATATACGATTTTCAAATCGATTTCAATATTCAATTTCAATTTATCTTTAAGAAGATAAATTCTCAAAAACATTTCATTTCATATTGGAAAAGCATTTCCATACTTATTTAAAAATAAGTATTTCACAAATCTATTTATTTTCAACATTTGAAAATATTCAATATACTTAAATCAATATTAAGTATACATTTCATTCTTTTAAGGAAATCATTTACTATAACAACATTTATTTGAGTCAAAACGAATGTTGCGTAAAACATCGTTACGACGACTCAAAATCACTAGTATAGGGATTCGAAATTTAGATAGATATATAAATCCCAATACTACACAAAATATTTCCTTTTGGAAACCATTTACTATAACAACAGTGTTATAGTCCACCATTCCCTTATTTTTCTCGAAAACATCTATTTCAACAATGAATGTTGAAATCTATGTATTCGATACTTAACACGTTTTAAAACATCTTTTAAAACAATTAACTTCATTTTATAATATCGTTTTCCCAAAACCATATCCATTCTACTTAAAAATATATTCACTGTCCAAAATCGTGAATATACTTCACTAACCAAATTTTCAATCTTTTCTACACATTTATTCCAAGAATTATCCACTATCAAAAATCGTGAATGTACTACGTTATCCAAATTCAACATTTCTACGCAATTTATTTAAAGGCTTATCCACTGTCCAAAATCGTGGATATAATTCCTTTAATTAACTTCTATAGTTCACTTATCAAAATAAGTGGTTTCGGATTTATAAACAACATTTATAAATCACGATTTTATATTTTATAACAACTTCAAGTTATGAAATCCCTTTATTTAAACAATTCCATTTGACTCATTTATATAACAAAAATCCAAATCATAAGTTGATAACTTATAATTCATTTAGTTTCAAAGTCCTTCATCTTATAACTTCACAAATCGTATATCTATCAATATTACTTACTTATAAAATCTGTTTATAAGTTCATTTTAACATTTATAGAACTCCTAAATAATCTCCTTATTTTTATTTATAAAATAACAATTTTATACATCTTCTATAAATATAATCCATTTATAATAAGTCGAAAATTTCAATTTTAAACCAATTTCAATTTAATCAACTTATATTTCAAAAACTACATTCTTATTATATCTTCACAAATCTCATAATTTTTATAACACGAAAATTATAACATTTATTTATTTAAAATGAATTAATTCCAAAATCCAATAAAACGTATACTTTCAAAAATCACTTTGAAATCCTTTCAAAAATAATATCGTTATTTTTAAACTTCAAAAATGGATCCGATGATGCAACAGCACCAAACAATCAATCACAACAATCAAATATCATATATCATCATATGATAACAGAATATATCAAAATATCTGTAAATAATCAATACGGTGAGGAATCCAGTCGGATCCCTCCAACCTGTTTCCCTGCATCCACAGATGTTAGCACAATACCAATTCCGCTCCAGTACGGAATTATCGCGGTATATGGGTTTAATAAATATTATCCGCTTACTAACGGCGCAATAGGGTCTCATCCGCTATACGAGGCGGGAAATCAATCAATCCAATATATACATATGCCAATATGTATATATTGCTATATATAGATATATATCCTACTATATCTAATATCACATCCAAGCAGTCAATCAATCAATCAATAACTGTAAAAGAAAATCCACTTTCATTTGAGTGAGAAGATCTCACCTTTGCTTTATTTTGCCATCCATTTCCATCCAATTTGTTTTCTTGATTTAACCTTGTATAAATAAATTTAAAATTTATTATTACTTGGACCAATCAAACTATTATTCACCATTTACTTATTCAATTAAACTCATTATTTGATTTAAAAATTTTAAACTAATAGTTTCTTTTAACAAATTATTTTTAGCAACCC
The DNA here is from genome assembly GCA_030737815.1 of Allium fistulosum. Taxonomy (NCBI): domain Eukaryota; kingdom Viridiplantae; phylum Streptophyta; class Magnoliopsida; order Asparagales; family Amaryllidaceae; genus Allium; species Allium fistulosum. Next base: position 1,221,014,051 of record CM060902.1, read on the forward strand.
AATAATTAAACAAGTGAATTATAACAGCTTAATTATCAAACCCATTCCTTTATAAAATTATTTTCAGTAGTTAGAATGATTGAATAGGTCAATAAAATAAATTAACCAACAAACTTCTTTTTTTTCTAACAAGTAATTCAATCAACTTTACTGTAAAAATTTTCCAAACATTACGTAGTTGAAATATACACATCTTTCGCTTTAATCTATAAATCTATAACAGATATATATGTATATCTGACATAAATTCACCAACACCGTAAAAATCATTTGGTTCAAACATATATATCTGATAAATATTTCTACTCAACAGATTATTCCGAAATTGAAAACTTAAAATTAATACCTTACTGACAATTTTCATTGGCGAACCCAAGCTTCTAATCTCGCTCGAATCCCTCAAATCGCCCAAACTGGCCTCGTGAAACCCACGCAAACCCAACGAACATCATCACGAACTCGCCATCCCCACGTCGCGCCCACTGTCGCTGCTCCAGATCGAGCGACACCATCGCGAAACCCCATATGCCTGCCGCCTGCCCCGATTCCCATCCTCCTCCGATCGAGAGTGTGACCTCCCTGCTTGACATCGCGATTTGACCGCGCGCGCGTGTACGCGAGTTCGCCCCCATATCCTAGCTGTGACGCGATTCGATTGCGAACTCCGAATTGAATGAGTCGGTGCACGAACTTTGCCTCCTCCGCATCGCCGCTCGAACTTGCATCTCCCAGATGCGAACGAACTCGCGAAACTCCTCCCTCCCTCAGTTTGATTTGAAGATGATAACGCGATTGTTTCACGTGTTCGAGCATTTTAATTTCATTTCGATTTTGAAAATGAAAGAGGAAAGGGAAGACTCTGTTTATAAAAGGAAGGGAACGAGAATTTCATTTTGATTTCGAACGAGAATTTCGGCCATTGTTTTTATTTTGAACGAGATGATTTCTCGCGTGAGGTATAAGCGAGATGAAGGGGAGACAAGAGTACGCGATTTACAGAGAGTAGGTCTGCTAAGAAACTAGGGTGGCTGATGCTGACCGATTATATATATTTAAATTCAAATTGAATTTGATTTAAATTCCAACGCGTTTATACGTCGTGTGCGCGCATAACAACTCTGAAAAATACGAATTTTGAAATCCGGTAATAATACAATATTACGGACCCAATGGAACTGGTTTCATCGAGTTCCGAGACTGTGCCTCGGACGGCTATTTTTAAATATCGATCCAATCGATATAATTTCAAAACTGAACAGATTTATTCAAATTCGATTCTGAAGTTTTAATTATCTTCAGTATTGTCAATACGAATTTTTAAAAGCTTTTCGAAATATTTTTCTTCAACTTTAAATTGAAGATTCAAATTTTTATCCAGTTTCAATAGATTAAATTTTATAATTTAATCGCAAAATTCAGAGTTATATCGGGGATTCAAATTAAATCATCGTTCAAATATTTAAAATTAATTAAATATTCTCAATTTAATTTGTTCAAAATTCAGGGTCGTTACAGACTTCCCTCCTTAAAAGAATTTCGTCCTCGAAATTACAAGTTAGGAAAAATGGTCCTTAACTCGTCTACTATTTTGCACAATCCAAATAGTTTTATCAAATTCTTTTCAAATTCAAATTTTAACTTTCAAAATTTTCTTAAAAAATTTCTAACACTCGAAATTTTCGAAAAATTTCGCCAGCGTCTCCTTTGCACGGCTAATACGGTACGACTACAAAACGTCCCTACGGACTCTCAGATTTCAAAAAGAAAAAGAAAAAGCCAAGCGGCTAGACAAGAAATCATCGAAAACTCATATTATAATTCAAATACTTACCTTTTGTCGAGCAATTCAAATTTATCTTTGAAAATCAAATCCAATTCCTTTACACCTGTATATCCTACTAGCCATAATATCTAGTTACAATATTCCAACCATTTTGCAAATTCTATTACAAAATTTCCAATATGTACTTCTTACACATTTTTAGCTTCACTATTGAAGTTATATATCCATTTTTATTCAATTTTACATTTCAAAATTCCATTTGAATTCAATTCACAATTCCAATTTGATTTGGATTCTAGTTTAACTTCTGAATATTGAATTTCTATCAATTTACTTTCATTCACAATTGCACTATTTTAGATTAGTTCCAATTACTAATTCATCACAAATTCTAATTCACTTTATTCAAATTTGTTTTCAACATTCATTTTCAATTCCAGTTTTATTCTTTCATTTATAATTATTCAATTCAATTCAATTTATTGCCTACAAATTCGAAATGAATTTTAACATTCAATTTTATTTTCTCGCATTTGCCATTGCAAATTTATTTATTCACAAATTCTTTTATTTCAATTTGAACTTTCATTTCAATCAGATTTCAAATATTCTATAAGTTATCAACTTATTTTCATTTCGATTTATATAATCACTTATATATTCATATTACAAATTCATTTCATTAATGAATTTTTAAATTTTCCAATATCTATCTGGAATTCCATTTTCATTTATAAATCACATTTACAATTCATATTTACCATTTTATTCATTTATGAATTCGTTTCCTTATGCTTCCAATTCATATTTAAAATTTCATTCGTTAAATGGATTTTTATTTAAACTTTAAACTTTACAAGTTATCAACTTCATAATATTTCATAAATATTTTTTTATAGTATTCCAGAGTCTTTTCAACATTTCAAAGCCATTTTGAAAACAATTCAAATTATCCTTTGAATTTTCTAAAACAAAATCCAAATTTTCTAAACAACTTCTATTTAAAGCAATTTAGCAGCAATTTCTCTTTTGGAAACCCGAAAATGAACACCGGTGATGTTGCGATCATCATCGGAATTATTTTCCAGCGACCGAAAAGAGTTTAGAGCTTTCTACTCTCCAAAAATGCTTTTTGTAACGACCCGTAAATTTCAACTGTTTTAAAAACGTAATTAGTTGAAATTTTATGAAATTTTAAAACGATAAAATTTTGAAATATAAATTTGATATTTGGAATGCGTTTAGTTAAACATAACAACCGGTAAATTTTCGTCCGAAATTATGAAAGTTTATTTCGCGCGTAAATTTACTTCAATTTAATCAGTTAAAAAGCAATGAAAATAAAATGTTTCCGAAACCTAAATATTTTTACATAGAAAAATTCTAAACCATCTTCTGAGCAAGATGTCAGTTTGTCGTTTTTCCAAATTCGGACATCTTTGGCTCCGTCAATCTTATTTTTCAGCGTTTTTCTTGCATTTTCCGCTATTAAAAAATTCGAATTTTTATAATTCGATCGTGCCACTGATAATTTTATACCATTTTGATCGTCTCATCGCACTGATCTTTACGGTATATTTGTTTGTGTATTTCGAAGTCCGGAAGACGGTGAAATTCACAGAAACGGTTACGGTATCGGTATCGGTTTTGTGACGTTTGTTTATGACCATTTGAATTCATTGCCTATTCAACCTTCCTTCGTAAAACTCAATAGCCGTTGTTATTATTAGCCTTGAATTCCAATGTTTGATTTCTTTTATTCCCAACGTAAACAAATCTATTTTTCTGGTTCCTTTTATCAAGTAGTCTGTTCATTTTCCTAGCTCAGTAGCCATTCTTTCTCCAATTCTTTTCTCTGTCGCTTCATTTTAATGGAGATTTCATTTTTCTTTTTCCTCCCATTCACCAACATCCTCTTCCGCCGGCCACATCTCCTACCCCGAAAAACCCCATGCGTCCCTCCTCCCCATTCCCACACGTGAAACAAAATCCCCGGTCATCAAACCCAATAACCGCATCCACACCCCTAGCTGTTCCACCACACGAGATCTAACACCCCGCCTCCCACTGCTCTGTAAAACAACCGAGCGCAACCACCTCCAGCTCGGCCATCTTCTTTGCCTGCGTCTCGCTTATATCTCAACCGTGCAAATCCCGCTTCGACCAGCCTCTACTTTGTTATTTTGGGTAATTTGCATATATATAGTTTTTCGAAATCTTGTTTTTGTTTTGATGAATGTATTTTACATTTTAGATCTGATAATTTTACGTATATAATATAAAACAGTTTGTGTTTGAAGATATAATAGTGTTTATAAAGGTTTATGTATGTGCAAAAAATAATAATGTATATATATATACACGTAAAGTTCAGATGTTTAAAAGTCTTACATTAGAGCATGTATAAAGGTGAGACACCTGTACATTCAAGTGGATAGTTGCCTAAATTGTTTTGTAGAATAGCTTTGAAACATATATGAGTAAAGTGTACAGGTGGGTTTGAAAAGTCTGATACGTTAGTTTATGTATATATATTGAGATGTGTATCAGTTTTTATATTATGATTAGAGTATGCTAACATTTTTTTTTTATGTTTGACTTTTACATTATTAATATATATATAAAAGTATAGGTCGAATATGTCTCCAGTTTTTGAATGTATAGGGGTTTAGTTAAGTATCAAGTTTCTGTTATATATATATAACGAAAGCATTTTTTTAGCTTATTATATCTATTAATTTATAAGCATATGGGTATGATATGTGTATTGATTTTTTTAGTATGTTCTTTATTTTGTAAGCTAACATTTTTGATTTCATGTATTGGTTATAATAGTTTTCATATATTCTCTTCTGTAAGTGTGCGAGTGGTGTATTCTTGGTACCGCATGCATTAATTTTATTTATATAAATTATAGTAAGTATTTTACATTGAAGTTGGCTTTAAAATTCTCTGGGTTTAAACTTATAAATAGTATACAAATGTTATATTACAGTTATATATATAGCGTGTCAGACTTTATATATGTTAATACATAAAGTTTTAAGATTTTTAATATATATAGATTTTAAAGTTCAAATTCCTTTATTCTATATGAGTTTGGAAAAATGGTACATGGCTTGTTTTGGATATGTATATTCAAATTTTAAATCATTTGTCGTTTATATATATTTTAGTTTGCATACTTTTGTCTGAGATCCTTATACAGGCTTTCTTGGATCGGATATATATATGATAAGTATAGAGTGTTTAAAAAGTTATTCAATGTATACATTAGTCATACTGTTAAAAATATTGTGTTGTGAGTCCTATATATATAGTAAATTATACAAAGTTGTTTTGATTTCAAAGTTAATATTCTGGATTTTTCCGTGCTTTGCAGTTTTCGTGTGGCAGTTTTATGTACAAGTCTGTATATAGATTTAATGTAAAAGATACGTTGAATTTGCAATTTGATTTCTATAGTTATATATTGTTATGTATATAACAATTATCATCATCGATCCAATTCTGATTTGATTTCATCCATTTCTATTTATCAGCTTCGTTCGTCGAATCTTGTCCATCTTGTGTTGTTTTGGAATTGAGCCTGGATTTGTAGCTCATTTCTTTGTCGAATCTCTCTAACCTCGAAAGGTGAGCAATCACTCATGATTAACGTTCTTTTATTTATTAAATTTGATTTCAATTGAAACGACAATTGTTGGGTAAATTTCTCACCCAGAAGATCTCAAGACCATGGAAAGCTAAAGTTCATTCGGCATCCTCGCCTCCCACCGAACCACACTTCCCACCGAACCACACTTCCCACCGAACCACACTTCCCACCGAACCACACTTCCCACCGGACCACACTTCCCACCGAACCACACTTCCCACCGGACCACACTTCCCACCGAACCACACTTCCCACCGAACCACACTTCCCACCGAACCAAGACGATGCAGAACCAGATTTTCCAGGCCAGATTGTATCAGCCCGGGCCCATCAGCAGCTGTATACATCCAAGACCTCTACCTCCAGCCTCACTCTATAAATAGAGGGGTAGGGGTACAACAATAGGGAACAAGTTTGAGAGCTCAAGCACGGAAGGAACTCTTCAAACAGCTTTCTTTTACTTGTATCAAAGCTTTGTACTTGTAATCATAAGAAAAAGAAGAGAAATAACATATAAAGTGGACGTAGGCACATTCTGGCTGAACCACTATAAATCTGCGTGTCTTTTTACAGTTTAGCCCCTGTTCTTTACGTATTTGCATAAATCGCTCAAATTACTAAGAATAACATAAGATCTACTAAATCATACAACTTTGAGGTGTTTGTCCATTTTTTGTGCAAACATTTTTGGTGCTTTCACTGAGAGCTAGAAGCTCGAAGCTTCAGCTTCATCTACTTAACAAGTTTTCCTAACAGCATCGTCCGCCACTTGGAAAACATGCCTCCCAAACAGAGAAAAGATGTTAACAAAGGAAAAAACATCGCATCCAGCAGTCTTCCAGATCCAGCTGTCACGAATCAAGTAAATCGTCCTCCTCCAGCAACGGTAATAAATGAAGGACAGGCTAACCCAACCACTCCTGCCACAGAACAGCCTGCAGCAATTACTAGGGCAGATTTGGACAGAGTTGTTGTTGAAGTAACTAACCGCTTCACGTCCCAGCAGGAAGCCTTGGTGGACCATCTCATGTCACGCTTGAGGGACGCTGAAGAATCCAACCGCAACACTGAATCATGGGGCGAGTCCCAGTCTGGAGGATCTCAGAGACAGCAAAGGTCTTCCTTCTTCGAAGGAGCTAACGGCAGAAGTAGCCGTGGTAGGAGCCGAGACCGAGCACAGCCCGAAGTTAGGCCTGGGGAAACATTTGGTACCGAACCCAACGGGGAAGGTACCGGGCGAAGGTCAACTGTAGCTGAGCCTGTCATGCTGCCTAACCACAGAAACACCAGTGAACGGGGCCGAGCTAGAGTTCAGCCCGAAGTTGGACCCGAGGAAGTGCTTAGATCAGAACCCAACAGAGGAAGATCGAGGCAAGGGCCGACTGTAGCTGACCCAAGCATGCTCCCAGAAGATCAAAGGCAGCCATTGGAAAATATGAGGAATGATAGACGATACCATCCCTACAGGTCGTCTGGACGGAATCAATCCCACAGAACAGAACCAAACTCATTTCTATCTGCTCCAAGTTCTGATGAAAGGATGGCACGCTTATTCAGAGAGTGTGTCCAACGGGAGCAAAGAGATCGAGGGATAGGCGCTAGGGTAACCAGCCCTTTCGCCCGCAATATCGAAATTGCTATCACCCCCCGAGAATGGAAGATGCCAACAATGGAACCCTACAAAGGAACCTCCGATCCCGTTGTACACTTACAGAGGTACACGCAGCATATGCTCATGAGTGGAGCAACAGAGGGAGTACTGTGCAAATGCTTTCCGCTCTTCTTAGCAGATCTTGCTACCTCCTGGTTCTGTCATCTACCCCAAGGATCCATCAGCTCATGGGAAATGTTGAAAGAAAAATTTATCAGTCAGTTCCGCATTCATGTGGAGCAACCTAAGGACGCTTATTCCTTATCCAGCGTCAAACAGAAACCTGGAGAAAAGCTGCAGCAATACCTAACCAGATTCAACGCCGCAGCAGCCGCAGTTCAAGATGCCGATGAGAAGCTTATCCTAATGGCCCTCTGCAGTGGGGTGCATCCAGACACTAAATTTGCTAGAAGATTGACAAAAGAAAAACCAGCTACTTTACCCGATTTCTTCCATGAAGCCGGGAAATACATGAGGCTTGAGGATGCTGCCATTGAGGGACAGTCAGGACAGCAAAGTAAGACGATCCATGGCAACGCCCCTGTTGTGGCGAGAGATGTTCGAAGAAATGATTCCAGAGACAATGCTGGGGGCAAGAAGGTAGAAAAGCGCCTATATCGGCCAGGACCAAGATTCGACACTTACACCCCTTTGAACGAGACCGTCGAAAATATCTTCCTTGCCACCCAAGGCGAAGTTAGATACAAACGCCCACCATACAAGAAGGAATCAGATAACGCACAGAAGTCTGGAAAATTCTGCCGCTTCCACGAATCTCACGGACATGATACCAATGAATGCCATCATCTCCGAGATCTGATTGAGGAACACATCAGAAGGAAGAAACTGGAACGTTATGTAAAAAGTCAAGACAGGACTCCAGCCCCTACCAATGAAAACCCGAGGCTACCCTCACCAGGGACCGACAGAGGAAACCGCAATGCTAGCAGCTCTAGTCAAGAGAAGATAGTGGTCCATACCATCTCAGGAGGTCCGCACATCGCGGACAGAAGTTGGAGAGAGATGGAAAGATATGGGAAGTCGCTTAGAGACAATAAAGACTGTGTCAATACGGTTATAGAAGAGCGCCACCCAAAGCGGAAAGAAAGCGATGACATCATATTCAGTAAACGCGACCTAGAAGGAAGACAGTACCCTCACATGGATCCCATGGTTATCTCTGCCCGACTCGGTCCCGCCGAAGTTTACCGAATCCTGGTAGACACTGGAAGCTCTGTAAATATCCTGTTCAAACACGCATTCGACAAAATGAAGCTATCAATGAAGGATGTATCTCCCTGCGATAAACCACTACACGGTTTCACTGGAGATGCGAAGATGCCCCTCGGGCAGCTGGACCTCTTCGTTGAGATTGGAAGCCATCCCCGCTCCGTTGTAAGGAAACAAACGTTTGTGCTGATAGAAAACCATTCGGCCTACAACGCCTTCTTAGGAAGACCAGCCTTATCTGACTTCCAGATTGTCCTAGCCCCATGGTGCCTGAAAATGAAATTTCCAACAGACAATGGGGTAGGGGAAGTGGAAGGAGACCAGGATATTGCACGAGACTGCTATGTAACCGAACTTCGCAACAACCACAGGAAAGATAAAGGGAAAGGTGTAGAGATTGCCCTCTGCACAAAAAGCCTTAAAGCATAGCAACTAAAGAAGCTCCTCCTCTTCGATACACCAGCGACCCTTTCAATGAATTAGACCCTAGGGACAAAGAGGAGGAGGCCACCGCTGAGCCTGCAGAAGCTATGGAGTTTATATCTGTGGACAAGCACGACTCAAGTAGGCTACTGAAAATTGGGTCCCAGCTGAAAGCTGGATTGAAGGAACAACTCATTGATTTTCTCCGCCACAACTTGGATGTATTCGCTTGGTCACACGCTGACATGACCGGAATCTCCCCTGACATAGCATGCCACGCATTAAACATTGATCCTACCAAGGCGCCTGTAAAACAAAAAAAGAGAAGTATGGGGGCAGAGCGATCAGCAGCCCTCGATGAAGAAGTAAAGAATCTACTCGCCAATGACTTCATACGAGAAGCTGTTTACCCAGAATGGATCGCCAACCCGGTACTAGTAAAGAAGGCTAATGGGAAGTGGCGGACCTGCATTGACTTCTCCAACCTAAACGACGCCTGCCCAAAGGATTGCTTCCTGCTTCCCAGAATCGACCAACTTGTAGACAGCACAGCCGGGCACGAACTCCTATCTTTTATGGATGCATACTCAGGATATAACCAAATTCCTATGCATGCTCCCGACCAAGACCACACTAGTTTCATCATCGACCGGGGTTTATACTCCTACAAAGTGATGCCCTTCGGACTTAAAAATGCAGGAGCCACCTACCAGCGCCTCGTCAACAAGATGTTTGCAGGGCTAATAGGACAAACTATGGAAGTATATGTAGACGACATGCTGGTGAAATCATGGAAAGCCAAAGATCACATAAGCCACCTAGGCGAAATGTTCCAGGTACTTCGACAGTATGGAATGAAGTTGAATCCACTAAAGTGCTCCTTCGGAGTGTCATCGGGAAAATTCTTAGGGTTCATCGTCCATGCCCGAGGGATTGAAGCAAACCCTGAACAAGTCCGAGCATTAAGGGACATCAAGATACCTTCCACCCGAAAGGAAATGCAAAGCCTAAATGGAAAAGTGGCTGCCCTAAGCCGATTCATCTCCAAAGCAACGGACAAGTGCGTCCCCTTTTTCGAAGCTCTAAAGAAAGATAAAGGAAAGTTCGAATGGACGGACGAATGCTTAACCGCTTTCCTTAACCTAATCGAACACCTCCAGAAACCACCGGTACTCTCGACCCCAAGCGAAGGCGAAGAATTATGCCTGTACCTTGCTGTGTCATCTCACGCTTTAAGCGCTGCCTTGGTAAGGGAAGACAACCGCACGCAGCGACCAGTTTACTTCGTCAGTAAAAGGTTTACTGGGGCAGAAGTCAGATATCCTAAACTTGAAAAGTTAGCATACTGTTTACTAATCACCTCACGAAAACTGCGTCACTACTTCCAATCCCATTCCATCAAAGTTCTGACCGATCAACCACTGAGGCAGGTACTCCATCGTCCCGACACCTCCGGGCGACTACTTAAATGGTGTATTGAGCTGAGTCAATATGATATCACCTATCACCCTCGCACCGCCATCAAGGGGCAAGCCATGGCTGATTTCATTGCAGAGTTCACTACCAACGAGGATAAGGAGCAACTGGAAATAACAGAAGATATCAAGTGGAATCTCTTTGTGGACGGTGCATCTAACGAACAAGGCTCGGGGGCAGGTGTGGTAATAATCACTCCCAGGGGAAATAAACTGCACTATGCTATAAGGTTGGAGTTCGCTGCCACCAACAACGATGCAGAATATGAAGCAGTGATAGCTGGGCTAGAAATCGCCATAGAAATCGGAGCCAATTCTTTGTGTCTTCACAGCGATTCTCAACTTATTGTTAATCAAATACTAGGAGAATTCCAAGCTCGAGAGGAACGACTCATAGCATATCTAAAGAAGACCAAGTTGCTTCTCAGCAGATTGGATCAGTACTTAGTCAAACACATCCCTCGGGAGGAGAACCAAGAGGCCGACGAATTGGCAAAGCAAGCGAGTATGAGAGACATCGTCATCTTCGGGGCAGTAACCATCTCAAAGCAAACGGTCCCAAGTTTTGAGCAAGTGAATCTGATAGCCGCAGCCGAAGAAGCAACTTGGATGACTCCCATCCGAGACTACCAAAGTGGCACACTACCCAACGGGCGTAATGAAGTCAAGAAAGTCTTGAGGAAAGCGTCCCGCTATACAATACAAGAAGACATCCTCTATCGGCGCGGTTTCTCTAACCCATTATTAAGGTGTGTCGCCGGAAGGGAAGCCAAGGAAATCTTATCCAACATCCATCAGGGGAGCTGTGGAGATCACACCGGGGGGCAAACATTAGCAAAAAAGATACTCCGATATGGATATTTCTGGCCCACCCTAAGCAAGGACGCCTCAGATTTCGTCAAAAGATGTGACAGATGCCAAAAATTTGCTAAGATTCCACGGCTACCAACAACTGAGATTACTCAAATGACCAGCCCTTGGCCCTTCGCAATATGGGGGATTGACTTAATCGGCGAGCTACCGATGGGCCAAGGCGGGGCCAAATATGCTATAGTGGCAGTTGATTATTTCACCAAATGGGTGGAAGCAGAACCTCTGAATAAAGTATCTTCAGCAAAAGTTATTAACTTCTTGATCAAAAATGTTCTGTGCAGGTATGGAGTCCCTCTCAAAATCATATCAGACAATGGACTTCAATTTGACAGCGAGGAATTCGCCAACTGGTGCCAAGAACACCGAATTCATAAAAGCTTCTCATCCGTAGCATATCCCCAGGCAAACGGACAAGTCGAAGCAGTCAACAAAATTCTGAAAACTCTAATCAAAAAGAAGCTCGAAAAATCAAAGGGCGCTTGGGTGGATGAACTTCCTACGGCACTATGGGCCTATCGCACATCTTTCAGAACATCGACAGGGCACACTCCTTTCTCTTTGGCGTACGGATCGGAGGCTATGCTCCCAGTTGAAACTATTGTGCTTTCCCACCGTCGGATCCATTATAACCCAGAAGAGAACGAAGAACTCCTTCACATGTCTTTGGATCTAATCGAGGAGAGAAGAAACGATGCAGTCCTCAAAACAGCAGCCCACAAGCAAAAAGTGGCAACACAATACAACTCCAAAGTCAAGCATCGTACCTTACAGGAAGGGGATCTTGTCCTCAAGTGAATCTTCCCTCGCCCCGGAGCATTAGACCCAATCTGGGATGGACCATATGTAATTCATAAAGATCTCCACAACGAAGCCTATATTTTGTCAACAGTGGACGGAGAGGTGTTCCAGAGGGCATGGAACATCCAACACCTCCGTCGATACTTTTCTTAACTTGTATTGCCCATATGAAGTGAATTAACAAAGAGAATCAGTGGACGTAGGCATTTTCGTGCCGAACCACTTTAAAAAACCCTGTCTCTTTTTTAACTTGTTCCTTTGTATCTTGGCTGCTTGTTAACTTTATCCTTTTCTGTTGAACAAAAAATCCTGAGTATATAGCATTTCTATTCAAAGAACTCCACAACGCAACTTCACCTGGACAAGACCCAATAGGTACTATGCGAATCTATGCCCTCGCCAATGAGACACTTTTGCTCCAGCATCCCTCTGCTGCGGGTTAACTCATTGCTCGCGACGGCCCTGAAAGCCAACTATAATGAGCCGATTATAAGCCACCGAGAAGGCCGACTATAGCCGAGGCAGCTCATTACGGCGTTAGGCTCGCCGGCAACTGTGAACCGACTATAAGCCCCAACATAAGGTGTGGCCAGCCAGGGGCCGTTCACAGTTGACGATCGGCACCCACGCTAGCCGGCCACAGTAAATCGAATAATACCCACGATTACGGGCCATAATGGCCCGGGTAGTTACTGTGCGCGATCTCGGCTCCGATGTGTCTTAAGTGCGGCTGTGGTAAAAAAGAATTAACTCCCCGCGGAGGCGTAAGATGGGTGACGAATGTCTCCAAGACCCACGGCTAGGGAAAGTGACTACAAAACCCGTTTGCCACGAACTTAAGCACATCGAAGGCCTTCCGTGATTGGAAGTTTTACCTTTTTTACGTATTTCAATTTTACTTAAAAAGCTTTTTTCCTATCCCCTATAACAATCCCTAAAGTACATGATACAAAGTAGGAGATACTCGCCAATGGGTGTAGGGACTCACAGAGGCAGGACATTCAACTACATTCCATGCTCGGTCCTACAAGATATTCAAGACTGCCATCTACGATTAAAACATGAAAGGCGGTATTTTCTTCTTTTATGTACAAATACATGACTATAATTTGTTCACACCCCACGCTAATATTGCAAGTCATAAAATTATGGTTCAGAACCAGAGTCTGACATCAAACACAATTTAATTACAAGAATATACATAGCTACATTTCTCATACGATATGTCGAAATAGCATCAAATATTCAAGAAACGACAAAATCAGCTTAAGTTAAAAAATTACACGTCAAGAATAATGTTGATTATTACAAGTAGCAAGAATTACAACTTAGAAGTTACTCTACTGTCTCAAGACTAACGTATACAACCATGTCAAGTCTACAAAAAGAATTTTCCAGGTCTGATCAGGGAGCCGGTTGCGTCGGAGTCTTGTCCTTGCACTGTTGCCCACCTGTCCGGTCATAAAAAGAATTCATTAGCGATAAGTAACCAAGTTAACGGAAAGACTAGAAAGGAAGACTTACCAGCACCTGCTTCTTGACCATCATGGTCGTCATCCTCTACCTGCACACCTGCCTCCTCAGCAGCAAGCAGCCGCATACCCTCCTTTACCGCCACTTTCTCCTCCTTGGTAAACTGGGCAGTGACCACATCCATACTGAAGACCGTTCCACCCTCTTTATCTGCATCAGTCTTAGCCTCCTCCAGAGCCCGGAGATAAATCTTAGCCATGACCCTGGGATAATCATCCATCCAGGACAGGTTGCCCTGCTTCCAGGTACGGAAATACATATCCTGGAGCATTTCGTCCATCATCCCCTCATTCTCCTCAAACTCCCTCATCCGGGCCTCGGAAGCCGACAACCTCCCAACGGCGGCATCTCTCTCCGATCGGTATCTCGAGCAATCAACCAGAAGGGATCCCCGCATTGCCTCCATCTCCTCCCTCAACTTGGCTTGAGCAAGCTCTGCAGCCTCAAGTTTCCCGGACAATTCCTCCACCTGCTCGAGATCCGCTTTCCGAACCTCGTCCACCGTGGCAATAGCCATGTCAATCCGTTCTTTGCAAGTAGCTTCCATTTTCCGCAATTCGGCCCGACTGGCCTCTTCCATGGTTTTCCTTAGTCGCCCAGTAGCAGCCTCATGCTGAGAAATCTGAATAGCCTGATCCGCAAGCTGTTTGGCCTGATCCGAAACCACCAATCGAAGTCGGATATTGGCGCTCCCAATCTCCTCTCCGGCCTTAACCAGCCGAGCATGATGCCCCATCAGCTTCTTGGTCTCCTCCGCCACCCGATCAATATTAGCCTTGGCCTCGTCTCCCATAGTGACTATACGAGTAGTGAGTAAATCGAGATCTAAGGACTTGGCTTCATCAAGTACTCGTACCATGGGGTTACGGGGGAGAAGGTGTTCACCAGTGACTTCGTCAAAAGTAATATCATGAGAGCTTGGATCCAGATCAGGATGACCCGCAAACGGATTACGAGCCAAGTCGGGACGGTCGATATGAATAACAGAAGGGTTTCCGGACGGGTGCGGAGAAGGTGCAAACTCGCTACCCTCCTTAGTGATATCATGAAGAGGCTGAGCCGGAAGCTGAGGACCGGGCAAAGGTTCGGATAAAGGATGACTCCTCTTCCTCTGCTGAATACCCTCTTCGATAACCCCAAGAAGAGGACGGTAGCCGACTACATCCCCGGAGCGTTGGGTCGAGGGCTTCGGCTTAGCAGAAGTTTTGGAAAGCTTATATTGCTCAAGCCTGTGTCGAAGGTCTGAGGCTTTGGACGTCTTGCCTGCTCCTGATATAAAGAACAAGTGTCACAAACTTACATCACTATATGATTCGAGAAACGCGGTAAATTACAAGTAAAAAAAGGAAAAGAAACACAGCTGTGGTTGTACAAACCCTGGGGAGGAGTGGGATACTGCAATAAGTCCTGGATTTCATTCCAGGACGGGAGCGGGTCATAAAATATTCCTAAGTCCCTATCATTAATGAAGCATGCAGGAGTCAAGAGTTCACCTTGAGTCGTCGGAGCCACCTTGGCTGGAATGGTCAGAGAAGTCTCACTTGCACCAGTCCCGGCTTTGTCCGCCTTCCCGGTCTTCTCTACCAAAGCCGGATCCTCATCCAACCCCTCGAAAGCCTGGTGGAATGCATCATCCGTCCACTCCTGAATCTCGCCCGCTTGCCCAGGAAGCAAGGCCCCGATGCCATCGCCACCTTTGTCACCATCCCGACCATCTCCACCCTCGCCTTTTTTTTCCTCTATGTCTTCCTCCTCCCGGGTAAGTGGACAATTGCTGGGGGAGGGACCGTCCGACTTCTTGAGTTTCTTACCTCCGACAGCTGGAGGTTTTGTGAAAGGTTTCCTCTTGCTGCTCTCTGCCGTAACACCTTCCTTGGTCTGAGCAGCCGCCCTCTCCTCCGCCGTTTCCCTCAGCTTAACTACAGACTGCTGCGGAAGGATTAAGTTATATTCCAGAAGAATCGCATTTCTGATCAAGAAGGCAGATGATCTATATTTCCCAAGAATGGCTTCTATCTCAGCCGCCGTCTGAACCAGGCGGTCAGTCTCCACAACCGGAAAGCCACCTGTCGCTAGCAAAAATGAGAAAGTATGAGAAGAAGCATCGCAATCGGAATAGAAATTATAAGCGAAAACTCAACTTACATCCAGAGGTGAAACGCCTAAAAGAAACTGAGTCGTCCTTGACAAAAAACCACTCCTTCTTGAACATGCTGAATTTGGAGTACAGATCCAAAACCGGCTTGAAGGTCACAGCCGACTCCAAGCTGATGTATGGGGACCCTTTCTTATAGCCCCTCAGATTATATAGATACCGAATCTCCGGATTGGAAGGAGCGCGACCATACTTCCTCTGGAAGATGACAAAGAGGCTCACCAGTATAGCGTAAGAATTGGGTTGAAGTTGGAATGGGGTCACCTTTAGATATGTGAGGAAGCTGGCTATCCAAGCGTTGAGAGGAGGAATGGCACCACACATGCAGTGGTATCTACTGTAGGCGAAGTACCCTTCAGGAGGATCGTACGGCATAACTTCTCTCCCCGGCAACAGCAAATGCGCCCTATCAATTCCAAAAGACCGGGAAATGACGTCGAGCTGCTCCTCCTTAAGGGAGCTAGGAAAGCAATCGGGCGGGGAGTTCAGAAGTTCCTGAGGGCCGTACCCGTCCACTAATGATCTCGGGATTGGACCGTGACGTTCGGGATTCGGCTGAGCTGGGGGCATGGCGGAAGAACTTCCTTCACCCCCAGATTTCTTCTTGTCTGATCGAGTCTCTGCTTTGCGAGACATTATCTGCAACACCAGAAAAACATGCTGTTAGAACAGAGGATGTAAACAAAGAAACATTAGTAGCCCATTCGGTAATATGTAGTATAAGCTTTCATTCGGTGGTAAAGCAACTCACGTGATTCGGCTACGAGTGATTCGGCTACAAGTGATTCGGCGCACGTTGATTCGGCTGCAAGTTGATTCGGTTACAATGATCCGGCGCACGTTGATTCGGCTGCAAGTGATTCGGTTACAATGATTCGGCGCACGTTGATTCGGCTAACAAGCAATATTCGATGAAGAAATGCAATGGCCTAAGCCTCCCATTTATAGGAGGAGGTTGAATCACCGAACCACGTGGTTCGTTTTCTGGAGCCGGATGAGATTGCTCAAACTCAAACAAAGCAGGACATGCGCGCACGCACATCCTACTTTGGGGGGCAAATGTTGGGTAAATTTCTCACCCAGAAGATCTCAAGACCATGGAAAGCTAAAGTTCATTCGGCATCCTCGCCTCCCACCGAACCACACTTCCCACCGAACCACACTTCCCACCGAACCACACTTCCCACCGAACCAAGACGATGCAGAACCAGATTTGCCAGGCCAGATTGTATCTGCCCGGGCCCATCAGCAGCTGTATACATCCAAGACCTCTACCTCCAGCCTCACTCTATAAATAGAGGGGTAGGGGTACAACAATGGGGAACAAGTTTGAGAGCTCAAGCACGGAAGGAACTCTTCAAACAGCTTTCTTTTACTTGTATCAAAGCTTTGTACTTGTAACCATAAGAAAAAGAAGAGAAATAACATATAAAGTGGACGTAGGCACATTCTGGCTGAACCACTATAAATCTGCGTGTCTTTTTACAGTTTAGCCCCTGTTCTTTACGTATTTGGATAAATCGCTCAAATTACTAAGAATAACATAAGATCTACTAAATCATACAACTTTGAGGTGTTTGTCCATTTTTTGTGCAAACAACAATTGAAATATGCTGCTGTTAGATATTTACACTGTTATTACCTGTATCAGTTCATCTATGACATCTGACACCAATATCTGTAATTATACGATGATAATCCTGTTTGATTGATAATTGATTGATTGTTGATGTTTATATTGGACGTTAAATTGTTAATGTTAAGATGATAAATAGTATGCAATTGAACTTGATATAGGATAGTTAAATGTTAAATTTGATTAAATGACAATGTATAATATGACCCCTTTAAGTGTTAAATTTATTGACACGTAGGATTTGTTCAATTACACCTTGAACCACTGAATTTATGTTGTTAAATTGATGATGTATGAAATTGTAAATAGATGACAAGTGAAGAACTGTAATGTAATAATCTTTAATCTACATGAAATGATAGTGTAGATTCTAGAAATAATTATATTAATTCGCACAAATAACAATGTGAATTAATACGATTATTTCGGGATTATTTGAATTGATTATTGGATTGTTATTGTTTGTTGTTATTGCTTGTTTATTTACTTTGACACCATCCCAGTTATCACACTGCAAGTTCCCTTTGTTATGCTTTGATTTTGAATTGAATTGGAATCGGGTTGAAATGATAAATACCCAAATTGAACTTTGACCTAGGACAGGAAATTAAATAAAACCCGATTGGTCAATAATTTGATTTAAAAATAAAATGAAGATTTTATTTGAATAAATAATATGTTTTGAAACAAAGTTGAAATTTGAATTTTTAATGAAAGGAAAATGTTAATGTTTAATAATCTGAAACAAAATATTAATAAATGTAATTGATGAAAGAATGCTGTTAAATTTGAGAAATGTTATAATTAAGTTTGAAATTATTAAACTTTGAAATAATTTAATAATTAAGTTTTGAATTATTTAATAATTAAATAAGATTGAATTATTTAATGATTAAATTGAATTGAAATTCTTTAATAAGAAAAATTGAACTTTTGAATAAGTGGATTTTACTTCGTAAATAATTGAAATTGAGTTTCTTTATTAATTAAGTTTTGGAAAATTATTTAAGTAAGTAAATAAGTGAAATTGAATTTCTTTAACAAGAAATAAATGTGATTTATTGAAATTAATGTAAGACTTGAAATTTAAAGAATTTGATTTGATGAATTTAATTTAATTCAAATTGTAAGTTTTGAAATAAGGAAGTTGAATTTAAATAATGGATTTAATGAACTGGAAATTAAATAGAATTGATTTGAATGATAAATTTACTTAACGAATATTGAATAAAATCGATAAATGAAGTTAAACTGATTTGAATGTTAAATTAAATTGATTTAAATGATTCCGGAATGAATCTTATATACGAATTTAAATCAATATTTGAATTGTTTTAAAGGAAATTGAAATTGAATTATAAAATCTTGAAATGGTAATTTGGAAGTTTTGAAACGTAATTATGGATATTGGTTTAGAAAGATAAATGAAATGTTGATTTATAAACTCTGATTGAAATTGAATTTGATTTGGTTTTGAAATATATTAAACGACCAATCGGTGTAATAATTACGAAAGTTATTAAAGAGACCGGAATCGGTTATGGATATACTCTCTATCTAAACCGAAACCACTTTAATAACTATACGCGGAGTGATGATCCAGAATGAAGTGGTGGGAATGATGTACGTGATGACTGAAGAAAGAGAACGATGATGGATAGCCTTGACACTTGTGTCAAATTGGAAATGACTAAAACAGGAGCCGTGCCGGGCCAATGGAGGATTAGCTACCTCAAGTGGACACACTTCATCGAACTACTCATTACTTGTTGTCGATTGGTGCACCCTTGATTTTGGGAGTGTTGTTTCACGGTGTTGCGGGCGTTGCGGCGTTGCGTTCTCACCATTCCGGATCAGGCAAACGGTAGTATCACTACCTTGGGTATTGCCTCATGTGCCTTGTCATACTTGTATCCCTTTATTCGCGACCACTACGAATTTGTTTTGTACCTTTAGTATATGGATTGCCCTCTGGTGACTTTCGGTTTTGGGGAAACTACGGTCTTGTATATGCTTTTGGGAATAAAAATGTGTTAAGGGTGGAATGGGCCATGACTTAACACTATTTTGATATCTTTATATTACTGATAGACATTATCTACTTATCGTACACTACTACATAGTAGATAGTTTACCGGATCCTTAAAGGATGGTTATTCCAAACATCCTTTGAGTTACTTGTATTTCAATTGCTATTTCACTTGAGTTGGATTTATTAATATAAGAATGTTAATCCTGACTCGAGTGTTTTGTGTTTTGCTTTACGCTCGGGTCAGACTGAGTGTACCAGTATTCGAGACTCACCTTTGGAGTTGGAGCTTTGCTTGAAGATCCAGCCATCTATTCTGCTTTCAGTGTTCGATGATTCCAGTGATGTATTCTGCTTTGTATTTGATGTATCGCATTACTCTTCCGTTGTATCTGGTTTAACTCTGATGTATCGTATTACTCTTCTGTTGTAAACTCGGATGTATCTTATATATTCATATAGTAGCTTCATGAACTACTATCTCTTTTAATTCCGCTGCATTTATTACTCTGTGTCTGTGATCTGTGATTATATTTATTTACCGTATATGTTCAGTTTTGCCAAATTTAAATTAACAACGCGGTATTTTGAGCAATTCAACTCTGGCATGAGTGTCTACCTATACACTTATAATGGATGCGAATGGTCCAAAATATCGGGTCGTTACACTTTTCAAACCTTTGAAATTCATTTTCAAATCAAAAATGATTTAACTTTCCAAATCTCCAAAATTTTCAAATTCTTTTCAAAACATTTCCAAAAACTTCTCTGGAATTCCGTTTTAAATTACAATTCACATTTATAATTTACATTCTTTAATTTCATTTGTATATGAATTTATTTCTTAACTTTGGAGTTATGATTTCAATTTCTCATTTAATTTCAATGATAATAGTTTAATATTATCACTTCTAACAACCATGCAACCATATACTATAGTAATTCATAGAAAATCATTTCTTTTCTATACAAAAATAGTTTTGGGCAAAATTATTTCATTTACCCTATTTTAAACAATACTGTGCCGAATTGTTCTATACAAGTGTTTAGAGATCCCTATCGATAGAGTTGTACGGACAATACCGACCAGAATCCATATACCACTCAACAAACCAATCATCACAATATAAAACAATTTTATATTTACTAACAAATACGCACTCGTATCTATTATTACACTCAACTCATTCTAGAGTACTACTGACTCTATCTCTAATGAGTAACACCCAACAGAGCAGGGTTGTCGCTTAACCATATGCTCTGATACCACGCTGTCACGTACCGAAATTTTCGACTTTCGAAAATTCGACATCGATACTCCCTTTATCGACTGCTGAGAAATCGAGTGCTGGAAACTCCAATAGTGAGGGTTTAAGAAAGAAGAAAAAGGCAGAAGAAGAAGAAGAAGATAGAAGAAAGAAGAGAAGAAAATAGAGAAGAAGAGAAGAACAACACAGAACAACATCAGAAACAGAAACAATATCAGAATCTTACACATCGCAGCGGAACAATATATAATAGATAATCACTAGTCTTTTAAAACAAAGAACTATATCAGTTTATACATACATCAATCATCAGAGTCAATATACAACAATGGACAGTTATATAACTTGTCCTCATACAGAATACACAGTGGAATAAATAAATAATTACGGATATACGTCTCGCCATCCAGCTTGTTTCCAAAGCTCCAGAATATCCTGATAACATAACTCTAGGCTGCCCGTGTGGAAATTGGTGGGCACCCAGAGTTTAGAAGGGAAACAATAAACTCCGAGTCAGTCATGGTGACTGGTGTGAGATCGTAAAACAGTTTTATCTTTAAAACAACAAGAAGGTTTAAAGTCAATTCGCAATGCTTTTTGAAAAATGAAACTACCATAAGACCTCCCACCACACACACAATGCAAACGCAGGATTGGAGGAGATTTCTTCTTATGTTAGTCAAAGATGCTTACTACGCAAAATCAAATCATTTTTGATATTATTATTAGTGCATAGTGTAGAAAACATTTCGAAAGTATAATATAAATCTTAGCCAGCATAGGTACCATTATATTATGCCTGCTATAGCTGCCTCCTGAGGAGACAGGTTATACAATTGAAATCGTAAAGGCTCGTATTGTTTCTTTGGATTTCCAACAAATGGTCAGGCTAAGGAACTTCCTTTTCCACGATGGGTACGTCCCTGGAATAGACGACCCGAGAACCTAACCGGATCTCTGCCAACACAAGGCCGGGTTACCTCTGCAAAAATAGGTAACTACTGACACGCGTATGCCATCCCCCGATCGTAACCGATCTTCCCGAGGATCCCCGATTTCCAACAACCACAAAGTAATAAATTTGCAGCAACCACATAGGTTAAGTATCTGGGCTCCATACCATGATACCACCTCTATCCAGAAGGAATGACATACACTAAGGGGCGCTACTCCCTAGAACCTTGCCGCATCCTTCCTGTTTTGACCATTTCCGGGGTGTGAGGCTCGATGAAGTCTCGTCCACAAAGCTACGCTTTCTACAAAGCCATGCTTCGGGTCAAACAAAATGATCAACCTATGATCATAAAGATATAAGATCAAACAAATGATCATATCGCAAATGATCAAACACTGATCATTTCACAGCAACACTCAGTATGCCACGTTACCAAATTGGGAATATATCGCTAATAAATTTCAACTACATAACCTCTGAGCTCGTACGTCTCAGAGAAGGGTATTAAGCTAAGAGAATAAATTCTCCGCCACCAACAGATATGTATTTGAAAGAAATCAGCTCAATATCTCAAATTGTAACGTCAGACACACAATCCATACAAGTCTGTTCCGGGATCGAACAGAACCGAAGGCACTTCTCACGAAGCCCTTGCATATCCGGATAATTTTCTAATCACGTCCGGACTTCCCGTCACTAAGGGTGATAAAACCTCTAAACCGGAGATCAGCCGATGTAGAGTAACTCGACGGTAATCCTTCCGTTTTCAAAAATATCCGGTCTTCAACACCGGTCTTCGAATGCAATTCATAACGACGTATCACATATTCGGAATGGGTTATATGACCCCATGGTCCTTTCCCGGCTAACCCGAATAGTTAGCGCTTATTTAAAAATAAGTGTGGCATTCAAATTCATCCAATTCACAACAAATACCTATCTAAAGGTAATTATTGATAGTCGGTTATTTAACTATCAATAAAGATGCGCAACATCATCAGATTCCAAATAATTTTCCAAATTATTTAATTTTCCAAAATATCTTTACTAGATATAAAATTTCCACACTTCAAAAATAAATCAACATTTATTTTCAAAACGAATTATCATTTCTTTTATAAATTCCATAGTGAATTTATATTTCAAAATATCTACTGATATACGATTTTCAAATCGATTTCAATATTCAATTTCAATTTATCTTTAAGAAGATAAATTCTCAAAAACATTTCATTTCATATTGGAAAAGCATTTCCATACTTATTTAAAAATAAGTATTTCACAAATCTATTTATTTTCAACATTTGAAAATATTCAATATACTTAAATCAATATTAAGTATACATTTCATTCTTTTAAGGAAATCATTTACTATAACAACATTTATTTGAGTCAAAACGAATGTTGCGTAAAACATCATTACGACGACTCAAAATCACTAGTATAGGGATTCGAAATTTAGATAGATATATAAATCCCAATACTACACAAAATATTTCCTTTTGGAAACCATTTACTATAACAACAGTGTTATAGTCCACCATTCCCTTATTTTTCTCGAAAACATCTATTTCAACAATGAATGTTGAAATCTATGTATTCGATACTTAACACGTTTTAAAACATCTTTTAAAACAATTAACTTCATTTTATAATATCGTTTTCCCAAAACCATATCCATTCTACTTAAAAATATATTCACTGTCCAAAATCGTGAATATACTTCACTAACCAAATTTTCAATCTTTTCTACACATTTATTCCAAGAATTATCCACTATCCAAAATCGTGAATGTACTACGTTATCCAAATTCAACATTTCTACGCAATTTATTTAAAGGCTTATCCACTGTCCAAAATCGTGGATATAATTCCTTTAATTAACTTCTATAGTTCACTTATCAAAATAAGTGGTTTCGGATTTATAAACAACATTTATAAATCACGATTTTATATTTTATAACAACTTCAAGTTATGAAATCCCTTTATTTAAACAATTCCATTTGACTCATTTATATAACAAAAATCCAAATCATAAGTTGATAACTTATAATTCATTTAGTTTCAAAGTCCTTCATCTTATAACTTCACAAATCGTATATCTATCAATATTACTTACTTATAAAATCTGTTTATAAGTTCATTTTAACATTTATAGAACTCCTAAATAATCTCCTTATTTTTATTTATAAAATAACAATTTTATACATCTTCTATAAATATAATCCATTTATAATAAGTCGAAAATTTCAATTTTAAACCAATTTCAATTTAATCAACTTATATTTCAAAAACTACATTCTTATTATATCTTCACAAATCTCATAATTTTTATAACACGAAAATTATAACATTTATTTATTTAAAATGAATTAATTCCAAAATCCAATAAAACGTATACTTTCAAAAATCACTTTGAAATCCTTTTAAAAATAATATCGTTATTTTTAAACTTCAAAAATGGATCCGATGATGCAACAGCACCAAACAATCAATCACAACAATCAAATATCATATATCATCATATGATAACAGAATATATCAAAATATCTGTAAATAATCAATACGGTGAGGAATCCAGTCGGATCCCTCCAACCTGTTTCCCTGCATCCACAGATGTTAGCACAATACCAATTCCGCTCCAGTACGGAATTATCGCGGTATATGGGTTTAATAAATATTATCCGCTTACTAACGGCGCAATAGGGTCTCATCCGCTATACGAGGCGGGAAATCAATCAATCCAATATATACATATGCCGATATGTATATATTGCTATATATAGATATATATCCTACTATATCTAATATCACATCCAAGCAGTCAATCAATCAATCAATAACTGTAAAAGAAAATCCACTTTCATTTGAGTGAGAAGATCTCACCTTTGCTTTATTTTGCCATCCATTTCCATCCAATTTGTTTTCTTGATTTAACCTTGTATAAATAAATTTAAAATTTATTATTACTTGGACCAATCAAACTATTATTCACCATTTACTTATTCAATTAAACTCATTATTTGATTTAAAAATTTTAAACTAATAGTTTCTTTTAACAAATTATTTTTAGCAACCCAATAATTAAACAAGTGAATTATAACAGCTTAATTATCAAACCCATTCCTTTATAAAATTATTTTCAGTAGTTAGAATGATTGAATAGGTCAATAAAATAAATTAACCAACAAACTTCTTTTTTTTTCTAACAAGTAATTCAATCAACTTTACTGTAAAAAATTTCCAAACATTACGTAGTTGAAATATACACATATTTCGCTTTAATATATAAATCTATAACAGATATATATGTATATCTGACATAAATTCACCAACACCGTAAAAATCATTTGGTTCAAACATATATATCTGATAAATATTTCTACTCAACAAATTATTCCGAAATTGAAAACTTAAAATTAATACCTTACTGACAATTTTCATTGGCGAACCCAAGCTTCTAATCTCGCTCGAATCCCTCAAATCGCCCAAACTGGCCTCGTGAAACCCACGCAAACCCAACGAACGTCATCACGAACTCGCCATCCCCACGTCGCGCCCACTGTCGCTGCTCCAGATCGAGCGACACCATCGCGAAACCCCATATGCCTGCCGCCTGCCCCGATTCCCATCCTCCTCCGATCGAGAGTGTGACCTCCCTGCTTGACATTGCGATTTGACCGCGCGCGCGTGTACGTGAGTTCGCCCCCATACCCTAGCTGTGACGCGATTCGATTGCGAACTTCGAATTGAACGAGTCGGTGCACGAACTTTGCCTCCTCCACATCGCCGCTCGAACTTGCGTCTCCCAGATGCGAACGAACTCGCGAAACTCCTCCCTCCCTCAGTTTGATTTGAAGATGATAACGCGATTGTTTCACGTGTTCGAGCATTTTAATTTCATTTCGATTTTGAAAATGAAAGAGGAAAGGGAAGACTCTGTTTATAAAAGGAAGGGAACGAGAATTTCATTTTGATTTCGAACGAGAATTTCGGCCATTGTTTTTATTTTGAACGAGATGATTTCTCGCGTGAGGTATAAGCGAGATGAAGGGGAGACAAGAGTACGCGATTTACAGAGAGTAGGTCTGCTAAGAAACTAGGATGGCTGATGCTGACCGATTATATATATTTAAATTCAAATTGAATTTGATTTAAATTCCAACGCGTTTATACGTCGTGTGCGCGCATAACAACTCCGAAAAATACGAATTTTGAAATCCGGTAATAATACAATATTACGGACCCAATGGAACTGGTTTCGTCGAGTTCCGAGACTGTGCCTCGGACGGCTATTTTTAAATATCGATCCAATCGATATAATTTCAAAACTGAACAGATTTATTCAAATTCGATTCTGAAGTTTTAATTATCTTCAGTATTGTCAATACGAATTTTTAAAAGCTTTTCGAAATATTTTTCTTCAACTTTAAATTGAAGATTCAAATTTTTATCCAGTTTCAATAGATTAAATTTTATAATTTAATCGCAAAATTCAGAGTTATATCGGGGATTCAAATTAAATCATCGCTTAAATATTTAAAATTAATTAAATATTCTCAATTTAATTTGTTCAAAATTCAGGGTCGTTACAGAAGAACTGCATGTCTCGGCCTGCTATCCCTAAGTCGTATGTGATTCGCTACTGAAGATCTACATCCCTTAGCCCTCTATCGCCGGATTGTATGTAAACTATTGAGCTCAAAGTCCCAACTCATGTACTGCTAACTATGACACTATTGGGTTAAAAGTCCCAAGTCATCGTTGTTAGATGTCACTGGCCCTATCGAAGTGCACCTGAAGCCTACCATATACCATATTATTAAGCTCAAAACCACTACTCATGTGTCCCATAAGCGACATAATTGAGTTCGAAGTTTCATGCCGTCGTGGAAAATGCATACGATTGTTAACGTCAAGTACAAGTTTGTCATTTGCCTAACAGTCTGCGACACTGTAAGGATAAAGTCCAAAACTCATCATCTCCCCGCCATTTATGAAGCTATTAGATCAAGCCTCAACATGTAAGCGCAAAACCGTATAATGAACCTAACACAATAAGCCACTTTTCTGAAACATCTTAGAACACAGCAAACAATGTACCAAAACATTCCTCGTCTCACCACAATCCCGGTGCCGTAAAACATGTATGAAACGTCTGAATGCAAGAGCAATGAGCGCTTAAAAATTAGGGGTAATTTGGTAATTATTAAATTATTTGCTTATTATTTTTATCCATGTCAACACACTGGCTACCAGATTTCGACATCTCGAACGGTTTTCTTCAAATCAGTGCCGCCACTTCTTATCCTCACCGTCATCGCTACAGTAACCTAATGGGCCATTCGTGACTATTAGTGACACCTACACCCCGAGTCGAGTTCAAGTCGATGATGATCGGCCTGGTCTCGATAATATGTTCCCACTCACTTGCGTTGGTTTGGCCACCTGCTTCCAAGTCGGTCCTAACATCTAGACCTTGGTTTATTTCCTCCATCTCCGCTCCCTCCTTCGTCACACTTTGTCGCTCTCCACTTCTACTATGGTTTTTGCAGCTTCCACCACCCTTGCTTTCATGGGCTTTGGAGTACGTTTTCCCCTTTAGCACTAATTGATCGGGTCCCACCAACCCAACTTGGCGTAGATTGTCGTCAATTAAAAGCACTGTCGTACTTTGTCAATTGTCCCCTAACTTACAAATGAGGTCCGCCCAGTCAACGAACTGCACTTTGTCTTCCCATAACTCCACCGAAGTCACTACATCAAAGAAGACATGCACAGTTAGAGGATACAATATAACTAAAGATCAAACGAAAGGTACGAAGGAATAAGAAGAATTTAAAACCCTGAACTCCTACACTTGGAGGTTGAGGTTGATGGCCGACTGAATGAAGATGTAATGGTCTTGATACCTATGACCTTATTTGACAAACCAAAGAACATCGCCGGGGTGATGCGGCTTTGAAGGTAGTAATACCAACCCTCTGGAGAGCTATCATGCTTGGAGAGCTTAAGCATTGATCTGACGAAGAGTGACGAATGCTTTGGGAGAACCAGGTCATGGCCGCAAGTAGGTTATAGTCGTTGGGGGAGGGAAGTTGGGCTGGCGCCATATAACAACATGTCCTTCGTAATACCCTAAAATCAAAATCAAATGACAAATTCTGGCTCTCGAATACCATAAAAGACAGTTTATCAAGATAAAATTAAAACATAACATTATACCCAGGCATAACGATGGAATCTCACAATGGAATGACAATATATAATATAATGAATATACATGAAAAGAATTGGATAATAAATATAAGAGACTGCACTAGAGGAAGCAACCGATAAATAAATATCAATACAGAAAGTTAGAATACCATAGCTCCATACATATAGAGTTCTGGATGTAATATCTGATATATCAAGTCTCGTATATAAATGACATATATGCCATGTACTACTACAATATCAAGTATGTATATATATATCCAAAGTAAGACATCACACTGCCAAAATGCTCCAACTGCGCCACTCTGATAGTGTATCCCCAAAAGCACCTGACTACCAAACTACTCAATTGAGTACCCGAGAGTTGTCATGACATAAACAGACAGAGACAAAATGCGGGTCAGACTTAAAGCTTGGTGTGAATGGAACTATCTCAAAATATTGTATATCAAAAACTATATACATATATAAGATAGGAAACTGCTAAAGCACGGCCGATCCATTCCGTAAACGTGGCTCAGGGTTAATCTGAACTGCTCATAAATAAGTAAAACAAACTCATCTCAAAGATAGGGAATCATAACATAACCTGCTCTTCTCGTGTAATCAACGAGTCAACTCAACTAATATAATGTGACTGATACGTAACAGTACACCATGATATAGGTAACCCAATATACAAATGCAGGGGTAATATAAATATCACAATATGAGTCAATATGAGTCTATAGCAAAATACACAATAATACTATCAACCAACTACTATAAACAATACATGACATAACGATAAATGACAAACAGAGAATACAAATTGGCACCCATCATTTCTGATGGGTGAAATTCACTATGAACATTAAACGTGATCGAACTCATGCTATACCTCTCCAAAAAGAGAATGATAGGTGTGTCCGGTATAACATGCAATCGAAGCCACAAAAGAATACCGATGCCATACACACACAAACACACACACACACAAAAACTTATTAAATATAACGTAACATAATTATATACACATATCACAAACGAAAAGCGATACCCCATCATCGTCTATCTACACGGATGGTCACTACTATAAAACCAATAATATGTACGACCACCAATATAAGGCCAATACGATGTACGATCACAAATATAAGATCAATACGATGTACGGTCACTAATATAAGACCAATACGATGTACGGTAATGGTATGGTCACCAGTATACAATCAATACCATGTATGGCAACTAATATAAGGTGAATATGATGTATGATCACTAATATAAGATCAGTACGATGTACGGTTATTAATATAATACCAGTACTGGTTATGGTCACTAATATATGACCAATACCATTCATCAAACATATCTACCTAAGGTCGAAATGAAGAGGTAGAGACTCACTTTGTATACACAATATCAAATGGAATCATATATCGCAATACTTTAGTCATTTTATCTCAAAACCACCGGACGACTATATAAAATTACCATACAATCCAAAGTATCCTCAATCATCAACTATAACCTCAACGTCATCTTACTTTCCCGATTCACCCTCCCAATCTATCTCAAAATCTATGATTTTGGAATATGTGATGGAGTGGGTCCCGCATGGGCCTTAAAATCAAAGTGCACAACAAAAATTACCGGTGGACCATATAATAGAAGTATGGCTAACTAAACTAAGCTAATAATAGTAATTAGGCAAAGTAATATAAATAAATGAAACATACCAAAATTTTATATTGGTTCAGAGCACCTCTCCTACATCCAGTCCTTAAGCACCTCTTAGGAGTTTTACTAGCCACGCCCTCGCTTAACCCGGAGTAATAGATATAATAAAATCGTCTTGATCTTGTGTCTGAAGATCCCCAACAGGACTTGATACAATAGAATAAAAGAAATCCGACTTTGTGTGTTCTTGAATGGTACGTATGAGTTAATATAGTACACCCATCCTATAATCTCCATAAAATGATGATTTGTATGTGCTTGTATAGGAATTTGAGGGTTTAATCGCATTTTTTTATCATAAGTAAATAGAGAGTGTAGAGTTGATATTAAGAAAGAATTAATTATTGAAAAACGTGGATTTCAACTATATTTATAGCATTGAATAGTTTCTTTTGAAAGGTTGCAACCATTAGAGAAGCTACATCACTTGAGAAAGAAGATGTATCTTCAAATTTTGATTTCTAGCGAAAAGAAACTTATGTTCGTCTAATTCAGGTGGCTAACTTTTGAAAGCTAGATGGCTGAGTTTGTTTGGAAGTACAATAGAAAGTGAGAAGTTCAAAACGCAGGGTAATCAGACGTTTGAAAAATTAATCCAGACTTCTAAATTTATTCAGTATAAAACAAAAACTTATAAGTGTAAATTCTGGATATTCAGACGTCTGGATATTTATTTCAAACCTCTAAAATATATATATTAGACGTCCGGTAATCAATTCCAAATGGCGGATTTACTTATATTCTTGTTTTTTAAAAGTAGCCGCCATAGATTTTATTAAAAGTTCCTTTTGAAAAATTGTATATTTCTAAAAATAAAAATATAACTTTTTAGAAAATATTTTCAAAGCTATATATGTGTGTATGAAATCATCATATTTTGGAGATTGTACAAATATATACTACTGAATTGTTAAGAGACTCAAAATTTGTTGTAGCTCGATTCCACTGTTTGATCTGCAAGTAATAGATGATATATATATATATATGAAAATGTATAGTTGTCTCATTAAACCTATAAGGGTAGGATATAACAATCTCCTCCTTTTTAATGATGACAACTGTACATTTTATTATGAGTATATATGGGCTAAATAACTCCCCCTATTGATATTCCCACTATTTCTCCCCCTTTGTCATCAACAAAAATAATATTTTAAGAGAAAATAAATTGGTAGAAAACAAGAGTCATACATAACATATCAACAAAATGATTACGATTTTTTTTGCAGAATAACACATACATAACATACTAGTAGAATAATGACAAAGTTTTGTGCATAACAACACATACATGATAAACCAAAATAAAAGACCCCATAGTATTTCACAAAACAAAACATATCATAACAAAACACAAATGAAAAACACTCGGTTTTCCAAACGACAGGGGACTTGAAAGATGTCATTCCATGCAAGAACCTTCCATGATGCATGATCTATACAAAAACCATTTTTATAAGCATATAAAAAAAATTATTTATGCATGAGAAGGTTTTTAATGAAAATATCACCTCACTAATCGCCCCATGTAGGAGAAGGAGTAGGACAGCGTCTGACGAGGTTTTTCCAAATTCTTTTAAGTGTAGTCTTTACCCCTTTTACCTCATTTGATACTTGATCAACTTTGGTTTCAATTTGATCAATTTTGGAATTTATTTGCGTAAATCCTTTAGAAATTTATTTTTCATGTTTCTTTTGGTTTTTTGTTGTGATAATGGAAGAAGAGTACATCTCTTTTGATCCGTAGGATATCATGTTGTTTCGGATTACTTTGACAAATTCATTATCATTTTCTTCTTTGTTTTTATCAGTACTGTCGCTATCGTCGTCGTCATCACTCTCTTCTCCTTGTTGTTGGGTTGCCAGTTGTTTGCCTTTGTCTTTTGAAGTAGGAGCTTGAGATTGGCCATTTTTATAAGCTTGAACACGTTGTAGATAAACTTCAAAGGGGTCAAATTGTGGAACCTCTTTTGGTAATTTCATGAGAACAAAAAATTTCTTGTCTGCAATTTTAATACCAATAATGTCTTGTCCTGGCCCACGAATATTTTGGTCATTGAGAAGATGAATGATGTATGACGAATGCACAAGAGTATTTTTTCTTGTAAGGAAAGTAGTTTCGAACCCATGGTAAATATAATCAGCACAATTTACTTCAATATTGCCAAAGATAGCATAGAGAGCTTTATACTCAAGATCATAAATAAGCTTATGACTTCCGAGCAAGGAAATATGGTATTGATTAACATTCTTAGCAAAATCCTTGGATGAGGTCGTAAGTCTTTGGATTTTGAATATCCTCTAACATCGTCCATAAGTGGTGACTTATTTCATCTCACTTTCGATCTTCCATATCAATGTCTTCTAAATTTATCCCTTGTTTCCCAATTTTTAAAACTCGAGCTACGACATTTATGTGAATTTTAGCAATGTTACCATAGACAGTTGACCATTGCCAACCTTCCTCTCGATGAAGTCTAATGTTTATACAATTTAGGTTGGCTAAGAAAAGTTGAACATTTAGGGTGTCAATATGAACATTATTGTCATGGGTGTCTATTAAACTTGTTATTCTAGCTTGATCATTAAAAGTTTGGAGATTATATTTCAAAAAATCATTAAGATTGTGGAAAATACCCATAAATATCTTCATCTTAGATAAAAGCTTGAATCTCTCAATAATTTTATCATTGTAATGTAGCCAAACTTTGATTTTCTTGTCGGATGGAGTTCCCGTAGAACTAGCTTCGGCGGTTGATCTCTTCTTGGAAGGTTTTGGAGCCATAGAAAAAATTCTAGTGTTTTTAATTTGAGATAGATTTGAAATTTTAAAGGTTGATTTTTGAAAACGTTGGCTGTAAAAACTTGAAAGGGTAGGTTAAAAAAGGAGGAGAGAAGGATGGTAAAGGTGAAAAGCTAAGTTGACTGGTCAAAATCTCGGTTTTCAGATAATCATATGTCTGAAATTATTTTCGAACGTCTGAAAATTGACAGGCTTTAAACCGAAATATTGCAGTGCAAATTTGAGGAATTCAGACGTCTGATTTTTAGTTCCAGACGTCTGAATTGCAAAGGAAAATTTCATAATTTTCCAATCAAGTATTCAGTTGTCTGGTTTAAAATTTCAATCGTCTGAATCCTGTTTAATTAAGATATACATTTTTTAATTGAACATGAATATACACACACACACACATGTATTATTATCATTATTATTTATGATAATACATTATAGTTTAATTTATTTATTTTTGAAAAATTGAAAATAAATACAAGGTTTATGTCTAAATAAGAAAAGATAAGTAAATGATAATCATATTCATTTATTTTTCTTTACTGGGGTCAGAATTTTAAGGTGGAAACTGTTCCCAAGAGTTTGGCTCAATTTTAGTTTGCTCATTCAAAGGAATAAGTGGAGACCACGTATTTGTACGAACTGAAGTGTGATTCCAATCTTCATTCGATGACCCTGCTTCCCAAGAATTTTATGGAGTTAAGTCGTAATTATTGACTGGAGTTTCTATTAGACGAGGAGGGTTTTTATGTATTCTATTCTTAGTTGGTGAATGCCCACAAATTGCCAAAATACATCTTTCTAGAAAATTAAGATGTGCTTCTTGTCTGCACCGTTCATAGTACATTTCCTTCTGAACTCCCCTCATTTCTTATTGATAGTAATGAATTTCGCCAATTTGGTTATTGGTAGATGATAATGCAAGTTAATTGATCGTTTGATTTTCTATACTTTTGGAGAGTAACCAGTGTGGTATGTAGGTAATGGATAATCTTTAGTGAAGATGATTTATTTGAATAAGGAGTTTTGGTGGAGATGAATACGAACTTTTAGAAGAAGGTGTGCTAAAGTCGATTGAAGAATAGGTTGAATCATGGTCAGAGATCATATTTTTGTTATCGGAAAATATTTCTTATGTGTTTTGATTTATAGTTTGATTTGTTTATATACTAGTGTTGGGTATATTTATGGTATTTGAGAATATATGGTTATTATTTATTTTACCATAAACTTAATTTAACTATTTTTGATAAATCTTGGTCATATGGTAAATAATACCATCAAAAATTTCTAAAAAGTTGTTTCCTACTTTTGAGGGGAAAAGCTTGGTTTTGTTCTTGATGTTTTAGTTTAATTCTAGTAAAGAGATAATTCCTAGTTCACGATGTAATTTAATATAGGTTTGTTCATTCAAAGGTTTAGTAAAAAAATCCACAATTTGATTTTCAGATTTTACAAATTCTAGTGATATTGCTTCTTTTTCTATATTGTCTTGTACGAAATGATGATGTATGTCGATGTGTTTTGTTTAAGAATGATTTATGGGATTTGTTGAGAGGTTTATAGCACTTGTGTTATCACAATATACTAAGGATTTATGCAAGTAAACATCGAAATCTCTGAGCGTCTGTTGCATGTATATGACTTGTCCACATGCCAAAGCAGTAGAAATATATTCCGCTTCACACGTCGATAGTGAAACGCAATTTTGTTTCTTACTTAACCATGATACCAGAATGTCCGATAAAATGACATGTACTGCTCATACTCTTTCTGTCTGTTCGACATCCTCTAAAGTCAGCATCGCTGTACAATACTAGCTGGAAAGAACATTCTTTCAGATAAAAGTGTCTGTAGTCTCTATTATTGTTTAAGTAGCACAAAATTCGTTTTACGACACATAAATGTGATTCTTTGGGATTTGCTTGAAATTATGCACAAAAGCAAACACTCAACATAATATATGGATGACTAGCGGTTAAATATAATAGAGAACCAATCATGTTCCTTTATAGTTTTTTATCAATGCCTTTTCCATTTTTGTCTTTATCAAGATGAATCTTAGTACACATAGGTGTTGGTTTACTTGATGTATTTTCCATTGCAAAACGTTTTATTAAATTATTGCAATATTTTTCTTGATTAATAAAAATATCCTTATTTATTGTTTTATTTATAGACGAAGAAAATAAGATAGTTCTCCCATATGAGACATCTCAAACTCATTTTTCATTATATTAGAAAATTCATTGCATAATTTTCCATTAGTGGAACCAAAAATTCTATCATTTATAAAAACTTGAATAATTAAAATATATTTATTATCCTTTTTAATAAATAAGGTTTTATCCACTTTTCCAATTTAAAATCCAGAGGCTAAAAGATAACTTTCTAATCGTTTGTACCAAGCATGAGGTGCTTGTTTCAAACCGTAAAGAGCTTTCTTAAGTTTGTTTACATGATTCAGAAATTTTTCGTGTGTGAATAAACGTGGTTGTTCTACAAAAACATTTTCATTAATAAAACCATTTAAAAAGCACTTTTAACATCCATTTGATAAAATTTGAAGTTATGGTGACATGAGAAGGCTGGTAGAATACGCATTGCTTCTAATCTAGCGACTGGAGCAAACGTTTCTTCATAGTCTATTCCTTCTTCCTGATTGTATCATTGAGCGACTAATCTAGCTTTATTTCGAATGATATTCCCATTTTCATCAACTTTATTCTTATAGACCCATTTGGTTCCTATGACTGTTTGATCATTGGTCTTGGAACCAATTTTCAAATGTCATTACGTTCAAATTGATTTAATTCTTCTTCCATTGTTATAATCCAATAATCGTCTGTAGAAGCTTCTTTATAGTTCTTTGGTTCAAAATTGGATATGAAAGCAACATGACCCATTTGGTTTAATTGTCTTCGTGTAGCAACTTTCGTATTGATATCACCAATTATATTATTTAATGTGTGGTCTTTTAATAATCTAGGAGGTGATTTTAGCTCATTATTTTCTGAATGGATAGACTCAATTTGATGTTCATTTGAAATGTTTGGTTTCGAAGAAATAGAGATTTCGGTGTTTTCATCATCATTGTTATTAGTATTAAAATTTTCGTTAAACGAGACATGTAATGTTTCTTCAATTATGTTAATTCGTTTATCATATACTCCACATGCTTTACTTTGTTCCAAATATCCATTAAAGATTCCTTTATCGGCTTTCGGATCAAACTTTCCAAGAGGATCTTTTGTATTTAAAATAAAGCATTTTGAGCCAAATCTTTTAAAATAAGACACTTTTGGTTTTCTTTCAAAAAAGAGGTCATAAGGTGTATTTTTAGTTAATGGTCTTAAAGAAACATGATTTGACACATAACAAGCCGTGGCTACTGCCTTGGCCCAGAAGTTCTTTGGTAAACTACTACTGTTTAAAAGTGTTCTAGCGCATTCATGTAAGGTTCGATTTTTTTTCTACAACACCATTTTATTGTGGTGTTCCAGGAAAATAAAAATTGTCACTTATTCCCTTTTTATCACAAACTTTTTGAAAGATTTCATTTTCGAATTCACCTCCATGGTCACTTCGTATACATTTAGTTTTCAAATTCTTTAAATTTTGCATCTTTTTAGCAAAATTTTAAATGATCCAAAAGTATTATTTTTATGTTTTAAAAAGATAGTCTATGTGTATCGTGAAAAATCATCAACTATAACAAAAACATATTTACTGTGATTTATTGATCTTGTTTGCATTGGACTAAATAAATCTAAGTGTAAAATTTCTAATGGTTATTTTGTTGAAATTTCATTTTTACCTTTAAAGGATGATTTTTTTAGTTTTCCTTTTTGATATGCATCACATAAATTGTACATTTTAAAATTTATTTTAGGTAGGTCCTCGTACAATGTCATTTTTAGCTAATGTAAGAATGTTTCTAAAGTTAACATGGCAAAATCTCTTATGCCATATCCAGGGATCATTAATATATGTGATTGAACATACATTATTATCATGTCTTATTTTCATATTTAAAATATAAATATTATGATTTCGTATTCCTTCGAAAATTAGATTATTACTTTTATCGAAAATATTACACTTGTCTTTTCCAAAAGTTATTTTAAATCCTCTATCACATAATTGACTAATACTTAACAAATTATGTTTTAAGTTCTTTACCAAATAAACATTAGAAATTACAGGGGAGTAAGAAATACTAATAGAAGATATGTCTCCTTGCCCAATGACATATCCTTTGGAATTATCTTTAAATGTGACCGGGTCATCATCCATATAAGAGATATTAGTTAGCATCTTTGCATTTTCAGTCATGTGCTTCGAACGTCCATTGCCAAGTATTCATTTCTCCTTTTTATTTTGGATTACCTGCAACAAAGACCAAAATTTATTGGTACCCACATCCGGTTAGGTATAAGGTGACCATACCCGGGTGGGTTTGGTAAAACCTTTAAATTTAAATTTTTT
Source organism: Allium fistulosum (assembly GCA_030737815.1). NCBI lineage: Eukaryota > Viridiplantae > Streptophyta > Magnoliopsida > Asparagales > Amaryllidaceae > Allium > Allium fistulosum. The sequence goes on from CM060902.1 coordinate 1,221,050,742, forward strand.
TTAAGATGAACTTCATTTATGAATTTATCTATATATATTTGCCTAATCAAGTTATTATTAGTTTTTGGCGTCCATATTTTAATGATCATTTTATGATCTTCTTTTATTCAATTAATTTTGGGTTTTAAAATTTGTGTATAAAGTAGCATATTTAGATTGTGACTTTGGTCTATATTTTCTAAAGCCTAGACCATGCTTGTTATTTGATGGTTTTGATATACTAATTGAAAGCGATAAATTTTCTTCGCCATTATTAAATTTTTGAAATATTAGTCGATAAATCTTTGATTTTATTTTCCAATAAAAAAATTTCACTTGTTAGAGAATAATTATTGTTTTCCAAAAATTTTACTTTTTCTTCCAAAATATAAATAGTTTCTTGTAAATCGCTATTGTTTACAACCAAGATCAAATTTTCATTTTTAGTTTCTTGAAAATCTTCATTAAACTCAGAATTTTTACATAAAGTTTTTATTTCTAAGATTTTTTCTTCTAAAATATGTTTTTCTTCCTTAAGCATTTTATTTTCAAATTCTAATCTATTTGTATTTCCAGTACATTCCTTATGAAATTTCCATAGGTTTCTAAATTTTTCATCTAATTTCGATGTTATTTAAGTTACATCTTTAAAAGAGAGATCAGAATATACCTCATCTTTAGTAGCCATGAAGCATACGTTCGCTTGTTCTCCATCACTATCACTATTGCTTGAAGAAGAGTCAACTCAAGTCACCTGGAAAGCACGCTTGCTTCGTTTTGGATTTTTATCATTTTTGAATGTTCTTTTAAAGATTTTCATGTCTTTGTTTAGTTCGGGACAATCTTTCTTCATATGCCTGAACTTATCGCATCCATAGCATTTGAAAGTTGATGTTCCATTTGAATTATCTGGTCTCTCTGCCTTTGAACCATCTTATTAAACTTTTGGAATTTCTTGTAGTTCTTGGCGACGAATACAACATCTTCTTCATCAAGCTCTGAATCGTTGTCATCATTATTTACCTGAAAAGCAATATTTTGTTTTTCTTGGGCTATATCTTTTCTAGCTTGCAAATTTGTTTCACAGGACATTAAATTACCAATTAATTCCTTTATTTTAAGTGTAGAAAGATCATTTTCTTCCTCTATAGCAAGCACTTTTCTTTCCCACTCGTTTATTAAGGAATTTAAAATATGTGATACTAAATTGAAATTAGTAAAAGTTTCTCCTAAAGCCATAAGGTCATGTTGTATACTTTGAAATCTAGAATGCATTTCTATAATACTTTCATTTGATTTCATTTTAAATGATTGAAATTGTTAATAAGCTAATCTTGGTTTGTTTAACCTTGGTAGTACCTTCAAGGGTGATCTATAGCATTTGCCAAATGTCATAAGCGATTTTACACATCATAATTCTAGAAAGTTCGTTCTTACCTAATGCACAGTATAACACATTCATTGCTTTCGTGTTGTTGGAAGCAGCGGTCTTTTGTGCATCTGTCCAGGTACTCATTGCAGTAGTAGGTAGTTCATACTGAGTTTGAGTGGCTAGCCAGATACCAATACCACTAAATTCCATAAACACTTTCATATGTGTAGCCCAAATATATAATTAGAACCGGTAAAAAAATGGTGGATGTGCAGTAGATCATCCTTCTTGAAACGTGTTATAACTTATATTTGCCATAGTTTCTCAAATTTTGTTATGATTTTGAAAATTTCGAGCTCTGATACCAATTAAAAAGAACTAGTGGATCGTATAGTAAAAGTATGGCTAACAAAACTAAGCTAATAATAGTAATTATGCAAACTAAAGTAAATAAAGGAAATACATCAAGATTTTATACTGGTTTGGAGCACCTCTCCTCGTCTAGTCCTTAAGCACCTATTAGGAGTTTCATTAGCCACGCTCTTGCTTAACTTAGAGGAATAGGTATAGTAAAAATCGTCTTGACTTTGTGCCTGAAGATCTCCAATAGGACTTGATACAATAGAATAAAAGAAATCTGACTTTGTGTGTTCTTGAATAACACGTATGAGTCAATATAGTACAACCTTCCTATAGTCTCCGTAAAATGATGATTTGCATATGCTTGCATAGGAATTTGAGAGTCTATTGCTTTTTTAAATCGAAAGTATGATAATCAAGAAAGAATTAATTATTGAAAAACGTGCATTTCAACTCTATTTATAGCGTTTAATAGTTTCTTTTGAAAGGTTGCAGCCATTAGAGAAATTGCATCACTTGAGAAAGAAGATATCTCTTCGAATTTTGATTTTTAGCGAAAAGACACTTTCGTTCGTCTAATTCAGATGGCTGACTTTTGAAAGCCAGACGGTTGATTTTGTTCAAAGGTACAACAGAAATTTAGGAGTTCTAAATGCAGGGTAATCAAACGTTTGAAAAATTAACCCAGATGTTGGGATTTATTCAGCATAAAACAGAAAGTTATAATTGCAAATTTTGGATTCGGACGTTTGGATATTGATTTCAGACGTTTGAAATATATATCAGACGTTTGGTAATCAATTCCAGATGGCCGATTTACTTATATTCTTGTTTTTTAAAAGTAGCCGCCATATATTTGATTAATAGTTCCTTTTGAAAAATTGTATATTTCTAAAAATAAAAATATAACTTTTTAGAAAATATTTTCAAAGCTATATATATGCGTGTGTGGGAAATCATCATATTTTGGAGATTGTACAAATAAATACTACTAACTTATTGAGAGGCTCTAAATTTATTGTAGCTCGATTGTACTATTAGCTCATATCTAACATTTGATCGTTGTTTTCTTTATATGTGAATTCCTGCAAGTAATAAGTGATGCGCGCGCACACGCACACACGGAAATGTAGAGTTATCCCATTAAAACCTAAAAGGGTGGGTGTAACGACCCGCAAATTCATCACTTCAGAAATTTTTTAAAATATTCAAATATAAGATTTTTTGACATAAATAATAATGTTTTGAACAATAAATAATATTGGTAATCTTATTTTGAATAATATTTACAAAAATATATACTTTGGAAGATATATCGATAAAATGATCGAAAACCGTTTTATTAATAAACAGCTCTTAGACCAACTGATATCGTGCACGGAGCTGGATACATACACTCATTTATATATATGAGTAAGAATATTTAATAAAATTATTTATTTTATTTTTTGAAATAAAATACCTTTATAACATCATCAGAGATATCAACATTTTTGAATAATTAACTTTTGAATTTAAATTTAGTTTAAATAATTTAATAATTGTTTTTAAATCAAATGAAGCCCTTTTTATTAATAAATAATAATGCCAATGTTATTTTCAAACTTTGTTTATAAATATAGGTATATTAACCAAGAAGTGAAAATGTGACAGGAAATCGGAAATCGTAACGGTTTAATGTAGAAAAGTTATACAACATTCTAGGATATAAGTGACATACATATATACACTTGTGCATACATATACATCTACATTCATGCACATTCAAATACATATATGAATTACCATATATATTTATAAATTCACTTATGGTAAAAAGAAATAAATATCAAGATATTTCTCACCATAAATCAAATCAACTTACCATCCAAAGGAGGCACATAGCCATGCATATGGAGGGGGTCATTTCGTCCGAACATGATGTAGGGGAGATGAGGTGTGGTGGTAATAAAATGGTGATGTGTTTTGTGTGGAAATATCATGATATTTGCATCCTTACATTTGCCTATAAATAACACCCACCTCTCTTCACTTTATTCACACTTCTTCTTCATAAAATTCCTACACTCTTCATCCTCTTCTTCTCTACATTAATGGCTTCCATAGCCTAAGAAAGAAAATATTACAAAACCAAAACAAAGTTATACCAAAATCAATCAAAATCTGTTCCACTTTAAACCAAAGTTCAAGCTCATGATCTCTTCCTTCTCCTCGACCAAAGCCGTGTGCAACCAAGCCCTCCACCACCACTTTCCAAGCAAGGCCGAGCCCTTCCAAGCCTCTAAGACCAAAGGCCGAACCCCTTAGAAGCATTTGTGCTAGTAGTCGCGAGCTTCGATTTTTAGATAACGGAGCTATAACCATTTTAAAGTTAGTCCGATCGAAAATCAAGTGAGAAACTATATATATATAATGATGATGTGATATGATTGCTACGGATGTTTACTATGCTTTGACCATCAAGTATTGATTGTTTTAACATAGTGTTTAATTGTATAAACAAGTCACGTTAAATACACGTCGATATTACACAAGGAAATCACTTTCTGAATCAAGTTATAAAAGTGATATGGAATCATTAAACCCCTTTGAAATGATTTAAAATGGTTTATAAATGTTTTATAAACACTAAAACCCAATTTGGTGAAGTTTGGACAAGATATGAAAGTTGAGTCAAAAATAGGCGCATCGCATAACGGTAGTTTGCAATTTCGCGCCGTAAAAGTTTAAATCCATTTATACGATGGAATCGGAGTCGGAATTCTTCGGAATAAGAATTTGTCGAACTCTGATAATCATAGTTTTCAAACAAAAGAAAAGGATCGAGATTTTATTTAGTAGATTTTGAAATATGAGTAAAACAAGTTTTCAAAATAGTCGTGGTTTGGCAATTCGGAAACCAAAGCGACAAGTTCCCAAAAAAATTGATATTTTTAATTCTTTAAAAATATGGAATAAATTCTATAAATATTTTAAAACATTTTAAAAAATATTTGAGTTATAAAAATGGATTTCTAAATGTTTGAAAAGCCGTTTTGATCAAATAAGCTTTTAAAACACTATTCGCAACATTTTTTGCAGCACTTTTTAATAACTTTTGAAATATGGTTTTAAACTTAAGTATTCTTTCCCAAATCTTTTATAAATGTTTTCAAATAAATAATTAAGTATTTTAAAGATAATGTGGATGTTTTATAAATTATTTAAAAGAGTTTAAATAAATGATTTAAAGAAAAGCTATTATATTTAAGTGATTTAATCTTGGCTCTAAAAGCCGATGAGTAGACTGGATTTTTCTATTTATGATATTCGGATGTGAGGTGCTTAAACTAAGGAGAAGTTCAGGAGCAACCGGTGCCCTGACTCACCCGACCTCTTTCCTGGGTGAGGAATGGATATGGTCGAAATGTCAGAAATGAGGGAAGTATAAAAGATTTAATTTTTCCAAATTTAATCCAACTTGGATAGTACAGAAATAATCTTCTTATACTTGGTATTAAATTCTGAGGAGAGAACCTGTACTATCCAAGTGAATTTAAAAGTATAAAAGATTTAATTTTTTCAAATTTAATCTAACTTGGATAGTATAGAAATAATCTTCTTATACTTGGTATTAAATTCTGAGGAGAGAACCTGTACTAACTATGTGAATTTAAAAGGTGGTTTTACCATTATTCAACGAATAGTAAAGGTTGGATACAGAAATTGATGTTGAGTAGAATTGGTATAATTTCTATCAACCCTTTTTACTCAGTAAGATTTTGCGATGTGATTTATGAGAAACTATTTTGATTTGGTATTTCCAAAGATAAAGAGAGGTTCAATGATTCCGTATATACGGGAAAAGAATATGATTTAAAGATTTATATCTCTAAAAGAAACATTTTATTTGATAAAAGATATTAATAAATGAAATGATAATCACCCTCAAACTAACATCTTTATATCGATGATTGGTTCAAAGGAACCGGGATCGGATTTGGGCGATTCCTATCCAAAACCACTTCGAACCAATTTACGTGTTCGAAGGTAAAGACATGGAATGATAAGATGGAATGTAGGGCTGCTTGTGACTGACCCTCGGGGGAAATTTCCCATATCTCATATATGTGGCTGTAGTATCTTCATTTGATCTTCGATGTAGGGGCTGCTCGCTACTAATCCTAGGGATGATTCCTGATATGGTGTGGTAGGAGAGTTCCTTCGGTTTGTCCTATTCCTAGACAAATTGTATGGAAAAATGTCCGACATTGCATTTCTAAAATACACGTACATTGATTTTTACAAACGTACATCTGTTTGGTGGTGTAGAAGGTAACTCTCCTATACTTAACACCCTTCTCTGAGATGTACAAGCTCAGAGGTTGTACATTTGTGGAAATCAATAGTATGTGATGGAATTGGAAATGTGGCATTCAAAGTGGAATGTGCTATGTGAAAGGTAATTGTTACCTCGGGCCTCATCACTCGGAATTGGCTTAAATAGGGCACGTCATAAGGTTACGTGGTTCGCAACCATTAGGGTATAGTCATAACCTTTCTAGAATGCTCTATATATGTCGAGTATGTTTTGTATGCTATGGGATCTCGGATAGGTTGATTACGACTGGGGTGATGTCATATTTGGTTCTATCCGCCACTAGATGGGTCTGCGGGTAGGCCGGTCTTGTCAAGTGTAGAGGTTTCAAAGGTGTTGATCCGTGGTACATCCCTCTAGAGATGTACTGTACGAAAGGTAGTTCCTTACATATCATTGTATGGAAATCCATTCTTCAATAAGTGCCTTTCGGACTTGATTGTAGAGCCTAGTATGCTGGAATTTAATAATGTAACAATTTTGGCTAAGATTATGTATATTTAGCTGAAAGTTGTTTTCAAAAGAACGTCATTAAAAATAATATTCCTAGATTTTGCATAGAAAATGTTTTGGTTACCATAAGGTAAAAACATGTTCCGTGTTTATGTGCGGCGTGATCTTATGAGATACCCTTTGTTTTCAAATATCCATATTTTGAGTTTCTCATACCACTCCCATGATTGACCCAGAGTTTATCTTTCTTTTTCCCTTAAACTCTGGGTACTCTATTTTCCAGAAGTTAAGTAGTTACGTAGCATGAAGCATCTCGAGAAGGAGCATGGAGCATTTTGGATCCTTTGTAGAAAGTTATCTATAAATTCCACTGTATTATGTATGATGTATCTACCGACACTTGTGAGGATAGGCAGTTATAACTATCCTGGATGGATTAGTACTTACTAGAACTCTGATGAAGTAATTTAGAGTAATTGCATGTACTACTCATATATTTAATTAAATGTTGAATATGATGTGAGATTCTATTTTGTTTGTCTTCTACCATTATTTTCTTTTACCCCATGATAATTTGTCTCTCCGACACTTGGATTTGCAGCACATGAATATCGAGGATGTATCAGTGTCGATTTCTGAGGGTTGAGGAGGTGAGTCGTCACATTTGGTATCAAAGCTTATGATGAGAGAATACCTAAGCCTAGATGGTGTCAACTCGTTAGAGATAGGGTTAGTAATACCCTAAAATGAGTTTAGTCAGAGAGAGTGCATATTTGAAATTTTATCCAAATAAGTATATTCAAGTTTATACCCATTCCCTAAGATAATTTTGTCTATAATTCTAAAGATGTTTCCTTACTATATGCAGATAGTAGGAGATGAGTAATAGAAGAAGACGAAGGGGAGGTAGCAACACTATGGACACCAACGGTCGATCAAATGCTATAGTAATTGAGGAAGTGTTAATCCCTGTGCAACCCCGAATTAACTTTGCTACTCTATGCAAGAATTATACCAGTTTGGGTGGTAAACCATTCAAAGGAACGGAGTCCATAATTGTAGTTCAGGCTTGGATTCGCTCTTGTGAAAGAATTTTTTAGGGATTGAATATCAGGGATGAGCAGAAAAGGTTCTTAACTTCTTGGCAGTTACAAGAAGGGGCTCTAGCATGGTGGGATTCCGTAACTCTGAATGATTTAGAAGATAATTTCTCATGGGAACGATTTAAGGAAGTCTTGGAAGAACAATATATGCCAACTGTAGGAAAATCCCACCTTTATCGGAGTTTTATGGATTTAAAACAAGGAGAGATGTCGGTAGAAGAATATTCCAACAGGTTCGATGAATTGTGTTGTTCTGAGTCAGGTCTGATAGACACTCCTTTAAAGAAAAATGAAATGTTTATCGCTGGGATGAAGGGGCAATATCAAGACAGGATGGCCGGGTATGTAAAGGAATTTGTAGATTTGATAGTCATGGATTTCCAATATGAGACTCTAAACAAAAAGAATCCGCCCACAACTCAAAGCACCAACAATAACTAGAAGAAAAGAAAAGTCAATCATCCAGGAAAGAACCCATGGCAAGGCAAGCTAGAAGGAGGACTGCAAGAAAACAATTTGAAGGATATTACTTGTTATAATTGCCAATAGAAGGGTCATTTTTCCACCACCTATAAGAATCCTAAGGCTCGGGATAGAAATTGCTATAATTGTCACAAACCAGGTACTAGAAGAAGGACTGCCCACTGATAAAGAAAGGAGAACAAGCCAGAGTTTTTGCCATTAAAGATGAATCTCAACTTCAACTCATGTGAAGGGCAAGAGAGTCCTAGAAGGTAATATCTGCACTAATGAAAATCTAGTTAGAGCATTATTTGATACTGGGGCTTCCCACGGTTTTATTTCTAGAGAATTGGTTGATAAATTAAAACTTACCAAAAAAATATTAAATACCCCTATCCGTGTCTCTAACCCCATAGGTGGTAAAACTAATCTTGGTATAGTTTGTGAAAAAGTACAAGTTGCCTACCTATCCAAAATATTTCATGTGACCTAACCATCCTTGATTTCATTGGATTTGATATTATACTCGGTATGGATTAGTTGTCTGAATATAAGGCTATTCTTGATTGTGTTAAAAGGATGGTGCATTTGGAAAATAAAAGAAGCGAACCTTTTAAAATAACGTGTAAAGAATCAAGTCCAGTAATGGATAGTTTTATGTATGCCCTAAATTCATTTCAAAAACGTCTAGAAGAAATACCAATTGTTAAGGAATTTTAGGATGTTTTTTAGGAAGTTAAAAGTTTACCCCCACATAGGGAAATTGAGTTTCGAATCGACTTGATTTCCGGTGTGAGGTCTGTTTTTCATTCTTCTCGAAGAATGGCCTCCAAGGAAGTGAATGAATTAAGGAATCAAATGGATGAATTGTTAAAGAAGGGACTAATTAGACCAAATCGCTCAAGTTGGAGCTCAGCGGTAGTTTTTGTTGCAAGTCAGATGGCTCCTTAAGACTTTATATAGACTATTGAGACATAAATAAGCAAACGATTATTTACCCCGTATTGATGACTTTTTTTTTATTGACTTCATGGTGCTCGAATATTCTCCAAAATGGATCTAGCTACAAGATTCCACCAATTAAGGATAGCAAAAGATTGCATTCCTTTAAGTGCATTTAGAGGAACAAATGATTTCTATGAGTGGTTGGTTATGCCTTTTGGGCTAATCAATGCTCTTGCTTATTTTGTGGACCTAATGAATAGAGTATTCAGACATGTGCTCCACAAATTCGTGTTGGTTTTTATTGATGATATTCTTATATATTCAAATACCGAAGAAGAACACGAAAGGCATTTATAGATTGTACTAGAAATATTATGGACGATTGTGCTCAAGGCTAAGTTTTCAAAATGCTACTTTTGGGAAGAAAAGGTAAGGTTCCTTGGACATGTTGTGTCAAAGGAAGGAATCTTGGTTGACCTAGGGAAAGTTACAGCCATTCTAGATTAGAAGCAACCAAAAACTCCGAAGGATATTCGTAGATTCTTAGGATTGGCAGGATACTACCGGAGATTTATTCAGGACTTCTCCAAGATTTCCTATCACTTAACGAAGTTGACTATGAAGGATGTTAAATTTGAATGGACACCAAAATGTGAAGAAGCATACCAGGAACTTAAGAAAAGTTTAACCACCGCTCCAGTCTTGACTATTATGAATGAAAGCAGTGGTTTAACCGTTTATACTGATGCTTCGCAATACTGATGCAACGTGGGAAGGTTATCGCATGTTCTAGTAGGCAGTTAAAGATGCATGAACGAAATTATGCAACACACGACTTAGAACTATTAGCCGTTGTGTTCGCACTAAAGATTTGAAGACATTATTTACTGGGTAAGATTTCTCATAGTTTATTTTGATAAACTTTGTTTGACCTTGGTAAATAATATTCCTTCTTTAGATAGGTAAGAAGTTCGAACTCTTCACGGATCATAAATCTTTGAAGTATCTTTTCACCCAGAAGGACTTGAATATGAGGCGGCAGCGTTGTCTAGAATTTCTCGCATCATATGATTTAGATATCCTATACGCTCGGGATAGCCAATGTGGCAGCGGATGTATTAAGCATAAAACATGTCGTTATAGCTTATTTGATAGTACATTCAACTTTGATTAACCGTATAAAAGAGAACCAGGTCAAAGATCCGTTTATTCCAAAGATGGTCAAAGCAGTGGAGAAAAATACAGTACCAGGAAGATGGATAGGATTCAAGGTGGATGATCAAGGAATATTAAGTATGAATGAAAGAGTATGCGTCCAAGTTGTTGACGGGATAAGGCAAGAAGTTTTAACAAAATGTCATAATTCTCGACTTATAGTACATTCTGGAGTTACCAAAATGTATCGAGATATGAAAAGACTTTTTGGTGGGATGGTATGAAGAGGGATATATCTATCCATATTAACAAATGTGCAAATTGTCAACAGAACAAAAGCGATCAGCAAAAGATTACTAGACTACTATAACCTCTTGAAATTCCAACTTGGAAATGGGACCAAATATGGATGGATTTCATCGATGGCTTACCTCGATCAAGAAAGGGAAATGAAGGCATTTGGGTTATCGTAGATCGATTGACCAAAAGCACTCACTTTATCCTAGTAAAGCCAACGAGAACAACTGCAAGTTTTGCAGAGATATACATGTGGGAAATTATTCGATTGCATGGTGTCCCAAGCAACATAGTTAGTGATAGAGACCCAATCTTTACCAGTAAGTTCTGGGAGGCATTACAAACAGCTTTGGGAACGAAGCTGAGTATAAGCACCACATATCATCCACAGACTGATGGGCAAACTGAAAAAGTAAATTGAGTATTGGAAGATCTTCTAAGAGCTTGTATTTTAGATTTTGGAGGTTTATGGGAAAACTATCTTCATCTTGTGGAATTCTCCTACAATAACAAATATCAGGTAAGTATTAGCATGGCACCGTACGAAGCTTTATATGGTCGTCCATGTAGATCCCCAGCATGTTGGATCGAAAACGGAGATCTGTTAGTACCGGTATGATTCGAGAAGCCTCAGAAAAGGTAGACTTGATCAAAAAGAAGTTGAAAGTAGCCCAGAGCAGGCAGAAGAGTTATGTCGATCAAAGGCGTAGAAATTTGGAATTTTTAGTTGGAGATTGTGTATTCTTGAAAGTCTCTCCGGTGAGAGGAGTGGTAAGATTTGGAAGGACGAGGAAGTTAGCACCTCAATTTATTTGACCTTTTCCCATTCTTGAATGGATTGGCCCATTAGTTTATCATGTAGAATTGGCCGAAAGATTGTCTGATATGCGCAACGTCTTTCATGTATCTCATCTACGAAAATATGTGCATGATCCAGAGCAGATTATAGAAACAGTTGTCTAGAAAGATTTAGAAGTAGAACCAAATTTGGCAGTTATCATACGACCAATTAGAATCGTGGATCATGATTAGAAGCGATTGAGAACGAAGGTAGCAAGGTTAGTTAAAGTTCAATGGAGTGGTGATGACTGCACATGAGAAACAGAAGATAGAACGGGGAAAGCTTATCCTGAGTTTAGGATTGATATATAGTTTGCATGTGGTATCGAGATAGTGTACTCACCGCCTGTGACGTGATCACTTATCACATCTTGTATATATTTCCCGTTGTCAAAATATATATTCCTTTTCGAGTCATTTTCTTCTTATCCTTAATTTCGAGGATGAAATTCTTTAAGGAGGGAGTATGTAACGACCCGCAAATTCATCACTTTAGAAAAAATTTAAAATATTCAAATATAAATTTTTTTGACATAAATAATAATGTTTTGAACAATAAATAATATTGGTAATCTTATTTTGAATAAGTATTTACCAAAATATATACTTTGGAAGATATATTGATAAAATGACCGAAAACCGTTTTATCAATAAACAGCTCTTAGACCATCCAACATCATGTATAGAGCCGGATACACACACTCATTTATATATATGAGTGAGAATATGTAATAAAAGTATTTATTTTATTTTTTGAAATAAAATACATTTATGACATCATCGGTGATATTAACATTTTTGAATAGTTAACTTTTAAATTTAAATTTAGTTTAAATAATTTAATAATTGTTTTAAATGAAATGAAGTCCTTTTTATTGATAAATAATAATGAAAATGTTATTTTCAAATTTTGTTTACAAATATACGTGTATTAACTAAGAAGTGAAAATATGACCTGAAATCGGAATCGAAAATCGTAACGGTTTAACGTAGAAAAGTTATACAACGTTCCAGCCTATAAGTGACATACATATATACACTTATGCACACATACACATCAACATCCATGCACATTCAAATACATATAAGAATTACCATATATATTTACAAATTCACTTATGGTAAAAAGAAATAAATATCAAGATATTTCTCACCAAAAATCAAATCAACTTACCATCCAAAGGAGGCACATGGCGATGCACATGGAGGGGGTCATTTAGGCCGAACATGATGTGGGGGGTGAGGTGTGGTGGTGATGATATGGTGATGTGTTTGTGTGGAAATATCATGATATTTGCATCCTTACATTTGCCTATAAATAACACCCACCTCTCTGCACTTCATTCACACTTCTTCTTCATAAAATTCCTAAACTCTTCATCCTCTTCTTTTCTACATTAATGGCTTCCGTAACTTAAGAATGAAAATATTACATAATCAAAACAAAGTTATACCAAAATCAATGAAAATCTGTACTACTTCAAACCAAAGTTTAAGCTAGTGATCTCTTCCTTCTCCTTGACCAAGGCCGTGTTCAACCAAGAACTCCACCACCACTTGCCAAGCAAGGCTGAGCCATTCCAAACCTTCAAGACCAAGGCCGAACCCCCTAAGAGCATTTGTGCTAGTAGTCGTGAGCTCTGATTTTGAGGTAGTGGAGCTATAGCCGTTTTAAAGTTAGTCCGATTGAAAGTCAAGTGAGAAATTATATATATATATATATATATATAATGATATGATATGATTGCTATGGATGTTTACTATGCTTTGATCATCAAGTATCGGTTGTTTTAATATAGTGTTTAATTGTGTAAACAAGTCACGTTAAATACACGTCGATATTACACAAGGAAATCACTTTCCGAATCAAGTTATAAAAGTCATATGGAATCATCAAACCCCTTCGAAATGATTTAAGATGGTTTATAAATGTTTTATAAACACAAAAGCCCAATTTGGTGAAGTTTGGAAAAGATATGAAAGTTGAGTCAAAAATAGGCACGTCGTGTAACTACAGTTCGCTATTTCGCACTATAAAACTTTAAATCCATTTATATGATGGAATCGCATTCGCAATTCTTTGTAATAAGAATTTTCCGAACTCTTATAATCATAGTTTTCAAACAAAAGAAAAGGATTGAGATTTTGTTAGTAGATTTTGAAATATGAGCAAAACAAGTTTTCAAAATAGTCGTGGTTTGGTAGTTCGGAAACCAACTGATAAATTCTAAAAAAATTAATGTTTTTAATTCTATAAAAATATGGAATAAATTCTATAAATGTTTTAAAATGTTTCAGAAGAGATTTGAGTTATATAAATGGATTTCTAAATGATTGAAAAGTCGTTTTGACCAAATAAGCTTTTAAAACACTATTAGCAGCACTTTTTAGTAACTTTTGAAATATTATTTTAATCTTAAGTATTCTTTCCAAATCTTATATCAATGTTTCCAAATAAATAATTAAGTATTTTAAAGATAATGTGGAGGTTTTATAAATTATTTTAAAGAGTTTAATAAATGATTTAAAGAAAAGCTGTTATAATTAAGTGATTTAATCTTGGCTCTAAAAGCCGATAAGATAGGCTAGATTTTCTATTAGTGAGATCCGAATGTGAGGTGCTTAAAATAAGAAGATGTTCAGGAGCAACCAGTGCCCTAGCTCACCCAGTCTCTTTCCTGGGCGAGGAATGGATAAGTTCAAAATGTCGAAAACGAGGCAAGTATAGAAGATTTAATTTTTCCAAATTTAATCCTACTTGGATTATATAGAAATAATCTTCTTATACTTCATACTAAATTTTGAGGAGGGAACTCGTACTATCCGTGTGAATTTAAAAGACGAGTTAACGTAATTCGACGAATAGTAAAGGTTGAATACTAAAATTGATGTTGAGTAGAATTGGTATAATTTCAATCGACCCTTTTTACTCAATAAGGTTTTGCGATGTGATTTATGAGAAACGGTTATGATTTGGTATTTACAAAGTTAAAGAGAGGTTTAACGATTCCGTATATACGGGAAAAGAATATGATTTAAAGATTTATATCTTTAAAAGAGATATTTTATTTGATAAAAGATATTAATAAATGAAATGATAATTATCCTCAAACTTGACATCTTTTTATCGATGATTGGTTTGAAAGAACCGAGATCGAATTTGGGTGATTTCTATCCGAAAACCACTTCGAACCAATTTATGTGTTCGAAGGTGAAGACATGGAATGATAAGATGGAATGTAGGGCTGCTTGTCACTGACCCTTGTCATATATATGTGGCAGTAGTATCTTCATTTGATCTTCGATGCAAGGGCTGCTCGCTACTAATCCTAGGGATGATTCCCAACAGGATATGGTCGGAGAGTTCCTTGGGTTTGTCCTGTTCCTGGACAACTTGAATGGAACAATGTCCGACATTGCATTTCTAAAATACACATACATTGATTTTTACAAACGTACATCTGTTTGATGGTGTAGGAGGTAACTCTCCTATACTTAACACCCTTCTTTGAGATGTACGACCTTAGAGGTTGTACATTTGTGGAAATCAATAGTGTGTGATGGAATTGAAAATATGGCATTCAAAGTGGATTGTGTTATATGAAAGGTAATCGTTACCTCGGGCCACATCATCCGGAAATGTCTTAAACAGGGCATGTCGTAAGGCTATGTGGTTCGCAACCATTAGGGTATGGTCATCACCTTTCCAGATTACTCTATATATGTCGAGTTTGTTGTGTATGCTATGGGATCCCGAATAGATCAGTTACGACCGGGGTGATGTCATATTCGGTTCAATCCACCACCAGATGTGTCTGCGGGTAAGCCGGTCTTGCCAGGTGCGGAGGTTTCAAAGGTGTTGATCCTTGATACTTCCCTCTAGAGATGTACTGTACAGAAGGAAGTTCCTTACTTGCCATTGTATGAAAATTCATTCTCCAATAAGTGCCTTTGGACTTGAATGTAGAGCCTAGTATGCTGGAATTTAATATGTAGCAATTTCGGCTAAGATTATATATATTTACTTGAAAGTTGTTTTCAAAAGAATGTCACTAAGAATAATATTCCCAGATTTTGCGTAGAAAATGCTTTGGTTATCATAAGGTAAAAACCCGTTCCGTATTTATGTGCGACGTGGTCTTATGAGATACCATTTGTTTTCAAATATCTGTATTTTGAGTTTCTCATACCAGTCCCATGATTGACCCGGAGATTATTTTCCCTTTTTCTTAAACTCTGGGTGCCCTATTTTCCGAGCAGCCAAGTAGTTAGGTAGCATGGAGCATCTCAAGAGGAGCATGGAGAATTTTGGATCCTTTAGAGAAAGTTATTTATAAATTCCGTTGTATTATGTATGATGTATCTACCAGCACTTGTGAGAATATGCAGTTATTACTATCATGCCTGGATTAATACTTACTAGAACTCCGATGAAGCTATTTTGAGTAATTTCATGTACTACTCATATGTATAATTAAACATTGAATATGATGTGAGATTCTATTTTGTTTGTCTTCTACCTTTATTTTCTTTTACCCCATGATAATTTGCCTCTCTGGCACTTAGATTTGCGGCACGTGAATACTGAGGATGTATTAGTGTCGATTTCTAAGGGTCGAGGAGGTGGGTCGTCACAGCAGGATCTAACATGCAAAATCTACCAAAACTTCATGTATTTTATCCCTTGAAAATTATGAACACTGGTCCAAACCGCGTCTTAATCCGAGTTCGTATGCAAAAGTAATCGCATTTTGAAGTTTCAACCGAACTAGGCGACAAATAACCGAAGCAGCATTTCAGACATTTGAAATTAATTTTCAGACATCTAAGTAAATTCTTGGGTATCTAAATAAATTTTCAAAAGTTTGAAACCCTTAGTAAATATACAGGAAAGTCTCAGAATATTTCCTTGAAATTCATATGTCTAAATTAAATTTTCAGGCGTTTGAAAAGCTGATGTGGACAAACCGTGAACTTCAAATGTCCATAACTTTTGATTCGTAGCTCCAAATGACTCTCCATTTCTTCAACTGTAATCATGGTGAAATTATCTTCAATATAGAGACATAAAATCATGAATTTGTACACTTTTTAAAGTATTCTATTTCTCTTGAGTGCTTTCAACGTACGACACCATATCATTGAGATACATTGCATGACCATCGTCCGACTCGAATTCACACCCTTAGTATTAGTCATTCAACATTCGGGCGAGTGCTACTTCACACTCAATATATAATTTTGAGGAAATGAACCTATTTCTCATTCATTCGAGTTTAATCACTCGATTCACCATTCAAATGACAACTTCAACTATAATTGGATTACTCCTCGACATCCTACTTGTCACCAAAATCAACAATCAAACAACACAATTCAATTCATACCAAACATCTTAACATATCAAATTATATGATTTATACTTCAAAAACACTTATTTAACTAGATCTTTTCAATAAAAGTCTAAATCTCTTTTTCTACTATTTTATAAAATCATTCCATTATTTTATTAAATACAATACTAGCTTATTAAACATTTTAAGCCTTCATAACACTTAATTTCTTCATTAGAATTAGTTATTTACCTCGTATTTATTTTATACAACCATATAACCACTTTATAAATTAATTCCTTCATACTATTTTATAAAATCCCATGCTTTTATAAAATATCTCTTTTATACTATTTTATAAAATCATTCCATTATTTTATAAAATATCTCCTCAATGCTATTTTATAAAATCTCATACTATTTTATAAAATGTCACATTTATGCTATTTTATAAAATCTCATACTATTTTGTAAAATGTTTCATTTATATTATTTTATTAAATATCGCATTTATACTATTTTATATTAAATCATTCCATTATTTTATGAAATATCATATTTATACTATTTTATAAAATCTCATACTATTTTATAAAATATCACATTTATATTATTTTATAAAATCTCATATTGTTTTATAAACTATCACTTTCTCTTATAAAATTATTTCTTTACTTAAATAATATTTATAAGCACGAATTAAGCTTTATTAAGCCTTTAATAACTTTAATAATAAGTGTAGAGCCCAAAACTCATTTATTAGCTTACGAACTTTTCTAAAATTCATTCAAATGGTTTAATTAATACTAACTAATGATATGCGCATAATCATATCACTCGATTAGCCTCAAATCAATCATAATATCACACAACATTATTTAATTAACCCTTAATCCATTTATAAGCTAATTAACTTCTTCAAAAATAGCGAGTAAGGTTTCAAATAAATAATGAATCAGTACAACCATGTTTACAACACAAAAATAAGCCTAAATCATTATGTAGCATTCTCCAGTTCATTTCATACAACTTCATAATAATTAATAAATATACCTATGAAGTATAACAAATAAATATAGTTAGAGAATCATCCCACTTGCCTCCTTCTTCACCAAATCAAGGTCTAATCACCAAACCCATTCCTGGGCTTTCTTCATATTGGGGATTAAGCTCTAAACTCCACTTCAAGTCAATCCAATGACGGGTTTTGTGAGCAATGAGGAGAGAACAATTGTAGCGATTTTAACGTGATTTATAGAATATTCAAGCTTGGATTAAAGGATTTGGGGAAGAAAGTAATTAGGAAAAAAAATAAGAGAGGATGAAGAAAATCAATATGGAATGAGAAATGAATGAAGAGTAAGTTAACTTATGGGGCTTAGCCCTATATTCATTCCATTCTCAAGAAATCGTTATTCACTTAAAAAATTTATCGACTCCAAATATAGTCAAGTTTATACGCATTCTTCTCGAGATGGAATTACGATCTTAATGGCAGGCGCCTCGAGTTCTAGTTCATCCATCTCCAAAAGTCGAGTGCAATGGGTGTTCTGTTAATTAATGATTAAATATTTAAATAAATTATTTAAATATTCAGTGATTAAAATTGTGAGTTGTTACATTCTCCCCTCCTTAAATGAATTTCATCCTCGAAATTTCTATCAGTACGACAAAGTAACAGGACTGACCAAAAATCTTGAGCCTCAACTTTGGAAATTTTCAACAATACTTCTCTTACGCTGCTAGCATTACGGGAACTCCAAAATTAGAATTTATCTCACATCTAGGAAATACGCGATAACTTACATTTTCCCATATTTCCCAAAAGTATATACCCCTTTGTAAGAAAGCTTCTCACCATTTAAATGTAAATCTAAAAAAATTAGCATTTAAATAGCTATGTTTCAGCTCTCAAGTACCTAATTGTAATAAACAAAGAGGATTATGCACCAACACAACAACAACACAAATTTTAAACATGTATAATCTTAGCGTAGTAACCGGTACTACCACAATTATACATGACTATCAATTGGAGAGTAAATTAAAACGAGTCAGTATCCGAATATACTACAGACTCCGAGTCCCATCAAAATGCAGTTGACTCGTACAAATCTCACATCGACCCCACAACAGGCATGGGTGATACGAGATCTATTTTAAATAGTGATTGTTGTCTCTCTTTGGACATGCTTTAATATGTAATTATAACTAGCATACAAGCAACCTAACACACAACAAATAGCTACATACAACATTAATTTATTAACATACTACCAAATATATAAAGCAAGCAACAACTAGCAATAACAATCGATAAAAATCAATAACAAACAACAATAAACAACAACAAGCTATAAACAAGCAATATTAACCAATAACAAATAACAACGAGCAATCAATAAACAACAATAATCAATAAATAATAACTAGCACACAAAAGAGTCTATACCAACACGCACGATAAACAACAATAGTCATAATTTGCATGTCAAGCCATAAACTCCCATTAGTCTTTTTGACAGTCAAGATAAACAAAAAAGCCTAAGTGGTGAAACTCCTTTAATGAATACACTACATGGAAAAATATTACACCCTCCTATGAAAAGGAAAACTTACATGATATGCAGGATCATCGATCTTCAAAACTCTTGAATAAACATAGCAATCCAAGTCTCAACTTTCCATTTCTTCCAAATAGAACTCATTCTCCAAAGAAGAAACCTTTACCAATTAAATCATTATTAAATGACAATCTACGAATGCTTGAGCTCGCTCGGGTTCAAACTCACCTCAACCGCATAACATTAATAAGGATAATATACTGAGTGTACCATGATGCTCGCCTAAGTAAGTATCATTTCACCACTTAGAAGATTATTCAAATCTCTACAAAACTAGTTGAGAAGTCCTTTCTCAAACTATCACAAGCATTCTAAACTACATTATACTATAATTTACAAAGAACAAGGACCATCCAAAATAATATATGATACTCGATCTAATCCTTTGTTCACTCGCATGATTTCTTTGTTAATCTAGGATCAACCGCCTGACTCCTCTCATGCAAACTCTGATCCGGTTCCTTGGTCTGACCACTAAAATTTCCTCGCACGACTAGATTCACGCTTCGAAAATAGCTCAATCACCTCAAGAATCCAACTTAAGTGCTCGCATTTAAGAATCAAGTGAAAAACCCTTGCCTAACTAATGCAAATCACCTAAAAACCCTACGCTCAAACTAAGGATTGAGAACTAGTATGTGAGTGGACTAATCTTTAGAAAACACCTCTTCAATGGATGGGATTCACTACACCAGAAAAGGCATTTCGTAGCGTTGAAAAAACGCTGTCAAAACTTGTAGTAGCGTTTCGGTAAACGCTGCGAAACAACATGCAACTAAAAGCCTAAAACTTTTTGTAGCATTGTAGAAAACGCTACCAAAACTTAACATACTGTAGGAGTTTAAAAACGCTACAAAAAGTTTGAGAATTTTAGTAGCATGTCGTATCGCCACGTTTACCGAAACGCTACTAAAAGTTCTGATACCGTTTTTTCAATGCTACGATAATCATATCACAACCGTTTAAATTTATTTTCGTAGCCTTTCTAAAATGCTACTAAAATTTATTAATTGTTTTGCAGCATACTGTCCATGATACCGTTTTCTATTAGTAGCTTGTATCATTTCCAATCATCACTCGCATAATAGTCTTATTTAATCAGCAATCAATCACATAATCATCGTATTCAAATCAACAATCAATCAACCAATCACATAATTATCATATTCAAACAATTGAAACAACATGTTAATCACTTAATCAAATATGGTATCCATAACCATTTCGATAATAGTTTTTCAACAAAATAAGCAAATTCACATAAACTCCATAACCATTCATAAATAAGTTTACACAACAAGTACTAACAAAAAGTTAAAATATATATAAACCGCAGCCTTAATGTTCCAGTGGCTTTTCATCCTTGTTCTTTCCACAAGTATGGTGTCAGTCCTGGGGCTAGAAAGCCACCACCACTTAGAAAATGTTCCCAGAGTAAGAAATGACAAACAATGTTCCTAGAGCATTTTGATGTTCAAGAATGCACCCTAACATCATCAGTCCTAGTATCTTCAATATTAGTACTAAAAATAATTAAAAACATCCTAATTATACAAATCTTCGAATTTGAGTATTCCATGTTTTATCAAACATAGCATAATTGACATGGAAAAAAAGCACGTCAGTCCTTTTGTCCTTAATTCTCAGAGTTAAGGGGTACGTGAAGAAGCTTCCAAAGGTTGATTAAAATGCGAATTATAATAATAGTGGTATTCGGTAGAGTTAAATTTTACCAAATTAGAAATGATATTAGGAAGAACTCTATCTTCCTTGGCAGCACTGTAAAGTAATAACTAAAAAGTCAGAGGAATATCATAATATGCAAATGTTTATTCGGTTGATATTAAAGCATTGTCTACAGAAGTTGTTGATAACAAAGCAAGGGCAAAGCCAGTAAAAAGCCTGGATATGTTTCTACATTTCATAAGCTTATGAAGGGAAAATAAACCAATGTTCTGAGGACATCAACACTTACCTTCCAGTAACATACAGTGGGACAAATTTTCTAGGCATGTGAATGAAAATAGTGGAGCCACAGTATGAATTCAAGGCAGATTTAGGGTTGCACTGCTTCAGGAAATTTCTCTTACATTTGTCGTGCCGACATGTCCTCAATCTAATATCATAAAGCACCATCAATATGAGAGATATATACATACATATGTTGCACTATTTGGGGTCCAATGAATGCTCCTAATGCAAGTAGTATTCAAGACAGGGCTACAGAGGTGTTAAGTTCTTCTAAAAACGGGTCCACCAGTCCACACCAAAGACAAAATATTTTATACTACTTGACAGATCATGCATAATGTTAAAATGGCCCGTGAGTAATTACATTCCTTCAGTTTGACAAAGACATCCACAGATAAGCAGATGCTGCTATTAGCAATTTTACTTCATCATGCGTGAGTTGTATGTTTCATAATGTAAGTATGATAAATTACAATCTTATCACAAACTGAGACCTATAATAATTCAATGCAGATGTTAAAACTCACCACAAGAAGCTTTGATTTGCTATTCCATCCTCTTTGAAGGGTCATTTGACTAAACTTCAGAGCCAAGACCCGTGTTATGAGATATAACAAGGTTGTTTTAAACTTTATTATTAAGTTATCTAAACAATCAAGTTAAGGAAACTAATGCAAGTATTAATTGGTAAATATTTATAAAAACCTGAACTAATGCAAGTACTTGGTAAATTTTACACAAATCTTTCCCATGAATTCCATTAGCTCACTGTTAGCATTTGCAGGATTGGCTGGTGCTGCAATAGTTACTCCTTGGATGTAAATATTTATAAATATATAGGCGATTTCTTAATAATCGCCTATATATTTTGTCCAAAATGGTTTTGATCTTGGATGTAAAATATATACTTAGAGATATCAAATCTCTCAAGATCATCGATAATGCGAAGTTGAGTATATATTGTTGAAGGATACATAGTTGGAACTATAAGAAATGAGCAACAATCATAGCATCAGAAAAAATAGTGTGGTATATTTATTCAAGAAAATATATAGGTTATGATTTAAAGTGTTGGAATTCCTAAAGAACAAAATGAATGAAACATACATAAAGTCCAACATCGCCAAAATTGCTAAGCCATACTAGTTTATATATGACTTTGCAATGAAGATGTTGGGGCCTAGGGGCACCCAAATGTATGCTTCGTTGTGAGGAGGGAGATCATGCATCTCCACCACACGCGCGCTGCCGCCGTCCGACCGAACCGGGTCGGGCTCGGGTTTTTGGTGAACGGACGCAGCCGGAAGCGGGTGCGACCCGTTAGACGCGAATGGGTGCGGCCCATTATTGAACAGTAGCAATGAAAGGTAACAGGTGCAACCTTTCAGGCAGACGCGACTGTTCGAAGGGGTGCGGACGAAATTATAAATAGAAGAGAATACTGATCACATTCTCATTCAATTCCAATCTAATTTCTTCTGCTTCTTCCTTCTCTGTTGCTCTAAATAATATATCACAGAGTTGACATACTCATTACAATCTCGTGCAGATTACGTCTGTTGTATCTTGGGAGACTTTAAATAAAGTCTTAAGGAAATTGTCACAACAAGCCTCAGACGGAATTTCCCTCTTCAACCGGTTAGATTTATATATACATATATATTTCTTTTTCTTTCTGTGGTATACTATTTCATTAAATAGTATAACGGTTGATTTAGCACTATAGTTATCGTTACTATAGTTGTTAACTTGTTGTTGTAATTTAATTACGACATATCTATTATTTAAATTAACTAATACAGACTTCTAGAGTAGTAGAAATCTGTTTGATAAACTTGTGAGACGAGTTTATAATTGATTATTCTCTGTTTTGGTATACTAGACCTATAACATCTTAAGACTTTCCTATTTTAACTAAAACAGAGATGGCAATAGTTGAACTATCAACAAAGCTGAGGTTGAAAATCAGTTAAATAAAAAGATCAAGATATTGAGATCTGATCGAGGTGGAGAATATGAATCACCATTTGAACAGTTCTGTGCCGAAAATGATATAATTCATCAAACAATAGCTCCATATTCACCACAACAAAATGGTGTAGCTGAGAGGAAGAACATAACGTTAAAAAACATAATTAATGCCATGCTTTTAACCTCTGGTCTACCGACGAACTTGTGGGGGGAAGCCTTAAATATGTCTAATCGCATATTAAACAAAGTCCCTCACAATAAAACAGGAACAATTCCATATGAGTTATGGAAAGGACACAAACCAAGTTTTAAATACCTCAAAGTGTGGGGGTGCTTGGCAAAAGTTCCAGTTCCGCCTCCCAAGAAAGTCAAATTTGGACCAAAAACAGTAGATTGTTACTATTTAGGGCCAGCCCAAAATAGTAGTGCCTATAGATTTTTGGTATTCAAGTCTGATATAGCTGAAATTCATGTAAATACAATCATGGAATCTAGAGATGCCTCATTCTTTGAAGACGTGTTTCCGCACAAAAGGAATGAAGAGAATAATGTCCCTAAAAGGACAAGAGAAGAATCAAGCAATTCACATGAAGATGAAACTCATCATGAGATTGAGGAAGTTGAACCAAGAAGAAGCGTAAGGGCTAGGACTTCCAAGACATTTGGTTTGGATTTTTTCACATATGTGTTAGAACATGAACCTCAAACGTACAAGGAAGCAATGTCATCTTCTGAATCTTCATGTTGGAAAGAAGCAATCCAAAGTGAGATTGATTCAATTCTAAGTAATAAAACTTGGGAAATTGTTGATATTCCACCTGGAATAAAACCTATTGGCTGCAAATGGATTTTCAAGAAGAAAATGAAAGCAGAAGGCTCTATCGACAAGTATAAAGCCAGATTAGTAGCCAAAGGATATCGTCAAAAAGAAGGAGTAGACTTCTTTGATACATATTCGCCAGTAACACGAATAACCTCTATAAGAATGCTAATAGCAATTGCATCAATTTATGGTCTATAAATTCATCAAATGGATGTAAAGACAGCATTCTTAAATGGAGATCTCGATGAGGAGATCTACATGGAGCAACCTGAAGGTTTTATTTCCAAAGGAAATGAAAACAAAGTCTGTAGATTAGTAAAATCATTATACGGACTAAAACAAGCTCCAAAACAATGACATGCAAAATTTGATAGTGTCATGATGAGAAATGGTTTTCGTATAAATGAATGCGATAAGTGTGTTTATTATAAACAAATTGGACAATCATATGTGATGATTTGTTTATATGTAGACGATATGTTAATATTTGGTCCAAATACTCAGGTAATAGAGACCATAAAGAAGATTTTAACTAGCAATTTCGATATGAAAGATTTAGAAGTTGCAGACGTTATTTTGGGAATCAAAATAATAAGGACTCCTAATGGAATTGAATTGTCTCAGTCACACTATGTAGACAAAGTGATTGAAAAATTCCAAGACTATGGAATTAAAGGAGTGAGAACACCTTTTAATCCATCAGAAGTACTGCATAAAAACACTAATGACAGTGTAATGCAACTGGAATACTCTCGTGTAATAGGATGTCTCATGTATCTCATGAATTGCACAAGACCAAATATAGCTTATGCAGTAAGTTGACTGAGCAGGTATACAAGCAATCCAGGAAAGGAACACTGGAAAGCACTAATGAGAGTGCTTGGATATTTAAAAAATACCACAAATTATTCCTTACATTATGGAAAATATCCTGCCGTCTTAGAAGGATATAGTGATGCAAATTGGATTGTTGATTCAGAGGAATCAAAATCAACAAGTGGTTATGTGTTTACCTTAGCAGGGGCAGCAGTGTCATGGAAATCTACTAAACAAACATGCATAGCTCGATCCACTATGGAATCAAAGTTCATCGCTTTAGATAAAGTAGGCGAAGAAGCAGAATGGCTTCGTCACTTTTTAGAAGATATTCCATTTTGGCCTAAACCTGTATCGGCCATATGCATACACTGTGATAACCAAGCTGCGCTAAGCAGAGCGCACAACTTTGTGTATAATAGAAAGTCACGACATATTCGTCGACGCCATAATACAGTTAGGCAGTTACTCTCAAATGGAACTATTTCCATAGATTATGTGAGAACAAATGATAACCTAGTGGATCCATTTACTAAAGGTTTATCAAGAGAGAAAATTGACTATGCATCGAGGGGAATGGGTTTAAACCACCAAGAGTTATCTTATGCGGAAACCTATCCTAGCGAATGGAGATCCCACGGACTAGGATCAATAGGCAAACCAGTTCTGAGTAACTCAAGACGTAATGCATTTGCTTGGACATAGTCCAACTCCATTCCTATGGTGCACAATATAAATGCATGCCTACAGAAGTATTTACAGGTTAAAACTATGTTTTTTAATGATGACCATATCTTGGAAATAACAAGTGGGGTATATGTAGGATACTCTTAATGGTTGGGATCACCTATGTTAGTGTGAGCTGGGTCGGCTCTATGAGAATATTAAAAGGCTTTTATTCTCTAAAACACTCGCAGAACCAAAAATTGTTCAGGACCAAAATGAACACAACCAAGAGATTGGATGAGAAGGGAATCAATGCTTCGTAAAGCTTATTGTCTGGATATACAATAATGGCCGACGGTTCAAGATGAAATAATTCACCGATTAGCCAAGTACATCCGATAAGTTTTAACTAGGGAAAGTTCAAAGTGAAATATCTACTTATCCACGATAAAGCATTATTCCATATGTACTCTGTGATATTTCGCTTTATATGGAGGATATGTATATTATCATTCATGTGGGGGATTGTTGGAATTCCTAAAGAACAAAATGAATGAAACGTACATAAAGTCCCACATCGCCAAAATTGCTAAGCTATACTAGTTTATATATGGCTTTGCAATGAAGATGTTGGGGCCTAGGGGCATCCAAATGTATGCTTCATTGTGAGGAGGGAGATCATGCATCTCCACCACACGCGTGCGCACCGCCGCCGTCCGTCCGACCGAACCGAACCGGGCCGGGCTCGGGTTTGGGTTTGGGTCTAATATGATCCTATTTTTACTGCAAAACTGGACCGGGCTTTCTGACAGTTGCAGGCTATACGAACAGGTGCGAATCTGTTCAAGCGGACGCAGTTTGACTGAGGGGGTGCGACCTCTGAAGCGGGCGTGGGTTTTTGGCGAACGGACGCAGCCGGAAGCGGGTGTGACCCGTTAGACGCGAACGGGTGCGGCGTATGGCAGCAGCAGGAGCGAACGGGTGCAGCCCGTTATTGAACAGTAGCAATGAAAGGTAACAGGTGCAACCTTTCAGGCAGACGCGACTGTTCGAAGGGGTGCGGACGAAATTATAAATAGAAGAGAATACTGATCACATTCTCATTCAATTCCAATCTAATTTCTTCTGCTTCTTCCTTCTCTACTGCTCTAAATAATATATCACAGAATTGACATACTCATTACAATCTCGTGCAGATTACGTCTGTTGTATCTTGGGAGACTTTAAATAAAGTCTTAAGGAAATTGTCACAACAAGCCTCAGACGGAATTTCCCTCTTCAACCGGTTAGATTTATATATACATATATATTTCTTTTTCTTTCTGTGGTATACAATTTCATTAAATAGTATAACGTTTGATTTAGCACTATAGTTATCGTTGCTATAGTGGTTAATTTTTGTTGTACTTTAATTACGACATATCTATTATTTAAATTAACTAATACAGACTTCTAGAGTAGTAGAAATCTATTTGACAAACTTGTGAGACGAGTTTATAATTGATTATTCTCTGTTTTGGTATACTAGACCTATAACATAAAGTTGACCTGAATAGACAAACATCTTCATGAGTGCATATAAATAGTTCAGAGCTTTATTGTCATTTGTATTCAATACCAGAGCGGCAGTTGCAGAAGGTGAATTGAAAAGGGAACCGTTCCCTTTTGATATATCATAATATCTCGTCAGTCATGCACTTTTTTTAGTCCTTCTATGATATATGCAATATAAGCACTGCATCCTTCTGAATTATCTCCACATAATCTCCACATACCAGTGATTGTTGCTGCAGGTAGAGACGAGCAGATTAAAGTTTCTTAAAATTTCGGATTTCCTACTTGAAATACGCTGCTACTGCTAATGCTATTAAATTTGTGCATAAATATGGCTCTAACGTTTGAATCATGTAGCATTTGCATAAAATTGTGCATTGTCTTCAACCTGACAAAGCAATTTGCTCACTTTATCGTTTGTTATCATAAATGATAATTTGTTTACAGACTGAACAAATAAACTCAACTTTATCTGATATGATCTCACTTGTTATCTACATGTGGTATTTGGCCCATATATTGTATACTAAGTCCACTATGGTTGCAATCTATAACAAACAACATTGATTTGTTTCAATACTGACATATATTTGTCTGGTAGCTAAAAAGTTATTCATTTAATTAAAGCCCTGGCAAACAGCCCAATAAAAGCAAAAGTTCATAGGCAAACAAGATCCCTCGCTAATTGAAAATATCGACAAAAACTAAGGCGGCATTGGACTGAATAAATGCATAAAAGTATATACGGCATTGGACCGAATAAATGCATAAAAGTATATGGCATATAAAATATAGTATTTAAGTTCTGCAGGTGACTTTCAGAAAATAAACAATGTTAGCTCAATTTTACATGATCATCCCAGTAGATATATAGGAACCATATCCATATAAAGATGCTAAGGGAACTGTATCTTATATACAATATACGATTATGTAGTGCAGTTAGCGACACAAATACATGAATATACACCGCTTCTGATTTGAACATCGGAGCTAATAATCGATGACTACAACAATGATATTAAGAGCAACCTTAGACATATTTTAAACATCTTATAGTATATTGTATAAAGTTGTACAACATATAAGTGCTATTTTATAGGTTTGCTATTTGAGATATATCTAAGGTTAAAAAAGTGCAAGTTCATAACTTAACAAAAGTGCTGTATATTTGTAACTTAATCATGGTATTTGAAATAGTGATATGTATACACTATCAACGTCATTCAAATAAAAATTAATCGACTATCATTCTCTAACTAGAACATAAGTATCGCTGTTATACTACACCAAAAAGAAGAAAAGGAAAATTGTAGCTGACAATAACAACTACTTTTACTATGTTAAGCTGTAGGAGGAGCTTATAATATTTACCGCAATGTGATTTGTCAAAATTTGCCAAAAAGGAGGTAATATAAATTTGCCTAAAGTTGATCCAAAATCTTTTCACAAGAAGCTTTGTCTCCCAATCCCAAATTCTAGGATTTGAAATGGTTGGATGCTATCAATTCACCTTTCAGTAGGGAAATGACTTAGTAGCAAGTGACCATAACCACTATATAGGGCTCTTGTCTTCAACAAAAAGGCTAAAACAGGTAGTGACCACAACAAATTAATAACAGAAAGACATGCACAAGTTTAGAAAACACATTAGATAGAGGGTAGGCTTGTAAAGATAACAACAACGATACATATACCCAACTTTGTCCTTGTTAAAAAAACCAAATAGGCTCACTAAGGTCCAAATCATTCACAGGGTAGCCTCTTTCTTACAAAAGTAACTTCTAGAATAGTTCATTATAATGCTTTACATCACCAATCAAGGAGTTGTTTGGAAATATAATGTGAATGATATTCCAATAGTCCTAACTTAAATAGTAATAATTATTATAATCCCAATGGATGCTCATATTTATTTGCTCTTGATATCATTGTTGTAGTCATCGATTAATTTCGCAAATTCCTTCCATGACAATACATATATTGTACATAAGACACGGTTCCATTAGCATATTCATATGGATCAGCCTTCGGGCTTTTCTCTACCACACATGGTTAAGGCAACCTTCTCCGGCAGATCTTACCAAAATTTGTTTCCACTGCATTTCCTCAACACCTCCACATGTTATACAAATTAAAACAATATTTTATTTTCCCACTGTATTTTCAATGTTTTTACAATTCAGAATCGGTTTACGCCTTACATCCCTCTCCTGCCTTCACTCTAAAAGATTTACTACCTAATATTCTGTTCTGGTTATTTCAGTTCCATGTATTTTTATTTAAGCACTCTTTTTGTAAAAATGTGCATGCATTGTACGTGCCACACAAAACCACTAAGCAAGTTTTATACTTAATAGTAAGTTAATTACAACGCGATGAGATTTAGAAAAGTGACATAAATCTTAAGCCTGCGTATTTAAGAGAATGAACTGCATACTTGGAACCATGATATTAATTTTCTGGGATTGAACCTGACAAATCAGAAGTGATGCAAGGAGGTAGTTTTCGGGTTAATCTAAATTTTGTGATTTATATCTATTAAATGGCATTAATATATGTCTAATATCACAACTTCAAGTTCAAAGCTTTACTAAATTGTGGGTACATAATCAAACACTTTTGTTGGGTGGCTAATTATATCTGTAGTATTTATGCACAGTTTAGTATGCATCTCAATCAATAAAACTACAGTCAACAACAAATTAAATGATATTTATTTAGATTTTCAAGATTTAATTGTGATATTTGCAACAAGTAGTGGCAAATAAATTGTTTTTTTCTAATCATTACATACAACGATGTTGTAAAATGGAATGTTATAAAAAATTAATTCTTTTGAGGTTTTAACTTTTAATTTGGATGTTTTCTATGTGGGAACCAAATTATTACTTTTTTATATTAAAATAATTAAATGTCATGTTTATTTTTAATTTGTATGTATGGGTTAATTTCTCTGGTCTCGAACCTCATTCTTTTTTTTAAACCCAAATTGCAATAGAATTTCCCCAGTTAAATCAAGAACACCCATTATTGCATCTCTAATTTGAACATCCAAACAGAATATATGTCCATCATCCTGCATATATATGGGCCCCAACATATATATATATATATATGTGTGTGTGTGTGTGTGTGTGTGTGTGTGTACAGATAAAAATAACTCAAGTAGGTGTTTATCATGGTTAGTCGGTCTATTTTTCGTGTCTAATCTAAGTGTGTTTTCATTAAAACATGTCATGCATAACATAAGCAGCATTGGGACTATTAAAATGACTTATCAGTCTAAAACAAGAAATAAAAAAATAAAAGACAAGTAATTCAGCATAGCCTAACCATACATATAAAAAATTCAACACAAGTGTCAAAAGAATGATGCTACATCAAAGCAAGATAATATAATGGACATCGGACATCGATCATATCCATAACAAAGTGGTGAAACATAGTTCACTAGTCATACATTCAAAAAGCACATAAATTAAGGAAAAATAATAAAGCCATTACCTTGGATAAAAAACAAGCAAAAGAGCAACAACATACTCAACGGTGATTGTGAATACAAGTTCAAATAAGGAGGGAACTGATGTGAATTCATACATTTGTAATGAATATACAATTCTTATTTGATTGACCAACAACATAAAAGAACAATAAAATTGCTCATAATTGTATCATACAAAGTCAAGATCAGTAAAACACAAAGCACAACTAAAAAAGGATAATTGTAAGTGGAACTGTTCTATAAAATTTGATACCATATTTTGAATTTATTAAATTTGTGACGTCATTAAAGAATACATGTTTTTATCAACACTATCAAATGCCAAGGTGTTCATCAGTCTGTTCTATGTGTGTGTTGTGTGTGTGTTGTGTGTTTGTAAATTGCTTGTACAAAGGAAGTAAAGTTATATATTTTTTTGTTTCTAGCTTCTGCTTCAACATTACTGAGCCCAGGGCCAGTGGAAAATGCTCCTAACCTTTCTCCCCTTCCATCATTTTGGAAGTATTATTATTATTACTACTACTATTTTGACTAAAGAAACTATAACAAAGTATTGAAAATTTTCCTATAAATATTTTTATATAACGCGGCATCAGGATTGAATACTGAGCCACCAGCAGAATCACCATCATCTGATGCTGATGAACCTGTATCTCCATCGTCCAATCAAGGGCAGTAACCAATCTTAATTCCCGGTTCAGCTATCAAAAACTCTCATTTTATTTCACCAAGTTTGTTATTCTTGTTCTTCTATTATGTGTTGTATTAAGGAAGTAGAACATGTGCTATATTTGTTTGTATACTATGATTTTTTATTTTTTATTTTTCATATTCTTTTCAATTTGTTAAAGGCAAGTTCTTGTTGGCTTATATTGATGTAATTTTCAAATGATAAAGGAGATCGTCCATACTGATTAATTGGGTCATAAAGATTAAAAGGTATGCACCCTTTGCTTTGTATCCATTATCTATTCATTCCAATAAAAATTATTTATTTTTCCAGCATCTGAAGCTCCTATTTACTTGAATTATCTCCAACATGGAAACAATTCACTGTTATGAAGAGTGATGATATATGATTAAGATATATATACCTCGAGGATACAGATCAAATTTGGAATATCATCTTCAGCAACTCTGACAGCAAAATTTTATGGTATATAAAGCATTTTAAATAAAAGAAGCATTTTATTTTTCAATTCATGGTATCAATGTATAATGTAACGGCTAGGTTACTTCCAATTATACGGTATCAGAATGAAAGTGTAAAAAATTAATCACAGAGGAATAGAAGAGATGATTTGAACTCACCTTGTATATAAAAGAGGACTGACACTGGACCCACTAGCCTGTGTGATGAACGTCAGGTCCACAAAATCTATTGTACCCATTTTGCATGTAGCATCATCTTCGAATTCTACATCAAGGTTTATGCCAGCTTAAATAATAATTGAATTGTGCAGCCACCATTCAATTCAGTTGTCGGTCCTATTTAAAAAAATAAACCTTGATGATCTTGATGTGTTAACAAATCATCAAATAGCCAATAGCCATGATGACCTAAACAGATACATGTGATCAACATTACATTCTTGAAACTCAATCAATCTCTAATTGTTATCATTATAGTGAACTTTTTAGACTCAATCAATCCATCTCTATTTATATTTCAATTCTAATATCATGGATATTTTTTCAAACCTCATACTTGAATTCGAATGTCAAAAATACTTTTGAAATCGAAAATAGTATAATACCTAAATTGGATGCGGTAGAACAGCGAAACCCTAGATTTTAACAGCTACTATCTCATGCACCTTTGATGTAGCCACCTGAAATCAATTTTGATTTAGGGGAAGGAAGATAATTGGATACCTAAACCTGATTTAGGTTGAATAACAGAGTTACGAATCAATGAATAATTGAATACCTGGATGAGATTATGTATCATTGACCTAAAGAAGCGCCGGCAATTAAACACTAACGTCAATTGGTGGTGGTGCGCAACATAGATGCTGATGCGATGTTCAATCAGTGATGATTTTTATAATTAACAATCTGATTTTGTTTTGTTAGTGGTGAAAAATATTTTAGAGATTTGAGAAGAGGATTTGGAAAT
This sequence comes from Allium fistulosum, assembly GCA_030737815.1. Lineage (NCBI taxonomy): Eukaryota > Viridiplantae > Streptophyta > Magnoliopsida > Asparagales > Amaryllidaceae > Allium > Allium fistulosum. The sequence goes on from CM060902.1 coordinate 1,221,083,447, forward strand.
AGCTGGTTTTGGTTGGAAGTTTCAATTTTCTTTTGGCGGTAGAGTACGAAAGTAAGATAGAACACTGGGAGGGAAGTGAAATAAAGTCCGCTTATAAACATCCCAGAAAATATCTAAAATTAAAACGCTGCCAATATATTAGGTCGGTAAAATAGTTGCATTTAGCGTTCAAACGCTACTATTTAATGCAACTAAAATACATTTTTTTGTAGTGATTAACCCCACTACACGAGATTTACAAACACATGGACAAACATTTCTAACACAAATAACTCTATGCAAATCATATAAGTCACATGCTCAGTCTTTGCTCATTACTGGGCATCCACCGAATCCTACTTAGATGTAAATCCAAGTCACACTTCATCAACCAACCCCATTCAACTAAAAAGCTCGTGCATCGAGTCCGAATGGCAGTACCCTCAGTCGCTACACCACATTCAAAACCTAATGCAACTACTAGAATGTCCATGGGCAACAACATCCCGTGCGGTATCCAAATAGCCTTGAACCAATTAGGCATCTCTGATTGCCTATCCGTAGTTGCTCGTGTATCCCGTTTACTCGTACTAATTACCTGAACGAAGATACTTTAATAACCGACGATAGAAATAAATCAAAATTCAGAAGACAAGTGGTGCATGCAATATTATATAATAGAAAAATACAAGTACACTCTCAACTTATCTCCTTCAACTAGGTTGCTTAACTCAAACTGGTCTACTTGGTCCCGAGTGTTGAGCCTAAACTCTGATACCAAATGTAACAACTCGTCCTTTATAATACCCTAAAATCAACATCGAATGACAACGTCTAACTCCCGAGTACCATAAAAGATAGTTTGTTAGGATAAAATTAAGACAACACACTATACCAAGGCATAACGATGGAATCTCATAAAGGAATGACAACATATAATATATTGATATACATTAACAGATTTAGATAGCAATACATAAGAGACTGCACTAGCGGAAGCAACTAATAAATAAACATCAATACAGAAAGTTAGAATATACATCTTCATACATACAGAGTTCTGGATATGATATCTGATATAACAAGTCTCATATATAAATAACATACCTATCATGTACTACTACAATATCAAGTATATATATCCGAAGTAATGACATCACGCCTCTAAAATGCTCCGACTGTAGTACTCTGGTAGCATTACCCCAAAAGCACTAACTCCCAAACTACTCAGTCAAGTGCCCCGAGAGTTTACACGACATGGCAGAAAAATAAAAAGCTGGTCGGACATAAAGCCTGGTGTGAGGGGAACTATCTCAAAATACCGTATATCAAAATATATAAAACATGACACTACTAAAACATAGTTGGTCCTCTCCATAAACGTGGCTCGAGGATAATATGGACTACCCATAAACAAGTAAAGTAAACTCATCTAAAAGATAGGGAATTATACCATAACCTGCTCTTCTCCTATAACCAACGAGTCGTCACAACTAATGTATGACTGATAATATCGCAATATGAGTCTATCGCAAAACACACAATAATAATATCAACCAACTAATATACCACACATGACATAACGATAAACGACAAATAGAGAATACAAATTGACACCCATCATTACCGATCGGTGAAGTCCGCCATGGACATCTGACGTGATCAAACTAGTATATACCTCTTCAAAAAGAGAATGATGGGCATGTCTCGTATAATATGTCATTGGAGCCATAAAAGAACACTAATGCCATGTAGATATATACACACATCAAATATAACATCACGTAATCATATATGTATATCACGAATGAAGACCAATAACCCATCATCATATGTCTACACGGATGACCATTACTATAAGATCAATAAAATGTATGACCACTAATACAAGGCAATACGATGCATGATCACTAATATAAGATCAATTCAATGTACGATCATCAATATATAAGGCAAATACAATGTACGGTTGGTAATATAAAACCAGCATTGGGTATGGTCACTAATATAAGACCAATACCATGTTTGGCCACTAATATAAGCTCAATATGGTGCATGGTCACAAATATAAGATTAATACGATAAATGGTCACTAATATAAGACCATTATTGGATATGGTCACTAATAAAATACCAATACCATTCATCAAAAAATATCTACCCAAGGTCAAAACGAAAAATTACCAAACAAATCCAAAGAATTTTCAATCATCAACTATGTGCTCCTTACTTTTCTGATTCACCATCCCGATCTATCTCAAAAGCTATGATTTTGGAATATGTAACGGAGTGGGTCCCGCGTGGCCCCAAAAATCAAAGTACACCAAAATATACTAAAACTACATGTATTGTAGACCTTGAAAAATTATAAACGCTGGTCTAAACCACGTCTCAATTTGAGTTCGTATGCGGAAGTTATGACATTTTGAAGTTTCATCCGAACTGGACGACAAATAACCGAAGTTGCATTTTAGATGTCTAAATTTAAATTTCAGACCTCTAAGTATATTTTTAGACATCTAAATAAATTTTTAGATGTAAGAAACCACAAAAAATGCACAGGAAAGTCTTGGAAATAATTCCTCTGAAATTTAGACGTCTGAATTAAATTTTTAGACATCTACATTACAAGAAAAATTACATTTGATAGCGTTAATAATAACACTCTACTCCATTGCGTTATTGTTTATTTTAGTTTGTTTATTTACATCAGTGGTGGACTAGATAATGCTTTCAAAGCGGGCTCACACCATTTATTTTCGTTGCCGCCTCTTTTTAAAAATTACCTCCCTTCCCTTTTTCCTCCTAACATCTCCTCCTTTTTACCACCTCTGTCCGTAACTCCTTCTACCCGCCGCCTACTACCGGAATAAGCTTGCCTTAAGCCTGTCAACCTCCTACTAGTTGTCGTCGACTTCTTTGCCTCCAACCCTAAATGTTTAGGGTACCAAAAAATTGGTTATTCCAAGAAAAAGGTCATCAACAGATCTGTCAAATCGGACTTCCATTCCCCGTCAGTCATATCGGAAAATACTTGAAGAAGGGTCATTATTCCTAGCGACTAGCGAGTTGGTACAGGAGCCCCTGTCTACCTTGTTGTATGCGCCGACACGGTAAGTTTTCATTGATTTGGTCATTTTCACTTTGTGTATGCTTATCCTATCCTTTACCATTATCGAATATAACCATCTTGAATTGATTTCAAAGCCAACTAAAAGAATATAAGCATTGATTTTATAATATTTTGACCATTAGGTCAGAGATTTAGCTGTAACGACCCGACTTTCTAGACTCGGAAAATCGAACCATTTGAGTTAAGAAGAAGAGGTAGAAGAAGAAAAATAGAAAACAAAATCAGAATCTAACCATCGCAGCGGAATAAAATATAATATATATTAACAGATCTTTACACAAATCAAAACTATATCAGTTTTATATAATATAGCATCAGAGTATACACCGGAGAACACATAACATACAACTGGACAATAACCATATCATGTCCTCAATACAACAGAGTACAACCATCAACACAGCGGAATATATATATATGTATAAACAAGTACGGGAGATACGTCTCGCCATCCAGCTCATCTCCTGAGCTCCACAGCATCATATCCTGTAACCTATAATACTCGGTCTGACCCGAGCATCATATAAAACAATACCCGAGTCAGTCTAGAATACCAGCGTGAGAAAATCACACTCAAATTGATTATTAAAGTTTCAAAATCCTTTGAAAACAAAAGCATCTCGTAAGACCACGCCACAAATAAACATGTCGGGTTTTTTACCTTACGATAGCTAAAACACTTTATATCAAAATCCTCTGATATTATAATAGTGTCTACAGAAAGTAAAATAGAATCTAGCTGAAATGCTTGCATCTCACATTTCAACAATAGTTGGGCACAATCAAAACCGTACAGGCACGTAGGGAGAATGGATTTCCAACGAATGACTAGGCACTGGGGTACCACCTGTCACAGTACGTGGCCTAGATCACAGTACCGAGGAGTACGCCCGCTCCCCTGCAACACAAAGCCGGAATCATCCCTTACTGGATAATTCCAAGTAAAATCACCCCACGGTTGTGATCAGCAACCGCACCACTAAGCCGAAATAAAAGGGACATCTAGACAGGGATGACCTTACTCTCAAGTGGGTGCTACCCACGAAGCCTTGCTGCATAACCCCTGATTTTCAGTCATTCCCGGTTGATGAGGTTCGAGGCTAAACGATACCTTTTTCAGAACATATCCCTTAGAATGCCCATCGTCCGCCTGACGATGTCACCAAAGCATTCGTCCATACAAGTCCGTCCCGGGTCCGAACGGAACCGAAGGCACTATTCCTACTACATCCATTTTGGAAATATCCTCAGGATTAGTAGCGACTAGCCCTTGCACTTCACTGCTCCATCTTCGACTCTGAACACGTTACACGAAACGTACAAACCGAATCGAAGTGGTATTCGAGTCTCCAGACCTAGAATCCCGGTATACGGAAACTCGATCCCGGTCTCTTCGAAACGATCAACGCATTTGGCCAATATTGATAGTCGGTTATTTAACTATCAATTAACATCCACAAGCAACCATCACACAATAAATAATTTCCCACATTATTTATTTACCCAAATATCTTTCCAAGATATATTTCCAAATTTTCAAAGCTCATTTGAAAACAATTTCAAACAGTTTCCGCTTACGGAATACATTTCCCAAATAATTATTTCCACTGAATCACCAAGTACAAAATACTTTTAAAATAATTTAAAAACACTTTATTTAAATATACTTTATAACATTGAAAATTTAAAACTACTTTAATACTTTATCAAAATATATATTTTAAGAATATTTAAAATAAAACCACTTTATAAATATAAGCTAACTTCCTCTTTAAAACATAATACCAAATCACTTTTATATAATTATTACAATAATAGATTTTTGAAAACACTTACTTAGGAAATTAACATTTAGAAATAATCAATTTTCTAAAACATGCTTTTTAAAACATAATTAGAACTTTTAACTTATATTTAAAATTGCTTTGAAAAACGTACTTGGCTATCCAGAGAAATACACTTCTCTTCACATCCTTTAAAAATAAATCACACTTATTTTTAAACCAATTCATATCCCTTTATAAATTCCCACCTTGAATTTATATTCTCAAATATCCCCTGATATTTTATTTCACTTTATAAACCCAGTTTATAAATTTCAAAATCTCACTTCTCTTTTAAATTCCAAATCCCAAAGTATTTGAATCAAATTTATAATTGATTCCCAATTTATTTTACTTTGAAATAAATTCCTTACTTAATCCATTTATTTCCAAATTCATTAACTTCCAGATTTTATTTTTCATTATGATTTAAAATCTTTAAACTGAAACACAAGTTCCAGATTTCCCAATTTCTTTCTTTCTTTTTAATTACATTTAAACATTTAATTAAAATAAATTTTTATCCCTTTAAATAACATCACATAAGTTCTCTTTAAATTCAATATTTCTCTATTTATTCAAAATTCCTCTTTTCCATATTTATTAAAATTTTGGAAATCACTTTTATTCTTAATCAGATTTATTCTCAAATTTATCCCAAACTCTTTATAATTATTTTACTTAAAATTTACTCCTTTATTTCTTTTCAAAAATTCCATTCTAGAGATTTTGATAATTCAGCACATCCAAATCGATCCAACCAAACCATAACATCCAATTATCCATATAATTCATCACAGGATATCAAAAACCATATCACAGAATATTTAAACAAAATTAAATATTTTGAGGAATCCAGTTGGATCCCTCCAACCTGTTTCCCTGCATCCACAGATGTTAGCACAATACCAATTCCACTTCGAGGTGGAATATCGCGGTATATGGGTTTTATAAAATATCATCCGCTATTATGCGGCGCATAGGGTCTCATCCGCTATATAAATGCGGGAATATCAACAACTCAAATATATACATATGCCAATATGTATATATTGCTATATACTACTATATACCATATCAATCAAATCCATCAAATCAATCAATTCAATCATCCATCAAAATTTAAATTTAACCAATTAAATTTAAATTATAATTTAACTGAGTGAGATTAACTCACCTTTGCTTTGTTTGTAGTCCATTTACATTCTGACTTATTTTCCTTACGTCCTTAATCCTTGAATAAACAATTTACGGTTTTATTAGCACTTGAAATAAATCAAACAATCAATTACCATTTTAATAAATTTACCTAACCAACTTTTTAACTAATAATTTCTATTTTCAAAATCTTTTCTGTATATATATATCTTTCTCTAGACATAGTTATATCTATAAATTCATTTTATGTATATAACAAAATAGCATTCTCTTTACTGCAAAATGAATTTTTCTGTTTTCTGTTTACCTATATATATACAGATTTTAAATTGAGAAATGCAGCACGAATACCTCACTGAATTTTTATTTCCTTTTTCTGTAATTATATATCAGCAATTTATTTATCCAGTTAAAAATCGAAACAAAAGGAATTGAGATACCTCACTGGCCATCTGAACAAACCCTAGCCGATGATCGCAGCCTCCTTCACCTAATATCGCAGTCTCCCAAACCCTAAGCACCAAAAACACTCGCGTGCTCTCGATTTGTCCCCTGCAGTCCTCCCTCCTATTCACGATGTACGCCGCTTGAGCTCGGCCAGAGACCCAAAAACGAATGCGCCTAGCTGCCTTGACGCGAAACCCCACCGGAGACACGATGGCAACCCTCCCCTTCGCATGCGATGCCCAGCCAACGCGAAGCCCCCATCGCGACTTCACTTCGATTTAATACCGAACGGCGGCCATGATTTGAAATTGAAAGTATGGAAGAAGCTGTCGCTCTCTTTTTTTTTCGAATCTGATTTGAATTCGATGAAGGGAAAGGCGACTTCAAATTGGGGAGAGGGAAGTCGTAAATTTCCAAGCGAAGGTTTTAAGTGAAGGCACGCGATTAAAATTTAAAGAATTTCGCTCCGCCATTTTTCCCGTTTGATAATGACTGAAATCGAATGAAGTAAACGAGGAAGGAACAGGCAAATTTTAGAAGGAACGAGAAGTGTACGATGGAAGATAAGGGTAACGTGTTAAAACGAATATGAGATGGCGTATGGGAGAAGCTAACCCTTTTATTTTATTATTATTTTCTTTTCAGATCGGTTAATGCTAGTCTAAGCGTTTATATATCACATGCTCACATAACAACTCCGATTGATACGGAAATTAAAATCTGGCAATAATACAATATTACGAATCCAATGGAACTGGTTTCGTCGAATTCCGAAACTGTGCCCCGGAAGGTTATTATTTTTTTTTATATCAATTTAATCAATAGAATTTTAAAACTGAACAAACACATTTAAATTCAATTTTAAAAGTTCTATCACTTTCAGTATTATCAATATAAATTTTTTTGAACTTTTAAACTATTTTTAACAGGCTCAAAACTCAGGATTCTTTATTTTACCCTATTTCAATTGTTTAATTCAATAATTAATCATCCAATAAATACTGTATATTTGAAATTAAAGTTAAAATTTAACCTTCGAATATTTAAAATAAATTAAATATCCCCATTTCAAATATACAAAAATTCCGGGTCGTCACATTTAGGCTATGCTTCTAAGCTTGGAAACCATGCATAATATAATGGTGCTCCAAATGAGGAGGAGGTTCTGCAATATGCTAGAGTTGTTCTTGATGTAAGAATGTGTTTTCTTTATGTTCCGTTGACTGATATTTTATTATTGTGTTATCCACCGATGCAAACTAAGAGCAATGCATGATAGTTGCCTTATGATTTTAGTGGAATACACCTTCGTTCCTATATAATGATTATTTAGTGGAATCATATAATGATTATTTAATGGAATCATAAATAACCTTGGGCAATATGCCTATCTTTCTACAACTAGATTCGTTGTCCAATTACGCATGTTTGTTTACATGTGTACAGATATTATTGCAGTGTGCTACTACAGATCCTGATGGTCGCAAGAGAGCTCTTCTTATTCATGGGCAAACTTCACCGACGTTGCTGCTACTTTTAATTGAATAATTAAATCTCTAGGTAAGAAATTGCTCAAATATTTTCCTACAACCTCATTAACACTTTTAAAATAAGCTTATATAATTTGTGTTCATGCAGGGGTCTAAGTCAAAGGCATCATGAATATTTTTGTTTGAAGAGGATGTCCAGATTATCAAAATGGTCTAGCAAAAACGAGAGCTTTGGGTGAGGAACTTGGTGTTCCCCTTGAGGTGGGTAATTGTGTTAAATATTTGAATCTTATATGTAACATGCTTAAATTCCTTATAGCCAACCTGTATATTATTGTATTACATGGTAGAATGGATGATGGGTCTCTCATATGATTGTGTAGCTCGTGTTACAAAAAACATGTGGGAAACAACTTTACCTAGTCTTGTTTCATTATACTCTATTTTATGACCCATCCATAAAATAAGTGATACCTTCCTCTACATCAAATTAGCTTTGTAGCTGTTACAAAGTATAACATATATATATATATATATATATATTAAATTAACTTGCATGTTCAATTTTTGGCTCAAGTCCAAACTTGAATCCATATACTTTAGTTGATCTTTGAGTATTGAAACTAATCCCAATATTGTCTTCCATTGTGCAATACTTGATCAAATTGATATATTTATGTTTATTTTACTAGTGTAAATGATGACATTCCCTGCTATATTGCTAATGTTGTTTGATCTATGATGATGAAAACCCTTGTTATTATGAACTCAGAGGTAAGTATTATTTTTCTTATTAAGTTGCATGGTTTAAAGTCTATGTTTCAAATTAATCTATCAAAATTTTAGGGATTAGATTGAAACCGACTAGTTTTCTTGATTATCAACAGATGACTAAATTATAGCGTTTTATCTCACATTTTATCTTTCTTCTTTATAAACTAATGTCCTATGTATGGTTAGGAATTTGGGATTTTATTTTTGTTAATATATTCCAAATGGTCGTCTATTTCTTTTTGACCTTATAAAAGGCTATATTGAGTAAACTTGCATTAAAGGTATTTTGGCAATAACATTATGGGGAAGTATAGAACTAGGCTATGGAAAATTACCCTCTTGTTTATTTCTATCTTGTATTTGCGCCGGTACATTGGTTGATTCCATGATGACTCAGCGAAAGAAAATTTATGCATTAAATCTTTTAATGAATAGGTTCTAATGTCATAAAGATTTAAGCATCTTGATTTCCTTATTAAATCTGTAGAGAGATGTGGTGAAGTATTACCACTTAAGCAGGCAGTTCCTCTCTTTATAAATTCAGATTCTGCAGCATAGGTTCTTGAGTGGATTTTGCAAAAAAACATCTACATCATTGGAGTTTGTTTTGGAGAAATCTACCAGAAAAGAGAATGGTTCAAATACAGTAAAGACTAATAACTCCACATCTGATGCTTCAACAAACAACTATAATGAGTACTCTAGAAAGCAAACATGTGTGGAAGGCATCATAAAATCATCCATCATCGGACATGGATGTGATATTAAAGGACATTCTGTAAAGGTGAGGAAACTATTTTCACCAATTCAAATATCAAAAATTTAAGCTGTTAGGACTACCTGGTGGTGGATATATACTAATGTTGTAGATGTTTTTTTAAGTTTAATTTTATTTTTCATATTAATTTACATTTGTATGGTTAATTGTACTCAAATATCAATTAACATCTGTACCAATAATCTATATATTGTTGATGTCTAAAATGTTGAAAAACAGTCAACTAAAAGTAGCCTTACAAATCTTTTAGATTTTTGCCAAGATAAATAGATAACAATCCAAAAGGACTATTAGTGCTGCTTATCTGGATGAATACATTATATATAAATACATTTTATTTAATTGAATATGATTAATCAATCTTCCTTTATTATGGCGATTTTGACTCAAGACCACTCAAATCAAAACCCCAATGCACAGCGGAAAAACGAGATCGTGGTAAATAGCGGAAAAACGACCAATCAATATCTCAATCCAAACTCAACCAATCCAAAAACCAATCACAATCACCAAACAAGCAATATAATATAAAAGCAATAACGAAGAATAAATCACGCACTGATTTATAGTGGTTCCACTAACTTCGTGTCAGTGTACATCCACTTTGAGAGAGAGCTTTATTAATACCAATAAGAAGAGTATAAGAGACTGATTCCAATGATCAATATTTAATAATAGAATAGATTTGTGAAGAAGAGAATTGAAGAAAACTAAGTTTTGATAAACCCTATTTTAATGGAGGATAAAACCCTTAATCTCTTGGATTCATTAAGTCATCTTGCTTTGAATCCTGAAAATAGCTTATATAGGAGAGTAGAAAACCTAAGCAAATTCCCAAAATGCCCCTTGAAGCTTCATAAATCATCACACCAAGCCCAAGTCCAAAATAGGCTGAAAGTCGTCACAGACGACTGTCACATTATGACAGACGTCTGTCATAAGTTTCAGGAAAGCATTCCCTGAAACCACAGACATCTGTCCCAAAGTGACAGACGTCTGTCCGAAGCCTCGGATTCCAAATTCTGTTATCACAGACGTCTATCACATTATGACAGACGTCCGTTGCCTGATGTTGGACACATCACTCCACCTTCTTCGCCATATCTTCCTCCTGCGAGCTCCGATTTGCGAACCATTTTCTCAATCACAACCTACTTCTAACCACTTCAATTTCTCCATATAATATCGCCAAACTTCAACACTCCACCTCGACGCTATATCCATCTCCACCTCCAATGGTACCATACCATCATCAACAACTGATAGCACCAACTATCACAACTTCTACCTTCAATCAAACATGAATGTTTTCCCAATGAGCTCCGGCAAAGCCACCGCCCATTGCACTCCATCAACGAGCTCATGCAAAGCCACCACCCGCTAACGAAGTGTTGAAAACATCCAAATCCTAAACCGTCTCCCCAAAGACTAAAGTGCTAAGGAGTGTAAACTAGCACTCAGCAAGAAGATAGAACCACAATCTCACACCAATACTCTTCCTCACCTACAACCAAGCTCCTCTCTCGACCATGCCACCCCGTGGCACCTAGCACTTCTTCAAACGAATCAAGTTCGAGCAATGAACGAAGTTTCCAACCGGCAATGCTTTGGTGAACATATTTGCCACGTTATCCTTTGTGTGCACTTTTCGAAGATATACTTGCTTATCCTCATCCATGGCTGCCAAATATGACTCTCTCATTTCAATATGCTTAGTCCGTAAGCTAAACGCCAAATTTTTCGTCAAATGAATAGCACTTTGGCTATCACAATGAACATCGATACTATCGTGTTCAAGCCCCAAGTCACATAACAATCGCTTCAAATAGAGTGCCTCCTTTGCCGCCTCCACCGCGGCTATCAACTCCGCATCCGTAGTGGATAAAGCAACTACGGTTTGCAATCTCGTTCTCCAATTTATGGCTGCACTACCAAGTGTGAAGACATATCCAAAAGTTGATTTTCTTTGATCCCTATCGATGGCGTCTGAATCACAATAACCAACCAACTTGTAATTCATTCCCTCACTACCGCCAAAAACAAGACCATGCGATGACGTACCTCTAAGGTATCTCAATATAAGATTCACTGCTTCCTAATGCAATTTTCCCAAATTAGTCATAAACCGACTAACCATCTCGATGGCATTTACAATATCAGGCCGTGTACATACCATTGCATGCATTAAACTTCCAACCACGCTAGTATATGACACCTTTACCATATAAGCCTTGTCTTTCTCCAAGATAGGTGATCCTTTGCTCGAAAGCTTCATATGCAAAGGTAAAAGTGTATTTACCGCCTTTGCATTCTCCATGCTAAACCGGCAAAGTGCTTTCTTTATGTATTCCTTTTGAGTCAATTTCAACTCAAAACGCTTTCGATCCCTTTCAATTTCCATGCCCAATATCCTTCTTGATTCTCTAAGATCCTTCATTTCGAATTCCGATTTTAAACTCAATTTTAACTTGTTGATTTTATTCTTATCCTTAGAAATAATGAGCATGTCGTCCACATACAAGAGTAAACACACCGAACAATCATATTTTTAACTTCTTGAAATATATACAAGCATCCTTGATGCTTCTATTAAAACCATTTTCAAGCATAAAATGATGAAATCTCTTGTACAATTGACTAGGTGATTGCTTTAAACCATATAGTGATTTCTTTAGCTTACAAACCAAATTTGATTTACCATCTACAACAAACCCTTGCGGTTGCTCCATGTAAATGTCTTCATCCAAGTCACCATGCAAGAAGGCGGTTTTCACATCAAGTTGCTCCAACTCCAAGTCGTGAATATCAACTATAGCAAGTAATATCCCGATAGAAGTATGGCGCACAACCGGTGCGAATATCTCATCATACTCCTTTCCTTCCTTTGTGCAAACCCTTAACCACTAGCCTAGCTTTGTATCTCTCATTGTCCTTCACATCGTATATCCATTTGCACCCAATAGCACGGTTTCCTTTAGGAAGTGGAACCAAATCCCAAGTTTGATTCTTCATTAACGATTGCATCTCTTCCTCCATGGCACAAATCCACTTCGAGCTATCACTCGACTCCATGACGTCATCAAAGTCCATCGGCTCATCTTGGACTACATGAAGAGTATAGTCCAAGTTATTACAAAAGCTAAGATAGTTCCAATCATCATATCTTTCGGGTAGCCTTATAGCACGATGACCAACCCGAGTAGCAATACCATCACCCAAACCCCCTTCGGCTCCACCTTGAACCGAATCCTCTCTAGAATCATGCACACCACCAACACTACTAGAGGCACCATGTGGACTATGTAATGTCACATCAACCGCTTCATCCCTGTAAGCATATCCAACTACTCTACTCTCTCTACTCCTTGGATAAAATGTGGGAATAACTTCCTTCTTCTTTGATTCACCATGAACCAAATCTGGAACATCCGATGAGCTCTCATTCTCCTTGAACAATGCTGACTCATCAAAAGTAACATGACGAGAATTCACTACCTTCTTCGTTTCCGGATTCCATATCCGATAACCTTTTACACCGTCCGTATAACCAATAAATATCCCTTTGAAAGCTCTAGGTTCAAGCTTATCATTTCCCGGATCATGCACATAAACCGGACTACGGAACACATGAAGATAACTCAAGTCAATGCTCTTTCCCTTCCATACTTCTTCCGAAATTTTGTTACCAATAGCCGAGCATGGAATTCGATTCACAATATGCACCGCGTTTGACAAAGCTTCGGCCCAAAATCCCTTAGACAAACCCGATGTCAATCTCAAGCATCGAGCTTTATTTAGTAGAGTACGGTTCATCCTTTCCACAACACCATTCGATTACGGATCTCCCGGTGTAGTAAAATGCATCCGAATATCATGATGCTTGAAAAATTCCAAGAACTCTCCGGAAACATACTCTCCGCCATTATCGGACCTAAGAACCTTAAAAGACTTACCACTCTCATTCTTAACAAGAGCTTTCCATGCTTTGAACTTTGCAACTGCCTCCGACTTGGCCTTCATTACATACACCCATACTTTTTGAGAAAAATCATCAATGAAAGAAACATAATAGCGAGCTCCCTCCAAAGAAGCTGCTGGTGCCGGTCCCCAAACATCCATGTGCACATACTCAAGAACTCCTCTCGAATCATGTTTCCCTTCACCAAATGAAACCTTTGTTCGCTTCCCCATGACACATTCCTCGCAAAACTCTAACTTGTTGAAACTCTCTCCTTCGATCATCTCCCTCTTTTGAAAAATATCCAAACTCCTCTCCGAGACATGACCCAACCTCAAATGCCACAGCCTAGTCGCATCCAAGAGATGAGAACTATCAACGCCTACACAAGTGTCACCTTCTATGGTCACACCTTGAAGCAAATATACACCATGAGTCCTAGCACCTTTCATCACCACAAGCGCACCCTTCAAAACCCTCAAGCTATCACTCTCTATGGTGATCTTACATCCTAAAGAATCCAACTGCCCCAAAGAGATAAGAGATTTCCGAAGTCCTGAAACATAGCACACATTAGTGAGAGTACGAACTACTCCGTCAAACATCTAAATTTGCACGGAACCAATGCCCTTTGACTTACATATAACACCATTTCCCATAACAATTGAATTTCCCTCTTTGTAGACATAAGAAGAAAAACAATTCCTATTTGGCATCATATGATAAGACTCCTCCGAATCGAGCACCCAATCGCTACCCGAAACATCCGATGCTACCACCATCAAAACATCTACGTCTCCCTCACCAACACCACTCTGCACCGCAACCAATGAAGATGCTACTTCCTTCTTTCCCTTCTCCTTGTCCGGACACTCATTCTTCCAATGACCGAGCTTCTTACAAATATATCACTTGTCCTTTCTTTCCTTCGACTTTCCTCTCCAACCGGGGTTCTTTGATTTAGAACATCCATGGTTCTCCTTCTTCGCATATCTCTCCTTCTCCATAAATAAACCTTGACCATTACTGGCACCACTACTTCCATCACCCAACTCCTTCATTTGATCCCGCAACTTCTCGCTAAGAAGACCCATTTTGACATCATCAAGAGTCAAAGTATTTGGGCTATAGATCAAACTATTTGAGAAACCCGTATAACGGTCCGGCAACGAACACAGCAATATCATCGCCTTTTACTCTTCCTCAATCTTCAAATCTACGGCCTTCATCTTCATTAGAAAATCATCAAACACATTCAAGTGCGCCTTTAGCGAAGTTCCTTCCTTCATCTTATAGGTAAAAAACGTTCGCAACAAGATCAAACAGTTAGTTAGTGACTTCTTTATATACAACTCCTCCAGCTTGTTCCAAATTCCCTTAGCGGTAGTCTCGCCACTAATTTTGGAGATCACGCTCTCTCCAATAGCAAGTTGAAGTGTAGTGAATGTCTACTCTTCCATTTCCTCTCTCTCCGCATCCGAGATGTCCGCCGGAAACAAATGTGTATCAAACACTACCCGATATACCTGATTCCTCTTAAGAACTGCTTTTATCTTTCATTGCCACTTTCCAAAATCATTACTACCATTGCACTTGTCAATAATCAATTGTGACCTTGAAGCCGCATACGATCCACGTACATACGGCGCTACACCACTTGGACTAACCATTGAGGGACACTAGAGTTATTATCTGATTCCGGCATTTCTACGACCACCTACCAACACCAAAGCTCTGATACCAAATATTATGATGATTTTGACTTAAGACCACTCAAATCAAAACCCCATGCATAGCGGAAAAACAAGATCGTGGTAAATAGCGCA
Organism: Allium fistulosum; assembly: GCA_030737815.1. Lineage (NCBI taxonomy): Eukaryota > Viridiplantae > Streptophyta > Magnoliopsida > Asparagales > Amaryllidaceae > Allium > Allium fistulosum. Next base: position 1,221,098,813 of record CM060902.1, read on the forward strand.
AAAACAACCAATCGATATCTCAATCCAAACTCAACCAATCCAAAATCGATCATGCAAACAATATAATATAAAAGCAATAATGAAGAATAAATCACACACCGATTTATAGTGGTTCCACTAACGTCATGTTAGTGTACATCCACCTTGAGAGAGAGCTTTTATTAATACCAATGAGAATAGTACAAGAGATTGATTACAATGATCAATATTCAATAATAGAATAGATTTGTGGAGAAGAGAATTGAAGAAAACTAGGTTTTGATAAACTCCATTTTAATGGAGGATAAAACCCTTAATCTCTTGGATTCATTAAGTCATCTTGCTTTGAATCCTGAAAATAGCTTATATAGGAGAGTAGAAAACCCAGGCAAATTCTCGAAATGCCCTTTAAAGCTTCACAAATCATCACACCAAGCCCATGTCCAAAATAGGCTGAAAGTCATCACAGACGTCTGTCACATTATGACATATGTCTGTCATAAGTTTCAAGAAAGCATTCCCTAAAATCACAGACGTCTGTCCCAAGCCTCGGATTCCAAATCATGCTATCACAGACATCTGTCACTTTATGATAGACGTCCGTCGCTTGATGCTGGCCACAGCACTGCACCTTCTTCGCTATATCTTCCTCCTCCGAGCTCCGATTTGAGAACCGTTTTCTCCATCACCAAGCTACTTCCGACCACTTCAATTTCTCCATATAGTGTCGCCAAAATTCAATATCCTTATCTAATATATGCAGTAGCATTGAAATACATGATGATGCCCATTTTAATTACAGATTTAAGTTATGATGTAAGCCTCATTTACATATTGATTTCCTACAGGTTCTGAATTTCAAGGGTTAGCAAAGTTTACATCTTGCTAAGCCAAGGACAAAGAGTAGATGACTTGAATCTTTGCAAACGAAGCAGTAGTCATAGACTGAAATGCAACTCCCGAGGCAAATTCTTGAGCCGGTACTAGAGCATTTACTTGGGTATGTCCCCTATCATCCCTTATATTATATTGTTGTATGCGTATATTTTTTAGTAATAACACGGTGTCATGTCGGGCAAGTTTAGCTGTTTATAACATAACTTTCATGTTATGACATGATTTATTTGTGTTAATGTACATCGTATATAACACAAGAACACATGGTTGTTAAACTAAATTTTACAAAACTTAGTTAAATTAGGAAAAAATTTGTAATTGCAAGTGAAAATGATTGTTTACAAAAAGTAGCTACATGTATGCAATGTTTATATACATAAGAGTGACCCTAATACCCACTTCCCTGTGGTCCTTCTGTGGACTCTGGCTACGTTGAAAAAGAAATGGCAATAAATCATTCCACTTCCAGTAAGTTTTTCCTTGACTGATGGAGATATTTTGATACATTCAAAGTTTACTAACTATGTCATTGTTTTCTCCCTTTCATAGGTATACACCGCTTCAGATTTCATTCTCGTTCCATCAATTCGAGCCATGTGGTCTCACCCAGCTTGTAGCAATGAGATATGGTGTTATTCCCGTTGTTCGTAAAACTGGAGGTTAGTTTAAACTGGAATTGTTTAATTTGTATAATAAAATAGGATAAAATTGAAGCATTATAGTCATGGGGACACGATATTTAAAGGAGTCCAAATAAGAAGTGTACATTGACTAGGACCATTTCCACCATGGCTAATAAATAATTTTTTTGTTTTAGGTTGTTTATTGAGAGAAGTTCAATGCAAATGGTTTATTTAGAAATGCACAATAAAGTATACTTATTTAGAAATGCACAGTAAAGTATACTACTTAGGATATTAATGTTGAAACATGATAATAAATGACAATATTTACACTAAGTTTAAAATAAACTTGCGTTTATATGGAACTAAGAACTATTAACCCTTGTTATATATATATATATATTCAACATGTGTACGAAAAGTGGCAAGAGCATTAAGATGTTTTTGTAAGTATTTTCTTTGGTTGAGTTGGGAATTTCACACTCAAAAGCCTGTAATATGCATATGTGTGCATTCATTCACGCATCACATTTTTATTTTATAGGACTTTATGATATACTATATTTGATGTGGATAATGATAAAGAGAGAGAGCTCACGCACAAAGCATAGAACCAAACGGATTAAGTAGCGGATGTTGTTGTGGTTGATTATGCTCTTAACAGGCATGTTTCCATATTAATATTTTTGCCTTCAATGCACTAGTCCTGTTTTGTTGATTTATACCATTATGATCAGTATGCACTATTGTTTCCATATAATATTTATGAGCAGTCCTATTGAGCAGGAATAAATGCTATCAAGCTAAAATCGGATGATCTATGAAATGAAGCATGAGAAATTTTCATAATTGATATGGATATAACCATGATTTATATGATGTTGGGCTAACCTGGCCCAGTAGTAAGAGTTCTTCATAAGAGACTGAATAAGGGTTTGTGGATAATTGATACAAGAGAGGTCGGGTATAATAATTCATTTATACAAATCATTAATCTATATATTTTCACAATCATAAATCTATATATTTATGATTTAGGCTTTAATTCATTTATACAAATGTAACTAAGTTCATATATGTATAATAATAATAATAATAAAATTAACTAAATTTATATAATAATAATAATGATTAATGTTTGTGAAAATTAACTAATAATACAACATCAATCATAATAGCAAAAGTTTATAAAAATTAACTAGTTTTTATAAAATTTAACTAAGTTTTATAAAATATTAAACAAATTAACTAAGTTTTCTAAAAATTAACTAAATTTATGTATAATAATAATAATAAATTAATAAAGATTATAAAAATTAACTTCTTTCATTAAGTTATATAAAAATCTAATAAGCTTCAAACAATTAACTATGTTGATAATAAAAATAATTTAACTAATAATAATTTAATAATAACAATGATAATAACAATAATCATAATAGCAATAATAATAACTAACAAATTAGGTCTATAAAAATTAATTAAATTTCATAATAATTAACTAAGTTTATAATAATAATAATAATACTAATACTAATAAATTATAAAATATTAATCAAGTTAGTTAAGTTTTATAAAAATTTACTAGATTTATATAATAATACTAATAATCAAAATAAATTAACTAAGTTTATAAAAATTAACTTCGTTAATAAAGTTTTATAAGAATTAACTAAGTTTATAATAATAACAAAAATAATAAATTAACTAAGTTTATAATAATAACAAAAATAATAAATTAACTAAGTTTATAATAATAACAAAAATAATAAATTAACTAAGTTTATATAATAATAATAAGAAGAAGAAATTACCTGCATTTTTTGGAAAGGTTGTCCAACTTCCATGACCATGTTTCTGAATATACATGATGAGCTTACGATCCTCTTCTGGTGTCCATGGCCCTTTCTCTAAACCATTCTTCTCACAACAAGGTAATCTACCCATAATATGATCAATCTCTGTGATTATAAGCTTACTAAATATTCACTATGTTTATAATAATAATGTAAATGTTTCCTTTTGGTTAAAACCTGATATGAATAGGAAGGTTATGGAGATGATTGATGCTTCTATAGGAGATTGGACATAAAGTCAATAAGGGTTCGGTGCTGCCCTTTTTTTATTCATATGCTAGCTAGTAATATGTGTTGTTCTATATTGGGTTAGAATATTCTCATATTCACTATATAATCTCAGTTTTACAATAATAAAAAGGATAAATTTTGTATTTAGGCCAAATTTGTAAACAAATTACAAGAATAGGCCACATTGCAAACTATTTACAAAACTAGACCGGTTTTCACCACGTTGGACGCTACGTGTGCTGGCGGCATCTCAAATGCCGCCGGTACACGTGTATTGAGCACAAAATACACTGGCGACATTTGAGAAGCCGCTAGTATGCGGCATCTCAAATGCCGCCTATTTTTTTGCTCTCTGTAAATTTGCAGCCCATTCCATCTATACTCTCCCGCTCTCCCTTCTCTCAATCTCTCTTTACAAAAACCCAAACCCACCCCCCTAATTCAGCAAAAATCAAATTTTCAAATAAAAAACTACCTAAATCTAGCTAGAATTTGAACTATGGCTTCATCATCGTCTCAAGCACATCCTATAGGTATGTAATCTATCGATTTTGTCTCTAATTGTCATTTTTTCAATTTAGGGTTTAGGGCTAAAATTGTTCTATAATTGCAAATCTATGGTTGTATAATACAATGAAGTTGAGTAGTCACCTAGAGCACATGTTTAATTGTTTTGTTATTGTGTACAATGAAGTTGTATAATTGCAAATCTATGGTTGTATACCCAATGAAGTTGACTATGATTATGTAATGTTATTGTGGTAGAATATGACGAAATGGCACCCGGACCGATCGATCCTAGTGTGCTTTACCTCCAACCTCAACACCGCACAAACAACATCGATATGATGGAGGTACAAGGTCATATAATTTGTCATTACTTCGGAAAAGTGTTGGTAATTACCATAATTGCTTTCATTTGTTATTATTTATCGATAGGGTTTGAGCCGGACGGCTTCATTGACCATTCATCCACTTTAAAGCTTGTCACATCAGCGCATCCAGGCGTGTTGGAACTGTTAGACAGAACTGGATTTGGTGTTGTCAATAAGTTGGGATATACACAGCTCGACCAGAATCTTTTGACGGCTTTGATCGATAGATAGCGACCGGAGACGTCTACATTTCATCTTAGAGTAGGCGAGATGACAATCACTTTGAAAGAAGTAGCTGTATTTCTCGGATTGCCGATTAACGGGGGTCCCATCCTAAAACCGGATTTTCCAAGAAATTGTATGGAATTGTGTGAGCCCTTGCTCGGATTGGCTCCTCTAGAAGATGTGAGGTGGGGAAATGAATCGATAGTGACCACGTGGTTTAGGGAGCAGTTGGCCGGTGATATTCCCCGTCGTGCCTCTCCTTTGCAGATTTCCTAGCGCGCTCGCGCAATTATGTTGCACATCATCACGCAACGTCTTTTTTGTGATCGATCGAAGACAAGAGTGGCCCTTCAATGGCTTCCATTATTAGAAGACTTCGATTCATGTCAGCAATACTCATGGGGTAGTGCGGTGCTAGCTTTCACCTATACGGAGCTTACGAGAGTTGCTTTGGTCGAACAACGGTCCGTCAGAGGTTGTATGACTCTACTTCAGGTACGGACATAGTCTTTTGTTGTTGCATATTTGAGTTTGTCGTAAAACCGTAACTAAAATTAAGTTTCACACTTGCAGCTTTGGTCATGGACCTACCTTCCGGTTGGTCGTATTTCTATGAAGACGCAAATAATTGACAGTTCAAAGCCAAATGGAGCGAGGTAAAACAGTGTTGTTAGTGTTGTTGTATCGACACAGTAAATTTGAATACTTCCTATAACATGTTGCTATACAGGTGGATTGGCCCGAAGAATACAAAAATGACCCCCAGACGCAATCTAGCCTTCTACCGGAACGAGTTTGATGTCTTAGATTACAATGCAGTAACATGGAATCTGTATTCCGAGGAAGACCTTCGGGCTCTTCCAGCTCTTTGTACAGTGGACAGGCCGTTATGGCGGGCAAGACTTATGATTTTTTGTTTCGAAGATTTAGCATACCATCTGCCAGATAGAGTCATGAGACAGTTTGGTCTTCGACAGCACCTACCGTATCCTGCTCCATATTACACGCTTCCATACGGCGAAGATGAGTTTGAAACGATGATTAAGTTATGGAACAACCGTTTCATAGCTGGGTAAGACAAGCACAAAGTCACTCTAACCAATGAGGAGTATCTTAGCTGGTATTGGAATATCACTCGTCGTTATGTGCTACGAAGACGAGCGGAAGAACCCGAGCAAGAGGTGGCACCTCACACTCCATGAGCTCCGCTAGAACGGAATGGGGTACGTATTAATATTGACTACTTGTATAGTACTTATGAAACTCATAATGGTTTATGTTATATGTAGGTGGATGGTATGTATCATGTGTTGGACAAAGTCGACGAGCTTGCGGAGGAGGTTCCTAAAAAGAGCAAGGCAAAATGCTTCTCTATCAAACAAATTCTACTATCCTGTTTGTCGAAGAATAAGATGTCAAGGCCCATCCCACCTCCGCCTCCTCCTCCTCCTGCCATGCCACCACTTATCAAGGATATTTCCCCTCCCGCATCGTATGAGGACATAGCTGTAGTCCCACCGGCCCCCTCACCGAAGAGAAAGTATGGAAGAAGGAAGAAAATTGAGGGCGAGAGTTCCGGAGTGATATCTTCCCAGCATACACAACCCGTCGGGCCATCACAACCCCCAGCGGAAAGGACGCAAGAGGAGGGCAGTGAAGAGCTGCCACTGGAAGAGGAGGAATTCATGCTTAAGCCGAGAAGAGCGAAGAAGAAAACTCCTCGGGAATTAAAAAATTTGAGATGAAATTTAGACTAATCGTAGTGGACCGTGGTTTCTATTTGTTGACTATAGTATCGATTAACTGTAGTGTTGATTGATCGTTTGTATGGGATGTTGACTGTAGTGTTGATTGATCATGGTTTCTTTTTGTTCGTTTGGGATGTTTGGTTGTTAACTAATGTAGACTATTGTTTGTCGCTGTGATTGTAGAAGTGACTCTAGTATTTCGATGTTGGTGTGAATGTTATTGATTGTAGACTTGTATTTGTTGATGCTGAATGTAGTCATGAGCTCAAAAATTTGTAGTAGTCAATGTTCAGAAATTTGTTTACATTGGTGTCGAAATATTGACGCCGTATTCCGATTTGTAGTTTCTCTGAGTAAGTAACAGAGCGCCATTTGAAATGCCGCATGGGGCGGCATTTGAAATGTCGATACCTACGGCATTTCGGATGCCCCGGTCTGGTTTTCTCAGGCGTCATTTCAGATACCGCAGTGTGGTGTGCATCTGCTGTAGGTTTGGCAAGCATGTAGACTGACTTTTCAAAACAACAGAGTTCAACCAGGCATAACATACTTTGAACCTATAAATATTATTTCGAATAATGCTTCAACAAGTTTGCGCAATTGTTTCAGATATTTATTCATCATACAACAAGTTTCTAATATCATTACGTTACATTTCAATTATCCTTCAACGATCTACGTGGCCACAACGCCGAATACTTGTACCCGTGAACCAATGATTCATTTCGGTATTCAAGGTTCAACTTTTCCAAACGACTAACCTCCGCTTGCATCTCTAAAGCATATTCCACCCCTTTAGGACACAGTGATGGATCGAGCCACTTAAAAATTGCAGCATTCAACCTGATGCGACTGAATCTTGTGGTCGTTGTATCCAGCGCAGCGGTAGAAACGACGTCCAGCGTTCCTATCATTTCTGCAAACGACTACTTCACATTCCTCTCCACAGTCACAAACTGCACGTGTAGCATGGGAGCTTGAGCTTGCACGATTTTTCCGACCAAGGACACCTAAGACGTGCATGGAGCGATTGTTGGACTGGTGTATCAACCGCGGCTTCTCCACGTGATGTTCCACTATCCACAACCGGGGGTTCTACTTCGAATTGTGTCTCTGGTACAAAATCAACTTCAAGGTCGGCGCCACTTGAAATCCCCTTTCCTCTATTTTGTTCGAATTCGTCGTACATCTTCATTATTGTTATGTCATCAATTGTCCATTATACACCTATGAATACAATCAAATAATACATCGAGAAAACAATTGTTGAAATTGAACGAGAAAAGTATAATATTTACCTTTGACGCGGCAATGTTGAATTGAAATATGGGGAGGGGTAGTTGCAAATTGTTGAAATTGAACGAGAATAGTATAGTAATATGAAACCTAGAGCTTTTGATGAAATAAATTTGGTAAAGTTAGGGTGTGGGTTAGGTAGTTGCAAAAACTTAGCAAAAATACAGGCAACAGAGCGACTTTTTAAATGCCGCCAAGGTGCGGCATCTCAAATGATGCCCACAGCGTCATTTCAAATGCCGCCCCATGCGGCATTTCAAATGCCGCACATAAGCGACATTAGAAATGTCGCTCTGTTGTGATTAAGTCCACAATAAACTTTGAATACACTCTGCCTTAGAATGTTAACGACAAAATAAATAAGTGTCGAATAAACTTTGCGTACAACATCAGATTACAAAAACAATTGTTCTCGGACAAACTAGAATGCATTCGAATTAGGATTACAAACAAAATAAAACAAAAATATTAAGTTTTTGTATTGCAATGGTTTTTTTTATGACCAAGAACACCACATTTGCTGCACCTATTTCCTTTAAGGGTCTGCATCTCGTCCATTGTACCTTTAATTCTAGTTGAACATGGGCATCCTGGTTGTCTTTTAGCTACCAGAGGTAGGACCAATTGACTGTCACTTGAACTCCAATAGCGTTTATCTCGTACCGGGTGAAACTTGGGGGTGTAAGCTGCCAGGTATTTCGCTGTGGAATATCATGTTGAGGCGAAGTCGTAATGGGCTCTATTTGCTCCATTGGAAACCGTGGAGCAAGCGGCCATAACATGCATACACGGTAGTTGCTCTAAAAGAGGGATGTTGCATGTACAAGAGCAACTGTTACCATTGATTAGTACGTTGAACTCGTCATCGAAATAGTGCACAACTTGCCACTCAGATTGACAAAATCGAATTATTCTTGTATGCCTAGCTTCGTTAGCTCTTTCGGCAATCTTGGCTTCCCACTTCGGAGTAAAACGGGAAGGCAGTTTTGCTGCCGCTTCTCTTCGTTGACAAAAATAATCAACCGACCTGAAAAAGGTGCATGCAACTAAAGCTTTGACAGGTAAAGACCTAGCTCCTTTAAGAACACCGTTGAAACTTTCTGCACAGTTAGTGGTTATGACATGAAATCGACTGCCATCATCTTTACACAATGCCCAATTCTCCTCGTGCGCTCCCAAACTCCTTTCTATCCAATTGTGAGCCCTGATGCTTATAGTTTTGATTTCTTCACGTATTCTGATGTACTCGGCTTCTTCCGTAGCACAAGCTGCAGCATAAAAAAGTTCGGTTAATCGTTTTTCTCTAAACCCTGCAGCTTGAAAATTAGCTTTAAGACGTATAGCACAAAATCTATGTTTATGTGGCAAACACCATTTCAATTCCAAGGCTGATGGTATTCCTTTTATTTGATCCGAAATGAAGGTAATTCGTCGATTGTTAACACTGTGAATGAACCGCCGCATGCAGGCAAAAAACCACCCCCAACTATCCCCTGATTCGAACTCAACAATTGCGTACGCTAAAGGGTATAGGTGATCATCCGCATCAACAACAACGGCCACGAGTAGTGTCCCTTTATATTTCCCGTACAAATGTGTCCCGTCAATACATAACAACGGACGACAATGAACAAATCCTTCAATACAAGGTCCAAAGGCCCAAAAAAGCTCGATCGAAGACTCCATAATTATCGGTCGTAACGTGTCCGACACTTCCCGGGTTCGATCTAGTTATTTCAGCAAAATATTGCCTTAGACTGCTATATGACTCAGCTCAATCGCCATAAATTCTTTCCACCGCCTTACTCAAAGCTCTCCAAGCCTTCATATAACTAATTTTCATGAACAACTGTTCTTCCATCAAAACTTGTACCGTCCCGGCTGTAATGTTCTGATCGGCTTTCACAAAAGGTAATATTTTTTCCACTACAAAGTTGGACGTCGCCTGCTTGTGAGTGGAGTTCACCATTGGTTAACACAATTGTGTTCGCTAGGATATTTCCTTACAATCCACCAGTTCTGCTCTTATTTTTTTGAGACAATAACATGAATTCTCCATGGACAGTTTGCATTTATATTACAAACGGTGGTGTATTTGGTTTTATTTGATTTTATTGCTTTAAAAGAAACGGCATGCAAAATCGACCATTCGCTCAACTATTGTAACAACTTGGCTTTCGTCTCGAAAATTAAACCAACTTTAAATCCATTCTGAAGGCTTACGGTTGAAAACAACCCATTGTTGAACTCAAGATTTGCAACGATTGACCTTGCCATAATTTGTGCGTTGCACAAATCATCATCCAAAGGAACTTCCATTTCCACCTCATCACTGTCTTTGGAAATATTGTCTTCAACCGGAAAATCATAGTTCAAAGGATCATTGTTCACTTGCATACTACCTATCCATGACGTGTAACGACCCGCTATTTTCAGCCATTCGCATCCATACATGTCGGATTTGAATTGCTCAAAACATCAGATTGTTAATTTAAATTGGCAAAACTCAGCATATACAGTAAATAAAATAATCACAGATCACAAACACAGAGTAATATAACAATAATGCAGCGGAAACAAAAGAATAGTAGTTCATGAAGCTACTATATATATAACAGAGTTAAACAAGATACAACAGAAGTCTCGAATACATAGATATCTCAATACAATAGTCAAATACAAGATCTGAATACATCACTGGAATCAACTGGATAACTGATAGTAGAAACGATAGATAGCTGGATCTCCAAGCGAAACTCCAACTCCAAAGGTGAGCCTCGAATACTGGTACACTCAGTCTGACCCGAGCGTAAAGAAAAAACACAAAACACTCGAGTCGGGATTAACATTCTTATATCAATAAATCCAACTCAAGTGAAATAACGACTGAAATACAAGTAACTCAAAGGATGTTTGGGATAACCATCCTCTAAGGATCCATTAAAATATCTACTATGTAGTAGTGTACGCTAAGTAGATAATGCCTATCAGTAATATAAAGTATCAAAATAGTGTTAAGGCGTTACCATTATCCCCCTTAACACATTTTATATAAGCATCATAGTCTATACAGCACTATAAACTCCACCGTAAACTAGTGGGCTATCAGGGAGTACTCCATAGGTATAACACAAACAAATCGTAGTGGTCGCGCATAGGGATACAAGTATGACAAGGCACATGAGGCAATACCCAAGGTAGTGAAACTACCGTTTGCCTGATCCGGACTGGTGAGAACGCATCGCCGCAGCGATCGCAACACCGTGAAACAACACTCCCAAATCAAGGGTGCGCACCAATCAAAACAAGTAATGAGTAGTTTACGAAGAAGTGTGTCCGCTAGAGGTAGCTAACCTCACTGGCCTGGCACGGCTCCTGTTTAAGTCATTTCAAATTTGACACAAGTGTCAAGGCTATCCATTATCGTTCTCTTTCTTCAAATCCAGCAATGTCATCATTCCAACCACTTCATTCTGGATCACACTCCGCGTATAATAGTTATTAAAGTGGTTTTCGGTTTGGACAGAGAGTATGTCCCTAACCGATCCCGGACTCTTCAATAACTACGTAATTATTACATCGACTAGTCATTAATAAACTTTCAAAATAGTTTATATTTCAAAACCAAAATATTATTGCCATTTCAAAACCATATCAATACGATATCACTTCCATTTCAAAACCAAGTACGATATCATTTTCATTTCAAATATATCCATCTTAAATATATCCATTTACAAAATCTTAGTACTTCAAAGTTATAACACTTTCTAAATCAACCACTTTGGAAATCATAATACTTTGGAAACCAAAATTTAGAAATCATAGTGCTTTGGAATCATAACACTTTCCTCTAAACCAGTTTAGATATTAAACTTAGTATATATAATAAAATAGTTTATATAAATAGCTATAAGTTAAAATAGTTTATAATAAAATAATTTATATTAAAAATGATTTATATTAAAATAGTTTATATTAACATAATTTATAAAGTAAAATATCAATAGTTTTAAATATAATTTAAAATTACTTTATAAAATAAAATAGTTTCCTCGACTTTCACAAATCGATTCAAATCAATTCGAGTTACAAATTCAAATTTAATCAAATCTAAATCACCAATTTCAATTCCAATTCAATTAAACATTTCCAAGTTATATCGATTTCAAATACCGATTTGAACCACAAATAAACCATTTCAATTTCAATATATTTCAAAGCTTCAAATATTCCACATTTCAAAACTAAATTCGATAATTTTATATATATATATATATCAATTCACTTTTCTATTATTTAGTTTTGAAATATTTACTTAATTATTTCAATATTATTTGAATACAACTTCAATTTACAAATTTAAATAAACAAAATATCCCATTTAAATTTATATAAATTTGAAATATTCCTTTAAGTCACTTTTAATCAAATTCAAGTTATAAAATATATCTTTAAAATTTCAAATTTAATAGATTTCAAATCAAACTTATTTAAGTATAATTCTTAGATAATTAAAAATTCCAAATCAAATTCAAATTTATCTTTCAACCTGAAATAATCTAAACTCTATATTTGGAAATATAAATTTTACATATATACTTAAACATATTTATATTGATTCAAATCAACTTTAATAAATCTTTAAAATCAATATTTATTAAAACCATATATTTCTTTCCAAAACCATAGAATCAATTTTCAAAATATTTATATATATATACCAACGGTGTCTGTATATAATTTTATACCCTATGGTCAAGTGATACAGATATTTATCATTTCAATCCGCAATTTAAATATATACGGGTATATATATATATCATTTCAACCCGTAATCCCAAATTCAATTCAATTGAAAATCGCTTGGGTTTATCATTTCAACCCATAACGATTTTCTCTTATTCTAAAGTCTGTTCGGGTATGTATCATTTCAACACATAGTGATTCTATACTAACAGAGAACTTGCAGAGTGATAACAGATATGATAATAATATAACAGGCATATATCATCAATATAAATAACAGATAATGGTGTCAGATGTCACAGGTGAACTGATACAGGTAATAGCATATATATAACAGTGTAAATAACTAACATCAGCATATTTCAATTGGCAGATAATGGTGTCAGGTGTCACAGGTGAACTGATACAGGTAATAGCATATATATAACGGTGTAAATAACTAACATCAGTATATTTCAATTGTCGTTTCAATTGAAATCAAATTTAATAAATAAAAGAACATTAATCGTGAGTGATTGCTCACCTTTCGAGGCTAGAGAGATAAACGGAATGAAATGCGTTACGGATACAAGCACGAATTTTGAAGCAAAGCAAGATGGATTCGAGTTCGACGGACAATGTTGATAACAGGAATCAATGTAAACAAATCAAATCAGTTTGATATAAATTAAAACGAAATGTAAGTTATATCGCTATACATTTTCCCCAAATCAAAATATAAAGTTTAAAACACATACAACTATATTACTTTAAAAATCATTATTTCTATAATATATATATTTATAAACTCAACTGACAAATGTATCAAAATTGTTATATGTGTACATATATATATATATATATATAGCCAATTATAACAGAAACGACATATAATATAGACAATGCATTATAAAACTAACATAATCTTAATACACGTAAAACTTATAAAACTGCAACTTTCATATTGTAATCATTTATACTGTAAACACATGGTTTCGTTTATAATAGACGTACTACAAGTCTTTCGTATACAAACAACAATTTCTACAGGATAACATAACTTTTCTATATAAAGTTTACAAAGCCAAAAAAACAAAACAACGAAACTGTATGCATATATATTCATAAGTAAATAGATATATTTATTTTAAAAATTAATACTAAATCAGCATGCACATTACACAAATCAAAGCAATACATAAACTAGTACATTATATGCTTCCAATATATATACTATTATAGGTATGCTAATATCACAAGAAAGGTATGTATCAAATGTACGCTACTTGAGTCTTTTCCTAAAAAAAACCAATATAATATATGCGTGTAATAACCCTTTTCTTATCCTTTATAATATAATATAATATATACCATATAAAAAAAACCATAAAATAATTAATTTTTGGAAACGAGACACTTACATAAAAATACGTTACATAGACATTATGCGTTATAAATATAGGTAAACTAACTGTAAAACATATAATTGAAACCCAGTCAGATCCCATACATACATATAGACAGGTTATATACATGACTCCCCTTATCATTCAAATATATTACAGTATAATACAAATACACTTAATCTTATATGCTTTAGAAATATACGATCTTAAAATATATCTATACTATTTATTGTAATATAATATAAACTATATTTATAAACAAATATATGTCTACATCGCATAGTACACAACATATGCAACTTAAGTTTTCAAACCAAACATATATTATACTTAGAATCTGTATATATAAGACATATATATAAAACTAACTTATACAGTAAAACTTATTTTTTTTTATATATATTATACAGTAAACTTATAATATACAATATATCTCATATATTACTTGAAAAAAACAAAGTGGAAGCTCGAGGGGAAGGCACGGTCGGGAGAAGCTGAATAGGCGAGTGCCAGGTGATTGCAGTGAGGTAGCGAACAGGGGAGGAGAACACGGGTTGCGTGGCGTGCTGTGGCGATGAAGGAAGGCGGCACGTAGAGGAAGTGGGTAACTCAAGCATGGTTTCGGTGTAGCCGAGGCAAGAACGGTGCAAAGGCTGACGTGAATGAGGATGGGTATGGGATCATAAGTCGGCTAGCGAGAGGAAGTGGAGGCGGCAAGAGTGGTCACAGACCGAGGCTGAAAGGCACGGCTGACATGGAGACTGACATGGAGACGTGGTGAGTGAGGAGCTTTGGGTGTGAGAGTTGCTCGGGTGTAAGTACTGTCATTTACAATTGAAAGAAAATGGCATGGTTTCTCAAGAACAATATATGTATGTGAACCGTATATATTTTCTTCTTTGAAGAGGAAGAAAGTAAGCATGAACGAGGAGGAGTCAGAAAATGAAAAGTCAGGCAACATAAATGAACGTGAGATGAGAAACCAAAAGTTTGAACGTACACTTTAATTCAATGGACGGCTACAAATTTTCCAACATCTTGTCAAGTGAACTTTTATATGGAGTAATGGCTGACACCTACCAAGATGGAAAATGAATACACTAGGGAAAACAAAGGGTCTCAAGAATGAAATGACTCAAAAACAGACCCCGATGCGATTAACAGTTTCGTGTTTTCCGCAACGTATTGGACATCAAAACGCAGAAATGAATATACCATGGTGATCAGCACGACGATACGATCAAAACGGTATACAGAAATCGGTGGTACGTTTGAATTATAAAACTTCGAAATTCTGCTAGCGGAAAAATGCAGCAAAAACGTAGAAAAATAAGATCGACGGAGCTAAAGAAGTCCGAATTTGGAAAAACGAAAAATGACATCTTAGTCAGAAGATGAATTAGAATTTTTCTATGTAAAAATATTCAGGTTTAGAAAACATTTTATTATCATCGATTTTAACTGATATAAATTGGAATAAAATTACACTAGAAAATAAACTTCCAAATTATCTGATGAAAATTTATCAGTTGCTATGATTAATTAGACGCATTCCAAATATCAAATTTTTATTTCAAAATTTTATCGTTTAAAATTTCACAAAATTTCAACTAATTACGTTATTAAAATAGTTAAAATTTACGGGTCGTTACATGACGTGTCGTTCTCCACCATGTTCACTAAATCCATACTATTTATAGGGGGTTCGTCATTGACATCTTCACCTTCATCCCCGTCCATCTCAGTATCAACATCTTCGTTGTTTGCGTTTACGTTTACATTCTCCAAATCAGCATTAGATTGCGTAGCAATATCGTGCGCAGGGAATCTGCTATTCAAACATACGTATTACTTTAAAACCAGTACCGTAATTACTACCTACCAAATTTTGATTCTTCATGATACATACCTCTTACTAAGATCATATAACTCGGATGGAGTTGGATACATAAATTGAGACATCTGGCAGTGTGATGGTCCAACAGGACTAGGCGGTGTTGGTCGACAAGGAAGATAACTGCATATACAGCGAAAAAAACTGTTAAGTAGCGCACAACTATCAAATTAATACGACCTAAATTTCATAAATAAATGTTTCACCTTCCGAGCAAATGCGTAAAGCTGCCTTGACTTGGATAGGGGTACGTATACTGAACGCCCTGTGGATAGGTCATACACGGAGGATATCCATATAGGCCTTGTTGTTGACCGTACATCGCTGTCATGGTCGGATTAATGAAACCTGGAGATGCATTTCCACGACCGATACTTACTGCCTCAACCGTTCTTCGGTGCTCCTCAATAACACTGTTAACTCCTTGTTCTCGTACGGGTTCTTCTACTTGCAAGCGCCTAATTTTCCCAACAAACAGCTCAATTGATTTCGACGTTGCTGAAAACATTAGCTCGACATCTTCATCATCGGCTATTTTAATGGCTTTCGATCCTGAGTCCGTCGGCCAGTTACACACTAACTCTATGTCAAATTCTTCAGATTTTATCTTGGTAGCTTTATAAATCGATTTTTTCAACTGCACCAAATTACAACCTTTCAACACTTTAGCTGGCTTACATGAGCCACCGACATATTTTCCACAATTAAGTTCATCAACAATCAATTCGCCATCAAAATAACAGATTGTTGGTACACAGTTGGGAGTCATCCTACAATTTATTCAGTCAACTAGTTACCTATTATCATTTGTTACCAAATAGCAAATGAGAAAAAAAAATTGAACTAGGGTTTCCAAAAAAACATACATGTTATAGCTAATTCCTTGTTCAATAGGAAGAATTAGATGTTGCTCCTCGTCTGTAGCTGAATCCAATCAAAATTAAACTACAATATGCAAATATTTTAACAGTGTGGAGTTTAGGATTTTTGTAGATCTAAGAAAACTTTGGAAGAAGGCAAACATAAAAAGGTGGCTGCCTAATAAAGTAGCAGATACTGACGGCATTTGAGATGCCGCATACTGGCGGCATCTCAAATGCCGCCAGTATACTTTTGCACAATACACGTGTACCGGCAGCATTTGAGATGCTGCCAGCACACGTGGCGCCAACGTGGCGAAAACTAGTCTAGTTTTGCAAATAGTTTGCAATGTGGCATATTCTTGTAATTTGTTTACAAATTTGGCCTAAATACAAAATTTATCCAAATAAAAAAACTATTAATTAGAAGAAATTAAGCATAAGAAGCAATTGTCAATCATTGTTATAAAAGCCGGTGTTGACCATGTTGGTGCCACGTAGCTATTTTGGGACATGGAAAGAGATACGTATGTGTGTGTCTTATAAGCGTGGGGTTGGCCTACATGTATATTTGCATATGCTGAATAAGATTATATTGACATGTTTCCATGACTATAGAGCTGCATATTTCAAGGGTGTCATCACTTATTGAGTCATTTAGTATTATTTTTTGTACTTTGATCATTGTTATTTGATTGCCGACATGAACTGTATTGGACTATAGTTCTAAACCGAGACTGCGGACATTTGCATTTGTGTTATTTTCCTTTTGTTGAGTAAAATGCTCCTACATGTTGTTTTTTATGTGCTGCATTAAACATGGTCGAGGTGCTCTGTATTTATGCATATTACGTAAAAATGCATTTATTCATCAAAAGCATTTTTAACCTTTGAGAAGTTTTCAGGTGCTATATGAAAGAGATACAGGTAGAAGTATAGGCTTTGCTTTTGTGACAATGAGCACTGTCCAAGACTGTGAAGCAGTTATTCAGAATCTAGATGGAAGTTTAAGTCATATTTAACTATAATAGTAAGGTAAATGAACGTAATTTCTTATGACAGCAATATGGAGGTATAATACTCAGAGTGAACTTTTTAGACAAGCCAATACCGAAAGAACCACTGAACCCAGAAAGTGAGTACAAGCTATTTGTAGGCAATTTATCACGGTCGGTGACTAATGAAAGCTTCACTGAAATATTTCAGGAATATGGAAACGTGGTGGGTGCTCGAGTTCTTTACGATGGGGACACAGACGGGTCACGAGGTTATGGGTTTGTGTGCTATTCATCCTAACAAGAGATGGATGCTGCCATGGAAAACCTTAATGGCGCGATATTATATATATTGTTGTGTCATGTCATTGTATATTCTTGGTTAGTTTGAATTCAAGACGAGTTCTATGATTCTGTATACATTGCAGGAGCTGGAAGGACGTGCTATGAGGATTAGCTTGGCTACAAGCAAAAAAGGGTAGATTGCAATTTTCCTACTCTAACTGTGTTATTTTCCTACTATAATGGATATTATATGTATATTTCATCATATTTAATACGATGTTTGTGGATATTTGGTATGTTTGATTTAATGCATTACATTTCTGATTATTATATTCTTCGACTCTTATATTGTTCATGTTATTATGTGTTTAAAAAAGATTCGCTTTGACATGCTATTACTGAACTGTAATACATAGCAAGATGCATCAAACATAGAAAAATAAACCATAACGCTTAAAAAACATTATAGTTATATAATATAAGCGCTATAAAACGGTATTGTAATGTAGGTACCTACTATCAAAAGATAGCAGCATAAAAGCGCTACTGTATCTATGCATTTTATAGCGGCATATATGCGCTATAAATTGATTGAGAATATACTATAACATGTTAATGTATAGCGGTTATACGATCGCTACAAATGTTATTTATAGTGGTAGTAGTGCGCTATTCTCTATAAGTACCACAACGGTATATACATGTTATGAAAGCTTACTATTTTATAGCGGTTTTTTGTGTTATAAATACGCCATTATTTTTCATTATATGCCGATATACATCGTTTATCAAACCGCTATAGTTTTGTTTAAGCGGTTCTATGCCGCTATAAAAGACTTTTTGTTGTGGTGTTAAAAAGCTAATGCAGACGAACCGTAAACTTCTAATATCCATAACTTTTGATATTTAGCTCCAAACGACTCGTCGTTTCTTCCATTGCGATCATGGTGAAATTCTCTTCATTTAGAGATATCAAATCATGAATTTACTCACTTTTTGAAGTAGTCTTCTTCCCTTGAGTGCTTTCGACGTATGGCTCCGTATCACCGAGATATGTTGCATGACCATCGTCAGACTCGAGTTCACGCCGTTATTATTAGTCATTCAACATTTGAACAGATGTCACTTCACGCTCAAAAAATAATTTTAAGGAAATGAACTTATTTCTCAATCATTCGATTTTAATCACTGGATCCACCATTCAAATGACAACTTCGACTATAATTGGATTACCACTCAACATCCTACTTATCACCAAAATCAATAATCAAACAACACAATTCAACAATCAAACAACATAATTCAATTCATACTAAACATCATAACACATCAAGTTATATGATTAATACTTCAAAAACACTTATTTAACTAGATCCTTGCAATAGAAGTCCAAATATCGTTATCTACTATTTTATAAAATCATTCAATTATTTATAAAATAAAATACTAGCTTATTAACCATTTTAAGCCTTTATAACACTTAATTTCTTCATTAAAATTAGGTATTCACATTATAATTATTTTATAAAACCTTATACCATTTTATAAAATAATTCCTTGATGCTATTTTATAAAATCTCATGCTTTCATAAAATATCTCTTTTACACTATTTAAAAAACCATTCCATTATAGTATAAAATACTCATCTATACTATTTTACAAAATCCTATTATATTTTATAAAATATCATATTTATACCATTTTATAAAATCTCATGCTATTTTATACAATATCTCATTTATACTAAAATATCTCATTTGTACCATTTTATAAATCATTCCATTATTTTATAAGTATCATATTTATACCATTTTATAAAATCTCACGCTATTTTATAAAATATCACATTTATACTATTTTATAAAATCTATGTTATTTTATAAAATGTCATTTTTTTCTTATAAAATTATTTCTTTACTTAAATAATATTTATGAGCATTAATTAAGCTTCATTAAATCTCTAATTGCTTTAATAATAAGTGTAGAATCCAAAACTCATTTAATTAGCTTACTAACTTTTATAAAACTCATTCAAATAGTTTAATAATAAAAACTAATGATATGCACATAATCATATCACTTAATTAACCTTAAATTAATCATACACATAACATTCTTTAATTAACCCTTAATCAATTTCTAAGCTTATTAACTTCTTCAAAAACAGTGATTAAGGTTTCAAATAAATAATGAATTAGTATAATTGTGTTTACGACACAAACATAAGCCCAAATCATCATATAACATTCTCTAAATCATTTCATACAACTTCATAATCATTAATAAATAAACCTATGAAGTATAATTAACAAGTAAATATAGCTAGAGAATCATATCACTTGTCTTCTTCTTCACCAAATCAAACTCTAATCACCAAAACTCATTCCTGAGCTCTCTTTAAATTTGAGGTTAAGCTCCAAACTCCACTTCAAGCCAATCCGATGATGGGTTTTGTGAGGAATAAAGAGAGAAGAGTTGTAGTGATTTTATTGGAATTTATAGAATTTTATTCAAGCTTGGATTAAAGGATTTAGGGCTAGGTTTAAGAAAGTAATTAGGAAAAAGATTAAAAGAGAAAGAAGAAAATTAACTTGGAACAAGAAATAAATGAAGAGTAAGCTAACTTATAAGAAAGCTTTTGGGCCTTAGCCCTAAATTCATTCAATTCTCAAGAAATCATCGCTCACTCCAAAAACTTACCGACTTCAAACATAGTCAAGTTTATACTCATTCATCTCATGACAAAATTTCAATCTCAACAGCGGGTGCCTCGAGTTCCTAATTCATCCATCTTGAAAAGTCGAGTACAATGAGTGTTCTGTTAATTAACGATTAAATATTTAAATAAATTATTTAAATATTCAGTCATTAAAATTGCGGGTTGTTACACGCCATCTGGTGCATGTTAAGAAATCAGACGAAGTGGTGATGAAGGGAGAGAGTCGGCCCACACTTCATATAAGGCATAGTCTAGGCAAAGTATCCAAGCGGAGGCATGTTTACCTATCACGTATGAGGGGTTACAATGGATTTACCCTCACAATGCCATGCCTGACAAGTGCCTCGACCAATCTATCTCGATGCTCCCACACTTTGGACATGACACTCCCAAAGGGGCAACGAAGGGGCGGCTACTTCCGAAAGCACCCTTTGTTACAGTTTTCTTTCCTTTGACCATCTGTATTACACAATACAAATGCAACCTAGTTATTGAACTCCTACAACAAGAGTTATGTGGTAAGCTAGACTCGGAGGCAAGCAAAACCCCTACCCCTCCAAAGAGTAGGCGACCCAAACTCTGGCATGCCCTAAGGAGGCACCCCGTAAACATGGGGTTGCATGCTACACTTAAGCTTTTTCATGTAACCTATTACCTAGTTGAGCCACATGACCCATTACTTAAATTTTTTTCATTTTTAAAGTTTAATGGGCCACGACCCAAAGCCTTATTTAATAGTTTTTCCTACGAGTAGGAGGTAGTTCGGTAATTTAATAAGTTTTTTTTTAAAGTTTTGCTTATAGGGAAAGCCCATAATAGTTCAACTCGGTCAATCAACATCGACCCATCAACGTCGACCAATCCACATCATATTCACAAGCACTGCGAGTTTAAGGGTTGTTATCTAACTTTTGGACCTAACATCTTTCAAACGAATCTGGACATCGGAATGAAGACATAATGGTTGAAGGATGTGGAGACAAACTTGGAATGACGACGGGAAAGATTTCAGAGAGTTGGAGTACAAAATACATCAAAGTGAGAGGTTGGCACTGACCACTTTTTCAAGTCGATACCGACCTATTTTTGTGCATTTCCATAGCTTTTGGAATTATGGATAATGAGTGGTTGGCTAAGGTGAACGTCCTGGGGATCATTTCCGAAGTAGTAGTTGAATAACAACTAAAAGCTTTATAGAAAAGGACAAGCACAGGACGTGTCAAAACTTCTTATTAATAACCTGATTTTCAAGGCAAAAGTACTCGGAACTTGACGAATCGAAGCTAGACGACAAGATATAAAAGAAACGAAGGATTTGTAATTAGCAAATCAGACCGGTACCAACCTGATTCTGGTCGGTACCGATATGATTTTATTACATATGGGACCTTGTCCAACCTCCTAGATTCTCGGATTTGAAGTTTGACCTGGTATTTTATGATCCAGCGACTTTGGTGGGCGAATCTACTATAAATAGAAGGCTTGCAACAACTTGGAGAGGACTTATTTCTTAAGACTTTTGGATACTTAGAAACCTTTATATCTTCCTCTTCCCCAAACTATATCAAATCCGAGGTCTACTAGATTGTGGTTGGATTTGAGTTGTAATCTTTGTATTTCGAAGAGAAAACATAAGATAATAAAATAAAATTGGACGTAGGCCAGAGAATTTGCTGAACCACTATAAAAATCGTGTTCTTTCCTTTGTTTATTTCGATAGATCTATACTATTGGTGCTTCCATCTGATATTGGTGTGTTGCATCAACTTTTAGTTCAATGTTTTTAGTGCTTTCACTTAGAATGAGTTTAGATCTGAAGTTTGGAAGAGATGAAGAGACCCACTACCAAAGCGATCGTCGGAGGTAGTTAACTAGTGTATACGGTAGCCAAAAGGTGTCCTTAACTTCCCGTCAATCTACGCGAGTAGAGAAGAAAGGGAAAGAATGATGAAAGAGACGTGAGATGGAATGATATTCTGACAACAGGAAATGGTATATGGATTTTTTTAGAAGGATGGGACAATAAGGAACAACCAGAGCAACCGAAACTCAAGACCATAAGTCAAAAAGCAATGCAGGAGCATCTAGAGTTGAAGCAGAGCAAATTGAGACAAAGCCCCCATGACCAAATCAGATCAATACCGACTTGAATCAAGTCGGTACTGACATGAATTTAGAGAGGGCACTGTTGATTTGGGCTCAGGACGAGTTGGGATGCCGGATGCGGACAATACTGGAGCCAGAAATGCAGATCAGAATGTGAATGCACAACAATAGAAGTTGGAATTGGAAGCTCACCATGGGAAAAGAGTACAGAATGAAGCCATGGATCGGAGACCTCCATTAGATGACAAAGACAAAATAACTGAAATGATTAGGAGAACAGTGAGAGGTGGACCTTCGATTATAATTTGGAGGACATGAATATAAAGTCTGTTCACCTTTGACATCCGGTACAGGAGGAATCCACTTGATTTCAAGCTGTTAGCGTTGGAAGTATAAAACGAGAGGATAGACTAATCGTTCATCTGATGAGATACATTAGACATATGGAGGTGTTGGGTGCTTCTGAAGAGGTAATTGGGCGACGCTTCCCATTATACTTGACGGAGTTGGTTGCAATGTGGTTTAGACAATTAAAGAAGGGTCCATAAGCATGTGGGCTAAATTGGTAGATAGATTCATGAGACAGTTTAGGGTTTACATTTCTCGATCGAAGAATGCGATGGTGCATTCAAGCATAAAGCAAAGGGCCGAAGAGACCCTAAGAAGTTATTTGACTAGATTTAACGCAGTAACTGCTATAGTTCATAAGTCAGATCCATCAGTAGTTCTGATGGTAGTAGTGTTGGGAGTTACGAATAAGACTGACTTCAAAGTTGCTTTGGAAAAGGATTCACCATGGATATTACATAGTTTTACCATGAATTTGGGAGATATCTGCACCAGAAGGATGCTGAAGTTAATGTTATGGATGATGGAGGACCGTTCAGAGCAGGATGTAGTAAAGACAAAGGAAAGCGAAAAGCCGACGAAGGCTTCGGAGGACCGAAGCGCCAAAGGTGGGAACCAAAATTCTCTTCCTACACGAACATAACCGAAACCGCGGAGAGGATTTACCTAGATACAAAGGGGCATATCCCTTATCTGGCCAGCTAAGAGAGAACCACTGATTAGGAGAAAAGGTCCGAAAGATTTTTCCTTTTCCATGAGATGGATGGACATGAAACGAAATGCAGACACCTTCACGATTTAATAGAATAGTAGGTTTAGAGCAACCAGCTATAACAGTATGTGAAGAACCAAATTATAGTGGTGCAGCAGGAGTAGCCACCATCTGCAACAAATGCACTAGGATAGGACCATGGGTCTGGGTTGAGAATGATTATCTCATGATCGGGATGGAAGAAGTTAGGTTCGATTCTCCCATTTTGCTTTTGTTTTAAATAAATAAAGTGGAATTACTATCAGGATGTTTACATATATACGGAACCTCGATTGGTCTCCAACACGCTTTGAGTTGGATGTTTGATAGTATCATCGATGGTAGGAATGTTTTGTATGCTTGTTTGTTGCTTTAATTTGGATTTTATGAATAAATATTTGATTTTGAAAATCATTTGAACATGATAACTGATATATAAACCGACTGGACATGGTTCACCCGACTAGAGAGATGGGGATGAACCATAAGGTACGACTCCCCTTGTTGAAGAGCGAGTGGATGAACTTGTACATGAAAGCAAGTCCCTTTATCGGAGAGTGAGCATATGAGCTTTCTTGGTCGTTGGGTCCCCTTGGTGGAGAGCGAGCAGATTGGACTCAACATGAATATACGATCTGGAGAGATCGGACCCTATATTGAATGTTGATTATATGATCCGGAGAGAACATACCCTAGATTGGATGTTGATTGTATGATCCGAAGAGAGCAAACCCTAGATTGGATGTTGATTGTATGATCCAGAGAGATCAAACCCTAGATTGGACGTTGATCGTGCGATCCAGAGAGATCTAGACTTGACCTTAGGATTTGAATGCCTTATAATTGGATAATGATTACCGATTAATTAATGATTTTCACTGCCTCGATTTGATTGGGTTTACTTATAATGGGATGCTCGGCGATATTAGACGATTTATAGGTAACTTTCAAATCGGAGGCAATGCACCCCTATGAATAACAACGCATGATAGCATCATACATGGTTAGCCTAAAATAAACAAATCTCGAGCGAACACGGGACAATATAGATTCAACTTATGATAACCTAAGTCCTGGATAAACACGAGACAACTTCAATACATGATAACTTAACCCCGGGAAAACATATGATGGTTTTGGTAATGATATCTAATATGATAACTTCGGATGATCATCGAATGATTATGATTTACGATTAATAGTTAAGCAAGGGCTAGAGTCCTTAGCTATAATGGTTGATCACTCTTGGTACTTGTTCTCGAGCGAAGCAACCTTACACCCATAAGGCGTATTTTGGGGCCAAGTGTTATCTAGCATTTGGACAAAGCAGCTTTCAAATGAATCTTGACATCGGAATGAAGACGGAATGGTTCGAGGACTTAGAGACAGGCTTGGAATGGCAACAAAGACTTCAGAGAGTTGGAGCACAAAATACATCAAAGTGAGAGGTCGGTTCCGACCACTTTTTCAGGTCTCTACCGACCTATTTTTCTGCATTTCCGCAGCTTCTAGAATGATGGGAAATAAGTGGATGGCTAAAGTGAACGTCCCAGGGCTCATTTCTGAAGGAGTAGTTGAATAACTCTAAAAAGTTTTATAGAAAAAGGGCAAGTACTAGACGTGTCCGAACTTCTCGGTAGCAACCTAATTTCCAATGCAAAAGTACTTGGAACTTGTCGAATCGAAAGTAGAAGGCAATATATAAGAGAGACATAGGATTTGCAATTAGCAAATCATATCAGTATCGACTCGATTCTGGTCGGTAACGATATGATTTTATTGCATAGGGGATCTCATCTCCCCTTCTACTTTCTCGGATCTGGTTTTTCGTGATCCAGCTATTTCGGTGGGCGATTCTCCTACAAATAGAAGACCTATAGCAACTTGGAAATGACTTTTCCCTTGGGACTTTTGGGTATTTTAAAATCATTTCTATCTTCTTCTTCCCCAAACCATATAAAATCCAAGGTCTAGATTGTGGTCGGATTTGAGTTGTAATCTTTGTATTTCAGAGAGAAAACATAATATTATAAAATGAAAGTGGATAAGCCAGAGAATTTGCCAAACCATTGTAAAAATCATGTAATTTCTATTGTTTATTTCGATAGATCTATGTTATTGGTGCTTTCATATAATATTAGGGAGTTGCGTCAACTTTAAGTGCAATAAGGGCTAATGGGTATAAAATTAACATAAAAGAAAATGTGCAAAAAACTTTCATTTTCGAAAGAGCAGAAAATATATTGAAATAATTAGGCAAAGATAAAAATGGAGAAAAAACACTTATTGATGGTGATTACTTAAGAATGTTGCGAAAAGCTATTGAAAATTAATAAAGCAGAAAACTCGAGTTATCTCTAATGACTTTAAGTTTGCAAAAGCTCGGTAAAGAGAAGAAGAAGAAAGAGTTCCTCCTTTTATAGATTTTGTTCTCAACTCCTAATTGTTGGATGAAATGGGCGAAAAGTAACCTCAACAGTCGATGTCTAATTGAGTGCTTGTCACATCAAATGCCACGTCTAAGAAATCGTCTCAAGTAATGAATAATCACAACCAACGAGCATCCGACACGTGTCATTCGCGTTAATTGCACATGAGACAAGTCTATCTCTGCCCACAGAAGCAAACTTAGGGAGTAAAATGGTGCTCGAATTTCTCGCAAAAGATTAAGTGGCCCCATTAGCTAAGTACCTGATAAGATAAGCTCATACCACGTGGCGCAACCATGGATAGGCCCGATCCAAATTTTCTGCGTGCCTTTAGCAGCCCAATCATCAAAGACATGGTCGCCCCACTATCTCTTGGATCTGGACACCTACAAGTTGAACCATCACTATCAACTGAAAAGCAGAGCCTCATAAGCAACCCTCCTTGCCTTGTCAAACGACGACCATGTCGTAATAAAGTGCCTTCTCTCACATATCCTCGCTCGACTCTTGCGTCTTCTCTCGCCTGTTATTGTCATGGTCGTCCAGCCTCTCTGTCCATCTCATTTTTTGTCGTGGCTCACCGGACATCTAACAAAAGCATCCGGTCGCCCATACATAAAGAGACGATGACCCTACATTGTACCTTTATCAAGTTCAACATAAAACAACACTGTTCATCTGACAAAAACGTTGCTATGCAACAACCCTTTGTACTTCACAATTCACACAGCAGTGGCGTCACTGTTCATCAACAGATCTCTACCCCATGTCGCCTTTTTAACACAAACACATCATTGTAGGCTCGCTACATGGCCTTCATCCGAACTGTTCTCTCCCAGCCGATCACCATTTGAACCGTATCATCATCAACTATCGCGACGAAACTCAGTGTCCAAAGCTTCGATTTGATCCCTCCAAAACATAATCTCAATAACTATATATAGAGATTCCCATGAACAATAAAAGGATCAAATTTTCTAATCTTACATACAATAGAACATAGCTCAAAACTTTTGTAATAACTCTTGTAACAAAAAATATCAAGCAATGAAAATTAACAACCATAATTGACGTAGATTTTTGTCAAGATCGAACCACACAACATCTCATGTTGTTTACTTTTCTAGTATTAGATATAATTTTTTTTTTCAACTCTTCATTTACATTTTTTACTACGATATTGATGAATTATTTTTGCAAACATCTACCGTTAATCATTGTTTCGAGTTTGGTTAAAAATTTAAATATTGATGGTAAAGGTTACTTTTTGGTTGTTGGGAATCGATATGTTTAGTTGAGAGGAAGAACGCTTTCATAGAAGCAGGCCATTCTAGCATCAATCATGTCCTACAGTCTACAGAGATATTTTGCCACCTAATTTTGCAAAGTCCGAATATCCAATTTATCAATTCAATTATTCCCAAACCATACCCGACAATTTGCCTTTTCTCCGCCCACCGCTTTTCTTAGGGTTTCATCTATCCCCCCTCAACCCCCTCGGCCAATTACTCTGTTAATTAATTCGAATATTTACAGAGAGAAATTTTAATCCTAGTTACATACAGGAGGCTATGGGAGTTCCGGCGTTTTACAGGTGGCTAGCGGAGAAGTATCCGATGGTGGTGGTCGACGTTGTGGAAGAAGAACCAGTGGAGATCGAAGGCGTTCAAATCCCAGTCGATACTTCTAAGCCGAACCCCAATAAGTTAGAGTATGATAATATGTACTTGGATATGAATGGTATTATTCATCCATGCTTTCATCCCGAAGACCGGGTAAGATGAATCTCTTTTCTCAGTTGGAGCGTTTTATCATAGGTTCCTAAAGCGCATATTTATTTTTTATATTTACACTTAAAAAGCTTCTAGTGCCAACTTGTGCTTTGAGTTTTCTTCCAGGGTATAGTCGTCTCTAAATGATTTTCTTTATCATAACTTTTTTGCTAGTAACTGTATTGAAACTTCAAATTGTGATTAGTGTTATTGTCTACATCCACTAATAATCTAAATATTGTTTTCACAACCACCTTCGCCGATAAACCGTGCAGACAAGTGAGATTTTGTCGTTAAAAGGTTCGGTCCATTAATGCATGTTTTCCATGAATTGATGCTTTGTCTCACTCACGCATCTCACCTCACCTCAACGGACCCATGTAGGAGGCTTTTTATATTTTGGTTCTTGTTCGATTGAATGGTGTTTAGTGTAGGCTTGACATACGTGTCTTTGTGTATATATACACACGGACATCAGTGCGCGTGCATGTGTGCGTGCATGTTATAGTGTTAACTTTTATGATGTGAGACAACTACCACTCTCAAAAGCCCAACATTCTTGTTGGTTAAGCTATAGCATATATTCCATCCAAGCAATGAGTTTTAACCTTATGCAGTGTTTGTTGGGTAGATCTAATCTAGTTTGGACTCCACACCACAATTTTGATCAGAACATGATCTAATATCATATTTAATGGCCCCACATATATAAAAATGTAAATATCTTTCTCAAGATAACCATAAACGCCTGTCGAGTCAAATTAAGACATGATACATTGTCCTTAAAAAGTCTCGATCTAGTATCATAACTACAAGCTTGCATCACACATGCATAGTTCAAAGTTCGACATTGACTTCCACTTAGCCATTTTATCTCATCCGATGAAGCTGGATGAGTAGATTTTAAAGTTTTGGTGTTGGTTGAAGTGAAGATCTTATGCATATACTTATACATATATATGTGTGTGTTGTAGTATTATGTTTTGCAATGGACTACTATTATGAGTAGATTTTAAAGTTTTGGTGTTGGTTGAAGTGAAGATGTTGATATCTTGGTAGATATCTCGATTGAGTCTTTATTTTGATATGTCAACTGAATAAGAAGTTGTAATTGGAAGTCCAAGATTTTAGCCCTTCCCGTTTGGTTTCCAACTACATGCAGGACGAGATTGACCAAAAAGTTCATCTTACTGAAGACAGTAAAAGAAATGAAAAAACCATGCACAAAATCAAACAATGTAGTCTTTGAATCAAGCAATAAAATCAAAAGTCCATGATCAAAGTTGAAATTATAAAATCGAGATTTAAATCTAACTTGAAGCTTGTATTTTCTAAAATCGAGCTTCTACCTTGTATTCCTCAAGTCGAGCAACACGAGTATCATAACAAAATTTTCTTTTGTCAATATTATCAAATCAAGCTGATGTGTGGAGATGAAGAGTGAAAGAAGGGTAAACAGTGGGTTAGTTTTGACAATAATTAGGGCTTGAGTGCTAGTTTAATACCGATTATTAATAAATGAGTTGATATGAACTTTAGATATAGTTAATTTAACTTAAGTAGGCTTGATTTAGTTAATAATTTGGCTTGATTTGGGCTGTTTAAAACTAGTTTAGCTACGACTAGGATCTTGGATTTAGTTTAATTGTAGAATTATGATAAATTAAGGTTTATAGTTCTTAATTTATTATACATTTCATTTGTTGTGCATTTTTTGAAATTATTTGCTGAAATCTTTTACCGAAACTTCCGAAACTTAAAACCTCAAAATCAAGTTTTTAAATCTTGATCTCGATCGATGTAATTTTTTTTGAGAAAATCTTAACTTTATTATAAATGCAAACCAAAAGCTTATATAAACATGCAACTAGTTGTGAGTGCTTTGGTTGAATAAAATACCATTTTTATTAAAAAAAGGTTATATAGGCATGCAACCAGTAAATATTGGACATTTCGACGTCCATGAATCAATGGCGCAAGCGGATTCTCCATCGAATAGATGTGATCGATTGCATTGAAATTGAGGCACATGATTTTGGGAGTTGTGCACAAACTTGTCCAACGAGATTCAGTGTAAGGAGAGCCTTTAGGAAAAATTAATTTCGTAATGGAGTATGAAAACATTAAAATTTTGTGGGTCTATAAATATCTCATTCTTTTAAAATTTCGTAATGGAGTATGAAAACATTAAAATTTTGTGGGTCTATAAATATCTCACTCTCTTAAAATTTCGTGGACTGCACATCAAAATTTTGTCAAAATATGATCTAATACCATATTTAACGACCCACATATATAAAAATGTGAATATTGTCTCAAGATAACCACAAAGCCCATTGAGCCAAATTAAGACATGGTCTATTGTCTTAAAAAGTTTCGGTCTAGTATTGAACTACATTCTTACATCACATGCGTAGTTCTAGAATTGATGTTTTTCACTTAGCCATTTTATCTCATTCGGTGAAGCTGGATTAGTAGATTTTAAAGCCTTGGTGTTGGTTGAAGTGAAGACTTTATACACACACATACATATTGTAGTGCTACGTTTTGTAATGGACTATTATTTTCTATGTTACAATTTATAAGTATTATAATACATTATACACACACATCTATATACAAACCTTTTAATTATTTCAAGATTGAATAAATAAAATATCAAAATATGACTAATTATAAGTCAAATTTTAGAAAGAACTAATTTATGCAGTTAAAGCAGAACTAAAACACTTAGCACCACTCGAGCTCTACACTTTTAAATGTAACACTCGCAAATAGCTGATTTACTTAAAACGGTGGTATCTACCGCTGTCTTCTGAATTAGGTGTTTTTAGCACATGGCGTATCGGTTTTTACTTTTTAGAAATTGCATTCAATTTGGTTATTGGAATGAAGAGAATAAGAGCGCCATATGGAAGTGGTTGATTGACTAATTAAGTTAAAAGGTAATTTCGACTTTATGTTCTATTTTACTTGAAAGTTTGAAAATTAAGCATTTTACAGAAAAAATAGGATAATATATTTGTTTTAATCAACATTATTAAGCCTATTTAAAAAAAATTATAGTTATATTTTAATTTATTATGACCGTTCGATGTTTTATTTTACGTAAAAGTTTGAAAACTAATCATTATTACACAAAAAAGGGAGAAATATATTTATTTTGATATCATTAAGCATATTTTAATAATAGAATTATTCTTGTTATATTTTAATTTTAATTAAATATTATACACTTAATTACCACACATACATATAAGAAACTTTTTTGCATTACTTAGAGTTGTCCATTATTTTTTGTCATATCCTCGCTAAAGATTTTTGCAGTGCCACCGCTATGGAATAATTGAGCGCTTTAACTGCACATTAACCAATTTACTATATGCAAGAGCAATACATGTTCAATTAATTTGTTCATAGTCATAGACTCATAGTTATGAAAGACGCTCTATGGTGCATGCAAATTGCAGTGTGGTGATTATGCTTTTGAGTCCTATGGCGCGATGCACATGTAAAAAGACACACTAGATATCACATATGGTGCGCAAAATGCACATGATGTATCTTGATCAAGATATCAGATCAAAGCCCCAACAAAGTAAACACAAAATATCAATGAAAATCTCTCTTTTCCTGTATGTTTGAGGCATGGTTCGAGAACTCGGTTTCGGTCTCGGTAATTTGAAATTTTACTGATTTCGGTCAATTTCGGAAATTTCGGAAGTTTCGGTTTATGTTTCGGTTTCGGTCATTATATCAGATTTTTGTATTTTTAATGAAAAAATAATAATAATTGTTGCAAACTTATATACAAATATAGTCTATAAAATGACAATGATGCAATATATAACATAAGTCCATGACGTGTTTTCTATAATAATACAAGTCCAACAATACAAGTCAAAGGCACAAATCCAACAATACAAGTCCACTTAAGTTCCTATAATTTCAGCTCAAATTGAAATTGAAAAGGAAGTAGCCCACATAAC
Organism: Allium fistulosum; assembly: GCA_030737815.1. Taxonomy (NCBI): domain Eukaryota; kingdom Viridiplantae; phylum Streptophyta; class Magnoliopsida; order Asparagales; family Amaryllidaceae; genus Allium; species Allium fistulosum. Next base: position 1,221,130,826 of record CM060902.1, read on the forward strand.
ATTTCTATTTTAATTAACTTCCAGCCCATCTAATAATCTTCAGCTCATTAGTCTTCAGCCCATTTTCATTCCCATTTCAACTTTTCTTAACCCTAGGTTTGCTGCTGCTCATTCTACGAAAGTCTTCAGCCCATTTTTATTCCCATTTCAACCTTTCTTAACCCTAGTTTTGCTGCTGCTCATTCATACGAAACAAAAGAAACAAAAAACGACATCAGATCAAACCGAACAAAGATTTACATATGATGTTCAAATTTGGTCGAATCTCCTCTACAATGAATTTGGTAGACACCCCTCTCCTCCAATTTTGTCGAAGGTCGGTGATGCTTGAATTTCCTCTGCTCGAGAATTTTTTCAAAGCACCTCTGCTCGAAATTCTTACATGTGAGGTTTTTGTCGCTTATCTTCTCTTTCTCTAGCTACAACAACTCCGATTTTTTTTTAATCTTTTTTTTTTAAAACAAGACGGGATTTTGACCTAATCCTGTCCCGTCTTCGGCCGGAACCGATCTGAGATGGTCGGAATCTCGTGGTTCCGGCCGGAACCTCACACAATGGTTTGAGGTATTGATATCTTTGTAGACATTTAGATTGAGACCTTATTTTGATATATCAATCAGATAAGAGGTTCTGATAGGAAGTCCAAGATTTTAGTCCATCCCGTTTGGTTCCAGCCAAGGTGTAAGGTTCCGGCCGGAACTACAAGATTCCGTACAACTCGTATTGGTTCCGGCCCGTGGCGGGACGAGATTAGGGCAAAATCCCGACCCGTTATCGTGAATGTAAAAAAAATAAAAAAAAATATTTGCTATAATTAGAGAAAGAGGAGGGGAGCGACAAGAAAAACACGATCGAAAACAAAAATTACCACAAATTTGAGATTCAGCAAATCGAGCTTCAAGCTTTCAACAAATCTGAGCGCTGTTGATCATTTTCAAGCACCAATGATTAGCTTCGACAAATTCGAGCATAGCAAAGAGTTCGACTTCTTCGACGTTGAATTTTTTTTTCATTCGCCAATTTTCCGTTTGCCTTTTTTTTTCTATTCGCCTTTTTTTTCGCGTGTGAAGGGTTTTCTTCTGGTGTATGTGCTAGGGTTTTTTTTAATGCGAATGAAGAGGTATTTGTAAATAGATGGGCTTGGATTTGAAATTTAATATGTTTGGGCTGAATAATTATCAAAGGACTTGAATATGTTAACTTGAATATGGACTTGAATATTGGACTTGAATACGAACTTGAGTATGTTCGAATTAGAATATGCAGTATATATTTATTTCTATATGATTTGCATCGTTTATCGATACTTTTTCATTAAAAATACAAAAAATCGATATCAGGACCGAAACCGAAATAAAAACCGAAACTTTCTAAATTTCCGAAATTAACCTAAACCAATAAATTTTCAAATGGCCGAAACTGAGACTGAAATCGAGTTCTCGAACCTTGGTTCCCGCTGTAGGCACGATGCGATTAAGCAAAAAATTCATCCTATTGAATGGCAGTAAGATAAAAAAAATCATGCACAAAATCAAGCAATGCTGTCCTCAAATAAAACAACAAATTAAAAGGTTGTGGTCAATATTGAAGATCAAAATTGAAGAGAACTTAATAAAATGGAGATTTAAGACTAACTTGAAGCTTATGTCTTCCAAAATCGAGCTTCTATTTTGTTTTCCTCAAGTCGAGTAGCACGAATACCATAACAAAGTATTTTTTTAATATTCTCAAATCAAGTGATGGTTGGAGATGAGGAATTAAAGAAGGGTAAGCAGTAGGTTGATTTTGACAACAATTAGGGTTAAAGGTGTTAGTTTAATACTGATTATTAAGAAATGGGCTGATATTAAATTTAAATATAGTTAATTTAAATTAAATAGGCTTGATTTGGGCCGTTTAAAACTAGTTTACTTATGACTAGGATTTTGGGTTCAGTTTATTTTAGAATTATGATACTTTTAGATTTATAGTTTATAATTAATCATGTATTTCATTTATTGTTGCATTTTTTAAAATTACTTATTGAACTCTTATAATGGAGGTTTATAAATTATAATTAATCATGTATTTCATTTATTGTTGCATTTTTTAAAATTACTTATTGAACTCTTATAATGGAACTTCTGAAAATGACTTAACAATTTAAAGCTTCTAAAAAAATAAAACATCGAAACCGAGTTTTCAAATCTTGATCTCGACCAATATAAAGTTTTTTGAGAAAATCAAAACTCTTAGGTATAAATGCAGAACTAAAGGTTATATAGGCATGCAATAATCAAAACTAGACTTTTCAACGTCCATGAATCAGAAAAAACAAGGAATAAGAAGGTCCGTCTTATCACTTGTTCTCTATGCGATTAGATTCTCCATTGGATGCACACAACTAAAGATGTAATCGATTGCATTGAAATTGAGGCACATGATTTTGGGAGTTGGCGCAAACTTGTCCCATTGGATCCAAGCGTAAGAAAATGAGTCTTTTGGAAAAACCAAATTTCGGCATGGAAAAAGAAATATCAAAATTCGATGTCAAAATTTCGTGGATCCATAAATAACCTCATTTTCTTCATTTTCATCTCATTTGGAAAGTGAATCATAGAGAAATCAAAGAGAATATTGTACACGTAGAAAGAGAAGAAAAAGAAAGAGTTCGATTCTAATATCGAGGAGGAGAAATCGATGAGTAAATCTCTCATTTAATCCTTCTCATCCATAATTGGTTTTATTATTTCTGTTTTTGCTAGTTTACTTAGCTTTGTAATAGAAATGGAAGTATTAAAAATTTAGTGTTATTTTGTCGATTTTGCAAATCAAGTAAATTAAATTCATTATTTTACTGTAGCATATATATTATTGTGTAAGCAGATCAATTTTAAACATAACCTATACTCTAAGATAGTCTCGAGATGAATTTTAGGGCACGAGATGTAAATATAAAATGGATGTTCGAGATGCATTTACCTCATCCGAAATTTTGCCCCGTACACGATCGGATCCCTAAAATCTCCAAGACATGCCGTGATCGAATCATGAGATTTAAAATCTTGCATGGCATGCGATGCCAAAATTGCGCACATTTATAATTTATTTTTCCATTTTTAAAAATTTTTGATCTTTTTTCATGATCCAAAAATGCATAAAATTAGTATTTGTTATGTAATTTTGTTTATAGGTTAATATTTTATTTTAAGGTTTTAAAAAATGGTTTTTTCCCCTAAATTTTCTTTGCTTGAAGACAAGTACATGGTTGTTATTGATATAATAAATGAATTTTTCTGTAATATATTCTCAAAGCAGGTTGTAACATGACATTGATCATGTGTTGACAACTAATATTGTTGTTTAACTGTGTTATGCATTTATTAATATTATGATATGATAAACTATTATAAGATCTAAGTGATAGATTTTTGTAGTTCGATGAGATCAAAACACGAGTAATTGTTAAAAAGTTAATGGAGTAAAAAATACAATAAAATAAACATAGTAGCAAAAAATAAAATAAATATGCTATAATAGCGCTACACTACACAAAACAAAATAATATTTTGTCTCCTCATTTTTTTTCTCATTCAAAACATGCAAAAGCAGTTAAGTTTGTACTTGAATTTTAATCACTAAACATTAGTTATAAATATTAGTTCGAAATTTAACTTCTAAACAGATAATTAAACATTTAATAATATAACACGAGTACATGATATTCTATACTTGTGCTATTATATCTGATGACGTTTTTCAACAGTATTGAAAAACTTTTTTTTCCAATATCTATTTGTAAAAAATATATAAATTATATGGATCTTGTTTAATTAATCGCGATGCATAGTAAATATTTTCTTAATAGATGCATATCGTATTCTGTGTGGTGCCAAGACTTTAGAGAGGTTTTGCGTCTTTTTTCGCTGATAATAACTATGGTCATAGTAAATTTAACATTGAACTTTTAATCTATACCTGTCCATTTTAATCTTAATTGTTCGTATCAATTGGTTTACTATCCTTTTTCATAGAATATTTAACTAATATCCCTACCGCTGTGTACAAATATAACTCCATATCATTGACTGAATTTAAATAAAATAAAAATTAGCGAGGCTCTGTTTCTTCACAATAAGAAGTCTGATTATTTTTATTGCTAATCACAGTTAGTGTTTTTGTTTTAAAGTAGTAGCTTTATGCATTTCCATAAAGTGATAACCAGTATGAACCTCAAATTCAATGAACTTGGAAAAGCGATTCAACATTTGTTTGTTTTATATTTCATCAAATCATTTGTTTTATGTTTTTGTTTAGAATTAGAGACTTCTGCAATGCTTAACAAATGGACCCTAACATATTTATTTGCTTATATTATATTCATGTTATTATCCACAGTTGCATTGCTCAATGCTTGATTGTTATACAAGTACAGCACCCAATTTTTGTTAATATCCATTGTAAATTTTATAAACAATGCTACATGTCATTTGAAAAACATGTGAGGGTAATCAATTAAGATCTTTGTGGCCTTGCGGACCCACTGTTTGACATTCTCCCTATGCAAGCTAGACCTTATCCATTTTTTGTTGAACTAGCGCCAATATCCTATTTTCTTCCATTTCAATAAGTTAAACTACAATATCCTATTTTTTTCTTAACTTACTATGTTTCTAATTTCATATTTGATTGACACTGTATGTTTGCTGGCATATATAAATGTTTTTATATCTTACATATTTATACCAAATAGATATTTTAATGAGTAAGTGATAGCTTTTAAAAAAAATATCCACCCACATTCAGTTCTGTACCCTATATTACTTGTTACCATGTTTAATTGGATGTTTGATGGAAGACAATTCAAAACAAGTGCTTTTGAAAGTAACTTATCTTATATACATTAATTTTGCCTCTATCTTGTTTATCGATTTTTGGATGATAATTTTTTGATGTCAAGATAGTCTACCTACCACCTAGTTTAGGTAACAATATACTGGTGGATATAAGCTGTGTCAGATTATAATTCTATAAATTATTTGGTTTTGCGAAATGAATTTTGGACCAGAACATTTTAAATACTACTTTTGTTTCTTATAAGGAACAATGTTATGTTTATAATAACATCAAATTACGTGAAAAGGTAAAATATATGGGTGCATCTTTTGAAGGTTGTGTTTTTTAAGTATAGTTCATAGGAGTAAACGACTTTCTTTTAGAAATAGAGATAATTCCAATGTATTTATGGTATTTATATAATTTGCTAATGCATTGCTGAATACTATGCTAATGTTCATATTGTTCAAATTTTGATATATTTTTGAAATTTTGCTTTTAAACAATTCATCATTTGTTTGATATTAAGAAAACTCTTTGTTTATGAGAACATATTATACCTAATAAATGATTCTTTAAAGAGTGAGATATAATTTTGAATAGAAACTCAAGCTTTTGATATACCATAATAATATCAATTTGTAAAACACTTCCGTTGTCTAGTATATTGCTAGGCATCTTTGGTCTGTTATGTATCGAAACTCATTAATTGAAGATGTCAGAATGCAATTAAAAGAAATGCAATTGAACTTCCGAACTTTTCCTCGTAAAGGCACAAACTACCTTCATCTACCTCAATTTTTTTTCCTTTCGAATTAGGTACTTAGGTGGCAGTGCATAGTTGTACTACAAGTCTCAGGTAGTATATACCATACTATAAATCAATATATGTCCGGTGGTTCGAATCACGCTACGCATGATTCGAACTTGTGATCTCACGAACCAAAGACGGAGGCGCTTAACCTCTGGGATAGTAGTGCTGGACATCTATCTCAAATTTATATTATACCATAATAGTAATAAAAAACAACCATAAGCTACATTAAAGGAAACTTACTTTTATCGGCAAACAACCCTTAAATTTTAGCATTTTGATTACCATTAGCTTTTGTTTTTAGTGAATTTTTTTTTATGATTTGCAAAAGTTGAGCTCCATTAGCTTTTGTTTTTTACTCTGACCTTTTTCATGCTTTGAAAAAGTTAAGTTCCAAACAGTAATTTTCACGATTACAATGTCATTTATTATTTGACTGGAAATATACTTTAAATATCATTCTTTGAGATATGAAACAACGACTAAAAAATTCTGTAATTGATTACTAATTTTGATCTCCTCGATCTCATGAGTTGAAACTTGAAACTTGAAACAGGGATACCATACACTTGATATGAAATTAGTATACATTTTTGAAAATATTAATTCTTTTTATCAATAGTGTTAATTATGCAATCATGGATGAATTGAAAATTAGCCAACAATACTTCTTTGTTTATGTTATCAAAACCATGTATGAGCTAATGATTATTTGAAACATGACATAAGATTGAATATGCCAATTTCAATCACCATTTAGAAATTATTTGTCGTACACCAATACATGTCATACTCTTGTATTTTTGGCATAAAATTTATATATAATCATATAACATGTTTCCTTTTGTTATTTGGATCACTATCTTCAGAGCTATCAACATGTTCCCTCCAATTTGCTCATGGCTTTGCAATTACTTTCGTAGAGCCTTTGTTTTATGAACTTGTACCTATACTATATTTTTCCTGTCATTCCCTGGAATCTGCTTAAAGTTTGTAACTACCAACTAGGGCTTCATGTTTTACAATCATAGTTGAATATTTGATGATTTATAAAAGAATATGGATTATAATACCTTATTTGGCAATCTTTCTTTTCAACTGCAATTCACTGAATGGTTCTAAATCTCAACAGCCAGCTCCAACAACTTTTGATGAAGTCTTTCAGTGCATGTTTGACTACATTGACAGACTATTTATCATGATACGTCCCCGAAAGCTTTTGTATATGGCGATCGGTGAGTTTTTATTCGATCCTTTCAATTTCATTTTATTTTTAACATGCAACAATCTGTGAATTTTTTGATGCTATGCCATTTGTTAATTTTTCAGATGGTGTTGCTCCAAGGGCCAAAATGAATCAACAACGTTCTAGGCGGTTCAGAGCAGCGAAAGATGCAGCTGATGCAGTAAGTTATTACTAGTAATCATTCTACTACTCCAGTTTTTATTTCACGGTAACCATAAAATGATACCCACACAATATGGTGGATAACAGCACTACATGAAATGTTTTCATATCTCGAGAACTATTTTCTGAATAGTGATTTTTTGTTATATCTTTTTTATACATTCAATTTGTAATCATCTAGAAGGTCTGTGTATATTTGTTTACTACCATTAACTTCATGTATATATAGTTTAACTTAATTACATTTGTGTTTAGTGGTAGAATATTATTCAGTGCAATCAAAGCTACATAAGTTGATCCTTAGACGTCTGCTCTTTTGTTGTCAGGCTGCAGAAGAAGAAAGGCTGCGTCAAGAATTTGAAAATGAAGGCAGGAAGCTTCCTCCTAAACAGACATCACAAACTTGTGATTCTAATGTTATTACTCCTGGCACAGAGTTTATGGCTGTGTTGTCCACTGCGTTGCAGTACTACATTCATTTAAGGCTCAATTATGATCCTGGCTGGAAGGAGATCAAAGTATGAATAACCTCACATGAACTATTTCTTTCCTTGCACATAAATCAGTCTAATAATTTTCTCAATTTGATCCCTATTTTTAAAGGTTATTTTGTCTGATGCAAATGTTCCTGGTGAAGGGGAACATAAAATAATGTCTTACATCCGGCTTCAACGCAATCTACCTGGTTATAATCCTAATACCCGTCATTGTCTTTATGGATTAGTAAGTATTGCAACTTAGTTCACCCTTTTTCTTTTTCTTCGTCCATCTACCATTTTTTATATAGAAAAATAATTAAAACAATTCATGTTTACTAACCTTTTAGTCTGAGGGATAAAATTATATAGGTATTCTCACCCGCTATGTTACCGTGTTATTTGCAGACATAGAAATGAGTAACTGGTATTCTAAGCTTAGATGCAATTTTTTCTTCAATGCTTATCACCAGATTTAATTACTGGTCATTTATCTTCAATGCAGTACAACTTCTGATTTTGATCCTAAGACCTTTTATGTACTACTGTATGCAGGATGCCGATTTGATTATGTTAGCTTTGGCAACCCATGAAGTTCATTTTTCAATCTTAAGAGAGGTTTGTAATGCATATCATAATTTTACTGTCTGTTTTCTGCTTTTCCCCCCTCATATGCATGTAATTATCCATCTTTTGTTGACCCCATCTTTACAAATCATTTTCAGGTAGTGTTCACTCCAGGGCAACAAGATAAATGCTTCATTTGTGGCCAGGTGGGTCATTTAGCAGCAGGTTGTCAAGGCAAAGCGAAAAGAAAAGCTGGGGAATTTGATGAGAAAAGTGAAGCAGCTATTGTTAAAAAGCCATATCAGGTAAAAATATTTATTTCGATTTATTACTATATGGTGTCCATGGCTGTATATTATATTATATTATATATATATACATATTATTTTTTATTTCCTTGCAGTTTGTCCACATCTGGACTCTTCGGGAGTATCTAGATTACGAGTTCAGAATTCCTAATCCGCCATTTGAGATCGATTTTGAGCGTATTGTTGATGATTTTATTTTCATGTGTTTCTTTGTTGGCAATGATTTCCTTCCACACATGCCAACGCTAGAGATTCGCGAGGTTTGTTGATTTCTATACCAATTTGAATACATTTGTTACTTTTACAGTTAACTTGCTTTTGCTGAAAACATTTGTACCATTTTGTGAATTATTTCTGTTGATTAAGCTGGTAATTCTTTCAGCTGTACATATTACTTGCCTTCATTGTGATATCTTCTTTATGTTGATTATTATTATTATGCTGATTACTGTGTACAATATCATATTTATCTCAAAAGATAGGGTGCATCCATAGGGCTTATTACACATGTTATTGACATGTGCAGCGATTTAGCCTTATTGTTTACTTTGACAGGGTGCAATAAATTTACTAATGGCTGTTTATAAGAAAGAATTCAAGGCAATGAATGGATATTTGACAGATGGGTGCACGGTATGCAGTTTTTATACATCCGATTGGTTACTGAAAAATTATCCTATACTGAAAATCCTTTATTATTTTACACTTCTTGATTGATCTATTCTTTTCTTCATTGATGATCAACATTTTTTTGCCAGCCGGACTTGAGCAGAGTGGAGCTTTTTATTCAGGCAGTTGGGTCATATGAAGACAGGATATTCCAAAAAAGAGCGCGTCTTCATCAGGTTTCATGCACACAATATAAATTTAGTAATAATAATAGGTGCTGCTGCCACTGTTCCCAATTAATACTCTTTTAAGGTCAAAGCACATTGTTCCTGTGTCGCAGTATTGAATCTGTAATCACACTTATCTTATTTGCCTTCTCTCTATATTATGGAGGAGAGCATTGGTGGAGTCAAGAGAAAGTATTTTTGTAATGTTTATGAATAAATAGAATAAATTCATGGATCACGTATATCTTAAATATGCTAGAATAAGTTCATGGATCACGTAATATCTTAAATATGCTAATTAGACAGGGCATAAGAGTTCTACCTAGGTTATTGCAAATGGATGCAGCAATAATCCATGCTTCTATTTATGGATTTACTTCATAATCTTCTGCTAGTGCATCAGTTCCACACAATGTTGAACTTTGCCAAAAAGAAAACATGGATACTTCCATCATTGTCTGCATTCCAAACTTATGCTCCAACATTTTTTTCCTCTGAATTATATCTCACTCGTATATATGGCATAATACAAAGGAATGAATATAAAAACAAATTCTTGGATTTTAATCTGAAGTCAAATTTATCAAGTTCTTGGTATGCATAAAAGAAACCTGCTCTTACCAAACTATCACTTATTTAATGACTCATTTTATTTGAAGTAATAAATGAATATGTTATAATCTTCTCTAATGTTTAATTTGGCAGCGTCAAGCAGAAAGAGTCAAACGTGAAAAAGCCCAGTCAAAGAGACGGGATGATATGGATCCTAATCTTAGGCCAGAAGAAATTGTTCCTGTCACTCGATTTCAAGGTTCAAGACTAGCCTCTGGCTCTTCATCATCTCCATTCCAACAAAACCAGAACAATGGTACCAGTGATAAATTTGGTCGAGCAAAAAAAGCCGCGCGTTTATCATCAGAAGGGGCATCAGTTGGTGCTGCGATCGTGGAGGCAGAGAATAGCCTTGATACAGAAGTAATTTTCACATTTTTGAAATAATAATTATAATATCTTGAATGATTTGTAACAGGTTCATAACTTTTTATGATGTCATAAAAATTTCAAGATTGTGGTAATTAGTTAATTCCACTTACAGGCTGACAACAAAGATGACCTGAAGACAATGCTCAAGGAAGTGCTTCGTGAGAAGTCTGATCTTTTCAACTCCGAATGTCCAGAGGAAGACAAGGTTCTAACTTGTAAATGCATCATACACACATATATAATATACATACACACATACATAATATACATACATTATATATATATATAATGTATGTTTGTATATTATGTATATAATATCATGGAGATGTCCATTTCGTCGAACACATTCCAACCCTTATACAAGCAAATGAAAACAAAATTCATTGATGGGCATCAACTACTTAATCTCTATCGTCCGTTTCTTGATACTCAAAGTTCAGTTATATATCATTTGAGCTGGTTTGCTTTAATTGTCATCTATAAACTCCATGGTTATTTTTCCAGGTTAAGCTGGGAGAGGATGGATGGAAAGAAAGGTATTATGAAGAGAAGTTCTCCGCAAGAACTCCCGAAGAGTTGGAATCAATTAGAAGAGATGTTGTAAGTCTCTCTGTCTCTCTATCTCCTCCTTCCCCCACCCATATCCCCCCTTCTCTCTCCCTCCCCCCCCCCCCCTCCTCTCTCTCTCTCTCGTACATGGGTGTCAGCTGTCAGGCTAATATTAATAGTTTCCTTTTGTCCTGATCGTAGAAAGTTGAATGAATTGTTGTATATTCTTTTTCCTACCTTTGCAATCATTATTTTTAAACCTTTGGTGACTTGGTTCAGGTTTATAGTTTCCACAATATTCAACTACTAATTATTCTCTTGCAAGTTCATTTGTAATTCAAGTTAATTATTTCATCTTAGCTTTTCTTAATATATGTTGTGTACAATTTCATCAGGTATTAAAGTATACAGAGGGATTATGCTGGGTTATGCACTATTACTATGAAGGGGTCTGTTCATGGCAATGGTTAGTACTTACCCATTGGTTGATGATTATAACTTGTAGCATTTTGTGCATTTTTAAGTTTGTCAATGGTTATCTGAAAAAAATCCGAAATCCATCCACATCTATATTCGGAAAATAGGGCTGTCAATGAGTACACAAAATCCATCCATATCCAAAATATGAAAAATTATCCAATATCCGGAAAATGGATATAGATGTGGATATGGCTGCATCCGATAATTACCCATCCAATTTTATTAGGATTATAGTTATTTTTTTTGTGTATTTTAGTGCATAAGACGATTGTAACTTGATATTTTATCTAGGTAAAAAAATAAAATTAATGTGTGAAAATTAATATTTGCTGCTTAAAATTATTTTTCTTAGACTGTTTATTATTTTATGTTTTTAGTACATAAATGGATTTACAATGAATCAAAAATTTCAATTTATTTGTTTAGATTTATCAGTTGCGAACCGGTTGAAGAATATCCGATATCCGTCCGCATTGGCTGATACAAATATCTGATATTCGAAAATAATTTCGGATATAGATATTGATATGACACTATCCGAATTCGTATCCAACTGTTTATAGGTCTATTGGAAATAGATAAATATCTGATGTCCGAAAAATATACACGGATTTGAAGGTGTCCGTATCCAAAATTATATTTGGTTTTTGTGAGGATAATAGTTTAAATTATGTATATTTTACCGTAATAAATGATGTATATTTATTGTTTTATCAGGGTAATGGTAACGTTATATGTATATAAATTCTTATTCATTGTCCATGACAATTTTTTGGCATCATTTTTTTATTGGGACCGGCTATTGGGACAAAATCTAACAAAATATATCTTAACCATTGGATCTCGATGTATTTACATAAGGGGTTGAATGTGGTGGGGAATCCAATGGTTCAGATTTGTATTGTCATCAGTTGTGTCATCAATTTGTGTTCCAATAGAATTTTCCTTTTCTATTTTCGTATTTTTATAATCATCAAGATTGAAATAATTTTATGCTAAACTAAAATTTTCTGTTTATATTTTTAGATTTATTAATTGTCGATGGATACGATAATATCCTACATCCGTTTGTTATCCATGGACGCGAATGTCCGACATGTGTAAACAATATCAGATGCGGATGCAGATCAGAGTTATCATAGCACCGTTATAGCGCAATATTGCCTATAGTGCAGGGTGTGCGCTATTTAATCTGTAATAATGCACGTGTCAACTATAACACAAAATCATTTTGTCAAAGCGCAAAATAGTGAATAGTCTAAAATAACACACTATTTTGTTTATTTATTTATTTTAGGTATGTACGTTAAAAAAGTCCAAATAATATTGAATGACACAAACTACGACATGAGTACACTAACCATTCATATATCCTCAGTAATAAATCAAAATCCTTAATGAAAACGACCATATTCTTTTAAATAAAATTGAATGTATTTGTTTGGTAGACATATTATACTCAAAATGTCTACGTGAAAAAATTAATACTTTTACTAATTGGTAGAAACTTTATAATCTTAAGATTTCATTTTAAATTTGCTAATGATGCTATTAACACCCCATTTAATGTTTTTTATTTATTTGAAACTTTTACTTTGTAGAACTTATAGTTTGCAATATTGGACTTTGTTATCTACATCGTTTTAAATAGGGTTGTTATGGTAACGATAAATTTAACATTAGCATACCAACACCCAGCAATTAATAATCAATATTGAGTTACATCAGCGTACTAATACTGTCAATAAGTTTACCATTGTTAATGCTAAATATAACGGTAGTAAAAAATGGCACAACTAGTAGTGACGGCAAATTTTTCTGTCATATTAATTTTGTTTTTTCACCATTTAAATTAATCCTAACCGCACACGCTTTTGAAGGTACATCATTTTTTAAGAATGTGTGTAGTATTATCTATGATGATGTTTCTTTTTTTAGTCTTATTACGTTCAAAGTCTAAGATCACTAAATTTTTTATTTCATATTGCTGTAAATAATTCGTAATGAATTAATTTTTTTCTTCTCTGTAAACTAAAATAAGTCAAAATGTTGATATAAATTTTAATGGAGTTACTATCAGGAATTTTTTTTATCATTATCAAAATGTCAATATAATAAGATTTTAATGTTTCATGTACTGGTAAATTTACCATTACCAGTCAACAGTTTACCGGTTTATCGATATGTCGATAATCAATCTACCAACGGTAACGATAAAGTATCAGTTATAATTTTTGACTTACCAATGTCACTACGGGGATGGTTTTCTCGTATCAGTAACGGTTGCCATTACCATAGGCTAACCATTCTTTTCTTTTAAATTCTTTTGAACAAACTCTTCATTTGATAAAACATTATAAAATTTTATTTCTCATATGTCAAAAGTGCTACTTGATACATACTTTGGAAACGACCTTATGGACTAGTTTATTTTGGCTGCACAAGAGAGCAAATTATTCAGTACAAGATACCAAGTTTTAATGCATAATCAATGACGCTATTTTACATATTTTTTCTATGAAAAGTCATTCATGTAGTGACAAATGTTTTAATTTACAACTACCAAACATTATGATGCTATTGTGTAGATTCATAGGTGAATATGACTCAAGTTCTTTTTTCATATCAATTTAACTAGATGAAGGACTCGGCAGTGGAAATATACTTTCATCTCTTTTAGTTTATAAGCATCTAAAATGTACGTGTTGATATTATGTATCATTTTTTTTTCATGTAATAAACAACCAAGAAGTTTGCTTTGATAAATATAGTTTGTATAATGTCAAGAATCATGAAACAAATCAAATGTACATTAAAAAATGAATTTCGAATTCAACATTGAAAAAATATATTAAAAATAATCTAAAGATATATTAAACTCAACAAAACATGATTTAACATAAAAATTTATGAAAAATAACAATTTAAATTGTCGATCTCAATTAGGAAAAAAATTAAAGATGATGAGGATGGCAAATCCCTGAAAAAAAAATTGTTAGATGGATTTACTTGAGGATACACTGGTAAAAATTTTAAAGCGCGATTTTAGGGTTTTATATTTGAATATGTGGCACCAACTAACAATTTATAGTATAGATTATAATGTAAATTTAAATCCATAATCAAATTACAGTGTAAAATTTAACGAAATAAGTGAGATAATCATAAATGAGTAATTTGATATTAATGTAAACATGAACCACGGCTACTTTAGTCCTATATATATGTGTGTGTTTGTGTGTGTATGTCTATATATATATATATATGTATGTATGTATGTATGTATATGTATATATATCACAAAATTTGCAAAAGTGAACAAAATAGCGTGGGCTATAGCGCAAGCCTTCGCTATATTGCGCTATTTGATTTTGATTACCTTGATGCAGATAACACACTGTCCACGTTTGAAAGTATACATTGATAGACTTAGCGGTTTTTATATGAAGTTTTAAAAGCACTATATTGCTTGTTTGTGCATATTCCATTGTTGCTTCATCATTCGATTACATTAAATATTTCTGTCATACATTTCCTTTCCCACAAAATTCTGTAGTCTTAATCTAGCTGCATGCTTATTACTTTTGTACGTATTATGTAGTCTTATTCTATTGATCATTTATTTCGTCATCCTTAGCTATAAACCAATTTTTGTTTACGTCCATAAGTCCTTCTATTTAATTTCCCTTACAATCATCCACACATGTTAATTATCTTTGGAATGTAGTACTGATTATTCAGATGACTGGTTCTTCTGACATAAGTATACTAACATATGTATGTATGCGCGCACGCGTGCTTTGGGCGTAAGTTATATTGGTGGGTATTTAAGATTTAGGCTTGTGCAATAATGCACACAATCCATTCCTCGGAAGCCAGAATTTCTTTAGAAGCCAATAATTTTTTGTAAATTAATGCAGTTCTTATTTATGAAAGGACTTTTGTAAATTAATGCAGTCCTTCGAGAAAAACTTTAATTTCTTATATTTAGTATTTTGAACTTGTTGTATACTTGTATAACTTGAATTACGCTAGTATGGAAACATGTTTGAAATTGAAATATAGATTGATTTCATCTTTTGGTACAACACTCTATAACTTATATCGAATGGATATAAAAAGATGAAAAACTTTAGCACACGACTCCATCCAACTTCCATTTAGAATCTAAATAGTCGCACTTGTTCATGCCCATGGTCCCGACAGTTTCATCCATTCACAGGTAATTCAAAGTGTTTGCTCATGTTGTAATCGCACATTCAACACTTAGTTTCAATGCTTTGAGCTTGAGCAATAATTGATTGCATCCTGCATTTTTGCAGATTCATTATGCAAACTAGTTTTTTCTTTATGTCAAATTATATGATTATGGTATGTGGAGTTATGATATAGTCTATGCTTCAAAATATAAAATGCGTATATTATTTCATATAAAAAAATGTGCATTTGATCATCAATGCTGATCTATAAGTTAAATATATGTTTGAAAAGATTGATGTTATATTTCCGGGCAGAAAGCGAAACACTGAATAAGCAGCCTTAAGCAGTACTTGAACTTAATAAGCTTGGTGACATGTATGTCTTTCCACCTTTCGTGAGCCAAATAATTACACAGATTTGGGTTTTCAGCACTGGAATTAAATAATACAACTACCATAAGTTCACACACTTTGTAGTTTGTAAAAATAATAAACCAAATAATTTGAAGTATACTGTTCCATTCTGTAGAAAATTGTACTCTTTATCATTGAGAGGTGACGTGCCGCTTAACAACTGTTGAACCCCTTGCATAACATGCATCATGTGTGCAATGTAGAGCTCAGAGATTCATGGTAGAATACTGGTTTATTTATCTTGGTGACATAATCCAAAAAACGCCGAATGTTCTCCCTAATCTTGTCCTTCCTTTCATTTGTTTATTTCATATCAACTTCTAAATGACTAAATGTTGAAGTTTTTACCATTTATAATAATACGAGCTCTTATCAACATGTTATTTCAGGTTCTATCCATATCATTATGCACCCTTTGCCTCAGATCTGAAAGGATTGGGCCAATTGAAGATTAACTTTAATATTGGTTCGCCTTTTAAACCGTTCGATCAACTGATGGGTGTTTTTCCTGCTGCAAGGTTATTTATTTGACACGTTCCGTTATTTATCTGGACATGTTCATCGATTTATAATCGTGCCATACAATTGCAGTTCACACGCGCTACCTCTCCATTATAGAAAACTGATGAGTGATCCAAACTCACCTATTATCGATTTCTATCCTACTGGTATGTTTAAAACTCTCAATTTGCACATCTTTCTGTTTTTCTGACGCTAATTCAATTTTGAATGCACCAGATTTCGATGTAGACATGAATGGGAAAAGGTTCGCCTGGCAGGTAATGTTAATATAATTTACTCTCCCTAAGTATGCTTCTCTTCCACGAATCATATGATGTAGCGTTTCTTGTATCCTATACTTGAAGGGTATTGCAAAGCTTCCTTTTATTGATGAGGGTCGTTTACTTGCTGAGGTTGAAAAAGTAGAGCACACTTTAACGGTATGTTATGTGATCTAGAGATATGATATGACCACATATATTTAAAACATCATTTTCGATATTTTGATATTTTCTTCATTCATATATATAGGAGGAAGAAAGACGGAGAAACACCATGATGCATGACATGCTTTTTGTCAATGTCTGTCATGCTCTTTCTCCTTACATATTTTCTCTCAGCGACCAATATGGACAACTTTCAGAAAAAGAACGGGCTGGTGTTAAAGAGAAAATTGATCCTTCAGCTAGGTAATTTCCATTATAAACGTAGTCTCTAAGGCTCCGCTTGAGAGTTTATTTTCTACCGGTTTTGAGTGATTTTGGACGACTTTGTATTTCAAGTGTTATCATAACCTTGCATGTAAGTTTTTTTTACATCGGTTGTTGTTGGTTATAAAACCGGCGAAAACCGGTGTATTGTAATTTTGATGGCAATTCTCAACCCATCAAATTGATGTGTTTTGAGGAGTTATAACTTTTTTCAATTATACCCACACTAATTATGTTGTAGAATTAATCTTCACAAAAATAGAAAATAAATATAAGGATATATATATATATGTATATATATATGTGTGTGTGTAATGTTACTTTAGTGGAAAACTCTCTAAACCAGTGTAGTTAAACTTTCAAGCATATATTGATCGGTTATAATAACACTTATATAAACCAATCAAAACCGCTACGTCATTTATGGTTAAAACCGGTATTCTCAAAAACCTCTCATAACCGGTATTACAAAACTCCCAAGCGGAGCCTAAGGGATGGTTGTGAAGTGAGAGTACATGACTTGAACCTTGGTTACAATGCATGTAACCTCCGTATACCTAAGATTGACACCTAATATCCTCCACTAGTATTTGTGTGCCGATACTTAAGCATCTGAATGTAAGATCGCTGGGTAAAAGTAAAACAACCGAATTCATTGCTCACATCGTATCGATGAAATATTATATATTATAGTCAAAGCAGATAGTACATGTGACCACTTCCAAAATATAGTATTTAAAGTTGTAACATCAACTACATAAGTACTGTCCTCAACTATGAACAGTTATAACAATATGCATCACAATGCAGATACATATATACATATATATACATATACATATATATATACACACATATACTAACACATCAAAAATATAAATAGTAGACACATCCAAAACCTCAGTCAGCTCCCGAACATTAAGCCTAATCTTGTACCCTCAACCCCCACTTAAATGAGTACCCGAGAGTTTAAGAGAAAATATAAACTTCGAATCAAACGTATGTCTGTTGTGAGAAACTCAAGTAATATGCTATACATATCACAGTACATTGTGAGACCACGCCGTTAAAATACGAAACTAGTTTTTCTCCTTGCAAGTACCAAACCATTTAATATTAAATAAATAAAGACCATTCGAAGGTGTTTACGTTTCGTTATATATGCATATATAATAAAACTGTAACATGCCCATACATATCACGGTAAATTTTAGATATATAACTCGATAGCAATCTACGTTTCATATAATACAACACACACAGATAATTGCAAAATGACAAGGGTGGACTATACTCTAATCATGGAACAAAATATATCTCAAGACTAGGTACTCTTAAGAGTCGTAGATCGATATTTCTCCAGACTAGATATACCCGAGTGGTAGCGATCTACATAATCGACCCATTTTCAAGTCTTTTTAGTCATTTTCGATTTCTTTCAACGGATTTATCGATGTTCAAACCCACTTTCGAACTCTAGAACCCATCACGAGCACTCAACATCTCGACATGATTCCTTTTACGTCATTCCTTGTGGATCTTAAGGACATCATCATGATACTTAACTCATTATTAATTTCGAAGTGGTATCGTTTAAGTCATGAATACTTGTTTGATTATGGTCATTTCAAAACTGTCGTTCGATGCATTCATGGTTGATTCTATTTCGGTTATTTTGTAAGGAAGCGAACAATACATATGGTAGAACCTCACCGAGAGGTTTCCAACCACATCACCATTAAAGAGAAAATCGTTTATACGAATAAGTCTTATCGAGAGATTTCTAAACCATATGATTTGTATCATTCCTAAGTCAAAAGTCAAAACTAATGGTTGAAAATCAATCGTTGACAAGTCAAAGTCAATATTCTGAAAATTATTATCTCATAACACAATATGGTTTCATAGTTAGGGTATATGTCAAATACAAAGAAGGCAACAAAATCAAACAAATGTTACCACTAAATGTTATCTTTTACTTAAAATAGCAACCTTAACTTATATGAACTTACGATATTTTCCATTTCACCATAGCTTGTTCATTTTCTTTTCAAAACACCATAAACAAACTCCTGATAGTTTATGGAAATTTGTATAATGTCTTTAAAGTCAAACGCGCTATCCTTTTCAAAACTAGTTAAAGAGGCAAAAAGCGATAGAAGTGCTATAACTCCTCTTTAATGCTACGTTACTTAACTTTTCAAACCATTTACATATAAAAGTCATTTTCATATGTAATACATTCCATTTTAACCTAAAAGTGTGTAACATTTCGAGTAAAACTAACTTCATTTAAACAATGTACATTTTAAAAAGATAAATGTTACAAAAGTGCTATAAAAACATTTTTGACTTCATGCTTCTTAACTTCTCAAAACCATGACATCTATAATGTTATACTCTATTCTAACCTATGAGTATATAAAGCATCATGTTAAATTTACTTCATTTAAATGGTAAACTTTTACTAAAAACTTCTCTTTTATAAGTATGATTATTAAGCTCATTCATCTTGTTAAAAATATTCACTTTACAAACTCCTCCATTCAAATCATTCACTTTCCAAATTGCTCACCGTCAACGAAGTATTTCCCATTTCTGTATCGTTTTCAACTATCCAAATTGCTCAGAGTCAAAAAGTTTTTTCCATTTTTGTATCCTTTTAATCTTGTGTCGACACTAGTCCGTGGGTGCGGCGCAGTGGAAAGGAGGCTTGGGTTCTGGTAAAAAAACCCAGGTTCGATTCCTACTATGTGTTTCCCTATCCTATATAAATTTACCCGGAAGTATGAGGGTTTGGACCAGCGGACAGCTTTACTATACCCTCCTCAGGAGTTTACCGGCCCACCGGGTTCTCCTGGGTTTTCAAAAAAAAAAACTTGTGTAGACACTAGGCAATCCTCTCTAATGCTTAAGAAGGAATGATGTTGACCATATGTGAGTTAGAGTTTATTTTAGAGGGTTTAAGCTTGATTTTCTTTTTGGTTGCAAGAAGTTTTTGAAGAGATAAAGAAATGTGACTGGTTTGATTTACTTATAAAAAAATTAAGTAAATGAGAAAAGCATGCCTGTGTATATATAAAATGGTAAAAGAGATTAAAAAGGGTTATCCATTTTCCCTCTTGTTCTCTCCGTGTCTCCTTCATCCATACCACGAAAGTCTTCTCTTCACCAACATCTTACATTTAAAATCCTAGCCACTTTCATGCTTAACTTAAACAATGAACACATTTGTGTTATACACTAATCATATATGCTTGTTCATTATCCATTAACAACTTTTATCATACTTAAACTTGATTATCGGTACTATATTTTTTGATGACATTATTGACTATGATCTTGTTTACTTATGTATGTAAAAATATTTTGAAACCGGGATTGTTAACATTTATCTCATTTGATTATGTATGTGTAAGTGCTACGAAACCCTGGTTTCACATACGCCCTTTGGTTTACCAATTGGATGTATGTTAGAAGATGCATCTCTTGGGTTTTTGGAACGAAAGTAGGTTTACTGTTTTTTAGACCATGGTTTGAATTTTCAATTTTTGGTTATTTGAAAAATCTGAGATTTTGATTCCATTGTGGAAATTTATATTTTAATTTTGGTTCTAGATTTCGTCACTTTTCAAAAGTATTTGATATAAGAAGTACATTTGTGAATACCGAAAATTTATATTTTGAAGTATTAAAACGGTCCAATCATACAAAAATAGGTTAATTTCTACCCTAAAATTAAGAAGACCGAATCATTTTACTAAAAAAGCTAGGTCAGCCAGTCATACGGTCTACTCCTTCCGATGCCTATAACCTAATCATTTCACTTAAAATTCAGGCCCAAATATCTGATGCTCCTAACCTTAGAACCCATGTCTAAACAAAAAGCTGCTGCCTTTCAAAAGCGAGAAAGGGGAATTTTTTTTACCTGCTTCTTCTTGCTCTCTTTTATTTGACGTTTCTTGCTTGAATCGACGTCCTTAGGTACTTTGTATATAATTTTTTATTTATTTTATAGTGAAGGTTTAGAACTGGATTTTCCAGCAAATTTTGGTCCGGTCTAGGGGTGAGCAAATGGTTGGTTCGGTTTGAAACCTATCAAAAATGTTGAAACTAAAATAACCATTCAAGAAACAGAAACCAAACCAAACCGATATTTTTTAAAAACAAAACCAACCAAATCGATCATATTTGTTTTGGTTTGGTTGGTTTATTTGGTTTATAATTAGATCTTTTGGTTGTTGATATAATATAAGATTAAAACAATTAAATGAGTCTATATGATGCAAACACTTTGACAAATAAACTCCTCTTCTAAAAATATTAATATGAATTGAAAGAAAAATAATATTGTTATGAAAATTTTGTAAATAACAGCGTTGCCAGTAGTAATTTTGTTATTTTAAAATAACTTAATTTTTAAATTTGGTTGGTTTGGTTTTCAAACATTGAAAACCTAACCCGACTAATAAACTAAAACAAATCAATTAACTTACAAAACCGAACCAAACCGACCAAACTTAATTGGCTTGGTTGGTTTATTCGATTTTAACCAATGAATGCTCACCCCTAGTCTGGTCAACGTTGGAATGACCAAAATTTCGACCCTGCTTGACACACACACAAGTTTATATACATACATGCACACACATGTATGTGTGTGTATGTGTATATAGAGTTCAACGGCACTCCAAACAGTGCAACATCTCAAATGTTCCTTGATTTCCACCACAAGCTCCGATATAAGCAATAGTTACTTCTCTTTTCCCACTACCACTATTATTTAAATCGGAGCTTGTGGTGGAAATCAGAGCGGATTTGGGGTGTTGCACTGTTTGGGGTGCTGTTGAACGCTCATATATATACATATACATATACATACATATACATATATATATTAAACATGTTGCTGCTGAAGTTAAATAACTGGGTCTGCTTCTGCTGATGCTTGTGCTTCTACCTAAATCTATATTGTGTTTAGCTGTATTGTACTCCTTAAGCATTGACAGAATAAAAATTATTATTCAAGCATTTACATATCACTTAGGAGAACTAACGCATGCATCAATTGAAGCATCCAAAAAAAATATTCATAATAAAATTAACCTCTTACATTAATGTTTCAGTTGGTTGGTGTGCAACTTGTTATTTAGTTTTATTCTCATGCTTTGATCATTCTATTTGTAAATTCATGACATTACATGTCATCTCTTCGAGTGTGATAATTTTTGAATAGAATAAAATTATTTTTTGAATAGAATAAAATGGTGGAACTCAATGCATGAGCTATGCATCATCAAAGATTTAGGTAATGCAACATTGTGAAAATTATCCTCAAAGATTTATGCCTATGAAATAGGCCAAATGAATAGTTTCTTTGTATGCTGAAAATAATTTTTTGTATGCTGAAAATATAATTTTCTGTTGGAGCGTTAGGATACGTCTCTTTCTTTAGTAAGAGGCTTTACATAAACAAGTACCATATTTCACTAGGAATGCCCTTGTAAAGGGTCAAAGAAGTACATGCAGTTCATCGATTGAAATAGGTGCGTAATACGATCCAAGAAGACATGGGATTTAGAACACAAAACTTTGACATTTATAGTAATGGATTTTATAATCATAGTAGTAAGTACGATGAGGTCAGCCAAAAAAGGTTTCTTTAAAAAAAAAATTCCAACAACAATGGTTATTTTGGCTCTTTTCTATAAGTATCTAATAACAAAATATGCAACTTAACTCTTAACATCCTTAGTGACATAATTTATAAGACGATGGTAACTGTTAATACAAAGTAAAAGTTTCATTGTATTATGGTGGCATATGACCTTACCTAACTGAAATTTAACTTTTTTTTGCCATACTGAAGTTGGAACAAATTCTTATCCACAAGTCTCATAGTTATACTTTAGAAAAAGTAAGTTCTTGTTTGGTTTGAAAATTACAGTTTTGGGTTTTTATAACAACCAAAATGCATCGAGTTTCCAAAATGATCAATTTGGAAAATGGTTTGAACATATAGAATTGAAAATGATTTTTTTTCCCGCTTTTTGGGGAATACCAAAAAATATGGAAAACTATCTTCTCCCTTTCTCTTTTCCTATTTGTTCTAATGACTAGAATTATTCCACCTCCTCCTCCATTTCTATGCCTTTTGAAGTACGCATTGAAAACACAAAACACAAAACTCAAATTTCCAACAAACGGGCTCTAAAGATCACAGAATGACAGCCATCTTCTTTGTTGATGTTTGATGACTGAACTAATAATAAGCAGGATAGTCCATTTACCTTTTTGCTTGATATGCTAGCGCAGATCGTGTTGAATGGAGGCAGCTATTACTTATAATCGCTGTACCAAAGCAAATATGTAATTTTGAGTTAAATTAGCTTCCAAATATCATCAAATATAAATAGGTATTTATTTTACTTATAATTCATGTTTCAAATGGTTGGTTACTTTCGGAATGCAGTGGTGGTATGAATGGGTATCTTTCTCTTTGCAATGGTGATCCATGTCCTCCAGTTTTTAGGACTCCTGTTGATGGAATGGAAGATATAATGAACAATCAAGTCATGTAAGAGTTATATGGATTCACTTTTTACTTGATCAACAATATTTTGTATTCTTTTTCAATAATTAATACATACGTACGTACGTAGGTATGTATATGCACGTAATATCATAATTTCGATGCTGATTTACCTTGTAGATGTTCCATATACAAACTTCCTGATCAACATAAACATGTCGCTAGGCCGCCTTCTGGTGTTATATTTCCAGAGAAGGTATGCTTTTGTTGTTAAAATTGGTTGGTGAGCTTATTCTTCAAGTTATATGTGTACATAGATGTCATCTGTGTATTTCTTTATGAAGGGTTTTTCTTGATTCAGCTCTTAATTTTAGAGGGTTATGTGTCCTGCTCTCATATGTTAGTGGTTTAACTATGAATTCCCCATTTTTCCCGCTGTCAGATCTGTCAGTATGGATTATTAATAGTAAATGAATTCATCACGTTGCTTGTTTAATTGAATGGAATAAACGGTACCGTCTTTGGTCATAGTTCCAGATTTAATATAGTTATAAGAAGAGCAAAAGGAGTCTGTACCTGTAGTACAGCTGAAGCTTACTTTCCACGCTTTAACAGCAAAATACACTTAATTGGGTTCTAAATCAACGGATCAGTGGGGGTATTTATGTCCAATATGATATATTACACAGGTAACATAGAGAGGAGTACAAACTTCCTTTTCTTTTGTAATAATTTCTTCCCCTGACTAGCTGTATAATACTTTTTTTATTTAATTTCAAATTTTATTGATAATTAGGGCCCATTTGGTTTCGTTTTGAGTTTCGTATTTTGCGTTTTCAAAATGTATTACAAAGTGCGGAGAAAGCAGAGAATTTTTTTTAGAATTTTAAGTGATTATGACGATGACAAAGGAACGACGGGGAGGATGAAGGGACGGTAGAAGACGGCGAAGGGGCGAAAGAACGGCAGAGGGATGGATTTTCCAAAACACGGAAAACAAAATAAATTTGTTTTTCATTTTGTATGTTAACTTCATTTGTTAAATTGGTTATTTTTTCAAAAAATACATGCGTCATGTGCTTTTTTGTTTGAATGAAAACACAATTAAAAATGCAAACCAATCGGGGCCTTAGGGCCTGCTTGATTTATTTTGTATTTTGTATTATGGATTTTCAACGTTAATTACAAAATATGAGAAGAGTGGAGTGACGACAGAGGGGATGGAAGGAAGATGGAGGGGATGACAGAGAGAATGGAGAGACGACATAAGGAAGAATTGTTTATCGTGCTTCCGTTATTTCTCAAAACACGAAAGATAAAAATAAAAGTTGTTTTCTATTTTGTATGTTAAGTTTGTTTTTAAAATTGGTCGTTTTTCACAATATACATGCGTCGTGCACATTTTTCTATGGATGAAAACCCAAAACAAAAAATGACAAACCAACCGCAGTAATAGTTTTTGGGGTTTTTGAACCCAAGATGCTCCAAAGACCTCTAACACTTTGGTGGTATCTAATTACTCATAATGCTTGTATCTAAATCCTTGATTTGTCACACAAATTCATTATATTATTTAATTTTGATGCAGACCGTTAGCAGTGGTGATTTGAAGCCACCACCAGTGTTGTGGCATGATGACACTGGCAGGAGACCAATGGACAACAATCGAAGGTAACAAGGATCAAACATAACCCTTTCTGTTATGTGCATCAACAATGAAATACATCAACTCTGGACACATTGGAAGCACAGTGTAGCTCTAAAGTACTCTTTTTCTTCATTTGGCAGATATAACAACCAACCTGGAACTGTCCAAGGTCGACAGCTAGGTGATGCAGCGCATAGACTAGTTAGAAACAGCCTACACCATGAACCAAGACATCATCATCATCATCATCAAGACATGGACCCGAATAACCACCATTCATATTCCAATGGAAGACATCATCATCAGCATCATAACAACGCACCCAATCACAGGCCTCCACATGTCCCCTCGTCCCGCATGCAACATCAAAGAGAAGAATACAGCCGACCAGTTCATTCGCATCATGATCGAAATCAATACAACCAACCTCGTGGCAACTATACTTCAAACTATAGGCGAAGTACCACCACTAATCCCGACCCGTACATAGTTGCCCCTCCGCCTATACATAGTAGTTATCCCCCAGTCGTTGATGGTAATAGTTATGAATACGTACCGCCCTTTGTTACCCCAGCAATTCCTGTAGCTGGGCCGTATGTACAACGGAGTCCTCCTAGGGTATATGGTGGAGTCCATCATCAAGTGGGTTACAGGGCCCAACAATGGCAGCCTCGATATGGAGCTCCACTTCATGATACAGGTAGAGGATACAGTAATAATAATCACCAAATGAATAATCGTAACTTTTCTTCATTGAGCAGAGGTGGATCAAATCGTGGCCCCCCTCCACCACGGCATGGACGGGGTCGATATTAGATTGTGTTTTTATATTCGTTTACGACAGAAACACTTAGTTTGTATCATTATTGCAATTTTGTTTAATCTGTTAGTGAGGTTGTTTTTTTAATAAAAAAATAAAACATATTTGTTGATCAAGATTTATAGATCTAATTTGTTCTTTTCACTGATTTTGTATGAATTATGGGTTGTTTGCTATTTTTGTTTGGCTGTAAACTTTGATTCTTGATGATAACTGTTTGGTGTAGTCTAAGTTATAAAATGAAATGGATGACAGTATATTGTGTAATATTTTTACATGATGTATCTGACTTTTGGGAGCTAAGCCTCTGATCTAAGTAGCAGAAGTACAGCAGGTCATTTGTCCAACGCAGATTGCTTGGGATTCCGTGTTTGTCCATCTATCATGTGGTTTTGCTTATGCCTTTAACTATCTAGTTATAGTTTTGTGCGTAGTACTGTTTTATCATATTGCATTTTAATCGCTAGGGTGGCAGATAAGATTCAACGGATTGTATCTAGATCCAGTTCGATGGATCTTGGTTTTAGATAGGTTGGGTGTTGGTGGGGTTTAGGTTAAGGGTGGATCGGTTTGGGTTTGGTTGTATATTTTTATCGTTTTATGTTTTTTGATCGATAAGGGAGGAACTCTTTTCACGAGGATTTTTATTTTGCAGGTTGAAAATCTATCCAACCATTTACGTGACGTGTCACTATCCTCTTATTTGCGTCTTTGCTATCCTCTATTTGCGTCTTTGAGGTATTTATAGTATATAGGACTCACCAGATAAAACCTTTTGAATTTGACAAGACAACTATATATCTCTATGTAATTGTACAAGTTGATTTTTACAAGATATTTTAACAATGAAGACTAAGAAAAAACGACCCTCTGTTGAGATCAAGCAATGAAGACAATATCTTAGATGAGTTGTTTTGTTAGTCTAGAAAACCTGTACAATATCCTTTATGGTAGTATAATTTAATAATAGGAAAATAAACTAAATTGGAGATAGAGAATTTGTTAAAATTGTTTATTTTGAATAAACAATGAGTTTTGAATAAATAAAAATGAAATTAAGATGGTAATGTTGGTAATAAATGGTGAATAATGGTAATATGTCAATTTGGGTATTAATAGAATTAATTAAGTGAAATAAAAGAATTTAATTCAATAATAATTTGTTGAAATAAATAAATAATGTTGAAAATAAAGTTTTAACACTTTATTATGTTAGTTTGTGATAAAAATGAACATTATATGGTTCTAATTTGATAAAATGCAATAATTTTGCAAATTATTTCCAAATGTTGACTTTTGTAAATTTTAATGAAGTATTAAAATTTATTATGATGTATTTTATAAATAAAAAGGTGGAATATTGTTTAAAAATAATATTTGGATGTAAAATATTTTTAACATGGTTTGTTAAGACAATATAAACAAGACAAGTGATTTTATGTAATTTTTGTTGTTAAAATATTGATTTATTTAAAGGAAAATTTTCAAACATAAGCTTGTTTTGGTAAACAATAACACAAATAACCTAGTTTTGATTATAATTACAAACATAGGCCCGTTTTTGCCAGCTAGACGATGGCGAATTTTCAAAATGCGCTTTTGGCGAACTTTCAAAATGCGCCAACAGGCGACTTTTGAAAATTCGCCCAAAGGTGCATTTTGAAAATTCGCCATCGAAAAAACCCTGCACACATATTAACTAGACAACAGCCCACCCTCTTCACATTCACTCTCTCCCAACTCTTCCAACCAAAACCCAAAAGATACAAATTCCTCAAAACCTTCCTCCACTTCCATTTCTTCAATTTTTATTCAAATTCTTTCACAAATTAGTCAATGGCAAGCACGTCTGGTATAGAACAAGAAATAGGTATGAATCTATACCCATAATTTGTTGTTTATAATTTAGGGCTTGAAGTCAATGTTATCTTATAATTTGTTGTTCAAGAAAATAAATTGTGCTTGTAAAGTAAATCATTTTAACATCACCATTGATAAAACATTTACAACACTATCATTACAAGTATTTGTACACATTTTAGTGTTAGATTTTGAACTAAGTTATAAGTAGAGTATAAAAACCATAATAAAAAAGGTTCTTAAAAGCAACTTAAGATTATTGTTATAAGCAATCTATATGAACGACAAGGATTTTGCGTGCATTCATACTACTTTGTGGGTTAGGAGGTTGTCAATTTTTAGTTAGTGTATATTTTTTATCAAAATGAAATGATTTTTAATATTTGTATTTTGTAGAGTATGTTGAGATGGAGGCCGGACCCGTTGATGGAAGAGTATTATTTCTTCAAGCACAGCATCGTACTTCTAACGACATATGGATGCAGGTGGTTTTAAAAAAATAATATAATTTTGTGTCAGGTGGTATAATTCCTGTTTTTTAATTGTATTTATCATTTGATCAGCGTGACGATCCAGATACAACTATAGATCACTCCACGTCGGTGAAGAAAGTGACTTCAAACCATCCAGGAGTACTGGCTGAGATTGAGAGGGCCGGTTTTTTTACACATAATGAAGTTAGGATACATCCAGCTTGACCACTATCTTATCACTGCTTTGGTAGACAGATGGCGACCGGAGACCTCCACTTTTCATTTCCCTGTTGGTGAGATGACGATTACGTTAGGAGATGTAGCCGTGTTGTTAGGTTTGCCTATTGAAGACAATGCAGTGGCTTATGGAGAAGTGGCATATGACTATATGCAATTGTGTCATGATTTACTTGGTCTTGACCCACCCCCCGAACAAACAAGGGGCAATGAGTTCGTGGAAGTCATGTGGTATAGACGTCAATTGTCGCACGATATTCCTGCTGATGCTACAGAGGCTCAGATTCAGCAGCGAGCACGTGCTATTATTTTGCACATCATTGTTTCCCGATTGATGTGCGACCATACAAAGACTCGGGTAGATCTGAAATGGCTACCATATATTGCTGATTTAGGGGAGTGTGGTAAGTTTTCTTGGGGCAGTGCTGTGTTATCTTATACATATATGGAGTTATCCAGGCTTTCTCTTTTGGAGAATAAATCTATTGGTGGATGTCTGACACTAGTACAGGTTTGAAACAAACTTCAATAGTTTACTGTTTTACATGATTTGTCTCATTTTTTATCGTAATTTTTTCTTATAAATGCAGCTTTGGTCGTGGACTTATCTTCCGATCGGAAGATTGTTAGTGACAAACGTTGTTGTCGATCAGTCGATGCCGCTTGGGTCTCGGTATATTTTTATCCTTTTAAATTACTTAAACAGTGCAATTTTCATGTGTAATATTCAATTGTTAACATCTTATAACAGCTGGGTAGGACCAAAAAAACGCACCAAACCCCAAGACGGAGTGTGAAGTTCTACCGCAACGAGTTAGATGTGCTGGAGGATGAAATGGTGACATGGACACCGTACACACAGGATGTGCTAGCACAGCTTCCAGTCATGTGTACAGCTGCTAGATACTTGTGGACTGCGAGAGTACCACTCATATCTTACACCCAGACTGCATTTCACTTACCCAACAGGGTTATGAGACAGTTTGGCATGATGCAGCATATACCGGATGATGCGCCACCCTGCACGTCTACGTACAATGCAGAGGAGTATGGATCCTACATTCAGTTGTAGAATGAGCGTCATACAACTACCCGGATTGAGAGGGAGCCCACCATCACGCTAGAGCGGTACAAACGGTGGTACTGGAACATAACACGGCGATATGTTCTTACGGCGCCAGTGGAGGCAGTGTATAGAAGTCCGTACGTTCCCAGAGCACCACTTGAGAGGAACGTGGTAAGTTGATGTTGTAAGTACTATATCAATTACTTATGATAGTTTTGTCTTTTGCTAATTTTCATTCAACTTTACAGGCAGTCGGTATAAGCAGGGCTTGGGAAGAAGCAGAAAATCTTCGCAAACGACAAAGCGACGAGGAGGGTAGGAGGATGTGCACTAACATCCAAAGAATTTTAGATGTTGTGTTATGCAGGAATAAACTTGATAGGCTGAGAGCTCCATCTCCACCTCCACCGCCTCCAGCGCTTGTGTACACACGACGTCGTCCTAGAGGAGGTGCGGGTTCATCGTCACAAGGCACCTCGTCACAAACTGCACCGGTACACGAAGAATTTGTTCCTGGCCCATCTCAACCAATGGCCGCATTACCTTCGTCCTCCACTGCCCGCAGAGAACGGAGTAGCAGCAACAACAGCAATAGCAGTTCGAGACCATTGGTAACGCGTCGGCAAAGAAGAAGCCCGCGCGAATTTCATGAGCTTCATGAATAAATAGATAATGTTGTTTGATGCGAACTAATGTTGTTTGGATTTGTAAAATGTTGTTAAATTTGTGTGGCTGTGTTTTGTTAAATGTGTGTGGCTGTGTTTTGTTAAATGTTTGAATAAATACTTAACTAATTTTCTAAAAACTATATATAATTAAAATATACTTTAAAATACTTATAATATTGTTTAAAATATTTCTTAAAATATCTAATTTATAATATTTTTAATACTTCAAAAATAACATGTTTTCCTTTATTTAAAATAAACCGCTTACTTTAATAATTCATATTAAATTATTAAATAATATAAAATGTAAAAATTCCAAACAACTTTTATAATACTCTATTATTTGTTAGAAAAGACTTGTAAAAAGATTGAAGATAAATATTTAAGTATAAAGTCATTTCAAAGCAATTTAAAGTCTCAAGCAAAAAAGACGGCATTTATAGAACGCTGTAAAAAGATGTTCAGGAAAATAAAAGCCTTTTTAAAGTGTTGCGGCTGACTGTTATAAAAGGCTATGAATTGGACCTGTTTTGATATCTTGAATGTTTGATCTATTTTTGGTATGCAAACAAACTATTTAGAATCCAGTATTTTACAGTAACTCATATACACATATTACATCATAATAATAGTGAGAAACCCCTAAGGATCACTCTATAAAAATTCATAGAAATGTCGAACATAAAACATTTCGTAAGTGCATTTATAACGACTATCGCTATAAAACTACTTTCAAACTCAAGTTTGATTCAACCTATGTTCAACCAAACCCTATGTGCTTTGTTTCAAGGCTATACAACAAATCATACAAAGTCATATAAGTCCATATCCATCAATTACATATGCCATGTTCTTTCCAAAGCAAGAATTAAAACCAAATAAAACAATATAAACACAAGCAACATTTCTATAGTTAAACAACAATATTATCACTTTATATTCATTCAAATGGTGAGTTAGCTCACACTTCAATAAGAAAGCAATTTAACATGATACTTCACTTCCTACCACAATCTTTCAAGCACCTTACTTCCTACCCTCTTCCTTCTTTGCTCACGGCCAAGCCTAGAAACCTTCTATATTGCTCACGGCCTAGGAGTGTGTGGGGGTATTGTGCTCCAAATCTTTGAGTTTGAGTTGATGGAAGTTTTTGTGATGTTGTAGTAGGCTTATAGAAGAAGTTTTGAAGAGACATGGAGTTGTTTTGAATAGTTTAGATATGAGGAATTTATAAAGAGAAGAGAGTGAAGAGAGCTTGTTTTACTTTTGTAGAAATGTAAAATTGATCTAATGAACTATACATAGCCTTGTATAGGATTCAAATGGTTCGCTTACCTATCTCGTCACCTTCTAATTTCTAGCCAAGAAGGCTCACCCCACTCATGCCTCTATGTGTTTGCTTTCCAACTTACCATGCCTTAGAAAGTATCTCTTTCCACTCACACTTATCCCCCTATCTTCTAGAAGCTTCTAGAATATTCCTAAAGTGATTTTAGTGCTAATTATTTTTATTAGCTATTAATGATTTCCTTAATTTTTTAGTATATATAAAAAAGTTTGGACAACTTTCGTCAAGTTAAAGGTTGTTTATCGATAAAACGATTTTCGGTTACATTATTGATATTTCTACGAACTATTTATTTTTGTAAATAAATTTCAAAAACAAATTTCTTATCATTATGACAAGAAACATTGTCCAAGTAGTTAAGTGATTCGGCTTTGGTGCGAGAGGTCACGAGTTCAAATCTTGCGTAGCATGATTCGAACGTTTATTGACATGTGATATGTTGTCCCAATGACTTGTTCTATATAAAGTACCAATTCAAAAAAAATCTTATCATTATTCATTAATTAAAGGATGTTTAACAAGGTTGTAAATCCATATTTATAATACTTGAATATATTTTCAAAAGTTACGATATTCAAAGACGAAGTGTTCGAAATTACGGGTCACTACATCTACTATAGAGACATATGCAAAGGGATCGTCCATGCTCGTAAGTTTTTAGTGTATTCTTATGGAGAGGCTACATGAAGACACCCACCAGAATAATGATTGTGTCCAGATCTTGTAACCGTGGATTACTCTAGACTTTATGATTATGTCTCTAGTTCCTAACCTTACGAAGTAGCATGGAATTGGCAATCGAGAAACTGAGACTTTGATTATGTCGCTAGCTAATGATTAGGCTATACAAGTTATCTTATATTGTAACACCCCACCCTTTGTAATACCCTGATTCAATGTTGAGTGTGAAATTCTGATTCCTGAATACCTCAAAAGGCGGTCTATCGGGGTAAAATTAAATCAAAACATCATAACTAAAGCATATCGATAAAATCTCACTACGGAATGATAATATATAATATATTAAATATACGCTAATAGAAAATGATAAATAATATATAAGAGACTGCACTAGTGGAAGCGCCTGATAAATAAATATCAATACAAATGGTTAGTATACATCAACTCCAGAGATAACCAAGCTTATAATCATTCTTCTTGCAATGGAATTTCGATCTCAATGGTGGGCTCCTCGAGTCCTAATTCATTCATCTCCAAATGTCGAGTACAATGGACATTTGGTTAATTAACGATTTAATATTTAAATACCCAGTCATTAAAAATGCAGGTTGTTACATATATCCAACATACTCAAGTGATGGGATTATTGTTTGATGGATGCTATATTTGTTATGTTTGTTCTATCACCCTAGGGTTGTCACATGACATAGGTATTATGACCTGGATATCCAAACACTCAACATACATAGACTTGTAGTACAGCCACATGATGGTGATGATAGTAAATTAGCATAAACAAAATTTATGTGCTAACTCTTTGAATGTAGGGACATGTTAGGTATAAGACTGTGTACCCTATGTCATATGTACTATGTTGACTTTCATAGTATTTTGATATTGTTTATCACTCACACTAGACTATTATCTGACTCGAGATTTTATTCTTTGCTCCATATTATCTCGGATACTCTTAAATGGGTAGACTAGGTAGCAGGTATGGGACGACACATGGAGTTGTGTAAATGGACTAGCAGGAGACTACACTTTTATATATTATTAGTTGGGCTTACTATTGTCATTATTCCACTATATAACACTACAGAGCCTAGACATTGTTTGATTATTATTAGAGATAGTTTATCATTTTAGTTATTATTTAATGTATAAACTCTATGATCTATGTTGTACATAGCTACTATGAACCAATGCACTCTAGTTATGTGGTTCATTTAGTTATTACTATCTTGCTGTTTTATATCTGTGATGATTATTGCATTTTATGTGATGCGTTCTGAGATACCTATTTACTTTAGGAAATTTCTACTTTTCCTCACCTTGACAATCATCTTGCATTGATCGGGTACTGTTATAGCACTATATGTATATTAGTTACTAGAGGTGTAGAACAGTCATCACATTTGGTATCAGAACTTAGGTTGTGTTGTCAACCTAAGTGATATCGGGATCCATCAGAGATAAGGAGGACTTATCACCTTAGGATGGATCAATCATATATGAGAAAACATACTTGGTATATATTTTGGTTTTCAAGGTCAGATAGTAGTATATATAGTCGTATTGCATATACTAGCATCATTGATGCAACTTTTCTCGATCATTCTTATTACAGATTAAGAATAAGCGGGCTCCTAAAAAATGTTACTAGGAACTCCATCTTTGGAGTTAAGGAAGGGGAAAGTTTGGGGGCGGCTAACCCCAATTTGCAAAACATGTTCGTCGAGATGGTGCGAAACATGGTTCAGAATGCCCAAGTCCCTCCTAATGCTGATGGTGCTCAAGTGCAGGCACCCAGGGTCGACATTGCTAAGTTTAATGGAGATTATTCTAGCTTGGGAAGTAAACCATTCCTTAGAATGGAGTTCGCCGTGGATGTCCAAGATTGGATCAACAACTGTGAAAGGATCTTTAAGGACTTGGAATTAGAAGATGTCATGAAGAGGGACTAAGCTCTAGACTGCTTCAGTGGCAAACAATGAGTTGGTAGAATGCCATCAAGATTACTATTTAGAGGATCAAATTATTTAGGAATAGTTTAAGATAAGGTTTGAGGAGAAGTACATACCGACCGCTTAGAATTTTGTAGTATTCATAAGTTTACTGTTATGAGGCGGGGAGATATGACTGTCTCGGAGTATGTGGTCTTTTCGACATACTATTGAAGTACGTCCTATTTTTTATTGATACTTCATTGGAAAAGAACGATAAGTTCATCATGGGCTTGGGCAATTATCTAGAAGAGAAGTTGGTAGGGCATATTGATTAGTCCTTTGAAATGCTTGTTGAGAAGGCTCTTCGACACGAGAGTCTGTATCCTAAATCTAAGCCCCCCATTGTTCCTAAGGATGAGCCAAAGCTATAAGTTAGTGAGGGAAGCAAGAGGAAATGGAACAACAATAAGAAAACGTAATTTCAGAAGGGTGACAAGAAGAAGGGTAAGTGGGAGCCTATTTACTATAACTGTGAGGAAAAGGGTCATTTTATCAAGAACCGAAAACCCGAGAGAAGAAAATGCTAAAACTGCAACAAGTTCGGGCATACTCAGAAGGACTATCCCAAATCATTGAAGTGTAAGCAAGTGATGAAGACATATGCATTGATTGACGTTTTGACTTCATCAAGTGCTTCATCGACGAAGGATAAGGGAAAGGGCATTACTATTCAAGGTATGTTTTTCATTTATGATGTTCTCATACATTTTTTATTTGATGTCTAGGCTTCACATTCCTTCATATCTAGTGATTGGGTAGATAGGTTGGGAATGACACTCGACGCCTAATGTATTGAGTCATGGATGCTATTTTGTTTGTGTTTGTTTTCTACTGAGTTTCGTTGGTTTGGTATTATTCTAAGGACGGTCTTGATGAAGAGGTATGGAGTTAAGGTGGACCGTGAGAGGCCATTGGTGATGATAGGGACTGATGATGGGTGGAGATTAGAGTTAAGCTGTCTACTTAGATGATAAGGTGATGGCTAGCTTTCTGTATTCCTAGGAAGTCCTACATGATGTGTTGTCTTTGATGCTTATATCTACGGAGTATCCAGAAAAATTTAAGGAGATCACTAGATTACCACCACATCATAAGCTGGAGTTTCATGTTGATCTGGTCAAATATGCTGGACCAGTGGCTATGCCTTTGAGGCATATGACACCCAAAGAGCAAAGGGAATTAGAGGTGCAAGTGAATGACCTATTGAGGTAAGGGTTCGTTTATCGAAGTATATCCGAATGTGGAGCACCTGTAGTATTCGCCACTAAGGAGAATGGCACTTTAAGGCCGTGTGTTGATTACATGAGCTAAATAAAGTAACGAAGAATAACAAGTATCCACTTCCACCTATTGATGACTTATTTGATCGGCTTCACGGTGCGAAGATGTTTTCTTGGTTGGAATTAGCTACGGGAATTCACGAACTGAGAGTGGCTAGAAGAGTACCGATCATAGCATTTATTACATTATTTAAATCTTACAAGTGGTTCTTTATGCCATTCTGACTAACCAATGCGTCGACATACTCTGTTGATCTCATGAACCGCATCTTTAGGGCTCAGCTGAATAAGTTCATGGTTGTGTTCATTAATGATATTCTCATCTACTCATGGATGAAAGAGGTACATATGACATATTTGAGGACAACAATGGAGGAGTTGAGGAAACACTTATTGAAGGCAAAGTTTTCGAAATGTCACTTCTGAAGGAGGGGAAGCGTGATTTTTGGGTCATGTTGATTCTAAATAGGGTATTGTCGTAAACCCCATGAAAGTTGTAGCGGTTCGGTATTGGCACAGACCTAACTATGCTATAGACACGAGGAGTTTCCTTGAATTGGCAGGATACTATAGGCATTTTATTAAGGACTCCTCAAAGATAGTGATACCATTAACCAATTTGACGAAGAAGAATCAGACTATGGTTTAGGACATAAGGTGTGAGCATGGATTGAAAAGTTTGAAAGAGGGTTTGACAAGTTCGCTGGAGTTAGTCATCCTGAGTGGGAATAAGGAGTTGATGGTAATATGGGATACATAGATGCATATGGTACTGATCTAGGTGCGGTGTTGATGCATAGGGGTAAAGTAGTGGCATATGCTGGTCGATAGTTAAAACTGCACGAGAAGAAGTATCTGAATCATGATTTAGAGTTGGCAGCAATAGTATTTACTTTAAAGACTTGGATGCGTTATCTATAAAGAGAGAGGTATGAGTTATTCATGGATCATAAATCTTTAAAGTATCTCTTTTCCCAAAAAAGATCTCAACATTCATCGGCAATGATGGTTAGAGTTCCTGACCTTCTACGACTTTGACATTTCCTATATGCTTGGTAAGGGAAATATGGTCGTTGATGCTCTGAGTAAAAGACATGCTAGCTTGGTGGCGGTATTCCTAGAGTTGAAGATGTTAGCTAGTTTGACTATCAAACTTACTTTGATTGAGTGGATCGGTACTAGTCAGAGATGTGATGTTAGACAAGCAGAGATCATTGCCAAGATTGAGAGTGGAGTAAAATATAAGGATATGGGGCAGTACAGACTTGACCGTGATGGGGTCCGTAAAGATAGGTGATTGTTTGTACCCATATCAATGGGTTGAGGGATAAGTTGCTACGTGAGTGCCATCATTCGAGATTGATAATGGGTATCCCGGAGATAATAAAATGTACTGTGATATAAGGTAAGCATTTTATTGGGAGGTAATGAAGAATGACATCGGGAAATTCATCTTGAAATGCATGAACTGTCAGTTGGTGAATGCTGAGTAGAAGAAGCCAGGTGGGTTGATGTAACCATTTGAGATTCCCAAATGGAAGTGGAAGTAGATATCAATGGACTATATCGATGGATTGCCAAGAATAAAGGGTATGATAGCATCTGGGTCATAATCATAGATTGATGATGAGTGCTAGATTTATACCCACAAAGTCGAATAGAACAACGTCCAAATTGGCAAAGTTATATGTGAAATGGATTATACGATTCCATGGTGTACCAAAGAGCATTTTGAGTGATCGAGACCCGTTTTTCACTAGAGGATTTTGGAAGAGCTTATATGAGGCATTAGGGATAGAGCTAGACTTGAGTACAGCTTACCACCCACAAACTAATGGGAAAACCGAGAGGGTGAATTGTATCTTAGAAGATCCCTTATGAGGTTGTATTCTTGACTTTAGGTGTTCACGGGATGATAATTAAATTGCGTTATGTAGACTTTGCATACAATAATAGTTATTAGTCTAGCATCGCTATAGCAACATTTGAGGCATTATATGATCAATCGTGCAACGCTCCTTTGTGTTGGTATAAGGCGAGCAAAAAAAAAGATATTTGGGCCAGATATGGTTAGAGAGACATCGGAGAAGATCGAGATCACTCGACAACGAATAAAAACTACTCAAGATAGACAGAAGAGTTACGTTGATAAAAGACATAGAGATTTGGAGTTCTCTATCGATGATATAGTCTTTGTCAAGATCCCTATATTAAACAATGTGGTTCGAATTGGTACAAAGGGGAAGTTGGCGTCGAAATTCATAGGACTTTCCCGATACTTGAGAGGATTGGGAACCTTGCTTATAATGCCGACTTACATCAAACGATGGCAGATATGCACAATGTGTTCAGCATTTATCATTTGCATAATTTTGCGTACAACTCAAGTGTGACTATTTCACCATATCGGTTTTATTATCTGGGTTGAACCAATAGTTTCAAGACCTTATAGGCCCATTCATATCGTCGGACGAGATACAAAGAAGCTTATGAGGAAGAAGGTAGAGTCAATGAAGGTTTAATGGAGTGAGAGAGAAGGCGGCTGCACATAGGAGATCGAGGAGAGCATGTGGACCACTTATCCAGAGCTCTTCACTTGGTAAGATTTCCATTTTATCATTAGTTTTCATGTTTGATATCATATTTGATGTTTATATAGAATAGCTTAGATCCTGCATGCTATAGTAGGCATATATTACACTTGATCGCTTATGATTGCATGGCTTCATGTTTTGATGTTCGAGATGATAACTTATGGTTATTAGACATGTGAAGTAACTATGTTTGACTTTACCTTGTTTGATTTAGGGATTTCGGGGGCAAAATTTCTAAAAGGGGGAGAGTGCAGCGGCCCATATTTTATGTAAGAGAAGATCGTAAAATATTGTTTTTGAATTCATATTGGATCATATGATACTGTAATCGATGTTGAGTAGTAATATTTTTGGCCCTTGCAATTTTTATTGGATGATTTAGACCCTCAAAACTGGTAAGGCCTATAACTTTTGATGAGATCTAAATTAGGGGTCGAGATCACTTTCAATGGCAAGATACGACGGTTTCTCTTTCTATAGAGCGGTGATAATAAATTTTTAGATTTACTATTTATGATATGGCTATTTGAAGTTTAGACAGTTTTTGGATAGTGGATGGGTAATTAGCGAGATTTAGATTAGGCACAAAAGCCCATTTCGGGAATTTTGCTAAGTAGGGATGGTTGGAAATTCCCTTGCTCGTTACACACTTCCCAAAAATAGTATAACCCTCCATTAATCTCCTCTCTGCCAAAAAGCATCATTTTCCCTTGCTTTAATTAGCCAAATCACGTCATTAAGGGGTAATTAACAAGGAGATTAGCTTGATTACTATTTGAATCATCTTGGAATTCGTGCATCTAGTGTTCTACCATGGGATTCGTGTATTTTGGTATTATGTGAGTGATTTTACATCTCTCATTATCCTATGTTAGTTGATATAGCAAAATTGATGTTTTTAAGTTGGTTTCAAATGATAAAACATTATTAAATTTAGATCAAACCTTAACAACATCTTTAAAACGATTTTAAAAGGATAAATGTGTAATTTTAATCATTCTTTGACCATTTTGATAAACCACTCGTCATTTTGTGCACGGTTAGATCTAGGACAATATATAAGTTTGAATTGTATTTAGGATAATATATACGTTTGAATTGTATTTAGATTGGTTATATATGATGTTTGTATAAATTTGTTTGTTTTATTTTAACTCATTTTAGTGTAGTCAGAAAGTGGTCATTATTTGAGTGAATTGGTGAGCAAAAATGCTCAAAACGTGATGCGACCAAAATATAGTGCTTTTGGAAGCTTAGGCAACCTACACTTTATTATTGCAAATGATTTTGGTTAGATTTGATGGAGTTTTTGGGTAGTGGAAAATAAGTTGGTGGTGTTCGTGTAGAACAAGTCGGGGGTACACCGACTTCGGGGATTTGATGGCATGACTTCGGAATATGAAGGATAAACTCCTTGCTTGGGATATGGATGTGGTTTTGGTGGAAAAATCGACCAATTGTTTTACAATAGAGAGGTCTAGGATGAGAGATCTAGGCTTGGTTGTATACGACTTTGGGTCGCATAGTGAAGGACTCTGGGGAATGAATATTTGATGAGAGGGTTCGTATGCATGGACTTAGAAAATCAGCCAAGGCATTAACTTGGCACCGACATGATCCGACCTGAATATTGGATGCAGCTACTTCGGGGTTGCAATTGGAGAATTTCGGGCCATTTATGCAAGACAAGTTTTTAGTTAAAAGACTTTTTGGTTAAGCGAATCATGTCGGACCCGAGATGATCATGTCGTTGCCGACATAACTAAGGTTAGTGGTGACCATATGGGTTCCAAAGGGGTTTGAGGCATGGACTTTGGGATCCGTGTCATACATGTTTATTTGTTTGGTCAATGTTCGATTCAACATTATGGCACGATGAAGAATGGTTTTGACGGTGAAGCGATAATACGATGCTTCGATGTGATGACTTGGGAACTTTGATAGGATAATTCTACGACTTATGAGGGGTGTCTAGAGTTGTTCCAATGATGGCGACTCAATGAAGGGAGTTGAGATGAAGATCCAAAAGGATGAGTTCAATGATGGGGACTCGTGAGTGGAACTATGATTATGTTCATTATGGAGATGTATCGAATGGGATGTTGATTGTGTAGGATCTAGATTAACCCTAGAGGGGGGGGGGGTGAATAGGGTTATAGCAAATTTTTACGAATTTACTAAATTAAACACGAAAACAAACTGCAGAGAAGTAAATATGCTGAAAAGTAAATCACACATAAAATTTACCCAGCTTCGGCAACCCCTGCCTACTGCTGCATTCCCAGATTTCTATTAGAATTAAACAGTCTCCCGCTTACAAACACTCTAACAGACTCGCACACCCTGCTACCGCCTATAGAGTTTTGCAAACTCGCACACCCTGCTTACTGAACTAATCCTAACTAGACAATCTGACACTACCTAAACCCTAGGTGGTGATTTACCCTGATTTGAAAAGAAAAACAGAATTTAAATTTAAAAACAAAATAACTCAACACCCTAATTTAAATTCTCCTAGCCCAAATAATTATAAAGAAATGCCGGTCCAACATATTATCACTTAAGAAAAAAAACAATGCAGCCCTGTTTCTTTTATCATTGTCGGCCCGTTCCTTTGTAATGCTTTGTGAAAAAAATGACGGCTTCTCTTCTTTCTGAATTTAGGGCTTTGGCTCTCTTCTTCCAAAATTAGGGCTTTCATGCTCGTGTTTGTGAGATTATCTACGGCTTCGGCCTCGTCTTCCTTTTATGGAATTGATTTCGACTTTGGCCTCGATCTCGTTCCTCTGTGAGCAATTAGGGCTTTGAGGCGCCGCTTGAATGCTGATCGATTGAATGAATAATCGCCTATTTCTCTATCGATCGTTTTACTCCTTGTAGCTTGCTTCGGCTGCTTCAGATCGAATTCGACTTGATGATTTCGGTATGTGATTTTCTCCTTTTACTTGCTGGTTTTGATTGCTTGAATTCGATACTTAATTGCCAGTGATGATTGGGTGCTTATATAGGGTTCTAATCCCTATTTATTCGTTCGTATAAAATACGTTTGAATTTTTCTTGGCCGATTGATGTTGCTTGGATGTTGATGATTTATCTGACTTGTTCATATCGAATAATTTTCCTTACTTCACTGTCACGATTTTAGTTTGAAACCGTTCGATCCTTCCTTGATCGTCACGGTAGCAACTTTCCTATTTTATTTGAATTTGACTTTTTGAAATGCGTATATATTGCGATTCTTGACTTGATTCACACGGTTTTGACTTTAATTTCGTGTTGACCATGGCTTTGATTTTATTCCTCCGCGAATTTCATGCTTTACTTATTCTTCTCACGGCTTCGACCATTTTGAACTTGTCTGTATATCATTACTTTGAAACTGTTTCGACTTGATCATTTAACATCACCTAACTTCGGTCATTTGTTCATTGAACTTGCTACTGTTTGTTCTGACTTGTTCAATTGCTCATGGCTTCGACTTGAGTTTTGCAAATACCTGACTTGATTCGATTTCGTGATTTCCTGGTTACTTGATATAGTTCGAACTTGTTTCTGGTTGTCTTCGACATTGGCTTAACTCTTTGTCAATCTTGATTCACTGCTAACACATACTGTAACGACCCGTAAATTTCAACTGTTTTAATAACGTAATTAGTTGAAATTTTGTGAAATTTTAAACGATAAAATTTTGAAATAAAAATTTAATATTTGGAATGCGTCTAGTTAAAAATAGCAACTGGTAAATTTTCGTCCGAAAATATGAAAATTTATTTCGCGCGTAAATTCACTTCAATTTAATCAGTTAAAAAGCGTTGAAAATAAAACATTTTCAAAACCAAAATATTTTTACATAGAAAAATTCTAAACCATCTTCTGAGCAAGATGTCAGTTTGTCGTTTTTCCAAATTCAGACATCTTTGACTCCGTCGATCTTATTTTTCAGTGTTTTTCTTGCATTTTTCCGCCAGTAGAAAATTTCGAATTTTTATAATTCAATCTAACCACTGATATCCGTATACCATTTTGATCGTCTCCTCGTGCTGATCTCTATGGTATATTCAATTGTCAAATTCGAAGTCCGGTGTACGTTGCACTTTGCGTAATGCCTACCGTATCGGTACCCGTCGTTTTGAGTCCTTTCTCCTCTGGGTCCTTTTATCTCCTTCGTCTATTCAGTTTCCATCGTGCAACAAGCTGTCATCCACTTTTTCAAATATCAAAGAACACGTCCATTAATTGTATTCGCGTTAAATTTTGGGTGTTTGTTCATTTCCATGCGTTGAAAATATATTTTTACTCATACCTTCCACTGTCCTTTCTAATTGCCTGCTCCACTTCTCTTTTCCTTTCCCTAACTCTCATTCTTCTTCTACAATATGTATTCACGTTAAATTCTCTCCTCACATTTCTTGGCCACCACAAACCCACGCAAGTG
Source organism: Allium fistulosum (assembly GCA_030737815.1). Classification (NCBI taxonomy): domain Eukaryota; kingdom Viridiplantae; phylum Streptophyta; class Magnoliopsida; order Asparagales; family Amaryllidaceae; genus Allium; species Allium fistulosum. Next base: position 1,221,173,538 of record CM060902.1, read on the forward strand.
AGCCTCTACCCAAACCGCTCCTTTCCTCTGTCCCACCACCGGCTTCTCCACCTCCGCTGCTGTACCCCGACTTCACCCACATCCTCAACCTCCGGCCAGACTGTTTATAGCCGTGCCCAAGTTTCCCTGCCACTTCACTTTTTCCTTTCCCCGCGAGCGAGTCATCAGCCGCATCCTCCCAACGCTTCATCCCATCCGCATCCTCATCACCAAGCACCACCCTTATGTCGGTACTCTCCAACACCATAACCGAGCCATGTTCTCCTTCCACCTCGTTGGCCTCCTCCGCCCGGATGCGCGTGCTTATTCCCATCCTTGTTTCAATGCCCTACCACATCATTTCGGTCATCTTCCCCGAGTAAGCTTCCTTCTATCTCCACTGACCACACATGGCAGCAAGCACTCAGATTTGTCCAGCCTGTAGCCGCCGAACTTGCTTCTCGACCCGCCTCTGAGCCTCCTTGCCTTTCCCTTTCTCGTCATTTTTTTAGGTAAGTATATACACTAAGTTTATTCAAGTGTTATGACCTGTTATATATTTACAGTAAAGTACAATGTATATATGCTTAAGTGTTATATATTAAATAAGATTTATATATATTGGTATACATATATGGGTTTCGACTATAGTTTATAAGTCATATATTAATTATTCTTGATTTCTATATTACAGCTTTGTGAAATCCATTGAGTCTATATGTATATATTATCAAAGTAATCTATATATGTTCTGTTATAGCATCTCTGTTTAGGTAAGTTATACATAATATCAGTTTTAGTATAAGTTGTATATCTATTTCAATAAAGTAAGTCACTTGATTTATTTTTTTAATAAAGTTGGATCTGAAGTAGACACAACAGGTTAGACAAATAAGGTAGTTTAAAATGATTAAATTTTATGAGTTGTAAATCATCTGATGTTGTATATATATATAACAGTTATATAGATTTATATATATATAATATAAGTGTTGTGATGTGAAGATACATAAGATTTATGTACTAGTTTGTATAAATCTGACATAAAAAAATTTCAACTTGAATGTTTTGCAAATAACTGTTCATAGTCTGAAGTACGTGTAAGATATATGAAGTTTACTTGATATTTTATATAAAGAGTTTACTGTTTATATATATATTAAATATTTTGAAGCATGTATGCATTTTGTGTAGCTGTACTAGTATGGGTCAAGGTACATATATAAAAGGATGTTAGATTTAAAATATAGATAAGTTATAAAGTATTTTACTATATACGTTATACCTATATATATGTTTTACATTCTGGTATCCCTTTGTTACTGTTTTATGTATGTTTATATATATTTACAGAAGAGAAAAAATATATAATATGAGTAAGTATATATGTTTTTATATATATATATATATATTAGTCTATATAGTTATATTAGATCTGGAATTTTTTTTTTATTATGTGTTTACTATATATGCCGAACAGTGTTATACAAAATGTTCATTAGCATATGACATAATATGTTTAAAAGCTTGGTTATGCCGATCTGTTTTATATAAAGTTATGGGACGATTTAGTTATATTTAAGTTTATTTAAACTGGGGGTTTTATAGCTTGTTGTTAATATACGCAAGTTGTTTGGATATACTATTTATTTTATAACCGCTTTAGCATGAATTTTTCTTATACTATATATATCTGTTTATACATAATTTGCTTATATATTAGTTTATAAATAGTTGATATTGATGTATACTGTATATGGTTTCTGTATATATCTAGACGATTCTAATTCGTTTTCGTCAATCCCTATTTATCAGCTTCGTCCGTCAATTCGTGCCAATCTTGCTCTACTTTGGGATTCGTGTTCGGATTCGTAACTCATTTCAGCGTCAAATACCTCTAGCCTCGAAAGGTGAGCAATCACTCACGATTAACGTTCTTTTATTTATTAAATTTGATTTCAATTGAAACGACAATTGAAATATGCTACTGTTAGTTAATTACACTATTATTTATGCTATTAACTGTATCAGTTCACCTGTGACATCTGACACCATTATCTGTAAATTATTTATGCAATGATAATACAGTTTGGTTGATAATTGATTGATTGTTGATATTTGTATTGGACGTTAAATTGTTAATGTTAAAATGATAAATAGTATGTAATTGAACTTGATATAGGATAGTTAAAGGTTAAATTTGATTAACTGACCATTGTATAATATGACCCCTTTAACTGTTAAATTTATTGACACGTAGGATTTGTTTAATTACATTTTGAACCACTGAATATATGTTGTTAAATTGATGATGTATGAAATTGTAAATAGTTGACAAGTGAAGAACCGTGATGTGATAATCTTTAATCTACATGAAATGATAGTGTGGATTCTAGAAATAATTATATTAATTCGTACAAATAACAATGCGAATTAATACGGTTATTTTGGGATTATCTAAATTGATTATTGGATTGTTATTGATTGTTGTTATTGCTGGTTTATTTACTTTGACACCATCCCAGTTATCACACTGCAAGCTCCCTTTGTTCTGCTTTGATTTTGAATTGAATTGGAATCGGGTTGAAATGATAAATACCCAAATTGAACTTTGACCTAGGATAGAAAATTAAATAAAACCCGATTGGTCAATAAATTTGATTTAAAAATAAAACGAAGATTTTATTTGAATAAATAATATGGTTTTGAAATGAAGTTGAAATTTGAATTTAACGAAAGGAAAATGTTAATATTTAAAAATATGAAATAAAATATTAACAATGTAATTGATGTAAGAATGTTGTTTAATTTGAGAAATTATTGAATTAAGCTTGAAATTATTAAACTTTGAAATGATTTAATAATAAAGTTTGAAATTATAATTTAGTTTGAAATTATTAAACTTTGAAATGATTTAATAATAAAGTTTGAAATGATTTAATAATTAAGTTTGAAATTATTAAACTTTGAAATTATTTAATAATTAAGTTTTGAATTAGTTAATAATTAAATAAGATGGAATTATTTAATAATCAAATAAGAATTGAATTCTTTGTTAAGTAAAATTGAACTTTTGAATAAGTGAATTTACTTCGTAAACAATTGAAATTGAGTTTCTTTATTAATTAAGTTTTGGAAAATTATTTAAGTAAGTAAATAAGTGAAATTGAATTTCTTTAACAAGAAATAAAATGTGTTTTATTGAAATTAATGTAAGACTTGAAAATTTAAAAAATTTGATTTGATGAAATTAATTTAATTCAAATTTGTAAGTTTTGATATAATGGAGTTGAACTTAATAAATGGATTTAATGAATGAGAAGTTTAATAGAAATTGTTTTGAATGATAAATTAATTTAACGATATTGAATGAAATCGATAAATGAATGTAAATTGATTTGAATGTTAAAACTAAATTGATTTAAATGATTTCGGAATGAAACTTTTGTGCGAACTTGAATCAATATTTGAATAGTTTTCAATATAAAGATTGAAATTGATTTGGTTTTGAAATATATAAACGACCAATCGGTGAAATAATTTCGAAGGTTATTAAAGAGACCGAAATTCGGTTATGGATATACTCTCTATCTAAACCGAAAACCACTTTAATAACTATGCGCGGAGTGATGATCCAGAATGAAGTGGTTGGATGATGTACGTGATGACTGAAGAAAGAGAACGATGATGGATAGCCTTGACACTTGTGTCAAATTGGAAATGACTAAAACAGGAGCTGTGCCGGGCCAATGGAGGATTAGCTACCTCAAGTGGACACACTTCTTCGAACTACTTATACTTGTTGTCGATTGGTGCACCCTTGATTTTGGGAGTGTTGTTTCACGGTGTTGCGGGCGCTGCGGCGTTGCGTTCTCACCAGTCCGGATCAGGCGAACGGTAGTGTCACTACCTTGGGTATTGCCTCATGTGCCTTGTCATACTTGTATTCCATTTATTCGCGACCACTACGATTTTGATTTGTACCTTTAGTATATGGATTGCCCTCTGGTGACTTCCGGTTTTGGGGAAACTACGGTCTTGTATATGCTTTTGGGAATAAAATGTGTTAAGGGTGGAATGGGCCATGACTTAACGCTATTTTGATATCCTTATATTACTGATAGACATTATCTACTTAGCGTACATTACTACCTAGTAGATAGTTTAACGGATCCTTAAAGGATGGGTATTCCAAACATCCTTTGAGTTACCTGTATTTCAATTGCTATTTCACATGAGTTGGATTTATTAATATAAGAATGTTAATCCTGACTCGAGTGTCTTGTGTTTTTGCTTTACGCTCGGGTCAGACTGAGTGGTTCAGTATTCGAGACTCACCTTTTGAAGTTGGAGCTTTGCTTGAAGATCCAGCCATCTATTCAGCTTTCAGATATTCGATGATTCCAGTGATGTATTCTGATTTGTATCTGATGTATCGTGTTACCCTTCCGTTGTATCTGGTTAACTCTGATGTATCGTATTACTCTTCTGTTGTAAACTCTGATGTATTTTATATATTCATATAGTAGCTTCATGAACTACTATCTCTTTTATTTCCGCTGCAAAAATTATTACTCTGTGTCTGTGATCTGTGATTATTTTATTTACTGTATATGTTCAGTTTTGCCAAATTTAAATTAACAACGCGGTATTTTGAGCAATTCAACTCCGGCATGAGTGTCTACCTATACACTTATAATGGATGCGAATGGTCCAAAATGGCGGGTCGTTACAGTTGGTATCAGAGCTTTGGTAGCTCTAGGCAAAACTTAACATATAGGGTAAATATATTTACAGAATCACTCTCATTCGAGTTTCAATCTCTTCCTTTGACTCAATTCCTTTGAATTTTGGAACGTCCCCCTCGGTTCCGAAATTCATTCGTGTCCTTCACTATTCGTCTTCTTCCAATTCTGGAGCACCCCATAACTCCATTTTGAATGATATCTATAATAGATCGGCGGTCTCACCAACCTTCGAATGATTCGTAAAGGAGCAAAACTCCTTTATAATAGGCATTGATTTACCGGAGATTTCTGTATCCTCGGTTTATGATGCTATCTACCTCCTGCTATACCTGAATTCTATTTCTTGAGATCGAATGTAGATTTGCCTTGAAATTCTGCATCAATCTTATTCTTGAAGTCCCGGTCGACCCGGTTAAGGTGGCCCGCGATTTACATAAACCCATCCATCTTCTTATTCCGTTATTTAATCATCCTTTCTTCTGTTTCGAACTTATCTTCGAATCAGAATTCTCTTTGATTTGAGTCTATCAAAATTTGAATCTCTATACTTATTTTGAAATCCATCCTTGTATCGTCGAGCGAGGAAGTGAATTTGTAAATTTATATTTAAAATGTTTTATATATTGTGTTGTTTGAGTTGTTGATGTTGGTTTGGGTTTCCGATCGATTCGTCTGATCAACGCTATCGATAGGATTTCCAAAACACTTGAACAGAACAAACTGACACAATGTTGTTTTCAAATTTGGTAAACAAAATAGTTTTGGATGATTATATTATATATAAATCTAAGTTTTCTGAAATTAAATTGTTAATAAATTTGTTGTCTGAAATAATAATATTTGATTTTCATTTATTGTTTTGTAAACCATTGACTATTGCATAATATAAATAACTGAATTTATAAACTTGGTTATAAATTGATTGAAATTTGAAATGAATTTAATTCAGAAATTTGAGAATTTATTAGTTCCGGTGATTTCGAACTTTGGTTTTAAAAATTTTAAAGTATATATTATTGAAAGTATTTTCAAATAGAAATCGTTTTCAAAGAATTTTTAGAATGTTGAAATCGGTGTTCTTCTCTTTGTCGCTGGAAAATAATTTCGGTGATGGCGGCCGCATCATCGACATTCATTTTCGAGTTTCGAAGTGGAGAAACCATTCTGTAGCTTTGCTACGGTTTTGTTTTGAAAAATATTTTGGTTTGAATTTCTTCAGTATATTTTGATTTACATATATATAGGTATCTTATTTTAAAATTTAATTTGATATGATATAAATATATTATATATATCTAAATTGTTTAAAGTTAATCGGAAATCTAATTCTTAAATTTTGTTAAAGGATGATTTTAATTATAAATAAAACCAAAATTTGGAACAAATATTTAAACTTGAATAATTGAAATTTGAAATAAAAAATTATTTGTATATTGTTCAACTGCATTCTAATACAACTTACCTAAATCATTCAGAAGTTGAATATGTAATTGGATAATATATAAGATAAATTGAATTTTTAAATAAAATTTGAGTATTTAAAATAAATGTTATACACTAAATTTTGATTATAAAGATGTTAATAGAGTTAGATAGGATAATAAGTAAAACTCAGTTAATAATGAAATAAATTTATTTTGAAATAATTAATAAATTGAAATTTGATCAACTTATGAAAATACCTTGAATTTAAAAGCAATTAGTAAATATAAATTACTTTAAATCGAAACTTTTATGGTTTAAATTAATTTATATGGGTTAAATATATGTAATGAGATATATTAAGTGAAATAAACTTAACAATAATTTGGAATAAAGAAGAATTTAAATTGCTGAAAAAATATGATTATAATAAAAGACTGTTCAAATTTATGGTTTTAGAAATTGTAAATTGAAGATAGATGGGATAATAAGATAATGAATTTAGAAATAGTTGAGATTGATTTTAGTGAAATCAAATGGATTAAATCAATTATATTGAATATCAATTAATTTAAATTTGAATTTATATGGTTTAAATTAATTGTTATTTTGTATTTCAAATCTATTTTTCTTTCTGGTTGTTTCTATTCTCCTACCTCGTTCCTTTTCGGGGACGAAAAGTTTTGAGTGGGGGAGAGTGTAACGACCCGTAAATTTCAACTGTTTTAATAACGTAATTAGTTGAAATTTTGTGAAATTTTAAACGATAAAATTTTGAAATAAAAATTTAATATTTGGAATGCGTCTAGTTAAAAATAGCAACTGGTAAATTTTCGTCCGAAAATATGAAAATTTATTTCGCGCGTAAATTCACTTCAATTTAATCAGTTAAAAAGCGTTGAAAATAAAACATTTTCAAAACCAAATATTTTTACATAGAAAAATTATAAACCATCTTCTGAGCAAGATGTCAGTTTGTCGTTTTTCCAAATTCGAACATCTTTGACTCCGTCGATCTTATTTTTCAGTGTTTTTCTTGCATTTTTCCGCCAGTAGAAAATTTCGAATTTTTATAATTCAATCTAACCACTGATATCCGTATACCGTTTTGATCGTCTCCTCGTGCTGATCTCTATGGTATATTCAATTGTCAAATTCGGAGTCCGGTGTACGTTGCACTTTGCGTAATGCCTACCGTATCGGTACCCGTCGTTTTGAGTCCTTTCTCCTCTGGGTCCTTTTATCTCCTTCGTCTATTCAGTTTCCATCATGCAACAAGCTGTCATCCACTTTTTCAAATATCAAAGAACACGTCCATTAATTGTATTCGCGTTAAATTTTGGGTGTTTGTTCATTTCCATGCGTTGAAAATATATTTTTACTCATACCTTCCACTGTCCTTTCTAATTGCCTGCTCCACTTCTCTTTTTCTTTCCCTAACTCTCATTCTTCTTCTACAATATGTATTCACGTTAAATTCTCTCCTCACATTTCTTGGCCACCACAAACCCACGCAAGTGAGCCTCTACCCAAACCGCTCCTTTCCTCTGTCCCACCACCGGCTTCTCCACCTCCGCTGCTGTACCCCGACTTCACCCACATCCTCAACCTCCGGCCAGACTGTTTATAGCCGTGCCCAAGTTTCCCTGCCACTTCACTTTTTCCTTTCCCCGCGAGCGAGTCATCAGCCGCATCCTCCCAACGCTTCATCCCATCCGCATCCTCATCACCAAGCACCACCCTTATGTCGGTACTCTCCAACACCATAACCGAGCCATGTTCTCCTTCCACCTCGTTGGCCTCCTCCGCCCGGATGCGCGTGCTTATTCCCATCCTTGTTTCAATGCCCTACCACATCATTTCGGTCATCTTCCCCGAGTAAGCTTCCTTCTATCTCCACTGACCACACATGGCAGCAAGCACTCAGATTTGTCCAGCCTGTAGCCGCCGAACTTGCTTCTCGACCCGCCTCTGAGCCTCCTTGCCTTTCCCTTTCTCGTCATTTTTTTAGGTAAGTATATACACTAAGTTTATTCAAGTGTTATGACCTGTTATATATTTACAGTAAAGTACAATGTATATATGCTTAAGTGTTATATATTAAATAAGATTTATATATATTGGTATACATATATGGGTTTCGACTATAGTTTATAAGTCATATATTAATTATTCTTGATTTCTATATTATAGCTTTGTGAAATCCATTGAGTCTATATGTATATATTATCAAAGTAATCTATATATGTTCTGTTATAGCATCTCTGTTTAGGTAAGTTATACATAATATCAGTTTTAGTATAAGTTGTATATCTATTTCAATAAAGTAAGTCACTTGATTTTTTTTTTTAATAAAGTTGGATCTGAAGTAGACACAACAGGTTAGACAAATAAGGTAGTTTAAAATGATTAAATTTTATGAGTTGTAAATCATCTGATGTTGTATATATATATAACAGTTATATAGATTTATATATATATAATATAAGTGTTGTGATGTGAAGATACATAAGATTTATGTACTTGTTTGTATAAATCTGACATAAAAAAATTTCAACTTGAATGTTTTGCAAATAACTGTTCATAGTCTGAAGTACGTGTAAGATATATGAAGTTTACTTGATATTTTATATAAAGAGTTTACTGTTTATATATATATTAAATATTTTGAAGCATGTATGCATTTTGTGTAGCTGTACTAGTATGGGTCAAGGTACATATATAAAAGGATGTTAGATTTAAAATATAGATAAGTTATAAAGTATTTTACTATATACGTTATACCTATATATATGTTTTACATTCTGGTATCCCTTTGTTACTGTTTTATGTATGTTTATATATATTTACAGAAGAGAAAAAATATATAATATGAGTAAGTATATATGTTTTTATATATATATATATATTAGTCTATATAGTTATATTAGATCTGGAATTTTTTTTTTATTATGTGTTTACTATATATGCCGAACAGTGTTATACAAAATGTTCATTAGCATATGACATAATATGTTTAAAAGCTTGGTTATGCCGATCTGTTTTATATAAAGTTATGGGACGATTTAGTTATATTTAAGTTTATTTAAACTGGGGGTTTTATAGCTTGTTGTTAATATACGCAAGTTGTTTGGATATACTATTTATTTTATAACCGCTTTAGCATGAATTTTTCTTATACTATATATATCTGTTTATACATAATTTGCTTATATATTAGTTTATAAATAGTTGATATTTATGTATACTGTATATGGTTTCTGTATATATCTAGACGATTCTAATTCGTTTTCGTCAATCCCTATTTATCAGCTTCGTCCGTCAATTCGTGCCAATCTTGCTCTACTTTGGGATTCGTGTTCGGATTCGTAACTCATTTCAGCGTCAAATACCTCTAGCCTCGAAAGGTGAGCAATCACTCACGATTAACGTTCTTTTATTTATTAAATTTGATTTCAATTGAAACGACAATTGAAATATGCTACTGTTAGTTAATTACACTATTATTTATGCTATTAACTGTATCAGTTCACCTGTGACATCTGACACCATTATCTGTAAATTATTTATGCAATGATAATACAGTTTGGCTGATAATTGATTGATTGTTGATATTTGTATTGGACGTTAAATTGTTAATGTTAAAATGATAAATAGTATGTAATTGAACTTGATATAGGATAGTTAAAGGTTAAATTTGATTAACTGACCATTGTATAATATGACCCCTTTAACTGTTAAATTTATTGACACGTAGGATTTGTTTAATTACATTTTGAACCACTGAATATATGTTGTTAAATTGATGATGTATGAAATTGTAAATAGTTGACAAGTGAAGAACCGTGATGTGATAATCTTTAATCTACATGAAATGATAGTGTGGATTCTATAAATAATTATATTAATTCGTACAAATAACAATGCGAATTAATACGGTTATTTTGGGATTATCTAAATTGATTATTGGATTGTTATTGATTGTTGTTATTGCTGGTTTATTTACTTTGACACCATCCCAGTTATCACACTGCAAGCTCCCTTTGTTCTGCTTTGATTTTGAATTGAATTGGAATCGGGTTGAAATGATAAATACCCAAATTGAACTTTGACCTAGGATAGAAAATTAAATAAAACCCGATTGGTCAATAAATTTGATTTAAAAATAAAACGAAGATTTTATTTGAATAAATAATATGGTTTTGAAATGAAGTTGAAATTTGAATTTAACGAAAGGAAAATGTTAATATTTAAAAATATGAAATAAAATATTAACAATGTAATTGATGTAAGAATGTTGTTTAATTTGAGAAATTATTGAATTAAGCTTGAAATTATTAAACTTTGAAATGATTTAATAATAAAGTTTGAAATTATAATTTAGTTTGAAATTATTAAACTTTGAAATGATTTAATAATAAAGTTTGAAATGATTTAATAATTAAGTTTGAAATTATTAAACTTTGAAATTATTTAATAATTAAGTTTTGAATTAGTTAATAATTAAATAAGATGGAATTATTTAATAATCAAATAAGAATTGAATTCTTTGTTAAGTAAAATTGAACTTTTGAATAAGTGAATTTACTTCGTAAACAATTGAAATTGAGTTTCTTTATTAATTAAGTTTTGGAAAATTATTTAAGTAAGTAAATAAGTGAAATTGAATTTCTTTAACAAGAAATAAAATGTGTTTTATTGAAATTAATGTAAGACTTGAAAATTTAATAAATTTGATTTGATGAAATTAATTTAATTCAAATTTGTAAGTTTTGATATAATGGAGTTGAACTTAAGAAATGGATTTAATGAATGAGAAGTTTAATAGAAATTGTTTTGAATGATAAATTAATTTAACGATATTGAATGAAATCGATAAATGAATGTAAATTGATTTGAATGTTAAAACTAAATTGATTTAAATGATTTCGGAATGAAACTTTTGTGCGAACTTGAATCAATATTTGAATAGTTTTCAATATAAAGATTGAAATTGATTTGGTTTTGAAATATATAAACGACCAATCGGTGAAATAATTTCGAAGGTTATTAAAGAGACCGAAATTCGGTTATGGATATACTCTCTATCTAAACCGAAAACCACTTTAATAACTATGCGCGGAGTGATGATCCAGAATGAAGTGGTTGGATGATGTACGTGATGACTGAAGAAAGAGAACGATGATGGAAATCCTTGACACTTGTGTCAAATTGGAAATGACTAAAACAGGAGCTGTGCCGGGCCAATGGAGGATTAGCTACCTCAAGTGGACACACTTCTTCGAACTACTTATACTTGTTGTCGATTGGTGCACCCTTGATTTTGGGAGTGTTGTTTCACGGTGTTGCGGGCGCTGCGGCGTTGCGTTCTCACCAGTCCGGATCAGGCGAACGGTAGTGTCACTACCTTGGGTATTGCCTCATGTGCCTTGTCATACTTGTATTCCATTTATTCGCGACCACTACGATTTTGATTTGTACCTTTAGTATATGGATTGCCCTCTGGTGACTTCCGGTTTTGGGGAAACTACGGTCTTGTATATGCTTTTGGGAATAAAATGTGTTAAGGGTGGAATGGGCCATGACTTAACGCTATTTTGATATCCTTATATTACTGATAGACATTATCTACTTAGCGTACATTACTACCTAGTAGATAGTTTAACGGATCCTTAAAGGATGGGTATTCCAAACATCCTTTGAGTTACCTGTATTTCAATTGCTATTTCACATGAGTTGGATTTATTAATATAAGAATGTTAATCCTGACTCGAGTGTCTTGTGTTTTTGCTTTACGCTCGGGTCAGACTGAGTGGTTCAGTATTCGAGACTCACCTTTTGAAGTTGGAGCTTTGCTTGAAGATCCAGCCATCTATTCAGCTTTCAGATATTCGATGATTCCAGTGATGTATTCTGATTTGTATCTGATGTATCGTGTTACCCTTCCGTTGTATCTGGTTAACTCTGATGTATCGTATTACTCTTCTGTTGTAAACTCTGATGTATTTTATATATTCCTATAGTAGCTTCATGAACTACTATCTCTTTTATTTCCACTGCGAAAATTATTACTCTGTGTCTGTGATCTGTGATTATTTTATTTACTGTATATGTTCAGTTTTGCCAAATTTAAATTAACAACGCGGTATTTTGAGCAATTCAACTCCGGCATGAGTGTCTACCTATACACTTATAATGGATGCGAATGGTCCAAAATGGCGGGTCGTTACACATACATACATTCACGTATCACTTTACTGTGCATTCTTGTAATCTTCACTTGATGTTGTAGATGCCCTGTTTCACTGTCATGCTACTTTCTGGTCATGATGTAGATAATTGTAGTATTTTTGATATTGACTCTGGACAATTTTGTTGTACTGCACTGCTTCATTGTATTTTCATTTACTTGAATCATTGTTCCATCTAAACTTGGTATTGTCTGCTTCGAGCATGTTGTTTACTGGACTTTGGGGCATTGATATCACTGAGTTTGTTGTGCACTTGTGTAGACAGTTGATTATATATGTTGACTGGCCCTTGCATATGCTCTCTGTAGTATGATGTACTGTTGCATGTCTCCTCACTTGAACCTGTTGTATTGGTTCATTGCTGTATTGTGTTCACTGTTGAGTTTTCTGATGTTGTGTCATGTTGATTGATCTGGTGTAGTTGCTCATTCGAGATTCTAAATCACTGGTCATCATTTGTACATGTTATACATATGTTTTGATAGTCTGATTCATCTGTTTGTTGGTTGGTTGGTTGGTTGTTTTCACTTGAGTCTAACCAGTTGTCATTGCACTTGTACATTTGGTTTGTTGCTGTGCACTTGAGTCTTTTTGAGTTCATGTGTATAGATGCCTTTTACTTGAATTAGTTGTATTTGCTGCCTTCATGCTTGAGTAGCCTTTGCCTGTGCATGTTTGACTTTATAATTGGACTGTGCATTTATTTGGGCTTTCCTGTTCTCATGCTTGAAGTTGTATCCTGTACAACTGCCCTGTGTTGAATCCAGTTTCAGAACTCGGATTTGACCTTGTGCTGATGACTTGACTTTATTTATATTGCACTTGAGTTGAATCCGATAATTTGGGTTTGACCTGTGCTCACCTGTCCCTGTAAATATATCAAGTGTATATATATCGGTGTGTACGGCCTTGTGGCATGTACAGTGATACACTGTGCATGTCACATTGTTCGTGTGTGATGAATTCAAATATGAATGATGACGAACAACCCAAAAAAAACTAAGGCAAATATTATTTTCAAAATCACATTTTTATTTTATATTGCAAAAATATTTCCTTTTCAATTTTACTGCGTCAATGTATATTTCTGCAGATTGCTCAGATGCTGGATTCACATTGGAATGAAGTTGAAGATAAATACGAGTGTGAGTGATATGTAGTAAGGAATTGATGTAACTATGAAATTGTGATGTAATTGTATTGTGACTGAAATTGTATAGTTATAGTGAGAGCTTGAAATTGTACTATCAAAATTGTAATAAATATTTGTTTGAATAAAATATTCGTTTGAATTCCAATTCTGTGTTATTTATTTTATTCAGCAAATATTTATTTTATTTGTGAAAAATAAATAGTACAATATCAAATACATTTAAATGAATGTATATATGTTTATTATCATCAAACAAAAAACATATACATGCATATTCCACAGATTGTGTTCTACTATAGAGACTTGTGCAAAGGGATTGTTGATATTCCAATGTGATCATGTGGACAGGGTATAGAGGGACGCCCGCCTAGATAATGATTATGACCAGATCTTATGACTGTAGATTACCCTGGACTTTATGATTGTGAGTCTAATTTCTAGCCTTACGAAGTGGCATGGATTTGAGCACCAAGAAACTAAGATTTCGATTAAGTCTCTTGCTAATGATTAGGCCATACGAGTTATCTTATATCCAACGCACATGGTTAATGTGATGATTGCTATGTTTGCTATTTTTTTCTATCACCTTAAGGTTGTCACATGACATAGGTATTATGACTTGGATACTTCGACACCCGACATTGTACTTAGACTTATAGCACACCTATATGATGATGATGATGATAGTAGATTAGCATATATTGATGTTATGGGCTAACTCTTTGTATGCAGGGACATGTCAGGTTTGACTCTCCATACCCTATGTCATATGTATTATGTTGACTTTCATAGTATTTTGAGAATGTTTATTGCTCACACCAGATTGTTGCCTAACTTGAGGTTTTATGCTTTTCTTCTTATTATTTCGGGTACTCTTGAATGAATACACTTGATAACAAGTGTGGGATGGCACATGAAGTTGTGCAGATGGAGTAATATGAGGCTATACTTTCATATACTATAACTTAGGCTTATTATTGTTATTATTTCACCATGCGACACCGTGGAGCCTAAACAGTGGTTATTAGATATAGTTTATCATTTGAGTTATTAGTTCATGTATAAACTATGTTACATGTGTTGTATATAGCTACTATGGGATAGAGCTAAGGGTATGCCCTAGGGGAAATCTATGTAATTTGTCACATATATCTAACTCTATGATTAATCTTGTTCAAAATAAAATGTGTTTTTCTCTCTATTATATACTTTTTATGTAATGATATAAATAATTAAGTAATTAATTTAAAGTACATAGATGGAAAATCCTTAAATGTTATGTTATGTGATAGCAATTACACAGTGTTGTAACCATGAGAATTTTATCACATTGAAAATAACATATTATTTTAAATATTCCTCGTCGAGATGTTTCGAGAAAAGATATCGATTCATTCATTGAGACTAGAGTACATAACACTCTCCAGATATTGGGTGGTGTATTTCTCGTGGATGCTAGGGGCACCAGCGGGTTATATATTGATAGTTATTAGATAATTATCGAATGATTCACTCGGGAGTTCTCGGTTGGTTAATGTAAGTTAAGTCAAACAGACAATCTCGAAGTGACGATGTTACACGATTCCCTTGACTTAAGAATACTAAGGAACTTGAATGTGGACACTTCACTTTGATTATAGTTAAACCATGGCATGCACCCATCGAATGACTATACTTAGGTCTGAGTTGAAGCATTGGAAGTGTAACACTATTCAATAAAGAATTGGCCTACTTAGTTACGTGGGGTTAGTATCAAAATCAACTGTAGTCAACTCTAAATCAAAGTCTCTGACTGGAGTAGTACAGTTAATAATAATAATTAAAATCAAGGATTCTGTGTTTGGAATTACAAGGTTGAATGTGCAAAATATTGGAATTTAACCAAAATCAAATTTCATAAGTCCTAATGTGATATAGTATTGACGAAGAGAATTAATGTAAATAATCGACTCTACCAGGTAACGCTTATAATAGTAAAATTGGGTTTTATCGAAAAATGTGTAAGCGAAAAATTCGACAGTTTTTTTACTCCATTATCTAAGGTGATGAGTGAACGTTAATATTTGGATAGTTCGATATTGATCGCTGATTGAATTTAGACCTAGAATCGCAGAACTGAATTGGCAAATTCTCAGAAATACCAAACGATTTAATTGATTTATAAATAGTTATTAATTAATTAAATTAATTAATATTTTCTAGAATATTAATTATTATTTATTTGATGTATTGGATGCTATCAGCATTTTTTGGATACCATCTGTATTTAATTGGGTGCGTACATAAAATTTGTATATGCACAAATTGATATATGATATCGATGGGAGTATAAATTAATTTAAATGTAATTATTTGCTAAGTTTTGCTGAAAAAACTAAAGGCCCAATTAGTCTCATTCATGTTAGGCCATAGGAAGAAAAACTGAGGCTTGAAATCCAGTTGGATCTAGAAAACTAAGGGAGGAGGTTAAAGAAGGTTACATCTATAAATACCTTGTCTTTCATTCACTTGCCACTCTTAATCACTCTCTTCCAAAACCCCAGCCTCCACCATCATTTTCTAGGATTTATGGCCAAAAACTCATGGCAAAATAAAAGAAAAATTATATTTTAATGACATCCAATTAAATCAATCAAATAAAAGGTGGTTCTTCTTCTCTTGCAAAGTTGGGAGACTAATTTGGATCTATGAGCGTCCATCAATCAAGGTGCATTCAAGGGATACAATTATTAGGTATGATCTATTATATATATATGTATGTATATGTAACGGCCCGATAGATTTTCGATCCCGAAAATCAACACTAATACATCCACTGTATAGAATGTCGAACAATCGAGTGCCGGAATCCCAGACTGTTAGGGTTAAGAAGAAAAAGAGATAGAAGAAGAAATAGAAAACAACAACACAGAATTCTCACAATCGTAGTGGAACAAAATATAATATACAATAGCAGCATTTTATACCAAAAAAGGTGTAACTATCAGTGTGCATATACAAGATATCAGAGTACAATAAATCTGGACAGTTATAATAACTTGTCCTCAACTACTAGATAAAATAGCCTATATACATAGCGGATACACTCAATACGTCTCTGCCATCCAGCTCGTCTCCTAAGCTCCCAAAGCGTACTAACCTAAAAATCTGTAATACTCGGTCTGACCCGAGAATTACAATAAAGTAACACCCGAGTCAGGCTGGAAACCAGCGTGAGTAAACCCATTTGATATGAAATACATAAGTAATACAAACTTTTGAAAACCAAGGGTAACTCGTACAACACGACGAGTTTCTATCTGATTATAACCAACACTTGTTACAAAAATCCATTGATATAATATCCACGTACAGTTGCTCATTTAATAATAGTCAGATTTTACTTATTTATCCAACTCTAGTCTATTAGACTCTAAAATCATACCCGTAAAGGCTCAAATCGAAGTGGTTCTGGATAATGCTGATATCCGATCCCGGTATCTTCGAATCCAAGTGATAAATTTAAAAGGGTAAATTGTTTAAAATGAACAATTTATTGTATTGGGTGACACTATTTAAATATGGGAATTCATTTTAGATCTTTATTTCAAATTAATCGTATTATTACTTGAATCCAATTACTTTAATTTTCTGACCATTTGTTGGCACAGACAAAAATAATTTGAAGGTAAATATTCAATGGAATTAAGCCAAAACATAGATTTAACTATCAATAACAATTATCCAAACGATTTACTCCTTAGGATTTTACCTTAATCGATTTCATTCATATTTTTATCCGAATTAATTACAATTTTAACAATTTATTAACTAATAAATAAATTATAAAATACTACTAATTACCCATAGGTTAAAGTCAATTAATAAATTAATTACCTTTATAAATATCATTAGATTTTAGATTACGGGTTTAAAATAAAATAAAAATAGTTTTTAGTTAAGAGAAGAAAATACAAATTATCATATGTATGTATATAAATTTATTCCTTCTTCTTTTTCCTTTTTACTTTTCTTTATTTCCTTTTTTCTCTTTCTTTTCTTTTATTTTTCTTTACTTTTCTTTTGTTTTCCCTTTTTTTTAATTTCTTCCCTGGCCCAAACAAATTTCAGCCCAAACTCCTCCCCTTCCCCTACTTCTCTTCTCTTTATTCTTATTCAACCTGCTACCACCAGATACACATATCACGACGTACACGTGCACACACCATCGGAAATTCGTTGACCATCGCCGCCTCCACCCTCCAGTCGCCATCGACCCCTTTGTCTATTCCAACTATCCGAAACTTCCCGACAATGCCAAAATAATAAACGAGCAGATCACCACACCAGAGAAGAAAACTCGACCCACTTTTCCGACCTTGCGCCGCCGTCACCGACCACCGCCGCCCAAACTGTTTCGCCAGGAGCTTCGTTTAGCTCCCCTCTCCCTTTTCCCCCTGCACCGCATCTCCCCGTCGCTACCACGACGCCGCAATCCCACGAAAACCCACCTCGGCCAAAACATGCCTGAAACCCTATTCCTCCTCCAACCCGCCACCACGACGCTTGGAAAAATCACGCCACTATTTTTCCCGTGGCCACCGACCAACCCGCTACCTCTGACCAAAACCCCGACCTCCCCAACCCTCGCGATTGCCAGGAATTGACCCACGATCCAATTCTGACCAACACCCTCTACTTCATTATATACATAGTTAAAAACCATGGAAATCCCACCAAAATTCAATATTTTCAAAGTCGATTTCGGTTATGTAGGTGAAAACAAAATTTAACATAGTCGAATTTCTTGAAATGTTTGATGTCTTGCTGTTCATCCCATATTACCGCATCTCTACTTGATAACATCCCATAAGATTATTTTTAAAATTAAGCATACCCTAGTACAAACAAAAATCCTTCAAACACCCTAGTCTAAATCCATCTAAATGAAGAGGTATAGATTTTTGAGAGTTTGAACATGTTGGCAAAGAAGAACAGAGACAGGAAAATATACAGGCATTCCTACATTCATGTGCAAGCACATATACATTTGTTTTTTTCTTTGCAATAATATATTCAAACTGATATTACTATTTTACTTTAAAACTCAATCATAGATTTATAAAAAGATTTGTTTTTGGAAGAAGAAGTTTACTCATAGATTTTTGTTTTGAACAGAGAACCAGGGTTTTCAAAAAGAATATGCTGTTAGCTTGCTTGTTGATGATCTTCCTATTGCTTGAGTTGCTTTGATTTCCTTTAGTTTGTAATGGTAGTATTCTCTTTTTTTCTATTTACTTAGCTTGTTCGAATGAAATGAAATAAGAAGACAGGGTGGAGCTATATATAGAGAAGATAAAGATTACAGGGTAAGCCAGCCGAAACATTTTGTATACAGGCTTTGCATTTTATTTTCTTTTATCTATTTAATTTTGATTGAACTCATGTTGACCTGATTTGATCAAAAGATGATTTGATATTTTATAAAAGGCTTGATTTTGATCTTTGTTTTGACATTGAATTTGAACTGCATTTATGGTATTGTCTCCTCTTATGTTTACAATACTATTATATGAATTTATGTATATAATTTATCCTATTTTACTTGTATTTCACTATCTAATATATATATATATATATATGTTTACACTTATATATAGACTTTCATGCACACTAGTTCATATGGTAAATATATATATATATATTACTTATATACTTGCACAAATATGGTTTGTCACACTCTCACATACATGTATCTTCCTATATATATACATATATGCATATACTCATGTGTTTTTAAATCATCATATCTATGTACTCATATATATATATATATACATATATATATATATATATATTTATATTTAACATCGTCAAACTTGTATATGTCATATATATATTTATGGATATTTTATCTTAATTGAAATGGTGAAGTTTATATATATATTATTATTATTTTTCTATAAGATTTATCATATCTAGAGATTTTATAATTAAATATCTAATATAGTTTTTAAACCAATTTATATATGTCCCGATGTTTTTTTTAATTATCAAAAATTTATTTGTTCGACTAATCAAAATTAATATTCCGATAATTTAAACTAGTTAATCGCCCATTAACAGTCGTCAAAAACCCGGGTCGTTACAATATATATCATCATGAAGTTATAGATCTAGTTATTTGATTATTTTGATGAATTTGTATATGCATTTGTTGTCCACCATTCATTTGTATATGTATGGATCTGAAATTTTTTAGTTTGTTGATTTGAATTGGATAACAATGGTTTTGATTATTAATTCTCATTGTTTCTTTATGTTGATGTTGGTTTTGTTTTAGATCTGAATCTAATAACTACATAATTATTTTATATAGTTATACATTTATTTAGTTGAATGTCAATGGTAATTTCATTGTTTCATAATTAGTTTTGTGTTTCAAAACATATATACATACATATATATATATATATATATATATATATATATATCTGTGTGTGTACATGTATACACACACACACACACATATATATATATATATTAAATTTAATTTGAAAAGTGTTTTACAATGAAAGTTAAAAACCATTTACACACCCACATCTTAATATTAAAGAAGATATGTTTTTATGTAGAAATTTACATGTATCAACACACTGATTTTGTTTAATAAATTTTACTCTATTATTGCTTATAAAATATAAACATTTTAGCTTAAATTATTAACATATAAACATAGGTTATATTTTTGATTTATAGATCTGTTTTCAAATTGTTTCACTAAATCAAATCATTGCATGTTTTGGAAATAAATCATAATTCAAAATAGTTGACTTAGTTGAATTAATTTAGACTAATTAACGGATTCAATTAAAATAGGCACACACACAAATATACATATATATATAGCATATTTAAACATATACATACATACATATAACTTTAAACAATGTTTTGGACAACCAATGCGTATATAAAAGGAGAATGTATCTGTGGCTGTGTAAATCCCAACACTCGAACACTTGGGCTAATTTTCAAAATATGTTTGAAAATTTTAAGGATATTTTAAATTCAAAAGTTAAATTTAAAATATGAAATAAAATTTATAATAGTTATAAAATGCATTCCAAATTTGTTTTGAAAATAAATTAGCATTTTGAAAATTATTTGAAATTTAATTAATTGGATTAATTAAATAATCAATCGATTAAAAGTTAATTATGTAAATCAAAACATACATATGTTGATATATGTATATATATAACTATTAATGTTATAATATAACATGAATATATATTTATCTTAAATTTTTTAAGGTAAACTAAAATAATTTTCATTTTATTAAAATATTTAATTAAAATTGTTTTAATTAATAAAATATTTATTTGATAAATAAATTAACTAAATTTTAATTAATAAAATAAGATGTACATATATAATAATATATGCATGCAAAACTATAAGTGTTATAGTTAATATTCATCTTAAATTATTTAGGATGAATAAGATAAAAGTTTGAATTTAAGAATAATTTAATTAATTAATCAATTGGCTTAACAAATTACAATTAATTATATATGGTTTAATTAATAACATATATATAAGAATATTATATAAGTTAACTAAATTATATAAAAGTTATAAATAAATTAAACTTGTATAATATGAATGTATATTACAAGTGGAACTGGGAAGAAACCCAAATCAGATTTAGGGAACAAATATATATATGTATTGTATGTATACCTTGATTTTAGATGTTTCTAACCCTTGAATCACGAGGGTATTTCAAAAGAAATACATTGTTCCCTAAATCTATATCACTCAATTAAATATATTAAGAATTATTAATCTATAATATACTCTACCATTTATATATTAATAAATTACTTGCATACTCTCTAGTCGTTGAGAAAACTCAAGCTATATATGTAGTGTTTAGAATTATTAATATATTGTTAGATGACGTAATGTACATGTATGTATTTGTAGAGCAAACATAAGTTATGTACATCTAGACATGAGCCATCACGAAATGGTGAGTATGAGTGAAAAATCTCTTTCGATTTGTTGAGCAAATTCAAGATCAAGATTGAGGTTTAGACAAAGACCATGGGTTAGGAGTTGTATATGATACGACTGATTAAGTGTTATCCAACGCTTACATGTCTATGATTTGTTGAGCAAACTTAAGGGCAGAACCCCAAGGCAAGCGGGTCTTGATGCCCACTAGAGAAACCAAAAGATTTCTATGTTTTTTCTTCGGGTTTTGAGAAACATAAAAATCAAGTGGGAGCCTTACTAGGAAAATGAAATGGTAACATTTAACCTTTCTAACATTATAAGAACATTCGCTATGTAAAGTTAAAATAATCTACATCGATAAATTTATGCAACTAATGTAATTGATAAAATGTTTATTAGTTGAAATATACAATTTAATTGAATTTAATTGATAAGAAGTATAAAATATAATCACATTTTAATCCTTGGGCATGTTTTCACTTCAAAACCCACGCAAACGCCAATTTATAAAACTACTAAAACATTCATGTCTCAACCGCCTAAGAATTTATTTGTCAAGACTATGTATTGTCGATTATGAGTTTTTTACTTTTAAGAAATACAAGAATATGGATATTTGATTCATATTCAATCATATATATATATATATATATGTTATTTAGCAAATGGTCGTAGTTTATAATATATGAAACTTCATTGGAATTACTCTATTAAAATAAACAAATAAACCATTTTTTGAAATCGTGTATTCAATATGATTGATTACATTAAGGGTTTCCTTTGAATGTTTTGACCATTTTTGAAAGGAAAGTTAATGTTCAAGAATGGATGCAACTTAGGCACAGTTGAGATGAAGAGAGTGAGTGGTCACCTCTACTTCATATGGGACATCAGAAATGAGGATTGTATAAAATACTAAAAGATACTTAATATGGAATGAGAAATATGATTTCTATTCCAGATTGTGTTATAATACAGAAATTTTTTCTGTGAAAGTCATTTCTATGAGTTCAAGATGTTTGATCAAAAACTTTCGACTGTAGACTAATTATAGTAAAAGAAATAAATAGCCTAAAAATAATTAGTTGAATGGAGCTTCATATTTCATATACTAGTATATAGTAATAGTGGAAATAATGGGGGCATGCCATATAATGCTTATACATGAATGCATCAAGATACAAAAATTGTTTTCGTGAATATACCAAACATTATTTCTGAAATAATAATTAATTTTAGTATTGGGTGAAAGTGAATATAGTTTTATTTTATTATGAATTTTTTGAATATTCGTTATGAAATAAATCTATTAGAATAATGGTATTTGTAGCTATGTAAACATATGTATCTATAGTTTTTACAATTATTTTGGAATTAAGGATAGAGCACCCATTTATTGGGAGTGACATAAGAGTTGATAAACTCTTCAGTTTGGTACATAAAGATGTATGCAGTCAAAAGTCCAATGATACCAAAATGGTTCCACATACATCATTTAATTCACAGATGAATTATCATAAAAATAAAGACATGTGTATTTGATACACGTGTGGTATCTCTATGATAAGTTCAGTAAATATAAAACAAAAGCAGAAAATGTAATGTACAAAAGAAATAAGAAAATTCAATTTGATCGAATACGTGAGTGTATATATATAGGAAAATGTTTCCAAAAGTACCTAAAAATGAATCAATCTCAAGCGTCACCCCTCCCTGTGATAAAGTTGATTGACCAGTATATGTTACGAACATAAGTTTGTAAACCTAAAAATTAATCAATTTACACATTTATATAGACAACTCATAAAATGTTTACAAATACCTATTATGTTGCATTGAGAAATGATTGTTGTTTCAAGAAATGCCAACTTCATTACGAAGGAATTTATTTTAGAAATTATTGGTATTGAAATGAATTTGGATACGATCCAAATATAAAACCAATAAGGAAAGATGAAATAATATTAACTAAACAAAATAGAGACGAAAAATCAGAATCTCTAATGATAAATCTCACACATTAAAGAGAACTTATGAATTTTATTTTTAACAATCCGCCTTTCTTACTACCAATGATGACACTTAATACATCCTCGGTATTCGTATGCTAATCATTTAGTCGTCCGAAAGACGGGTCATTACGGGTGAAAGAAAGAAAAGATAAAAGAGAAGAAAACTAAACAACACAAAATCTCACAACATAACGGAACAATATATATTACTCAACATAATATATTACAGAGTTATTTCAAAATTATTACATCAGCGTCATACTATTTCAAATTCTACACTAGGACAATTATAATATTATATTTGTATCAAACTAATACAACATCAATATAATATAGTGGAAACAAGAAAAATAACTAGTTATTGATGAAGCCACCTACTCCAAGTTCCTCCAAGGTAAAACTGCGAAAAAACCTAACTACTTGGCTGCCCATTCAAATTTGAGCACTCAAGAGTTTAGGAAAAGAAAATAAACTCTGGGTTAGACATGGGTCTGGTGTGAGTAAAGCATATATTTTAACTTTTATGAAAACTTTTGAATCAAAGGCATCTCGTAAGACCATGTCGCACATGAACACCGATGGATTTCTACCTTAAAATAACCAAAACATTTTTATACAAAAATCCAGTGATATTATGGTAATGTCTATGGTTTCAAACAAATATCAAAATAGCTGAAATTGTTGCAATATTAAATTCCAGCATACCAGGCTCTAAAATCAAAACATTAAAGGCATGTATTGGAGTTTGGATTACATATTATGGCAAGGTAAGGGACTACCTTCCGATGGTACACCCCTACATAGAGTCGGCTGCCCCTTTAACATGACAAACCGGATTACCTCCTCTCTTTTTGACACTGAGGCCTTATACTACTACAGTGTTTGCGCGCAAAATAACTCAAATATGGACAATCTAGAATGAGATGGCGGCTTGTAATGGTAGCTAACCACATAGCTCTGACGCACACCCTGTTTTTGCCATTTTCCGGTTTGCGAGGCTTGTGAGGTCACATATTTAACTTCTTTCTCTTAGCAGATCATCTTGGAATACTAACACTGCCCTCCAAAACAAAACATTCCACGTTACTATCTTCCATTTTGGAATCACCCTCGGGAAGAATAGTATAACTCCATAGCATACTTCAATATGATTCAACATCATTCGTTATTATTTTGGAGTGGTAAGGAAAAATCCGGAGATCGGTGTCTCCAAAACTAAGCGATAATTTCTGGCTAACTCAATTTCGGTTCTTTTGGAAGTATGCACTAAGCAATCGAGTCCTCACTGGGGAACTCGAATATGCCCAACATACCACCCGAGTCAAAACAGTTTCAGATGGATAATCGGTTATTTAACTATCAAATAAACAAAGAACAACCAATTCCAATTGAGATTTATTTATCCATAGCAACCACAAAGCCTCAAAACAAATCTTTATTTAATAAATCTCTTTTTAAAACATTTGTCTATTCGTATAATTATCTCTCTGACATAAGTATATTCACAAAACATCTGTGAATAACTTCTTACTTCCAAATCACGTTAAAAAGGATTTAAACAAATGTTGTTTAAATTGAAGGTAAGGACAACCCTACACACTACTCCCTCGGTGCTAAGTGTGGAATGGATGTTCCATAACACCATTTTTAAAAGGTCAGTTTTGAGAAACCTAGATCTCAAATTCTTTTTATACTTCTTTCGATAAATCCTTTTTAAACAAATCTATTTCATTCATGAAATCTCTTTTTATTTTGAAATCAAAACCATTCAAAATACTTTCCAACTTCCAAATTCATTTATAAAACCCTTTTATAAATATTCAAAATCATTTATATAAATTGCTTTTATAAACATCCAAACATTTTATATAAATTTCTTATAAATATCCAAACATTTTATAAACTCCCTTCATGAATATCCAAAACATTTTCTAAAACTTCTTTTATAAAATACCGTAAAATCGTTTATAAAACTTATTTATAAACCTTTCCTATTTAAACAACTTCCTAAGTGACCTTAATCAAATTAGTTTCCTTAATAAGAAAATCCATTTCATAAATCTTCTTTATATATGAAATCTTCTTTGCTTAAAAACTCAAATCCATTTACCTAAAACACCTTATAAATTCCCAAATTCCTTTATAAAACTCTTTATAAAAACTTCTTTTTATAAACATACAAATCATTTAGAAAACTCTTTGTAAACTTCTTTTTATAACATTGAAAACCATTTCAATTGGTTAAAACATCTTTAATAAAACCATTTTCCAACTCATCCTTTAAATATCTTGTTCAAAATGCAATAACTTTGAAATCATTTCAAAAGGAAAATGAAATATTTATCTTTATAAAATCAAATGGAGGCTTAATAACCACAATGATGTTTTTAATTTGATTTTACTTATCCGGATTAACATGGCATCACATAAAAATAGGTATATAAGAGATCAACACATAACAATCAAACAACTTAAGTAAATGTCCAAGTTAATTATAATAGCAGAATTGTCTTTTGTTCTGCTAATAGATGTCATTTAGCTTTCCTAATCATATAAAGTTACTTAAAGGTAAGCGACACAGGAATCCCTTGATTTAAAACAATTTTGAAAAGAAAACAGTTTAAAATAAAACTGATTACTTAAACTAAAAGCGAATTTTAAAATAAATTAAAACCCTTATAAATGAGAATCAACTCATTGTTAAATAGTAATTAAACTCTAACTAAAAGTAATTAAACTTTAATTAAACCTTATAAAAACATAATTAACTTTAATCAAAGATTAATTAAATAAAACTCCTTTTCAAAATAATAATTAAATAATAATTATATTAAATAAATAATTAAACAATAATTAATTAATCCTTAATTAATAATTAAATAATAATTAACTTTAATGAAGTATCAAATCATGATTAACTTAATTGATTAACACTTAAGTTTAAAAACCATTATTAACAAATGATTAAGTACTATAATTAATTAATTAATCATTAAATAAATAAATAATTGTTCCCTAATTATTAAATTAAATTTTGAAAACATTTTCTAAAAATATTTTAAGTTAAAACAAGTTTAGATTAGAAAAATAGTTGAATTTCCGAACTGCGCGTATAGCGACTATCGTTATACGGACCCATAATTTACAAAACTTGAAAATTTGATTTTCTAACTTTTAAATTTTCCATTTTGAACTCTTTTCTTCTTTAAAACATGAAAATAAACTTTTGAAATCAAAATCAAAGCTTTAAACTTGAAAACTTTTCACTTTGAACAAAAATCAAACTTCCGACAAAAAAGCGGGCTACGTCGCTTTTGGTTGGCGAATCGCTACCTTTGTGTCATGAACCTATATACAACATTCAATCACAATACCACATCATAAAATTATAGCATAACCATAAGAAAAATATTGCTTTACAAGTACTAACCAACTTTTCCAATATTCAAGGTATAATCTTTATCGCCTACTCAAACTTCGGCATAAGCAATCAATACCAAACCAACGTATATGCATGCATACACAACATATAACATCACCACATACTTAAGCAACATTTTAACTCATAAATTTTACAACTTTAAAAAGTTAGTAACTTGAGTTTTAAAACATGAACTTTACTCACCAAACTTTTCAATAAATCAAACTAAACTTGCTCCTAGCTTAATAAAGTGAAGATATGGACCTTTGGAAGGCTAAATGGATTTGGCCTTGGACAAATTTGGCTCAGCCATGGCTAGAACAAGGCTTGGCCTTGGTGGTTTTTTGGATTATAGGGCCTTGTTTAGTAGAGAATGGGTTTGGAAGTGAAATGGAGGATTTTTACTAGATTTTTGAGTGAATAAACCAACTTTTTCTCTTAGGAATTTGGAGGTGGAAGCCATGGAAATACACGAAGATACGAAGAGGATAGAAATGAATATGGAAATGATGGTGTAAAGGAAGACTGTGTAGAGATAGGAGGTATTTATAGGTAATGAAAAGAATTTATAATTTAAATTAACTTTACATTTAAAATATATTAAATGTTGCCATGTAGCATGCTTGCCGTACCTCCCCTCATCTCTCTCCACACATCCTTCCCCCCTCCATACTCTCATGTACTAATCTAGGTGTTTTAGGCAATTTTTAGGTACTAACCTAGGCTATATATATATATATATATGTGTATATATGTATATATGTACATGTATATAAATATGCATAAATAGTCATATCATGAATGTATATGTATATATTATTAAGTATTCATGTACGTATACATACATACATACATACATATATATATGCAGGTATATTATTTGCAATATTGATCAAACCCTAGTTTATAAGTGGGTGCATGTTTTAAACAAATGTGCACAACGTTTTTTGTTAAATTTTTGGTGCCGAAAAGTCGAAAATTCGAAAAACGTTCTTCAATCACATTTTCTATTTTTATTTAAACTATCTATATTGGTAAACAAATTTTAAAATTATTTTATCATCATTATTAAATAATTAAAATAGGTTTATTTTCTAATAAAAATCCATTTATTAATTATATAAAATATACTTAAAAATCTTATTTCAAAGTGGCAAAATCCTTAGTTGTTACAAATCTATTTTACCATCATTTGTTATTATTTAAAAGAGAAATATTATTTTTAATTTATAAAATCTATTATTTGAATATTTGAATTTATTAAATGTTAGCAAATCAAGGCGATAAAATTCTAGGTTGTTACATTATTAATGTCGAGAATTGAATTTCTTCGATCTTAAATATGCCATTAAGAGTATTAACTCTACCATATGGCATGATGTGCAAATCCAAAATGAATTCCAAGTACGTTATCAAAATATGATTTTGATATTGGTGGCCAAAAGGATATGATCCATCGACAGTAAAAGTGTCTTCAAGAAAAAGACCAATGCAGTTGGAATACAAGCCAAGTTGATAAGAATAACATCATAAATTTATCGCTTGGTATGACTTTGAGTTTTGGTACATATATATTGAAACAAAATTCTAAATAATAATTTAGAATAGACGATTTTCATATAATAACCAAAATGTCTCGAGCTTAATGGGAGCGATAATTAAGTTTGTAAGTATTGGATATGATCTAAGAAATTATATGAAAGTATTATTCGATAAGCATCAAAGTTAAGTAAGTATTTTCATAGAGAAATCAAATAATTTAAATTTCAGTCAAATTCAAAGGAAGTGTTTGTCTATAAGAAATAATTTTAATAGGTACTGAAATATATTTCTAAAACTATAAGTAAACAACAAACTTATGATTATTAATGATGTATTCATGTTAAAATAATTTCAGTTTGATTGTTTAATACTCAACATTGGTTTTGAATATAACATCTTTTATAATTGGTATAAAAGGATGATGGGATCATCCCAAATGGCATCTGAATACATGATATTAAAATTATGTAATTTGGAGCATGTAAGATGGGTACCTTATACATTGGCAATAGGAATTATCATACATGTTATATTGTCTACAATATCACACTACGCTCGTGTATTTGATAATTATAGTAAGTAACAAATCAAAATTAAGATCAGTTAATGACAGTTTAGAGAGTTCTTGAGTGTTTATGAAATACCAAAGAATTGTTTATAGAAACAATAAACTCCTTATGAAGGAATGTACAGACTCTAAGTGCATCAATAATATCAAGTATAGTATGTCAGTCACAAATTCATGTTCAAACTTAAGTTAAAACTTCAAGTTGGAATTGTTCCAAACGATAAGTAGTATCTGATTCAACCAAAGGCTACTACAATTTTAGAAGCATAAATAAATGCAAAATTTATACTTGAGCTGAAGGTAACCAAATGTTGAGAATCCCATGGTATTATGATAACAATATCGTGATACAATTCGTGAAAGAACTTAGAGCTCAATAGAAGTTGGGAAACATACTTTGAATAGTTCCTCATGATAAAAGCAATTTATCAACATCGAAGAGAGTTGATTGATGGAATAGATAATTAAAACAAATATCATACACGTTCACTAAAGGATTGACTCGATTAGTTTTTGAGAAAATCGATCGATGAAGTTAGAGTAAGATTCCATAATTGATCCTATGTGCATGTGGGATATAACTAATCTTGTTCAAAATAAAGATGTTTTTCCTTCTATTATATACTTGTTGTATAGTGATATAAACAATTAAGTAAGTGGAAATTAGCCACAAGGGCCTCTTTAGCAAGTGGAATTAGTTTCTAGGACACACAACTGAAATAATTACTTTCAAGGACAAAACGTAAAATAATTAGTTTCTAGGGCCGAATAACCTATGAAATTATGTCCTTGAAAGTAATTGGACTGCTGATTTTGTCCTTGAAAGTAATTATTCTGCTGACTTTGGCCTTGAAAATAATTTCTTTGAATGTGTGTCCTAGAAACTAATTGGACTGTAAAGTCTGTCCTTCCGGTGAAATGCCCCATTAAGTAATTTATTTAAAGTATATATATGGAAAATCCTTAAATGATATGTTATGCGATAGAAATTACATATTGTTGTAATCATGAGAATTTTATCACATTGAAAATAACAAATTATTTTAAATAGTCCTAGTCAAGATGTTTCGAGAAAGGATATCGATTCATCCATTGGGATAGAGTATACAATGCTCTTAAGATGTTGAGCAGTATATTTCTAATGGCTGCTAAGGACATCAAGGGGTTACACTCTAATTGTTATTGGATAACTATAGAATGACTTCCTCGAGAGTACTCCGTTGGTTAATATAACTAAGCTCAAACGGATAATCTCAAAGTGATGATGTTACACTATTCACTCGACTTGAGAATAGTATGGAACTTGAATATGGACACTTCACTTTGATTATAGTCAAATCATGGCATCGCTCATTGAATGACTATAGACGGGTCAGAGTTGAAGCATTGGAAGTCTAATGTTATTCAATAAAGAATTCGTCTCCTTAATTACATGGAATTAACATTAAAGTCAATTGCAGTCAACTTAAAATCAAAGTCTCTGATCAGAGTAATAATAATAATAATAATTGAACTAAGGATTTTGTGTTTGGAATTACAAAGTTGAATGTGGAAAATGTTGGAATTTTGATCACCAAATTTCATAAGTCCTAATGTAATACAGTTTTGACAAAGAGAATTGGTGTAAATAATCATAACTACGGGTAATTCTTATAATAGTAAAACTAGATTTTATCAAAAAATGTATAAGCAAAAAATTTCGCTAAAATTTCACTCCGCTAACTAAGGTGACGAGTGAACTTTAATATCCAGATAGTTTGATATTAATCGGTGAATGAATTTACACCTACGAGTCGCACAACTGCATTGTGTTATCCGGTCACTTGACCCGGCTACAAGGTGATAATTACAAAGGCTTTGATTGAGTCTGGATAAGACTCGAGCTAGAAGAAATTGGAGATACAATGGTTGAATGCATTCAATATGTTTTGGAGTTTATGTACGGCTCGGTCAAAGGAGGGAAGGGTGTGTTGGTAGGAAGTCCACATGTATCGCTCGGCTTAGGTTAGAAGTTCGTCGTTCGGTCAATTGTCGTTCTATGAAGAATAGTTCGATCAATTGTCGTTCGGTCAATTGTCGTTCGGTCTGGATAGTACACTATATGTCGTTCGATCTAGATGCTTCAGCACTCACCGCTCGGTCAACGAGGTGAAGCCATTCATGGGTCGGCTATGGAGTTTTGTTTGGTCTTATTTCAGTGCTGGTGGTCCTGTCATGACAGTTTAATGTAACTCATTCGGTGCAGGCAAGCGGAGTTGGTGGTCGTCGATTCCACTTCAAAGTAAGGCAGGTTGCATTGTCGCTTACTTCGAGTCCTTAAGAGGATTGCTTCGGGCTATCACCAAGACACCCCGGTTCGGCATTTTCCGCTCGGCCGATGACGCTCGACAAATATGGCTCAGCCTGGCGTGTAGGAGTTGTCGGTAGTGGGCCGAGGTACTTTGCTCCTAGGCCTGAGAAGGAAGTCCGGCCTATCTTCGCCTATAAATAGAGGAGCAGGGATGCGATGAAAAAGGACCTTTTTTGGAGAACTCTAGGGAGACTCTGCCATTTTTTATACTCTCCTCTTTTAATTCAAACTGGTATTCCAGTGATTGGTTTACAGATTGTATCTGTATTCAAGTGATTGAGAAAGTAATAAAGATTTCATTCAAAGTGGACGTAGGCAATTACGCCGAACCACTATAAATCTGGTGTTCTCGTTTTTGTTGTTCTTTTGGCATTCAATTACTTTATTTCTCTATTTTAATTTACTCTCTTCATTAATCTCTCTACATAACTCTTCTCAAGGGTGTTAGTGACCAATTTTGGTGCCAACATTTTGGTGCTTTCACTGAGATTTGAATTCTCAGCTTGATTGGATCTCATCGTCTACTAGTGGATTTCCCTATTCGCAAGATAGATCCAGTTGTTTACCAGCAAACTTCCTATTCTACTCAGATTTGAAAGAAATCTAAAGGAAGTTGATAGCAATAGTCAGAGAAACTAAGTCTACTGCCCTCTGTTTTTGGAAGATTTGATTATGCTAAGTTTCTTGTTTAGAGTTAAGTAAGTGCTTATGCTCATGTGAAAGGGTTGGATTCACTGATGTACGCAAGATTTGGGGATTGGATGTTGAGGTTTGCACTCAAGTTGAATGAAGGCCGACCCCCACCCTTCTGAAGGCAATTCAGCCGATCTCTCATATGGTCGAACCCTCACCAAGGCAAGCACACATATACCGATTGCTCCAAAACCTCTATACACCGACCGACCCAGTGTATGCCGAGCGAGAGTACGCCGACCGACCCAGTGTATGCCGAGCGAGAGTACACCGACCGACCCAGTGTATGCTGAGCGAAAGTACACCGACCGACCCAGTGTATGCCGAGCGGGACTACGCCGACCGACCCAGTGTATGCCGAGAGGGACTACGCCGACCGACCCAATGTATGCCGAGCGAGACTACGCCGACCGACCCAGTGTATGCCGAGCGAGAGTACACAGACCGACCCAGTGTATGCCGAGCGAGACTACGCCGACCGACCCAGTGTATGCCGAGCGAGAGTACACCGACCGACCCAGTGTATCCCGAGCGAGAGTACACCGACCGACCCAGTGTATGCCGAGCGGGAGTACACCGAGCGAGAGTATGCCGACCGATCCATGCACTGTATACCGATCTCTCTCTCAAAAAACAATCTGACCGGTCCCTATGCAAAAAATATGGATCGGGTACGACCCTTATTTTCAAAAAAAAATCGAGTATGACCCAAATTTCCGAAAAAGAGGCAGCGCAGTGCCTCCGGATAGTGAATTCAAAAATCAACTTAATAAAGGAACATTCTATCCACTTCCCTGACATCCCATGATCGACCAGGGCATAGAGGATCTAGTAGCAGCTTATGATCAGCAACAAGGGAACGGACAAGCAATCGCTATTCAAACAATACTCCCAAAGGTTGGAGAACACAGATGATATGACTCTAGCAAACGCCAAGGTGACTCCAAGAACCATTCTTCGCTGACCTAGCACTTCGAATTTAGTGACTCCAAGCAAACCAATGTTTGGCTCTAAGCAATTTATTCCAAATATTAACAAGGATATCATACTGATCGCGTTTGAGGAGAGTTGACCTCCAGATATATTTTGGTAGCTAGTTAGCTGAAGAGCCTCCTACGACTATGGATAATTTCTTTTACAAAATGAATCAGAACCAAAGCGAAGAGGAGTGGAGCAGGCCCGTCGGCTAAGGACACTGATTCTAGTAGACAAAAACTAGATCTCAAAATTCGACTCATATGCTCTTTGGTAGATTCAATCGATAGCCTCTACCTGGAAGCTCACAACTCAGAGTGGTACTGAAAACCAACCTCGAGAGAGTCCACCAAAGTCCAGAGAAAATCAGGGGAATGTTGTATATTCCAAGATGCACACTGATCCTAACACTGGCGATTACAAACACCTCTGAGGTGTGATCGAAAAGCTTTTTCGGAAAGGAAAGCTTCAATAGTACGTGCAAGCCTTCTAGGAGGGCGAGCCAGGAACTGCGGATGCCCATCAATAAAGAACTCTAATTAATAATTGAACCGTTGGTAGTCGACATCCCGCTAGAAGGGGCTAGGGGCAGATTTGGAAAGCACACAATGCTGCTCCACTTATCAACAAGATTTATACCAATCTTCTTCGGATTATTTCTATTTCAATTTCAATTGTGCTTTAAATTATGACCGACTTAAACTAAACTTCTTCCAAAATGATGCAGGTGACCAAGTACTCAGAGTTGGCCGCCAACCAATCCACGCAAACCTTAATCGGATTTGTGGAGTTTCATCAAGACGAGCATGATTCGATTGCTCATCATCAACCATGTGCCTTTGATTTTGGGCCTAGGACTAGAGATTGAAAAGCTCATCACGGTCAGAGCCCAACACAAAGCCAACATGACCGACCATCCATTCATCGACCTCCACATTTGCCTTGGAGACCTAAACAAGGCTTGGAATGAATATGGCCCGATCATCAACTCCAATCGAGTCATAGAACAAAGTTCGACAAAATACAGATGCCTCTCCTGAAGCTCAGTGATGCCGGGATCTGTCTAAAGTGGACGTGATTTGATCATCTACACATCAAATCCTACCCTGAACACAAAAGGTTGTTCGAAAGCCCGACTTGAAGTAGTTGTGGTGGACTGCCTACTCGTTAACCATCGCTCTCAATACATGGACACGACTACACTTTGAAACATATGCAACTTGCTTTGTCTACTCAGTGATCCATTATCCTAGTTTTCTAGAAAGGGATACGAAGCTAATTGTGCGAGACTTGATTATCCAACCCCAGCGTGGATGTGATCCAACCATCTATCATATACCTCCTTCCTTGACTTGATTGGAAGAGCTATAATCACCAAGCGGATGAGAATTGACCGTCCATTTTTCAAGTTTCATCCTTGATGCTGGGGGCAGAGTCCAATTCCATGAGCAAACGCGGTTCGACCATTCATTCGACGACATTAGCCTCGATACGGTATATGAAATACAAATCAAACGGGTGGAAATACGACTGCTCTCAACAAAAATCTCTAAGTCCCTGAAGCGGACTAGAGTACTCTAAGTCCCCAGAGCACGGACTAGAGTATAAACGACTCGAGAAAAATCTCTATATCCCCAAAGTGCGGACTAGAGTACTCTAAGTCCCCAGAGTGCGGACTAGAGTATAAATGACTCGAGAAAAATCTCTAAGTCCCCAGAGTGCGGACTAGAGTACTCCGAGTCCCCAGGGATTAGAGTATAAACGACTTAAAAATCTCTAAGTCCCCAGAGTGCGGACTAGAGTACTCTGAGTCCCCAGAGCGTGGACTAGAGTATAAACGACTTGAAAATCTCTAAGTCCCCAGAGTGCAGACTAGAGTACTCTGAGTCCCTAGAGCGCGGACTGGAGTATAAACGACTTAAAAATCTCTAAGTCCCCAGAGTGTGGACTAGAGTACTGTGAGTCCCCAAAGTGCGGACTAGAGTATAAACGACTTAAAAATCTCTAAGTCCCTGAAGTGGACTAGAGTACTCTAAGTCCCCAGAGCATGGACTAGAGTATAAACGACTCGAGAAAAGTCTCTAAGTCCCCAGAGTGCGGACTAGAGTACTCTGAGTCCCAAGAGTGCGGACTAGAGTATAAACGACTTAAAAATCTCTAAGTCCCCAGAGTGCGGACTAGAGTACTCTGAGTCCCCAAAGCGCGGACTAGAGTATAAACGACTTGAAAATCTCTAAGTCCCCAGAGTACGGACTAGAGTACTCTGAGTCCCCAGAGCGCGGACTGGAGTATAAACGACTTAAAAATCTCTAAGTCCCCAAAGTGCGGACTAGAGTATAAACGACTTAAAAATCTCTAAGTCCCCAGAGTGCGGACTAGAGTACTCTGAGTCCCCAGAACGCGGACTAGAGTATAAACGACTTGAAAATCTCTAAGTCCCCAGAGTGCGGACTAGAGTACTCTGAGTCCCCAGAGCGCGGACTGGAGTATAAACGACTTGAAAATCTTTAAGTCCCCAGAGTGCGGACTTGAGTATAAACGACTTGAAAATCTCTAAGTCCCCAGAGTGCGGACTAGAGTACTCTGAGTCCTCAGAGCACGGACTAGAGTATAAATGACTTGAAAATCTCTAAGTCCCCAGAGTGCGGACTAGAGTACTCTAAGTCCCCAGAGTGCGAACTAGAGTATAAATGACTTGACAAAAATCTCTACGTTCCGAACTGTGGACTAGAGCATAAACCATTCGACAAATCTCTACGTCCCCGGAGCATGGACCGAAGCATGAACACAAATTGGGCACGAGCCGACCAGGGGAAGAATAACTCTAAGTCACTAGAATGCAGAGTGGCGTATAAACTTTGATAAGTAGATGAGTGGATTCCGACCGTTCTCTATTCTGCAAACTTCGACCTAAAATCGACGGGAGGAGTATTAACTCGCTAAGGATGGATTTCGACCATCCGACTTGTGGCCTTGCCAAATCAATGTTGGAAGTAGGAGTACAAATTACTAAAAGTTGAATATGTCAGCTCATTGTAGCTCTAGCTTGGCGTTCTTTACAACTTAAAGCAACAACTGCAAGGAGACCTCAATACAGAGCCAATCGGAACGACATCCAAAGATACGAACGACCGACTATATCTTACCTTAGATCGAGGGTCAATATCGATCCACACCAAGCACATACGAATGTGACACGAATGTCCCTTGAAAATCTTTGACAACCAGAGTGTGGAAAGGAGAGTAAACAATGAAGACTTGGTCATAAATTCTCTAGGACCCTCCTTCGATCCATCAGGAGTAGTATGAAACTGGATGAGCATGACCCGACTGCACTTGAGTCAACTTTACCCCAAGATCTGATTACAGAATATGAACTAAAGTGGACGTGGCTAACTGTCCAGTACCCAAATTACGCCTTGAAACTGATGAGGCATTGTAGTATTCCTCTTGGAATGAAAAACCATAATACAATCCAGGATAGGCGAGACCCAGCTTCCCATCAACTGACCTGATCCCACGATTCAACGAAAAAGAGAGTAAAGCTAAAGTGTGCATGGCTGGCCTTCCTACTTATCGGTATATTCCTCACACTTGGGGGCACAAGTGAGAAGCAGGATGAATGTGAACCAACTATTCACCGATCAACTCTATGTCTTTGGGGATTAGGTGGGAGTATAAACATAGCTAGGACGAGACTGAACCATCCATGCAGTATGTTTATCAACCCGAGACTGGAAGCAGAAGCGTGATCATCCAAAGACTGGCTGCGATAGCTCAATAGTGAAACTTATATATAGTGTTTACAACTACGCAAGGCTACGACCGAAAGACTGCCTAGCGATAGAATCATTAAGTCGATGCCTAAGCTCGTTGGCAACTGACTATCACTTCAACCCGAAGGACGGGGTAAAGGATCATTAATGCATTGGATGGAAAGTGCGTTACTCGAATATACAAGAAAATCCAAATTCAAAGCAAGATCCGACTATGCATCTTCACGCAACTCGACATTTTCTTCAACGTGCTTTTAAGCCTAATCTTTGGCCATTTGCAGATAATCGATTAGACCATTCAAAGCCCTTCACTATTAGACTTAATAACTCATGACAAGACTCTAGGATTCAACCAGAGCAACCATCAACATTGACTATCCCAACCATATTTCAAATTGAATGTTATGCAAAATAGTTATATATGAACTCAAAGAATCCAAGATTGCACCCGCTAAGCTGACAGTCGACGTTACAGCCAGCTATGGCGACCCTTTCCGGGTGCTGAATATCAGATTGCAACTCAGTGCAATAATGGTAAAATAATTAGTTAGTTTTTTCTGAACAAATGATGATATGTTTCCTTGGACCCATTCTGACATGCATGTGTGATTTCACCGACTATCGTGGGCCGTGCATTGGATATCGACGCGAAGCTATAAAAGCTAGCGCAATGTCTATTGATTTCATCATGAAAGCTCCACTCTTACTTTTGGGCTCACCCCATTAACGTCTATGCCTACCAGGCGTTGCGATAGGACATAAAACGACTTGAAATGTCTGAAAGACTACTTAAATAGAATATCGAATTAAGCCAATTCGATATCACTTATTTCCCTCGAAGAGCTATCCAAGGAAGGAAATTAGCAAACCTCAAACCCGAATTCACTACGTCAGATGACTACTCGAAGAGTAGTGGAGAACCAACCAACAAATGGAAAATGTGCGCGGATGGAGCATCCAGGGATCAGTGTTATAGCGTAGGAGTCATGTTAATGACTCCTGGGGAACGATCAATATGTTACGTCCTGAAACTCGATTTCCCTGTAACAAACGACGCTTAGTATGAAGCCTCGACCGCCAGCCTCAAACTTACTAGAGAACTTGAAGTGGAAACTTTACATATCTTTTGTGATTCCTAATTGGTAGTATGCAAAGTTAAGGAAGTTGATCTTGCTAGGGGGCATTGTCTTGCTCCTTATCTCGGCCAGGTCCAAGAGCTACTAGCCGATTTCACGTATTACATCATTACACACATACTCAGCGAACAAAATGAAAAGAGTCAAGTCACTGGCCAAGCTGGTCAGTTTCAGGGATGCACAACGGACATACTTTGTTTCGGTTGAAATACTTAATATTCCAAGCATTGACGGATGGAGATCGGCTAGATCTTGAAGACAGAGTCGGAAAAGGGGTCATAGTTGACTCCTATCAAAGACTATCTACAATGAGGAATTCTTACTAAACAGAGGAATGGAAAACGACATATCCTCCTCAAAGCTTCATGCCAAATCATCCAAGAAGAAGTCATGTGTAGAAAGGAGTTTATCCATTCCCATGCTTCGGTGTATCGCCCATGATGATATCAAATGAGTCTTGAGCGAAGTCTATGAAAAAGAATGAGGCGATTACATCAGGGGGGAAACCCTGATAAAGAAAATACTCTATTGTGGGTATTACTGGCCAACTATCAATCCATATGTGGTTGATCATGCTAGACAATGCGACAAGTGCAAGATGTTTGCAAAAGATCCGAGAGCCCCACCGATGGAAATTACTCAAATGGCTAGTCCATAGCCGTTTTCCACTTGGAGGCATTGACATCATCTTCTTGTCGACCCAAAAGGTGGTGCGAAATATGCTATCATAGCAGTGGATTACTTCACCAAATGGGCAGATGAAGATAACCACGACCAAGATGAAGAAAATGATCAACTTCATTGTCCTTAATGTCATTTGTCCTTATGACCTTCCATGATCCATTATAACTGCAAATGGACAAGTTGAAGTTGTGAACAAAATCATAAAGTCTGTTGTGAAGAGAGGTTTGGAAAAGGCTAGAGGTAAATGGGTGGATGAACTCCCAATAGTATTATGGGCTTATAGAACTACTCGTGAGTCTGTGATTGGCCGTACTCCATTCGCCCTTGCTTACTGCTCTGAGATCATCATCCATGTAGAACTTGAAGTCCCTCTCATCAAGTGGCTGATTACAACCCTTATTTCACAAAAAATACAAATAAGGAATCGCAATTAAATTGCAATTAAACTAGATGGAATTGGTGACGACTTATGATCATATAAAATGCATCCGAGAGCCAATGGCAAGAACGTGTACCCGAACATGCATGTGTATATTTGAAAAAGTTCAACTTCTTGAAATCAACAGGAATTGAATTCTCACTTAGGGTTATCAAGAAAAGACTGGATCAGATAGCTGAAGCTTACTGGCCCTGTAGAACCGAACACTGATGGCCACTAATGAACTACAACCCTGAATTTATACTATTGGGAATCGACCAAGCGTCATAACGACCAAAGAAGGATATGACACCTTGGGAGGATAAAATTTAAGGATAATGACTATTTAGGAAACATGATGGATTTCTTCCTGGAAACAAGGACTGATTACCGGTTCAAAGCGCATCATGTTGGCTCACACGACACACTTTGGGGGGCAAATGTTATCCGGTCACTTGGCCCGGCTACAAGGTGATAATTACAAAGGCTTTGATTGAGTTTGGATAACACTCGA
The DNA here is from genome assembly GCA_030737815.1 of Allium fistulosum. NCBI lineage: Eukaryota > Viridiplantae > Streptophyta > Magnoliopsida > Asparagales > Amaryllidaceae > Allium > Allium fistulosum. The sequence goes on from CM060902.1 coordinate 1,221,213,184, forward strand.
GCTAGAAGAAATTGGAGATACAATGGTTGAATGCATTCAATATGTTTTGGAGTTTATGTACGGTTTGGTCAAAGGAGGGAAGGGTGTGTTGGTAGGAACTCCACATGTATCACTTGGCTTAGGGTAGAAGTTCGTCGTTCGATCAATTGTCGTTCGGTGAAGAATTGTTCGATCAATTGTCGTTCGGTCTGGATAGTACACTATATGTCGTTCGGTCTGGATGCTTCAGCACTCACCGCTCGGTTAACGAGGTGAAGCCATTCATGGGTCGGCTATGGAGTTTTGTTCGGTCTTATTTCAGTGCTAGTGGTACGGTCATGACAGTTTAATGTAACTCGTTTGGTGCAGGCAAGCAGAGTTGGTGGTCGTCGATTCCACTTCAAAGTAAGGCAGGTTGCATCGTCGCTTACTTCGAGTCCTTAAGAGGATTGCTTCGGGCTATCACCAAGACACCCCGGTTCGGCATTTGCCGCTCGACCGATGACGCTCGGCAAATATGGCTCGGTCTGGCGTGTAGGAGTTGTCGGTAGTGGGCCGAGGTACTTTGCTCCTAGGCCTGAGAAGGAAGTCCGGCCTATCTTCGCCTATAAATAGAGGAACAGGGGTGTGATGAAAAAGGACCTTTTTGGAGAACTCCAGGGAGAGACTGCCATTTTTATACTCTCCTCTTTTAATTCACACTGGTATACCAGTGATTGGTTTACAGATTGTATCTGTATTCAAGTGATTGAGAGAGTAATAAAGATTTCATTCAAAGTGGACGTAGGCAATTACGCCGAACCACTATAAATCTGGTGTTCTCGTTTTTGTTGTTCTTTTGGCATTCAATTACATTATTTCTCTATTTTAATTTACTCTCTTCATTAATCTCTTTACATAACTCTTCTCAAGGGTGTTAGTGACCAATTTTGGTGCTAACAGTAGATTCTCCGAAATACCACACGATTTGAACGATTAATAAACTATTATAAATCAGTTAAATTAATTAATATTTTTTGAAACATTAATTAATTATTGATGTATTGGATGCCATTAGTATTTAATTTAATGCGTACATAAAAGTCGTATATGTACAAATCAATATACGATATCGATGGGCATTTAAATTTGATTTAAATATAATTGTTTGCTAAGTGTTACTGAAAAAATTAAAGGCCAATCCAGCCTCGTTCGCGGTAGACCATAAGAAGAAGAAAGGAGGCTTGAAATCTAATGGTTGGATCTAGAAAATGAAGGGAGGAGGTTAAGGAAGATTAAATTTATAAATACCTTGCTTTTCATTCACTTTCCACTCTTAATCGCTCTCTTTCAAAATCCTAGCCTGCATTTTCATTTTCTAGCATTCATGGCTGAAAATTCACGGCAAAATAAAATATAAAAAATTATTTTAATGACATCCAATTAAATCAATCAAATGAAAGGTAGTTCTCCTTCTCTTGCAAAGCTAGAAGACTAATTTGGATCTATGAGCGCCTATCAATCTAGGGTGATCCCAAATATTGAGAATTCCATGACATTGTTAAATGATAACTATGTCGCGATACTGTTTGTAAAAAGAACATAGAGCTCACCAGAAGTGTAACGACCCGAAATTTTGGGTACTTCGTATTTAAATATCTAAATTATTTAAATATTTGAATCTTGGATTAAATATGATTGAATTAACTTAATAAACTAGTTAATCTCTTTTTAAGTAATAACTAATGATTATGAACTTATTTTATAAAAATATTTACAAAAGTAAATACTCTGAAGAAATATCGATAATTTAACCTAAAATCGTTTTATCGATAAATAGCTTTTTATTCGACATAAGTTGTTCAAACTTTTTTTGTATATGCTAAAACACTTATGAGATCGTTAACATGAATAAAAATATTTTTCCATTTATGGAAAATAAAATAAGATGATGTCATGAGTGATGTCATGGAAAGATATTTTGGAGAGAGGGTGAAGTAGTAATTTGCTAGGAGAATGAGGTGTAATGTAAAAAAGCTTACAAGGCACATGGAGGGGGGGTCCTTGGCCATGGAAAGTAGGGGCTTAGGCTTGTGTATTCACTCATTATTTTCTGAAGCTTGAAAAATATAAAAAGAATAAAAAATGGTAGAAGTGGATTCACACTAATCCACTTTGTCCTTCACCAATCTTTCTCTGATTAACTCAAATCTCTTCCAAACTTCAACAAACTTTCATGACACCTTAGAATACCTTAGGAAGCATCGATCTAATGTCAAAATGGAAGAAAGTTGAAGAAAAATGGGAGATACCATTTAGGCCGTGAACATAGAGGTTGAGGAGGAGGCATGGCATGGCTTGGGTGAGCTAAAGGTGATATCTTTAGACTTTTGGGTGATGGTAAGAAGTGGTTCTTTGTTCTTATGTGTTTAGGCTTGTTATAGGCTTGGATTCGGGTGAGTTATCTCACTACCTTGTATGTATATATGTGTGTGCAATTATAAGGTTAAAGTGGAATTAACTAATTAAAAATATAACTTTGGACCACTCTTGCTTTTGAAAGCAAATGACAATTTTATATTGTATAACATCACTCCTATTACCTTCAATAACATGTGGCATTGCCTTGGCTTGATGTTTAATGGTTGTTCGGATCGTGTGTTGAATTGAAGTATGTTTGAAACTGCTTGTAACGAGAATAGTCGTATAAGTGCATTTTGATATCCCTTAACTTTAACTTGTGTAAATGGAAGATTTATGATCTTAACTTGGTATAACTCATTTTGGTTGTTTTGTATGCATATTTTGGTATATGGAACAGTAAAGAAATGATTTGGAAAGTTATATAAATTTGTGAAACAAATTTGTGAAAGTTGGAAGCGAAAAGTTGCTATGGATGCAATTTGAAAATGCCTTGTGTTCGGCGATTTTTGAAGTCAACTTTGAAAGACATCCTAGGATCTTCTTTGAATTTTTAATAAGTACTATAAATTTACTTATTATTGGAAAAATGTGGAAGTTTAAATGATTCGTTTAGTTGTAAAATAAAGTTGTTAAATGTTATAGCAAGAAGAAGGTCGTTATATGAGCACTTTGAAATACTTTGTTTAGGGGAATTTTTGTAATTAATTTAAAATACATCCTTAGGACTTCTTTGCATTATTAATGAGTATTTTATGTGCACTTATTACTAGAATAAGATCAAAGTTCAAAAGATTTAATAACTGGTCAAATAAAGCGGCTAAATTTAGAGTAAAAAAGTCGCTAAACGTACACTTTAGTAAATAACTTGTTTTTGTGAACTTTTATAAATAAACTGAAAGATGTCCTTAGGTGTTTCGTTCCATGATTTTTGAGTAACATAAGGATAGTACTTACTATAAAAATTTCAAGACTTAAATCAATTGTTTAAGAGGTAAAACCGGTTGCAAAAATCGTGATTTTTTAGGTTGTTCTTAATAAGGACTTTTAACAACATTTATAAATATTGCAGTAAGTTGCTTAAAGTTTTAAGTGTCTAAAAATGATATTTAAATTTATTATTTTTCATAGTTCTTTTTAGGGATGTTTTCTTACACATTTTGTAGTATTTTGAAGTTTTTTTGAAGTTTAAATATATTTTTAGTAATTAATTATAAATTTTAGGTAAATAGGTTTTATAATATAAAACATGTTTTTTTAATTATTTCCGTCAAATTCTAAATTAGTTATTTTAAGTAACATGTTATGTAGATATTTAAAGCCTGTTCATAAGTATTTTAAAGTATATTTACATATATATATAAGTTTGGAAATGTAAGTTGAGTATTGTATAAAAGAATGAAAGGTAGTTTTGGAAACACTTATTTTATAATAGCGGTTTTATAAATTTAAACAAAAGTATATTTTCATATTTAGTAAGTGTGGATATACTTAGAGCTTTAAAAATAATGTTTTTAAAGATAATAACAACTATGGAATGGTTTGGGTTTGTTGTGATAATGTGTTAACAACATTTGTCTTTAACCCTTTTGATTATACTTAGTTAAATAATTAGATCTCTAAAAGAATGTTTTAAAGATAATCATAAGTGGAATGGTTTTGGGTTTGTAACAATGTTATTAAAACATTTGTATTTAACACATTAAGATGTACTTATGCAAACATGAAATCTTGTTTAAGATTTGTGAATATTCTTATACCATTTGGAATAAGAATATGGATACATTTCTAAGTATTGAAAGAATACAAATGAATAGTTAGAAATTGATAAATGGATTTTTTTAGATAAAAGAAGTTTTTTACTAGTAAAAGAGGTTTTAATTAATAAAAGGATTAATTAAATAAAAAGGGATTAGAAGTTGCTTATGTGACTTAATAGTGATTTGTGTGACTTAATCGTGCTTTGTTTGACTCAGTTGTACTTTGTGCGTTTACTCATTTATGGAAAGTATTTAGTCATGTACTTAGCAATAAAATCTGACTAAGTAAACTTGTCTATCTATGAGAGTTGATAATGAAGTGTCTAGGCAAGGCTATGATGCAACTAGTGCTCTAACTTACCTGGCTTCACTCTTAACCAAGATATAGCATAAGTTGAGAAGTTCAGAAACATGATAAGAATACAAGACTTGGTTTCCATATGCAGTCATCTATTAAACTTGATAGTCGACCATCGAACATGACTAAATATAACTTAGGAAGTATCTAAAATCTTCACAGTTTCATATGATTTGACAACCTCCAGGGAGGAGCATTAGTATGAAAAGTCTCTAGCTTTAAAAACTTATATATACGAGATCCCATAGAGAGGACTACTCTTTATATATTTTTCGCTTACTTCTAAAAGAACCAAAATTGAATTTACCCGAAATTCATTAATTTAGTTTTGAAGAGACGAGGATCGGTAAGTGTTTTTACTTATCGAATAACACTTCAAAACAATATATGGGTTCTATGTTTTGAAAGCGGTTGTGAAGTGGAATGATATAGAGTTGAACTTCCTATCCTAAAGCTAAGTCTAAGGAAGAGGTCGGCATTAGCATTCGTCTAACAACTTATGCTAGGATCGATGTAGAGATTCATGATCCATTCGAGATGTTGGAATCCATTTGGGATTTGTGTTCTGTTCGAGTGATGGAGACTCATGTAAGAGATGACGTACATGACCTTGACATCGAGAAATGGCTAAAGATAGAGTAGGATGCATAGTCTGGGGTTTAGCAAACTTGGATAGGGTACATCAACTCCATATCTAGAGTATGTTTATCGATGTTGCTAGCGGAAGTTGTTGATACTTGGTTCCACGTGGTTCATATTATGTTCGGATGTTAGCCATCTATGTTTGCCTTATAGTAGATTTTATCAAGATATATATAACACTTGGAATGGTAACTTCTAATCCTTATGGGTGGAGATCCGCTTCAGTTTACTAGAGGTGTCTTCATGGAAAATCCACATGCGAATGTACCACAACAGTTTTGATTATACCCTCAATATTATTGTGGTGTGATCAATGTAAGCATCATAGTTATTTTCTGATATATATTCTTCACCCTAAACATGATCTATTATATCACCTTATATACTTGTAATAACTTGGGATTTTCGACCCTTGAAAATCAATAATAATACGTCCAATGTATTGCTTCTCAAGCAATCAAATGCTGAAATACCCAATTGTTATGGGAAAAGTAGAAGGAAGAAGATAAGATGGAAATTAAACAGCATAGAATCTCATAGCGGAACGAATAATCTATAATATACAATAAATCTTTACATAAAGAAAAATGTAATATTCATAAACCAATCTGAGTACACTAACTTATTTCAACCCAGACAGTTATAACAGCCTGTCCTTACAATTACTTATAAATACAACCAATAGCCAACACAGCGGAACAAAAGGAAATAAATACGTCTTGGACCTCCAGCTTATCTCTTGAGCTCCAATACATCCAAAGCAGTCTGTAACTATGCTTAGTCTGACCCGAGCATTATAATAAAATTACACCCGAGTTAGTTTGGTAAACCAGCATGAGAAAACATACAACAATTGAATTTTAATGTTTTAAATATCTTTTGAAAATAAAGGTATCTCGTAAGACCACGCTGCACATAAACATGGATGAGGTTTTTACCTTACGATAACCAAAACATTTTCTATAGAAATCCATTGATACTACAACAGTTTCTAGGTGTCAAAGTAAAATATAAATATAGCTAAAATGCTTGCATCTCACATTTCAGCATAGTTGGGCATAACTAAGTCCGCAAAGCTCATATTGGGGATTGGATTCCGTACTATGACAAGGTAAGGACCACCTTCTGATGGTACGCCTCTAGATAAAAAGCATCGGGGTTTGACAAGAACATCTTGTACCTCTGCTACAAAGGACTGGCCTACCACTCGACAAGTAGTAGCGAACATGATCACCCATTTTGCTAATATGCCCTGAAGCATAGATGAGTAGATTGTAATCGATCTAGATTTTAGGATGACCATACCTTGGTGGGAGCGACCCACTTGGTCCTGCTGCATGCCCAATTTTTATCATTTCTCGATTGATGAGGCTTGAGGCTACGTTTTACCTTTATATAGCACTTCCCACTTGGAATGCAACATTGTCTTCCAGTCGATGAAACAATGTCAGCATTCATCCATACAAGTCGTTCAAGAGATGAACGAACCAAAGGCACTACTTCTACTACGCCCATTTTGGAATCACCCTCGGGATTAGTAGCAAGCAGCCCTTGCACTTTAAAGAGCTCTGTCTTCAATTCCATTATCTTCAAGATATCTTCACTTAAAAAATGCTTGAGTTAGATCGGAGTGGTTTTCGGATAACACATCTGATCCCGATCTCTTCGAAACAACTTTCGATAATTTCCAGTAAACTCAACCCTTGTTCTTTAGGAAATAAATAGTCAAAGATAAGAGTGGAGTTCACCTCCTAACCATTAATGGATGGATTTCATTCACATTTATTAACTAATACCATTCCAAGCTATAACATAACATCAAATTTTAGTTATCAAAAAATTTCTAAAATTCTCAAAAAAATTCGAACGCCTTCAATTTTTGGAAAATTTTACCAGCATCTCCTTTACACGGTTCGATCGAAAAAATTTACAATATATATATAATCATAAATACACATCTCATCTTCAAGGATGAGGCATTCCATAGGGGAAAACATAAAAATACGATATGTAATCCGAGATGTGTACCTTTTATTAGCATTAGCAAGCATATACAATCAATATAATGCGAAAGCGAGCTCCAAATGCGAAGCATACGCCATCTGCACCTATTAATTACTCAATAACTAATGAGAACATGCATATAGAAAGTAATATTAATATATAACATAGACTATACAATAACCATATGCAAATGTAGCAAATATAACCAGAGAAACCATCAAACATGCCCTTTCAATTAATTCATAACCACATCAATTTACATTTTTCACTATCAACATTTAATTTATAAAGCCTGTACGATGTACATATACCATTCATACGCAATATCATACCTGATTGCTCGCTCGATCATACAATTTCACTTCCGAACTAGTATCGTTCACATGACCACTCTAGTGCGGACTCAGATATGGTTCCTTAAATAGAAACATCCATTCTCCTTACATAGCCATATATTATGATAGAGAATATCAAAATTAATCAAAAATCCATATCCAGTGTCCGCCATCAAGACTCAAGTGAAAAATTCTAACTTAGATCGATTTAAATCATCTCGAAATCATGTACTTAAATTTGGATCAAACAGTTACACGAATGAAATAATTACGTACAACTTATGTATTTATTTCAATTGGTTTCTCATTATTTAGATTCTTTTATTTACATTTATTTATTCATAATCATTTTTCACATTGCTTTATTCACATTCATTTATTACTTAGTATATTTCTTTCAATACTAATGTCACTTAAGAATCATTTCGTCAAATTTTACTTAAGTTTATTATAAACATTTTATACAATACTTCTCATGTTTATTATCACTTCAATACTTAAGTTCATATTCAATTTACAAATTCATTTTGTTTAATTCACTTTATTTTACATGAGTCAAATTTCTTTTCGAAATTCATTTCTTTTAACTTAAGTTAAATTTCATTTCAAAATTGCTTTCCTTAACATTCTTATTTAACAATTTTAAAACTTTGTTTTAAATTATTATTCCTCAATTTATGAGTTACAAAACCGATTTCTTATAATTTCAACAAAATACTTAGATTAAAATTTTTAGAATTTAAATATTCTATTTATTTCAACTCTATTTTGAAATAATACATAATATAATATATATCTCTTTTTGTATAACAAATCATATTTGGCACCTAAATCAAAACTTGTTTTACCAAAACAAATCTTCTATGGTAGAAATTCCTCTCTTGGAAACCCAAAAATGAACGTCGATTATGCTATAACCATCATCGAAATTATTTTCCAGCGACTGAAGTGAGTTCAGTGCTTTCTATCTCTTTTAAATTCCATTTTAAAATATTTCCATTCAAAAATATTTTCCAAATATTATTATTATTCTTTTCCAATACTTTGAAAACAATTTCGAAATCAACGAGATTTAAATTCTCAAATTCTCAGCTTTTAATCCTTTTTATTTGCAAATAATATTTATACATTTCCCTTATATATAATTTCACTATAGTTATATAAAACCATTTCTTAATTGTTTATCTTCATTTACACTATAATAATAACAACTTTTATTAGAACAAAAACAACAAACTACAAATGATAATAATCAAATACTATCATTCACTAACAACCAAACACACCATATATACTATAATAATTTCTAGAAAATTATTCCTTTATATATAAAATATAATCAAGGTAAAACTATTTCATTTACGCAATTTCAAAACCATACCATGTCGAATTGCTCTGTTCAAGTGTTTAGAGATCCATATCAATAACGTTAATGACTAGTTTGACCATAATCCATAAGCCACTCAACAGAGCAACCAACACAATATAAAATATTTTTATACCACTAAAAACAACGCGCTCATATATATACACACACTCAAACTCATTCTAGGGTGCTACTGACCTTATTTATAATGAGTACTCCACCAAAGCCAAGGTTCTTGCTTAGCCTTGCACTCTGATACCAAGTGTAACAACTCAGGATTTTTGACCCTCGAAAATCGACACTAATATGTCCACTGTATTGTGTGCTGAGCAATCAAATTCCGGAAAACCCAATTGTTATGGGAAAAGAAGAAGGAAGAAGATAAGAAGGGAATTAAACAACACAGAATCTAATAGCCAAATGAATAATCTCCAATATACAACAAATCTTTACAATCTAATTCTATATCGTAGTATTCGTCATTATGATTGTAATGCAAAAACCCACGTTCAAATACAACCTGATATCATCAAGTTATTGCATTAATACGATCCAAAAATTAAATAATATATTTTTATTAACTGAATACATTATTAACTTAACTTAATCTCCTTTTATACTAATCCCTCTCCCACTACATCTTTTTCCCATGCGAACGAAACTTCAAGCCAAACTTCACCTTATCGTCTTTGCCTCGTGCACGCAGCCACCACCTCGACCATCCTCGAAGGTGCCTAAGGCTCCAATGCCCCTTTGCCACCAGCCTCGTCCATCCAATCACCGCCAATTGCCCAAACGAACCCAAAATGTCGATCGATATTTTTCATAATTCCGGCCACCTCTGGTGAACTGACACAACCGCGACACCATTGGAGTAAGCCCCTATCGATGCTATCCTAAAGGTGCTAGTGTCACCTTCCATGTCCCCTAAATCACCTTCATCGAACTCAAATGCCTTGCACCGTTTATCGAAGAACACCGGCCACTACGGCTCAATCCAACCCAATCTAACTGTTTATCCCCATCACCTTAATGTTGTGAACATTTTGCTAGTTGAAGACTTTGCTTGAAAAATCTGCTAATGGCTCCGATCAATATCAATCGTTGAATTTAGAGGAGTAAAATTTTGAAAATTTTGAACTACTTCTGATACAGGAGCAATGCTTCTATAGGGGAGACGCAATATGGTTTCCAACGTGGGAAGGATGGCTTAAACAGTGAATAAGGTAGGGGTAGGATATGGGCTAAGTATGGTACATACTATTTTATTCCAAAATATCCGGCTCCACACGTTCGAAAAAAATCTCAAATTCCTACCGAGGCATGCCGCCTAGTGTTCTATACTAAATACCCATATTCTGAACATAATTGAACTAGTCTCGAGATCTAATTGGATCATATACAGAAGATAGCTTTTCAAACTTGGTTATATTATATTAATTTCTGTAATTAGTTCCTAAGCGTTTCGAACTCGCACGATGAAACAATTCATCCGATCGCCATGAAATTCATTAACAGACAATAATATACTATTACGGATCCAATGGTACTAGTTTTGTCGAAATCCGAGGCAGTGCCCCGGAAGACTATTTTCACAAGTTAGTTAAAACGAATTATAAAAAAATCACTTTTAAATTCAAAAGTTTACTATCTTCATCCTTATTCAAATAGAATTTAAATCAACTTCCAAAATCATTTTTATTCGCATAAAATTCAAGATTTAATTATTTAATTTAACAATTCACATTATTGAATAAATCCCTATATTTGAAATTTAAGCTATTTGACTTTAAAAATAATAATTCAATATTTAAAATTAATTAAATATTTCAAAATCAAATGACTAAAATTCTGGGACATTACATATTAGATGGTGGTTCTTTTAAGAAGATAACCATTATGGCATTCCATGCGGTCTCAAAAGTACTGTTATATGCCAACCGCATATTTCTTGAGTTTCTCATACCATACTTATGTCTGACACATGGTTTTTTTTCTTCCTAAATTCCTCGTATGCTCTTTCGAGTAGTCAGAGAAATGTAGGTTTTTGTTGATATTCATTGGAGCTCGAGGAGACGACCTGGATGTTTCACCTACCATGGTATTCTTATTTCCACTGCATTACTATTATATATATCAACATTTGTAAAGACAGGTTGTTATAACTATCCAAACAGATATAGTATCTAGAACTATAACTCTGAAATGTTATGTGTCTTAGAGTGACAATTCGTATTGTCTTTTAATATTATATGTTATCATTCCACTATGAGATTTTGATATTGTGTTCTCTTCTTTCTTATTCTATTTTCATTTTCTTTTATTTTACCCTAACAATTCGTCTTTTCGGTACTTGAGTAGCTCGGCACGTGAATACCATGGATGTATTAGTGTAGACATTCGAGGGTCGAAAAAGCAAGTCATTACATCTGGTATCAGAGCTGAAGGTTTAGCGAGAACCTTAGCTTTGTCGGATATGGCCTAATAATAGATAGGGTAATGAAATGCCCTAGTATGAGTTGAGTGTATTATACATATGAGAGTGTGTTTGTAATTGTTATACATGTATGCCTTAAACAAAATTCCAACTACGAAAATTAAAGATTTTATATAAGATAACTTATATAAGTATAAGTTGATAGCGTAGTTCAATTAATGTAGAGATTAATGATGTTCATACGTTATCCCTCATTAATTAGTTTAGCCGTGATCGACCATTTTATGAGCATTGCTACCCTTTGTAGAATGACTTGACATGCTCGATAAGTTTGTGCGCATTACTATCATTTGTAGAATTTTTAGATTAATATTGCTTATCCAGTTTTGTTATCATTTGTTGATTGATTAGTCATGCTCGAACAGTTTATGAGGTTTGACTATTGTTTGTTGGTTGTTGATTTATGCTCGACCAGTTTATGAGTAGTTTTACCTTTTCACTGCATGGGTTGGATAGATAGTATTTGTAAATATATTGAAATGAACACCTTGTGAATTAAGTTTCATGGTTTGACTATAAGGCGTTCGTTTGAAATGTTGGGTTAATAGTTTAATTCAGTAAAAGATGTTTATTTTAATCTAAAGGGAAGATAAGATATTTTGTAAATATACATTTGTTAAAAGATTTATATAAGAAAGTGATTTTATATAAATATGGTTTATAAATGAAGGGGATATCAACGGAGAATTTGAGAACTTAATTCCCAGTGTCTTTGAAAATGTTTTTCAAGATTTTGGAAGAATAATAATAGTATTATTTGAAAGTAAATATTTAGGAAATTGGTTTATGAAATTGAGATCATGGTACTTAGTAATATTTATGAAGTATTCGATACCATTTTTAAAAATGATTTTGGATTAAGTCCCAAATGTATGATTTGGATGTACTGAACTCACTTCTGTCACTTGAAAATAACTCAAGTGATGACTTCAGCATCATCGATGTTCATTTTTGGGTTTCTAAGTAGGGGATGCCATAGAGTAGTTTTGGTAAAATCGATTTTGATTTAATCCTGAAAGTATGATTTGATATACAAAAGATACATGTTTATATTATTATTTCAATTTATTTGAAATAAAACCCGATATTTGGTTCTAAAGTTTTCTTTAAAACAAATATGATACAAAATATAGAGTAGTTTAAATAAATGTTTAAAATGAACTTTCTATATGAAAAGGCTTAGTATGTATGCTATGTTGGGTGCCCAAGTGTTAGTCGCATAACCCAAATAATTAAGAAAACCTTTTATGTTTTTCCTTTGTAGCAAAAGTATGTTTAATAAATAATTAAAACTTTGTTAAAATGAATGGGATTTTCAGCTAATTTGGATAGTCGAAAACTTCTGAGTCATTATAGAACTTGAAGCCAAGTGTTTTTGGGAAAATAAAAAAGTTGAGTTTTTGTAACTCTTGAATTGAGAAGATAGTAAGTTAAAACAAGTTTTAAATGTGTTGTACATACTTGTTAAGTAAAACAAATTTGATGTTTTGCATATGCACTTAGTATGTAGTAGAGGATTATACAAGTAACAAAGTGAATTAAGTTTTTATGAAATGCTTTATGAATGAAGTTATGAAATGTTTATAAACATGAGGTTATGTTTTTATGAAATGGTTCATAAATGATTTTAGTATTGAAGAGATATACTATTACGGTAAACAAATGTGATTAAAAAGTAATTGGTATAGTTGAGAAACAAATAAGATAAATACGTAAATTATACATAGATCGTTTTATTCGCATGACTGTTCTTGATCTAGTATTTGAGTACATGATTCCGAGGTGATTTACATCGGTCCGAACAAGAATTTTTCACTCGATTCTTGATGGAAAACACTTGATACATATTCTTAATATGATCCCAAAGTCTTCTATTATAGTATACTGCTATGTAAGGAGAATGGAGATTTCTAATTAAGAAACTTGATCGAAGTCCGCAGTAGAGAGGTCAAATGGTCTATACTAGCATGAAAGTGAAATTATGCGATCGAACAAGTGATTGGATTTGATATTGTGTTTGGATGATCCATGAACATCGTACAGGCTTTAGTATATATGCATACTATGCTTGTTTATCTTATAGAGAGTTTAGGTGATGACTCTTCGATTTGCTTTGAAGTAGCATGAATAATCGTTAAGTGATAACCTGAGGCTGTGAGCGTAAGGTGCGCGTAGTAGATTGTTTATCATCCTTGTGCAATGAGGGATTTTTGGAACATGAGCAAATCGTGAGTTTTACTTGCTAGTAATTTCGAATACTTTTGAGTATTGCTATGTGATTTTTTCCTTTTGTTGTTTATGTCGGAATTTCGAGGACGAAATATTTTAAGTGGGGGAGAACGTAACGATTTGGAATTTTGTATTTAAATATCTAAATTATTTAAATATTTGAATCTTAGATTAAATATGGTTGAATTGATTTAATAACCTTATTAATCCCATTTTAAGTAATAACTATATTATGGTAAACTTGTTATAGAAAAATGTTTACAAAAATAAATACATTGAAGAAATACCGATAATGTGATCGAAAATCATTTTATCGATAAACAACTTTTTACTCGACGGAAGTTGTTCAAACTTTTTTTACATACAGTAAAACACTTAAGAGATCATTAATATAAAATAAAAATATTTTTCCATTATGGAAAATAAATTATGATGATGCCACTGGTGATGTCATGGGAAGATATTTTGGAAAGAGTGTGAAGTAGAAATTTGCTAAGGAGAATGATGTGTAAAGTAGAAAAGCATGCAAGCACATGGAGGGGGGTCTTGGCCATGTAAAGTAGGGTAAAGGAGGGGCTTAGGCTTTTGTATTCATTCATTATCTTCCAAGGCTTGAAAAATATAAAAAGATTTAAAATGGTGGAAGTGGATTAGCGCTAATCCACTTTGTTCTTCACTAATCTTTCTCTAGTTAACTCAAATCTCTTCCAAACTTTAACAAAATTTCACCAACACCTTAGAAGACCTTAATAAGCATGGATCTGATGTCAAAGTGGAGGAAAGTTGAAGAAAAATGGAAGATCCCATTTAGGCCGTGAGCATAGAGGTTGAGGGAAAGCAATGGCTTGGGTTAGGTGAGTTAAAGATTGTGTCTTTTAGCTTTTGGGCGATGGTAGGAAGTGGTTATTTATTCTTGTATGTTTGAGCTTATTGTAGCTTGGATATTGGGTGAGTTATCTCACTATCTTGTATGCATATATTTTTTGTATGTGTATGTGTGTGCAAATATCAAGTTAAAAAGACATTAACCAATTAAAAATATAACTTTGGACCCCTCTTGATTTTGAAAGCAAATGACAACTTTATATTGTATAACATCACTCTATGTACCTTATATAACATGTGGCATGGCCTTGACTTGATGTTTAAATGGTTGTTCGGATGGTGTATTGAATTGAAGTATGTTTGAAAGTGCTTGAAGCGAGAATAGTGTCTATAAGTGTACTTTAATATCTCTTAACTTTAACTTGTGGTAATGGAAGATTTATGATCTTAACTTAGTATAACTTATTTTGGTTGTTCTATACACATATTTTTTTATATGGCATAGTAAATAAATAATTTGGAAAGTTATAGAAATTTATGAAACGAAATTGTGAAAGTTCAAAGCGAAAAGGTCGTTATGGATGCACCTTGAAAATGCCTTGTGTTCGGCAATTTTTGAAGTCGGCTTTGAAAGGCATCCTAGTATCTTCTTTGAATTTTTAATAAGTACTATAAGTTTATTTATTACTGGAAAAATATAGAAGTTTAGTCATTCATTAACTTATGAAGTTGCAAAATGTTATAGCGAGAAGAAGGTCATTATATAAGCACTTTGAAATATCTTGTTTTGAGAATTTTGTTAATTAATTTGAAAGACATCCTTAGAGGCTTCTTTAAATTTTTAACAAGTATTTTATGTGCACTTACTATCAGAAAAAAAGAAGCAAAGTTTAGAATATTTTAAAACCGGACAAACAAAACGGCTAAAGTTAGAGTAAAAAGGTCACTAAATGAACATTTTATTAGTAAATAGCTTGTTTTCAAGGATTTTTATAAATAAATTAAAAGATATAGTAAGGAATTTTTTTCCATGTTATTTAAGTACCAAATAGGTAGTGCTTACTGTAAAAAGTTCAAGTCCTAAATCATTTTTTAATTGGTTAAAACTGGTTGCAAAGATCATGTTTTTCTATATTGTTCTTTATCAAGGACTTTTAGCACCATTTATAAATGTTTTAGTGAATTGCTTAAGGTTTTAAGTGTCTAAAAATAATATTTAAATTTGGTATTTTCCCCTATTCTTCTTAGGGTTGTTTTCTAACACAGTTTTTAGTATTTTAAAGTTGGTTTTAAGTTTGAATATAATTTTAGTAATTAATTATGAATTTTCAAAGGGGTTTTATAATATAAAACATGCTTTTTAATTATTTTCATCAAATTCTGAATTAGTTATTTTTAAGTAATATTATAGATAAATATTTAAAACCTATTTATAAGTATTTTTAAAGTATTTTTACATATACCCAAGTTTAGAAAAGTAAGTTAAGTATTGTATAAAATAATGAAAGGTTGTTTTGGATTATAACACTTATGTTATAATAATGATTTTCTAAATTTAAACAAATGTATATTACCATGTTTAGTAAATGTAGATATACTTAGAGCATTAAAAAGAATGTTTTAAAGATAATAACAAGTGTTGAATGGTTTGGGTTTGTTGTGGCAATGTGTTAACAACTTTGTCTTTAACCCTTTTTTTATTATACTTGGTAATGTAATGAGATCTTTAAAATAACAGTTTAAAGATAATTATAAGTGGAATGGTTTTGGGTTTATAGTAACAATGTTTTAATGACATTTTTTAACCCATCAAGGTATACTTGTGCAAATATGAAATCTTGTTTAAGATTTGTTAATATTCTTATACCATTTGGAACAAGAATATGGATACATTTCTAAGTATTGAAAGTGTACAAATGAATAATTAGAAATTGATAAACGAAGTTTTATTAGATAAACAAAGTTTTCACTATTAAAGAGGTTTTAATTAATAAAAAGATTAATTAAATAAAAAAAGGCTCATAAGTTGCTTATTTGACTTAATCGTGCTTTGTGTGACTTAATCGTGCTTTGTGTAACTTAATTGTACTTTATGTGTTTACTCATTTATGGAAAGCATTTAGTCATGTACTTAGTAATAAAAGTTGAAAAAGTAGACTTGTCAACGTGTGAGAGTTGAGAATGAAGTGTCTAGGCAAGGCTTTGATGCAACTTGTGCTCTAACTTACATGACTTCACTCTTGATCGAGGATTAATATAAGTTAATAAATTCAAAAATGTGATAGTATACGAGACTTGGTTTCAAAATATGATCATCTATTTGAACTTGATAGTCGATTAGTCGACTATCGAACTTGACCAAATATAACTTAGAAAGTATCTAAAAGCTTCACGGCTTCATATGATTTGAGAACCCCCAGGGAGGAGCATTGGTATGAAATCTCTCTAGTTTTGAGAACTTATATATACGAGATCCCCCGGAGAGGACTCCTCTTTATATATTATTCGCTTACTTCTAAAAGAACAGGAATTGAGTTTATTGAAATTTATCGATTTAGTTTTGAAGAGATCGGGATCGGTAAGTGTTTTACTTGTAGAAAACCACTTCAAGACCGATATATGGGTTCTATGTTTTGGATGCGGTCGTGATGTAGAATGCTATAGAGTTGAATTATCTATCTTAAGATTAAATCCTAGAGAGAGGTTAGTGTTAGCATTCGTCGGACGATATGTTAGGATTTATGTAGAGATATGTGATCTGTTCGAGATGGTGGAATCCATTTGGGGATTCATGTTCTGTTCGAGTGATAAAGACTAGTGTAATAGATGTCGTACGTGACCTCGACATGAGGAAATGGCTACAGACCGAGTAGGATGCATAGTCTGTGGTATAGCTAACTCAAATAGGGTACATCAACTCCATATCTAGAGTATTCTTATCGATGTTGCTAGCGTGAGTTGTTGATACTTGGTTCTACGTGGTTCATATTATGTTCGGGCATAGTCCAGCTATGTTTGCCTTATGGTATATTTTATTTAGAGATATATGATGCTTGAAAAGGTATCATTGATACGGATGCTGCAGTTATCCATAGTTATTAATCCTCGGCGACCAGATACGGTGGTGTTAGATTCATTGATACACAGAAAAACACGAATATGGAAAAAAAATAAACTTTAAACACAATCACATTCCATATCAAAACATTTCCAATTCATTATATAATCCCATGTTCGCAAACCACTTTCAGAGAAAATATATTTATTACAACATACACCCAAAGCGATATATGAAGATGCCCCCTGGGATGATCAAAGTATATACAGGCAATATAACAACTTTGTCGTTACAATCAACACGGTAGAATCAAAAGAAAAGAGACTATAAATAGGTATCATGCCTTCTGCACGTCTCCGAAAGCTTATTCATCTTAAGAGGTACCTGAAAACCTCAACTCTCAAACTACTCAAAGTCAATTGAGTACTTGAAAGTTTAAGGGGAAAACATAAACTTCGAGTCAAACAAAAAACCTGGTATGAATATTAATCTACTATCTCAAATCATTTATATATCTAGTAAGACCACGCCGCTTAGTAGAACGGGTTTCTCCTCACTAGTATCTCAAAACCTTTATAAAACCATATACTGTGCTCCTGCATCCACAATGGTTAAACAATTTGAAACGGTATAATATGATGATATGTAAGGCCATTGAATTAATTTTGGATTACCCATCCCCATTCATTTTAGACTATCTGTCTCAATTATTGTTTCTAGGATTACTATTAACCTATTAGTTTTCATGGGCTGACTAATAACCGGTTAAACATGTAAAGGACTCCCTGTCTAATTACATAGTTTTTGTGGGATCACTATGAGCCTATTGATAACTCCAATATTACTCTTATCCTAATTTTCATGGATTGACTAGGAACATATTGGTAACCCCAATATCCTTTCTTCTTACCCTAGTTTTCATGGGTTGACTAGGAACCTATTGACATCTGTTAATATTCCATCCAGATATAGTTTTCATGGGCTCGCTACAAACCTACTGGCCCTGCCAGTATCCAATCATGGTTTTCATGGGCTAACTATGAACCTGTCTATCTGACATCTTCCTTTACACATAGTTTTCATGGGCTAACTATGAACCTGTATATTTGATATCTTCTTTCATACATACTTTTCATGGGCTAACTATGAACCTGTCTATCTGACATCCCCTTTCATACATAGTTTTCATAGGCTAACTACGAACCTATTGGCCCCTGCCAATATCATACAGTTTTCATGGGCTTACTGTAAACATATTGGCCCCGCCAATATCTTTACTTTATATTTTAGCATCCTATATTCTCGTCTTCCTGACCTCCTGGATGCAATTCTACTCATTCAGGAGTTTATTCAATATATATTCACTACTGGGTTAACATAACCGGTTCTCCTACCCTTTATCCCCAAAATGCAGTATTGGGTCCATTATAAAGTGAATATATTCATATTAGAAGAAGCAATATAAAACATAGCAATACCACTCCTGTGGTTTAATATAAAACATGGTTAATATCTTTAACCTATTTCTGTATCAAAGATAGCTTCTTCTTAAAACCGTTATAAAAACTCCTTTAATATTGCCATGGGTTTTTCCTTTTAAAATAGAGTTTGGGTCATAAAACCTTTCAATACCTTCGAAACCTAGCTTTCGACTTCGTAGGATAACCTCCTTTGAAAGCTTTTATAAACATTAGGCTCCCGCCTTATAATACTTTAAATTCTACCTTTCGAAACCTTTCGAATATATTAAAGTATTTATAATTAACCTTTAGAAGCTTAGCTTCGAAACCAGTTGAAAGTACCACTTTCGACACTAATGGAAGTAACCCTTTCGAAATCATTAAAAGTACCCCTTTCGAAAGCATTGGGTTTATACTTAAAGCATTACTTGGGTCAAAGTGAACATAGTCGAAAGCATCTGTTTCGAAACCAATATATATAAAAACATTGGGGAAAACTTGATGGCGTCGGCACCATCCCTTTCGAAAAACATCTGGGTAAAACATTAAAAGGTTGGCGCCGAAACCCCCTATCAAAACCATCACCTTCGAAACCCCTGACCCCTTTCAAAAGCGTTAGGAAGTGGATTGAACTTATAAAACAAAATATCCTTTTGATACCATTGATATCTTCAACATCTTCGAAAGGTCAAAGAACGACAGTAGGGTATCGACTAGGTCAGAACCCCTTCTTATAAAACATTCATTCATAAGTAAGTAACCCAGTCGAAGGCAATTATAAGTTAATGGTAATCCTTTCGAAACCTTTATAAAATCTCTTTCGAAACCTTATGCTTCGACTTTGTCGAAGGCTTAAAACAAAACATAGGCAGAAGCTTTCCTTTTAAAAACAAACCAAGGTTTCGACCCCTTCGGAAGCTATGCTTTCGACACCCTACCCTCCGCCTATCTCTAATCCACTATGTACCATCACAATGATACCTTGTGTATTGGTTTCGACATAGTTGGTTTCGACAAGGATGAAGGTGGAAGCTACTGTGTCGAAAGACGCTTTCCTAAGTAGGCGGAACCACTTTTCTAAGAAAAAACAGGTTTAATTCTTGTTTAAGTAAAAAAAATTCTAACTAACCTGCCACGTGTCAACACCAGATTGGTTGCCTTAACTTTTTCAAATTCTTGTTCAAAAATAACTGCCGCTAATCCATATCTACCATAGTTAAGTTAATCAAACAAGCCCTTCCAATTTTTGCAAAGAAGTCCCTCTTCTAAAACAATTATTTTGCATAGCAAATCACTTTGGAAAATCCTCAAAAATTCCAGAAATTCACTTTAATCATATTATCTAACATATCAAAATTCCGGACCCAAATTCCCAATATATTTTCCAAAATAAATTATAAACCCAAATAACTATATTTTCCTTTGAAAATTCATAATAATCTTCCCATAGCTTAGAAAAATCTCAAAATTGAAACCCAACCCCAAAATAATGTTTCTCATAACATAAAATTTTCCCATGGCATTTAAACATCATTTAATCTCGGTTTTGATCTAAAACCATGCTAAATCTCTATTAGACAACCTTATTTAAATCAAATAAATCATGAATCAAGCATATCATCATCCAGTATATCATAAAAATGAATTTACCTTTAAATCTGAAAGTATATGATTTAAATCAAAATAGAGATGGAATTATTATTCACCTTGCTCTAGATAAGGAGATTGGATTGAGATAGATTTCCCCTAAGCTTGATTTTCTAGATTTAATTTGATTTCCACTTCTTCCTCTTAATGGCCAGTCATTCCTCCATATTTTTGTTTGCGTTTTAAAATGACGTAAATGAGAAGAAACGGGAGGAACAATAATATATATAAGGGTGGAACCTAGGGCGGCAATTCCTAATATACCCTTATGTGACTTAATTAACCAAAACCCATTCCTAATTCCATTTGTTAGTTCATTAGGCACAACCCTTATTTAATAAATTCAAGTCTCAATCCCCTTATCACTTACATTTTACATTATTCTATTTAATTTATCTAATTAAATCTTCTGAATAATGTTATTAAAAATTAGGGTGTTACAGGCTCCCCTCCTTAAAGAATTTCATTCTCAAAATTTAGTAAGGACTAATTACTGAACATAGCAATCATCTGTAACGACTCCTAACAACCATATTAGTCTACCTGACTAAGAAATATCTATATAAATCTAATATAGACATACCCTCAAAGCAGATCAGGATAAGTATCTTGAATCCTGTCCTCTGTCTCCCAAGTACAGTCCTTCTCGTTGTCGCTCCACTGAACTTTCACCAACTTAAATGTCTTGTTTCTCAATCTTTTCTCATCTCTCGCAACAACCCGAACCGGTTGTCTCAAAAAAGCCAAATCATGCTCTACTACCAAGTCCTCCAACTCTGTCTGAGGAATGGTAGCCTCTGGGTCATGCACATACTTGCGAAGATGAGACACATGGAATAAATTATGGACACCCGCCGTATTGCTCGGCAACTCACTCTGTATGCAAGCTTTCCAATCCTTTCTATAATCTGGAATGGACCAACATATCTCGGGCCAACTTTCCCGACTTTCCAAACCGTACCACACCCTTCATAAGTGATACCTTAATGAAAACCTTGTCACCCACTAAGAACTCTAGGTCTAGGCCTCTTATCTGCGTAACTCTATTTTCTGGATTGAGCTTCCTTCATCCGTTCTCCGATCAATTCAATCTTCTCTGATGCCCCCCACACCAAATCTGGACCTAAGACCAATCTATCTCCAGTCTTCAACCAACATGCCGGGGATTTGCATAGCCTTCCATATAAAGCTTCAAAAGGCGCCATTCCTATTCTAGTCTGGTAACTGTTATTATAGGAAACCTCAATCAAATGTAGGTGATCCTCCCAAGATCCACCAAAATCCAACACACGAGCTCTCAACAAATCCTCGAGCACCTTTTTGACTCTCTCTGTCTGCCCATCCGTCTATGGGTGATATGCAATACTCATCTTGAGCTTAGTGCCTAACACATCTTGTAAACTCTTCTAGAATTCACTAGTGAATAAAGCACCTTTGTCGCTGACTATACTACTAGGAACTCCATGAAGTCTAACCATGTTCTTCATGAACAATTTCGCCAAAACTGGTGCCGTCCTAGTCGACTTTACTGGAATTAAATGGGCACTCTTGGTTAACCTGTCCACAATAACCCATATACTTTCATTCCCTTTCCTTGAACTTAGCAACCCATATATAAAACCCATAGGTATCGAATCTCATTTCCAAAATGGAATATCTAGAGGTTGAAGTAACCCACTCAGCTTCTGATGTTCGTCCTTCACTTGTTGATAGTTTACACACTGCCTAATCCACAAGCGAACATCCCTCTTCATGCCTTCCCAATCGAATCTCCTCTTCATATCTTGATACATCTTGGACCCTCCAGGATGAATTTTGAATTTGGGTCGATGACA
Source organism: Allium fistulosum (assembly GCA_030737815.1). Classification (NCBI taxonomy): domain Eukaryota; kingdom Viridiplantae; phylum Streptophyta; class Magnoliopsida; order Asparagales; family Amaryllidaceae; genus Allium; species Allium fistulosum. The sequence continues at coordinate 1,221,235,579 of CM060902.1, forward strand.
TTCCTCAAGAACTTCTCTTCTCAAATTCTCCACATCTGGAACACATAATTGTTCCTTCTTTCTCAACCATCCTCTCTAGTAAAGACAAAAATCTTTCAAATCATCGATCTCAGTTCCAACCTCAAGCCTTCTGATCCTCTCGGCTAATAATGGATCCTTCCTCTGCTTAGAAGCAATTCTCTCGATCGACACCAGTCTAACTTCTAAATAGGACAACATGGCAGTACTCTGACTAGAACTAACAGTCGATCTTAACTGCACACCACAACTGGCCAAAGCTTCTAGATCTTTCCACTTTGCCTGCATAGCCAACACCACATTCTGATGTTTTCTACTGAGAGCATCTGCTACTTTATTACTTTTCCCTGGGGTATACTCTATACCAAAATCACAAGCAACCAAAAATTCCAACCACCACAGCTGTCACATATTCAACTCCTTCTAAGAGAATAGGTATCTTAAAAACTTATGACCGATATACAACTCAAATCTCTCACCTAAAAGATAATGCCTCCAAATTTTCAAGGAAAAAATCACAGCTTCCAACTCCAAATCATAGGTAGGATATCTCACTTTGTGCGGTCTAAGCTGCCTAGATGCATAAGCAATGACTTTGCCCTTTTGCATCAACACTGCTCCCAATCCAGTCCCATACGCATCCGTGTATACTACCAAACCTTGGTTACCATTTGTAACTACTAACACTGGAGCATTGGTCAACAAATGCTTTAACTTAAGGAATGCTTCCTCACATTTGTCGGACCAAACACTTCACTTCCTCCCTAGTAAGCTTAGTCAAAGTCGCTGCTATCCGCGAGAAATCCTTGATAAATCTCTGGTAATAGCCAGCTAGTCCAAGAAAACTTCTAATCTTGGCCACTGTCTCTGGTCTCTTCTAATTGTTCACAGCTTCTATCTTATCTGGATCGACTGATAATCCTTTATCTGAAACCACATGACCAAAAAACTTAACCTCTTTCTTCCAAAAATGACACTTGGAAAATTTCGCCTTTAGCTGATCTGCCTCGGCGTCTCTAACACGACTCTAAGATGATCTTCATGCTCTCTCTCATCCTTAGAGTATACCAAAATGTCATCTATAAACACCAACATGATTCTATCCAAATACTCATGGAAAACTCAATTCATCAAATTCACAAAGAAAGCAAGTGCATTCGTCAACCTAAATGGTATCACTAACCACTCATACGAACCATATCTAGTCCAAAATGCAGTCAAATGAATACTGTCCTCTGCCACTCTTAGCTGATGGAACCCTGTCGCCAAATCAAACTAGGAAAACACTTTGGTTCCACTCAACTGATTAAACAGATCATCAATTCTCGGCAAAGGATACTTATTATTTATCGTCCTTTCGTTCAGCTTACGATAGTCTATACACAATCTCAATGACCCATCTAGCTTCTTTACGAATACTGCAGCCGCTCCCTAAGGCGAACTGCTTGGTCTAAAAAAAATTCTTCCTTCTAGATCTACTAGCTGCACCTTCAGTTCCTTCATCTCTGTCGGCGTCACCCTGCTAGGTGGTCTACTCACAGGTTTAGCTCCTGGCATAAGATCTATCCGAAACTCAATAGCTTGTTTCAGTGGTAGTCCTGTGACTGACTCAAACACATCTGCAAACTCTCTTGCAATTTGAACCTGACTTAGTTCTTCTCCTACTCCCATTGCACTTAACAACGCAAAACTACTCTGGTCGGAATTCTCTACTGAGAATATAATTCGGTTATGACTATCTGGGTGTCTCAAAGATATTTCCCCATCCTAGCAGAATATCATGGCCTCATACCTCCTTAACCAATCCATACCCAAAATGATTCTGAAATCTATGAAATCATACACATACAAACTGCATGCAAACTTATGACCTAACAAATCAAGTTCTAACTGGTCACATCTTATCCCCAAAGTTGCATACCCTCCTATTGGATTCACAATCCTTATGATAGTAATAAGGTATGTGAGCTTTAAGCATAACCTATCAATCAAACATTGGGATATAAATGAATGTGATGCACCGGTATCAAAAAGTGTCCTAACTGGTATACTCTGAATCAAAAACGTACCTTCCATCACAGTCTTCCCTTTATCAGCCGAAGTGGGCTTAGCTGATGATCCAACAGCAAAAACTTTCCCCTTGTCCGCCCTAGCTGGTTCTAGACACTGGTTCTTATAATGCCCAACTTGATCGCAGTTAAAGCATTTCACATTCTTCTTGTCTACAGCCTTCTTTCCTTTGCCTGACCGGCATTCATTAGCATAATGTCCCTTCTTATCACGTTTGTAGCACACCAGATCAGCCTTTGCCTTCTTGGCAATATCTCCTTTCTGGGCTCCCTTCTTCTTAAAGAATTTCCTCTTCTTTCCCTGAGGACCCTAGGATTCAACTGGCTTCTCTCTAGCTGAAATAGCAAGCATCTCTTCAAGGCGAATGGCCATCTCCACTACCACATTAGAAGGATCTTGGATATGGGTCATGGTCATTCTGGCAAGCTTAGGTCTCAATCCTCGAATGAACCTTTCATTCCTTCCGACATTAGTGTCCAACAATATCCATATCGACACAGCTTATCAACTTGGAAGCATACTCAACCACTGACATCTCTCCCTAAACCAGATCCATGAACTTCCTTATCAATGCAGACTTAGCAACTTCAGACAGAAAACCTCTACTCAAATCTTCTCCTGAAATCGGTCCATGTCAGCTCTTCCTCTGGTACCCCGACGGTAACACTATTCCACCAATGAAGCACTGCCCCTTACAACTATCTAGAGGCTAGCCTTCTCTTTTGCCCATCATCCAAGCCTAAATCGTTAAAAATCCTTTCACAACTTAGTAGCCAATTCTCAAGTTCAACAGCATCATCCACTCCAATAAATGGCGTTCCACCAAAACTGGTGTAGTCTCTGCTTAGCTTAGCATAATTATTTCCAACTAGAGCCACAGGATTAGCTCCTCCAACATTACTAGGAACTCCAACTTGCAAAAGATTGGCTAACGACTGATACACCATCCCCGCATCTACTGGTGGATTTCCAGCACCTGTATTGGCTTCAGCATTTGGATTAGCATTAGCCTGTCGACCTTGGTTCCTCCTCGTGTAAGGTCGAGCATTTCCATTTGTTGTGGTGCTTCCTCCACCTAAATTTCCTCTTCCGTTTCCTACTTCCATATCTTCTTTCTCGTAAATCTGCATATGAGCCTTAGTAAAATATAGAAGAACGGTCTAAGAGAGAGGGGAACACGTACTTATATATATATATATCAAATACAAGTACGTTACTACAACATTAACCCAAACCCCGATCATATTTTCAAATTCATTGGATTATGTTTGAAATTCTTTTAGGTTTAACTTTCTTTTAAAGTTTCATAAACCTATGCTCTGGTACCAACTTGTAACATCTCTCTACTTGGAGGCCCAAAACTAACGTCTACGGATGCTGCAGTAATCCATAGTTATTAATCCTCGACGATCAAATACGGCGGTGTTAGATTCATTGATACACAAAAACACATGAATATGGAAAAAATTTAAACTTCAAATAGAAACACAATTCATTTCAAAATATTTCCAATTTATTACATAATCCCATGTTTGCAAATCACGTTCAGAGAAAATATATTATTACAACATATGTCAAGAGCAACATATGAAGATGCCCCCGTGGATGATCAGAGTATATAAAGGCAATATAACAACTTTGCCATTACAACCAACACAGCGGAATCAAAAGAAAAGAGAACTCTAAATAGCTATCATGCCTCATGCACATCTTCGAAAGCTTATTTGTCTTGAAAAGGTACCTGAAAACCTCAACTCTTAAACTACTCCAAATCAATTGATACCCAAGAGTTTAAGGGGAAAACATAAACTTCGAGTCAGACATAAAGCCTGGTATGAATAATAATCTGCCATCTCAAATCATTTAGATATCTAGTGAGACCACGCCGCTTAGCGGAATGGGTTTCCTCTCACTAGTATCTCGAAACCTTTGTAAAACCATATATTGTGCTCCTTCATCCACAATGGTTACAACAATTCAAAATAGTATAATATGATGATATGCAAAACAAATGAATCAATTCTGGATTACCCATCCCTATTCATTTTAGACTATCTATCTCAATTATAGTTTCTAGGATTACTATTAACCTATTAGTTTTCATGGGCTGACTAATAACCAGTTAAACATTTGACGACTCCCTGTCCAATTACATAGTTTTCATGGGATCACTAAGAACCTATTGGTAACTTCAATATCTTACTCTTATTCTAGTTTTCATGGGTTGACTAGGAACCTATTAGTGACCCCAATATCCTTTCTTCTTACCCTAGTTTTCTTGGGCTGACTAGGAACCTATTAACATCAATCAATATTTCATCCAGATATAGTTTTCATGGGCTAACTACAAACCCACTGGCCCCTTGCCAGTATCAAATCATAGTTTTCATGGGCTTAATATGAACCTGTCTTTCTGACATCTTCCTTTATACATAGCTTTCATGAGCTAACTATGTACCTATTGGTCTTTGCCAATATCTTTTCCTATACATAGTTTTTATGGGCTTACTAAGAACCTATTGGACCTTGTCAATATCTTTTTTTATATATTTTAGCATCCTATATTCTGGTCTTCCCAACCTCCTGGGTGCAATTCTACTCATTCAGGATTTTAATTAATTTATATTCACTACCGGGTTAACCTAGCTGGTTCTTCTACCCTTCATTCTCAAAGTGCAGTTATGGGTCCATTATAAAGTGAATATATTTATATTTGAAGAAGCAAACATAACAATATAGCAATACCATCCATGTGGGTTTAATATAAAACATGGTTAATCTCTTTAACCTATTACTTTACCAAAGAAAGCTTCTTCTTTAAAACCATTACAAAACTCCTTTAATTTAGCCATGGATTTTTTTCCTTTGAAAAATAGAGTTAGGATTATAAAACCTTTCAATCCCTTCGAAACCTAGCTCTCGACTTCATAGGATGACCTCCTTCGAAAGCATTAAATTCTATCTTCAAAACATAGGCTCTTGCCTTTTAATACTTTAAAATCTTCCTTTCGAAACCTTTCGAGTATGTTAAAATATTAGCATTTAACTTTAGAAGCATAGCTTCGAAACCAGTTGAAAGTACCCCTCCCGAAAGCACTGGGTTTATACTTTAAGCATTATTTGGGTCAAAGTGAATATAGGCGAAAGCATCTCTTTCGAAACAATCCTTTGTTATATAAAAATATTGGAGAAAACTTGATGGGGTCGGCATCATCTCTTTCGAAAGCATAAAACATCTGGGTAAAATATTGGAAGGTTTAACTTTCTTATAAAGTTTCATAAACCTATGCTTTGATACCAACTTGTAACATCCCACTACTTGGAGGTCCAAAACTAACTGCTACAGATGCTACTGTCATCCATAGTTACTAATCCTCGGCGACCAAATATTGCGATGTTAGATTCATTGATACAAAGAAACACACGAATATGGAAAAAAATTAAACTTCAAACAAAATCACATTCCATATCAAAACATTTCCAATTCATTACATAATCCTATGTTCGCAAATCACGTTCAGAGAAAATATATTTATTACAACATACGCTCAGAGTGACATATGAAGATGCCCCCTGGGATGATCAGAGTATATACTGGCAATATAACAACTTTGCCATTACAATCAACACAGCATAATCAAAAGAAAAGAGACTCTAAATAGCTATCATGCCTCATGCACGTCTCTGAAAGCTTATTCTTCTTAAGAGGTACCTGAAAATCTCAACTCTCAAACTACTCAAAATTAATTGAGTACCCGAAAGTTTAAGGGGAAAACATAAACTTCGAGTCAGACATAAAATTTGGTACGAATAATAATCTACCATCTCAAATTATTTAGACATCTAGTGGGACCACGTCGCTTAGTGGAACAGGTTTCCCATCACCAGTATATCAAAATTTTTATAAAACCATATACCGTGCTCCTATATGCACAATGGTTAAACAATTTGAAATAGTATAATATGACGATATGCAAAGCCATTGAATTAATTTTGGATTACCCATCCCCATTAATTTTAGACTATCAGTCTCAATTATAGTTTCTAGGATTACTATTAACCTGTTAGTTTTCATGGGCTGACTAATAACTGGTTAAACATTTTAAGAACTCCCTGTCTAATTACATAGTTTTTATGGGACCACTATGAACCTATTGGTAACTCCAATATCCTAGTTTTCATGGGTTGACTAGGAACCTATCGGTAACCCCAATATCCTTTCTTCTTACCCTAGTTTTCATGGGTTGACTACGAACATATTGACATCTGTCAATATTTCATCTGGATATAGTTTTCATGGGCTAACTACAAACCTATTGGCCCTGCAATTATCCAATCATAATTTTCATGGGCTTACTATGAACCTGTCTATCTGACATCTTCCTTTAAACATAGTTTTCATGGGCTAATAATGAACTTGTATATCTAACATCTTCTTTCATACATACTTTTCATGGGCCAACTATGAACCCGTCTATCTGACATCTTCTTTCAAACATAGTTTTCATCGGCTAACTATGAATCTATTGGCCCCGCCAATATCATACAGTTTTCATGGGCTTACTGTAAACCTATTAGCCCCGCCAATATCTTTCCTTTATATATTACCATCTTATATTCTGGTCTTCCTGACCTCCTAGATGCAATTCTACTCATTCAAGGATTTATTCATGTATTCACTACTGGGTTAACCTAACTGGTTCTCTTACCCTTTGTCCCCAAAATGCAGTATTGGGTCCATTATAAAGTGAATATATTCATATTAGAAGAAGCAATATAAAACATAGCAATACCACTCCCGTGGGTTTAAAATAAACATGGTTAATCTCTTCAACCTATTTCTGTATCAAAGATAGCTTCTTCTTAAAACCATTATAAAAACTCCTTTAATATTGCCATGGGTTTTTCCTTTTAAAATAGAGTTTGGGTCATAAAACCATTCAATACCTTCGAAACCTAGCTTTCAGCTTCATAGGATAACCTCCTTTGAAAGATCTTAAAAACATTAGGCTCCTGCCTTATAATACTCTAAATTCTACCTTTTAAAACCTTTCGAATATATTAAAGTATTTATAATTAACCTTTAGAAGCTTAGCTTCGAAACCAGTTGAAAGTACCCCTTTCTACACTAGTGGAAGTAACCCTTCCAAAATCATTGAAAGTACCACTTTTGAAAGCATTGGGTGTATACTTAAAACATTACTTGGGTCAAAGTGAACATAGTCGAAAGCATTTATTTTGAAACCAATATATATAAAAACATTAGGGAAAACTTGATGGCGTCGGCACCATTCCTTTCGAAAGCATAGACATCTCGGTAAAACATTAGACGGTTGGTGTCGAAACCCCCTTTTGAAACCATCACCTTCGAAATCCCTAACCCCTTTCGAAAGCTTTAGGAAGTGGCTTGAACTTATAAAACAAAATATCCTTTCGACAACATTGATATCTTCAACACCTTCAGAAGGTCAAAGAACGGCAGTAGGGTATCGACTAGGTCGGAACCCCTTCTTATAAAACATTCATTCATAAGTAAGTAACCCTGTCAAAAGCAATTATAAGTTAAAGGCAACCCTTTCAAAACCTTTATAAAATCTCTTTCGAAACCTTATGCTTCAACTCTGTCGAATGCTTAAAACAAAACATAGGCAGGCGCTTTCCTTTTAAAAACAAACTAAGGTTTCGACCCCTTCGAAAGCTTTGCTTTCGACACCCTACCTTCCGCCTATCTCCAATCCACTACATACTAACACGATGATACCTTGTGTATTGGTTTTGATATAGTTGGTTTTGACAAGGATGAAGGTGGAAGCTACTATGTCAAAAGGCGCTTTCCTAAGTAGGCGGAACCACTTTTCTGAGCAAAACCAGGTTTAATTCTTGTTTAAGTAAACTTTTCTTTAACTAACCTGCCACATGTCAACACCATATTGGTTGCCTTAACTTTTTCAAATTCTTCTTCAAAAATAACTGTGCTAATCCAGATCTGAACCATGGCTGAGTTAATCAAACAAGCCATTCCAATTTTTACAAAGAAGTCCCTTTTCTAAAACAATTTATTTTGCATAGCAAATCACTTTGGAAAATCCTCAAAAATTCTAGAAATTCACTTTAATCATATTATCTACATGTCAAAATTCCGGACCCAAATTCCTAATATATTTTCCAAAATAAATTATAAATCCAAATAACCATATTTTTCTTTGAAAATTCATAATAATCTTTCCGTAGCTTGAAAAATTCTCAAAATTGATACCCAACTCCAAAATCATGTCTCTTATAACATAAATTTTCCCATGGCATTTAAACATCATTTAATCTCGGTTTTGATCTAAAACCGTGCTAAATCTCTTTTAAACAACCTTGTTTAAATTAAATAAATCATGAATCAAGCATATCATCATCCAATATATCATAAAAATGAATTTACCCTTAAATTCGAAAATATATGATTTAAATCAAAATAGAGATGGAATTATTATTCACCTTGCTCTAGATAAGGAGATTGGATTGACATAGATTTCCCCTAAGCTTGATTTTCTAGCTTTAATTAGGTTTCCACTTCTTCCTCTTAATGGTCGGCCGTTCCTCTATATTTTTGTTTGCGTTTTAAAATGACGTGAATGAGGAGAAATGGGAGGAACAATAATATATATATATATATATATATATATATGGGTGGAAGCTAGGGGCGGCAATTTCTAATATACCCTTATGTGACTTAATTAACCAATACCCATTCTTAAGCCCATTTGTTAGTTCATTAGGCATGGCCCTTATTTAATTAATTCAAGTCTCAATCCCCTTATCACTTACATTTTACATTATTCTATTTAATTTATCTAATTAAATCTCCTGAATAATGCTATCAAAAATTAGGGGTGTTACAGCTCACTTCCATCTGATTCATATTGAAATTCAATATGAATCAGATGGACCTGTGAAGTAAGCGAGCTTAGAATCAGGTTTATTTGCAGCCTCAGCTCTCAATCTTAGCACCGAGGTTAGAAAGTCAATAAATATAGCCTTTCATCGTTATGACATAGTCCTGCACTCTAATTCCCTTGCTAATATTCATGTTGAACAATTTCTTAGTTATCTTGTACCTAGCTGAATGAGTTTACTTGCCAAAAAAAATTTGAGGTTGTCGAAGATTTTACAGACATACATGTTTTCGTGTTGTCTTTGTAATAGTTTGTCTAAAGAAGACAACAGTAGGCTTGGGCTATGTCACAATCACCTACAAAAGTGCTATAAAATTTCACTATTTTGGGATCGGCATTCTCAATGGGTTTGGTTTTTAAAGGTTCACTTATGACAGACCATAATCTTTTATCAGATAGTGCTATCTTTATTTCTCTTAGCCAATGGGTGTAATTAGGTCTAATGAGTTTAGCATTTTCAGAAAAAAGTCTTAGGAAGGTCATTTTTCTACAAATTTATTTTCAAGTAGGTTAGTATAGTTTTATATGTCATATTCTTATGAATTATACTAGTTGAATATCGTCATTTATTTTATCTAATAAGGCTCCTACTAAACTTTTATATTTCTCAAAGCCTAAAAAGTGATATGGAAACCTTTTGATTTCTTCAGCGAGTGTTATAATTCACTTGCCTTGGTATTTGACCTTGAGTTTGCTTAACAAATCATAGTCCTGCAAGTGATGGATAACTCTTTATTAGTTATATCAAATATAACTTTGAATTGTGGTCATTGCCCTATTCCTGATCTTTACCTTGAGTTTGCTAAAAAAATCAAAAGGATTATCCACTCTTACCTATGATTTCTCGATGGCCTAAGTATAGATTCTTATACCTTGTGTTTACTCAATAAACACAAGTATTTATCTTACTCGTCTAGAAATATATTAATAATACCGCACATAACAACCCTAAATTGAGTTTGCTTAACAACTAATGCGTATGCAAGTATGTATTAATACATAAATGTAGAGGGCAACTATACCAAAGATTCATAATCTTTAATACCTTTTAGAGTGATATAGATTTAAGGAACACGTATTCCTTATGACATACCCTCGTGATACAAGTGTCAGACCCATCTAATATCATGGTATACGTAACATACACTTGTATCTATTCTACAAATCTATTTTGGGTTTATTTTAGTTTCCAGTTATATTTAACTAATACATATAATTATATAATTTCAATTTATTTATAAATATTCTAAGTAATTAACTTATATAATGTCATATGTATCTTATTAATTAAATTTTTTTAAGTTTAATTTCAATTCTTAATTTAAGTAACTAAGTTAACAAAATTTTATTTAAAATTTTGAAAAATTTAGTTCATATTATAAACAATTTAAGAGAACGATTTAACTATAACTTTACAATTATACACATACACACACGTATATTAATTAATTATTCTATATTTAATTAAATAATTTTAGTCAAACATCAAAACTTACTTAAATTAATTTCTTAAAACAATTTTGAAAAATTAAAACATTTTAATTTTATTGAATAACGTTTATAAAATACTTTTATATTTCAAACTTAACATATAAATTTATAATATACTTTAAAATTATAAAATTTGAATTTAGCCTAATGCCCAAATTAAATCCATGCCTTACATTTGGGACAATTTTTTGAACTTACCCCACCCATTAGGCTGGCCAAGAACTAGGAAGAGGAGATTACATTTTGGGAAAAAATTTCGAAATAGGATGACTTTCAAAACTATTTCGTGTTTAGAGCAACTTTGCAAACTTATACCAAATAGTGTTAGTTTGCACCCAATTAGTAGCCACATCAACCTTTTTGTAACTGCCAAAGTTTTAGCGCAACTATGAGTTGCGCCTATGCCAAATTGATATGGGCGGAACTCGTAGTTGCGTATAATAAATTTGATATCAAAATGACAAAGGTGCAACTATGAGTTACGCTTAACAATTTTGCTTGCAAACTGATATGGCGCAACTATGAGTTACGCCTATGTTATAAATTTTAAGGCTTAACTCATACTTTCGCCTGTATGACCCACTGTATATGAAAATAGCAACATCCATACTTTTCACCACACTGTCACTTTACCATATATTGCTCCTTCCTACTTTCCCAATTCCGAACGCAAAACGCCCCAATCACTAAATTCTAATTTATTCATTAAGTCCACTTAAAATCATCGTATGTCTACATCATTAATCTATAGAACAAAGCTACAACAATCTTTGCAAGGTAATTGACTAAACCATATTTTTGAATCTAGTGTCATTTTGAATTCTTTTATGTTTTTGTGTTGATTTTTAGTTCCATACCTTTTATATTAAGCTAGTCGGACCGATATGGACAATTGGGTGATCGAAGATGATGTATTGGTGAAATATTATAAACAATGGGAAGCTGAATGTGAATTTATTCTTGAAAATCAGTTTGAAACAGTTCCTCAAAATATTGTTGTTGTTGTTGAATTTGGTTTGGAGAATCAGGTTTGCTTAGATGAATCGAATCAATGACCAGGGAAACAAATTAGCCGCGAAGGTCGAGTGAGACAGCCAACACATCCAATTTGTCATTGTGGAGTTATTTGTGAGGTATTTGTACGTAAGAATCAGACAAATGCAGGGCATCGGTTTCATAGATGTGCACAGTATCTAGATCTTATAACTAACCCAAATGGTGTTAAGTGCTGTAGATACTTCAAATGGATAGATCCTCTGTTGACTCCCAAGGGAGTTGAATATGCCTTAAAGATGCAAGCTGGAGTAAGGTGAATGGAAAAGGAAAAGAGTATGCTACGACATCAGGTAAACTACTTACAGCCCTTAAATCCAATTTGGAAAACGGTCTAGTAAAATGGTTAATGCAATTGTTATGTAATGGTTGTGTATCAGACTGATTTGATGGAGTTATGTATTCAGTAGTTTTAATGGTTGATGCATCACTTGGTTATTGTATTACTTAGTTGTTGTAATGGTTATGTAATGTTTGATGTATTAGTTTGTTGTTGTAATGGTTATGTATTACTTTATTGTTGTATTGGTAACGTAATGTTTGATATATTACTTTGTTGTTGTTCGACTTTGTATATAATGAATATTGCGTATAAAACTTGCGTACAAAGTAAATCACAATCACGGAACATTGCAACTAACATCAATGTTTGACGAAACATAACTTTTAATACCAACGTTGCGCATAGAATAAAAATATAAGTTCCACAATACACAAATGACATAAGTACTAAAAGAAAATAAATTGGCTATTATTTCCCATGCGTTCTTCTCTTATAACCCAAGTTGCTACATTGTCCACATCTGTCCGGCATTCTATCCCCCGTTTCTTCCATGAGCCCTCTGATTCTTGAGGACCTTAGTCTTCTTGTATTCCTACGTGTAGGCGGTGGCTATCGGGCATAGGATGAAAAACCAGGAAATAACTATGTCTATAGCTCTTTGCTATAAACCATGGCAAAATAAGATCATGGTAAGCTCTGTTAGCTCCTCCTTTGCATCATGCACATGCAGCCAAAACTTGAGAACATGGAAAATGGGTAAGGATAGTAATATTACATGAACAGTTGCAATTGTCATTGACAATATTTATAGTGTAGTTACATGCATTTGTGTCTATTACTGGCCACTCCGTCAAGCTGAACCTGTTAATGATCATACATCATGCTTCTGCTGCATATTTTTCCATTATTTTTTCATATGTTGGCATGAGTGCGGATGTGTACTCCATTCCATCAGTATGTCTTTTGTAGAAGTAACTATTAAGGCGATTAAAGGTATGTGCTACTAACACCTTCACCAGTAATGATCTTGCACCTTTTATAACTCCATTAAAACTCTCCAAAGCATTGGTAGTCATCATAAAAATCTTTCACCATTGGCCTTGTAAAGAGCCCGTTGTTCATCCTTCTGTTCGAGACTCCTATTAATCCATCTGTCAATGGTCAAACTAATAATTTTTAGTTGCACTCTTAGTTCTTTGTATGTTATATCGTCTCTTGCTTCAGCTCAAGCATGACATAAGTTCAGCAAAATTTGCTACCAAAACCTGCCTTTTTGAAGTTTGCTTTCAAATGGCGAAGGCAGAAGAAATGATGATGAGGTCTTCTCCATTTCTCATGCAAGGCGGTTGGAATTCCTTTCATTTTATCAAAAACGAATGTAACTCATCTTGCATTTAAAGATGCAATTAAGTGTCCCATGCACGAAAATAACCACCCCCAAGTCTCCCCTGATTCGGTTCATGCAATGGCAAATGCCAAAGGAAAACGAGAGTTGTTTTCATCAACTCCTATATCCACAAGCAATGTACCTTGATATTTACCAGAAAGATGTGTTCCATCAATAGAACGAATAGAACGACAATGCTTGAAACCTTCTATGCTCGGTCCAAATGCCCGGAAAGCCCTCTAAAATTGAACGCCATTTATATAAACATGATAAACAATGCCGGGATTACTTTTCTATATTGCACGAACAAACTATGATAAGTCATTGTATAATGATTCCCAATCACCAAATATTTTTGATACGGCTTTGCTTAGTCCTTTCCAAGCTCTTATGTAGCTTATTTAATTTTTTTACGTATTTTCCATAAGCTCTTAGAAAGATTTTGCAGTGTAACTTGAGTTTGATTGAACATGTGGAAGGACTTTGATGCATATGAACTTCATTGTTACTTGTTTGTGATTCGAGTTGATGATTGGATTTGAGCATGTGTGATCACCAACGTATTTTTTTATCACCCAACATCCAGCAAGATCTCTTTTAGAAATAATAGCATGAAACCGCCATGTACAATTATCATCAATATCACATATAGTAGTGAACTCTCTAGCACGAGACTTAATGTTTTTAAATGAAACTGAACACTCTATTGACCATTTACTTATATGTTCAATTAAGGATTCCTTTAATTTCAAAATCTTGAGGGTCTTTCTCCACACATTCCGGTCCAAACATTTCATCAATAAATTGATCTTCTTGCATAATAGATTTTTCCATGATCGTGTCGTTGCATTGGTCATCCTCTAATGGTTCTTCTATCTCAATATGCTCATCAATGTTGTCAACTTCCTCTGGAATATCATCTAATAGAGCATCGTTATTAACATTCATAGTATCTATCCATGTATCATCTTCATCAAGTGAAGCAAGTATTTCCATGCTATCCAAATGTGATGCATCATTATCAACATTTTCACCCTTGATATCTTTAGTTTCAACATCTTCATCTTCATTTTCTTGTACATATTCATTTGAATGCTGAGTTGGAATTGACTGCCGAGGATATGACATGAAACCATACTTGGGTGACTACGGTGGATATGGCATGAAACCATAGCCGGGGTGTCTATGTATACAACCTATAAACAAACAAATAATTGTTAGTTACATAAATATAAACAGGAAGAATGAAACATACACGCATCACATGAAACCATGCCCAGGTGTTTGTGTGTAAACGTTCAATGGCTGGTAGGAATAATATGGGCAATACATTTGACTTTGCTCGGCAATATTACTCAGTCCAGGTTAGCTTGTATTATCTACGTTATGAGCTTGCGGTTCAGTTGTTTGTACCACCCCTCCTTTTTAACCTACAACTCGATTACTTTTATCCCCATGTAAAACATAGAATCGACATTGTCATCAGCGTTCACCTTAATAGCAATCAGATCATTATCCGTAACCTATTTACTTACTAACGAGATGTAAAATTTGGTTGAATTAATCTTTGTAGCTTTGTAAATTGTCATTTTCGACTTAAGATAATTACAACCCTTCCTCCCTTTAGATCCTTTATGCTTTCCGCCAACATAGGTTGGTCTGTTATTCTCTCGATGGTTAAATCACCATCATAGTGACAAGTAATCAGTACGGTTGTCATAGATCTAACAAATTTCAAGAAACTAAATTTCAGTTACATATGTAACAAAATAAGTAGACGGGGTTTCAAATCTTTACCTAAAATCTAGAAGAAAGTGAAATCTTATGTTGATCTTTGTCGATTTAAACGAATTTGAGTGGATTTGTTATATTTTTAGTTGAGTTGTAGTAAGAGAAATGGAACTTACGTTTCTGAAATAAGTTGGGGAATAAGAGTTATGTTAAAGTGGAGAGGGGTATAAGGTATAAGCTGCTGTTGGGCTAGCAGCAAGCCCATGTACGAACGCAGCTTATAGTTGCACCTGTTACTTTATATGGTAGCGCAACTCAAAGTTGTGCTATTGTCTAATAACAGAGCGCAACTCAAAGTTGCGCTCTTGTGTGAGTTATAAGCGCAACTCACAGTTTCGCCTGTAACCTGCTGCGGTTATTGAAATAGCAGCTCATATATGTCTATATAGGCACATCGACATGATTCAAAACCAACTTATTTCAAACAAATCGAATCCAAATTAAACACATCATATGCATTTCATGCAAATCATATATATGAAAACAACAACAAGTTTCAAAACCACAAATCAATTAAACAATGTAATTATTTTGTTCTTACATCAGCAAAGTTCAACTTCAAATGCCAATAAAAGTTAAAAACAAAAACCCAAAACAATAATCTAACATGCAATCTATCTTCTAAGGTTCCTACCATACTACCTAATTTCATAAGTACACCTACCATACTACCTAATCTCTTAAGTTTCTAATTTCATGTGGCGTTCTACTTTGTGTTTAGGTTGGAAGCGGTTGAGATGGTCCAGCTTTAATTACATCATGCCCCGGTCGAGTGCCGTGTGAAGATCCAGCCGCGTCTCTCCTGCATCTTCTTTGGTATGTTCATGCAAAAGCTTTAGGCAGACGAGGCACATAAGGTGGTGGTCGTTCGAGCTTGTGTCTACCAAGAATCAACTTGATAATTTCTTTGATGTTGAAACACTTACCTTTAATTCGATCTTCATCTCCAGGATCTGCAAGAACATCATCAATTTCGTTCAGAATGAGGTACAGCCCTTGAACCTAAAACAAAAGAAGTATTAACAGAAGTTAGTAAAGCTACTTGAACGAGCTAAGAGATGAAAATTTATTTAATCAGACCAATCAAGTTCCACGGGTCCTCGTGGAGCAAATCTAGGCACTCTAGTAGACGATTCTTTCGGAACAAATCGTCACATTATATGTTAGTAACAATTGTAGTATTGTTTAATGGTGACTTTTGGTACGCATTTAACTTGTACATGATCCAATTTATAATCCCATCTAACTACATAGGTGTTATACAAATCTTTATTCCAACCGTTCAGGAACACTTGCTTGGCTGCATCCGATATATGTTGATTAAGGCCAAATTGCCTTATCACTATATCCAAGTCGTGCATGACCACACTTTGCAAGTAAATGGTCGGGGTTCTTAAATACCAAGTTTGTTCTCTATCCAAGCAAACTGGCGGCAAATCTTGTACGGTTTCAGCTATGTATAGCATCCAATCAACATTATACTACTCCATAACATCGAGCTCATTGTGATAGAGTGTGGGATGATGGGTTGGGTTATCTCTCCAATGTCTATCTCCCATCTGACTACAAATCAATGAACTAAATAATGTGTGAATATTGTATTAAAACATAGAGTTTTCAATAGATATTATTAGTGGTTTTTACCTAACCCCGTAAGGTAACCTAGCAGTGACATTGGCACGATCATTTCGATGACCAATTGAAATACGCATCCATGACCAAACCTGCACATCATTAGTGTTAAACAAGGTCTTTAAAATATTAGTACAATTATAAGTGAAAAACGTTATACCTATAGAAGGGTTAGACAACCAACTAACCCGTTCGACTTCCTTAGCGCCACATTATCCAACTCCTTATACAAAGCACATAAAACCACGCTACCCTATAAATAATCAAAAATAGTGGTAAAATCCTGTAGCGGGTATAGTCATTTGACACTTACTCAACCTACTGAATGGTTTGGAAGAAGATGGGATGCTATATGAAGCAAAATGATAGCCCGTGTGAACTGTTCTAGCTCCTCAACTAATGAATCAGGAGTAATGTCCCAGCCAATTATAAGGTCGTTTATCTATTTGACCTTTAATTCTCTTCTGTTAACCATCACTTTGAGGAGGGGATGTCTCACTAAGCAAATGGTGACAAACATCATTGACGTCCACATTACCAAGGTAATTCAAAACGACGACTTCTATAGGAAGGCCTAGCAAAATAAAAACATCTTGCAAAGGAATTGTCATTTCTCCAATAGAGAAATGAAAGGTGCTAGTCTCGGTTCTCCATCTATCGCATAATGTGAGTAAAGACCTACCAAATCTGATATACTTTATCTTCATGAAATACCAGAAGCCTATTTGATGAAGTAATTGTCGAACTTGGTGGTCATCAACCATCTCCATTAGGTCTTCGAGACTCTACAAATGATCTAGACAGTTGACGGGTTTTACACACTACAAACAAAGAACTATAACATATAGTTAGTTCAAAATGCTAAAATTCTTCAACTATTTACTATATTTAGAAAATAAAAAACCACCCTCATTAAATCTTCAACATTTGTGTGGTGATTATCCTGCAAATATAACATGCTACCATTGAAAGGTTCACTCTCCGATTCTGAAAGTTCGTGCAAATTAAACGCAAATTAATAACATTGTTTACAAGCTATGATTGATTCAATGGTAAGAATTGGATTACGACCACCTAGACTAAGTTATTTGAAAATGTTTATTACAAATAGAAACAAATAATATGCAAATTAGAAACCAATAAACAAACCTAAGATTTAGACAATACCAAAATCGTACTGTGTTGTTGAAGATCCCGCTTCCATTGTTACAGATTTGTTCTACTCGAGATTGGTGAAGAAATTTGTAAATTTTAAGTGGAATTAATGAAAAAAAGAAAGATTTGGGATTTTGGGGAGATAGGCTCGAGCTGCTGCAATGGGGAAGATAAGGGGATTTGAGGAGATAAGTGGGGGTATGAGGTTGCTGCTGTCTTTATGGGGTAGTAGAAAACCCATGTAGGTGCAACTATGAGTTGCGCCTATATGTATACTATTATTGGCGCAACTCATAGTTGCACCTATGTCATTTTGATATCGAAATTATTATGCAAAATTATGAGTTGCGCCTATATTAATTTAGCAAAGGTGCAACTCATAGTTGCGCTAAAACATTGGCAATAACAAAAAGACTGATGTGGTTGTTGACTGGGCGCAAAGTAGCCATGTTTGGTGATAAGTTTACAAAATAGCCCTGAACGCGAAATAGTTTTGAAAATTAGCCCACTTTGAAAATTTATCCTGCTTGTTATCCAACCTCAAGCCTAGACACTCTAATTCTCTACACCTATTAAATAGAAAATGTTATTATATAGCCCTAAAGGTTAACTAATATATTTTCATCAACTAATTGGGCCTTGATACCAGTGCTAGATTTGGCCTGTTTGGTAGTGGATGATACGAAAATTTCTAAAAAAAATCCCTGTTTGGATCTTAGTGGGTCTATGTAAACATTGTTGCACTGAAATTTCCTATTTGACATAGTTGTTATCAACCAATAAGAAACTCTCGGCCGAGGCATTATGTATTTATCCAATAACTATAAGCACTTTACCCCTTGGTGCACCCATTAGCTAAGGGTAATACATTGTCTAACATTTGGAGAGAGTTACGTACTCCGGTCCCAAGGGACGTATCAATATCCATTCTCGAAACATTCTAACTAGGAATATTTAATACAAAAAA
The DNA here is from genome assembly GCA_030737815.1 of Allium fistulosum. NCBI lineage: Eukaryota > Viridiplantae > Streptophyta > Magnoliopsida > Asparagales > Amaryllidaceae > Allium > Allium fistulosum. Next base: position 1,221,254,370 of record CM060902.1, read on the forward strand.
TTATTTTATATTATGATTAATAACATTTTATATAAGAATTTTCTAATTTATACATTTTAAATTAATTATTTAATTATTTATATCATAATATAACAAAGTATATAAAAGAAAACAAAAGCCAAATAACTTTTATTTGAACAATATTAATTGTAAAGGTATATATGTATGTATGTATACTAAAAATTTGGGCAATGGTTCAAATACACAGTATACTAAAAGATGCACAAGACTCAAATAGTTGATGATACAATTTTATTTTCTAGTTCAAGTTCAATTGCATCAGTGAGGAGGAGTGTTTGTCTTCGTAGAGCGGCCACTAAAGTATCTGATGACTCCAGCTCAGTTAGTAGTGAGACCGGTTCTACAGTACATAGAGAGGTTGAACGTAGCTCGAGTGCATCTAAATCGGTAAAGAGGAGTGCTTGTCTTCATAGCGTGGCCACTAGAGTTTCCGATGGCTCTAGCTTAGGTGTGAATTTTCTTTTGGGTAGTACATATAGTCTCTGTGCTTTGAGTAGTTTATCCACTTGTGATATGCATTGTTAGGTAGGAGTTCAAGCTTTATTTTTGATGAGGTTTAGATAGTTACCCGAGTATGTTAGGAGTAGAGAATTAGAGTGGGTTAGATCTCTTGGATTATGACATAGAGTAGTCAGAATGTTAGGAGTTTACATGATTTAAGTAAATGTTGTAAAATTAAGCCATTTCCAAAGATAATAACATTAATATTGTATTGTTACAAGAAACAAAAATAGAACATCTTGATTTTTGCTTTTATATATGTCTAAGGTTCCTCTATTTTAGTCAATAGCTTCACCTCCTAGCTAGGGGTTGTTTAGGGGGATTAATGGTGGGCTGGAAAGAACACTATATTGAAGTTTTAATATCTATTTCTAAAGTTCATTCGATGCATCTTATATTTACTTATATTAGTGATGGTTCATTTCTAAATGTTATTAATATTTACAGACTGAACTCTAAGATAGATCATAGGGTTCTCTATAGCGAGTGTCTTGAGTTTAAATCACTCACTCTAGGCTAATGGGTGATGGGTAAAGATTTTAATGTCACCAGATTTTTAGGGGAAAGATCCCGTATAGAAGGTGATTTTGTTGTTATGGAGGAGTTTGATCAGTTTATTGTTGATTGTAACTTAACAGAGATAAAATTAAGCAACATATAGTTTACTTGGTTGAATGTTATAAAAGACCCGTCGATGGCATGCACTTTTAGATATATTTTTATTAATGACGAAGTAGAAAACAAATTCCATATTTGTATGGTTATTGAACTTTCGAATATCTATTCAGATCATTGCCCAATTATTCTACCTTATACTAACCAAAATATTGGGAATAAAATTTTCGGATTGAAAAGGTGTGGCTATTAGAAAATAATTTTAATGATTTAATAATAAATAAATGGCTTCACATGACAAATTTTAATTATAGATTTTCAGGAAACATAGCTAAATACTTGTAAGTAAGCTTAGAGACTTAAGAATATTTCTTAAGGAATGGAGTAAGATGTTTTTGGAAACATTAGAATTAAAAGGATAAACTACTATATGAGATTTTAAAGTTGAATAAAATAGAAGAATCAAGAAATCTAATTATTTCAAAAAAAATTGCTTTCAAATTTAAAAGAAGAGTTAATTAAAATTATTATACAAGAGGAAGTTACGTGGAAATAAAGATCTAGGGTATAATGGATGGATGAGAGTGAAATGAATACTAAATTTTTTCATAAAGTAGCTGATGGTAGAAAACGTAGTGATAACAGTAAATCAAATTTAATTAACAATGTTGAGATTTTGATCAAAAAGAATTAAACAATGAGTTTACCTATTATTATAAAGATATTTTTGAAACCAAGAAAGGGCATAGAATTAGAGCTAAATGAGATAATGTGTATCCTGATAACACTAAGATTGATTTGGTTGGATTGGATATGTCATTTACGAAAGAAGAGATTTTGAGGGCTATAAAGGATATGCCCAATGATAAATTATTGGGTCTGGATGGGTTACTATTTTATTTTATGAATTTTTTTGGAGTGTTTTAAATATGATATAACAAAAATGTTTAATGAATTTTATTATGCTTCATTACAGTGAGGTAGGTTTCGCCAATGTAATTTTACTACATGAGAAAGTGATAGACAATGAGTTGAAAGGCTTCAGACCTATTTCATTACTAATCATTTATAAGGTATTAACTCTTAGGTTAAATAAAAAATAATGATTTAATAGATAATACCCAAACTGCTTTTATCAAGGGTGGAATATTATGGATGGGGTACTTATAGTTCAATAATTTATTAATTACTATCACAAAAATAATACCACTTGCATGCATTTAAAACTTGATTTTGCTAAAACTTTTGATTCCGTCGATTAGGATTTTCTGAAGGTTTATTACTAGCTAGGGGTTTCAATGCCGATGGGTGGGTTGGATTATGTATTTACTTAAAACTGGAAATTCAAGTATTATGGTTAATGGTATATTAGGAAATAAAATTAAATCGAAACGTGGACTTAGGCAAGGTGACCCATTATCACCTCTTTTGTTTAATTTTAAAACTAATGTTTTTGCTAGGATTATCTAGTTGACCATTAGTAATAGGATTTTAGACAATATAAGAAATGAGATCACGATTAATGGTCTTTCCATTCTCCAATTTGTGGATGATACTATGCTTTTTGCTTCTCAATTGCCTAAGCACATTATAATGCTTAAGTTTATTTTACACAGTTCTGAATTACTCTTTGGATTAAAAATTAATTTTTATAAAAGTTTGATACTAATACTGAATGACATAGATAAGGTAGAAAAACAAGTTTCTTGTAAGTTGAATTGTAAAACAATAAAATTTTCCATAGAATATTTGGGATTTCCGATAAGACCAGAAAATCTTAAACTTGATGATTGGTTAACTATAATAGATAAAATTAATAAACGATTTTCTAAATGGAATGATAAATATTTATCAATGGCAAGTAGGATAGCTCTTATTAATTCAGTTTTACCTACATTACATATTTATTTGATGTCATTTTATCTCTTTCCAAAGTGGATAATTGATAAAATTAGAAGAATTTTTTTGGGATGGGGGTAATTCAAGTGGTGGCTCTAAGTGTCTTGTTAAATGGGAAATGGTTTGTAAATCAAAAAATGAGTGAGGATTAGAAATTATAAATTTACATAATTTAAATATATCTTTATTAGGAAAATGGTTATGGAATTTAATGATAATACTGAAAAAATATTAAGGAAAGAAATATTATCGAATCAATGGTATTATGGCACATTTAATTTGCAACATATTTCTATTAGAAATACACATAATATTTCTCACTTTTGGAAATCGATAATAATAAATTTTGATATTCATAAATTAGGAATTAATAATGTGGTTCATTCAGGGAATGTCACTTCGTTTTGGCATGATTGCCGTATAGTAGTTATTCCCCTTAAAATAGAATTTCAAGAACTTTATGAAATTTGTAATTTTAAAAATGCATTGATTCAGAAATATATAAGTCGAATATGATTTTTCCATGGGAATTTATTTTTAATCATGCACTAGTGAGAACTACTTTATCGCAGTTTGCCTTATTGAATGCTAAACTAGAACTATACAACATTGATAATGAAAACGACATTAAAATATAGTATTGGGATAAGAGTAAAAATTATACATCTCATTCATTTTATAAAACCTTAAACTTTTCTAGAGCAAAATTAAACAAATTTAAATACCTTTGGAAGTTAATACTCCACGTAAACAAAAGTACATATGTGGCTTATTTTCCATACAAAATTGAATACTATAAAACTTTTAAAAAGACAAAATATATTTAGTGATAAAAACTGATTTTTCTGGATCAATAAAATAGAAAATGTTATGCATCTGTATTTTGAGTGTCATATCACTAGATTTATTCTTTTAAATATTCTTAGTATGTTTTATTTAATATAACAAATAGTGATATAATTGTGAATTATATTACGTAGGCTTAGACATTATTATAAAGGATGTCATGGTTTTTACTTGACATAATTTTCACAATTACATGTTGATATATTTGGTTTAAAAGAAACCAACGAGTGTTTAATAATATTAATCTTGCCTTGGAAATTTTTGTTAGAAGCTAGGCTTTCTATAAAACAATGTGGAATGAATCATAAGGTTAACGCTAGAGACGGTGAAGTGTATATTAACTACTTTCTTATGAATTTAAAACTTTATCTACTATAATTGCAAACAAAAACAAATAATCATAGAATAAGTTAGTAATAAAGTAAATACAGTAAAGTAAATAACACCAGGGATTTTTATACTGATTCAGATTAACCAATCCCATATCCGGTCCTGTACTGCACCGTACAGAATTTCTCTATCACGATTTGCTTTCCATGGGTGGTAAGAATACCTTACAATATTGATTTCATGGGCTATAAGATGCACTCTCTTGATTTACAGGCTATAAGAACATCCTCTTCTCTATACAAACAACAGTAGAGTATGACAAGTAGTCGTATCTTCAATATAGATTCTTATAGATTTTTTACAACAAGTGGTCATATCTTCAATACAGATTCTTGCATATTCGGTACAACGATCCTATAGACCTCCAATAGCAATATATCTTTGAATTCTTTGAGGAATAGAATGAAATCAAAGAGGGAATGATGCGAATTCAATTATAAACTCTCCGATATTGTATGGTTTAGAAATCCTTGAAGAATTGAATTGAAATAGTATGGATTTGCAAAGAGAATGGAAGAATATGCAATAATATCTCTCACAATGTTTGGATATGAAAGAGTAAGAAAAAGAAGAGAAATGTCTCTCATTTGAAATTTGAAAATATGGAAAACGATATGTATGTTGACATACATGCATAGGATATGTCGACATATAGTGTTACAAAAAGGAACATCAATTCCAATAAGTGTTGCATTCAGATTTCCAAAGTACCTCATATTTGTGGATTTTTGTGATTCGATTGAGGTCAATGGTTGATGATCTTCAAGTATAATTGTCATGGGGTCTTTAATAAAGATTCTAAGATTCAACCAACTACTCATCACTCCAAATGCCTCCATCCTTTCAGTATTTGCATTTCTTCTTCAATCAGTATTGTTCTTCCAATTGCTCTGATTAATCTTCGTATGTAATTTATTTTCTTCCATTGAGTTCTTATTTATCTCTATAAATGTCTTCATAATATATCTAAAAGAACTGCACAATCGGAGATACATTAGTAGTAATATTTATATGGTTATTGTCATCAAAATCAATATATGAGTTATTAACAATCTCCCTCTTTTTAATGATGACAACCATATAAATATTTGAAAGATAAAATATAACATTTTTATATTTAACTCCCTTGAACTCTATGCATTCTCCCTATCATTTTGCATTGTATATTTATACATTTTCTCACCCATTATCATCAACAAAAAAGGAGAAAATAAATCGCTTAAGCACAACTAGACAATATGTATAGAGTTTGTATATATATATATAAATAAAACTTATGAGGGGAATCAAAATTACAAGAAATTATTATCAAGGACAAAATTTCTCTGCGTTTTAGCCTCAAGGACAGACCTTCAGTATTTTAGCCTGAAGGACAACTTTCTTTAGATATCAGTTTTTAGTTATTGATAGCAGTTTTTAGGTATCAGTTTGTAATTATCGGTAGCAGTTTTTAGGTATCAGGTTTTAGTTCAGTAGCAGTTTTGGAAGAATGTCTGTCCTTATGAATAATTTTGGAAGAATGTTTGTCCTTATGAATAATTTTTAGCAGAATGTTTGTCCTTGTGATTAAAATATTGAGGTCGTGTCCTTGAGGCTAAAAATATACAAATTTTTGTCCTTTAAATTAATTCCCCCTAAAAATTACAAAGCACGAGGTAAAATATTTAAAATGAGAGGAGTTTTAGAGTTACCGACGTTGCTGATGCAAATAACATATCCTTTTTGAGTTATATCCAATGTTCACTATGTCACCATCTTTGTAAATAATGTCGCTACGTATCTATGGAATATATGCTTTGAACATCTGATGTCTGGTATTCATTGTTCGGTACCTGAAAATATAAGATACGCACATTGGTACCCTATTTTATTTTGGGGTCCATGAGGTTAAGTTTTGGGAAGCCAAACCCAGAAGAGTTCGAATGCCCTTTTAAAATATAATCAGTAGATAAATGAATTTTATTAATAAAATTATCAATATATTTTTCTTTCTCAATATTATCTAACCTTGTAGGAAACTATAAATTAATGAACCTATTTGGTGGTTTTAACTTTAATTTCCTAGGTTTTGGTTTGAATTTGGCAGCCTTAAAAAACTTAGTACTTTAAGTACTATTTTTCTTTGATCGGGCTCAGAGGTGTATCCAAATCCATGTTTATTATTAGTGCGTTTAGATCCAGATAATAAATTTTCTTGATTATCCTTTCCTCTGTTAAATTTATTAACATCAGTTTTTATTTTATTAAAATCCTTATTACAATTAAGAAAAACATTGTCCATAGATGTTATTTTGTCATTTAGATCAGTGATCTCTGACTTCATTAAAAGATTTTCTAATTTTAAGAATTCATTTTCACTTTTTGAATTTTCAAAACTTTCAAGTGTTAAATCATTTTCATCACTATGTCCATTATGTCTTTTAATTTCATCATATAGACATTGTTTTTCTTCGGTTAGCATTTCATTAAACATTTTTAATCTATCAATCTCTACTAAACTAGTCTTGTACACTTTTCTAAGCATTTTATATTACTTATACATATCATTTAAAACATTAATAATTTCTTTGTTAAAATTTCATACCTAGTCATCCTTTTTCATGAAGCACATGTTGGAATTTTCAGTTTTTGAATCACTATCACTTGATGATGAATCTGAATCATCCCATTTTGCATTGAAAGCCTGTGTCCTCTTCTTATTGAAAGTGTTTGAAGAGAACTTTGATTTCTTCATATTTGGACAATTTCGTTTCAAATGACCGGGTTGATCGCATTCGAAACACTTAACAACATTTCCATTTCTGGACTTAAAATTGTTAGTTTTTTGAAGTTTGTTCATCCTCCTAAATTTTAAAATTTTCTTGAAGGTCATGAAATTGATTTCCGCATCATCATCATCTGGTTCATGATTGTCATTTGTAGTGTTGAGTGCCAGTGATTTCTTCTCATTTGCTTGATTTTCTTTTCTAACTTGCAACTTTACTTCATATGACATTAGATTACCAATTAAATCTTCTATTTTCATAGTACTAATACCATTAGCTTCTTCGATTGCCAGAGTCTTTTGATCCCATTCACTAGAAAGCGATTTAAAGATCTTTCTGACTTGGTATTCTTCAGTAACATTCTTTCCTAATGATGTTAATGCATGTAATATATTCTGAAATCTAGAATACATATCAGAGATAGACTCATTTGGTTTCATTTTAAAAAGTTGAAACCGATAGGTTAGCATAGATATTTTTGTTTGTTTCACTTTACTAGTGCCCTCATGTGTGACTTGCAATGTTCTCCAAATTTCATATGCAGACTTACAAATGAAAACTCGATTAAATTCATTTTTATCTAAGACACAAAATAAAATATCCATGGCCTTTAAGTTAATAAGTACTCGTGTTTTTAGTCCGGTGTCCAATATAAGTACTCGGTATGGGGTTTAGTGTACTTACTTCGTGTAATATTCCAAATATCTAAACCATCTGATTGTAAATAAATTTTCATCCTACAAGCCCAATATGCATGATTACTACCATTAAATAATGGGTGTTCGGTAGTATATTGTTCCTCTACAAAAGTGTTATCAGTGTTATTAGCCATTTGTACTTTTCAAAGATCAAGTTATGAATTTTTGAAAACCAATACTCTGATACCAAATGTTAGAAACTAAGCTTTCTATAAAACAATGCGGAATGGATCTTAAGGCTATTTAAACATTAGAGAAAGTGAAGTGTCTGTTAACAACTTACTTATGAATATAAAACTTTATCTACTCTAATTGCAAAAAGAAACAAGTAATCATAGAATAAGTAATAAAGTAAAATGTAGTAAAGTAAATAACACCGGGGATTTTTATACTAGTTCAGATTAACCAATCCTACATCCAGTCCTGTACTGCACTATACATAATTTCACTATCACAACTTGGTTTCCACGGGTGGCAAGAAGACCTTTACAATCTTGATTTCATGGGCTACAAGATGCACCCTCTTGATTTATGGGCTACAGGAACACCCTCTTCTCTATACAGACAACAATAGAGTATGGCAAGTAGTCGTATCTTCAACACAGATTCTTGCAGATTTGGTACAATGATCTTGTAGACCTCCAGTGGTAATATCTCTTGAATTCTTTGAGGAATATGATGAAATCAGAGAGAGAATTATATGAATTCAAGCACGAACTTTATGATATTGTCTGGTTTGCAAATCCTTGAAGAATTGGATTGAAATAGTATGGATTTGCAAAGAGAATGAAAGAATATGCAATGAGTTTTTCTCACAAATGTTTGGATACGAAAGAGTAAGAGATAGAAGAGAAAGATATATTTAAAATTCATTTTTCAAGGCCTTTATATAATGGTTGAAGAGACATGTCTTTTGGTGAAGAGGTGGAGAGAAATGTCTCTTCATTTGAAATTTGAAAATCTAGAAAATGGTATGTATATCGACATACATGTAGAGGATTTGTCGACATATAGTGTTACAAAAAGGAGCAACAACATCAATAAGTGTTGCATATTTTCATATTTCAGAAGTACCTTATATTTCTGGATTTTTGTGATTCGGTTGAGGTCAATGGTTGATGATCTTCAAGTACAATCGTCATGGGGTCTCTAATAAAGATTCTAAAATTTAACCAACTACTCATTACTTCAAATGCCTCTGTCCTATCAGTATTTGCATTTCTTCTTCAATCAGTTTTGTTCTTTCGGTTGCTCTGATTAATCTCCATACGTAATTTACTTTCATCCACTGAATTCTTGTTTGTCTCTGTAAATGTCTCCATAATATATCTAAAAGAACTGCACAACCCGGAAGATACGTTAGTAGTAATATTTATATAGTTATTGTCATCAAAATCAATATTTGAGGTATTAACAAATCTGATATACGTAATTACTTCTTTTAGTTTTAATTGGATTTCTAATCTAGTTATAAATTAAATAAAAATGTTAGTTTTAAAGAGTTCGTTAAAAAGATAAAATCCCATACTGATTTTTTAAAGGAAAAAATCATTCTTAACTAGGGTGAATTTGTGCTATGCACACAGAGTTTACCCTACTTACGGTTGTGGAATATGAATTTTATCAATCAGAGTGGCAATGCTAGTAAAATTAATTCTTTTATCCATTCACAAACGTGATTGAATTATTCAAAAATTTGTGTACTTTTCTTGATTTACTACTGTAAAATATGTTAAAAAATGAATAATTGCAGCATAGATAATTTTAAATTCCGTGGTATCATTTATAATTGCTCAAGTATCACCCCAAAGCAAATGAAGGAAAATCACATAATAAAATTAATTTAGATGCTAAGATAGCATTGTGGTAGAAAGTAGAGCCTAGTGAAATGTAATTACAAGAAAAAACTAATTTCGTAGCCGTGTTTGCGATGCAAAATAGTTAGTCTAGAAAGACAAATAAGAAAAAGCCAAAGTAATTTGAATATAATGTAAGGGAAAAATCACGGTCTTTGAAATAAAAAGCAAGATAAGAATTTAATAGCCGTTGACAATTCTAAATTTGAGTATCTTATTTTAGTAAAGTTAAAACAAACATTGTACTGTAAGCAGCACATTAGTGTATGTAGTGCGCTAGAGTTGTGTGCTAGCATTTCCATCACCATTAAATATTGTAGCTATATTACTATTACCGTGGCTTTACTGCACTAACCAGGATTATAAACTTTCAAATCAGAATAATAATCAGAAAAATATATTGGTATAACAACGCTCTATGGCTTATCATACATCATATATGATTAGACTTTTAATATACTTACATATATATCGGGTTTTGTGTCTCAAAAATTTATATTATTGTTATATATCAAAAATACAAATTTTGTCACATATAAATATTTCTATGCATGCCCACCATTAGTATAATAAACCAAAGTAGTTAATAATATAACATTTTAGCATGCCAAATTGATATTGGTTAACAATGGTAAACCAATGCAAATTAAAGACCAAAACGATAATGCACTAATTTATTTTATACATTTATTCAAAATTATGTAGTGAGTATACCCAAAAAAATTAACCAACGCTTTGAATGCTCGTTAGGGAAAAGAACATAATATGATCAAAAACATGTCCATTCAGATTCAACATCAAATAAATGACAATGTATATAATCCAATAATCCAAAAAAACAAATAATGTGAATGTTAGGTGTGACTCGCATTTTATTAAAGTGGATGTATAGCTTGAACTATGATTAGTCCCACATCATAAAATATCCTAAAGAAAATGAGCATATATGTGTGATTGGTAGCATGTAACAACAATGGATTATTTTTGTTACAATAAATGTTGTCATAAACATATATGTACTCCAAAGAGGATGTAATCCAGCCATGACGTTGGCACTGAAAGAGCTTCGTTCAGTGGTCTTGCCTCTTCTACATGAAATGAAGTGCGTGCATAGTGGAAATGCGAGGGATGCCCAAAATTTCAACATGGTATCAAAGCTGATGGTTCAAATGGACTAATATGATGCGTTGACCCCAGTATGCTTCAGAATATGGCTTTAGCTCGGGATTCTCATTAAGGTGGAGTTATATGTTAGAATACGGCCTGCTCCAACGATGGAAAAGAGGACACTCTATAAAAACTGCTTGGGCAAACTACTGAGTGGTGGTAGCGACTTAATCTGAACCGTTGAGAGATTTTAGCAACCTTATCCAAGTGTTTGAGGACTTTGTATAACTTCAAGTTGAATTGAGAAAATGCTCGCTAAGGTGAAGATCTGCTAGGTGTGGATCGCATTGTATTAAAGTGGACATGTAGATAGTATTATGATTAGTCACACATCGCAAGATATCCTTAAGGAAATGAGCATATATATGGAATTAGTAGCATGTAACAACAATGTATTCCTTGTATTACAATATATGTTGTCATGAACATATATGTGCTCCAAGGGGGATGTCGGCTACAGTCATGACGTAGAGCTTCGTTAAGTGGTCTTGTCTCTTCTAACCTAAATGACGTGCACGCATAGCAGAGATGCGAGAGGGCGTTGAAAATTTCAATATTGAATACGACCAAAAAGAAATGTCAAGTTGCATCAAATATTCATTGCAGCCAAAATCTTTTTAGATAGTAGCATAGGGAATTAATGAGTTTGCATTGTATGCCAAAAACAGGTTGTAGTTGTTTCTAGTTTTTTAGAATATAACACGATGAGTTAAAAAAAGAATGGTTAGATCAAATTTTATCGTGGAGTAGTGGTACGCAACCTAAATGAACAATCTCAAATAGCTAAAGAATAGTGGATAATCCAAAAAAGATAGAATACACAAAACCGCTTATCATATGTGCCTTTTTTCAAAGATTTTTTTATGGTTTGTATTTAAATTTTGCGTGCACTAAGCATGCAATTTTTTTGCATTGTATCAACCATTTCAATAAAAATTAGCCATGACCAAACAATAAACATACGCCTTTTAATGCCAATAACTAATGAAGACTTACAAATATTTGGACCTGACTGAAAGTAACTTTTAGAGAACCATATAATAAATCATTCATCAACCTATGATAATCAACATTGTGAAAATGACATATTCACATTTGTTTGCCTTCTATTACAATCACAAAATACTTATACCTAATATAATCTTTCAGTATGAACATTAAGTCCGAACAAAAGCATATTTGAAATTAAGAAGCACAAATATACCATACAAATACTGTAAATCTGTTTTTTTATTCTATAAATTTGAAATTATAATACAATATAAGAATATTTTCTTATTTTTTTAAATATGATACAATTTGGTGGGGAACTTGATTTATGCTCTAAGCCTTTAACCATGTCCATGTGATGGCTACAAAATACATCTTTACGTTATGACATTACAATTGAGTAAATATTATTAACCGAAGTAGAAAAATTTAGCTCGCACAAACAGGTTTATGCAATTTCAATAATTACGTCTTATTTATTCAAAATGAAAATACCTCCAAGAATACGTGGAGCTAGACATTTCACACTTTTTATCCACTAAAGCTTCTCTCGAGAACCATTCTATAGTACCATCGATAAATAATAATGATCATACAGCTATTCATTATGAATTTCATATTTATTATTGTGCTTATTTGGAAACAATTAAAATAATATATGTTGACTATATTACAGTATATACTTTTCTAAGTAGCAACTACTACTATGGAAATAGATACATCATAATTAACCTTCGATATAATTACCAAGTATGGATCAAACTATAACATCTTATGATGCTACATTTGTATAGGTCATTGAAATTTGTACTTATTTATATCTCTTAGGTTATAGCTTTAATAGTATGAAAAACTAGAAATATGATTTAGTTCATGTCTACACTAATAGTGTCTAAATTCAACCATAATTAATCATAAAGTCAACTTAAAATGGAAATGACAAATAGAGAAAATGAAGAAGGTTAAATAGATATAAAAAGTTTAAGAATTAAACTGTCAAGATATGTTAATTGATGATCTTACAAAGCTTTAATTTTTATTTCACCTATTCAAACCATGCTACTAAATGAAATGATAAGTTTAGCCTTAACCAAGTGCTTATTGTTGAAACTAAAAGTCTTAATCAACTATACAATAATCTATGTTGAATCAAACTAAAATATAGGTGGAAAGTAACTTAAAAAAATTGATTAATGTTAACCATTTGTCTAATTTAATAGGTGCAGTATGTACAGATATTATTTTAGGTTGCAAACTTATTCCTATGCAAAAAAGAAGAAAAGGGATATTTATTTCTTTTTATGCTAATATTGACCAAATTCAAACCTAATCCATCATTAATCAGACCAAAAATGAAAATAGATGATGAAGAAATGGAAGAAAGTTAAAGTTTTGAAAAAGTAATAATAATTAAATTACCATGATATGCTCACTAATGATTTGACAAAGCTCCAATTTAGATTTCATATTTAAATCATTTTTGTAAAGAAAATTAAAAAATACACATAAATAAAGACTAAGTTATAGAAAGTGAAACTCTTATTCCAATGGTCAAAAATATATTGATCAAGTTAAAATCTATAAGAAAATAAAAATGAAAATTAGGAACAGTAGTAATTCACTTTATGATCTAGAGATTGAGGACTTCAAGGAGGATTCCACCATTGCAATTGATTTTATTAGAAGAAACAAAAATTGAACTTTGAAATTAGGGATGAGACAAATTATAGGTTGGAAATGATTAAATATTTTGAGAAATTTTATAAATGGATGAAGAGGAAAGTTCCAAAAAACTCTTTAAATTCTAAATAGATAATGGGTGCCACATGTCGGGCAAGGATGAGAACCCAGCTTAAACAGTATAAACTAGTTCGAACCTGTGTTATGCACACGGTTTCACCATGTAGTACAGATGTTGCATTTTTTGAAAATTTTCATTATATAATGCTGAAAATGCATGTTTATGGATTGTAATTTTTTAAATTAGCCCTTACTTTAACACTATCAACAAACATTTTTTCATAACTTTTCTTAACAAATCTTAAAGCACATAAACTATAATTAATATTTTTGAGCTCAATGGTTTTATACAACAAACGATAACATTAACTTTAGTTATTCCTAAATTGGTAAGTGTTGCATTACTAATCATGCCTATTAATTAATTTTCAAATTTAAGCGTTATAAATCAACATAATTTTTATTTAATGCTTAATATATAAATTTGAATATATACATGATTTGGTTTGAGAATAGTGTTATATACCTAGAATAGAGAAATTGTCCTTAAAGTAAAATAATGTTTAAATTTGGTTCAAAAAAAACCACATTTCAACATTTGAATTATTGAACTTTTATAACATTACACAATCTTAATTAAATTAGAGAAATATTATAATAGATTTGAAACGTTATATTTTCTAATACAGATAGTGTAATACGACATGAGAATTACGATATATACATTGTACGGTCAAATTTTTGGAATAGCCAAATAATTTTCCCTTTTACATCAAAATTCATGCAAATATAGTAACTAGAATAATATGATAATGAGTACAAAAAATGAAATTAATTTCACTATCAAACAAAATGCTTGTAGATGCACAAAAATAATCCTTCACAGGATATTTCATTGAGGGAAAATTTTAGATCAAATGGCATAAAGAAACATAGTCAACATAGCGAAGTATTGAAAATAGATTATTATCCATATTTATAAAATAGGCACCCACATATGCATAGAAGTAAAAGGTATTTAATAAAAGTAGGAACTGTATGTAGTAAAATGATGTTTGTAAAATGCAATAAGTACCCAAAGTTAATTTCATTTTAATATGAACCAAAATCTATGGAACTTAAGGGTTATTCAGAGCTAAATGACATTATTTTCTATTAGTAGGGAAATTAAAACTTCAATATCAATAATATCCATTACTTATCTTCATTATGTTCCTACAAAATTTTATAAGTAATTCATTGAATGAAAACATTTGTCATACCTCTTCTCCTTCAACAAACTAACATCGCTTAATATCTTATTCTTCATTCAAATTTTTTTATTATTTAAATTCGATTATTGTTTAATAATTCATCATCGTGTTTTTTCATGTACTTGTAACTATGGTTGTGTTGATCAAATGGTAATGGTGGTAAAAATAATTTTTTATCCATTATCGAACATACATTGTTCAAAAAATTGTGCTGTGCTTATTGATTTAGAATTATAAACCTATTGTTGGGGGCGTTTCATCAACAACAAACAGGGCATCACCGAGCCCAGCAAGGAAGAGCCAAAACCGGACCAGCACACCATCCAACCCACCTGATACCGGACCAAGACCAAGAAAACACTTTCTCCAACCACCGAACCGTTTACGTCCGGGCTAACCACCGAACCAACTCACCACCATCCCACCACCGGTCCAAGCACTACCGGATCGAACCCAGCTCTCATCACCGGACCATCCCACTGCCGAACCATTTAACAACCGGACCAGAGCTTTTCCAACCAACTTTCTCCTCGTTGCCGAGCCAGCCCATCCCTTCACCAATGCCGGTCCAAAACTGCACTTCCAAGCAATACCAACCCAGAGTGCTACCGGACCAACTCTGTCAGAACAGATCACATCAGCCCAGGCCCGCCAGCAGCTACATATATCCAAGACCCCTGTCCCCAGCCTCACTCTATAAATAGAGGGGCAGGGGTACAACAATGGGGAACAAGTTTGAGAGCTCAAGCACAGTGAGAACTTTCAAACAACTTTCTTTTACTTGTATCAAAGCTTTGTACTTGTAATCTAAACAAGAGAAGAGAAATAACATATAAAGTGGACGTAGGCACATTCTGGCTGAACCACTATAAATCTGCGTGTCTTTTTACAGTTCAGCCCCGGCTTTTCATATATTTGCATAAATCACCCAAATCACTAAAAACAACATAAGATCTACTAAATCATAAGACTTTGAGGTGTTTGTCCATTTTTTGTGCAAACATTTTTGGTGCTTTCACTGAGAGCTAGAAGCTCGAAGCTTCAGCTTCATCCACTTAACATTTTTCCTAACAGCATCGTTCTTCACTTGGAAAACATGCCTCCCAAACAGAGAAAAAATGTTAACAAAGGAAAAAACATCGCATCCAGCAGTCTTCCAGATCCAGCTGTCACGAATCAAGTAAATCGTCCTCCTCCAGCAGCAGTACCAAATGAAGGACAGGCTAATCCGACCACTCCTGTCACAGAACAGCCCGCAGCAATTACTAGGGCAGATTTAGACAGGGTTGTGGTTGAAGTAACTAACCGCTTCACGTCCCAGCAGGAAGCCTAGGTGGATCATCTCATGTCACGCTTAAGGGATGCTGAAGAGTCCAACCGCAACACTGAATCATGGGGCGAGTCCCAGTCTAGAGGATCTCAGAGACAACAAAGATCTTCCTTCTTCGAAGGAGCTAACGGCAGAAGTAGCCATGGTAGGAGCCGAGATCGAGCACAGCCCGAAGTTAGGCCTGAGTAAACGTTCAGAACCGAACCCAACGGGGGAGGTATCAGGCGAAGGTCAACTGTAGCTGATCCTGTCATACTGCCTCACCACGGAAACGCCAGTGAACGGGGCCGAGCTAGAGTCCAGCCCGAAGTTGGACCCGAGGAAGTGCTTAGATCAGAACCCAGCAGGGGAAGATCAAGGCAAGGGCCAACTGTAGCTGACCCTAGCATGCTCCCAGAAGACCAAAGGCAGCCACTGGGAAATATGAGGAATGATAGACGATACCATCCCTACAGGTCATCTGGACGGAATCAATCTCATAGAACAGAACCAAACTCGTTTCTATCTGCTCCAAATTCTGATGAAAGGATGGCACGCTTGTTCAGAGAGTGCGTCCAACGAGAGCAAAGGGATCGAGGGATAGGCGCTAGAGTAACCAGCCCTTTCGCCCGCAATATCGAAATTGCTATCACCCCCCGAGAATGGAAGATGCCAACAATGGAACCTTACAAAGGAACCTCCGACCCCGTTGTACACTTGCAGAGATACACACAACATATGCTCATGAGTGGAGCAACAGAGGGAGTATTGTGCAAATGCTTTCCACTATTCTTAGCAGATCTCGCTACCTCCTGGTTCTGTCATTTACCCCAGGGATCCATCAGCTCGTGGGAAATGTTGAAAGAAAAGTTTATCAGTCAGTTCCGCATTCATGTGGAACAACCTAAGGATGCTTATTCCTTATCCAGCATCAAACAGAAACCCGGAGAGAAACTATAGCAGTACCTAACCCGATTCAATGCCGCAGCGGCCGCAGTCCAAGATGCCGATAAGAAGCTTATCCTAATGGCCCTTTGTAGTGGTGTGCATACGGACACTAAATTTGCTAGAAGGTTGACAAAAGAAAAACCAGCTACTTTACCCGATTTCTTCCATGAAGCCGGGAAATATATGAGGCTTGAGGATGCTGCCGTTGAAGGGCAGTCAGGACAACAAAATAAGACAACTCATAGCCACGCGCTTGTTGTGGCGAGGGACGTTCGAAGAAATGATTCCAGAGACAATGCTGGGGGCAAAAAGGGAGAAAAGCGCCTATATTGGCCAGGACCGAGATTTGACACTTACACTCCTTTGAACGAAACCGTCGAAAACATCTTCCTTGCCACCCAAGGCGAAGTTAGGTACAAACGCCCACCATATAAGAAGGAATCAGATAACGCACAGAAGTCTGGAAAGTTCTGTCGCTTCCACGAATCTCATGGGCATGATACCAATGAGTGCCATCACCTCCGAGACTTGATTGAGGAACACATCAGAAGGAAGAAACTGGAACGCTATGTAAAAGGTCAGGACAGGACTTCAGCTCCTGCCAATGAGAACCTAAGGCTACCCTCACCGGAGATCGGCAGAGGAAACCACAACACTAGCGGCTCTAGTCAAGAGAAGATAGTGGTCCATACCATCTTGGGAGGACCGCACATCGCAGACAGAAGCTGGAAAGAGATGGAAAGATATAGAAAGTCGCTTAGAGACAATAAAGACTGTGTCAATTCGGTTATAGAAGAGCGCCACCCGAAGCGGAAAGAAAGTGATGACATCACATTCGGTAAGCGTGACCTAGAAGGAAGGCAGTACCCTCACATGGATCCCATGGTTATCTCTGCCCGGCTCGGTCCCGCCGAAGTTTACCGAATTCTGGTAGACACTGGAAGCTCAGTAAATATCCTGTTCAAACATGCATTCGACAAAATGAAAATATCAATGAAGGATGTATCTCCCTGCGATAAACCAGTACACGGTTTCACTGGAGATGCGAAGATGCCCCTTGGGCAACTGGACCTCTTTGTTGAAATTGGAAGCCATCCCCGCTCCGTTGTACGGAGACAGACATTTGTGCTAATAGAAAACCACTCGGCCTACAATGCCTTCTTAGGAAGGCCATCCTTGTCTGACTTCCAAATTGTTCTAGCCCCATGGTGCCTAAAGATGAAATTTCCAACGGACAATGGAGTAGGGGAGGTAGAAGGAGACCAGGACGTTGCTCGAGACTGCTATGTGACTGAACTTCGCAACAACCTCAGGAAGGATAAAGGGAAGGGTGTAGAGGTTGCCCTCTGCACGAAAAGTCTAGAAGCATAGCAACTAAAGAAAGCTCCTCCTCTTCGATATACCAGCGACCCTTTTAATGAATTAGACCCTAGGGACAAAGAGGAGGAGGCCACCGCCGAGACTGCAGAGGCTATGGAGTTTGTATCTGTAGACAAGCACGACTCGAGTAGACTATTGAAAATTGGGTCCCAACTAAAAGCAGAGTTGAAGGAGCAACTCATCGACTTTCACCACCACAACTTGGATGTATTCGCATGGTCACACACTGACATGACCGGAATCTCCCCCGACGTAGCATGCTACGTACTAAACATTGATCCTACCAAGGCGCCCGTAAAACAAAGAAAGAGAAGTATGGGGGCAGAGCGATCAGCAGCCCTTGATGAAGAAGTAAAGAATATGCTCGCCAATGACTTCATACGAGAAGCCATCTACCCGGAATGGATCGCTAACCCGGTGCTGGTAAAGAAGGCTAATGGGAAGTGGCGAACATGCATTGACTTTTCCAACCTAAACGACGCCTGCCCAAAGGATTGCTTCCCACTTTCCCGAATCGACCAACTTATAGACAGCACAGCCGGGCACGAGCTCTTATCTTTTATGGACGCATACTCAAGATATAACCAAATTCCTATGCATGCTCCCGACCAAGACCACACTAGTTTCATCACCGACCGGGGTTTATACTGCTATAAGGTAATGCCTTTCGGACTTAAAAATGCAGGGGCCACCTACCAACGCCTCGTCAACAAGATGTTTGCAGGGCTAATAGGGAAAACTATGGAAGTATACGTGGATGGCATGCTGGTAAAGTCAAGGAAAGCCGACGATCACGTAAGCCACCTAGGCGAGATGTTTCAAGTACTTCGCCAGTATGGAATGAAGTTGAATCCTCTAAAATGCTCCTTCGGAGTGTCATCAGGAAAGTTCTTAGGATTCATCGTCCATGCCAGAGGGATTGAAGCAAACCCTGAACAAGTCCGAGCGCTAAGGGATATCAAGATACCTTCCACTCGAAAGGAAATGCAAAGCCTGAATGGAAAAGTGGCCGCCCTAAGCCGATTCATCTCCAAGGCAACGGACAAGTGCGTCCCCTTTTTCGAAGCTCTAAAGAAAGACAAAGGAAAGTTCGAATGGACTGACGAATGCTTAACCGCTTTCCTTAACTTAATCGAACACCTGCAGAAACCACTAGTACTCTCGACTCCATGCGAAGGCGAAGAATTATACCTATACCTTGCTGTGTCATCTCACGCCCTGAGCACTGCCTTGGTAAGGGAAAACAACCGCACGCAGCGGCCAGTTTACTTCGTCAGTAAGAGGTTTACGGGGGCAGAAGTTAGATATCCTAAACTTGAGAAGCTAGCATACTATTTACTAATCACATCATGGAAATTGCGTCACTACTTCCAGTCCCATTCCATCAAAGTTCTGACCGATCAACCACTGAGGCAGGTACTCCATCGTCCCGACACTTCTGGGCGACTACTTAAATGGTGCATTGAACTAAGTCAGTATGATATCACCTATCACCCTCGCACCGCCATCAAGGGACAAGCCATGGCTGATTTCATTGCATAATTCACTACCAACGAAGATAAGGAGCAATTGGAAATAGCAGAAGACATCAAGTGGAATCTCTTTGTGGATGGTGCATCGAACGAACAAGGCTCGGGGGCAGGTGTGGTAATAATCACTCCCAGGGGAAACAAGCTGCACTATGCTATAAGGTTGGAGTTCGCTGCCACCAACAACGATTCAGAATATGAAGCAGTGATAGCCGGACTAGAACTTGCCATAGAAATTGGAGCCAATTCTTTGTGTCTTCATAGCGATTCTCAACTTATTGTTAATCAAATACTAGGAGAATTCCAAGCTCGAGAAGAACGACTCATAGCATATTTAAAGAAGACCAAGTTACTTCTCAGCCGATTGGACCACTACTTAGTCAAACACATCCCTCGGGAAGAGAACCAAGAGGCCGATGAATTGGCAAAGCAAGCAAGTGTGAGAGACAGCGCCATCTTCGGGGCAGTAACCATCTCAAAGCAACTGACCCCAAGTTTTGAGCAAGTGAATCTGATAGCTGCAACCGAAGAAGCAACTTGGATGACTCCCATCCGAAACTACTTACAAAACGGCACACTACCCAACGGGCGTAACGAAGTCAAGAAAATTTTGTGGAAAGCTTCCCGCTACACAATACAAGAAGACATCCTCTATCGGCGTGGATTTTCTAACCCATTATTAAGGTGTGTCGCTGGGAGGGAAGCCAGAGAAATCTTATCCAACATTCATCAAGGAAGCTGCGGAGATCACACCGGAAGACAAACATTAGCAAAAAAGACACTCCGATATGGATATTTCAGGCCCACCTTAAGCAAGGACGCCTTGGATTTCGTCAAAAAGTGTGACAGATGCCAGAAGTTTGCTAAGATTCCGCGGCTACCAACGACTGGGATTACTCAAATGACCAGCCCTTGGCCCTTTGCAGTATGGGGAATTGACTTAATCGGCGAACTACCAATGGGCCGAGGCGGGGCCAAGTATGCTATAGTGGCAGTCGACTATTTCACCAAATGGGTGGAAGCAGAACCTCTGAATAAAGTATCTTCAGCAAAAGTTATTAACTTCTTGATCAAAAATGTTCTGTGCAAGTACGGAGTCCCACTCAAAATCATATCAGACAATGGACTTCAGTTTGACAGCGAGGAATTCGCCAACTGGTGCCGAGAGCACGGAATTCACAAAAGCTTCTCATCCGTAGCGTATCCTCAGGCAAACGGACAGGTCGAAGCCATCAACAAAATTCTGAAAACCCTAATAAAAAAGAAACTCAAAAAGTCAAAGGGCGCTTGGGTGGATGAACTCCCTACGGCACTATGGGCCTATCGCACATCTTTCAGAACGTCAACAGGGCATACTCCTTTCTCTTTGGCATACGGATCGGAGGCTATGCTCCCAGTTGAAACCATCGTGCCTTCCCACCGTAGGATCCACTATAACCCAGAAGAGAACGAAGAACTCCTTCACATGTCTTTGGATCTAGTTGAGGAGAGAAGAAATGATGCAATCCTTAAAGCAGCAGCCCACAAGCAAAAAGTGGCAGCACAATACAACTCCAAAGTCAAGCATCGTACCTTACAAGAAGGGGATCTTGTCCTCAAGCGAATCTTTCCTCGCCCCGGAGCACTAGACCCAATCTGGGATGGACCATATGTAATTCATAAAGATCTCCACAATGGAGCTTATATTTTGTCAACAGTGGACGGAGAGGTGTTCCAGAGGGCATGGAACATCCAACACCTCCGTCGATACTTTTCTTAACTTGTACTGCCCATATGAAGTGAATTAACAAAGAGAATCAGTGGACGTGGGCCTTTTCGTGCCGAACCACTTTAAAAAACCTTGTCTCTTTTTTAACTTGTTCCTTTATATCTTGGCTGCTTGTTGACGTTATCCTTTTCTGTTGAACAAAATCCTATGCGTATAGCATTTCCACTCAATGCACTCCACAGCGCAACTTCACCTGGACAAGACCTAACAGGTACTATGCGAATCTATGCCCTCGCCAATGAGACACTTTTGCTCCAGCATCCCTCTGCTACGGGTTAACTCATTGCTCGCGACGGCCCTTAAATCCAACTGTAATGAGCCGATTATAAGCCACCGAGAATGCCGACTATAGCCGAGGCAGCTCATTACGGCGTTCGGCTCGCCGGCAACTGTGAACCGACTATAAGCCCTAACATAAGGTGTGGCCAGCCAGGGGCAGTTCACGGTTGACGATCGGCACCCATGCTAGCCGGCCACAGTAAATCGAATAATACCCACGATTACGGGCCATAATGGCCCGGGTAGTTGCTGTGCACGATCTCGGCTTCGATGTGTCTTAAGTGCGGCTGTGGTAAAAAAGAATTAACTCCCCGCGGAGGCGTAAGATGGGTGACAAATGTCTCCAAGACCCACAGCTAGGGAAAGTGACTACAAAGCCCGTTTGCCACGAACTTAAGCACATCGAAGGCCTTCCGTGATTGGAAGTTTTACTTTTTCACATATTTCAATTTTACTTAAGAAACTTTTCTCCTATCCTCTGTAACAATCCCTGAAGTACAGAACACGGAACATGAGACACTCACTAATAGAAGCGGATACTCGCAGCAAGATACTGGACCACACCCCTTACTCGGTCACACAAGACATTCAAAGCTGCCATCTACTAGCAAAATATAAAGGGCGGTATTTCTTTCTTTCATATGTAAACACATGACTATAATTTATTCACACCTCACGCTAACATTGCAAGTCATGAAATTATGTTTTAAACAAGAACCTGACATCAAACACAATTTAATTACAAGAATATGCATAGCTATATTTCTCATACAACATGTCAAAATAGAAAAAACGTTCAAAAGACGACAAAATTAGCTTAAGTTAAAGAATTACACGTCAAGAATAGAGCTATTTATTACAAGTAGCAAAAATTACAACCTAAGGGTTACTTTACTGTTTTAGGACTAACATATACAACCATGTCAAGTCCATAAAAAGAATTTTCCAGGTCTAATCAAGGAGCCGGCTGCGTCGGAGTCTTATCCTTGTCCTGTTGCCCACCTGTCCGGTCAGAGAAAGAATTCATTAGTGATAAGCAACCAAGTTAACGGAAAGACTAGAAAGGAAGACTTACCAGCATCTACTCCTTGATCAACTTGATCATCATCCTCCACTTGCACACCTGCCTCCTCAGCTACAAACAACCGCATCCCCTCCTTCACCGATGTCTTCTCCTCCTTGGTGAACTGAGCAGTAACCGCATCCGTCCTAAAGGCCGCTCCACCCTCCTTATCCGCCTCAGCCTTGGCCTCCTCCAAAGCCCTGAGGTAAATCCTAGCCATAACCCGGGGGTAGTCGTCCATCCAAGATAAGCTGCCCTGCTTCCAAGTGCGAAAGTACATATCCTGCAGCATATCATCCATCATCCCCTCATTTTCCTCAAACTCCCTCATACGAGCCTCAAAGGCCGATAGCCTTGCAACGACAGCATCCCTCTCCAGTCGGTATCGCGAGCAGTCAGCCTGAAGGGACCTCCTCGTCGCCTTCATCTCCTCCTTTAGCCTGGCCTGAGCAAGATCTGCGGCTTCGAGCCTCCCCGAGAGCTCCTCTACCTGCTCAAGGTCCGCTCTCCGAACCTCGTCCACTGTCGAGATGGCCGTATCTATCCGTTCCTTGCAGGCAGCCTCCATCTTCCGCAGTTCCACCTTACTAGCCTCCTCCATAGTCTTCCTCAACCGCTTGGAGGCAGCCTCATGCTGAGAAATCTGAATGGCCTGATCAGCAAGCTGTCTGGCCTGGTCCGAAACCATCAATCGTAGTCGAATGTTGGCACTCCCAATCTCCTCTCCAGCCTTAACCAGCCGGCTATGATGCCCCATCAGCTTTCTGGTCTCCTCCGCCACCCGGTCAATATTAGCCTTGGCTTCGTCTCCCATGGTAACTATCCGAGTAGTAAGTAAATCGAGATCTAAGGACTTAGCCTCATCAAGCACCCGTACCATGGGATTGCGAGGAAGAAGATGCTCACCGGTGGCCTCGTCAAATGAAATATCCTGAGAACTCGGATCCAGATCCGGGTGGCCGGCAAACGGGTTGCGAACTAAACTAGGGTGTTCTATCAGGTTGACGGTGGGATGCTCGGACGGATGCGGAGAAGGTATGAAGTGCTCCTCTGAGGTACCCTGAGAAGGTTGAGTAGGGGCTTGAGGACCGGGTGAAGATTCAAGCAAAGAGCGACTCCTCTTTCTCTTCCGAGTATCCTCTTCGATAACCCCAAGAAGAGGGCGGTAACCTACTACATCTCCGGGACGACCAGTCGGAGGCTTGGGTTGGGAGGAAGCTCTGAGAAGCTTGTATTGTTCGAGGCGGTGGCGAACATCTGAAGCCTTGGACACCTCGCTCACCCCTGGGATAAAGAACAAGTGTTACAAGCTTACATTGATCCATAATTCAAGAAACACGTTGAGTTGAAAGTTAAAAGAAGAAAAGAAACACATCTGTTATACAAACCCTGGGGAGGAGTAGGATACTGCAATAAATCCTGGATCTCATTCCAGGACGGGAGCGAACCATAAAATATTCCTAAGTCCCTATCATAAATGGAGTCTGCAGAAGTCAAAAGTTCACCTTGAGTCGTCAGAGTCACCTTGGCTGGAATGATCTGGGAAGACACGCTTGCGCCAGTCCCAACCTTGTCAGCGTTCCCGGTTTTCTCTACCGGAGCCGGTTCTCCTTCCGACCCCTCGAAGGCTTGGCGGAATGCATCATCCGTCCACTCCTGAATCTCGCCTGCTTGCCCAGGAGGCAAGGCCCCGAGGCCATCACCACCATCACCACCTTCCGTGTCATCTCCACCCTCACTTCTCTCCTCCTCCATATCTTCCTCCCCCGGGGTAATTGGGCAAGTGCTGGGGGAAGGGCCGTCAGATTTCTTAAGCTTCTTACCTCCGACAACTGGAGGTTTTGTGAAAGGTTCCCTCTTGCCACTCTCCACCGTGGCTCCTACTTTAGCTTGGGCAGCCGCCTTCTCCTCCGCTGTATCCCTCTGCTTGACCACCGACTGCTGTGGAAGGATCAAGTTGTACTCCAGGAGGGTCGCATTTATGATCAGGTAAGCAGCCGACCTGTCCCTTCCAGAAATAGCCTCTATTTCAGCTGCCATCTGAACCAGGCGATCATTCTCCACGACCGCAAAACCACCTGTCGCTAGCAAAAAATAAAAACACATAAGAAAAAGCACTGCAACCATAATGGAAGTTGTAGAGAAAAGCTTCGACTTACATCCGGAGGTGAAGCGCCGGATAGAAACAGAGTCATCTCTGACGAAAAACCACTCCTTTTTGAACATGCTATACTTAGAATATAGATCCAAGACCGGCTTGAAGGTCACAACTGACTCCAAGCTGATGTATGGGGATCCCTTCTTATAGCCTCTCAGATTATATAAGTACCGGATCTCCCGGTTGGAAGGAGCACGCCCATACCTCCTCTGAAAGATGACGAAAAGGCTCACCAGTATAGTATAGGAGTTGGGTTGAAGCTGGAATGGGGCCACCTTTAGATACGTAAGGAAGCTGACTACCCAGGCGGTGAGAGGCGGGATGGCGCCACACATGCAGTGGTATCTGCTGTAGGCAAAGTACCCTTCGGGAGGGTCATATGGCATAACTCCTTTCCCTGGCAACAGCATGCGTGCCCTATCTATTCTGAAAGAACGAGAGATGACATCAAGCTGCTCTTCCTTGAGGGAGCTGGGAAAGCAGTCGGGCGGGGAGTTCAGAAGCTCCCGAGGGCCGTACCCGTCCACTAGTGACCTCGGGGCAGGTCCATGACGCTCCAGTCCTGGCTGAGCTGGGGGCACAACGGAGGACCCTCCTTCGCCCTTGGATTTCTTTTTGTCTGATCGAGTTTCTGCTTTGCGAGACATTATCTACAACACCAGAATAATATATTGTTAAAACAGAGGATATAAACAAGCAAGTACATGTAGTCCCGAATTTCGCTCGTGATATGAAAAATGAAAGAATCAAGTGTATGAGGTTCATTCGGCACCCAGAGTACACGTTCATTCGGCTATCCAACTCTCAATCTCATTCGGCAGTCCTGTTCTCCGCGTTCATTCGGTAATTCAAATGGAAAAATTCGTTCGGTGCTCAGAATCCTCGTGCTCATCCGGTGATCCAAGAACGACAGTTCATTTGGCACTCGGAATACATAAGTTCATTCGGTAGTTTAAAAACGTAAAGGCCGTTAGGCAAAAGAAGGCTATATCACCTGATTCGGTATTCTAATACAATTCGACAGAGAATTTGATTCGGCAGGGATATTTGGTTCGGTTATCTTGGATTGGTAAGAAGTAACGAAGGTGTATAGCCCATATTTATAGGCAAATATCAACAGTCGGACCAGTCGGTTCGGCATTGGAGACCGGATGAGAATGTCCATAATTAACGACCTAAAACAAAGCACGCCGTGTGCACACACATGCCCTGCTTTGGGGGGCAAATGTTGGGGGCGTTTCATCAACAGCAAACAGGGCATCACTGTGCCAAGCAAGGAAGAGCCAAAACCGGACCAGCACACCATCCAACCCACCTGATACCGGACCAAGACCAAGAAAACACTTTCTCCAACCACCGAACCGTTTACGTCCGGGCTAACCACCGAACCAACTCACCACCATCCCACCACCGGTCCAAGCACTACCGGATCGAACCCAGCTCTCATCACTGGACCATCCCACCGCCGAACCATTTAACAATCGGACCAGAGTTTTTCCAACCAACTTTCTCCTCGTTGCCGAGCCAGCCCATCCCTTCACCAATGCCGGTCCAAAACTGCACTTCCAAGCAATACCGACCCAGAGTGCTACCGGACCAACTCTGTCAGAACAGATCACATCAGCCCAGGCCCGCCAGCAGCTACATATATCCAAGACCCCTATCCTCAGCCTCACTCTATAAATAGAGGGACAGGGGTACAACAATGGGGAACAAGTTTGAGAGCTTAAGCACGGAGAGAACTTTCAAACAACTTTCTTTTACTTGTATCAAAGCTTTGTACTTGTAATCTAAACAAGAGAAGAGAAATAACATATAAAGTGGACGTAGGCACATTCTGGCTGAACCACTATAAATCTGCGTGTCTTTTTACAGTTCAGCCCCGGCTTTTCATATATTTGCATAAATCACCCAAATCACTAAGAACAACATAAGATCTACTAAATCATACGACTTTGAGGTGTTTGTCCATTTTTTGTGCAAATACCTATAAAACTATAAATGATTACACCATTGATAATTTTCCATTTGTATCATATTGTTTACAATTGCTATAGTATTATCATAAAGAAAATGGAAGAAAGCCCACCGAGATAAATTAACTCGGACACTACATTGTGGTAAAGAAGTGCGGCATAATGAAATGTACGTTATAAAAAAGGAAAAGGAAAAAAGTAATTTCATAGTAGTGCTCACTATGAACAACAATTAGTATAACAAGAAAAAAAACATAAGCCGAAGTAATTTAATATAATATTAAGGAAAGCCATGGCCTTTGAGATAAAAGGCAGGATAAAGACTTTAATAGCAGTTGACAATTTAAAATTTAAGTATCTGAGTATGGTACATGCAAGGAGAGAAGTCAAAACAAACCCTTTACTATAGAAGCATATATGTGTATTTAATGCTCTAGAATTTTCTACTAGCATTTCAGTCTCCACCAAATGTTGCTGCCGTATTACTTTGTTGTTATATTTCACCAGCTAAGATTATAAATTTTCAAAGTAGAAGAATATTTAGAAAACATATATGCATAAATAATGCTCTACGGCTTATCATAGATAATATATCATTAAGCTTTTAATATATTCTCATATATGTGTATATATATATATTGGATTCTATATTCCAAAATAGTCTATAGTGATATAGATCAATGATACAAATTTTGGCATAGACAAAAATTTCAATACATGTGGAGGATTAGTATAATAAACCAAAGTTGTTAATAGTATATCGTTTTAGCACACAAAGATGATATTAGTTATTAATGGTTAAGTGAAACTCAAATGTAAATTAAATACCAAAAACACAAAGCACTGATTTATACCATATATTTATTAAAAGCTATATAGTGAGTATACACAATAATATTCAACAAACTTTCAAAAATTTGTTAAGGAAAAGAACATAGTATGGCCAGATAAAAGTCCAATCAAATTCAACAATTGAAAGGCAAAATAAACATAATTCGATAATCCAAAAAATGGATAATCTAGAAAAAACAAAATAAATAAATGTAATATCCCCCTACTTAGAGGTCCAAAACTAACAGATACGGATGTTGTAGTCATCCATAGTTAGTAATCCTTGGTGGCCAAATACGGCGGTGTTAGATTCACTGATATACAGAAACATGAATATGAAAAAATTGTAAACTTCAAAAAAATCACATTCCATATCAAAACATCTTCAATTCATTATATAATCCCAACATTCGCAAATCACGTTCAGAGAAATTATATTTATTACAACACACGTTCTGAGTGACATATGAAAATGCCTCTTGGGATGATTAGAGTATATACAGGCAATATAACAACATTACCATTACAAACAACATAGCGGAAGCAAAAGAAAAGAGAACTCTAAATAGCTATCATGCCTCCTGCACGTCTCTGGAAGCTTATTCGTCTAAAGAGGTACCTGTAAACCTCAACTCTCAAACTACTCAAAATCAATTGAGTACCCGAGAGTTTAAGGGGAAAACATAAACTTCGAGCCAGACATAAATTCTAGTATGAATAATAATCTACCATCTCAAATCATTTAAATATCTAGTGAGACCACGCCGCTTAGCAGAACGGGTTTCCCCTCACTGGTATCTCAAAATCTTTATAAAACCATACATTGTACTCCTGCATCCACAATGGTTAAAACAATTGAAAACAGTATAATATGTTGATATGCAAAACAATTGAATTAATTCTGGATTACCCATCCCTATTCAATTTAGGCGATCTGTCTTAGTTATAGTTTCTAGGATTACTATTAACCTATTAGTTTTCATGGGATGACTAATAACCGGCTAAACATTTAAGGACTCCCTGTCCAATTACATAGTTTTCATGGGATCACTATGAACCTATTGGTAACTCAATTATTACTCTTATCCTAGTTTTCATGGGTTGAATAGGAACCTATTGGTAACCCCAATATCCATTCTGCTTACCCTAGTTTTCATGGGTTGACTAGGAACCTATTGACATTTGTGAATATTTCATCCGGATATAATTTTCATTGGCTAACTACAAACCTACTGGCCCTGCCAGTATCCAATCACAGTTTTCATGGGCTTACTATGAACCTGTCTATCTGATACCTTCCTTTACACATAGTTTTCATTGGCTTATGAACCTGTCTATCTGACATCTTCTTTATACATAGTTTTTATGGGCTAACTATGAACCTATCGGCCCCTACCAATATCATACAGTTTTCATGGGCTTACTGTAAACCTATTAGCCCCTGCCAATATCTTTCTTTTATAGTTTGGCATCCTGTATTATGGTCTTCCTGACCTCTTGGATGCAATTCTACTCATTTTGGAGTTTTAATCAATTTATATTCACTATTGGGTTAACCTAACTGGTTCTCCTACCTTTTCCCCCAAAATGCAGTTATGGGTCCATTATAAAGTGAATATATTCATATTAGAAGAAGTAATATAACAACAAAGCAATACCACTCCTGTGAGTTTAATATAAAACATGTTAATCCCTTTAACCTATTTCTTTATCACAAGTAGCTTCTTCTTAAAACCATTATAAAACTCCTTTAATATAGCCATGGGTTTTTCTTTTAAAAATAGAGTTTGGGTCATAAACCTTTCGA
The DNA here is from genome assembly GCA_030737815.1 of Allium fistulosum. NCBI lineage: Eukaryota > Viridiplantae > Streptophyta > Magnoliopsida > Asparagales > Amaryllidaceae > Allium > Allium fistulosum. The sequence goes on from CM060902.1 coordinate 1,221,284,159, forward strand.
TACCTTCGAAACCTAACTTTCAACTTCATAGGATGACCTCCTTCGAAAGCTCTTAAAAACATTAGGATCACGCCTTATAATACTTTAAATTCTACCTTTCGAAACCTTTCGAAACCTTTCGAATACATTAAAGTATTAATATTTAACCTTTAGAAGCTTAGCTTCGAAACCAGTTGGAAGTACCCCTTTCGACACCATTGGAAGTAACCCTTCTGAAAACATTGAAAGCGCCCCTTTCGAAAGCATTGAGTTTATACTTAAAACATAACTTGGGTCAAAGTGAATATAGTTGAAAGCATCTATTTCGAAACCATCCTTTATCATATAAAAATATTGAGGAAAACTTGATGGCATCGACACCATCCCTTTCGAAAGCATAAAACATCCGGGTAAAACATTAGAAGGTTGGAGTCGAAACCATCACCTTCGAAACCCCTAACCCCTTTTGAAAGCTTTAGGAAGTGGCTTAACTTTTATAAAACAAGGTGCCTTCCGACAGCATTGATATCTTCAACACCGTCGAAAGGACATAGAACGGCGGTAGGGTATCGACTAGGTCAGAACCCCTTCTTTCAAAACATTCTTTTATAAATAAGGAACCCAGTCGAAAGCAACCTTAAGTTAATGGCAACCCTTTCGTAACCCTTTAAAACATCTTTCGAAACCTTATGCTTCGACTCTGTCGAAGGCCGAAAACAAAACATAGGCAGGCGCTTTTCTTTTAAAAACAAACTAAGGTTTCGTTCCCTTCGGAAGCTATGCTTTTGACACCTTACCTTCCGCCTATCTCCAATCCACTGCGTACCATCATAGTGATACCTTGTGTATTGGTTTCGGCATAGTTGGTTTCGATAAAGATGAAGGCAGAAGCTACTGTGTCGAAAGACACTTTCCTAAGTAGGCGGAACCACTTTTCTGAGCAAAACCAGGTTTAATTCTTATTTAGGTAAACTTTTCTTAACTAACCTGCCACGTGTCAATACCAGATTGGCTGCCTTAACTTTTTTGAATTTCTTTTTCAAAAATAACCGCCGCTAATCCAGATCTAAACCATGGTTAAGTTAATCAAACAAGCCCTTCCAATTTTTACAAAGAAGTCACTCTTCTAAAACAATTTATTTGCATAGCAAATCTCTTTGGAAAAATCCCCAAAAATTCCAGAAATCACTTTAATCATGTTATCTAACATATCAAAATTTCAGGCCCAAATTCTCAATATATTTTCCAAAATAAATTATAAACCCAAATAACCATATTTTCCTTTGAAAATTCATAATAATCTTTCCATAGCTTGGAAAGTTCTCAAAACTGAAACCCAACTCCAAAATCATGTTTCCCATAACATAAAATTTTCCCATGACATTTGAACATCTTTAAATCTCGGTTTTGATCTAAAACCATGCTAAATCTCTTTTAAACAACCTTGTTTAAATCATGAATCAAGCATATCATCATCAAATATATCATAATAAATGATTCATCCCTTAAATCCGAAAATATATGGTTTAAACCAAAATGGAGATGGAATTATTATTCACCTTACTCTAGATAAGGAGATTGGATTGAGATTGATTTCCCTTAAGCTTGATTCTCTAGCTTTAATTTGATTTCCTCTTAATCTCTTTAATGGCCGGTCGTTCCTCTATATTTTGTTTGCATTTTAAAATGACGTGAATGGTAAGTAAGAAGGTGGGAATGAAATATATGTAAGGGTGGAAGCTAGGGCGGCAAATTCCTAATATACCCTTATGTAATTTGTTTAACCTAAAACCTTTCTTTAGCCCATTAATTATCATATTAGGCTCGGCCTTAATTCATTAATTCAAGTCTCAATCCCCTTATCATTTACATTTACATTATTCTATTTAATTTATCTAATTAAATCTCCTGAATAATGTTATCAAAAATTAGGGGTGTTACAATAAATCTCAGATTGTCTTAAACATTCACTATGACCAAATCTTATTAGATAGTTACACAAATAATTAGCGAGATTGCATTATACGCAAAAAGCATGCCATAGTTGTCTTCAATGTCTTAGAAGTAAACACTATGATCAAAGATAAGGGATTGATCAAATTTAATCAAAGTGCAATGTATCTCTTTTGTTCAAATACTTATTGCAACAACATACAAATTTCTTGCATTATATAAACTGTTTCAGAATAAATTAGCCATGAATACATTTTAAATATATGCCTTTTAACGCCAATAATCGAAGACTACCAACAAATATTTGGACCTCGTTGAAACCTTTTAATTCTAAATACATAATGAGTGTCATATGTCAGCATTAAGAGAGAAACCTAAGAGTGAAGGAGAAAGCAAGGATGAGTACCCGACTTTAATAGTATAGTATAGATAATGGAAAAAATAATAAGGATTCAAATACAACTTCCTTGGACATTTTTACTAGTGACACATCTAATATTATACTATTACTAGGTAACTAGCTTTGAGTTAAAATCCTTTATATGCTTCTTAACATTTTTTTCAACTTGGATGATTTTATGTAGTTTGATTTGTATTATACCTTTTACTGTTTCTAATCTAGCTTAATTATATTATTACTTGTTTTATTATTATTATATTATTATATTCAGTGCATATATATGTATATAAATATACATACATACATACATACATACATACATACATATATATATATATTGATCTTACATGTTTTATAGAGTTTTTTTTGCAGCTTCGGATATGCTCGTGGCTAGGACGGATTTGGCTGATTTGATAATCTGGTCATCCATCATTTTCATTAGGCTATAGTGTTTTTATTTTTATGTTTTTTTATTTCATTATGGACCTTAGTTTTTTAGGAGAGGGGATTTTTATTTTAATTTTATATTATAATGGGTGGGTATCGCTACCTGTCAGGCATGTTGATAGTTTTATTTTTAGTGTAGAATAAAATATATGAGTGCACCCCTTTTCTAATAGAGGGTCACTCATTTTTTCTCAAAAAAATTATATATGTATATATGTGTTTGTATAACATTACATAATTGCATTTAGGTCGTACCACTAACTCTTTCGATGTCCATGTATCTTGTGGAATCAATAGTACTTCTCAGAGCATTTCTCTTCATTGGTAGCCTCTCTTAGAGCAAGTTTTCTGTATCTGACCATGCCTTGCATTACAAAGTAGTACGGGGCTGTTTAAGTTCAACTTCATATACTATCCATCTTGAGCAAACCTAAAGCATTTCCTTTCATTGCTTTTTGCCCATAGCACTATTATTCTCACTCTTGTTCGCGTCACTATTGTCATTGTTCTTTCCATTGCTACCCTCATACTTAACAACTTCATTGCCTTTTACCACGCTGCTTTGTCCAGCCTAACTATCGGCATTCAACCTCTTCCAAACCCAGAATTTGGTTTCCTTTTTGCAAAAGTCCTTCGACGTAGTCGGCTTCTTCATTGTTAACCCCTTTTCAAAATCAGATTCACTCTCTACACCGCCAACCATTGGCATTAATACAAAACTATCCTCCAGATTTCTCGCTTTCATTATAGCCGCGTTGAATCTCTTCAGATAACTCTGTAATGTCTCTCTACTCCTCTAGTGAATGTTTGCTGATGGCAACATATCCTTTGGTTATACGGAGTGAACTTGAATTTGATTCAAAAATTTATCAGCAAGTTGATCCTATGAGGATATGTATCCCAGCTCCCACCTGTAGAACCACATCAAAGCTAGTCCTTCTAAGAACAACAGGAAGTGCATGCACTTCACACGGACATTCACCCTGGTACCATCCATGTGCCAATCATATTTTAGTAAAGGTTGCAGAGGATCCGTCAATCTATTGTAACTCGGTGTCGTCGGCATAACAAGCTTACTCTACCGCCCTAATCTCCATCGTGAACAGATTTCGACTAAAGGCGGTTTCCCAATTATCTTATTGTTTATCATTCTGAAACAATCTCGGGATTGCCTCATTAATCATGTCATAGGTTCCTTCATTCCATTCTGGATGGTGGTAATCATGTTCATCATTGTTTGCTCGGTTTTACGAGGGGCCGTTATGCTTGCTACACGAGCAGTCGTGGCTATCATCAGGATGCCCAGGCCTCTCTTTGGGAAGTCCGTTCATCCAGTCCGTTTTAATGTCATTCAATGATGCATCCTCTAGATTTACTTCTTTTGTGAGCCTCTTTATAAGGATATTTTTTCCAGTTCTTCCTCCAGTTGGACTCATAGCATGACCTTCACCATTACCAACATCATTCCCATCATTCCTTTTTTCCTTAATGGATCGGTATCGATCAACGATGGATTGGTATCCATCGATCTTGGTTCCTAAATTTTGGCTCTAGTTTGATTTCTTTGATTCCTTTTAGTGTTTGCATATCCATCTCCAAAATTTTCTTTTCTTGGTCCGCGTCTTCTAATGGAACTTCCTTTACTTGATCCAACTAGAGAACTTCCTCTAATTCCATGGTCCTTTGGGTGACATCCTTCTTCTTTTAGAGGTTGCCTTATCGATGAGAATTGCTTTGCTAATTCTGCCAAAATAGCTTATTGCATCGCTTCCACCTTTTGATTCACCACAATCATCATTCCATCCAACTCTTACCTAGTCACTAGATCTGGTGGAGGTTGAGTAGTTAATCGCTCCTTCCATTGTTTCGTCAAGCTCATTCTTCGTGAATGACCATCCTTCAAAGATTCTTCTTCAGTTCTATAACTATCATATCCCTTTGGATATTTTCTTCAAATCATAACAACAATAGAGATATAGTCTAATCTTCTATTTCTCAATGAAATCACAAAAAATGTTAGCCAAAAAATTTAGTAAATAGCCTCAAATCTGTAGTTTTTTGAAGAGATGACGACTATAAATTATTGAATCGTATATATAAATGATTACGCATTAAATAAAATAAAAAAACAAAAGAACAGAATAGAAAAGAAGAAGAATGACATGATCTTTTATAGTTGTTGGCAAATTATTGTCCTACGTCCAATTTATCAATATTTTATTGTTTGATTCTTGCTAGTTCTACCAAAATTTCAATGGTATCTCAAAAATTAATCTCGATGAGCAAAAATGACAGATTTTCCCTAGATATAGAATAAGCAGAGTGTCCATATAAGATGAAAAGTCCTTTTTATGCTGGAGATGGCCTCCTACTTATAGTTGTAGAGAGTTGTTTGGAGATCTTAGATTCGCCAAATCTTGACAGATTTCGTCAATCAATCAGGTCTGATGTAACAAAAAAGAAATCAGGTAAAAAGTGATTCAAATCTCAAGGATCGATGGATCATTACTGATCCATGACCTTGGTCCAAAACTTGTTTTTTCCTTCAATCATGTTGGAACCTTCATTGTACTTGAAGTTAAGGGGCAAAATGGCTACTAAGATGGATTAATACCGATCCATCCATGGATCAATGTCGATTCATTAGCTTAAACAAATTTTCTCCCCTTCTTCTTTGACTCTCCGTAGTTGATCATCTTCAAGTTCATAGTCTATTCTTTAATCATTTTATAGTCAATTCCATCAAAATGTCACTTGAAAAAATACTAGATAAAAATTGCATTAGGGAAAACAATATTCAAAGCATTACCAATGAAAGATTTTTGTCGGTAATCACAATGTTTAAAAACTTCTTCGCCTTATACAACAATTTCAAGTTTTGTAGTACCCAATCATATCTATCTTTCCGTTCTTTAGGTAAAAAAACATAAGTCATGGTGAATGTTTTATTTGTTAAAGCCATGTCGACCATCTCAAACAATGACATTTATAACGCTTCATTTTGTAACTACAATTAAGCAGTATAATTGAGGGAAACATTTACTCAACGTACTTGATTTTAGATGGGCCCACGTTAAATTAACAATTCTATCAACCTTATCATTTGTTCAAACCCAATATACATAATGATTATCGAGTCGAATTTCATATTGTTATTGCACAACAAATATGCCTTTCATCTATTGAATAATCATCTTAGCTTTGCATTTTAATTTGTCTTTAATATCGAATCATTTTCAAGATTATTTTTCTTTATATTTTCTAACACGTCTCTAGTCTTAACCCCCGCAACACTCATATCCATCATAATTGTATTTCTCCTTGTTTGTTAATCTTCCTACATAAGCACGATCGATTAAACTATTCGACAACTCAGGATTATGAGTACCATGAACTACTTTCACGATCCAACTATCTAAAGCTAGATATGCAGCTTTAATGAGAAATGGCTGTTTACATTTATTTTGTTGCACTTCATGGATGTTTTCTTTTATTTTTCACAATTGTTTCATCTTTTGGTTTTTTTTTCAATGGCTGTCGACTCTCTTAGAGGACAATCGAGTTCATGGTTTTCGCGAACCCCTAACCTTATCTGATTTAGTTATTTCAAAAACGATATTTATTTTCTTTGCTTGCGATTGGCACTCATGTATAAATGCATCTCGAGAAGTAATTACCTATAATAAATAGTAAATAATTATTAAAACCAATATATATGTGCAATGTACAAATTTCAAAGTAGACTCGTCAAACGGGTTAGGTTGGGTCAAAATGGGTTGGGTCGAGTTTGACCCAACTCATTTATGACCCATTCTTTTTGATCCATTTATGATCCAACCCATTTATGACCCAACCCATTTAATAAGCAGGCTACTCATTTAAAGATTTAAATTTGATTTGACTAATAAAAACAAATAAATATAAAATAATTCTAATTCTAATTTTTACGTTTTGAATTTCGATAAAAATTAAAACTTAAAAATTGAAAATTTTAATTCTATTTTCCATAAAATTCAAATATGGGGTGTGGTAACATATTATTTTCTAAGTACAACTGTTAGCCTCCATAGAGAACTACAGTGTGCGTTAACAATATGAAATATCCGAGTGTTTCATATTATCCGTAATTTAGGTGGGAGTTAATCGATTAAAGTTTCGCCTGGTTCCGAGTTAGTATGAAAAAGTTATTGCAGTGTGAACAAAAAAATAGCGGCTTCTGCACTAGGCGGAGTTCAAATATGGGGATGTGGTAGCATGTTATTTTCTAAGTACAACTGTTAGTCTCCATGGAGAACTACAACATGTGTTAACAATATGAAAGTATCCGAGTATTCCATATTGTCCATAATTTAGGTGAGAGTTAATCGGTCGAAGTCTCGCCTGATTCCGAGTTAATATGAAGAAGTTATTGCAGTCAAAACAAAAAAATAGCGGCATCTGCACTAGGCGGAGTTCAAATATGGGAATGTGGTAGCATGTTATGTTCTAATTATAACTGTCAGTCTCTATGGAGAACTATAGTGTGCGTCAACAATATGAAGTACCCGAGTGTTTCATATTGTGCGTAATTTAGGTGGGAGTTAATTGTTCGAAGTCTTGCTTGATTACGAGTTAGTATGAAGAAGTTATTGTAGTCTGAACAAAAAAAATAGCGGCTTCTGCACTAGGCGGAGTTCAAATATGGGGATGTGATAGCTTGTTATTTTCTAAATACAACTGTAAGTCCCATGGAGAACTACAGTGTGTATTCATAAGATGAAGTATCTGAGTGTTCCATACCGTCCGTAATTTAGGTGGGAGTTAATCGGTCGAAGTTTCGCCTGATTCTGAGTTAGTATGAAGAAGTTATTGCAGTCTGAACAAAAAAAATAGCGGCTTCTATACTAGGCGGAGTTCAAATATGGGAATGTGGTAGCATGTTATTTTCTAAATATAACTGTCAGTCTCCATGGAGGACTATAGTGTGCGCTTACAAGATGAAGTATCCGAGTGTTCCATATTGTCTGTAATTTAGGCGAGAGTTAATCGGTCGAAGTCTCGCCTGATTCCGGATTAGTATGAAAAAGTTATTGCAGTCTGAACAAAAAAATAGTGTCTCCTACATTAGGTGGAGTTCAAATATGAGGATGCGGTAGCCTGTTATTTTCTAAATACAATTATCAGTCTCCATGGAAAACTATAATGTGTGTTCGAAATTCTTATTTTCAATTTTTAAGTTTTTAATAAATGAGTAAATGAGTTACCCATTTATAACCCTTTTAAAAATGGATCAACTCAACGCATAACCTATTTAATAAAATTCATAAATGGGTTGACCCAACCCATTTATAAGTAGGGTAAATGGGTTGGGTCATATTTTGATAGGTTTATTTCAAAGTAAGATAATTACTTTATTTGGGATAAAATGATCTTTAAAGCCTACAAAATCAGGTTGCACACCGTCTCTATTATTAGTTTCTTCTATCTTGAGGTCATTATATCATGGTTCAAATGAAATTAGTTGAAAATTATGTTACAATATGTAAATAGTAATAAATTGATCAACAATTTTTTTGCATAGTATGAACTTAAAATATAAACAATCAAAGTGAAAATTATCTCTTTTAACATCATTAATTTTAATTTCACAAAGTTCATCACTACTACATACACTTGATTGAGCAACAAAATTATTTTTCTAGATAACGAATTCAAACATGTCAAATACTTCAAAAGCAATAACCTTCAAACTTAATTATATAAATGAAATTATAACAAACAATATCAAATATTCAAGAAAAAAATTACATGAAACCGAGACAAATAAGTAATAGAATATAAATTTGATCGTTTTCTTCTTTTCTAATTCAACCAGTGCAAAAACCTAATTTTATATGAAGAAAAAACAACAATGGAAGAAGAAAAACAACAAGTAGGGAGATATTAATATCGGTGGTGCCGACCCGAGATTCCTCTCTATTACAGACCAGGGTAGATTAAAAGGGAAAAAAATAATCCTTCATTTTACCCAATTCGGTTGGTAAACCAACTCGGTGGTAAATAGTAAAGAGTAGTGTTAGACAATAAGAGAACTCGAGGTTTGGGAAAGCAGATAAACATAGAAATTTATGGATTTGATGGTGGCTATGCCTAGGGGTGAACAATATGCGGTTAGAACCGAATTAACCGACCAAATCGGTTCATTTCGATCGGTTCGGTTATGAAATTATATCGATTTGATTTCGGTTTGTAAAATAATTTTGTTTTGGTTATCAGTTTAACCAAACTTTTATTGTATTATCCAAATTCACGGCATTGTAATACTCTTAACAATCGGTTTAGTAATAAAAAACAAACCTTATTAATATAAACTTAAAATAAATACTTAAAATAGGTTAATTTTTTCTTATAAACTTAAAATAAATACTCAAAATAGTTTATATAAATATAAATTTATGTTTTCCATTGACTAAATCAATCGTTTGAATAATAACATATGGTAAATTCACTTACTTGCTTTTTTAATTCGGTTAAATCGGTTACGAACCGAATTAATTTGTTCGGTTCGGTTCAGTATTGATTTTTTGGACTTCAATTAGGTTTGATATTTTTTATCTCAAAGCCGATCGAATCGACCGAACGCTCACCCCTAGCTATGTCTAATTAATGTTAAATTCAGCGTGGGTGTGTCCAAAAGTTTCAAATTCCATGACGTACTGTAAAAAAATTACGTATGTACATGAATTTTAATTGGGGTTTGTTAATGCAGGAAATTATTGTCAAGGACAAAAATTTTCAGCGTTTTTGCCTCAAGGACAGGCCTTCAATATTTTATCCTGAAGGACAACTTTCTTTAGGTATCAGTTTTTAGTCATTGATAGTATCAGTTTGTAGTTATCGGTAGCAGTTTTTAGGTATCAGTTTTTAGCTTGGTAGCAGTTTTGTTGTCCTTATGAATAATTTTGGAAAATATTTGTCCTTGTGAATAATTTTAGAAGAATGTTTGTCCTTATGGTAAAAATATTGAGATTGTGTCCTTGAGGCAAAAAATATACAAATCTTTGTCTTTTAAATTAATTTCCCCTTGTTAATGACACTCCAATTTGTTTTAGGGGGAGGGGGATGGGGGGTCAAAATTTAAGCGCACTCCATTTTCTTTTTGTTAATGGGAATACGTAGGCACTAAAATAAGAATTGCGCCTCTTCCACACCAATTTCATCAGGGTTTGATTTGTTCATGATTTACATACTAATAAATTTAATTAAGAGAGAAACAGTAAATTACGGTAGCTCAATGGTAATTAGGATAAAAGAGGATAAAAATGTTATTTTGGTAATATTACAATTTATTGTTAATGGAAGACTATATTTAGTAGTACCCACTTAGTAATATTTTCTAAAAGAACAAAGACCACCGCTTTACAATTAATGGAGTGTCATTGAAAAAACTTTTACTCAGATGACTGACAGTACCTTTTGTTGAATCTTTTACGTTCATTTTTTAAGAGCCCATTAGTTGCGCCACTCTAATAATTCCTCGTTAAACCTTAGGGTTCAAACTTGCCTCTGAATTCTAGATTCTTCAGTTCAGGTATGCTGCTGCTTCCTCCTATTCCTTTTCTTTTTTCCTTTTTTCCCCTCCTTTTGATTGCTTAAGTGAGATGACGACGCTGAACAAAATCTCTTTTGGTTAAATGAAACCGCGATTCAATATGGGGCTTCAATATTTTCTTTATGAAATAAGATCGTACGATTTACAGGGTTGCGAGGGAAGGTTAAGATTCGTTCCAAATCGCGTTTTGCAGCGTAGGGTCATTCCTTGCAAAGATGGCTTTTGATCCCAGGTGGCAGCCACCGCCGCTGCAAATTCAACCACCGATTAACCCTAGCCATCAGCCATCGCTTCATTACAATTTACCAATTCAAAACCCTAGATCTGAGGCGATGGCGACAATTCCTGCAGTGGTTGCGGTGGCGCGGCAGAATTTTTACTATTCACAAGGAGCTAGTATTGCTAATCCTGAACAGTTTCCTGTTCCCGAAGCGGCGGTGGCGGTGACACAGCAGCAGCAGTACTATTACTATCAACAAGGAGCAGCTGCCAATAATTTTTCATCTAGTGGACTCCCTAGTGCTGGTCAATACTGCTACAGAGAAGAACCTGTTAGTTCACTTTCTTTATTTAAATTTTGAATTTTTAACTGAAGTTTCTTTTACCAGTTATATTTTAGTAGATTTAACTAAATGAAGCTATTATCCTTATTACATTGCCTGTGAATGACAAGGATGATACTCTTGTATCTCTTTGTTTTGGTTTATTAGAAAGTCTATGGTAAAGCAATTGTGTTAAATTTAATTTAAAAATGATGATGGCCAAAAATTTGTGCTTTCGGAATTATTGTAGATGTAGTCGAGAATATCAGTTGGCGAGGTTTCATACTATATTCCCTGTAAAAACTAGTAATCATTAGTGATTAAAATTTAATGGGCTTGCAAAATGTTGGACTATAAAGATTTTTAATCATCTATCATGACCACAATTGTGAATATGGTGCAGCCCATGGGGTATGGGGTGGGGCAGTGCAGAAAGAGGGTGATGTTTTGGTTTAGGGTACATTTATCCAAGTTGCAACTTGCGATCTTAATTTTTTATTGTAAATTTGACTTTTTTAGTAGTTGAGCTTGAAGATATTATATACTTGATGAAATATAAGGAGAATGGACTTTTGTTTTTTGCTTTTTTTGTTTTGTTTTGTTTTTGTTTTTAGATAAACTCGAGGGGTTAGTAGATGTTAAATTACAAGGATGATAATTTTGTATCCTTTTGTTTGGTTGATTAGAAAGTTTATGGTAAAGAAATTATGTTAAATTGAGGGATCACTAAAGCTAATTTACAGTAATTTAAAATTGATGATGACCAAAAATGTGCTTTTTCGAAATTACTGTAGATATAGTCAACATAGTTATCAAGGTACGAGCCTAGGACGCCTAGGTTCAAAAAAGGCTCAGATGCATGTTGTGCGTCCTTTTGCAGTTTGAGTGCGTCTTTTTGCAGTTTGAGTGCGCCTTTTTGTTGTTTGAGGCACCTTTTTGCAAAATTTAAATTTTAGTTTACAAAATAATTAAATAAAATTTTTAAATAGTTAAATGAATTATAAAATATGATTTAAAATTTAAAATTTAAATAATAAAATATTTAAATAGTTGAATGAATTATAAAATATGGTTTAAAATTTAATTTGTAGTTAGTAAAATAGTATATCAAACTTGTATAAAAGACACGCAAAAAGGTCCAAGGCTCATGCACCTTAGGGCCTTAACTACTATGATAGTCAAGAATATCAATTGGTAAGGTTTTATATGTTATCTTTGTGCAATCTGATAACGATATATTCCATGTAAAACTAGTAATCTTTAGTGATTAAAATTTGATGGGCTTACAAAATGTTGGACTATAAAGAGTTTTGATCAACCACAATTGTGAATATGGTACAGCCCATGGAGTATGGGGTGGCGCAATGTGGAAAGAGGGTGTTGTTTTGGTTTAGGGTACATTATCCAAGTTGCAATTTCAATTTTTAATTATAAAATTGGTTTTGTAGTAGTTGAGCTTGAAGATATATATACCATTGTTTTAAAATACCCGTCTCGATAGCGTTTCAAGGCAAGAGGAGATAAAACACCTTGAGGCCCTAAGGCTCATGCACCTTAGGGCCTTAACTACTATGATAGTCAAGAATATCAATTGGTGAGGTTTTATATGTTATCTTTGTGCAATCTGATAACGATATATTCCATGTAAAACTAGTAATCTTTATTGATTAAAATTTGATGGGCTTACAAAATGTTGGACTATAAAGAGTTTTGATCAACCACAATTGTGAATATGGTACAACCCATGGAGTATGGGGGTGGCGCAATGTAGAAAGAGGGTGTTGTTTTGGTTTAGGGTACATTATCCAAGTTGCAAATTCAATTTTTAATTATAAAATTGGTTTTGTAGTAGTTGAGCTTGAAGATATATATACCATTGTTTTAAAATACCCGTCTCTATAGCGCTTCAAGGCAAGAGGAGATAAAACACCTTGAGGATTTCTCAAAACGATGGGTTTATGACTCAGCAATGAAGCGTACGCCTCTGACGCCTCCAAGCACTGTGTCGCACGACTCAATAAATTCTTCACTCTTAAATGTATATATTGGCACTAAAATAAGTTATTAAGCTTTAATCATTTAATGTAAAACAAAAAAAGAATAGAATTTAAAAAAATAGAAGTTTGCACTTTTGTACTTCTCAATTTCAATATTGACATTATTAAGTATATATGATTGTTTTTGAGACAACGATCGTGAGCTATGTAATGGATTTTTTCAATTGCTATTTAAGATTTTTTTAAAAATTATCACCGAACCTCCTTACAAAATTCGTGGATCGATTTAAATTGGTATGTTACACCCACTTCTATATCCATATTACCAAAGTATATATTACATAGTAATACTGTCTGGTAATATGGAGAATAAGACTTGCTAGGGGCTAACACACGTGAATATACATGGACTAACACCGGTACGTATTCTTACCCTGTATAGTACTATCGACACAAAACAATGAACACGTGAGTTTTTAAAGACAAACAATATATAATATAAACATAGAACACAGAGCCTCAAAACGTAGCTGAACATATAATATCATTATATATATACATATCACAAAATAGTACATGTGTCTTCCCATAATGATATTCGATATCATCCATATAAAGTACAACACACTGTATACATGATATCACCATATATCTGTATCAGTAGGTATAAAATAACTAGCAACGTTATCGTCCTTTGCTCCATCTCCAACTTGAGTCCCAAGAGAAATAAACAACCACAATAACATATCCTGTCAAAACAATCTGTCTAATCCGAAATTCTTAAAAAAATAACACACCCCAGGTCATGCTGGAACCAGCCATGAGTGTATTAACGTGCAATTTAATAACATGATGATAACAAATGTCAATAAATATGGGTAAATGTCAACACTTGATAACTACACATCCCACATCTCAAGCACACAATATCATAATTCACATGTTATGTCTCTATAATAATGCGACACAATAACAAATCTACTCAACTGTGATTTACTCTTGATCACAATTATTTACTGTCACATTTATTATTATGCGCACATCGTTTTAAGTTTGATCGATAAGGATTTACATATAAATAACTAGTACACCCATGGATGTTCGGACATCTGTTTCATGTAGCTTGGCAACGGCTCAAACAGAAACACATAAATGCCGATTTTCATGGATATGCAATAGAAAGTTCAAAACTTCTTAGCTGCGTGATGCAATTTGTGCCAAAGATAGGAAAAATAATAATATGAAATCTCTTCTTTGTGATGCTAATGCCCCTATTCATTTTCTCTTTACCAAAAGCCGAGTGAGTGCCACCTGAGTGCGACAACCCCCTCGATCCAAAATTGTGGGTTTCCCCATTCGATCTATTTGCTGCACTAAACATCTTTCCGGTTCTCACCGGCAATCCTCACCATCCATCAATCACATCATATTTGCCTATCCTCATTTGTTGTGCCCATGCGGCAGATTGTTAAACTGTGACCATGAGTCAAATTGTCACGATTAGGGGTGCTTCCTCATAGTCGGTCCAACTAGGATGGATATTTAGATCATCTGGTGTCTCACATCGCTTTGATCAAATTTTATTTAACTATTCTACATGTTCATATTTCAAAATTATCAAGACGCTCGCCTAGACGTCAGAAAGATGCAAGCGCACCTGCTACGCCTTTCCACTTGTCGAGGCGTCTCCGCTACTGGAGGCGCACGAAAAGTGCATTAAACGCGCCTTTTGATGAGTTGCCAAGGCGCAATAAAGCTCGCCTTGAGTATGCAATGGTGTTTTTGTAGGCCTACCCAGCAAATAGATCCAAACTTGACTTGTTTTCTTTGTCGATATTGAAATCGACTTAGTCGATTTAATTTTAGGGTTTTGAGAGGCAAATCAAACAAAAAAAGAGTCGAACTGCCGCCATCTATTCCTTCCGCCGCCGTCTTCTGCTGTAGTCGCTTCGCTATTATCAAAGGCGCACAAAATGCTCAAGGCGCAAGCCTTGCACCTTTTTGCGTCTTAGCGCCTTAATTACTTTGTCATATTTACAACCGTCACCCAGCCACATGTCTTTTAACGTAGTGTCACTAGGGGTTATTGGCATAATTTAACATTCAACACACTCGAAATTGATTTCAATGGGATATTATTATAAAATTCTTATTTTTCAAATCTTCGTTTTTTCTCCAAAGTTACAATAGATTCGAAAGTGGTTTACTTTATAAAGTTCTCATACTTACCGAAGTCTTTATTTTAAAGTCTCTTATTTAATTACAAACTTCAACTCCACTAAACATCTTTGAAAATAATTCATATACTTGGAAAATTCCTCTTAAAACCTATATAAAGCATCATTAAAGGAGTTTATAAATCAAGAATTTTTTTAAACATCAAATTTATAATTTTTTTTTTCAAATATGATTTTCGATTTCACACCATTTCCAAAACCCAAATACTTGATTTCAAAACCAATTTAAATTCATCATTCACTTCAAAATCCATTAAACCTTCTTTTAATAATAATTTCAACAATGTAAAATTGCCATTCTATACTCTAAAAATAACAACAATAAGATTTATCAAATTGAGGATTCATCGTAATATAAAATTTAGAACTTTATTTCTTTTCAAAATAATCTCTATTAATAATATTTTCCAAACGTTAAATCACATTCGAAATTTATTATTTTTTCAAAAATATTATTTTTTACAACTTCTCATTTATTCAAATACCATGAAAATAATCTCATCGTTTTGGAAAATAAATTTTGAATCCTCTTTATAAAAGAAAGTTCCTTTTACTAATTTTTATAATCATAAGAAAAAATAAATATCTATTTATTGATTTACTAATAAATTTATTTCACTCCTCTTTGTTTTGAACCTTAACAACTTAATATCTTTAAAAATAATTTATATACAATATAGGTTTAAACATAAAACTTTATTTTATTTATAAATTAGCACTAACATCTCAATTTCCAAAGATAATTTGAATTTTATAGATTTGAAATATTTACTTCAAATAAATTTCCTTTCCTCTTTATTTTCAAATCTTTTAATTTAAATTTACAACGCATCTTTTTTACTTTTCCCCTTTAAAAAAAATTATTTACATAATTAGATTCCAAAATTTTCTCTTTCAAAATAATATATACTTCAATAAATTTATAAAATATTTCCAAAGCATTTAAATCAATTTCCCTTTATTAATCAATTCTGGAACATATTCCGACTTAATTCATATCATATAACAACTTGCATATAGATGTAAAGTACCAACATCAATAAACAATCAAAATTCATTTCAATAACAATTAAACAATGAAATGAATCATAATTTTCAACCAATTCAATGCATACCAATCAACATTCATCACCACAACAATCACAAAAGAACATGGAAAGAGAAATTTATGCTAGAACATAGATGTGAGTTAAGAAATAACTTTCTAAACCGATGCAATCCATGATGAATTCAATCTCATCACTTCAGCCCATTGACCATCACCTCGGCATGAAGATTGCTAGCTCCAAAATCCTATGTGGCCCCATTTCCATTATCAGAACAGCAATGCCTTAGACAGATACCAACATCGATCCATTTTCCACCATCTAAAGCTCTCACCAACCTTCGACGCCAAAAAATCGCGTGCATGCTCCTTACGTTTAGTTGTTTTTGCGGCCTCAGACCTATCTCCCTGGCCACTCCCTTTCGCGAAGTTTCCTCCGCCACTACCATCGATCTGACGCCTCCACGGTGCTCTCCCTTTGCCGTTTGTGATGGGGCATCAACAACCGTCGCTAGCCGCCCATGACGTGGCTCCCTTGCTGGTGTCGCCAGTCCATATGTGCATGGTCGTGTGTCTTTATAATTTTTTCTCTCTCCGAGAATGATTTTCGCAACCTGATTTGGGGATAGGGCAAGATAAAGGGGAATTTTTAGAGAATGAGCTCTTTCTTTTTATGAGCTTGGGCTTTTATTTGTTAAGAGGAGTTTTACTTTGCCCGTTTGTTTCTTTTTATTCTTCTTTTCTTTTAAATAACTCTTTTATATATTTATAAATTATTTCAATTGAATTTAAATTGATTTACATTTTATTCTACAATATATATATATATATATATATAATCGCACAATTTCTTTCAATTCAATATTTTTATATATTTAATTATTCACTGTATTAATTTCAACCATTTCAATCGTATAAAAATTATTTACATTTAAAAATATATTATATTTAATTAAAACATTTTAGTCAATTTTAGTACATTATCCAAAAAGAATTTATTAACTAATTTAATTTATTAGAACAAAATCTTTTGTTAAATGGACTTTAATTTAAGTAGAATTTATTATCAAAATAATAATTATCACAAATTGAATTCAAACATTTTACATAATTAAATTTATTAACTAGTACGGCGTTGAAATCATGGTTGTTACATGGTAAAAGGAAAAAATATATAAAATAATAGCTTACATAATTTCTTACTGCTTGTAATAAAGATCAATTCCACTTGAATCGATTAAAAATAAATTTCAAAATATAGAGAATTTGAAGACAAATAGAGGGAGGAAAATAAAATAAAATATATACCATTGCGGGTTGAAAATTGAGTACGAATTCTTCAATGAATTGAATCATTTATGTATGTACGAGTGTGACGCACGCGCTTCGCGCGTGATGAAGACACTTAAATTGTTTTTCTACAAATTGTATTTATTTAATACGTTAAGAAAAATAATTTCCATAAATATTTAGTCATATTTCCGTGTTTGATCATACATAGTTAATTTGAATTTTTATTTCTAAGTTTTAACATATAATTTTTTACCAGTTTAAATTTTATTTATATTATTAATTAATAAAAAATGAATTTGTAAAGTAGTTTATTTATTAGATTCTATTTTTAAGTGATATTAAGACTTCGTAAATATTTGTAAAAGAAATTTTGAATTTGTAAATTGTCAGATCCTATTTTAACTGATACTAAATTTTGATAATATTAGCAAAGAGGCATTTTTGGTACTTCACGCTGACACTAAAAGATTGTGACACCAAATGTATTACAACTATTAATAAAAAAATATGGTGACATTTTTGGAACTTCGCGGTCGGACCAAAAGACTGCGTTTTCAAGACAACTATTAATAAAGATATATGTATAATCAAGTGTTTATTTATTTATAATTTCAATTACTTTTATACTTTTATGAGTAATAAAGAATGATTATAACCGAGTTGTTTAAAGTTAAGTGTTTATATTGTTATTTATGTATAGTTTTATACGATTATTTATTAACTTTTATGCATAAATAAAAAATTAATAATAACAAAGCAATAATTACTTTCACTTCAATGTTTATCTGAAAAATTTATGCCTTAAGGTTTTAATGCTTACGCCCCGCCTCAGGAGAAAAAGAATTATATTTTCGCATTTTAAAACTTTGATACACTCAGTTAAATATAAGGAGAATGGACTTTTGTTTTTTGCCCTTTTGTTTATAGATAAACTTGAGGTTTACTAGACGTTCGCAAATTATATTAAAGCTAATATGTTTTTTTGTTGTTGAAATAATCAAGGTAATGCTTGTTAGATGTAAGCTAACTTTTAAGATATTAATATGAGCAAGTAGTTGATGATATTATGTAAACTAAAATACAAGGGGAATCAATCTTAATTTTTTTTTGCATTTTGTTATTAGATAAATTTGAGGTTTACTTGATGTTCACAAAATCCAATTTTCAGTATCTTTCCTTGATATCGAAATCTAATTCCAATATTGTTTTGTTGTGTTGTTTCAGCAACGCAAATAGAGAAAGAACGCGAGAAAATTATATTAAAATAATTGTTGAAATAATTAAGGCAATGCTTGCGAGATGTGAGCTAACTTTTGAGATGTTAGAATAAGCAAATTAAGTAATATTATTTACACAACCTCTTTATAAATATTTGTTGAACTATAATTTAGGAAAAAACTTTTGTTAAGAAAGGAATATATTCGACAATTTTGATAACTTGATTGCTATTTTAAGAGGTATCATTACTTTTATTTGGATCAATAACCAAGATTTAAAATTGAAGGAAAGTATTTTTTTTATTATATATATAAACATCATTTTTCATTTTTACTTTATTGTTAACTAACAATACTTGCAAATTTTTTGAATAAAAAGGATAAGCATCCCCTAAGAGATACTAAATTGTATCTGCATGTCTTTCTCATCGTTAAATACCCAAGTGGAAAATAATTGTTCACTAAAAGAAAATATACTATGAAAGGTTCCATGACACTTCACTTTCATGACTCCCTTTAGCACGCTTATTATATTTTGGGTGTAGTTTCTTGAAATATTTAAAAACTATGGATTTGTTCATACTGTACGTGATCGCTGCACACGTTTTGAGTTCATTTAAGTATCTCTAGCATGATGAAATTGTTATTTCAAATCAACAGCTAAAGGTCATGTTTTAACAATTAATATTGATCTATTACTTTGAAGGGACTTCAAGTTTTTAAATGTTCTCATTTTTATGGACATAACATTCATAATGCAAATTAAATATCTACGAAAATTTGTAACGTTTCGATAATGTGACTAAAAATTGTGGTTCAATACAAATATATCAGTATATCATGATGTGTGTATAACTAAAGACTAAGGGAGTTAATTGGTTTAGGGTACTTTTATCCAAGTTGCAATCCTGTTATAATATTTAGTTATAGATATATCATGAAATTAAATTATACATATAATTGGGTAAAGGTACCCTAAACCTTCATCGAATATAGAACGCCTTGAACATTGATTGATATAATTGGATAAAAGTACCCTAAATCTTCCTTCTGTATATACATATATACAATACAACCATGTATGTGTGTGTATATGTGCGCGCACACACGTATCAGTCAACGTTAAAGTATGAGTTCGGTATAAATGAAGATTGCAGGTTAAATAAAAAGAAGGTCTCGTAATCCATGTTTATTTACAAAAATAGGAAATGAGAGTAGGAATGGTTGAAAAAATGTGTATTAACAATGTTATTGCAAGTAATCTTGCCCTCTTAACTAACATACGATTTTTTTTTAATTTTGTCACAAAATGGTACTTCGGAACTCCAATTCCTATGTCTTATTTTCACCCTATTCAATGTAACAATTTTAGTTCTAAAGTTCATTTCATCTAAGACAATTCCTATGTTTTGTTTTTCTTACCCTATTTAACAATTTTATACGTAATATCTGGTTGTGGAAAGTGGGCGTTGCTTCCGTTTACGGTACATTTATCCATGTTGCGACCTTATAATTTTTTATATATTGTAAAGATGGTTTTTTAGCAGTTGAGCTTGAAGATATTATATACTCATCTCAAATAAAAGGGGAATGGATTTTAAATTTTTGCCTTTTTGTTTTAAGAAAAATATAAGGTTTGCTAGATGTTCACAAATTATATTGAATAGTATGTGTATTTTTTTTTTGAAAATAACAATAGTAATATATGCGAGATGAAAGCTAACTTTTGAGATATTAAGGTAAGCAAATTAGTTAATAACATCATGCACTTAACTAAATATAAGAGGAATGCATTTTTTGTCCTTTTTGTTTTTAGATAAATTTGAAGTTTACTAGATGTTCACAAATTATATCAAAGCTCATAAACGCGTGAATGAAATAATTAAGGTAATGATTGCAAAATCTAAGCTAACTTTAGAGATATTAAAATAAGTAAAGTGTTTTGAGTTCATTTAAGTATCTCTAACATGATAAAATTGTTATTTCAAATCAAAAATTAATACAAACACACACATACATACACACACATGTTTCAACAATTAATATTTATTTATTATTTGAACGGACTACAAGTTTTGAAATGTTATCAATTTTAAAGGCATAGTATTCATAATGTAAATTAAAAGTCTACAGAAGTTTGCAATGTTTCGGATCATGTAAGTAAAAATTGTGGTTCAATACAAATCTATCACAGTGTTTGTGTACAACTAAATATCAAGGGAGTTGTTCTTGTTTAGGGTACTTTTATCCAAGTTGCAACCATGTTAGAACATCTACTTATGCGTATATACATACATATGCGCGTGTGTCACACACACATGGTGAAATTATATTACATATGATTGGATAAAGGCAACATGAACCTTCCTCATAGGTAAGACGCCTTAAGCTATTATTGATATAATTGGATAAAGGTACTCCCAAACCTTCCTTATACACACGGGGGGAGGGGGGTGTGCGTGTCTTGAAATAAAATTATACAATGGTCGTATGTTGAAATATGAGTCCAATATAATTGAAGATTGCATGTAAAATAAAACGATGGTATATTTGCGATCCATGTTTATTTAGAGAGATATGAAATGAGAGTGGAGTGAAAAAGTGTATTAACAGTGTTATTGCAAGTCTCGCCCTCCTAACATACGACATCTTTTGAATTTTATGTCCCAAAAGTGATGCCTCAGAACTCCAATTTCTATATCTTGTTTTTTCACCCTGTTTTATATAACAGTTTTAGTTACAAAGTTTATTGCATCTAAAGCAATTCATTTATCTTGTTTTTTCGCCCTATTTAACAATTTTAGTACATAATATATAGTTGCGGGAAAAGAGCACTGTTTTTGTTTAGGGTACATTTATGCAATTTGCAAACTTATAACTTTTGGTTGTAGTAACCGAGCTTGAAGATATCATGTACTGAACTAAATATAAGGGAAATGGACTTTTTTCTTTTGCCTTTTTATTTTTAGATAAATTTGAGGTTTAGCAGATGTTCACAAATTAAAGCTAATATTGTGTTTTTGCTGGAAATAATCATGCTGATGTTTGCGAGATGTAAACTAACCTTTGAGATAATAAGAAAAGCAAATTAGTTTAGAATATTATGCACTCAACTAAATATAAGGAGAATAAATTTTTTTTTTCTCCTTTACGATTTTAGATAAATTTGAGGTTTAGAAGAGGTTCACAAATTATATTAAAGCTAATAAACATGTGAATGAAATAATTAAGGTAATGCTTGCAAGATCTGAGCTAACTTTTGAGATAATAAAATAAGAAAATTAGTTAATATATTTTGTGCAACCTCTTTAATTAAATATTTGTTGAATTATATTTTAGGTACAAACCATTGTTAAGAAATGGATATATTCAACAATTTTGATAAACAAACTTGATTGAAAATTTATAAAGTGAAATTACTTTTATTTGGATTAATAGGAGAGATCTAAAATTGAAAGAATGCATTTTCATTACACATCTTTTTTCATTTTTACTTTATTGTTACGGAACAAGACTTGCAAAAAATAGTTTCTTTTGTTTGAATAAAAATGATAGGTATCCTTTAAGAGATACTTAATTGTACTCGTATGTGTGTATATGAACTATATAAGAAGTATAGCTTGAAAAAGACAAAAGATACAACAGTTGTCTATCCAGGCCAGCGTCCTATTACACCTGAACTATCAACAAGGATGGACAAAAAAACAAAAAAAAAACTATAAAACCCCCCTCCCCGGCCTCAATACATCCGCGGGACAAACCAAGATTCGATGAATAACCAACTACAGCCTGAGGGTAAATGAAGCTTCTACCCCATTTAGAATTCAAACAAATTTAGTGTTATGAAACCTTTCTTAGTATATTTTTTTCAATGAAAAAGATTTTTTTTCCAGTTAATATGATATCGACCTCTTTATTTGAATATTTGTTGAATTGTAATTCTAAGTATAAACTTATGTTTATAAAGGGATACATTCAAGAATTTTGATCAAAAAAGTTGGTTGATGTTTAAGAAAATGACATTAGTAATAGTTAGATTTAGATTAACCACAGAGATCTAAAATTGGCAAAAAGTGTGTGTATGGTGGAACCAAGTGCACGAGGCTCCTGCAAGATAGCGGGCTTTGGGGAGGTTGATAATATACGCAGCCTTTTTCTCACATTGCGAAGATGCTGTTTCCGGATTCGAATCTGGACGTCCAGATCACCATGCGAGTGATCTAACCGTTGCTCCACGGCTCCACCTCATATATATATACACATATATAACTTAACATTAGTCTTCATTTTTACTTTATTATTAAGGAACAATACTTGCAAAATAAAAAATATATTTTAATTTGTTTGAATAAAAATGATAGGTATCCTTTAAGAGATACTTACCGTACTCGCATGTGTGTGTATGAACTATACAAAAAGTATAACTTGATGATACACCAGCTGTCTAACCGAACCAACCTTCTAATACATGTGAACTGTCAACAAGGATGGACACAAACAAAAAAGAAAAGAAAATTAACCACGAAACAGATAGACCAACCCTCATACCATCCGAACTCAATATGTCTGCGTAACAAACAAAGGTTTGATGTGTAGCCAACTACAGTTTGAGAGTAAATGAAACTTTTATTCCAATTAGCATGCAAAAAAATTAGCGTCGATATCCTCAAACTCACCATCCTTACATAGGTAAAATATTCTTCATCAATATTGTAATAAATAACATAGTTGTCTTTCTCATCATTAAACACTCAACTGGGAAAAAAATATTATTCATTAAAAAATATATACTAAGAAAAGTTTCATGACACTTCACTTTCATGACATGGTTTAGCATTCTTATTACATTTTGAATTAGTGCCACGAATGATTAAAAACTATGGGTGTGTTCATTCATATTGTACTTGATCATTTGCATATGTTTTGAGTTCATTTAAGTATCTCTAGTATGATAAAATTGTTATTTCAAATCAAAAATTAATACATATACATACATACATATGTACATATATGTATAATACACACACATATATGTTTCAACAATTATTATTGAGGAGGGTGTGCGTACACACCGACACACACACATGCAGGGGGAGAGTGTGCGTGTCTCAAAATAAAATTATACAACAGTCATATGTTGAAATATGAATCCAATATAATTGAAGATTGCATGTAAAATAAAAGGATGTTATATTTGCAATCCGTGTTTATTTACAGAGATATGAAATGAGAGTGGGAGTGGAAGTGTATTAATGTTTTATCAGAGCCGGTTTTGGTGTTTACCATGTCCGGTGATTCTCGAGAAGAGAGGAGCCACGGTGGTCCCCCCGGACCATCCGGATCCCACGTGTGAATAGAAAGTTAGATCTATATTGGATCACACCTGAATCGCGCATCTATCCTCCTAAGGAGAAGTTTGGTTTCAAACTCAGATTCGAACATATTTATTAAATGATGCCATGTCATAAAATTTTGCACAATGGTACTAAATAAAATTCTAATTTTTGAAAACTTAATACTGCTATTATGAACTAACATTGTAAACAAGACATATGTAAATAACATGTTTATAATGCAAAAGTTATACATAATAAGTCCAAATATGAAGAAATTTTACATAGAAGATTTGAAGTTTTCCAACTACTAGAAATCATCACTTGCTTCTTTTGTACCATTAGATATACTTAGCACTTCATATATCTGCAAGTTAAGATATGGATAACATGGTCATTTGTGGAAATTGTAATTATAAAATAAAAGACGTAAAATACCATTATTTTTATAATAAGTAATAGAAGTAAATAGCATGTGACGTGTATGACGTACCTCTTTATCTTCTTTGTACCATGACAAGTACAAAATTTACCATTTAAAATGTTTTCTTCTTGTATTTTAGAAGCAAAATCATCCACGATGTCTTCATATTCAATGTTTTCTAAGATATCTTTTTCAATGCATATGATTACTAATTCATTAAGTCTGTCTTGGCTCATTGTTGTTTGCAAATATGACTTTAATAATTTCAGTTTTGAAAAACTTCGTTCTACGGATGCAACTGTTACTGGAAGGTTTAGCAGAATTCTATATACAATCATCACATTTGGAAACATACCCATACTTTTTAAAAATTCCAAATTTTAATAGTCGTCCATGGCTTGTCTACATCAAATGATTCACTAGGCAGTGTAAGTTGTAGTGTTTGTAGCATTGTAACTAAATCTTTTACATCAACATCGGAGGCACTTCCGTTTTTCAAAGCCAAATCAACTTTTTCACAACAATCTTTTAATTCATAATCTAATGATTTTAATTTCAAGGCATCGAACAGAAAATAAAAAATTGACTGAAATTAATGCAGTTGCTCAAATCTCTCTTAATTCTAAAAGAGCAATATCCACTATAACAATAAAATAATCGATTTTGAACGATTCTTTAGCAGAGTGTTGCTCCTTTTCAAAATTTACAGTTTCATCAAATGACGTTTTCTACGAACTTGACATTTCAAAAGAAAATTTTGGTCAATATTTATTTTAGAAGCAATTTCTCTTGCATTAGCAGGATCAAATTCATTTTCTCTATAGTTTTTCAAAAAAAACAAGACCTTGCAAAGATTTTACCGCGAGACATTAAAGCTCATATCTTCATATTGTAATTTTTTGCCGACCATGTTAACTTTTACTAGAATTTCATACCAATAATTAAACTTAAGATGAATTCGAAACTAGATAGCTCTTGATTCGCTAAAATTTCAGTATCTTGACATAATTTTGCATCATCACTTTTCTTTGCTAATTTAAACAACGTTTCTCTAATCAGAGGAACTTGATGTAATATGGCTTTGACATTTTCTATATGATTTTCCCAACGTGTAGTCGATAAAGATTTCAATGTGAAATTGTCAGCATATTCTAGAATAGTCCATCGCTTAGAAGAATTAGCAAATACCGTATATATGCATTAACATGCTCCAAAAAAGATTTTGCTCGAACACAAGAGGTTGCCATATCACAAATATATAATTAATAGTTGGAATAAAAGCACAACTTTTTAGTTCGACCGTGAACTTTCCAAAATACCCTTATATATAACTTTTTAAATATTAAATTGTTATTTCATATGATCTAACCTAGATGTTGATTTCAATTATCTTTCTCTAATAATAGTTGTAATAGCTTCGGTATCATACTTTTTTGTATCGACGTGAACTACTAAAAACGTCTCTTTATATATTATCAAATCTTAATTACTTAAAAGTAGGATCTAATATTAAACTTCTTTTATAGATTCAAACGCTCTTAAAAGTAGGACCTAACAATCAAACATGCTTAAATATTCAAAACGCTTCTAAAAATAGGATCTAAAATTAAACGTCCTTTATAAATTCAAAATACTTCTTTACAAATATACAAATCTTAATATCACTTGAAAATAAAAAATTATTTTTTCCAATTGATTTAAACATATACAAATATAAGGAAAACAATTCACACGCGAAACACGTGGCGTAACACCCGTTTCTATAAATCATTTTCTCTTGAATGTGCTAAACATATATAATTTGCAGAAAAACAATTCACGCGCAAAGCACGTGCAATTATCACGTGTGAAGCGCGTGCTGTAACGCTCGTCACAAATAATTAAATTAAGAGAATGACAACCACAAGGCATGTAAAAAGCTCTATGATTAATATCACGTAATCTTTTTTGCACACCAAGATTTTTTCCTTTCATGTTAGAACGATCATCGTATCTTTGCCCTCGCACATTATCAATGCCAAGATCAAGTGAGTTTAACTCATTTCTCAGCTCTGTAAAAAGTCCTAACCCATTGTTTTTTGAACATTCAAAAACTCTAGAAAAAGTTCTTCGATTTTAGTTGAACTATTTGTCACATCTATGCATCGTATAATCAAAGTTATTTGCTCCTTGTTACGTGCATTGCAATCTTGTATAATAGAAAAATATTTTGCTTATTTTTTTGAAACGATCGCATTTCTTACTTTACATCCTATAATATCAATCAATTCATTTTGTATTTTGCGGCTAAGATAATGATAATGAATTTGTTTATCTTGAATGAGACGGAAATGATGTTGCATTACTGGATCAAATTCAGCAATCATTTCAACCTAGGGCTGTCAACGGATGCTTTCGGATACGGATAGTGCCATATCCGTATCCGTATCCGAAATCATTTTCGGATATCGGATATCCGTATCCGTTTAATTTTCGGATATCGGATATCCGTATCCGCTTAATTTTCGAATACGGACGGATATCGGATATTTATCCGCTCCGCCAATAATTGATAAATTTAAAGGTATAAACGAAAAAGTTTAGATCAACATAAAACATTTTTTGTACTATTGTTTATAAAAAAACAAAGAAATAAAAAATATGGTGATAAAACATTGTTTTATACTAATATATGTATGTGTATCCAAAAATATTCAAAAGTTAAACACTCATAGTCTTATTTTCCTATTTTAAATTATATAAATATGCATCAGTTAATCGGACGGATATTTTTCGGATACGGATACCACTATAACCATATCCGTATCCGAAAAGCTTTTCGGATATCGGATATCCGTATCCGCTTTTCGGATAACGGATATTTTTCATATTTTCGGATACGGATTCGGACGGATATCGGATTTTTCGGGTACTCATTGACAGCCCTATTTCAACCAAGTCTAAAAAGTTACCATTAGAGTTCTCATAAATTTTTTCATTTGATCCACAAAATGCTAAATTATTAACAGTAAGACATTTGACAACTGCAATTATTTTAAACATGACTTGTTTTCAATGTTCTTTATCTTTTTTAACAAGATCTTGCATATTTTTGTCAATTGTTTGATTACATTGTAACCTTTTTTTCAACTCAACCCATGCAACATAGTTAAGATTTTTGTTCTTTACTTCTTTCATGTTGTGTGAGTTTCTCACTACGATGCCTCCAGTCTCTAATTCCACCTTTTGCTAATTGGCTTTTAGAAGTCATTACATTAAACAACTTACAGCAGAAACAAATGCTTTGTCTGTCAATTTAGAATAAACAAGCCATCTTCTATCATGATACTCTCCATTACTCATTTGTCTCCTGTAATAACCTATAGAGAAATGTCTAAAATTTTCATTCTGAGGGTTAGTTAAATTAAATTATCTAATAGGACCCTTCACAACAAATAAATCTCTTTTATTCTCATCAACATTATCCCAAACTTCTGGATCATACATATTCAAAACTTGTTCCGAAGACACGACCTTTGTTTCATTCAAATGATCTAAACATTGGACATCACTTTCATTTATTATTTGTTGTGGTGAAATCTCAGTATCATGTGCATTTTCTTCTATATCATTGATTTGTTCATTCGCTGCGGTTTCATTTTCTACTATATCATCAAAGCCAATTCCATGTTCAAAATCACTAGATTGATCTGAATTACCAAATAAATTTGTCTTTTCGGACAAATATTCGATAAGAGACACTCTTAATAATTCGGCTATCTCTTCATTTCTTTTTTGTTTTTTCCTATTAGAACTTCCATATGGTTGTTTTCGTGGAAACATTATACCTAGCTTTTATTTTTCAACTTGAATATACGATTCGTGTGAAAAAAATCAATATTTGCAGCAAGATAAAATCATATAATTTGTTACAACACTTTGTTCATCAAAATTATAAATAAAAATTGACATTTTTTAACATAATCAGCGTTTAAAAATTCTAATATTTGTACCAAAATTCATATTCTTCTCCAACTTCCCAATATGAAGAAAATCAATCATTTTCTCTTTTCTTATTTGAAATCAGAGGAGAAATTACGGTTCTATACTTGCACCAACTTTTTTTTTCTTTGTAAAATTACTAACAGAAAAATAATAATTGATGTAAAACTAAAATAGAATAATTTAGAAATTAGGCTTACTTCAGAGCCCTCAAATCCACTTCTTCTACACAAGAACAACATACCACAATTTGTCAAATTCGGCTCCTTTCTTCCCCAGTTCCACTCAAGCAATTTGCCTCTGCCCTCCTTCCTTGCGCGATTTTGTTTGTTACGGGACACTTGAACGCACGACAGCGGCTTATTTTCCCTTTTTTTTATGCCCTGTGCGATGGCCCAGTTAGCACTGGGCCAGGGCCGGCTCTGAGAATAACTTATAAAATATGTAAAGGCCTCTAGGGACATAGTCTTACCACTTTACGTTCAGTCCTTGACACACACATACACACATTTCAGTCTTGGTTTGAAACGCTTATTATTGACAAGTTTTTCAATATTATTTCCTGTTTTATCAATTCTTAATTTGATCACTACAAGCGAAGCAATAATGAAATGATGTACTAAGAATAATAAATAAGATAGTGTATGATAATGGTCCTCCATTAATGTTATTTAGTACCTGCATATGCTGTCTTAATTGATGTTTGCTTTTACTGTTTTCTTAGGTCCCTGAAATACCTTCCATTGCATCGATCCCCGTGGCTCCACCTCTTATAATGCCACAGGAAAGGAATAATACGCGTAAAGGTAAATCAAAAAAGCGTATGAAGAAAGCAAAAGTAGTGCAACCATTACATTGTGCTGTATGTAAAATCTTTTGCGACACTCAAGAAGTTCTTGACTGCCACAAACAAGGGAAGCAACATAAGAAAAACCTTCAAAAGTTGAAGGATGCAATCACACCAAAGCCTAAAGAAATTCAGTCAACGCTAAACGAGTCTGAAAATAAAGAACATGAGAAAAAGGATCTTGAAAAGAACGAACCTGAAAAAATTGAACTTGAACAGATTCCCGAAGGTTGGAACAAGGCACAACCAATACACTGTAAAGTTTGTGACGTATACTGTAACACGGTAGAATTCCTCAAGTTGCATGAAGCTGGCAAAAAGCATTTCAAAAATGTTGCAAAGCTTAAAACTGCAGCTGAAACTAATACCGAAAAGGATAAGGAAACAAAGGCATATGTTGTAGCACAGCCTCTATATTGCCAGATATGCAGTATTCTTTGCAGTAGCCAGGAAGACTTTGAAATCCACTGTAAAGGTAAAAACCATAGGAAAAAAGCTCTGATTCAAGACTTTTACAATCTCAAACCCGAAGGCATCCAAACGGTGATGCCTAACAATGAGAATAGCAACCAAATGAAGAGAAAAGCTGCAGAAATAAACTCGACAAAGAAGAAGAGAAAGGTTATTGGTTGTGATGGAAGGTCTATCGAATCAAAGATACGCTGTGATATTTGTAATATTGAAGTCAATAGTCAAACTGTTTATGCTTCTCATTTAGCTGGGTCCAAGCATGCTGCCAAGGTAAAGTTGCTGCACCGCTTACAGGTCGGTAATGACTTTCAGCAGCCAGTTACAGCAGTTGCAGACGAAGAGAAGATTCAAAATTGACTCTTCAATCTTCACTTAATACCTTGCAAGTTCATTTTTTCAGGACATTTAGTTTTTAATGAGTTACTATTGGATTTTATACTTTGCACTTTATTTATATGTTGGGGATTGATATGTAGAGGTAGAATTATCCTTGGTTTCACCTATACGTTGTTCTTTTTTTTTTCTTTTTTTTTTCTAGTTTGAAGTTTTTATGCGCTGTCAGTACTTCTAAAAAAATAAAGGACGCTTATGGATTTTTTGTACTGTCAAGTCCTGGAAGATCTGGGTAATTTTTACTGCTGCTATAAAATTTATAGACAATTTTGTTTGTGGATTCGTGGAGATATTACAAGTGCTTCATCAGCTATGCTGCACTAACAGATGTTTTCTGTATCTATCCATTATGCATGTATTTGTGCATTTGCTTGAACTAGAAGCAGCAGCAGCAGTAAAAAAAAGAAGAAAAAAGAAAAAAGAACAAGGCTTTGTAACTTAGGAGCTTTTGCATGTTAAGCTTGTGGTAGATATTTGCTTATTTTCTCTAATGTATTTTCAACATTCTAATTAGGAAAAGGAAATAAAAAATAAGAAATCTGTGACTGAACGAGGTAGAGTCTGTACTCTTTTATTTGATGTTGAGCTATATGCATTTGCCATTATGCTGAATTAAAATTACATCAATGGAATGCTTCAATTCTATTTTTTAACCAAGCCAGATAATACTCCAACGAAAAATTTCTATTTTAACGTAATTTTTTACCCAACCAAGGCACTGAAATGCTGAAAATAAACGTACCATTATTTATAGTTCCCTCCAAAAATATGGCCCATAAAAGGACACAAAAGAAGAAAGGGATAAAAAAGAAGAACATCTCTCCCAATTGATGAAAATGCCGATGGTCGGCATAAAAAAGAAGATAGTAAATCCATTCGACTTTGACTTTGAAAATGAATCAAACGCTGAAACTGCAACAAACAGTAAAGGATTCAAAGATTCAGACGATCTGGAGAACAAATCAGTTCAAGAACTCGAAAACTATGCTGCTTATAAATCCGAGGAGACCACTCGTGCAGTGAATGATTGTGTCAGGATTGCAGAAACCATCAAAAGATGCTACAAGGACTCTTATTACATTGAACGAGCAGGGCGAGCAGATCAACCGAACTCATGATATGTGCACAAAAATTGACCAAGACCTTAGTAAAGTATACAATTGTTTTCTTTAATTTCTTTGTGAATTATTTATGTACGTGAATATTGTTGTTTGTCTTCAGGGCGAGTCGCTCTTGAACAGTCTTGGTGGCATGTTTTCTAAGACGTGGAACCCGAAGAAAACACGCAAATTAAGGAGCTTGACCCTGCACCAAGTACCAATGCATTTTCTTTTACTTTAATGTTCAGCTATGACTTACAGATAGCAGATTGATTCAGTTGATGAAACTTCAGGCGATTTGCATACAAAAAAGAACAGCCACTTGAAGCAGAGAGAGAAGCTGGGATTATCGACAACTCAAAGCAAGGACAGCCATTATTCAGAGCCTACTACTGCTATGGAGAAAGTTCAGGTAAACATTTTAGGCTGTAACAAAGATTACAATACAGTGTATGTTTCAGATTATGTTTATTTGGTGTCTTTTGGATGTGAATTTGGAAGGTTGAAAAAGCAAAACAGGATGATTCTCTTGATGATCTTAGTGGTATATTAGGCGATCTTAAAGGAATGGCTGTTGATATGGGCACTGAAATTGAAAGGTTAAAACCAATAGCAATCTTTTAATGTAGCCTATGTTATAGCATAGGCTATATTATTTTTTAAAACAACTATATATACCATTTTACTCTTCAGCCATAATCATAACAATAACCAAATGTAGGCAAAACAAGGCTCTTGATGGGCTTAACAACAATGTAGAAGAGCTTAACTCGAGAGTTAAAGGAACCAATAGACGCACTCAACAGCTTGTTGGCAGATAAGCTCGAAGCTAAATATACCGCATATTAAACCATTTCAATTTATGATACATCTACGAGTTAGCAATTTAAATTAAACAGCACTGACTACTGTCGAATCTGTGAATTTTATGCTTAAAATTTGCATTTTAAATTTTGTATTCCACTAAGTTGATGTACCAGAAAGTGGAAGTAAACAGATTTAACAAAGCCAAGCATTGAAAGACAGGAAACAGACATGACAGTTAAGCACACAATGCCACAATAGTCAATGTGGTGCTAAATGAGAAGTTGCGTATTCCACAAAACTGTATCAACTTATTTTTCTAACTATCAAAACAGAATACAAAGTTAACAAAAAGAATTATCTGCACATTTCCACTGTGTCATCAAACTATAGCCAGCTCCTATGATTCCCTCAAATTGAATGATTTACAACAACCCTACTTGCTCTGATTAATTAATACAATAATGAAAACTCAACAAAATTTCTGCTGAAAAAATGGGGAAAACTATACATGGGTAGAAACAACTGTGATCATCTTCTTGCAATAGCATTTGATATGGAATTGAATAGTCTTGACATATGGCGTTGTCCATGAATTGAATAGTATGAATTGAACGAAACCGTTTTCCACTCTTAAGAGAAACAACACCTGATTGCAACTGTGATTTCAAGTTGGAAAGATAACAACGGTGCAAACGCCAAATAAGTTACTCTTCGGGCTCCAATATGTGACAACTGCTTATAAAGTCATTGGAGTAGTTTACATGTTTTGTCCAGAAAGGCTGGAGGTGCTTGTAGCCAATATCTAACCATGGCTTGCATTGACCATTAAAATGTATAACAGCTGCACTTTTGACCTTATCAAGGTTTGAATTTTCTTGGTATCCGAGACCAAGCATATGCCATGAAGGATCAATTGGATGAACTTTATATCTGAATGCTATCAGCGCTGGAGGTAGGGTGCCAAGCTTCCATAGTGTCAAGTTTGACTTCAGATTCTGTAACAAAAAAGCTTTATGTTCATGGAAATTATTTGGCAGAAAAAACTGATAGTTCCACAAGTGTAATCTGCAGTCAATCGATTTCACAATTTCAGCTACACAAATTGTCCACAACTACCATTTTCAGTGTTTTATCTAAAGTTAATGAACAATTTTGACAACCAGCCTGGAAAACTTGGATTTAGCTTGTGAAATAAAGGAACGACACTGATAGCAAGCATCATAAAAGATTTGATAAGAGAGTTTTAATAACTTTCTATACCATTAAATTTACTCAAGTGAACCCAATAGTATTTAGGAGCTATGGGTTACAACCTTACCGGTTTCATAAAACCAAGTGGATACTAAGGTATTCTTTCTACAAAAAGTAAGATAAATAGCACGAAATTCAAGCAATGGCAAAAAAATTACCTCCTTTACCCAATAATGATATGTATCCTTTATGTCGGTCTTCCTCCATGCAGACAAATCAAAAATGTTCATTCCAAAAGCCCATGCACATTCTTCAGGATCCAAATTTTGATATATGAGAGGATGGTTAAAATTGAAATATGTCTTGAAGCGCTTAGACATCACCCATGTGTCATCACCTCTACAGGTTTCAATCGCTCCATTTACCTTTCCTTCAAGATCAATCTCCCACAGTGGAGACAAGTCACGTTGAATAACAACGTCATCATCAAGAAAGACCACCTTGTTTAGATTTGGAAACAGCTGTTTTCACACATAGTGCACGCAGTGTTAGGAAAACCAAATGATTGTGGGTGAGATCCTATTGAATGATAATATCCTGATTATGTAGTTTTATTAAGTAATTATCCTTGATATTTCAAATTCCACTATTTTCATCATGATTAACTTCCAATCTAGTCAGGTTCAAGAACAATTTATATAATATAAACAATTTGCATTTTGATTTTCCCAACTGCTAAATTTGATTTCCATGTTTAATATGTATATCTAGTTTCACACAAGTAGTTAACGTGTGATTTCATGCTTGATGGTTGAAAATATATGCAAATAATTTGTTCTTGACATACAAAATAGCATGATTGTGTGTGTGTGTGTGTTTTTTGTCTGTGCCCGTCTGTTAATCCATAAAGATACCTAGCAATTGGTTAGCTGAAAAAGATAACTAAAATGTATTTGATAATAATTTGAAAGGGGATAACCGAAGCCAAGACATAGGCCCACTAAACTCATAGTATAATCGAAAGAAAACAATCGTGATGGAATTTTTTTTAGAGTGGTCCCATCAACAAAATTAAAACTCTCATTTTCACTACATAAATGTCACAAAGTGTGCATCAGTTTTCTAACTCAAAGCTACCAGCTAACTATTAACATCTGTTCTTTGTTGCGATTTAACGTTAAACAACAATATAGATTATCCTATGTGAAAAGCATAATATAATAATAAAATTTACAATCCTTCACTTAGGGAACCTCACAAGAGTTTCATTTTAGTAACTTAAGGGGCTAGTGAACGTGACAGAATTATGTAGTAATATCAAAATCAGAATATGTTAAAAAAATGATTTAAAAAAAGCTAGGATCAATAGCACCCTTTATTTAGCACCATTTGTAGCCTCCAGATATCAACCACAAGTTTATATTTAAATATTTGATCCATGTGACAGGGAAGAGACAACAAATATTCAAATAGAAACTTGTGGCTGTTATCGGAGGCTACAAAATGATGCTAAATAAAGAGTGCTATTGATCTTAGCTCTTTTTAAAATGCTTAAAACAATAACAAGTCATTTACCTCAGGAAGGTATATGCGAAGATGATTGAGAAGTGAGATGTATTTTGGACTTCTTGATTCAAGTTTTGAAGCAAAAACCCTGGGATTATCAGTGACATTTGCACCAGCGACATGATTTCCATGATAATGATTTCTAACCGCATCAAGATTTTCAATAGCTTCAAGAACCGGGACATTTTCTCTAGTTAACCAACCGAACTGATGTACACTTTTCACCTCAACAATTGCAGGATAAACAGGATACAATGCAAACCACGAGTGCATACCGGGATACGTCTTTTTATCAGTGATGATATGAAATACAATTTTTTCAGGATTTAAAGAAGATTTTAGAGTAGAGTTGACAACAACTGATGCTGCAAGTATATTATCAGTTGCTACAACAAAATGGTAGTAAGAGTTATCAGTAAGTATTGGTAACAGCTCTGGTGTTGGTAGTTGTTTCCTTGCATGTACATTGGACGAATATTCATCTGTTAAGCGCAATGCGAGACAGTGGATGCTTTTTGGGATGGCACTAGCTGCAAAATGCTTATGCAATTGTTCAGCTAATTTTGACCTTTTTAATTCCATTTCCATGTGCTCTATCTGCAGTGACAGTTTTGTCTGTTGAGAATATATATATGTATTTACAAAGTATAGAATCTGATGTGATAGGCATTGCACGTAAGTCAGTCCAATAAACACTGAACTCAAATCGATAAAAGTTGTATAGAATTATGTGGGTGATTACAGAATAAAAGATGCAAAAGGTAGCATTGTTGAAATTCATGAATTCTGAATTGACAAATGCATAAAAGTTATGTATGGTTATCCATGATATTCAGAAAGACTAGTACTATCTTAAAAACCAACAAAACACTAAGTTTATTCAGAAACAATCTTTGAAGTAGACAAAATATCCTTTACATTTGAAGACTAGACCTATAGTCATTGTCTATTACTGTCAATCAAATACTTGCATATTTTCTTCTTTCAAATCCTTAATCGTACTCCTAATTTATGTCTCAATAATAGAGTGGTGCTAAAGGCATGCTAATATGCACTCCAAATTACCCCTTCTCAACATGTCCTATTATCATTTTAACATCAAAATACCCAGACACTCCAAAACCGACTAAATTCTATGGATAAACCACCACCAATCCAATTTTAGTTCATCTACCAAGAGAAACAAACAAGCTACATAGTTTGCAGTGTTCTAAATCTCACCCATCTCAGGATCATCCTGATACTAATGCAAGATACATCAAATCTCGTTTGACACTCATCTCGACTACGATCTTGCTTGAAAACCCAGTCCGAGATCCTAACCGGAATTATAGGTTTTTTTTGTATATAATGGAAATAATGTATGAAAAGTAAGACTTCTAATTGATTGAAGTTTACCATATGTAATGAAATTTGTTTGCTAATAGAAACAAGTAAACCACACAAATAAATATAACACCACTGAGTTTTGTGGCTTTCGTTTTGAAAAAATATCATAAATTTTTTAGAGTGACGAATCTTCTTCATTTGTAAATTATCAAAAAAGAACTTTAAAAATATTAATTTTAGGCACATAAGTTACCTAAATGGTTCCGAGATGTAATTTTGAAAATTGAAACCGAGATGTCAATCCAAAATGTACATCTAAAATACATTTTCTTGTCCGATGGCTCATCCAATATGATATATTGTATGCGAAAAATCCCAAATTGAGATCGGATCGAAATCCAAGATATAAAACATTAGTTGTTTGACAATATATTGCAGGTTATTAGCAAGTACAAAGTTTTGATAATTATAAACTTTCTAGTTGCAAGTTATAGTGGATATTGAGGCTTTCTTAGCATCACTCCAACAATATTAAATTTACAAGTACTAAACCAACAATAAATATATATTGCAAAATATTATCTTCATATCTTCAAACGTCCACTTTCAAAATATGTTCGTCAAATTCAGAAACAAATGAATCATTTCATGGGAAACAATCTATCATTTGTGCTAAATATTTATCATTTTGTTTGCAGCAATTTCATTTGTACTCTAGTAACATGTGCCAAGTAATAATGTTTTTCTAACTGCGACGTTGAACTTAAAATTGCACATACTGAAAATGACTCGCAATATCCAGATATGTAAGGTTTGAGGTCACTATGAAAAGGCAACAATTACATAATTACCTCACCATAATTAGTAGAAGAAGTCGTATCAATAAACTGAAACCGGATATGTAGGAACACAATAGTTTACGTTATTGTGTGGCTGAACCCCCTGGTACTTTAATTTAGACATTACAAATACTGTATACAGATTAAAAGAGAACCTTAATGCCGGACGTAATCGGTAATTGTTATGATAAGTAAACATAAAAGGATAAGAAGTTGATACTGCGAAGCAGGGAATGCAAGATTACAAAATAATTCAGGTCAAACATGAACATATATCCTCTTCTTTTGTCCAACAAAATTCTTACCGAATCAGTTCTAGATAAACAGAGCGACTAAAGGTTGGTATATAAAAATTAGTGAAACTAGACAACAAGATGGTAACATAAACATTTGTTTTCCTGATACATTAAAGGCAACTGTCAGTATTTCTATACATACACTTATACCTTTATAAAGGAAAACAAATATTTAAGTTCAAATTGTTTGATACGAAGTCGTCTAAACTCAATTCAAAGTCAACGGTGAAGTATTTTTAGTTGGTTAATCCTATCGTAATACATATTTGATTTACACCGACAGACTGATGCAGCCAAAGAACTTTCCAAGGAATAATGAGGTCTACTTTTAATAGATGAAAATTGAGAGTAATATACAACATGTAATCATAGCGTACCATGGCTTTTAGTCTCACAGAAAATGTCATGGCATTATAGTCATTGTTCTTCAAATCGGAGAGTAACTCACTAAATGATGCTGGCAACTTGACATCAGCTGAAACTTCCTTGGAATTTGCTTCTTCAAGTACCTTGTGCAATTCTCGTACAAGTCTCTGTTCAAAATAAATCCATCAACTAAAGTAAGAACCATGCAGTAATATGTTAACAAGTACTAGGTTAACTGAAATGCTAAAACTCACCACAGAATCATCTCCATCCCTGTGCAGAAACTTTGGTCCAAATCGCCTTCCTAAGCAATCTGAACAAAGAGTAATTTGCATGTATTATCCTCTTAAAACATTGCAAATTAAATTGATATTAAAAATAAATCAGATGTGGATATGGAAGCTTAGGGTCTAGTTGGCTTCAAAATTTGATTTTTGTGTTTTAACATGTACTTAAAAAGGCAAGAGGAGAAGGAGGTGGAAAACGGTCAATGAATAAAATGATTTTAACATATAAGATTGAAAATGACTTTTTCTTGTTTTCCACCATTTGAGAAATACTAAAAACTATTTACTTCCTCCCTTTTCTCCCATTTGTTAAATATTTAAACTCAAATTCTGAAGCCAAACAAACCCTTAATTTTTCTCTTAAATATTGACTTTTTGTGTCCAGATGTTCTGAACCCAAAACATTTCAAACCATGGTCCAAAGACTATACCACTTTGTCGGTGGTCTTTGAAGCTTGCTAGTCATTAATCAAAAGAATAAATAAATATTTAAACTCCAACGACAATCAAACTTCTAGTGCGAACTGAGATATCCACAGCCATCTAGTAATAGTAGCATCAAAGCATCATCGTCACATTATTATGCACACAAAAATATTACCATTGCAAAGGACAAGAATTAACCCTTCAATAGTCTATAGTTAAACCTTCAATAGTCTATAGATAAAATAAAGTAGGTGTCAAAAACAATATCCAGAAGAGTAAAAGTCGCATCTTCGTAAAAGTAACGTATTGTAAGGAGAATCCCACTTACAACATACAAAAGGTAAGACTGTTAGGATATAAGGCATGCATCAACGATACACAATCATGGTTAGTAGCATCTCAGTGTGATGTTTTGACTATTTTATATGTATAAAGATTAGAAACGGTCGTACTTATTAAAGGGGGAAGATTTGCTGGTATAGTGGTGTTGTTATTAATCCCAATTTTAAAAAGGAACTTTTGTGAACACCATCTTTTAAGTTTCAAAATACACAACTGCTCATTCTCAAAAATAAATTTTAAAAAATAGCATTGTTTTTAGTTTCAGTCAAAATGCAAATATCTGCACTTTCAAAAAGTACAAATATTTGCAGTAAAAATTGCAAATATGTGCATTTTTTCAAAAGAATTCAAAATTAAAAAAATTTGATCATAGAAACATGTGATTAAGTCTCGATTTAATTTGGAAAAAAAGAAATTTTTTTATTAAAAATAAAAATAAATAAAAATTGGGGCGTAATCTAAAACAAATTAAAAACTGACATGAAAGTCATTAGATTCCTGTGCAGTTAAAGCCCCACTAAAGCCCCGCAAAATCCCCGCTACAGCACGTAGCGCTCTTCGTCCGTTACGTTTTTTCAATTCAACGCTATTAAACATTAGATCTGCTTTAAGCCCCGCTATTTTTCGCTACACCCGTTAAATTAAGGCTTTTTAGCACCCGTTTTAGCAACATTAATATAAAATGGTTAATTTGACTAATTCTTTTTTAAACAAAATCAATGAAGTTAGAGTAAAAACCTAACTTTAAGGCATAAATGCTCGATATAAATTAGAAATCTATCGTAGCCATCAAATCAAGACTGCATAAATTTTGATGTTCTTCAGTTTTGTTACATAAAATTAAATAATATATTTTCTCTACACAAATGATGTGGGAATGAGAATAAATTAACTTTAGATATTTGATTTTATATCTAATGAAGCTTTTTGCACCTCCGTTATTTTCCGCTATATCCCCGCTACAACATTTTGCACTTCCACTACTATAGAACCACTAAGCGCTTTAACTGCACATGATTCTTCAAAAAGCTATTAAAGGAGGAAGAAATTATTCAGTCACTACCAAACCAAACTAACAAGCACTCTCCAAAAAAAATCACTTTGTACATTAAGTAGTTATAATTCTTTTTTTCGACCAAGAATTATTATAAAATTATTTTTTTTAAATGTCAATTTTTAAACATATAAGTTACTTTGAAATAGTTCTGAAATGTACTTTAAGATGTACGACTGAGATACAGTTGTCTTGAGGTTTAAATCTAATACGAAACAGCACATGAAAATTTCCACACGAAATGTGAACGAAATCCAAGATTTGATCTCTACATCGTCGGTTGAATCTATTTTTCACCCCTCATGTTAATTTGGGCATAATATGTGTTCAACCATTATCACTCGATTTGTGCATCTTACTTTTATTATGATGTGAAACATTCATTAACATACCTAGTCATACTTTGTCAATGACCACATGGCAACTAATGTGCTACAACAAAAATTAAGTTAGTTGTTGGTGTCTACACTTATAACCAATACGTACCCTGGAAGCTCTAGCTTAAGTTTAGAGTTGTTGGCAGTGTTTTAAAAAAACACTGCACAACGCGTAGGCATAAAAGCCTCAAGGCGCATCAAAAGGCATTTAGAGGTGTACGTCTTATATGTTTGAGGCGCAAATAACGCAAAAACCGTAAGCATCGGTGCCTCATTATGATGAGCTTAAGCCTTTTAACTTATATGTGTGTCTCTTTGATTGTTATGTATTTCATCCGAAACCCTACCTCCTATCTCATTCCATCATTCCATTAAAAACTAAACTAACAACAACCAGCAAAAGACGATCAAACGGTAAGTTTTTTCAAATTTTTTTTGGCACGAATGCAATTATAAAAACTTGATTCCACTTACTGGAATCGACTTTGATTCAAGAATTGAAATCCATTACACCTATTTAATTTAAATGTATATAAAAAAATACATGTTTTAAGCCAAACCTAAATAATTTTCTTCTTTATTTTTCGCATAGGTTTATTTGAAAAGAGTAATAAAGTTATTGCATGGAAGTGTGTTAAAGATTTACCGGATTCTACCAATCCAAAATACTTCATTTAATGTCATTCTATGTTAAATTTTATTATTCGTTTTGCATTTTTTTATTCGAAAAGTTTCCACCTCAACATTTCGAGGCTTACGCCTCGCCTCACGGACCCGAGAACGCTTTGCGCAAGCTTTTGCCTTTTACATAATGGTTGTTGGTGAGCTTTTTTGTCCCCAACACTTTGCGAAGAACATAGGTACATATATGTGACCTTGTTGAGAAGATTACAAAATGTTTTATGCAAATTTGTACTTAATGAGAAGACTGCTCAATTACAAAATATTAAGGGGAGTAAATGAGGGTAAAGTAATTTTGAGACAAACATGGAAAGTTGTGCCGCAGAGTCCAACGGGGAGCAATGGAAGGTAAAGTAGTCTTAAGATGAATGTGTTGTGTATAAATTATGTATATATGTCCGTACATGTCAATCATCATTTTTCGTAGATTACATCCTGTGGAACTATTCTCATTCAAAAGGCAAATTTTATTTTGATCCATCTATATCATGATGCGAGACATTTTCAGCAACTTTGCATGAAATGGAGACACTGACAACTCAAAAAATCCTAAATTAAATGATGGGTCACTTTGCTTTTTTTTTTTTAATGTCTTATTTCGTTAAGTTTTTATTTTCCATCTTATTTTTGCCATTTGCGTGTTCTTTTTTTCCCACCAGTGAAATAAGTAAACCAAATGATAAATGCCTTAAAGGCGCATATGATACGAGCATCCTATCAAAAATTACCTTGCCTTAGGCTGTTGAGGAGTTAAATGTGTGTCGCCTCTTGAGCCTAAATGTGCAAAATGCTTTTGATAACTATGAAACATTGCAATACATTGCCCTTCTACAAACTAATACGATGCTAGTGTACCAATTATCATCTACCAAACTCCTTACACACCTAACCCATGTCTTAAACATAAAGTAATCTAGTAAGTATTCAGAAATTAGAAGATGTTGACAATAAGAGGATAAGAAAAAACACATGCACCTAAGTCTCTTGCGTCATTAAGATTGAAACAGAACAAGTCTGTCAACGTCATATTGCTACAAAAATGCACAGATATAAATCCCAAACATATGAGATATGCATAAATTTTGGATAACCAAAAGTGAACACCGGCATAGTCAATGTGATACACAACTAAAAAATCTAAAACGGCAATCCAAAGTCTCAGGCAGCCAAGTTCTAATGTCTAAACTCAAGTAGTTTTTCCATAATGTTTTGGTTTCAGCTGTTTGAACATTACTAATACACATGACAATGAGTATAGAATTTTATCGAAGTCCCAGTAATATTAGTGCACAGACAATAAGTTTATGCTTCAAAGGACTTGGATATTAACTTCAATTATATACACAATACACTATTACTATTTATCTCCGCCAGGTATGGAAGTTTAGATGCTAACTGATGATTTTTACATCTAATTAATGCCTTCTATTGCACAGATTCTCTTTGAGTAGACAGTATGGTATCAATATCCATTTCCAACCAAGAAGGAATCGTTTAGTTACCGGATATTTTGAAGTGTAGAACGTGATACCCTTTGTAAAGACTTTGGATGATGGCCCATATTGAATCTTCACAGCTGAACATTCCATTATCATAAAATAAAACTATTATTCTTTTAGTGAGTCATGAGATTACGAATCTAAAGCCAATATAAGTTTGAGAAAACAAAATCTCTTTGAAATATTATATTAAGCTTTCAAAAATGCCTATCTATGGCAATATGACAAATATTGCCATAGATAGGCCATTGAAAGACACTCAATAGTAGTTCCATTATCATATCAATAAGGAAAGTAATGACTATGATCGTAATACTCAGCATATCGTTTTTGTTAGGGAATCATACACATCAACGAATAACACTTGAACCATTTCTAAGATAATAACTTTAGCATGACCCATTTAAAATCGAAG
This sequence comes from Allium fistulosum, assembly GCA_030737815.1. NCBI lineage: Eukaryota > Viridiplantae > Streptophyta > Magnoliopsida > Asparagales > Amaryllidaceae > Allium > Allium fistulosum. The sequence goes on from CM060902.1 coordinate 1,221,326,884, forward strand.
CAAAAGCGGACTACGAATATAAAAACCTAAAATTAAAAAAATTACCAAAAGAAGAGCAATCGTCGACCTCCTCAAGCGTGAAAAGAGCAGTGAGAATGAAGATGAAAGGCAGCAAGAAAGCAAGAATAAGAATCGAATAGAAGATGGTTCTGTATGAGAATCCACGAGGGGCAATCTTAACCTTCATCAAATCTGAGTGCCCATTCCTAATGTTGTTATTGCAATAATAATTAGTCAAACAGGAATCTGAAGATGATGGAACTATGGTTATGCTTCTCATGCTTGGAGAAATCAATAGCTGCATCGTAGCTAGACATTGCTTATTGGTTCATAAAATTGACTTTATAGATTTATATATGAACTGTATATTTCTATGTACGGATTTATTGCGCTTTTAGAGAGAAAACAGATGGCGAAATTGTTGGAAGAAGAGAAGGTAATTTGGAGATAATTAAGGGGATGTTTGGAACAATTTATTGGTTCATGTAGAGGAGGGAGAAAGAATACCAAGGAAAAGAAAGCAACTTCAATAGGTTGTCAAATTGGTCAGTAGGAGTCTAGTCGTACCGGAATTAAGTTTTGTTCATTGTTGAAAATGGAGGTTGATACCAACATATTACCGGACAATACAAAAGTCATCAAATAATTTGAACAAACCAAATCATATGAAAATTATTATTTTTTATGTCACATATTAAACATGTCACGTTAATTATTATTTTATATTAAGCATTTGACGCATTGTTGGTATGCTTCACATACGTATTTCAAATGATTTTTAAACCACCAAACATATATTATTGAAGCATGAAATTTTGTCATTTCTAATTATACGTCTTAATATATTGTAACATGTCAATCTCTCTAATATAATACCGACGGTCTGTTGATCACTCAAATTACTAATACAACATAGATCGGCGAATATTTGAAAATTATAATATACATATATTGACCCACTAACTAAATTACACGGTTCAACCAAGTAAAACAAATTAATTTCTAGCATTATTGCTAATTTATTTAGTTTGAGATAATCATATGAAAATTATGCTACGTATACGTATGTATTTGGATAAGCCATGAGCATGTCCATAATTTGCATGAATTGCCTTTTTTTTAATGATTTGTTAGATACTCAGAGAAAATTCTACACACCTACATTTTAAAATACAGAAATTAAGTATCATGGTGCTTTTATATTAAGACTAATAATTTGAATGGACAGCTATTTTAAAAGAATAACTAAAAATAATGCAAAATATTTCAATATGGAAAATATTAATAACTTTCTCATACAACCACACACACATATAGGGAATGTACATTGGGACACAAAATGTAGGTACAATTGGTGACATAATGGATCTTCACCATTTGGAATTGCCCCATGATTTCCACCTCCTATATAAGAACAAAAAGGTCCAATGATCCAGATCTTTATGTCATCGATTATGTTTTATTTTGTGTCCAAATAGCTGGCCCCATATATACACGCACGCATGCACACGCATACGCAAGCATGCACATACACGCATGCACACACATACATATATATACAAGGATCAATAGTCCCCTTTATTTAGCACCATCTTGTAGCCCCTTGATATCAGCTACATGTTCCGATTTAAATATTTGGTTCATACACAAAAGAGAGAAAAAACAAATATTTAAATCGGAATATGTGGACGATATCAAGGGGCTACGGGATGGTACTAGATAAATGAGGCTGTTAATTCTAGCTTTGTGTGTGTGTGGGTGTATGCGTGTATGTATGTTGTATGTATATATGTATATGAGAAAATCTTATGGAACATAAAATGTTGACAATTGGTGATACAATGGAGCTTAACCATTAGATTGCCTCCTGATATCAACCTCGTATGTAAAGTCATGAGATCCAATGGTCAGGATCTACTGTATCATATCTTTTGTTTCATTCTGTGTTCAAATAATTATCCACACGCACACACTCAAACACATGCACATACAAATATACAAACAAACACACAAACAAGCATGCACACACAAAAATTAAGACATAATTGGTGACTTACTAAATTTCAACTGGTGTATATCCATCAAGTTTAAAATATAATTAAAACATAATAAAAATGGTTGAGATTTGTCATATAACAAATTTGTATCCCTCTAGACTTTATGCATATGTATGTATAATCAATGTTAAAGAGCACCACACTTTGGAACACCCAAAAGGTCCCTTTGACTTAACTACTGGATTCAAAATTCCACCCATGAATAAAAATAAATAGAATAAATCACATGCATAAAGGAGAACCTTTTTTCTTTATTCACTTTTGTCTTTACTCTCTATGGTCTATGGATTTGTTGAATTTAACAGCTAAAATAAAAATGATTTTAGGGATCCAAAATAGAGATGTTCTTATACAAACACGCATGAAAAAAATCTACTTAGACACAAATAATTGACACATAGATTTTAGTCGTTAGACTTTCCCATTGAATCTCATCGTATTTATTGATGTAACAAAGATACATCATTATGTGTGTGCATGTATCAACCCATCATAAAGAAAAACATGATTAATATACATGGTAATTTATTCTTGATGAAAGGAAATGGTATCACTTGAAAAAATATAAGTTATAACGGAACGGAAAATGAATAACAATATTAAGTAAGAATGGGATGATTGGTAATTTATAGATATGACTTATGGTATATTGTAAACATTTGTTTTAGTGTAAATGTTATAAAAAAACAAGATTAAACATAGTTAAACCACATAATTTTGTAATATTTGTCTATTATTTTATTGACATCAATCAACTACTAAATGAAAGTATGTATATACCACAACATTTGCGTGATTTATCGATAGAGCGATATCATTCTCAGGTTTTGTTCTTGTTTATTATAACATGTATCATATGTATACCTCTAACTGAGCTTAATTTAGAATGTATTTGATTTTGGTCAATAAAGTGGACAATTTGACTTCTTAAACCAAGTAGGTTTAAAGTAAATGTTCAATAAAAAAATATTAAAAAATAATCCGAATCTGATTATTTAAATGTCAACTTATCGAACAAGAAATAGTTTGAAACTCAACTCTCATACTAATTCCAAAATTCATAACAACCACGATCGTCAAAATACCACTAGTTTTACATCAACCAAGCAAGTATTAATCAAAACTAATAGTCCTACTATCACCGATTGAGCATTGTCTCAATAACCAACAACTTTGCCTTCATCCTGCAAATTTTTTTAATCAAAAATCACAAATAATATCCTCAGTTGAGAATAATCCAAGTTGAAATTATCCCAGTATAAAAACGAAAAAAGTCGATTCATATGTCATGTAACCTTTTTATTGCATTATCTAACCACCATTGGTAGCTTTTTCTTAGTTTAAGATAATGACGATTTTGACTTTTAAACATTTCAGTCTATTCAATAGGCATATATTTACATACAATTTCTTATGAGTTGTATATAGTAATGTGTTTATCACTAAAGATTATAGAGAAAAGACCATGTCCAACAAAAGTTATAGATAAAGCAAATTTCAAAGAGTTGGTATCGAGGAAGTTTATATTAAATCATGTCAAGTTATTTTATTTAATTAACATCACCGTTACATGTTGAAGAGTGTTCAAGGTACCAAATCAAAAGGTTTTAACAAATCCCATTTGATATTTGGATACATTTCTATTTGCACCGATACTTTGAACATTAACTCTTATCTTAAAATTCATTTTTTCAACAGGACCTCCTCTACAAAATATGTCACTTCAGTGAAAAATATTTTTTCTCTGGCCTTCACCATATAGCATGAAAATATTATTTATTGATTAAGGTGGGAAAACAGCCTAAAACGATGGTAATTTTTTATATTAAAAAGCGCACCAAAAACTTAAAAAAAGACAGCCAATGTCTTAGATGATATGGAGAAGAAAAGGAGTACATAATTGTGAAAATATATACCACACACACATACACATACAAATATATATATTATGACGATCCACCATTTTGACACTCAACAGAAACCGTTCAAAATTACATATTATCAATGAGGTTTTATTCTAAAGAAATAAGATACCGAAGAACAAAATTATAGAATATCGCAGCAAAAATAAAAGATATAATAAAATAGTAGTTCATGAAGTTGCTAATTAATATTATTACATCAGAGTTTTAAAAATAAATAGTATAATGGAAATACAAATGTTTACTAATCAAGAACAGAATATATGGAAATAACTAAAGTCTTCAAATCCATCTTCAGCTCCATAAAATAATAGTCTCCAAATCACTAAAATACTCAGGCCGATTCGATCACAATGAAAATAACACATACTCGAGTCAGAACTAAAAATTCTCATGTAAGTTAACTCAATATCATGTGAAATACGAGTGCAAATAACGTAAGAGATGTTACGGGACTTTCCATCTCCTAAGCATTCGTTAAACTATCTATATATAGTAGATACGATACATATGTAATGTCTATTGGTAATATAAATATTAAAATAGCATTAAGGCTTTATATTGATCCTTCTTAATACACTTTTAAGTATGTAGTCCATGCAGGTTCTGTAACACAACCAGTAACGTCGGTAGCCAATGAGTCTCATATAGGTACAATACTAAAACAAAATGGTAGTGGTCTCGCATAGGAATAATGGTATGACAAGGCACGTGTGGCAATGCCCAAGGTAGGATTCTATCAGTTTACCCTTTCTAGCTGATCGTAACCCCTAACGGCCGACCGCCTCCATCAATCCAAGATCAAGATGCACCAATCAAGTTCAAAATCAAGATAGCAGTACGAGGAAAAGATGTCCGCTAAAGGTAGCTATCCTATTAGCCAGACATAGGCTTCTGTTTTAGTCATTTCAAATTGACACAAGCGTCGGGGTCATCCATCATCGTTCTCTTACTTCATTCTAACAAACGTTCGCCAGTTCAAGCTCTACATTTTGGATAACATCCACCGTGTACACGGTTATTAAAGTGGTTCTAGTAAATGATAGAGAGTATGCCATTATCCAGTCTCGGTCTCTTTAATAATCAATCATTCACTTTATAAAAGTATGTCGTTTTGTCCATTTTAATTTTTATAGAACATCTGTACATAATTTCAGAAAGTGTTCAACATAAAAAGTTCTTCATTTACTTCAGCAATTTATAAAAACAGTTTCAGAAATTTATAAAAATATTTATTATTTTTCATAGTCGAAATACATCATATTTTACACTAAATAAATTATTAAAGGCCTAAAAATTTATGGGAAAATTCCAAATTAAATTCAAAAATTCTTTAACATTATTTTAGAATTTACTGTAAAATTTCAGATTTTTCCAAATCAATTTAATAATTGTCCTAAATTTCCTAACGGCTAATTTCAAAGATTAAATTATTAAAATTATTAAATGATCGAAATAAATATAAGTCCCTTTATTAAATATTATCCAAATAATATGTAGCAGTTGTAAAAAACATTTCAGATTAATCTAATGTTTTTAAAAATTTCAAAATTTCAATTAATCCCATTTCAAAGAATAAAATATAGAAAATATAAGGTGATCAGGTTTCTTTACAAAATATTTTTCTCTTACTGTAATAAAGTTACTAAAAAATTTTCAATTCATTTTAATAAACATTTTTAGAAATATATATATTTTCTCAATTTGAATCCAAAATTTTATAACCAAATTCTAAAAGAACTACTTGAAAACCAATTTGACCAAAATTTCTAGAATTTTATTCTTTATCACATACAAATTTTCTAGAGGTTAATAATTTATTTTGTGAAAATTTTCTAAACAAGGAGAAAAACAAAAATTATATAAAATTTCACATTTTATAGTCAAAACAATAAATTGCATACTCCAAAAATTTTCATAAATTAATGTCATATATCCAAGGGTGTTCTAATACTTTATCACACAATTCAATGGCCAAAATATCAATATGTAAATTAATATAAACTTCCAAACAATTCAAATGGGTGTAGTGGCATCTATCATAATCAACCAATGAATGAGCATACAAATAAAATATTTATCAAATAAATCACCCATATAATCAATATCAATATATTAATGGATTTAAACTTGTAATTTAAATTTATTTAACTACACGTATCAACAATTTATGTGGGATAATTATTAGTATGTTTATAACTACACACATTATCAATTTATATAACCATTATCAACATGTAAAAAGTTTAACTTGCATTGAAATTCTAGTTGGTGAGAGTTATAATAACACTCGCAATAACATGTGAATCCGAACACTTGTACGGCATGGACACGGCTATACGAAAAAAAATCTACAGATCCAATACCACACGACTACAATCACAAACAACCGGCGACTAACTCTACACGAATGGACAATGGAGACGTGGTTGGGTTTTGAGTGGTGGGTGTTTGGATGAGATGTTGGTTGGATGGAGTGGCTGAGAGGATGGCAGTGGAGTAGCAAGTTGCATGTAGGAGGCTGTAGGGGTCTAGCAGTGCTAGGCGGTTGTTGGACAAAGGAACTTCAGGTAGGAGATTTTGGACAGAGGAACTTCGGGTAGGAGGTGACTGGGCAATGTTAGGTGGTAGATCTAGGTAGAGGGTGGTCGGAGTTAGTGGAGGCGCGAAGCAGCTATGGAGGTGATGGCAGTGGGTGGAGGCCAAAGTTGCAGGCTGAAGGTGGTGGAGCTGGGAAGGGGTTGGAGTTTGGATCTAGTGGAGGGCTGAGAGGTACATGCAAGAGGTGAGGCGGTGGAGGCGGCTGTGGAGGTCATGGAGGCTTGGTGGTGAATGGGTGGCGTTTGGGCAGAGGAGTGAGAGAGGAAGGCGACGTGAATGGATCAGGTAGGGGTTTTGATGCGCAAGTTAATATATGATGATCAATAATAATGAAAGTGGTAATGAAAGTGACCATGAAGAAAGAACCAAAAAGTAGGAGAGAGAATAGTATACCTTGAGGGATGTTACATCTATCTTTGTTCTTACAGAGTTTAGTCCATACATTAGCCGGACGCATGCCTAAAATATCTAAGTACTTGGTAGACCAGTTTTAACACATAGCGAAATACTTGAAAAATCCTTTCTAAAAAAATAGATATTCAATTTTTTTTCAACATATCATACTATAAATAATAACTTTCGAAATCATTTTTTTCATACCATAAAATTTCAAATGAAAATTTTGTTATATTTTTATATATAACTCTTTTATATAATATCTATAAATTTTATACTTAAAGAAAATTTATATAAATCTCATTTATGCCAAAACCAATAATCTTCAATAGTTTGATACTTTGCAAAAATTCATTTATAAAATTTCTTACTTCGCGTAAGGTAAATCTCATTTACAAATGCTAGTTAAATATTCACCCTAGACATCAACTTTTCATACCGTCAAAACTTGATACAAAATATTTTACTTTAATATAAGGATACTTTCATTTTATATCAATTACTAATTTAAAAATCATTTCAAAGTGTTTAAAACACAATAATTCAAAAGTGCATATACATCTGCTTTATTAAATTAACTTTTTTTCATTTATCCTACCTATGACCCACATTTCAGAAGGTTTAAATCGACAATAATCCACACATGTCTAACTCAAAAAATCCGAAACAAAGATAATTGATGGGGTTAATTAAGAAAAATAAGAGAAGTAAACAAACACAGAATCTTGCAGCGGAGTGACAAAATATAACAATTAAATAAACAGTTCATGAAGCTGTTTATACTATACATTTGATTATAATTTATACAAAATTTATCAGAGTTATATATACAACAGAAATACAATAATGCAGCAGAACAACAATGTGTTGAAATAATACTAATAATAATAATATACCAAATCTTCGTCTTCGTCCTCCATAAAATAATCTTCAATGCGCTGAAATACCCAGGGCCGACCCGAGCGTAATGAAAAGACAAAACACTCGAGTCAGGACTAAAATATCTTTATGTGAGTCAAATCAATATCGCATATAACAAGAGTGTAATAGCGTCAGAGATGTTTATGGGATTTCACATCTCCTATCCAGTGTATAACGTGCGTGCAATAACTCAAGAGATGTTACGAGATTTTCCATCTCTTAAGGATCCGTCAAATTATTTATATATAGTAGTGCACTATATATATAATGTATAATCGGTAAAATAAATATTTTTCTTAGAGTTAAGGCTTTACATTAATCCCCCTTAACGCGTTTTTAAGTATTGTCATACAGTTTGCATATAACGCCCCAGTAGCACGTCGGGGGATAGGGATGTGCCGTAATACGACAACACTAAACCAAAATCATAGTGGTCTCGTATAGGGATAAAAGTATGACAAGGCACGTGAGGCAATGCCCAAGGTAGGATACTACCAGTTTGGGTCGCAGGGCTGGTGGTAATGCATCGTAGCCACGATCGCCCACCGCGTCCATCCATCCCATATCGAGTCAAAGGGAGGTTATCCCAAAATCATGGTGCACCAATCGAAACAAACATCAATGAAATAGTTTGGACCAAGTCCAAGAAGAAAATCAAAGAACGGATGTCCGCTAGGGGTAGCTAGCCCGCTTGGCCCTGCCAAGCCGTCCCGTTTTAGTAATTTCAAATTGGCACAAGTGCCGGGGTCTATCCATCATTGTTCTCTTTCTTTAAATCTAGCAATGTATGCCAAATTTAACCACTTCATTCTGGAGTCTCCTCCGTGTACATAGTTGTTAAAGTGGTTCCAATATTGACAGAGAGAATGCCAATAAGAGGCCCCGGTCTCTTTAACAACCAAACATCGTTTTACACACCGGTTGGTACTTTTACATTTCAAAATCGATTTATACTTGATATTAAAATATAATATTCACTTCAAATATCATTTTCATTTCAAAATATCATATTTATTCAAAATATGTCAATTTGGTTTGATATGTCAATTTTACTTCAAAATTCGATTCAAATTACTATTTAGGTTATAACTTCATTTAACCCAATTCGCATTTAAATTCACGATTTAAATATAAACATTCCACCCTTACACGGTTTGAATTTTTTTTAAAATAGTTTGAATAATTTTAAAATAGTTTAAATAGTTTGAATAGTTTGATATAAAATAGTTTAAGTATTAAAATGGTTTATATAGTAAAATAGTTTGGAAAATCAAAATAATTTGAATATTTAAAAAGATAGATTTTAAACAGTTTATATTGAAATAATTTATTTGAAAATAGTTTCAAAGTCAAACTGTCTCTTTCCATTTCAACAAATCTGGACCCAAGTCCAAATTCGAATCAACCAATTCAATTTCAGTTATTCCAATTCAAATAATTTTCAATCTCAATTCAATTCAAATCGACTCAATTTCGATTTTAATTCGAATTAACTTCGATTCCAATTCCAATTCAAATCGATTTCGATTTCGATTTCAAATTAATTCAAATTCGATTTCAATTCAAATTAATTTCAATTTCGATTTCAAATTAATTTCAATTCAATTCTCAATTTTAAACCATTTCAATTTATATTAATTCGAGTTCGATTTCAAAATATCGATTTAAATCATTTAAATCAAATTTACCTTCGATGTTCAATTTAATGTTCAAATCTTTAAAATAATTCAATTCCGAGTTCAAATTCTGAAATATCCATTTAATTTACTTTTGCTTGGATTTATTTCAAAGTTTGAATAAAGGTTCAAATCTTTTAAATAAATCAGTTTCCATAATTTAAATCATATTTCAATTATAACTTCAAATTTCAAATTCGATTATTTGAACAATTCTTGTTAACAAATTTCTATTTCAACATTTCGAGCTCAAGTTCGAAAATAATTCAATTTCCATAAATTCGATTTTTATTTCTTTAGATCAAAATCGTTTAAATAATTTCAAACCAACAATTTTAAAATCATTTAATTTAACCAATCCGGTATCCTTATATATTTTTCTATCATATGGCCAAGTGATCAATTATTCCAATTTAATTTCAGGGATGGATATACATCATTTCAATCCAAATCAAAGTGTCATAGGTATATATCATTTCAACCTATTTATTAATTTATTCGAATATAATTCAGATAACAGTTTCTATACTACCAATTATTTATAGGGTGATACAGGATATATGTAAAATAAATAACATTCAATCATCCAAAATCTCAACCAATTGGCATCCATCACAATTAATCATTCAAACAGTCAATAAGTCACAACAGTTAACCAATTATCAATAATCGGGAATTTTACTAGCAGTTTAATTTTTTCAACTTAACTGTTAATTCCAAAATTTCTAACATATAAATTTCTATATCGATATCCATGTCAGTTAAATTTACCAAACAACAATCAACAAATTTAAATCACTTTAGGATTTCAATTTAACTAGCATAAAAATAATTTAGTCATTCGTGAGCGTTTAAAACACTCACCTTTATTTGAAACTGAAAATATTTCAACTTCAAATAAATTCCACCTCAAACCCATGTCGTAGACGACTTCGATACGATTCCAATGCAATTTGTTTCGTCCAAAACGGGCCTCGTATGCAAAAGATATGCAATATTTAATATAACGATAATTATAAAAATTATTTAACTTAATAATTATAATTAACAAACCCTAATTACCTTCGTTACCTCACTGCTCATCGTCCCCGCTACAGTGACACACACAAAAACCCAACCACGTGAGCAACCATCAACGCACGCACGCCACCACGAGCCAACGCTCATCCATCCAACCCCGCCAGCTCATGCGCCTCACGCCGCTCCACCACCGCCGCAAGCACCGCCCCCTCCATCGCCACCATCCATGCGCAAATCAAGAAAATCTTAAACTCTAACTGCTGCGAATCACCTCTCCATTGTCGCTGCCTCGCTGATCCCTCGGGCGCACTCCACGGCCGCCGGCACTCCAGCCCTGCGCCACTCGCGTCTCGCGATCGTTTTGTTTTTTTATATTTTTTTTCTCGAGTTGCAACAATTTTGAAATGAAGGGGAGAAGGAGATGTACGAGGGGACAAAAGGGTAGCAGTGGTACGATATGTTGGATAAGGATGAGTATATATTTTATTATAATTAGAAAATATCTGACCCGATCGACTCGTGAAATTCCGAACTCCAAACGAAGCATGCCGCCTGACGTTCTATATGTTATACCCCTATTCCGAATGCAATAGAACTAGTCTCGTGGCCTAATTTCGATTGTATTCAGAAGATAGCTTTTCAAAATCAAATTATTTTAATTAAATTCCTTTAATTAATTTCTACACGTTTCAAGCTCGCACAGCCAAACGATAAGTCCGATCGCTATGAAACTTGAAATCCTATAATAAATCACTATTACGAATCCGATGAACCTGCTTTCGTCGAAATCCGAGAAGGTGGCCAAAATGGCTATTTTTACTCGTTAATTAAAACAAGCAATTCCAATTTCAGTTTATTCACTTTTAAATTCAATTTTAAAAGTTAACAATCTTCATTCATATTTAAATAAAATTTAAATCAACTTTCGATATCATTTTCATTCACATTAAATTTAGGATTTAATTATTTAAATAATTTCCAATATTAAATTTAAACAATTCCACTATCAAATAAAATGTTATAATTGAAATATAAGTTATTTAACTTATAAATCTAACTTTTAAACGAATTCAAATAATAAAATGACTACTTCCATTTTACAATAATTCAATATTCTTTATTCAATCCCAATTATTGATTATAAATACATTCAATACATAGAATTTAATTTCAATACTTGTTATTGCATAAATCTTCGTAATTGGTTATTTCAAATTTTATTCAAGTTCATATTAAATAAATTACATAAATAAAATATAAATTTTTATTTCTAAACATTTTTGTTCAATAATCATATTAAATTCGATAATTAAAAATAGTTAAAAATACGGGTCGTTATACTATCGCTATCATCTAAGACTTATCTTAGGTATACCACATTTGCATGTAATGAATTCAAATAGAAAAGTACAATTATCACTCTTTAAAAGACTTAAACACTAGCAACAATGAAAAATGCACAAATCGTAACTTTTTATTTATATACTTACTTTATAAATATATTATAACTAACATGCAAATCAACAATCAAGTAAACACCAAGGCATGACCACTATAGATGTTTATAAACCATGTAAAGGTAAAAATACTTTATTCAAGTTATCATTATATATTAACGTTCAAATCAACATCCTTAATTAATTAACGTTCAATTTAGCAAACATCATTAATTTAGTATTCAAATTTATCAACGTCTAAATTATTACCATTAATTATCATTTACTTAAAAATCTTTCAAAGCTATTTTCTAAATTACTGGGCTTAAGTTCAAATAAATAACAACTTAATATTTTATTTATTTATTTATTTTCAAACTATTTCATAAACCATACTTATATAGGTCGTATTTATAAAATTTATTTAACTTTCATTAATGAAAATTACTATATATATTTCTTAAAATCATTTATCTTTTTTAAATAAATAACTTCATATCCTATATAAAGTTGAATTAATATTTTCATAAATATTATACATAGAAATGAAATTATTATTTCACAAATATTTTTCATATTTCAAATTCTTGAGAAAACTCATTAATTTAGGAATACTTCTTCCTAAAAATCTTAAAACAAAGTCTTTAGAAATTTATTTTTCAAGGTAAATATATTTTCTTAGAATTTTAATAAACTTCCTTTATTTGAAATCTTCATTATATAAATTTCATCTGAAACAAATTTTTTAAATTTTTGTTCAAAATATCTTTTCCTTTAAAATAAAATTCTTTTATTTAAATTTTCATTTTATAAATCATATTTATATAAATTTCCTTTATATAACATCCTTACATTTCATAGATAAATACTTCACAACAGGAAAATAGGCACAGAGAAGAAGTTGCAAAAAAAATTAGTCTCAAGGACAACAAGTTTGTTTTCTAGTTTGAATGACACTTTTTAGTGTAAATAGAAAATGATAGTTACAACTATCATTCTGTGATTTACACTAAAAAGTGTCTTTCAGCCTAAAAAGCAGACTTCTTGTCCTTAAAGCTAAATTTTTCTTCAACTTTTTCCTTGAGCCTAAAAACCCCTACTTCACAAATCCTTTGTAAAATTGTTTATTAAACACTATAAAATATCCTTTATGGAAACTACTTCATAAATATTCATTTATTTAACAGTCTTTTTCCCAATTTATTCTATACTCTTAAATGTCTTTTTAAAACCATCACTTATTTAAAGATATCAGTACATATCTAAAAAAATTCATTTAGAATCAATAGTTAATAAAATATAAGTGATAATAACAAATGTTAATAAAACATTCTTATTACTAAATTTCTTCTTCATTTATTCTCGGTTATTTTACACTTATTTTTAACTTCCAAATACTTTTTCTATTAAAGACATAAGTATATTCATAAATTATTAAGCAAAGATTATTTACATAAAGATATATTTAAAAGAGATTAATAACAGATGTATAAAAAAAATATTACGATAAAACCCTTATTATTTTTATCACATTTGCATTCCATGTTACAAATTCAAATGAAAATACTCCAAATCAAGATATAAGTATTTCCATTATTTTATTAAACAAGTTTTACAAATTTGAAATATAAGGAGTTTCAAAATAAATGCTATTGAAAGTAGTTACTACAACAAACTCTTAAATATATTTTTATAACTTATATGATTTTGTATTCAAATTTATTTTCAAAATACACTTATATATGGTTCAAATATTCTCACAATATTATACAAAGATTTCTTGACTTGGAATTTTTTTCAAGTGGTTTTAAATTAATACACATAATAGTGATATTAGAAAAAGTGTTATCAAAAACATTTTTAAACAAGCTTTATAATAAAATTTCTTTAAAATCCAAGGATTTATTAAATTCATTATTTTAAATAAGTATAAACTCAAAGATGTTGAAAACATATTTACTTGATTTTAATTACAAAATTAAGACTTAATATACTCAACTTTTCATAATAATTATTCTACTTCAAATAAAGAATATAAAATTTTCATATCTTTCATAAATAATTTATAAAATACCTATTTAAATATTTATTTTCGAATCATTTGAAACACTTCTCTTAAGATTATTATTAGAAGATACTTATATAAAAATTCAAATATGCTCTCTCATAATATACTCTCAACTCATAGTAGGGCATTCCATTACCCCATCTCTTAATGAGTTTACCACAACAGGCTTAGCTATTCGCTCAACCAAAGCTCTGATACCAACTGTGACGACCCGCCATTTTAACACTCATAAAAAACCATTCAAAATGACAGATTATCAATGGGGTTTTATTTTAAAGAAATAAGATACAGAAGAACAAAAATACAGAATCTCACTGCGGAAATAAAAGATATAATAAAGTAGCAGTTCATGAAGTTGCTAATTAATATTATGACATCAAGTTTTAAAAATAAATAGCACGGTGGAAATACAAATGTTTACTGATCAAGAACAACAGAATATAGGGAAATAACTAAAGTCTTCAAATCCATCTTCAGCTCCATAAAATAATAGTCTCCAAATCACTAAAATACTCAGGCTAACCTAAGCATAATGAAAAAAACACATACTCGAGTCAGAACTAAAAATTCTCATGTGAGTCAACTCAATATCATGTGAAATATGGATGCAAATAACTTAAAAGATGCTATGGGATTTTCCATCTCCTAAGGATCCGTTAAACTATCTATATGTAGTAGATACGATACATATGTAATGTCTATTAGTAATGTAAATATTAAAATAGCATTAAGGCTTTACATTGATTCTCCTTAACACATTTTTAAGCATGTAGTCTATGTAGGTCTTGTAACACAACCACCAATGTCGGTAGCTAGTGAGTCCCCTATAGGTACGATGCTAAAATAAAATGGTAGTGGTCTCGCATAGGGATGATCGTATGACAAGGCATGTGAGGTAATGCTCAAGGTAGGATTCTACCAATTACCCTTTCTGGCTGATCGTAACCCCTAACGGCCGACTGCGTCTATCAATCTAAGATCAACGTGCACCAATCAAGTTCAAAATCAATATAGTAATATGAGGGAAAGATGCCCACTAAAGGTAGCTAACCTATTGGCCAGACATAGGCTTCTGTTTTAGTCATTTCAAATTGACACAAGTGTCGGGGTCATCCATCATCATTTTCTTACTTCATTCCAGCAAACGTTCGTTAATTCAACCTCTACATTTTGGATAACATCCACCATGTGCATGGTTATTAAAGTAGTTTTGGTAAATGATAGAGAGTATACCATTATCTGGCCCCGGTTTCTTTAATAACCAATCGTTCATTTTATAAAAGTATGTTATTTGCCCATTTTACTTTTTACAAAAATATCCGTATAGAATTTCTAAAGGTGTTCAACATAATAAGTTCTTAATTTTACTTCTAAAATCTACAGAAAAAGTTTTAGAAATTTCTAGAAATATTATTATTTTTCATAGTCGAAATACATTAGATTTTTACACTAAATAAATCATTAAAGGCCTAAATATTTGTGGGAAATTTCTAGATTAAATTCTAGAGTTCTTTAACATTGTTTTAGAATTTATTGTAAAATTTCATATTTTTCCAAACCAATTTAATAATTTTTCCAAATTTCCAAGCGGCTAATTTCAAAGATTAAATTATTAGATTACTGAAATAAACATAAGTGTCTTTATTAAATATTCTCCAAATAACATGCAAGAGCTATAGAAAAAGTTTTAGGCTAATCTAATGTTTTTACAAATTTTCAAAATTTTCAATAATCCTATTTCAAAGAATAAAATATATTATAAGGTGATAGAATTTGGTACAGGTTTCTTTACAAAATATTTTTCTTTTACTGTAATAAATTTATAGAAAAAATTTCAATTCATTTTAATATACGTTTTTAGAATTATATATTTTCTCAATTTGAATCCAAAATTTATAACCAAATTCCAAAATAACTACTAAAAACTAATTTGACCAAAATTTCTAGAATTTTATTCTTTATAACATATAAATTTTACAGAGGTCAATAATTTATTTTGTGAAAATTTTCCAAATAAAGACAAAACGACAATTTATTTGTCAAAATCACAATTTTGGCCAAAATGATAAATCTATATACACTAAATTTTCACATATCAATATCAGATGTCCAAAGGGTATCCACATGACAATTAATATAATTTCGATAATTCGACATCTCATAATTAATAGTGCAATATATTATTTTATTGCGTAATCAAAATGCATTAATTATCAACATATCATGTGCCTAAAATTTCTTTTCTAAACCTAAAGTTCTTAAAATGTTTTTCTACATTTTCCAGCAAATTTCAAAATTTTCCCATGCATTATACTATTTATACTAATTTACATAAAATCCATCTTTAAAGGATAAATCATAAAAATACTTTAACAGCCAAATTAAATATAGACCCTATTTTGAAATATTTTTCATTTGATATACATAAGCTATAGAAAAAATTTCAAGTCATAATAAACTATTTATAAAAATATTTTTTTCAATAAAAGCTATTTTCCATAAATAAATTATAATATACTTAAACAACCGAATTAAATATTGGTTCTTTTACGAAATATTTTTTGTTTATTATCATAAAGTCATAGAAACATTTCCAAGCCCATATAACACCTTATATAAATTACACATTTATTCGTATATAACTTCAAAAATTCATAAGTAAAAATATACACCCAAACTTTTGCAAACAAATTTGACTAACATGTTTAAATATTTATTTCACATAACATATAAAAAATTCAAACCTAAAAACATTCGTTTGTCAAAAAAATTTCAAATAAGGACAAAAACAACAATTATATTAGATTTCATATTTTATGGTCGAAAAAATAAATTTCATACACTAAAGTTTTCATATATTAATGCCATATATCCAGGGATGTTCTAATACTTTATCACACAATTTAATAGCCAAAATATCAACATGTAAATTAATATAAACTTTCAAACAATTCAAATGGGTGTAGATATGGCATCTATCATAATCAACCAACAAATGAGCATGCAAATAAATATTTATCAAACAAATCACCCATATAATCAATATCAATATATTGATGGATTTAAACTTGTAATTTAATTTTATTTAACCACACATATCAATAATTTATATGGGACAATTATTATATGTTTATAACTGTACACATCATCAATTTATATAACCATTATCAATATGTAAAAAGTTTAACTTGCATTGAAATTTTAGTTGGTGAGAGTTATAAAAACACTCACAATAACACATGAATCCAAATACTTGTACGGCACGGACACAACTATATGAAAACAGATCTAAGGATCCAATACCACACGACTACGATCACGAACAACCGACGACTAACTCTACACGAACATACAATGGAGACATGGTTGGGTTTTGAGTGGTTGGTGTTTGGATGAGATGTTGGTTGGATGGAGAGGCTGAAAGGATGGCAGTGGAGTAGCAAGTTGCATGTAGGAGGCTACAGGGGTCTAGCAGTGCTAGGCGGTTGTTGGACAGAGGAACTTCGGGTAGGAGGTTTTGGACAAAGGAACTTTGGGTAGGAGGTGACTAGGCAGTGGAGGCGTTTGGGTAGGAGGTGACTAGGCAGTGTTAAGCGACAAATCTAGGTAGAGGGTGAATGGAGGTAGTGGAGGCATGAAGCCACCGTGGAGGTAATGGTAGTGGGTGGAGACGAAAGTTGTAGGCTGAAGGTGGTGGAGTTGGGAAAATGAGTGGTTAGGGTTGAGAGTTTGGATCTAGTAGAGGGTTGAGAGGTGCAAGCAAGAGGTGAGGCGGTGGAGGCGGCTGTGGAGGTGATGGAGGCTTAGCCGCAAATGGGTAGCGTTTTGGCAGAGGAGTGAGAGAGGAAGGCAACGTGAATGGATCAGGTAGGGGTTTTGATGCGCAAGTTAATATATGGTGAATGGTAATAAAGAAAGTGGTAATGAAGTGACCATGAAGAGAGAACCAAAAAGTAGGAGAGGGAATAGGTATACCCAAAATATTGATCTAAACTAAGAACAATTCTTAGCCCCCAACACAACTGTACACATATATTTGTACCAACTACTCAAATTCAAAATTATAGGGGTACCCTATTACCCAGTTCCAAACCCCTACACTCTTATCCGGGCTTCCAAACAGAAAAATAAATATACCATGGCGATCAGTGAGAAAAGATGAACAATATGATGAGTTAAAATCTATGCTACAACAACCGCGTCGAAAATTCACCATTGCCGCTAAATACGCTACCGCAAAACGTTGACTAATCTTCAAATCGCAATAAACGAAGCTAGAAAGATCAAAATTTAACAAAACGAACTTTGATGTTTTAATCGGAAAATTTTCTAGAACATTTTTATGTAAAATATTTATATATTGAAAAATAATTTTTTTCATTTAAAATATTAACCTATTTTGAATTAAAATTGAAAACAGAATAAATTTCCATAATAAACAGACTAAATATTTTTCTTGTCAAATTAGATTTATTAAAATACATTCATAAAAATTTAATTTTATATACTTTTATTCAAAATAATTATTTAATTCAATATTTTTCAATGGTTAAACTTACGGGTAGTTAAATATATAGACACACACACACACACACATTATTGAATTTTAGTGGAGAAGAGAGAATATGATGAATAATTAGTTTTATTGCTAATTTTCCTGATTCTACAAGCTCTTTGTACATGATTGTATATAAGTTAATTCTACTAGCCGTTGTTTATTTCCTCAATTATAATTCTACCAGCCGTTGCTTATTTCCCAAATTATAAGTCTACTAGCCAATGCTTATTTCCTAAATTATAATTGCCTAATTACACCCTAATTACAACTAAGTACCAAGTATAGCTAACAGCTATATAATGGATGCTAGCCTTTTATTTATTTTCTTTTTTCAGCCTAGGATGAAATATTTTGAGGCTATCATTTCTATTTCTCAACACTTCTCCTCAAGTGAGGTTCGAATAAATTTATAGAACCTAACTTTTCAAGTATGTTCAAATGCTAGCCTTTTGAGTGTTTTTGTGAAAATATCTTCCAGTTGCTCTTTGCTTTTGACAAATGAAGTTTTTATTTCCCCCGATTGCACTTTTTCTCTAACTAAATGACAATCTACCTTTATATGTTTTGTTCTCTCATGGAAGATTAATGTAACGATCCAAAATTTTAGACATTTGATTTTGGAATATTTAATTAATTTTAAATATTGAAATGGTAGTTTTATAAGACAAACAGTTTAAAATTTCAATTATATGGTCTTATTTGAATAGTGAATTTAGATAATTGGAATATTTAAAATAATTGAATCTTGAATTTGAATGAATGAAAATGATTTTGAAAGCTAATTTAAATTCTATTTGAATAAGAATGAAGATTGTAAACTTTAATTTATAATTAAAAGTGATTAGAATTGGTTTTAAATAATAATTCGTTTTAATTAACGTGTGAAAATAGCCTTCCGGGGCACTGTCTCAGATTTTGACGAAACCAGTTTCATTGGATACGTAATAGTGAGTTATCATATGCCGTCGAATTTCATGGCAATTGGATGTATCGTATGGTCGTACGAGTTTGAAACACATATAAATAAATTTCAGGAATTTATATAATATAATTCGATTTAAAAAGCCATCTTCGTACATGAGGGAATTAGGTCCCGATAATAGTCCCATTATGTTTGAAAAAGGAGTATTACATATAGAACGCCAGATGGCATGTCACATTTGGAGTTCGAGATTTTTGAGTGCACCGAGCTAGATATTTTTGAATATAAAATTCTATCTTCACCATACTTAAATCCATACTCTATCCCCCATACTTACCATACCCATACGTTCATGCTAATGCCATACCGAACCCATTCCTCCCCCTTCTTTATAAATCACGTTTTATTAAAGGATTGGTTCGAAATTTTTGAATTTAAATTATCACTTCACGAACGGTCCTCATCCATCGGAGCCAATCCATGCTGTTTCAGGCGAAGTCACCAACTACAAAGTTGTAGACGACGTCGAGCTCGACTCGTTCAACGGTTGGATCGTCGTCAATCGTCGCGTGGTTGCCACAGTTTGTCAATGAACAGAATTTGTTTATTCGTGAATTTCTCGATGATGGTGGTGCTAGAGGCAATGGACTCTAAGGAGAAGTTGAAGAGAACGTTAAGGGCTAGGCTCGGCCGGAGTTTGGTGGCGTGGAGTGGCCTGTGGCCGCGGTAAATTGGAGATGAACGGTGCGACTTCGTGGCATTTTTGGAGGCGACGACAGCATTTGGGGAGGCGGTGCTTGGGTCAGTAGGCGTGGCTTGGAGCCTTGGATAAGGCTTCGATCTGACATGATGTGGTGGCCTCTGGCGAAGCGTAGCAGTGGCTACGAAGTGAAGAAGAGGGGGCGCTTGGGTTAGGTTTGTATGCACAAACAAGAGAGTAGATCGAGGGAGGGAAGATTTGAGTTGAGTAATTAAGTTTAAATGAATGTAATTAGTAATAATATTATATTATTTAAATTGAAATCTTGTTTAATCAATAACTTTTGCGTTTTAGATTCAATTTGAACACGACAAGTTGCGTTGGGATTGTATTAGCGAATACTACGATATAGAGTTGGATTGTATGGATTTGGAGCTAGTAGGATTTTGCATTAAAATTGAACGCATGTTCGATTTTATTCCAAACCGGAATGCCTCAGCGACAACAGGAATTTAGGTGAGTTAAACTCACCTTTCTGGTTAACCAGTAATATCTATAGTCGATAAAAATTGTTGATTGGATGTTTCGATGATTTATTGTTTTATCAGTTGGTTTGGTTTTATTCTCGCCCCTAAAGCGGATGACCTTTTATATATACCTACCTAGTAGCGGATGACCCATAATATATGATTATATACTGTTTGTGATGCAGGGGAATAGGTTGGAGAGATCCAATAGGATTCCTCACCACCGTTGATTTTATTTACATATATGTGTGCTGATATATATAAGTTGTGATGTAGTGGAACAGGTTGGAGGGATCCAACGGGATTTCTCGCCGTTATTGAATTGTTTTCAACAATATTCCTATTATTTGACTATTGAATATGAAACCTGATTTGTGGACACTATTGGTTATGACATTGTTATATGTTCAAAAACTTAAACCCTGTAGTAATAGAAAATCAATAGCGATATTAGTTAAGCATTGGGTGGCTATTGGCCTTAAAATTTGTATTTTAAAATACTATAAATCGCCATTTGAGTTAGAGTTGATTTTTGAGACAGGAAATGATTTTAAATCTGAAATTGGTTTCGAAAATATTTTGTTTTAAAGGATTTAACTTCTATTTTACTCCAACCTTTTTATCTGTCTTTTCTAAGTTATTTATTTATATTTAATGTTGTTTTAAAGATTATTTATTTATATGTAATATTATTTTAAAGTTATTTAATATTTTAATATTTTGAAAAGTTAATTATTTAAATATTCAATAAGGCTTGAAATTAATAATACGATTTATTAATAATGTTTTGAAAATAAATTATTACTATTTATAATTATGGTAAAGATTAATTATTAATTTGATAATGTTTTGAAATTATTAATTATTATTTTTAAGATGTTTTGAAGTTAATAATTATTTATTTATTTATAATGTTTATTGTTAATAAATTATTATTACATAATAGTGTTTTGAATAATGATTATTATTATTTATAAATGTTTTTGAGATTGATAGATAAAGTTCTATAAAAAGACTTGGGTTTTATTAGAGGATTTTTATAAAATGCGCTGGAGACTTAAAGAGAAATTGTTTATAGTGTATAAAGAGAGTTTTGTAAATGGTTTTAGATACTTATAAAGATATTTTATAAATGGGTTTATAGATTTATAAAAAGTGTTTATAAATAGTGTTTAATATGCGAGTATATGATTTTTGTTTGATGATAATAAACATACATATATATTCAATTAAATGTATTTGTTAATGTACTATTTTATTTTTCACATAATTAAATAAATATTTGCTGAATAAAATAAATAACATAGAATTTAAATTCAAACAGATATTTTATTCAAACAAATATTTATTACAACTTTTGAATAGTACAAATTTGAGCTCTCACTATATATATACAATTTCAATTACAATACAATTTTGATTACATCACAATTTTCCATTTACATTTGCACCTCACTACATTTTCACTCATTCACTCATATTTTACTCTTCAATCTATTCCAGTCTGAATCCAGCATCTGAGTTATCTGCAAAATAAACACTAACGCAGTAAAATTGAAAAGAAAATATTTTGCAGTGTAAAATAAAATGTGTATTTTTGAAAATATTATTTGCCTCAGTCATTTGGGTTGTTCATCATCATTTAATTTTGAATTTATCATACACGAACGACTTGTGACATGCATAGTGTATCACTGTACATGTCACAAGGCCATGCACTGTTAGTTCTTGAGATGATGGTTTTGATGACAACAACCTTAGAATAAGATTATAAAATATAAATACTAACATTATAGTTTAGATATATATGTATATGCAGGATTTAACCATGCAGGTACAAAGAATGAAGACTGTACATTATAGATTCAAGATATCAAGATTGAAGACTCATGGGTATCAAGATTATCAAGAGTTCAAGATTTCAAAATAAGTATTGAGTCTAGAATTATGTTAAAACTTCATAATAGCACTGAAATCTTCACTCCATTTTTCTTTTGGGATGGAACCCATTTCTACCTTTTTAGTGGCTTACAAACCCATGACAAGTAGCTTACAAACCTACGACAAGTGGCTTACAAACCCACGAATATCCTGGTTTTGTACAAGTTCTCGAGTCCTGATATGATGAGATATTCAGCAGGAAGAAGCTTGCAAAACTACTTCAAAATGATTTTCAAAATTACTTCACAATGATTTTCAAAACTGCTTTTCAAAATGTTTTAGCCTTAAAAAATATCTTTTCAAATGATTTTCAAAAAGATGTCTTAGCCTTAAAATATTCTTTGTTTTTGTTTTTAAATAAACTCTTGTTTTAAACTTCGATTGTTTTTAAACTATCTTTTAATTATAATATATTTATACTTAGATTTAAATATAAAATTATAGTAAAATTTTATATATATTATTCTCTATATTAATCTATGTATTTTATCTATAGTCAAGTATATTTATAAAGTTTAAATAGTTTTTAATATAAGATAAAGGTTATTTTCAAAGAAAATCAAATCATCAAAAAATGCTTTGGGATGTCGACATGCCTTAGTACCCCATGTCAACATAATGACAGTTAGATTCAAAAATTTGAATTTCAAAAGAAGTATCTATTCGCCATAACCTTTCATGAATGGACATGGCTGTTGTTCTTCTATAAATAGGGGTTAGTTTCAATGAATTTTTATACAGATTTTCTGGTTTTTCACTTCTCTTCTTCTTCTTCTTCCATATTTTCTTATTCAAAATCTTATCATCACTGTGCCGAAATCAACATTGAATCTAACTAGATCATCTCTGGTTTGATTCTCTATCACTATCTCAACAAGATCCCAGTGCTATTCAGAGTTATAGGCTTCTTTGTAATCTATCTAGCGAGAAAAGGTGTGATTGTAGCCTTGGAAATCAATCAAGCGAGAAAAGGTGTGATTGTAGCCTTGGAAATCAATTGGGTGAACTTGTTGCCCCGGAAATCAAGTATCTCTACCCAGAGGATTGTGATTCTGGAGGGTGTACCTCGTAGCCTTGAAACCGAGGGTGTAATTGTTGAATTGTTTTTGAAAGGAAATCTGTACTTAGTTGTGCGGGACTGGATGTAGGGTAACTCCGAACCAGTATAAAATCCGGTGTTTTCTTTCCTTTACTGCTTTTATTTTATTTCTGCATCTGTGTTTGTTTCTGTGATTATATCTGTGTTTGAATATTGCATACATTTGTGTTCAAATTAACATAATCTCAAAAAGATTTAATAGTTTCTTATAAACACTATTCACCCCCCTCTAGTGTTATTCCTGAAAGTCTTGCGGATCGTATATATGTTACTAATGTGCAAGTGTACTAATAGTATAGCAAAGATATAAGCAGATATGTAAATGTAAGTAAAATAAAAACGATCCCACCAGAGTTTTTATACTGGTTCGGATCTCCCGTCCTACGTCCAGTTCCGAAGCTCCCCTTCGGTATTTCACTAACCAAATACCCTCGCTTCACCCCAAAGGAACAAGTCTTTTTACAATAGAGTTTTCTTTGACAATCTTGTGTTCTGATCAACACTGATATTGACTGATAATACAAACCTTCCTATAATCTCCTTTGAGTGATTGTGTAAGTGTGAGCACAGATTTGAGGAAGAATATAACCAATATAAATAGTGGTTATAGTTTTGATTTGAGAATATTAGAAATTAGGTTTCAGAAATCAACTAGATAATAATAATTCAAGAGAGTAGAAATCAGTAAGTGGAGTGAGTAAATCTCAAATCAATTTGATAGTATTAATAGAATTTGAAGAGTTATGATTAAAGAGAAGTGACTGGAAACCATTGGTGCAAGGTTGCAACTGTTTGAAGAAGAAGAACGTTTGTTTAAAGTTTCGCAACCTTTCAGAATATAGCCGTTTATTAAAAAATGTTCGTCATCTGACGTCTGCAGGAAAGCTCAGACGTCTGGAGTTTGTTTCAGAGAATTTCCTGAAACTTACTGCAGACGTCTGAGTATATACTGCAGACGTCTGGAGTATGTTATTTCCAGAATTTATAATGTGTTGTGCGTGTCACTTCATTGGAGATTGTACAATAATTTTATATACTACTTACACATTTGTTTACAGAATAATCTCCTTGTAATCTTCAAATCATAGCTCTTTGACGTGATGAATATCTTGAATACCTGCATATGTTAATATATATGTATATATATAATATTGTATAGTTGTTATCATTGAAACCAAAGAATGGAGGTTCCAACATTCTCCCCCTTTTTGATGATGACAACTATACAATATTTTGTTAGAGATATGAACATATTTACTCCCCCTAAATATGTTATCTCCCCCTGAATATATGCAAATGTATTTTCTCCCCCTTTGTTAGAATCAAAACAGAATGAATGCACACAAATATGACATAAAACAAATAGTTTAAATAACATAGATGCAGACAAGTTTCAAAGTTAATACATATGAAATGCAGAAAAATGAAAGAAATATAGAAACATATTATTCTCCTTCATAGAAGAATGCCCCTCCATAGCCACCATAAGAAGAACCATAGGATGAATAAGGATCATATGAAGAAGAATCCCATTGTTGATATTGATATGGAGGTTCCTCTTGAATTGAAAGCCCTTGCATAGCCTCATATGATAGATATGATTCCGTAGGCTCATCATTGTCATCGTTATCCTCTTCGGTTGAGTCATCGTACTCTTCTTCTTCTTCTTTGATAACCATTTTACCTCTATTGGTTGAAGAAGGATGACGGGATCCTTGTCCTTGAGTAGGAGCATGAGGAGTAGGAGACGGTGACGATGATGAACTTGAACTAGACCGACCTCTAAACTTCTTCATCATTTTTCCTAAGCTCGAAACCACTTTGTCAAGAGTTTTCTCCACTTTGGTCATTCATGTAGAAAAAGACCTTTCAAGCTTCTTTTGCTTTCTTGCTAAAATGGATTGGTTGCGTAATAACACATCATTAATTGACTCGTTTGAAGCAAGTGTTGGTTGGATTTCCATGATTTCTGAGTCAGAATAGTATTGTGGGGTTGATTGCGATGAAGAGGCTGGTTGTTGTTGAGGTTGAGAAGATTGCAGTCAGTTTTCCCATTGTTGGAAAGACATGATAGGAGGTGGTGTTCTCGGGAGTTGCATTAATGAAATAAACCGTTTTCCTCCGTCTTTTGTTGGAATTTCTTCAAAAGAAGATAGATATGAAGGTATTTCCAATGCCGTTAGAATCCGCATAATGTATGCGGCATATGGAATGGTTGGTTTGGGATTAGTCCAATAATCTTTTATTTGAGTCAAGATAAATTGTGCCCAATTAACCAAGACATTACCAAAGATGGCATACAATGCCTTATGATCATTTTCGTAGACTATCTCATGACTACCAAGTCTAGGAATAATAGTGTTGATTATCATCCGATTTAGTAACCTAGCTCGGGGTCATAGAAAGTTTGAGCGCCATTTCATATTGTCTTCCCATATAAGGTGAGTAATTCTATTTCTAGGTTTTCCTAGCATATCGGGTATATCATCAAACATCATACCTTCATAACTACAACCTAGAATTGCCCCAATTGTTGGAATATCAAATCTTATAAATTTTCCATAAACGGATGTCCAAAGAGTATTATTACTCTCTTCTTCTTGTGATAAACCGGCACTTGAAGATTTGCATAAAATAGATAGATAGCTAGAGGATCTATATTTACCGAATTTACTTCAATGTCAATCAAGGAAGAGCAACCGGAAGCTTGAGTTAGTTGATAAAGATGGTATTCCAAAGGATGATGAATGTTGTAGAAAGGACCATTGTGAATCTTTTTCTTCTTGATG
Source organism: Allium fistulosum (assembly GCA_030737815.1). Taxonomy (NCBI): domain Eukaryota; kingdom Viridiplantae; phylum Streptophyta; class Magnoliopsida; order Asparagales; family Amaryllidaceae; genus Allium; species Allium fistulosum. The sequence continues at coordinate 1,221,353,517 of CM060902.1, forward strand.
GTTTCAAATCTTTTGATTGTTGCTTCTTCATGTCTCATCCATTGAAGAATTTGTGTTTCAAAGACTAGGTTTGCTGAAGATGATGACTGACCTTGCTTTTGTCTCTTGGAAGTTACTTTCTTTGGTGCGATTGATTAGGATTTGAAGAAATTTAGAGAGCTAGGGTTTTGGTAAATATTGGGGGCTGGTAAAAAATGAGATAGGTAGGTAAAATATGTTATATAAGGAGGCAAAAACTAGTGTTTTTCGAGCTGTTAATTTTTGGCCCGAATGTTCCTGCAGACGTCAGGAATAGGGGTCCAGACGTCTGAGGTAACAGACTTTTGTTTTTTACTGTTTATTTGTGTATTTTGGTAATCTGTTGAATTTGTTATACTATTCTTCTTAGTTTAATGTAAGAAACAAATAATTTATTCAAATATATATAAATATATATCAAAACTTTTGAAACAAGATGATGTACACACAAATTATTCAAAAATTATATAAAAGAAAGAGTTAGTTATTTCCAGAAGGACCTCCTTGCTCCCATGAGTTTGGTTCATCCTTGATGATAGGATCATACATTGGTCGAATGGGCGACCAACGATTGGGGTGAACCGTAGAAGGAGTACGTTGAATGCAATTAACTGTATCTTTCTTTGGAGAACGACCACATATTTTTGCAATGTGACGAGTTAAGAAATTCAGTTGTTCTCCTTGGCGTCGCTGTTCCCAGGCCATTTCCTTTTGAAGGCCTAGGCTCTCCCTTTGAAAATGATGTAAATCATCAATCCGATAGTCATCGGTTTGCGTGATTGTTCCTTGAAATTCAATCGCAGATTTCACCTTCTTTCCTTTAGGTGAATATCCAGTTGTAGTATCTTTTGGAGGAGTCGAGATTCGTAGAGAACCTTTGTAGCAAGGAGGCAGAGCATAATCCGGATATTGAACAGTGAATCCGGGTGGAATAATATAGCGTTCCAGGTGATCAACGTCAGGAAAGTTTGATGGTGGTGATGGAACGGTATAGGCGGATGAAGAATGATTGATCGATGAGTGTTCATTTGGAGATGAGGCAGAATTGTAAATTTCTTCGTGAGAAGACATTGTAGTTTAAGGAAGATATACTAGTTAAATGAAACTATGAATTTAAATATACGAATGACTCTTGAATTTCTATATGCTTATGATATAAAAATAGTAATATAAAAAGTTTTTGAGCCATGCATTATTTTAAGCAATGAAACCAACCATTTGTTAGAATTACATTTGAGAAAATTTCAACCAATAATATAAAAACTGTTTTGCTATAAATAGAAAAACTTTAAGTTTTAAAAGAATGTTTATATATACAAGGTAGTTTATAAAAACAACAGGTATAGTTTATTTAATCTATTTAAATGAAAAGATATACATAAGAATAAATTTAATCTAAATTCTATTCTAGTTCGGATAATGAGCAAATTCCTAAGTTTCTTCTTAGTTTAATAAAAGTCATTTCATTCAATGGTTTAGTAAAAATGTCTGCAATTTGATTTTCGGTACTTACACATTCTAAGTTGATTGTTCCTTTTTCGACATTATCTCTTAAGAAATGATGTCTTATATCAATATGTTTTGTTCTAGAATGATTTATTGGATTTTTAGATAAATTAATTGCACTTGTATTATCACAATAAATTATAGAATTATTTAATTGACTACCGTAGTCTTGTAATGTCTGTTGCATGTATATTACTTAAGCACATGCTAAAGCGGCAGAAATGTACTCAGCTTCACAAGTAGACAAAGACACGCAATTTTGTTTCTTGCTAAACCATGAAACTAGTGATTGACCTAAAAAATGACATGTACCACTAGTACTTTTTCTATCCGTTTTGCATCCACCAAAGTCTGCATCACTATAGGATACGAGTTCGAATGGATTATTTTTTGGATAGAACAAGCCGTAATCCGTTGTATTTGTTAAATAGCGAAGAATACGTTTTATTGCATGATGATGTGATTCTTTTGGTTGTGTTTGAAAGCGTGCACATAAACATACACTCATCATTATATCGGGTCGACTGGCAGTTAAATAAAGAAGAGATCCTATCATACTTCTAAAAAGTTTTTGATCAAAATCTTTACCATTTTCATCTTTATCCAAGTGAGTAGTGGTACTCATTGGTGTTGGTTTACTAGAAGTTTTACTCATACCAAAACGATTTAATAAATCTTTACAGTATTTTTCTTGATTTAGAAAAATTCCATTTTCTAGTTGTTTTATTTGTAATCCTAAGAAAAAATTTAATTCTCCAATATGTGACATTTCAAATTCGTTAGTCATTATTTGAGAAAATTCTTTACATAAAAGTTCATTTGTTGATCCAAAAATTATATCATCAACATAAATTTGTACTATTAAAATATCATTTTGCTTTTTCTTAATAAACAATGTTGTGTCAATTTTACCAATTTGAAAATCGAATTTTAATAAATGAGATTTTAAGCGATCATACCAAGCTCGAGGTGCTTGTTTTAAACCATATAGTGCTTTATTAAGTTTAAAAACATGATCCAGGAATTTTTCATGAACAAACAACGGGGGTTGTTCAACATAAACATTTTCTTTTATAAAACCATTTAAGAAAGCGCTTTTAACATTCATTTGAAAAAGTTTAATATTATTATGACAAGCAAAAGCAAGTAAGATTCGTATTGCTTCGAGACGAGCTACTGGTGCAAAGGTTTCTTCATAATCAATTCCTTCTTCTTGGTTGTAACCTTGTGCGACTAGTCTTGACTTATTTCGAATGATATTACCGTGTTCATCTGCTTTATTTTTAAAAACCCATTTTGTACCTATTACAGATTGATCACTTGGTCGGGGTGTAAGTTCCCAAACATTATTTCGTTCAAATTGATTTAATTCCTCTTGCATTGCTAAAATCCAAGAATCATCATTAGATGCTTCTTTATAGTTTCTAGGTTCAAAGTTAGATATAAACGCTACTTGACTCATTTGATTTAGTTGATTTCTTGTCGTTACTTTAGAATCTAAATTTCCTATAATATTATCTGTAGGATGATCTTTTAAAATTCATGGCGGTGATTTTAATGTATTAATATCGTTATTTTCATTTGAAATTTGTTTTGAGTTTATATCTTGATTTTGTAATAAAGTTGGAATTTCTTCATCGTCATTTTTCGATTTAATAGAAAAGTCTTCATCGAAGGATACATGTAAACTTTCTTCTATTATATTTGTTCATTTATTAAAGATTCGATATGCTTTACTTCTATCAGAATATCCAATAAATATTCCTTCATCTGCTTTTGCATCGAATTTTCCAAGATTATCTTTTGTGTTTAGTATAAAAAATTTTGAACCAAATACTCTAAAATATGTTATTTTTGGTTTTATTTTATAAAACATTTCATAACACGTGTGTTTAGTCATAGGTCTTAAAGTTACACGATTTAAGACATAGCATGCCGTTGCGACTGCTTCTGCCCAAAAATTCTTTGGTAAGTCGCTACTATTTAATAGTGTCCGTGCACATTCTTGTAAAGTACGATTTTTTCTTTCAACAATACCATTTTGCTGTGGTGTTCGGGGAAAGGAGAAATTATGACTAATACCCTTTTTATTACAAAAATTTGTAAATAATTCATTTTCAAATTCTCCACCATGATCACTTCGTATATTTTTAATTTTTAAATCCGTTGAGGTTCTAATTCTTTTAGCAAAAATTTTAAACTTTTTGAAAGTATCACTTTTATGTTTTAAGAATAAAGTCCAAGTATATCTTGAATAATCATCCATAATAACAAAAACGTATTTACTATGATTTATAGATCGTACTTGAATTGGTCCAAATAAGTCTAAATGAAGTAATTAAAGTGGTTGTTTAGTGGAAATTTCCTTTTTAGATTTAAAAGAGCTTTTAGTTAATTTGCCAAGTTGACATGCGTCACAAAGATTTTTAACTTTAAAATTGATCTTAGGTAAACCTCTAACTAATTCATGTTTAGCTAATTTATTGATATTTTAAAGTTTACATGACAAAAGCGTCTATGCCATAACCATGGATCATCATGATTAGCTGCTAAGCATACATCATTTTTATGATTAATATTCATATTTAGAACATAAATATTTCATTTTCTAAATCCTTCAAATATTAAACTTTTATTTTGATCATAGATGTTGCACTTATCTTTTTCAAAATCAATTTTAAAACCTTCATCACATAATTGACTAATACTAAGAAGGTTATGTTTTAAATTTTCTACTAGTAAAACATTTGTAATTATAGAAGATGTAGATATACCTAGATTGATGACTTCACCAATGCTAATGACGAATCCTTTAGAATTATCTCCGAATGTTACTGTTCCGCCATCTATATTTTTGATATTTGTAAGTATGGCTTTATTTCCTGTCATGTGCTTGGAGCATCCACTATCTAGTATCCACTTCTCTTTTCCTTACTCTTATTTTTGAGTACCTGCAAAAAATAAATAATAATTTAATTGGTACCCACTTCCTCCGTTAGGGTCCTAAGGGTTAGTAGGGGAAGGTAGCCATACCCATGATGGTTTGGGACCTTTAAACAAATAATTATTGTTATGAACTACTTTTTCCAAATATTCATTTATAAATTTCTTTCTAATCAAATTATTATTTATTTTTGGAATCCAGATTTTAATATTTTTAGATTCGTTGCTTTTATGAAATACCCTTGATTTCTTAAAGTTAGTGTAGAGAGAACTATACTTAGTTGCAGCATTCAAATTTTGTTTCTTGGTTTTGACTTGATTTTTAACAAATCCTAATCCATTTTTATTTCCTGATGGTTTAGAATTTTTAATTAAACTTTCTAAATTTTGTTTCCTTTTATTAAATTTTGAAACATTATTTGTTATTTTTTCTAAACTATTTTTCAAGTTAGATATTTCAATATTGTTAGATTCTATCTTTTTTTAAATCAATATTTTCTTTTAGAATAACATCCTTTGTAATTACTTCTTTTTGTAACTCATGATTTAAATCAGAATTAATTGTAGACAATTTTTTACATTCATCTTGAGCTAATTCTAATTCTTCTTCTAGAATTGTTTTCTCATCTTTTAACATTCCGATTTCTAATTCTAATCGAGCAAATTTTCCTTTATATTCTTTGATTAATTTTTTTGATTCTCTAAATTTATCGTCTAATTCCATACTTATTTCAAGTAGTTCGTTATAAAATAAATCGAAAAGTACCTCATCAGTGTTAGCCATAAAGCAAACATTTGCCTGTTCAGAATCACTCTCACTATTTGATGATGGTGAGTCAGAATCGTCCCATGTTACTTGAAATGCTCTCTTCTTTTTCTTGAAATCGAATTTGTTCTTTCTTTTATCATTGTTACCTTGAGGACAATCCTTCTTCATATGTCTGAACTTATCACATCCAAAGCATTTGATTGAAGTTAGATCAGTTGTTTTTGAATTTGAATTTCCTCTGTTTCGAAACTTTGTCATTTGCTTGAATTTCTTGAATTTGTTGTAGTTCTTTGCTATGAATACAATTTCATCTTCTTCAAGATCTGAATTTTCATCATTGGCTTGAAAAGAAATATTTTTCTTTTCTTGATTTGCTTCTTTTCGTGCCTGCAAGTTAGCTTCGTATGACATCAAATTTCCTATTAATTCTTCAACTTTGAGTTCGGAAAGATTATTAGCTTCTTCGATAACCAAAACTTTTCTTTCCCATTCAGTAGTCAAAGAATTTAAAATTTGAGTAACTAGTTCAAATTGAGTAAATTTTACTCCTAGAGCCATAAGATCATGTTGTATAATTTGAAATCACATGTACATATCACTTATAGTCTCATTGGTTTTCATTTTGAATGATGAAAACTGATTTTGTAGAATTGAAATCTTTGTTTGTTTAACTTTTGTAGTTCCTTCATGAGTAACTTGAAGTGTATGCCGTATATCATATGAAGTGGTGCATAACATAACTCTAGAAAATTCATTTTTATCAAGAGAACAAAATAAAAGATTCATAGCTTTTGCATTATTTCCAGCTAAGAGTTTTTGTGCTTCTGTCCATGTGTTTCTAGCAGTGGTTGGTGCTTCAAATCTAGTTTGAGTTGTTTCCCAAACATCTAGACTGTTAGACTCCATAAAAATACGCATACGTGTAGACCAAGATGCATAATTTGAACCAGTGAATAGTGGAGGACGTGCAGTAGATTGACCTTCTGGAAAAGTACTTGCCATATTAGTGATAATTTAACTACGTGTTACTGTAACTTGAATTGAACTAAGCTTTGATACCAAATGAAAGTCTTGCGGATCGTATATATGTTACTAATGTGCAAGTGTACTAACAGTATAGCAAAGATATAAGCATATATGTAAATGTAAGTAGAAATAAAAACGATCACACTAGAGTTTTTATACTGGTTCGGACCTCCCGTCCTACGTCTAGTTCCGAAGCTCCCCTTCGGTATTTCACTAACCAAATACCCTCGCTTCACCCGGAGGAACATGTCTTTTTACAATAGAGTTTTCTTTGACAATCTTGTGTTCTGATCAACACTGATATTGACTGATAATACAAATCTTCCTATAATCTCCTTTGAGTGATTGTGTAAGTGTGAGCACGGATTTGAGGAAGAATATAACCAATATAAATAGTGGTTATAGTTTTGATTTGAGAATATTAGAAATTAGGTTTTAGAAATCAACTTGATAATAATAATTCAAGAGAGTAGAAATTAGTAAGTTGAGTGAGTAAATCTCAAATCAATTTGATAGTATTTATAGAATTTGAAGAGTTATGATTAAAGAGAAGTGACTGGAAACCATTGGTGAAAGGTTGCAACTGTTTGAAGAAGAACGTTTGTTTAAAGTTTCACAACCTTTCAGAATATAGACGTTTATTAAAAAAATGTTCGTCATCAGACGTCTGTAAGAAAGCTAAGACGTCTGGAGTTTGTTTCAGAGAATTTCCTGAAACTTACTACGGACGTCTGAGTATATACTGCAGACGTCTGGAGTATGTTATTTCCAGAATTTATAATGTGTTGTGCGTGTCACTTCATTGGAGATTGTACAATAATTCTATATACTACTTACACATTTGTTTACAGAATAATCTCCTTGTAATCTTCAAATCATAGCTCTTTGACGTGATGAATATCTTGAATACCTGCATATGTTAATATATATGTGTATATATATATAATATTGTATAGTTGTTGTCATTGAAACCATAGAATGGAGGTTCCAACATTCTCCCCCTTTTTGATGATGACAACTATACAATATTTTGTTAGAGATATGAACATATTTACTCCCCCTAAATATGTTATCTCCCCCTGAATATGTGCAAATATATTTTCTCCCCCTTTGTCAAAATCAAAACAGAATGAATGCACACAAATATGACATAAAAAAAATAGTTTAAATAACATAGATGCAAACAAGTTTCAAAGTTAATACATATGAAATGCAGAAAAATGAAAGAAATATAGAAACATATTATTCTCCTTCATAGAAGAATGCCCCTCCATAGCCTCCATAAGAAGAACCATAGGATGAATAAGGATCATATGAAGAAGAATCCCATTGTTGATATTGATATGGAGGTTCCTCTTGAATTGAAAGCCCTTGCATAGCCTCATATGATAAATATGATTCCGTAGGCTCATCATTATCATCGTTATCCTCTTCGGTTGAGTCATCGTACTCTTCTTCTTCTTCTTCGATAAACATTTTACCTCTATTGGTTGAAGAAGGATGACGGGATCCTTGTCCTTGAGTAGGAGCATGAGGAGTAGGAGACGGTAGTAGTAATCCTCATATGATAGATATGTATCACTAAGACTAATACCATGTTAATTTTGTCAAACATGGTGGGGATTAGGATATAGATGTGTATAGCAATAGAATATTTGCAATTCCGTAGAAGGGTCGACAGTAGTAATCAAATATAACCACCTAAAATGCAACAATCTCCACTCCAACCTTTAATTAACAAATACCATGTGTTAACGCTAAAAATGTACGCTAACACCCCAGTGTGAGTTGTGATATAGCGAAAGCACCACCCGTTGGTACGGGAACATCCATAAAACTTATGTACATGCTATGATACATTTACTTACAGAGCTACCATTATGTAAAATTTGTGGTCGAGAGGATGTAGCAACTGTGTTTAATCCGGACCTATCCACTGCTGGTTTCGGAGGTTGAATCATGAAACCTGCTCCATTTGAAGTGCTGCCGCCTGTCCTCTCGTTTAAATATTGGCGCTGCATTGGGTCGATAGATTTTACTCCAACTATGAGGACGCTGTTTAGTTGCATTCCATTCTTTCCCAATGCCTTTTGAGCATCATACCGGTTCTACATTGTAGATACCAATATATCAATTCTTAGTTTCACAAATTTAACTTAGATTACATTTATAACCCCTCATTCATGAATCAGATACACCCACTAGAAGTACAATTTAAAAGCTTAAGATCATGATCTTTTAAACACTTTAACCTTTTATCATCATGGCATATGAAAACACATAATATCTTTCACTATACTGATTTGGGTGCAACATAAAATTAACAGACTAAAACCAAAAAACATTACTGTGGTATATACCATTGGCCACAACAAAATTGAGGTACAATCATAATACCTGATAGAGTATATGCATCCAGTTAGCATCCCTTGGACCAGGAATATGCTTCAATATTACACCTTGGAGAAAACCTGAAGTACAAATGAAAAAGAGTATTATACCCGAAATGAAGAAAAAGGAAACTCAATTATTTCTAATTTACTGATAATACAGATAGAGTATACAATGTATAGACAGAAGCTGTATATTTTAACAGATTTTTTTTTTAAAAAAATTGTTTCATAGTTACATTTATTCTTGGTCTCACAACTAATAACAGATATCCTATATTTCTACTAATTTATAATATTATTTTTGTGACATGTCAACCGTCTTTCAGCACTATTTACATTGCTTTCATGACTGAATATTTGTTCGTTATAATCCTGGTCTCAACATTCTTGTTTTGTACAACTGATTATATCTAGAAATTATCATCAACTTCATTCATCTAAGTTGATCAGTCTAGACCAAGCATGGTACCAAAGTTATTATGCTGAAACTGTAGTGTGGACTTGATTTCTTATGGGAAAACACATCATGTGGTACTTCCCGTCATTACAAGTATAAAAGTAGCACACAAAGAAACTAAGTTAAAATGCGTGGTTGAACAACCAACATCCAATACAGCAAGTTGATCGAGAAACTATCTACGGACAGGATATATGTTTTAACCACTACAATGCACACTTACATAGAAAAATGAATACGATCAAATCTCATAATGGAAACCGTTAGAATAGTTCAAACTAACGCATAACAAAGTTACCCAGAGTGCAACTAGATTTCCCATACATAGGAACTATAAATAGAATCGTCTTTTAAAGTTGAAGTTTCACCGACAGATTTTAGAAATGTGATTTCTGAAACTCATGCAGGAATAGATACTATTCACACAAAATGTAGGAGTTCATGCCAAAAAAGCTGATCAAAGACAAAAAAAATTGCGAAATACAACCAACCCAGACCAAAGAGTTCGTATTAAACAAACAACGATGTCGAAAATCATCTAATTTAATAACCATATAAATATTTACAACAACCCTATCTCGGCTATTCTTTGTACAAGTAATTATTGACATGAAGATGTCTGGTATGTACTTGTTCAAAATAGCCTTATAAACTACTTAACACTTATCAAAGATTTAACTCAACATTTTTCATGGTCAAGGCCCAAAATCCCAAAAAAAAATCAAAGACTACCCTGACTTACTAAACCTTAAAACTCCATAAGACGATCATTCGTACTGAATGGTACATCAGTATAATATTAAACTGCTGCCAAAAAAAGGGAAAAGTCATACCTTTTTCTTAATTATGTATATATACCTGTGGAACAAGCAGATAAGGAGACTGATGGTGTTAGGAACTGTCACAATCTGCCTAATACGGTTGATGATAGAATGGGATATAAACTGGCGAAGTTCTGATGTACTTTTCAGAAAAATTCAAACTTAACGTGATTTGAACTTGAAATTAGGTTGCAATCGATCGTCGAAATAGAACGCAAGCCCCAATCTTCCTTTGTCTTCATCAAATTGGTGGAAAATAAACAACGAAGGTGTAGTAGAATGGCGGAAGCGATGGTAGAACGTCGAAGGCTGTGGTAGAACAAATTGAAGTGCGATAACCCTAGAATGAAAGAGGAAATAAATGAAACGATGAAATGTTATGCGTGTGAAATGGGGTAAGTAATAACAGAAAATAAAATTACAATCCTATCCATATTACTTTTAACTATTTACAAAATTACCAGATTTAGTAACGGTAATAACCGTTATAAAAGTTCGTAACGGAAATATCTGTTAGAAAGTTGTAATGGTTATTAGTGTTATAAATTGAAAGCGGAAAAGTGTTACAAAATGAGCTGTTTGGTGTAGTGATAGCTCTTTGACGTGATGAATATCTTGAATACCTGCATATGTTAATATATATGTATATATATAATATTGTATAGTTGTTGTCATTGAAACCGTAGAATGGAGGTTCCAATAATTCCTAGCCTTAAGATCCGTAATCCGCATTCCTCACATTTAATATCGGAGCAAGGTTTTCAAAAGTTTTATAATCTGAATTTTGAAAAGTTTTCAAAATGGCTACCAACACTGGTACTGTTACTAACACTAGTATCCCTGTCACTAGTTCATTTGTAGAAGGTCAGTCTACTGTCAGACCACCACTTTTTAATGGCAGTAACTATGCATATTGGGCATGTAGGATGAAAATATATTTACAATCTGTAGGATTAGATACTTGGAATATCACACAAACTGAATATTCTGAACCCACAACTAATTTTGCACAGTGGACCGCTGAGCAAAAGACTGTTGCACAAAATAATTCTAAAGCAATGAATATTCTGTTTTGTTCACTTGATGGAAATGAATTTAATAGAGTGTCAGTTTGTAAGTCTGCATATGAAATCTAGAAAACTTTGCTAGTGACTCACGAAGGAACAAGCAAAGTTAAACATACCAAAATTTCCATGCTCACAAATCAGTTTCAGTTATTTATAATGAATACTGATGAGTCTATTTCAGATATGTTTAGTCGATTTCAGGATATTGTGCATTCTTTAATATCCTTGGGAAAGGAATTTTCGGAAGAAGATCAAGTGAGAAAAATTTTAAATTCTCTCACTCCAGAATGGGATCAAAAGACACTTGCAATTGAAGAGGCAAATGACATCAGTACCTTAAAGATAGAAGAATTGATTGGAAATCTAATGTCGTTTGAAGTCCAAATGATCGAGAGAAGAGAAAGCAAATCATCTGAAAAGAAATTAATGACATTCAATGCATTAACCGACGGATTAGACTCAAACAGTGATAATGATGAAGAGATAGCATTTATGACCAGGAATTTTCGGAAATTCCTGAAATACAGAAAGATGAATAATCTTAAGAGAAACAACTATAAGAATTCTGGAAATCATAATGCAGTGCCAAACAATGTCAAATGTTTCAACTGTGACGAACCAAGCCATATCAAAAGAGACTGTCCGTATCCAGAAAGGCAGAATCCTCTTAAAAACAATGAATCAGTAAAGAAATGGAAGCGTGCATTTACTACTACTCTAGATGACTCAGACTCGTCCTCAAGCGATGATGATCAGAAGATAGATAACTCAAATTTGTATTTCACGGCAGTTCACGACTTCAACAAATTCAAGGAAACGGACTCAGAAAAAGGTGCACATTTACAATACAATTGATTGAAATTACATGCTTAGAATTAGATGATTGATTGCTTGATTGATTGATTTTGAATTGGTGTGTTGATTGAATTTTAAAATTTATTTATTTATTATTATTATTATTATTTTATTATTACTATAATTTTATTATTATTATTTTATTTTTATTATTTTTTAATAATATAATAATATTTTCTGGAATATACTATAATTCTAATAATATTCCAGATATATATATATATATAGAAATTAAAATAATAAGTATATATATATTAGAATACTTAGGAAAAATAAATCATAGAAATTCACAGGCATATGTCGACATGGTCCCTACCCTGATGTCGACATAGGTACCCGAATTTGAAATTCAAAATTTGAATTCAAATGGTTGAATTTCCCTCCACCTTTTCACTTCATTCAATACTCTGAAAAGACATCTGTAACGCCCCACTCTGAGACCCACTGTAACAAAGAGTATTACGAGAGTAATACCGTCTGTTAAAGCGAAGAATAGAGTATAGTGGAAGCGACCATTTGTAATCAAGCTATAACTATCTACTGAATATGTCGAAAGGGTGGTATCTATTTTTTTTTCAAGTGGTTCGACATATTCAATAAATATTTATAACGAAATTACAATGGCTAAAGATCTATCAGAATAAGCATAGTAATAAAATGATAAAACATCACAGAACAGAATCACATAACAGATATAAAATCCCAGAACAATACATCATCAATACAGATCCAAATACTATAAGTGGGTACAAAGCCACTGCTCACACATGTGAGTCAAAAATATGTACATATCAAAGTCTGAATAATAATAACAGAGTAGCGGAATAGTGGACAAATAAAAGTGCTATCTATCAGCATAGCAGATAATGTCCAAGCGGAAGCACAGAAGCTAAGTCCAGAGACCTAACCTGAAACAACTCGGTCTGACCCGAGCGAAAACACTCGGGTCAGGCTAGCTAAACAATCAGTAATAACTGAGATATATAATAATGCGGTACATAAATAAAACCGTACTTATCCAAAGAGAAGTATATTATGAACCACATGAATGTAATGACGATCCCTAATCATCAATAACAATAAAAATCTCCAAAGAGAAATCAACACCAAAGTGTAGAATAAATAAAATCGCCTCATATCATCGGCGTAGCCAAAGCTATAAAAAGATGCCCATAGGCAAATATCCCAAGAGTGACCAGAGTCTGTAATCAATGCCCAAGCAAAGATCGATGCTCCAAAGAGCAATAGGGATATACTGAAAAGTCAATGAAATCAAACACTGAAAAACAGTGTCCAGAGACACTGTGAATCCACAAGGTAGTCACACTTACATCGTATGGTTCCATAGAACCAACACCGAATGGCGGTACTCGAATGGATATAAAAATCATCAAATAATACCAATATTGCACGTGCACCGACCAGAGTCGTTGTTGCCAAGTACTGTAGAGTTGTGATCGATCACTCGCACAGATGCGGAACGCGCGAGACGACAAGATCCTTCCCAGAAGGATAAAGGCCCAGAGGCACATGCCGAAAAATAAACTGCTCCAAAGAGCAGGTGTCCAGAGACGGTTGCCCAGAGGCGTGGTGACCCAGAGGTCCAGTACTGGCCGCCCAGAGGCTAATGTGTCACAAACTTCTTGGAGAGGAACCCGTAAAGTGTTAACAATGAGTCCCATACCCCACGTTCGCACTAAACGGTTTCCTAACCAATAGCAAGCTCACACTCCAAACAAGAAAAAGTCCACCTCGTATCATCGGTAAACTAGACCCAAAGGTCAAAATGATCAATCGAATAGGTCGGGGATTAACCGGAAAGAAAATACACACGGTTCCATAGGCCGGAGATTTCCTAACCGTTTAAGCACCTTTCCACTTCGCTCGACGTGCTAAAAAGTGAGTGTGAGATTTTTATTATAGAAAATAATGATTCTAAACGGATTTATAATTGATTTTGAGAACACTTTAAAACGGCTTTTGAAAACTCTCCTATTATGGAGTAATTAATTTAATAATTAAAAATAATATTATATAATAATTTCGAAAGCCATGAGTGAAAAATCTTTTGAAAATGATTCATAAAACCCGTGTACGAAATCTAGAGACAAATCTTAAAGAAATCAATGAAAACCAGAAAATCATCAAAAATATTCTAAGTGTTTGTAAACATTCAAAAACAGCTGCGAACCCAAGTTCGGCAATTTATTTGGACCAGCAAACTATGTCCAAATGTCATGAAAATTTGCAGGCATGTAGTCCAACATTCCTACTTTAAGATGCAAAAAGAATTTTTGGATTCCTAGTTGAGACGAAGTGGCAGCGACGTCTCAAAGTTGGACCCAGAACAAGATTCACACTGTTTACCAACAACGACCAGAGTTCAACTTCGACACGAAATTCGAAATACCAAACGAACTTCGATGTTGCCCAAACTTTCCAAAGACGGAGTTCGAAACTCCGCCTTTCCAACGAGACCAAAAACGTCAAATTCCGACTTCGGATGCGATCGTGGTGGCATCGCGAAGTGGAGGTAAACAAATCTGGAAACAGAATTATATATATATATATATATATATATATATATATATATTTTTTTTTCTTAAGAGCCCAGCCCAGCCCGCCTGGGCTGGGGTCCATCCAGGCCCCAGCCCGCCTGGGCTGGGGAAGCCCCAGCCCACGCGGGCTGGGGTGCATCTAGTCCCCAGCCCATGCGGGCCGCATGGGCTGGGGAATCCCCAGCCCCGTCTGGGCTGGGGAAGCCCCAGCCCATGCGGGCTGGGGTTAGTCCCCGGCCCGCCTGGGCTGGGGAAGCCCCAGCCCATGAGGGCTGGGGTTAGTCCAGTCCCCAGCCCGCAGCCCGCCTGGGCGGGGGGGGGGGGGGGGGATTCGGCCCAGCCCGCCTGGGCTGGGCTGGGGGGTTTCTGCAACTGCCTGGGTGCAGCCCAGGCCTGTCCTGGTGCACCCAGAGCTCAGTTTTCAGCCTGTTTTCAGGCTGAACAAAACAGCCAACATAAAATGCAGTTTTTAGGTGATTTGGGGTGTTTTTTTTTCAATTTTTAGCATCAAATTTTCACCAAAATTAACTAGCAATAATCACTAATAAGTATAACTAGCAATAATCACTAATAGATAGTAATTACCTTAATGAAGCAATGGATCAAATAGCTTGTGTGCAATAATCAAAGCAAGCCAAAATGCTCAACCCCAAAGAAAAAGATCAAGAGGCTTCAAGGACCCAAAAAAATCAAAAACAAAACAATGATTACAACAAGATGGTAGAGGTAAATAGGGATTAAGAAGGATTAGAGAATAGGGGAGATTGCATTATCTTTCAAAGATTAAACTAGTTTAATTATGAAGAGAAGGAGATGGATCTTCTAAAGGGAGGCCATTAATTATGTTTAGATTTAGGTTTAGGAATTTATGAAGAGGAGGGTTAGGGTTTATGGGAGGGGTTTGAGATATTATATAGGAGTGGGTTGGTTAATGGGTCATGGTAAGAGGTTTTAAAACCCATTAGGACTTAGTTTATTTTCCTAAAGTTATCATGTGAACAAAATCCTAAGTGACATCCTAATTTTAATTAAAACCATATAATTGTCTCATTAGCCAATTAAACCCATTATCACATTTAAAAATTCCCCTTTTAAATATTAAATTCCAAAAATATTAATTTTCCTATTTTAACCCAAAATACTTTAATTTGCAAACCAATTGCAAATTTAAATTCCCAAATTTTTTGTTTAGCTCCCTTTTCAACTTAAAATCATAATTTTAATTTATTATTCGGTAATTGCAATCTCAGGGTTGTTACAACATCTTTTGACCAGAGAACATGTCTTTCAAAAATCTATTTATTCACTATCTTTTATCATAACTTTTCACTTTCATTTTCAAATTCAAACTCTCTCTTCAAAACTTCAAGCTCTCTACTCTCTACTTTAATGGCTTCTTCAAGCAACCCCTCCACCATGAGACTTTCCAGAAACTTGAAAGAGCAACTCCTCAATAATCCGGAGGCCATAAAAGCATACATCAATTATGCTAATTATGGAAAAGTCCATCCCGGAAAATTTGCTATTTTTCAAGATTTTGCTTCTTATGAAATTGATACTCCTTTTGCAAACAATCATATTCATAGTCTTGTTGATACTTCTCAAAATGATTTTGTTCGTTATCCAAATCTTGTCAAAATTTTCTATGCAAATCTTAATCGAGAATTTTATGAAGGGAATGATGATGAAATTTGGAGTAGTGTCAATGGCACTAGAATTGTTTTAAATTGTGATCTTTTGGGTACCATTCTCAATTGCAAGAATACGGGAATGGATCTTTCTAGTTTTCAAATCGATGAACATGATCGTGAGACATTTCATCATATTTTTAAAGGAGATGAAAACTTTGAATTTAAAAACCGAAACTTTCATCCAAAAGCAAGAATTGTTAACCTTCTTTTACAACATACTTTGACCCCAAGATTGGGGAATTTTAACAATCCTACCTCAAAAGTTTGCAAAGCACTTTTTCCTATTTTCGGAAATTATGATATCAATTGGGCGCAAGTTATTTTGGATGAACTTCGTCCTAAAAATTTTGAAATGGGAGAAAACACTTTATATCATGGAATTTACCTTACTCGAATTTTCAACTATTTTGGAGTAAATTTCAAAGGAGAAGAATTTATTTCAAGAATTTTTTTTAATATTTCAAACATTTCTCTCATGAAAATCCCATATGTTTTTCAACCTTATGAGAGTCTTGCCGAAAAAGAAGAGCGTTTGGCTCATGAAGAAATGAAAGAGGAAGAAATAGAAGAAGAAGAAGGGGATGAACTGGAAATAGAAGAAGAAGAAGAAGGTGAGACATCCCTAGAAAGTATTGATTATCCCTCCAATCCTACCAACAAAACCCTTCTCAAAAACCAAAAGATTATTGTTGAGAATCAACGGGTTCTTAAAAGATTCATTAGTAATAAGTTAGACAAAATATCATCCAAGATGAACAAGTTTTTCTCCAAAGTCAGCAAGTGTTTGCGCCAAAAATGGTCACAAACCCCAAGTGTAGTGAAAGCACCAGCGTATGAATACAAATCAACAGTATTCACACGCAAATCACAGATCTGAGCAAGCAACAAACAGCAATCCAGAAATAATGAACAGTGACACACAATTTATAGTGGTTCGGCTATCTCCGGCCTACGTCCACTTCAAGGTTTTTATAATTTTATTGCTCGATGCTTGAAGATTACAATTTCGTGTGTTGTATTACAACTGATTTGCTGAACTAAGTTTGAATCTAAGGCAGCAATGGTGATCTGGAGTAAATCTGGTAGAGTCTGGGCGCTCTTTAGCTCTTGAAATTGTCCGACCTCTTTTTTGAATGACCAGGGGCTCTATTTATAGGTGTAGGAGGCTGATATTTCGCCTAAAATGAAGGGAGACTAGTTCCAGTACGTTAGGGGGCCCACATGCCCACTTTCTGGAAATCCGGGCCCACTTTGGGATCGATTCGACCCTTGCTTCGAATCGATCAAGTTTTGCTCCGATTGAGATGAAATTTGGCATGGACATTCCTTAGGTTGCTAGTGAGCTACTGTGAAAATTTCATAGAGTTTGGACTTGTAGATCTCGAGTTATGATCGATTCAAGGTCGCTTTTCTGGATGCAGTGTTCTGTTCGAATCGATTACGTTCGAATCGATTGCTTCGAATCGATCATGGCACGCGTGCTCGTGGTGATGTGGCGCACAATCTTCGAGTCGATCCTCCTTTTTCTCCGAGTTTTACTGAGTCGTGGCCGGGGTTTTAGCTATGTAGACGTGGTGGATTCGAGGTGATCGATTCGAAGACGTGCTTCCTTCGAATCGATCTGGGTAACCTTCAGTCGATTGATACGAAGACTCCACTGTTTGAAGGGATTCGAAGGTGGGAACGTTCCAATGGATTCGGGCTATTGGATTCGAACAAAGGCTTGCTCAATGGAGTCGAAGCAAGGCGTATTCTGATGGGTTCGAAGCAAGGCTTGTCGTGATCGATTCGAGGCAAAGGCTTGATCGATGGAGTCAAAGCTATGGTCCTTTTCATGGATTCGAACTTGTGGCATATTGGGACGGATTCGAACTATGTTCTCGTGGATGGATTCGAACCAACGATGTCTTTAGTGGATTTGAACATAAGCCCTGCCGATGGATATGAAGTAAATTGAGTCGAACTAGATGGAGTCGAAACTGATGGATTCGACTCATATGGATGCGAACCCGAGGTTATGTTTTCCACTTGCTCCGATGTCTTGAGCGTACGACCTCGGATTGACTTGATATTTGGAACGTTGACTTTCACGGCTCTGCTTGACGTGTCTTGTCAATTGTAGCCCGATCCGGACTCGGGCGTAATTCATCGATACCCATGGTGAACCTGCGATGCACAATTGATATTTATGACTAGTAATCATCGATTTTCAGTTAATCTTTGGGTATCTCAGCTTTGCCAAAAAGTGGGATAACAGCAAGAAACTTGGATTATCTTCATCTTCATCATCCTCTAACTAGTTCTATATTTTCATATCATGTCGAATTAGTTTAAGTTTGTTTTAATTTGAGTGTTTATGTAGTTGTTTATGATTAATCATTGTATCACTACTCTATGCAATGAAATTGAATTTCTTTTCTGTTATCCAGCTTATCTTATCTCTTGAATAAATGTTAGTATATTATATAAATATATATACACACAATTATTCACAAAATCAAATTTCACCACCTCATGTCGACATACCCTCTATGACCATGTCGACATGTACTGGTCAGAAATGTCACTTCATTTTGAATTTGAAATTTGAATAACTACCATATGTCTATTCATTTCAAACGAATTTCTACACCTATATATACCCATTTCTTCCAGAATTCATTACTGAATATTATTTC
Source organism: Allium fistulosum (assembly GCA_030737815.1). Lineage (NCBI taxonomy): Eukaryota > Viridiplantae > Streptophyta > Magnoliopsida > Asparagales > Amaryllidaceae > Allium > Allium fistulosum. Next base: position 1,221,372,299 of record CM060902.1, read on the forward strand.
TGATCTATTCTATCTCTCATTCTTCTCACAATTTCAAAAATGGCTAATCCAATTCATAACTTATCCGAGAATCTTGAAGAAACTCTTAATTCATTCAAGAATATTATCTCGTTCATTCTTCGTAACCAGCGACACTTAGAATTAGTCAAATGCAGATGATCAAGGAGCAAGAAAGGCATTTCGAGGCAATTCGATGGATGATTTCTTCCCTGCACAAGGATGATAACGAAGCACATCCTCCTGTCTCTCTCAAAAATGACAATGAAAATTGGGATACCATCAAAGCAGACCCTATTTTCGGAGAAGAAGGATGGGTGGAAGTTCCTCGTAACGTTTGATTTGATTGTTTTATTTAATTTGATTACTTTGATTGAATTGATTGCTTTGATTGAAATTGTTTGTTTTGATTGACACTTGGTATGGATTGATGAATGTATAAATATACATTGATATATTTATAATCGTTGATTGAATATCATGTCTATAAGTATAGTTATTTCTTAATATACTCTATTATATAGTTTATTAATGCAGGTACTTGAGTACAAGAATGAGGGGGAGTTATATAGTTTAGAGTTTGTTTGTTTTTGTTGATGACAAAGGGGAAGAAATATAAAATAGGGTAGTTAGGCATAGATTAAGAGGGAGTTATTAGATTTAGGGGGAGTTATTAGGATATAAGTAATATTTTATAAACAAAGGTTGTCATCATCAAAAAGGGGAAGATTGTTAGTCCTTGAGACGATGGTTTTGATGACAACAACCTTAGAATAAGATTATAAAATATAAAAACTAACATTATAGTTTAGATATATATGTATATGCAGGATTTAACCATGCAGGTACAAAGAATGAAGACTGTATAGTATAGAGATTCAAGATATCAAGATTGAAGACTCATGAGTATCAAGATTAGCAAGAGTTCAAGATTTCAAGATAAGTATTGAGTCTAGAATTATGTTAAAACTTCATAATAGCACTGAAATCTTCACTCCATTTTTCTTTTGGGATGGAACCCATTTCTACCTTTTTAGTGGCTTACAAACCTTCGACAAGTAGCTTACAAACCTACGACAAGTGGCTTACAAACCCACGAACATCCTGGTTTTGTACAAGTTATCGAGTCCTGATATGATGAGATATTCTACAGGAAGAAGCTTGCAAAACTACTTCAAAATGATTTTCAAAACTACTTCAGAATGATTTTCAAAACTGCTTTTCAAAATGTTTTAGCCTTAAAATTTATCTTTTCAAATGATTTTCAAAAAGATGTTTTAGCCTTAAAATATTCTTTGTTTTTGTTTTTAAATAAACTCTTGTTTTAAACTTCGATTGTTTTTAAACTATCTTTTAATTATAATATATTTATACTTAGATTTAAATATAAAATTATAGTAAAATTATATATATATTATTCTCTATATTGATCTATGTATTTTATCTATAGTCAAGTATATTTATAAAGTTTAAATAGTTTTTAATATAAGATAAAGGTTATTTTCAAAGAAAATCAAATCATCAAAAAATGCTTTGGGATGTCGACATGCCCTAGTACCCCATGTCGACACAGTGACAGTTAGATTCAAAAATTTTAATTTCAAAAGAAGTGTCTATTCGCCATAACCTTTCACGAATGGACATGGTTGTTGTTCTTCTATAAATAGGGGTTAGTTTCAACGAATTTTTATACAGATTTTCTGGTTTTTCACTTCTCTTCTTCTTCTTCCATATTTTCTTATTCAAAATCCTATCATCACTCTACCGAAATCAACATTGAATCTAACTAGATCATCTCTGGTTTGATTCTCTATAGCTATCTCAACAAGATCCCAGTGCTATTCAGAGTTATAGGCTTCTTTGTAATCTATCTAGCGAGAAAAGGTGTGATTGTAGCCTTGGAAATCAATCAAGCGAGAAAAGGTGTGATTGTAGCCTTGGAAATCAATTGGGTGAACTTGTTGCCCTGGAAATCAAGTATCTCTACCCAGAGGATTGTGATTTTGGAGGGTGTACCTCGTAGCCTTGAAACCGAGGGTGTAATTGTTGGATTGTTTTTGAAAGAAAATCCGTACTTAGTTGTGCGGGACTGGATGTAGGGTAACTTCGAACCAGTATAAAATCCGGTGTGTTCTTTCCATTACAGCTTTTATTTTATTTCTGCATCTGTGTTTGTTTCTGTGATTATATTTGTGTTTGAATATTGCATACATTTGTGTTCAAATTAACATAATCTCAAAAAGATTTAGTAATTTCTTATAAACACTATTCACCCCCCTCTAGTGTTATTCCTAGCCTTAAGATCCGTAATCCGCATTCTTCACATGCACACCGATGTACACTTGACAAAACTGCAGGGACAGGTGAGCACAAGGTCAAACCCAATTAAAAGCCGGGTTCAACTCAAGTGCAATACAAATAAAGTCACGACACGAGCACAAGGTCAAACCCGAGCTATAAGCTGGATTCAACATAGGTGCAAATTCCAAAATCATCAATGAACTAACTACACAAGCAGAGGCAACATCAATATGCAAGCAATCAAGCTACAACATGGCACAAAGGCACAGACCACACTCGAGTACACATGAAAACAACTCAAGCTCAAGGCAAGTGCAACAATCAGAGCAGTGCAGCAAAACCAAACTGCAACTCAACTCGAAGACCAGACACTACATGATACTACAGTCACCAGAATTCATTAGTTCAGGAGCCTCAACAAATGATATCAAGTGCATCAGTACAAAACAAAAACTAGACCGAGTAACCTTACATGCATGAATAATACATCTGACTCAATACAACAAATTACGATGAACTCAACCAAATCTAACACATACATATATGAACATACATGTATACAACAAGCTTCGGATGGTACACAAGTGAATGGCAACAACAAGTGATGCACCAGTGAAACAGTGGCTCAACAACTAAATATGCAAAAAATGCAATGCATCAATGAGACTCAAATATGCATACATGAACATATATGTGCAATGAAACCAGAGGCAACTACAAGGCTATAACTTCAATCATGAATACAGTAATGCAACAAGCATTGTAACGACCTTGAATTTTTGACATTTGAAATGTGAATATTTAATTGAGTTTAAATATTCGAATGATTGTTTAATTTGAAATTCAAATATCAGAATGAATTTGGTAATTAAATTTTTGAATTTAATTATTGAAACTGGGTAAAAATTTGAATCTTCCGTTTTAAGCTGATTAAAAATATTTTAAAGGCTTAGGGAATTTATATTGATAATTCTGAAGGTAATAGAACTTTCAGAATTGAATTTGAAACTTTTTTGTTCTGTTTTGAAATTCTATCGTTTAAATTGAATTTAAAAAAATAGCGTTCCGGGGCGCAGTCTCGGAATTTGACGAAACCAGTTCCATTGGATCTGTAATATTGTATTATTATCGAATTTCAACTTTCGTAGTGATCGGAGTAGTTGTGTGAGCGTACAATAGGTAAACGCACCGGAAATTATATCGAAATATATATATATATATTAGTTGATTGACATATATACTCACATCAGCACTCCAAAATATCATCTCGTGGTTACTGTAGCAAAACCATTCCTTCATGCCAACATCATTTCCCCTCTTTATTTCATTTCATAGCCGACACTCCTCTTCACTTTAAAACTCGGAAAGAAAAAAATCATCATCATAGCCTGATTAAATAAAAAGAAAAGAAAACCCAGCCTTTTGTTTTATCTTCAAAATCGAATCGGCCAAGTTTCTCTTTTAAACGAAAATCGAGTTCATCAATGGCGACCGAGTTGTTAGCAATTCCCTCCTTCCCCTCTTTTCAAATCAAATCGACAAATCGAGAAAATCACGAGCCTTATTCACGAAAATATCACGAGTACTATTTCATTCGAGTTGCCTCCATTTCATTCGAAGCCAGTTCGTCAATCGCGTGGAAGTCTGGCGTTCGTGAGGGAAACGGTGGATCACGAGCATCGCGATGTTAGCTAGGGGTTGCGTGACTTGGAATCGCGTGGCGGCATCGTGATGGAGCACGAACTCGAGGTGGCGTTGCATCTGGTATAGGCGCAAGGCACGCGTGCTTGAGCTCGCGAGCACGAGGCACAGGGGGTTGGTCGGAGTCTCGACTTCTGGGAAGGTCGCGTGTGAGGCAGTAAGGTATACTTATGTTAACATATTATTTTCAAGTTTAAATATAATATATACATAGGCTATTTTTGGCATATGCAGTTTCAAAAGGAAAAGAAAAGATTTTTACAAACACATATATACATATATTTTAGAAGAAAAGTTTTAACAGTAATGGAAAATTTCTGTTTTGTTATTACAGAAAAATAAATAAATGTATACTGTTCTGGTTTTATACAGATTCAATATATGCATTTATAGAGATTATGGAATTTATATGGACTATCTTCATGAGGATATGTGTTTTCAAGGTAAAGATAAAATAAATATATACATACATATTTTAAAACATATTAGTTTATTTCTAGGCAATGTATTATATTGATTAATTTGTTAAATAAACTTATTTAATTATTTAGCTACTAAAAGAGTTTTAAAGGAAAATGAATAGGTTAAATGAAATCATTAGTTTAAATTAAATGAGAAATTGATTGTTCGATTCATTTCGAATATTAACAAATTGTATAAATTGTTATACAAGGTCTATAAATGGAGAAAAACAAATCGAATGGAAAATGGATTGCAAAATAAAAGGCAAGGTGAGATCTTCTCACTCAATTGAAATAATTGGAAATTTTAGTTATTGATTGATTGCCTGTCTGGATGTGATAGTATATATAGTAATATATAACAATATATATATATATATATTGGAATATGTATATATCGGTGATTGATTTTCCCGCATTATATAGCGGATGAGACCCTATGCGCTGCATAATAGCGGATGATATTGTATAAATCCCATATACCGCGATATTCCACCTTGAAGTGGAATTGGTATTGTTCTAACATCTGTGGATGTAGGGAAACAGGTTGGAGGGATCCAACTAGATTCCTCAAATTATATGAATTTGTTTCATATGTTGTATGAATTTGTTTCATATGCCGTGTGAGGATTTATTTATAATCTGTGAATGATTATATCGATGATTAAATTTGTTGAAGGCTAAAATTTAGCCGAATGTATTTTTGGTATCGTTGGATACCAGAAATAAATAAAATTGGATTTTTGAAATTAAAGTTGGAAATTTTAAGTAAATTCTTTTGAAAGAATTTGGTGAATTTAAAAGAAGGAATTTTAAAAGCATAGAGTTGATTTTCAAAATCTTATCGAATTATTTCTAAAATATGGGAAAAGATTTTTATAAATGGATTTGGAATAGTATTATTCGAAAGTTGGAAAATTTATTTAAAATGGAATTTTAAATGGTTTGGAGGAGATAAATGAATTTATTTTAAAAGGTGATAAATTTCTAGAAATCAAATTGATAATTGATTTGGTATTTGAAAATAAATCTTTGAGAAATCGATATGAAAATTTATTTGATGTTGAATGAAAATTGATTTGTGTTGAAATAGATTTGGAAATCGATTTGTAAAATGATTTGGTATTTGGAAATAAACTTAGAAATCAATTTGTAATTGATTTGGTGTTGAAATGAAATTTGAAATCAATTTGGAATTTGATTTGGTGTTTGAAAGTGAATAATTGGAAAATCAATTTGAAAATCATATATCGGTGAAAATTTGGGAATGTAAATTCAAAATAGAATTTATAAAGGAAAGGGAAATTTGTTTTAAAATAAACACTGAATTATTTTAAAGTGTGGAAATAAATTTACAGATTTGGGATGTAAATTTGAAATAAATCGATAAGGATTTATTTAATTGGTTTAAATGAAAGTGATTTGAAATTTGTTTTCAAATGGTTGAAGTGTAAACCATATCTCGCAAAGATATTTGAAATTTAATAATTTGGGAAAATTATTTAAATTGATTGATTGTTGTGAATGTTGTTGATAGTTAAATAACCGACTATCAATATTTGCCTTTGAAATGGCACTTGAATATGTTTTTAAAAACAAACGCTCATTATTCGATTAAGCCGGAGGAGGACTTTGTGTCATATAACCCATTCCGAATAGTGATACGTCGTGAATGGACATTATTTGAAGACCGGTGTGAAGACCGGGTATTTTCGAAAATGAAAGGACAACCTGTCGAATGTCTCTGCACCGAGTTGCTCCGGTATAAAGATTTATATTACTCTTCTTATGATGGGAAGTCCGGACGTGATTAGTGAATACCCGGATTGCAAGGGCTTCTTTGGAAGTGCCTTCGGTTCCGTTCGATCCCGGAACAGACTTGTATGGATGTGTGTCTGACGTTACACTTTGAGATGTAAAGCTGGTTTCTATCAAATACATTTCTGTTGGTGGCGGAGAATTTATTCTCTTAGCTTAACACCCTTCTCTGAGACGTACGAGCTCAGAGGTTATGTAGTTGATGGTTACTAGTGATACATTCCCAATTTGGTAATGTGACATACGAAGTGCTGTTGTTCATTTGTTGATCAAAGCATGGCTTTGTGAAAAAGCGTAGCTTTGTGGACGAGACTTCGTCGAGCCTCACAACCCGGTAATGATCGAAACAGGAATGCTGTGGCAAGGTTTTTAGGGGTCGCGCCCTTTGGGTATGTCCATTTCCTTCTAGATAAGAGGTGATATCATGGTATGGAGCCCAGATATTTTACCTATGTTGATGCTGCAAATTTTATTTTACTTTGTGGTTGTTGCTTTGTGGTTGAGGATCCTCGGATAAAGGTTGGTAATGACTGGGGGATGGCATACTTGTGTGTTACTTACCTAGTTACAGCTGTATAGCATGAGGCAACGCCAGTGTGTTAGTTACCTAGTTACAGCTGTACAGCGTGAGGTTGCGTCGGCCTTGTGTTTGCAGAGATCCGGTTAGGTTCTCGGGGCGTCTTTCCAGAGGCGTTTCCATTTCGGTGTAAGGAAGTTCCTTTGCCTGACCATTGTTGGAAATCCAAATAAATAATACACGCCCTATACGGTTTTAGTTGTAGAACCTGCCATTTACTTATGGTGGTCACCACTGTTTAGATGGTAGCTATAGTAGGCATAGTTCGGAATGTCTATACTGGCTAAGATTAATATTATACTTTCGAAATGTTTTCCACACTAGACATTAATAATAATATCCAATGATTTTGCGTAGTAAGCATGTTTGACTATCATAAGAAGAAATCTCCTTCAATTCTGCGTTTGCATTGTGTGTGTGGCGGGAGGTCTTATGGTAGTTTCATTTTCCAAAAGCATTGCGAATCTGTTTTATTTTCTTTGTGAAAATAACTGTTTTACGATCTCACACCAGTCACCATGACTGACTCGGAGTTTATTGTTCCCTTTCTAAACTCTAGGTGCCTATAATTTTCCACACGAACAGCCTAGAGTTATGTTATCAGGATATTCTGGATATTCTGGAGTTTTGGAGATGAGCTGGATGGCGAGGCGTACTACCGTACTTGTTTATTTATTAAGCTGTGTATTCTGTGTGAGGACAAGTTTATATAACTGTCCATTGTTGTATTGAGTTGTATATTGACTCTCATTGTTGTATTGTATAAACTGATATAGTCTTTTGTTTTAAAGACTAGTGATTATCTATTATATATTGTTCCGCTGCGAATGTGAGATTCTGATATTGTTTCTGTTTCTGTTTTTCTGTTCTTTCTTTTCTTCTGCCTTCTTCTACCTCTTCTTTTTAACCCTAATGGTTCGGTTTTCCGGCATTCAATTGTGCGGCATTTGATATAGTGGACGTATTAATGTCGACTTTCGAGCGTCGAAAGATCATGATCGTTACAAGCATGTTCGAAAAACAACCAAAGCATAGCACTTATGGTCAGGAACCAGTCAAGGCAGCATATAAATGGTCAAACTACAGAACAATTGTTATGAATCAGAGAATAAATGGAACATCAAAACTGTGATAATCTAGGTGGTAGCAAGTTCAACAAATACATATGATCAGACAACTACAAGCATCAGGTCGAGTATGCTACAGGCTTGAACAGACATGCCGAAGTCAAAGGGAATATCGAACAAGTCAGTGTCGAAGCAAAAAATATTATCACCATTTCAAAAATAATCAAGTCTAGTTAAATGTCAAATTTAAAGCCGCGATGAACAAGTCAGAAAAATGAACGAATTCAATAGAATCAAAGTTCAAATGACAAAGAATCAAAACCGTGGTCATCAAGGAAGTTCGAACAGTTCAAAATTAAAGCCGTGAGAAAAAAGCAACGAAAATATACAAATTGAAAAGGTCAGAAATCATCACGAGCATTGAAATGAAAATCAGTGGCCAAAGCATATCAAGTGACGAATTCAAACAAATATATACGAACGTAAATCTAGGGATTCGAACCCTATTTAAACCCGGTAACTTCATAAGCCAAAATTCATTCGAGCTCAAGTAACAACAGAGCAAACTTTATATCAATAACTCGAATCATCGATCGAGTTCAAGCATATCAACCAGAAAAGCAAAAAATTAAATAACATACCAATTTTAATTTGAACTCGATCGAATTGAAGTAGCCGCAAGCAATTACTAATAGAAGAAAGAATTCGAAGCATCAGCAGCTAATTCAACTAACCGGCGACTTCAATTTTACAGAAATCCTAAAGTTGTGGAAAGAGGAACGAACGAAGACGAACGAGCAAAAAGGAAGCAGACATTATCTTTCAAGAAAAGGATACCGGCCTATATTACAAAATGAACAAGGGAGCTTCTTTTAACTTGGGCCGGTGTCTTTTTTTATTTGGGCTTTAATATTTAAAATAGGGTTTCTAGTTTTTTAATTGTTTTGTAATTTTTCTTTTAAACGATTGTATTTTCTAGTCGTGTGACTAGGGGACGAACTACGGTGGTGTAGTTCGAGAATTCGCAACTCAGTGGCTGAGTTGTGGCAGTGTTTTGAGCATAGAGTTAGGTTAGTCGGTAGCGGTTGTCGCGAGTTTACGTGTGTAAGCGTCTAACTACTTAATTTATAGTAGAATCCTTGGGAGCAACACGTAGGCAGGGTTTTGCCGAAGCTGGGTAAATATGTGTTGTTCTATTTTTGCATTTATTATTCTGTTATTATCTGTGCTACTATTATTCTGCTATATCTGTGTTGAAATTATTTTATATAAACTTCCGCAATAACTTTTATGATTGATATTATCACCCTATTCACCCCTCCTTTAGGGTGAAATCGATCCTACAAGTGGTATCAGAGCTAGGAACAAAAGCCATTTTTGTTTTAAAATTTTGATTTTTCAAAAACCAAATTTTTTTTTACAAATTTGAATTTTTAAAATGGCTTCTTTTAATATTGTTTTGCAGAGGGTCAGTCCATAGTTAGACCACCAATGTTCAATGGTGAATATGCTTACTGGAAAAATAGAATGAAATTTTTTCTGAAAACCATTGATGCTTGGAATATTGTTGAGACAGGTTATAGAGCACCAACTATAGTTGTAGATAATCATGAAATAGAAAAATCGATGGATCAATGGACGGATCTAGAAAATAAACTACAGAATACTAATGCTAAAGCTATGAATTCTATTATCTGTTCATTAGATCAAATTGAATTTAATCGTGTCTCACAATGTCTAACTACGCAGGAAATCTGGCACACACTAGAAGTGACTCACGAAGGAACATCTCAAGTTAAGGAATCTCGCCTTGCCATGTTGAGTAGCGAATACGAGAATTTCAAAATGGCCAAGGAAGAAAATGTCAAAGAGATGTATGGACGACTTTGCAATATCGTATACAAATCAAAAGCTCTCGGGAAATCGTACACAGAATTGGAAATAGTCCGAAAAATCCTCAGAGTCCTTCCATGAAATTTTGAAGCGAAAGTTACAGCCATTCAAGAATCAAAAGATTTGAAACAAATCAAAGTTGAAGAACTCATCGAAAATCTCACCACTTATGTGCTAGAAATGAAATTCAAGGAAGAGCGTGAAGGAGGAGATACTTGAATGAAATCAATAGCTCTCAAAGGAACAACAGAAAGTAATGATGATGATGATGATGGAGCAGCTGAGCTGGCACAATTAATAAAGAAATTCAAAAGATGGAATTGCAAATATGGAAATCCAGCTCTAAATCAAAAACTAAAAAGCAGAATAGCCAAAGCACTAGACAACTCAGACGAGCAAGAGATCATTTTCCACCAGTGCAATAAACCTGGCCACATCAAGCCCAACTGTCCTCAGAATCGACACGGCCAAGAAAAGAGATCAAAAAGAAGAAGTTTTGCAGCCACGTGGAATACAAGTGATAATAAAAGTACTAGCAGTGAGAGTGAAAAAGCGGATCTGTGCCTTCGAGGTGACATAACTGATAGCGATGATGACAAGCCAAGCGAGGTATCAAAACTCACTCACTCAGAATTACTTATATATTTCCACGAAGTAAATGGCTGTTTTGAACAACTTAGGGAGAAATACGCTAAAATTGAATCACAAAGAGATACTTTGATAGATTTAAATAAACAGCTTGATCAATTGGTTAAAAACTATCAAAGTAAAAGCCCTAAGTGTGATAAGTGTCCATCATTTGAAGAAGAGATTAAAAAATCAGAAATTAAAATCAAATCACTTGAAAATGAAATTCTGATTTTGAAAGAGAGTGAAAACACTAGAAGAGAAAATTCTATTAAAAGGTGCACTCAATTATTGAACGAAAACGAATCACTCAAAACACAAGTCCAACAACTGTCAACGACTTTAGGAAAATTCTCTAGAGTAGAAAAATCACTAAATATACTAATAGGAAAGCAAACAGTCAATATTGTTAGACAAGGACTTGGATATAATCAATCAGAACGTGATAGAAATGAAATTAATCAAGTCAATTCAAAGTGCACAATATGTGGAAAAACTGGACACAATCAGAATATTTGTTGGTATAGACCCAAACACGTAAAAACCGTTCCAATTTGGGTTCCAAAAGGCACAAATATAAAATCAAGTTAAACAAATCTGGGTGCCAAAAGGAACATATATAAATAGTTTTGGGTCTCCACAAACTTATTTTTCAAAATCTATTGCCACTAACAACCATGGACCTATAAAAACAAATAGGTCACAAAAATCTTTTATCGTATAGGTGTGGTGGCAGGCTAAGGAACAACAACTGTGTTATCTGGATTCTGGCTATTCCATACACACAACGAGTGACAAATCAAAGTTCCTTAGCCTAGTATAAAGGTGGCAGAATTACAATGGGCAACAACGAAAAATTATCGACAAAGGTAAAAGAGGTAACGATATATATATCTTGAACGATTTATTAAATGTGATAATCTACACCATAATCTGAATTAAATCAGCCAGTTATGTGATAATGAAATAAATGTCGATGATGATATTGATTCTGACTTTTTCAAAATTGTTGGCCAATTATATTTTTATGCTGAAAATACAATAAGTATTTCTAGAGACTTTGAATTGGTTCATAAAGATTTGTTTGGATTAATGATGATGTTTTGATGATTACTCTTGATACACATGGATATATTTACTGGATCTGACACTATATTCACTGATTGTTTATTTACCCGGCTTCAATTCAAATTCAAGAGAATTTCATTTAAAAGCTGTTAAAATGATTTTAAGATATTTTGTTGCACACTACACGGTCTGGTCTATGACATCCAACTAATGATAATCTCGAGTCAACAAGAAATTCAGATGCAGTTTACACTGGTAATCTAATTGATATAAAAATTTCTAGTGGAACGTGAATTATGTTGAGACATTCAGTAATTGCATCGTATTTCAAAGAAAATACCTGCATATTTTTCACTTGAAATAATTTTCAAATAGCAGACATTTTTCTTTTATAAAACCCCTTCTAGAAAATCATTTTTGTTGACCATGTTTCAGATTAGTCATTTTAGGAAATTTGTTTTTATAATTATTTTTGGATTTGATTTTAAATGACTACATTAACTAATCTGAATCCCTACTGATTATCGGAAAGATAAATAATGATTGAAAAAGTGATGAGTGTTGATATTAATTATATATTATAACATGAGCCGGAATAATTAGTAAATTTCTTTAGAAATTTAAACAAGAGTTATAAAAACTTTTGTTGGTAAAAATTCCATGACCGTCTTTAACTCTATTATATTTCTATCGACCATCACTCATCAAAATCCAATACAGTATGTCAATATATGGTATTTTAAATGGGAAATCATTCGTGTTTCATTTCATTATATTTTTAACAAATAAAAACATCCAAAGTATTCACTCTCATTTAAAAGTCCTTACAGTTATGCATGGGTGAATTACTTGGAATTTTTGATTATGTGCTTTCATGTTCATTTAAAAGTCCTCACGGTTATGCATGTATGGAACGCATATCAAAATTGATTGATTAAATAGACAAGTTGATTCAAATCCCATTTAAAAGTCCTCACGGTTATGCGTGGTTAGAAGATACTTAAATTCATTTTTTAATAAAAATTTGGAATACTACTAATCTCATTTAAAAGTCCAAACGGTTATGCATGGTTAGTAGATATTCAAATTCCTGATATAAATATACCACAAATAGACACAACTATATGGTTTTATATGACGACATCATCCATATCATTCTAAAGTGGAATATGCATCAAATAGAGTATTTATGATTTTTGTTCGATTTTTTTATCGAAATTTAATATTTATACCTGATTGAGTATTAATGTTGTATTAATGTCTATCACTTTATCTCTATTTTTCTAACACTATTACTCTTTTGCTGATAACAAAAGGGGGAGAGAAAAGTTAAGATTTTGGCAAATAAAGGTCAAATATTTTCTATTTGCATCTAGGCTCATTTGAATATTTATTTTCATGCATATATGAAGGGGGAGCTTTGTGTAGAGAGAGAGAGCATTCAAATAGGGGGTGCAAATTGAATAATCAAATACATTTAATAAATTCGAATTCTTAAATATATGTTTGTTATCATCAAAAGGGGGAGATTGTTGAATATGCGAGTATATGATTTTTGTTTGATGATAATAAACATATATATATTCAATTAAATGTATTTGTTAATGTACTATTTTATTTTTCACATAATTAAATAAATATTTGCTGAATAAAATAAATAACATAGAATTTAAATTCAAACATATATTTTATTCAAACAAATATTTATTACAACTTTTGAATAGTACAAATTTGAGCTCTCACTATATATATACAATTTCAATTACAATACAATTTTGATTACATCACAATTTTCCATTTACATTTGCACCTCACTACATTTTCACACATTCACTCGTATTTTACTCTTCAATCTATTCTAGTCTGAATCCATCATCTGAGTTATCTGCAAAACAAACACTAACGCAGTAAAATTGAAAAGAAAATATTTTGCAGTGTAAAATAAAATGTGTATTTTTAAAAATATTATTTCCCTCGGTCATTTGGGTTGTTCATCATCATTTAATTTTGAATTCATCATACACGAACAGCTTGTGACATGCATAGTGTATCACTGTACATGTCACAAGGCCGTGCACACCGATATACACATGACAAAACTACAGGGACAGGTGAGCACAAGGTCAAACCCAATTAAAAGCCGGGTTCAACTCAAGTGCAATACAAATAAAGTCACGACACGAGCACAAGGTCAAACCCGAGCTATAAGATGGATTCAACACAGGTGCAAATTCCAAAATCATCAATGAACTAACTACACAAGCAAAGGCAACATCAATATGCAAGCAATCAAGCTACAACATGGCACAAAGGCACAGACCACACTCGAGTACACATGAAAACAACTCAAGCTCAAGGCAAGTGCAACAATCAGAGCAGTGCAGCAAAACCAAACTACAACTCAACTCGAAGACCAGACACTGCATGATACTACAGTCACCAGAATTCATTAGTTCAGGAGCCTCAACAAATGATATCAAGTGCACCAGTACAAAAAAGCAACTAGACCGGGCAACCATACATGCATGAATAATACATCTAACTCAATACAACAAATTACGATGAACTCAACCAAAACTAACACATACATATAAGAACATACATGTATACAACAAGCTCTAGATGGTACATAAGTGAATGGAAACAACAAGTGATGCATCAGTGAAACAGTGGCTCAACAACTAAATATGCAAACAAATGCAATGCATCAACGAGACTCAAATCTGCATATATGAACATATATGTGCAATGAAACCAGAGGTAACTACAAGGCTATAACTTCAATCATGAATACAGTAATGCAACAAGCATGTTCGAAAAACAACCAGAGCATAGCACCTATGGTCAGGAACCAGTCAAGGCAGCATATAAATGGTCAAACTACAGAACAGTTGTTATGAATCAGAGAATAAATGGAATAACAAAACTGTGATGATCTAGCTGATAGCAAGTTCAACAAATACATATGATCAGACAACTACAAGCATCAGGTCGAGTATGCTACAGGCTTGAACACACATGCCGAAGTCAAAGGGAATATCGAACAAGTCAACGTCGAAGTAAAAAATATTATCACCATTACAAAAATAATCAAGTCTAGTTAAATGTCAAATTCAAAGCCGCGATGAACAAGTCGAAAAAATGAACAAAGTCAACAGTATTAAAGTTTAAATGCCAAAGAATCAAAACCGTGGTCATCAAGGAAGTTCGAACAGTTCAAAATTAAAGTCGTGAGAATAAAGCGACGAAAATATACGAATTGAAAAGGTCAGAAATCACCACGAGCATTGAAATGAAAATCAATGGCCAAAGCATAGCAAGTGATGAATTCAAATAAATATATACGAATGTAAACCTAGGGATTCGATCCCTATTTAAACCCGGTAACATCATAGGCCAAAATTCATTCGAGTTCAAGTAACAACAGAGCAAACTTTATATCAATAACTCGAATCATCGATCGAGTTCAAGCATATCAACCAGAAAAGAAAAAAGGAAAATAACATACCAATTTTAATTCGAACTCAATCGAATTGAAGTAGCCACAAGCACTCACTGATAGAAGAAAGAATTCGAAGCATCAGCAGTTAATTCAACTAAGCAGCGACTTCAATTTTACAGAAACCCTAAAGTTATGGAAAGAGGAATGAACGAAGACGAACGAGCAAAAAGGAAGCAGACATTATCTTTCAAGAAAAGGATATCGGCCTATATTACAAAATGAACAAGGGAGCTTCTTCTAACTTGGGCCGGTGTTTTTTTATTTGGGCTTTAATATTTAAAATAGGGTTTCTAGTTTTTTAATTGTTTTGTAGTTTTTCTTTTAAACGATTGTATTTTCTAGTCGTGTGACTAGGAGACGAACTACGGTGGTGTAGTTCGAGAATTCGCGAGTCAGTGGCTGAGTTATGGCAGAGTTTTAAGCGTAAAGTTAGGTTAGTCGGTAGCGGGCGTCCCGAGTTTACGTGTGTAAGCGTCTGACTACTTAATTTCTAGTAGAAACCTTGGGGGTAGCATGTAGGCAGGGTTTTGCCGAAGTTGGGTAAATTTGTGTTGTTCTATTTCTGCATTTATTATTCTGCTATTATCTGTGCTGCTATTATTCTGCTATATCTGTGTTGAAATTATTTTATATAAACTTTCGCAATAACTTTTATGATTGATATTATCACCCTATTCACCCCCTCTAGTGTGAAATCAATCTTATAAATAGTTGCATGGATTTATAAGGGCTTATAAATGAATTGAGAAATAATATATAAATAGTTTATAAATGATTTTAGAGATTTATAAATGAGTTTATAAATTATTTCATAACTGTATAAAAAGAAAAAATCTTTCTGAGTTTTGTGAATATACTTATACCATTAAGATAAGTATATCTTATATAGATATCTTCCAAGTATTGAAAATATAAGGGTTCTGCGAATGAATCTTTGAAAAGGTATTTTGATACAAATATTACAAAGCGATTTTAATTAAAAATATTAATTAAAGAAGTTAGTGGTTTCTTATGTGTTTAACCAATGTTGGTTTTCCCTTTGGAAATAAATCCATGATTTGAATGTGTGTTTGTTGATAGTTAAATAACCGACTATCAAATATGGACCCAAAACGTAATTTTGGAAATATCTAGGAGAAACACGCGAGTTATATGGTACAGTCATCTCTGATGATGTTGTATTGTGCGTATAAATCTCGTTTCGTTCTCCTTGGACAAATGATAAGGAAATCCATCCAATAACGGTTAGGAGGTGATCTCCGCTTTTATCTTTGACTGTCTACTTCCTAAAGACTTGGGATTGAGTTTACCGAAAACTATCGAATGTTGTTTCGAAGAAACCAGGATTGGATATGTTATCCGAAAAGCACTTCGTTCCAACTCAAGCATTTTGAAGTGAAGACAGCTTGAAGATGACAGAATTGAAGACTGAGCTCTTTGAAGTGCAAGGGTTGCTTGCTACTAATCCTGAGGATGATTCTAAAATGGATGTAGTGGAAGTAGTGCCTTCGGTTTGTTCATATCCTGAACAACTTGTATGGATGAATGCTGGCATTGCATTGTTGCTTGGAGGGCAATGTTAGCATTCCAAGTGTGAAGTGTAATACAAAAGGTAAAATGCATCCTCAAGCCTCATCAACGGGGATGACTAGAACATAGAAGATGTAGCAGGGCTAAGTAGGTCGCTCCTAATTAGGGTATGATCATCCCTATCTAGAGTCGATATTACCTCTCATTTGTATGCTTCGGGGCCCATTAAACAAGGGGTGATCATGTTCAGTACTACTAGTTAAGTGGCAGACCGGTTCTGTGTTGACAGGGGATCCTGGCGAGGTCCTCGATGTTATTTTATCTAGAGATGCACTACGACGGGCGGTACCCCAACAGCCTAGTCATTGTATAGAATCCATTTTCCAATACGTGCCTTTACGGTTTTAGTTGTATACCTATAATGCTGGAATTTAATTAATGTAACAATTTCGACTATGATTAATAAGTATTTGTTTCTTAGACACTATTATAATATCAGAGAATTTCATATGAAATGGTTTGGTTATCATAAGGTAAAAACCTGTTCATGTTTATGTGGCGTGGTCTTACGAGATACTTTTGATTTCAAAGGTTTTCTATAAATTTAAAATCCATTTGGGTGTGTTTTCTCATGCTGGTTTACCAAACTGACTCGGGTATTATTTTATTATAATGCTCACGTCCGACCGAACATATTTACAGATTGCTTTGGGTGCATTGGAGCCTAGAAGACGTGCTGGAGGTCTAAGACGTATCTACATATTTAATCATATTCCGCTGTGTTGTCTGTTGGTTGTATTTATCAGCAATTGTAAGGACATACAGTTATAACTGTCTAGGTTGAAATAGATTAGTGTACTCTGGTTAGTGTATGTTTATTACATTTTTCCTTATACAAAGATTTTTTGTATATTATAAATTATTCAATCTGCTGTGAGATTTTGTTTTGTTTTCTCCCTTCTTTCTTTTCCCTAACAATCCACCTTTCCGTTCATTTTCAGTATGTCATGTATGGTTGATTGTTCGCTTAAATTGTATGGAAAAGTGGGCCGTTACAACTGGGTTGGATGCAATATGATGAGCAGCTTGATTATCACTGTACATTTGCATTGTTTTTGTGTGCACTATCTTCATGTCATCGAGTAATTGTTTAGTCCATATAAGCTCACTTGTCGTGGATGCCATGGCTCGATATTCTCCTTTTGCACTTGATCTAGCCACAACATTCTACTTCTTGCTTTTCCAAGTAACCAAGTTACCACCTACAAATGTACAAAACCCAATGGTTGATTTTCTATCTTAGCTTCTGATCCAATCTGCATCAGAAAAACCAACCACTTTGTTAGAATTGTTTTTCTTCATCCAAATTCCTTGACTTAGAGTGTCTTTAAGTTTTCTCAATATCCTATCAATTGCTCTCAAGTGGCTGGTACGTGGAGCATGCATAAAATGACTTACGATGTTAACTGTAAAGGCAATGTCAGGTCTGGTCATTGTAAGGTAAATTAATTTGCCTACCATCCTTTGATATTGTTCTATGTCAGATAATGTCTCACCATTTTCAAACTCCAAGTTTTTATTTGTCTCCATAGGAGTATTAGCTGGTTTAGCTCCTAATTTACCACTCTCTTTTAATAGATCAAGGACGTATTTTCTTTGGGATAGAAATAATCCTTTACTTGAGTGGGATATTTCTATTCCAAGGAAACATTAAAGTTTTCCAAGGTATTTGATGTCAAATTCCCTTTTTAAATATCGTTTAACCCTTTTAATTTACTCGTTACTATTTCCAATGATGATAATGTCATCTACATAAACCAGAATAATAGTAGTGGTATTTTGTAAGTGTTTGATGAACATAGAAGAATCATCGGTACTTTTTAAAAAATTAATCTTTAAAAGAGAAAATCTTAGCTTTGACATACCATGCTCTTGGATATTGCTTTAGACCATAGGTCGCCTTTTTAATTTTCACACAAATGATGAGTTCGTCTCACTTTTGTAGCCCGGAGGAAGAGTCATATAGATTTCTCTTTTAAATTTCCTTGAAGGAATGCGTTTTTTACATCCATTTGAAACAAATGCCATCCCAAGTTGGTGACTGCTGACAGTAAAATCTAACCATATTCATTTTTTCCACTGGTGCAAAAGTTTCTTAGTAGTCAATACCATAAGTTTGGTTAAATCCCTTGGCCACTAACCTAGCATTGTACCTTTCAATAACACCATCACTATTGTATTTGATTTTGTATACCCATTTGCAACCTATAGGTTTTTTGTTTTTTGGTAAATTAATAATATCCCATGTGTCATTTTTTCTAAGGATTGAAGTTTTTTGTTTATAGCCTTACTCCAAATTGGGTTTTGATTGGATTTACTAAAGTTGGTTGGTTCCATTTGGTTAGTGATGTTACTCAAGTAGGCACGGTATGAAAGGGAAAACATGTTACATGAAATAAAATCTTGTATTGGACACATCACCTGTTGGGATACATAATCCCTTAATTTGATGGGAGGTCGAGTTTGTCTTGTAGATCTTCTTATGCCATTTTCTTCTTGAGTTGGTTCTTCATGAGTTAGTTCTTCACTTGACTCATTTATCTCTTCTTTTCCCTTTGAAGGAATTGGACTTGTTTCTTAGACTTGTTCTTCATTTGTATGCTCAACTTGTCCTTGATTTGTTTATTCAAAAAACATGAAATTATTTGAAGAAAATATGACTAGTTTACCTTATGTATTTCCTTGTTCATTTCTCTGAAAATATGGTTCATTTTCCAAAAATGATACATCTCGTGAGATATCAAGTTTATGATTTTCTGGATCATAACATTTATACCCCGATTTTTGGATGAGTATCCTTAAAATATGGCTTTAATAGCATTTTTATTTAGTTTGTCATGTCTTTTTATATGTACGAAACATGTACATTTAAAAACTCTTATGTGATCAAAATTTATTTTCCTATTCTTAAGAATTTCTAAGGGACTCATATTTTTAAGTATTACACTTGGCAATCAATTTATGAGATAAGTCGCGGTTAGCACAGCATTTAACCAATAAGATTTTGAAATGTTAGTTTGAAAAAGAAGAGATCTAGCGATTTCAAGTAAATGTCGAACTTTTCTTTCTGAAACTACATTTTGTCCGGGTGTATTAATACAAATAGTTAGGTGTAAAATTCTTTTTTGCTTAAAAATTCTATGAATTTTTTTATGTATTCTATCCCATTATTAGATCGATTTTTTTAATTTTTGCATCACATTTATTTTCGATAAAACTGAAAAATTCTTGAAAACATGAAAAAACTTCATTTTTTCATTCTAAAAGATAAACCCAAGTAGTGCGTGAAAAATCATAAATAAATGTGACAAAATATTTAAAACGACCATAAGAATCAATAAGGGATGGACCCCAAACATCAGAATAAATTAAATCAAAGCATTTTTCTGATTTATTAGTAGATAAGGAAAATGGTAATCTAGTTGTTTTCGAAAGCTTACAAACATCACAGTTTTTGAAATCTAATTTATAACAAAAAAGTTTATTCAAAATTTGATCAGATGGATGATTAAATCTCCAATGCAGCAACTGGTCATGATCTACTAAATTTAATGACACATGACATTTATTGGTGTTTTCATCAAGATAATAAAGGCCATCTTTCAGACATCCCTCACCAATCTTCTTCCTTGATTCTCGATCCTTAAAGGTCACTTTATACGGTGAGAATATAACATTGCAATTCACTTCATGGGTTATTTTACTAATTGATAATAAATATGAATTAAAATCTGGCAAATATAAAATATTTTTCACATCTTTTGTAAGAAACTTTGTCGTCCAAAATAATGAATTTGGACTTATCTCCATTAGTTTACATGCAGAGGGTCTTTATTTTGTGTAACATTGGTTAATTTATTTTTGTCTCATGTCATGTGATCAGTAGCACCTGAGTCAATTATTTTAACACATTTTTGCAAATTCAAAATTATTGTTGATTTTGGATGAATTATAATAAGTGTTAGAATGTACAAAGCCTAAATTTTTTGTTGTAACAAACTGTTCAATTGAGTTTCCAGTTGATTCAGTTGCAGCGTTTGACTTACAGAAGATCCTGCTGAATTAGAGGTGTTATTTGGTAGAGTCCATTGAGCCGATTCAGATCCATCCCCTTTTGTCTCCGCTCATTTGCTAAATCCATCGAATTTTTTCTCGTTTTTTATGCCGCCCCAATTACCTCCTCTGTAGCCCTTCTCTCTGACCGGTCGGAGGTAGGGATAGAGGAACTAGCAACCATCGCGATTATGCCTTGCTTTTTTGCATTAGTCACACTACTTGGTGCTCGAAGCTCCCATCCTTCTGGTCGTGTCCCTGAAATTAGGTTAAAGTTTTTTTACCTAGAGTGCCTTGTTCTCTTTATTTTCTAATCGTCGTGGTTTCATACGGGCTCGTCGAGATTGCTCTTGCTCAATTCTTACCACTACATCATCAAAACTTTGCATCTCAACTGATGCCAAGACTTAAGACCTGATCAGTTCATAGCTTGGATCAAGAGCCCCCAGGTAGGTGAAGATTTGTCTTGTTTGGATCTTTTTCGGATTTCAATTGGGTTTGTTATTGGTGGGAGATAGGCATTACACTCTTCTCATTTTTATATAATTTCGGTCACTGGTTCGTCATTACTTTAGGTACTCTATTTAATTTGGGCAAGCACTTATTTAAGGCTAAAGATATAAGCAAAACTTTTTTGTTGGCCATACCTTCTCTTTGCTTTGTCCCAAACCTCCTATGATGTGTTAGAGTACATGAGTACATTTAAAATTTAGGGTTCCATTATGCTAAGAAGACATGACATGATTAACTGGTCAGTTGTCTTCTATTCTTTTATTTTTTCTTTCGCTTCGAGAGTTAGCTCATTTGGTTTTACTACTTTAGGTTTATCCTTTTTTCCAGTGATAAAGCTTAATTTTCCTTTACGATCGAGACCAATTGATACAGATCTGGACCAAGGAATGTAATTTCTGTTGCCATTGAGTATGATATTTGTGAGTTATAGTGTTGTCAGATTGAGACATGTTGAACCAACTTCAGTTCTTTGATATTTGCAACTATTGATGTTGTTGTGGAACTTTTGAGTCAGGATTTGACCTGCTATAGTACCTTATTGAATTTTAGAGGAGAAAAGAGAATATGATGAATGATTAATTTTATTGCTAATTCTACTAAAATTATTCATCATATTGATGTAAAAGTAGGTAAAATTTCGAGTCATTCCTATTTCTCAACATATATATATATAATGTCGTAAAAGAGGACTTGCACCAAATGTAGTGTTTTTAGAAAATGATAAAAATGGCTCGTAATTATTACGATCTTTCAAAATATTACGTTATAATGAATTTGTTTTAGTATGATGGGTATTCAAAATTATTAAACATGCAAATAAATCAAAAAGAGCTCTAAAGTAAAAGACTAATAATTAGGCAAGTGAGAAAAAGGAATAGTGCTTGTTATCTCTTTATTCTCGGAATATCAAGGATTTTTACTCATGCCACTAGAAGAAATTACAATAAATAAGTTAGGCAATATCAATTTAAGAAGTTGAAAATCCTTTTTTACTCTATGCACATGGAAGAAAAGAATAATAAACTTGATTTTTAAAAGTAAGATAAAAGTATCATATATCATGTAAAAAAGCATTTGCAGAAGCAGAAATACTGACAACACATGTAAACGCTTTTTGATATGTGTCAACATGATTTTTTGTGGATATGAAAGCCCAAATATGGCGTGATTTAAAATATAAATTATGCAGTTTTTATCAATTTGTAAATTAATGCTCTTAGTAATCCTATAAAAATGTTCATATTCAAATTTATAAAAGATGTCTTTGCATAAAACTTAGCTATTAAGTACAAACATACGAACACACACACATGTGTACGTTATGTAAATATGTATGTATATCTTTGTCTGTGCCTGTGTCTGTGTATATGTACATGTAAGTGATAAAAAGGAATAGTAGCTCCTATCTTTTTCTTCTCCAAATATCACATGCTTGTACAAGAGAATTTTACTTCTGCCATTATGTGAAAATGTCATTGAAATAATTAGACAATATCAATATAAGAAGTTGAAAATCCATTACTTTGTGCATAACTTAAAAATATAGTAAAATTGAGTTTTAAAAGTAAGATAAAAATGTCTATGTTATTATATGTATATAAAAGATTTGCAAAAGCTTGAAATACTGGAAACACCTACAAGCACTTTGAGTCAAAATAGATTTGATGTGCATGAAGAATCCCAAATGTGGCTTAACTTAAAATATTAACCTTTAGTAACTACCAGTTTGTAAATTAATGCATCTAATTATCCTTTAAACAATGTCCAAATCAATCTCTATAAAAGTGTGTGTATGTGTGCATATTGCCAATATATGAATTTGAGTGAGCTTCCATTCTTTGTGATTAGTTGATCAACCATATTGGTTTGTCTTATATTACATATCAACGATTGCACATTGTAATTTATATTTGGTATATCTCAGTATGAACAAAATTAAATGTATACAAAACAAACTTTATATATTTACGTGCTTCGATAATACAATTATCAAATGGTTTAAGCATACAAATAGATGAAATTAGACATGATGTAAGCAACAACAAACACCCATGTTTGTCTGCCATGGATGAAAAATTGTAATTTTCTTCAAAAATATCCAACCAATTTTTTTGTAAAACTATACATAATGGTTTTATCAATAACTCATGAAAGATATTTGAACTATAAATATTGTCTAATCTTCCATTCATATTTTTTCATTCATCCTTAACATTAGGTTTCATAACTCATTGAGATGCTATGTTGATGATTGCAACCTGTACATTAAAGTCGTATTGTAAGCTGTTGATTCATAACTTAACGCCAAATTAAATTTCAAGAATAAATAATAAAGCTGTAATAGGTGAATACCTCATTAGTTGCGCTTTGATAAATGGTTATCTTCTCTAATAGCTTTCCACCTGTTCACTCGTAATAGATGCATGATTTGTATAAACCCAACAACACTGATAACATCCAATGAAAACAAAAATATGTATAAATAATGATACATAAGGCAGCCCAGTTCTAAATAACTATGGTATATAGGTATGAAGAAGTTCGTACAAAGACCAAAACACAATTAAAAACGTTTGACGACTAAAGTTCTTTTGTAACAAATTATTTTGATTATTCTGAAAATAATCGATGGTTATTCAATTTTAAAATTATGCATTATTTATAATAGCAATTATGAGAGAATTCGAAGAGCGAAATAGAAGATGTTTAGGTTTAACAATCAAACTTATAGATATAATAATCAATCAAAAAAGAGATAATATACAATTAAATTAACAATCCAAACTAGTAGACCATAAATTTAGATGCAACAAGGAGAAAGTAAAATCATTTAACTTGTAAGATTATGAAAAAAAAGTCACCTTAATTCTATAGAAAGGGTTGTTGGAAGTTTCGAAGTCAGTTTTAAAACAATAGTAAAAATTTAGGAGTGATCCAAGGAAATCAAAATGGAGATACTCGAAATAGAAAAAAAGGGTGACTAGAATGTGAAGAAGATGGGAAAGTAAAGGATGTTACTTTCAGTTTTATCAAGAGAATTAAAAAAATACATATATCACATTTATTCCAATTTTTTGTGCGTGTAGTATTAATTGAAAAGCTAAAAAAAATTGTCCTTTGAGTTTACAAATACACTTTCCAAAACCAAATTAAATTTCAATAATAAATAGAGGGGGTTTCAGGGCTAAGGAAGCTCTACTCAGTATTAATAGTATAATGATATAGACGTTTTTTATAACAACCCTGCTTTCTACGCCATATAATAAACAAACTAAAATTGTACGAATTCGATATTTGATAATTATTATTTTTGAAAATAAATATTTATTTAATTGAAGGCTAATTAATACAAGATTTTGTTTTAATAAATTGAATTAAATTAATAAATTCTTTTCGGATATTATTTTGAAATTAAATAAAATGTTTTTATGAATATGAAATATTTTTATATAGTAGATAATTTTTAAAGTATTGAAATAGTTTGTAACGACCCATAATTTTAGTCATTTGAATTTAGAATATTTAATTTATTTTAAATATTGAAAATTTAATTTTATAAGTTAAATGACTCGAATTTCAAATATAACGATTTATTAGATTATTAAATTGTTAAATTTAATATTTGAAATTGTTTAAATAATTGAATCTTAAATTTAATATGAATGAAAACGATTTTAAAAGTTGAATTAATTTCTATTTGAACAAGAATGAAGATAGTAAACTTTTAAATTGGATTTAAAAGTGATTTAACTGATTTTAGAAATTACTCATTTTAATTAACGTATAAAAATAGCCTTCCGAGGCACTGTCTTGGAATTGGACGAAACCAATTTCATCGGATCCGTAATAGTGAATTATTATATGCCATCGAATTTCATGGCAATCTAACGTATCGTTTGGTCATGCGAGTTCGAAACGCATAGGAATTAATTAAAGGAATTTAGATTAAAATAATTTGATTTTGAAAAGCTAACTTCTGTATATGATGGAATTGGCTCACTACGCCATAGATTGCGTACTGCAACACCAAAGAAGTGATGCAGGAAGTGCCAAAAAATGTTGCTGTAGGCTAAAAAAGGGCAAAGGCAACACTTTCTCGGTGATGCATTTTGCCGCGTTGCCGCAGACCTCAAAGGCAACATTTTGACTATCTAAGGCAACATAAGAAATATTGTTGCAATAGAACCCTATTTGGGTCTATGGCAACATCCATAGGTGTCTGTACCAACATTCCAAAATGTTGCTATAGATATTAACTTTCTGAATTTGTGGGGCCCACAATGTAGAGCATATTTGATTTTTTAATAGAAATAAATATTTATTTAATAAAATGCTATTGCACATAATTTGATATTCAAACAGTAATTTATTTAAATAAATATTTTATTTCAACATTTAAAATAGTACAAATTCCTAACTCCACTATTTTACAATTCAATGATAAATAACACTGATATTCACATATACAGATATTCCTCACTACATTACTCAGTTCACTCATTACATATGCAGTTTCAATTTATACAGACACCGACACTGACAAATATATGACGAGCCGAGTGCCGAGCCGAAGGCGAGCCGAGAAGCGGGTTCGGGCGCAGCGCCAGCGGGGGTCCGGGGCACCACAGTCCCGGCGGGGCACCGCAGTCCCGGTGGGCACCGCCCGATTCATCCGATTTCGGAAGATCGAGCCTTCTTTGAAATGACGTAAAATGATGCACAAATGAAGACTGAGCTTAATTCCTATCCTCCATCTCCTCGCCTAAATCTGCTTGAATCCCCTACGGCCAAACACCAAAACTCTACTGCAAAATCTTTTCAATTTCCAATCACCACATTAGCTTCTCTCCGTAACCAATACACAACAGCACTCTACCATTGTCAAACTCTAAACTCCGTCTACATCTCTCTGCCAACATTCAGGCATCACACTGCCAACTGAAACTCCTCTGCATCACCAACTTCCACCATCACTTCCATAACTTACCAAACCAACCAACCAACCTTCAACCAATACAACTACATCCAGATTCAATGGTGAACCAACGAACCAGATTATGAACTTGCGATGGACTTGCGATGGACTTGCGATGGAGGCACAGGGCATCCAGAAGCAGTACATACCCAACCAGATTCTGAAACATTAACAAGTGTTAAAGGAGCATTTGCACAAACATATGGGGGGCATACTATCTTATTGAAATTACCAGTACCAAGTGAAGCAACCGCAATCATAGGGGAAAGTACGAAGAGATTAGCCTGGGATCTGCTCTGAACTTGCGATGGAAAGTACGAAGTGAACCAAAATCTCGAGGGCAGCAGTTCGGGTTTTGGGAGAAATTAAGGCGCTAGAAGGGTTTTCAGGTGAAGTAGTCTAAAGGAGAAAGGTAGAGGGGTTGGTGGCGAGCAAGTCTTCTGTTGGAGGTGAGAGCTGATAGCGACGACATCGGTGGCAAAAGGGGTTTGAACGGAAAACTTTGTTTGGCTTCGGGTTTTGGTGTCGTGACGGGGCTCTGGTTGGAGCTAGATGGTCGCGATGGGTCAGGGGGTAGCTGGGGGTGAGGGTGACAATTTGGTGGCGGAGGCGAATGAGGAAGCAGAAGAAGAGGAGGGTGACAATTTGGTGGCGGAGGCGAATGGGAGGAGGCGAATGGGAGGAGGCAAATTGGAATGAAAACCAAAAGGGGATCTACTCTGAACTGGGCGGGAAAACGAAATTTTGGGGAAAATTGCAGTGGTGATCCATTTTAACAACCAGAGTAAATGTAGACCGTTGGATCGTATTCACGCGGATTGCTAATTTTATTAATTTTTTAATTTGAATACATCTATAGCTACTGCAACATCTTGTTGATACCTATGCTAACACCTTGAAGCGAGTGTTGTAATAGACAAAAATCAGCATACCTATCGTTACATTATAGCTAGCAACACCATGTAATTTCGTTGCAGTAGGCCATCTATGGCGTAGTGGCTCCCGATATATATTCCATTGTGTTTGGAATAGGGGTATAACATATAGAATGCTAGATGTCACGTCTCGTTTGGAGTTTGAAATTTTTGGACGTTTAAAAGCATGATATTTAAATTTAAATAACATATGTACTGTTATATAACCATGCCCTAGTATCAGCCCATACCCATACATGTCCTTGCCTATACCACCACATCTAAACCATTTCCCCCCTCAAAGATATAAACCACATGCATTCAAGATTCTTTTCATTCTTTTCTTTCTTGCCTTTCAAATTCAAATTAATGGCATTGAACGACCCACATCTAATGGGACCACCAAAGGCGAAATCAGGCGAAGGCTCCAACGTCGAAGTTGTGCGTCTCGAGGTAGCGAAGGAGATGAACGGTTGGATCGTGTTGATTTGAGTCGTGGAGGCCACAAATTAGCCATATTCATCGGCATAAATTAGGTTTTGCGATTCTCGATTCACACGTGCGCGTGCTTGGAGCACGTGCTAGAGTGGCAGGAGCGAACAGCGGCGGTCGGCGAACTCGGGTGGTGAGATCGATTGAAAAAAAAGAAAAAAAAGAACGAAGGCGAGCCTGGGAGGGAAGAGAAAGGTTATTTTTTAAAACTTATTTAATTAAGTTAATTATAAAAATTTAATTATATCATTAGATTAATAATTCGTAACTTGTTCATACGAGGTCCATTTCGAACATGAAGAGCCGCGTTGCGATCATATCGACGAAGGCTACGCTATGGAGTTGGATTGGACAGATTTGGAGCTAGTTGGAATTTTGGGTTAAAATTGAACGTCCGTTCAATTTTAATTCAAAACGGGTCGTTTTGACGATCTGAAAATCAAAGTGAGTTAATCTCACCTTTTTGGTTAATCGGAAAATTTATATAGTCAATAAAAATTATCTATTGGGTGGTTGGATATTTATTTTTTATAGCTATTGACTGTTTGGATAATTTACTAATTATTATTAGTTGGATTGGATATATTCCCACCTATTGGAGTGGATGAGACCCTATTACGTTCCCGTGTAAGAGCGGATGATCATTTGTATACGAATCCCGTCTCGAAGCGGTTGACTTATATTTTTATGATTATATACTATATGTGATGCAAGGGGACATATTGGAGGGATCCAACGGGATTCCTCACGCTGTTGATTTCAATTTTCATATATATTGTGATATATGATATGTTGGATGTTATATTGGATGACAGGAACACGATTTTGCTTATTTAGTGCTTTATTAGCACCGGGCCTTAAATGTTGGTATTTTAGAATACCATAAAATAGTGATTTATTTTGAAAAGGGATTTCAAAGTTATTTCGGATATTATGTATGTTTTAAATAATTATTCTTGAAGTATTTGAAGAAGTAATTTATTTTAAAATCAAAGGTACGATTTTTGGATATTATAATTTAATAGCTTTATAAAATATTTTAAATAAAGATTTTTAATATCTTGGAAAATAAGTCCATCTTTTATAATAAAGGATGTGGTTTTAAAAAGAAAATTGAAATATTTTTATATAAATATTCATTAACCATTGTGTATAAAGTAATATATATACTTATATAGGTACACATATTATAATTTATTTATAAAGGTGAAATTTATAAATATGGTAATTTACAAAAGTGATATTTACAAGTGAAGTGAAGATTTGTCAAATTGTATTTGATAATAAATGTATGGATTTATAAACCGGGTTTATAATTAAAGGAAACTATTATCGTTTAATAAATTGGAGAATAAATCAAACGGTGGATTTAATATAATATACAGGATGATATTTTAGAAATAGGTGATTCTATTTTGGAAATTGAAGGTAAGGGTAAATTTGGGATTTTTAAATGATATTTTATAAATTGAAAGAAAGTTATAAAAGAAGTTTATACCTATGAGAGCAAGGTTGAAAACGGTCGAGATTAATTTTTGAATGAGACATTATGGATAAGTGAAATTTAAATAGGAATGAAGTTATAAATGGGGTTCATAAATAAAGGGATTTTATGAAAGAAAGTTTCATAAAATAGAAGGGGTTTATAAATATAGCTTCATAAATATGGAAACGAGTACATGGGAAGCTAAGTACGGATTTTTATCAAAGGAATATAATTATGTTTAAAAGTTATTTATTTATATTAATACTATTTAAAAGTGGTTTATCAATATTTTAATGTTTTGAAAAGATTTTTTTAAAATTGTTAATATAGTTTGAAATTAATTTTAATTATTTATCATTAAAGATTTGGAAATTAATTATTAGCAATTATAAAAATGTTGAAGATAATTTATTATTGTTTATTAAGAATGTTTGAAATTTATCAATTACTATTTTTAGGATGTTTAAAGTTAATATTTATTTATTTATAATGTTTATTATTATATAATAGTGTTTTAAAGTAAATGATTATTATTTATTTGTAAATGTTTTCGAGATTTATAAATAAGGTATTATAAGTAGATTTGGGCTTTATAAGAGAAGTTTGTATTATGTTTTGGAGACTTAAAGGAGAATCATTTATAATGTATGAAGAGAGCTTTGCAAATGGTTTTAGATAATTATAGAGAAGATTTATAAATGGGTTATAGGTTTTTATAAGAAGAGCTTTATAAATAATTGCATGGATTATAAAGAGGTTTATAAATGACTCGAGAAATGATTTTTATAAGTGGTTTTATAAAAGGTTATAAATGGTTTTTGAGATTGGTATGGGATTTGTAAATGATTTTCTGAATTGTATAGAAAGGAAATCTTTCTCAGTTTTGTGAGTATACTTATAGCGTTGAGATAAGTATATGGATATTCTCCAAGCATTGAAAATATAGGGATTGTGGATGTATATATATCTTTGAAAAAGGATTTTGAGATGAATATACAAAGTGAATTTAATTAATAAAAGATTAATTAATAAAGGCCTAGTGTTGCTTAGTGCTTAACCGATGTTGGTTTTCCCTACGAAATTAAATCCCTGATTGAATGTTTGTTAGTCGATAGTTAAATAACCGACTATCGGAATTAGAACCAAAACGTAACTTTGGGAATATCTAGGAGAACACGTGATTTATATGGCATAGTCATCTCCGATGATGTTGTACCGTGCGTATAAATCTCGTTTCGTTCTCCTAGGAAAATGATAAGGAAATCCATCCACTAATGATTAGGTGGTGATCTCCGATCTTATCTTTGACTATTTATTTCC
Source organism: Allium fistulosum (assembly GCA_030737815.1). Taxonomy (NCBI): domain Eukaryota; kingdom Viridiplantae; phylum Streptophyta; class Magnoliopsida; order Asparagales; family Amaryllidaceae; genus Allium; species Allium fistulosum. The sequence goes on from CM060902.1 coordinate 1,221,402,654, forward strand.
AAAAGAACCGGGGTTGAGTTTACCAAGAATTATCGAATGTTGTTTCGAAGAGACCGGGATCATATATGTTATCTGAAAACCACTTCGATCCAATGAATGCTTTCGAAGTGAAGACATCTTAAAGACGATGGAATTAAAGACGGAGCTCTCAAATTTTTCGTTAAGTCCCAGAACGAACTTTTATGGATGAATACTGGTATTGCATTGTTGTCTGGAGGGCAGTATTAGCACTCCAAGTGGGAAGTGCTATATAAAAGGTAAAACGTAGCCTCAAGCCTCATCAACCAGGAATGACTAAAACATGGGAGATGCAGCAGGGATAAGTGGGTCACTCCCAAGTAGGATATGATCATCCCTATATAGAGTCGCTATTATCTCTCAAATTGTATGCTTTGGGGCCTAAGCAGGGTGATCATATTCGATACTATTAGTCAAGTGGTAGGCTGGTCCTGTGTTGGCAGAGGATCCAAGCAAGGTCCTCAGTCTTATTTATATAGAGATGCACCGTGACGGGCAGTACCCAGTAGCCCAGTCATTGTATGGAATCCATTCTCCAATAAGCGTTGTACGGACTTAGTTATGCCCAACTATGCTAAAACATGAGATGTAAGAATTTAAGTATATTCATATTTTACTTTGACCCTAGACATTATTATAATATAAATGGATTTTCTATAGAAATTTTTTTTGGTTATCGTAAGGTAGAAACCCGTCCGTGTTTGTGTGCGGCGTGGTCTTACGGGATACTTTTGATTTTAAAGGTTTTCTGTTATAAATTTAAAAATCCAATTGGGTGTGTTTTCTCACGCTGGTTTTCTAGACTGACTCGGGTGTTATTTTATTATAATTCTCGGGTCAGACGGAGCATATTTACAGATTGCTTTGGATGCATTGGAGCTCAGGAGATGAGTTGGAGGTCTACAAGGCGTATTCACATATATGTTTATTTTCCGCTGCTTGTTGTTGAAATTATCAGCAATTGTAAGGACAGGATGTGGCAACTGTCTAGGCTGATAATTATGATTGTTATACTCTGATGGATGTATATATATGACATTTTTTCTTTAGTAAAGATCAATGATATAATATTATATATTGTTCCGCTGCGATTGTGAGATTCTGTGTTGTTTTTAGTTTCTTTCACTTCTTCTTCTCTACTCTCCTTCTTTCTTCTTTCCTCTTTCTTTCCCATAACTATCCGTCTTTCCGTTCGATTTGGGTTGGGCACGTGTGTTTATTGTCAGCTTGAATTGTACGGATTAGCGAGTTGTTACGTAGTTGAAAATAATTTTACTTTACGTAAATACAATGAATAGTTAAACAAAAATAAAAATAAATAGGTATTGAATTTGAATAATTTGGGTAATTATTGAAATAACGAAGTGTAACTTAATTTAAATTAGTTTGAAGTAAATTAAAAGAGTTGTATAAAATAAAATAAAGAAAAATTAAATATAATTAGACAAAGCCCAAAACTCATTTAAGCCCATTTTCTTCCTTTTCTCTTTCCTTTAATCTTACCCAAATCAACCCATGCCCTCATTTTTTTGTCATTCCACAATCCAAAACCCGAACCCTCTTTTGCCCCTTCCTCCATAAAATTCACAAATTTAATTGCGGTAGAAAAAAAATGAAATCACGAATCATGCATGAAGGGCCAAGCCTGCAATGTCGACGTCTTCGAAGGAGAGAGGTGCACATGATTGGAGAAGGTAAAAGCTGCGACCTATAGTTGTGCGATGGCGATGGCAGGCGATGGCCGAGGTTGCTGTTAGGTTCGCGATGGTGAAGCAAAGACCTAGGACATGCGTTCGTGTGGAATTGTTCGACGACATCAGGTGTGCAATTACACACAAGGTTGGTGATAGTGAAGGCATGGTGATGGTGGTGGCTGCAAAGCAAGGGCTGGCGATGGTAGGAGCGTCATTTTGGGAGTTGTTGCTCATGACTTTGTTGCTAAGGGGCTGAAGGCTAAAGCAATAATGGAGGGCTTCGACAAGCAATCGCTTGTAGTGAGTTTTATACTCACTACTGTATCTAATGTCTATACTGATAATAATCTATTAAATAATAGTAAAGCAGAAGAATTTGAAGCTCTCTCATTAATTCTAGGAGCTATCTGTGTTCTCCTTAATTCTCTCTAAGTGATATTTTATTTTCAAAATCCTATGATTTACAACTTCACAATTATTTTACTACTTTTCACACTATTTTACATTTGAATATCTATTATTAAAAGAATCAACAATTAATTACAAATATTTCACGGTTATTTCTTCAAATTTTAAATTATAGTCCACACATTTAAATTAATTATATAATCTAAAATTTAAACTAATTGATAAACTTAATCAACCAATATTTATTAATAAATCCTAAAAGATGAAATTTCAATATGTATATTATAGGCGCATAACAAATTGGTAAAAAAAATCATTTAGATGCAAATATATACAACTTACATAATAAAAATCATACACATTAATAATAATAACAAATTTATTCTATAATTTATTTACTAAATAAATTTATCATACATTGGACCATAAAATTTTATTAACTTCAAATACTTAAAAATTTAATTTTTTTTACAATTACTTGGAAACCTTTTTCAATTATCTTTTAAAATTTTACATTTAAGTCTATATATTTAACTAATTGTGTAATCTAAAATTAAACTATTGAAATAAATACGATTAACTCATATTTATTAATCCATCTAATAAATCCTAAAAATAAGATGATTTCAATAGATACAATATTCATGTATATGAGAAAAATAATAAAATTATTTCTTTTTTATTCGGATATATGAAGATATATAAATCACATAACATAAATGTATACATAAATAATAATAATTCTTTTATTCTATTCATTAATCTAAAAAAAATCATACATTACATAACATAATTTTATTTCTAACAACCTTTAAAAGATAAATTTATGTTTTACAACATTATGATGTGAACCCACAGATTAAACAGGAAATTATTGTCAAGGACAAAATGTCTCAGCATTTTAGCCTCAAGGACAGACCTTCAGTATTTTAGCATGAAGGACAACTTTATTTATATATCAGTTTTTAAGTTTTTAGGTATCAATTTGTAGTTATCGGTAGCAGTTTTTAGGTATCAGTTTTTAGTTCGGTAGCAGTTTTGGAAAAATGTTTGTCCTTATGAATAATTTTGAAAGAATGTTTGTCCTTATGAATAATTTTTAGGAGAATGTTTGTCCTTGTGGATAAAATATTGAGGTCGTGTCCTTGAGGCTAAAAATATACAAATTTTTGTCCTTTAAATTAGTTCCCCCACCGATAAAAATTAGATTATACAATCATTCTCACATTAAACATTTTATCAAAGCATACCCAACTCATAACTCAAGTAAATACTACATAACATTATTTTGCAACTACCAAAGTTGTAAACATGATCTTTCTACAAGAACATGAAATTTATGGTTAACTATAAGGATAAAATTGTTTAAAAATGAAAACCTAAAAATGAATAAAAGTTCACGTCTGATTCAAAAAAAGTTCACATGCAGATAACCTACACATAAGGTCTATGCTCTTTTCAACTACAAATTTGTAAAAAGTTCTTCCCAATTTTAACTTTCTTTACATTTGATTCCTTATATTTAATTAGTTATGTCGATCATTAATTCAAATTATTCAAATAAATTCAATTTGTTTAATGTTCATTATCCATTTATAAATCTTTCAAGAGAGATGATAATTCAATATATATACAACAATCATATTAACAAAATGGTGAAGTTACGTATTTGCTTATATATATAGTATATCACATAACATTTATTATTTATATATACAGTATTAACAATTTTAATTATAATTTTTTTTAGGTAGGAGATTGATTTTACAAAGATATGTAGTTAGCGAGTATTGAACTCTCAACCTTATATCTGAACGTCAAATCACTTTAGTTTATGATTAATATATCACAATAAATTTATCATATATTGCATAATAAAAATATATTTTAGCGATAAATTAAAATATAAATAATATTTTTTAACAACATTACCGTGTGCAACGCATGGGTTACACACTAGTATATCCAGTACATTAACTGATTAGTTTGGATGAATTGTTTATTTGGCAACGTTTGATTGTTTGTGTGATATTGGGTATATTTGGGATTGGATTGTAAGGTTTTGTGTATGTTGAACTGTCCAAAATACAAATGAGATGCTGTCTGATTGCATTTTGATGCGTAGTTTATTTTATATGTATGTGTACATAGTACGGATGATCAAAAATCAATGAAATTCGATTCGGGCCGAATGATAAAAATTTATATTGATGATTGATTGATAAGTTCGGAGAATGAGCTCCATGATTTATAATTTGGGCGATTTATTGATTTTCTCATTTTTAAAAATATTTTTGAAAGCTTTGAAAAATTATTTATGGATCTTAAAATTTTATTTTATTTATCTATTTTTGTACTTACAAATATAATTTGACTTATAAATATTAATATAACTTTATTTTGGTTATATAACTCTTTAAAAAAATCAATATTATAATATTACAAGTTTGGAATTTGTTTCAAAAGAAAAATAAACTATAATGCTATTTTATAAAATATATTATAAAATGATAATATTACTTTTAAGTGATATTTTATTATAATGGTTATTTAAATATTTTTGAAAGAGTTTTCAAATATTAGGAAAATATATAATTCCTTTTATAAAATATTTATAAGATTTTGGATATGTTTTGAATAAATAAAAATCTCTTTTTTACTAAGAAAATTTCGATTATGGTATAATTTAAAGGAAAATGTTTTAGTTCTAATTAGTTTAGTATAAAGCTAATATTTTGAATTATAGTTTATATTTACTTTGGAAGTTTATAAATTTATTTTAAAATATAATTTCATTATGGTTATCTCTATAAGTTATATTTAATTTATAAAGTGATTATGCATGTTTTATATGTGTATAAACAAGGATTGGGAAGTAAATTATAGTGTTAAATCTCTATTTTTGGTATTATATAAATGATATGAAATTATTTAATATATAAATGTTTTACTAGTTTTAGAATATAAAATTTATTGAAGAAAAGTTTTGTTTAAAATTATTATTTTATTGAAAAGAAAGCTATAATTGGTTTTATATAGTTATTTAAAAGTTTGTATAATCTCTGAAAATAAGAGATATTCTCTACTTAATATTTTAAGTATTTTAAAGTTATCTTATAATCAATAAGTATAATTAGGAGTACAAGATGTTTATTCTACATATTTTTTAAATGATATTTTATTATACTTTTATGATTTCTTATCTCTTCCGCATTGATTTTTGTTGTTATGAATGATTCACCATTAAATGTTGATTTAATTAATAGCTTTTGATTTGATTTCATATGTTGGTGACATCCTTCTGTTGATTTTGTGATATTTCATTTTATGTGACGAGAAATCTCAATAAATGAAGTTATAACACCGTCTGGTATGGAACTTCGGTAATATTTCTCCGGTTATTCATTGGACTCATTACATAGAATATTGTGGAGATTGAGTGTAGTTTATGAGAAGAAAATAAACGTTTGAGTATCACGCAATGGTATGAGACGCTATTGTGATATTTATTTGGTTATTCATTGTAAGTAGTTGTCACTTATGTGACATGAATAATATTATGAGATTGTACTTACATGAGGTGATGCTCATAGGTGTAAGCAAGGTTGGTGTCCTTAAATTTATTGATATTGTGTGCCACTATCATGTGTACTCCTTTTATTGGCGTTGGAGAGAACCAGATGGCTAGAATCCATCCTAGCGGTTTGATCTTGGGGTCGTGCCCCGAGTCCACGACGCCTTTTGATCGGATATTATATTTGATGTGTATCACAAGATTTGGGATAGGTGACCCATAGGGTAGGTTACCTATATCACGAGATTTGGGTTAGACGACCCATAGGGCAGGTGTCCTACAACCCTTTTTTATCGCATAGGCCAGAAGTCGATATAAAAGTTGCATTCCATGCATGAGAATGAATGAAAACTAGTATTCTGCATTTAAGGCGGTAAGAAGAATTATTCACACAAATCCATTCATTACCCCACTATTAATGAAAGAATCTAAATTATTTTTGTGGATTTTGGTCTTCAATAACGCAAAAATAGATAGTTTATGAGCACTTAACAAATACTCAGTGTCTAACCATCAATCGGGCCAATTTTAGCTTCTTACATTCCAACATAACGTTAAATTATTTTTGAACAGTGCTCCTTCTACCAAAATTAAATTAAAATCACATAAGAGAGAAAATAACTATTAGTGGTGTTTGTGGTGTTTTTGACCGCAAACATTGTTGTTATTTTTTGTTAGTAGATATTTGACCAAGGGATTTGGATAGATATATTTTGTATATTTTTGGGTGATGATTAAGAATAAAATAAATGGTTGAAAGAAAAATAAATCTACACTAGAAAATATTAAAAATAAATAAATAAAACATAAAGAAAATATAAAAGTACCATATGTAAAGAACCCAAGATTTTTATAATGGTTCGATGTAATTCTGGCATACATCCACTTTCTGTCTTTTATCGATATCCTTTATACACACACACATAAATATATTACAAAGAATACTTAAGTTTAAAAGCTTGTAAAAATAATGGTGGAGCTTTCATGTAGTTGAGAGTGAAGAAAACTGATCCACTTTCTATTCTTTAGAATTTATTGTTGAGGAAAGGAGATATTTTGCTTAATTTCCTTCCATAATTTCTAGTAAGAAGCATCTTGAGAAATCTTCTTATTTGAGCGATTGAATTTCAACTTGAATGGTGTACCCTGGGTTAGCTTCGAGTGTTATTTGAAGTACACTCCAACGTGACCCAAAGCTCCTTTAACCATTCTTCCTTCGAGCCCACGAGGCCTTGCTTCAAGTGGTACTCGAAGTCTGCTCTAGTGCTTACTCGAACGCTACTCGGAGTTTCTACCACCAGTCTTCTTCGTGCACTTCTCTTCGAGTGCTACCTCGGAGCTTGCTCCAAGATTTATTCAAGCACTACCTGAATCTTGCTTTGAGTGCTGCTTAGACTTGCTTCAGGCGCTTACTTTGTGCCCAATTCCAATTTTCCAAAGTCCAACTTAAGTTCTTTTTGCCTTATCCATTTGTTCGATCTCGTAGTTGCTTCAGGACTTGATCCAAGACTTGCTTTAGGTTTTTCTTAACCTCAACCGAGGCTTCTTCACATCATGCTTTTAGTTGTTTTCCTTTATCATTTTAACTCATCTTATACACACTATATTCGAAGTTTACTTCAGGGTCTGATTTTAACGACTTGGAGCTTATTTTGAATGTTATTTATAATGCTTTTCCCATCATTTCCCGAATATACCTTCTCTATTTAATTTCCAACTATTTCCTATACATGAAAATGGGAACTTATCCCCCGAAGTTTACTAGCAAAAGTGAATTTTTTGAGAATATAAGCATTAGGTTATCCAACATATATTTAAGTATTGTTTTGTCATATTTGTAGTCATCTGAACGTCGATTGACACATTTTCATTAACATCATGTTTTATCATTAGGACTATTTTGTAATATTGTACCTCTTACACCAGTATTTTGGCAATACCTGAAAGGTTCATTTTAAGAAGTGATATCCAATAAAAGCATAAATAAAGAGATGATTGATGGGAATTTATTAGAAAAGACCACATATATTAAGAAAAGCACAGGAAATAAGTGTCGAAGTCAACCTCTGGTCAAAGCTCAAAATAATGTCCGAATTGAGCAAATTTTTAAAGAGAAAAATGGATTTACAAAAAAATTAAAAAATAACCTCCGGTCAAAGATCAAAATAACATGCAGATTAAGCAAACTATCTGTAGGAGCATTACCCAAGTAGGATCGCTTAGTGCTTCTACAATAGAGCGCTCAAGTGCTTCTATGTAGGAGCACTTAGCGCTTCTAGGTAGTAGCGTTTAATGTCTCGACAAAGGAGCGCTCAAACGTCTCCTTAAAAAAGATTAAAAAGGAAAGGAAAAGAGAAATGAAAAATGAAAAAAAGAAAGGACCGCTTCGGTCCGTTGCTCGGTTCTGCTTCGATCCTGAACATTACACAGCTCTTCTTAAAGAGGTCCATTTTTGAACACCACTCAATTTGAAGAAAAGGGCTCTACTTTCATTAACAGTTGAAAACCATAAATACCTGACTTCATAATAGAACAAGGGAAGAAATTTCTCCTTAGCAAAAGTATACTAGATTTTGTAGTTATCTCAACTTCACTATTTTCTTTACTTCTCCATTTATAAAAAATACATTATAACTCAAGTGATACTTGTAAAGTTTGAAGATGACGATGAATAATGTAGGCATAAAGGATCACTACAACAACCTAACCCTTTAATAACATTTTAAAATCGATATAAAAGGCAATTATGGCATTTTTATAAACACTAAAATGACATGTTATAGTTGTCTGGTGGATATCAAGGAATATTAAAAATGCTATAAAAAGTAACCTATTATAGCATTTTTTCTCTCTCCTTTGACTAGCTTATATTTTTGATATAATTAACTTTCTATAGCATTTGTCTGGTTGCTATAGAACTTTTTGATATCATTTTTATAACACAATAGTATTTCAAAGTTACGACAATGCCTATTCCATAGCATTTTTAAAACGCTAATAAGTAAAAGTTGTGCCTTATCTATTTTTTATAGCTTTTAAAATGATATAGATTATTTTTCATGGCATTTTTTAATGTAATACACATTCACACTTTCATTTACAATTCTACTAATCTTATTTTAGCATATATACTATAAAATTTCAAAATACTACAATTAACATATTATGATGTACGTAATCAAACAAATTCATAAACCAGAATATATATCCACAGTATTTCCTAAACAAAGTATTAAACATACAAATACTTGCGAACAAAAATAATGTCGCATGCAAGTGCACAAAACAATACATACAACCATGCTAGCCAAAAGTAAAGATGTATGAACAGCGCTACACAATAATACATTATAATATTGTACACATGACTTATTATTGAAGGAAAAAGAAGGAACAAACATACTTCTATCTGTCTTTCAACATGCAGTCTAAATGTAGAAGCATCATACATCAACTGTCAAAGAGAAAGTTGTCATCAGATTCCAACATGACTTATCCGACCCTAGGCTAGATGGTCCAAAACTTAATTTGTTATGCCCTTGAGATACTTGTGGTGTAACATGATTACTTATCAGTATGACACCAATATATAATAATTTTGGTTTTTTATGCAAGGTTTTTCTACAAATTAAACTTTTTCAAATAAAATAAGTTCAGTAACCATGTTCTTGCTTATGCATGTTATTCAAATATTGTATTTGTTTTAACAAAAGGTATACCATTTTCTTGTAGCAACTATTATTATCTATACTATTACTAATACTATTATGTTTTTATGAACTTATTTAATTTCTATGAAACTTAGTTTATTTTTATAAAACCAAGTTAATTTTTAGAAACTTAGTTCATTCAGTTAAATTTTTACTAAACATGGTTAATTTTAATAAACTTATTTAATCGTTATAAAACTCGATTAATTTTTGTAAAACTTAGTTAAATTTTACAAACTTAGTTAATTTAGTCAAATGTTTATGTAGCGATCCCGGATTTTATATAAATTTAAATTGATAATTAATTTAATTTTTGAATAAAAATTTGTGAAATTCATTGATAAATTGATTCGAGTTTCCCCGAATCCAAATAAAAATATATTAAATCATTTTATAATTTAGAAATTGTATATATATGTGAATCTATATAGTTGTGCCCATATGAGTAGATTTGAAATTATAAAAAATATATTGAATTTGAATTTAAATCTTAAAAATAAATATAACAATATAGACTTTGGACACAAGAATAAAAAAGAAATAATTTAAATTTTAGAATTTGTGGTTAAGTTAGAAGTAGATATAAATGAAAAAAAAGATAAGGTTAAAGAAAATATATATAAGATAAATTATAAATTATAAAACAAAATGATAAACACATAGATAAATTCTAATATCATGTTAATTTGAACTTCATTTATATTACAAAGCATAAGACAAAACAAAGAAATATATATACTTAAATATGAAATAAGTGAACATATAAATATAAGTATGAAACCAAAGAAAACAAAAAAAATATCTAAAAGCTTGCAAAGGAAGACATGAAAAAAATATTCATTTGTACAAGGTAATTAATGCAGCCCCATACAAATATCCATCAGCCACCAAAAGCAAGAAAAAAATCTATGACTTGTTGTACAAAAGAAAATAATATCACCTGAAAACTCATTTTCTATACATACATCAACCTTTCTCATTTTAGTTTCGTTCCATTCCAAACTGAGAAAACTAAAGTATATCATCTCAAACTTAAACCAAGCTTCAACTAAAACAACAACTTAAATAAATTCAACCAGAGATCAAAAGAGGAGCTTCAGCAAGTAAAGAAAATTCAAGCCTGTACAAGTAGAGGCTGTGTTCATTCCTTAATCACGGTGAGTAACATTTTGTTTTAAAACTTTAAAATATGATTTTGTGGCAAGCATCTGTGATAAGTATATTGTATATATGTGTGTTTCCCTGAGAACAAATGAGTGATGAAGGTATGTATGTACACAGTTATCTTCTTTGATAGCTTGCTTCTGTTTCATGCTCCAATTTGAGTTTGAAAAATCATTTTCTCCTGATCAAGGCATAATTTGGATTCAGGATCAAAACAAAACTTGGTTGTTGTAGCAGAAGCTTTAATCTAAAAATTTATTCAAGTCAAAATAAATTAGCATTTACTCTAGAAATTAAAAGAACAGAGCAAGACTTTAATTTAGTCAAATTTCAAACTTGTTAATTCATGGATTCAGGTAGGCAACTTGAATTCGTACACTTTAATATGATTTTTAAAGCATAAATCATAATTTTTAGAGTTAGATTTTAAGAGTAGTTCTAGTTTGTTTAAATTTCCTTATATGGTCGAACTCTGGTGATCTCGTCGTTGAGGAAGGTTGGGGTTTCGTGTGGAGGTGGAGGAGTCTACGGCGTCACTGGGAAAAATGCTTGAGTTGTCATCGATCATCGTGGAAGCGGCGGTGGCGAGGTTTAGTTTCTAAACCTAATTTTGTAGTGGCTGAGAAATTCGATTCGTTCGTCCCCGATAGATGATTGAGCGTTGCGTGGCTCTGGGAGGTGGTAGAAGGGATGCTGGCGATCATGTGACCGGAGTTGCATGAACTCGGTGGTCGAGGTGGCGAGAACGAGGCGTTGACAGGGTTGATGGTGGAACCTGATGGTTGTTCCAGGTTTTCGAGTTCGCGCTCGATTTCGAATTTGAGATGGAGGCTGGGTTCTGGTGGTCGGGGAGAGGAGTATGGGTGATCGCCGACTTGCTCGACGTCGAGGCGACGTTTGAAGTTGATCGGCGATGCCGTGCACGTGAACGTGCACGAGCCTGGTAATCTGGAAATTTTTGAAAGCCTGAAGTGTTTCCAGTTTGCTCTCGTGTGGGTTGACTTGAAGGTGTGCTCGAAGTTTTAAGGGAAAGGACTCGAAGTAAAATGGTGGGGGACTCGGGTAGAAATTTGTTTTCAGGTTTCAAACCTGATTTGTTTCTGCAAATTTAAACTGAGATTTAAAATTTTAAATTAAGGGTTAAAATGAATTTTAAATCCAAGTGTAAATATGAATTCAAGTTTAGATTAGAATTTAGTTTGAAAACAAATAAAGTTTCAAATTTAAATTGTTTTAAATACTTAAAAATGTTTAAGTGTTGAAAAGGAGATTTGAATTTTAAAATGGAACTTGAATTGTAAGAAAGAATTTAAGCAAAGTAAAAATCAAAGTTTAAACCTGGACTGAAATCTGAAGTGGAATTCTAGTTTTTTAAAATTAAATAAAGTTTTATAACTTTAAATGTTTAAATAAGTTTAAATGTAAAGGTATACTTTAAATATGTGAAGTCAAAAGAAAATTTGATTTTAACTCTTTTGGTCAATGAGTTATTAATAATTAATCAATTTTGATTAATAATGATTAATGTAAGTAATGTCTTTAGCAAAGTAATTAAAGAATTGTTATTAGTTAATGAAGGTCATTAACTAAGATTATTTAAATAATTAGTTAATGTGATTAATTTTAATAATAATTATATTAATTGATTGAGTTTAATTATTCAGTGTAATTAATTGAGTTTAATTGGATTAGTTCAAGTTAATTACTTAAGTTCAAATTAATTTAGAATAATCACTTGACGATTTGGAAAGTATAATTACTTAGTGAAGTAATTAATGTATAATTACTGGATGTAATTAATTAAAGGAATTACTTAATGGGAAGTAATTAAAGTATAATTACTTAGTAGAAGTAATTAAGGATTAATCACTTGGTGTAATTAATCAATGGATTAATATAATTAATTAAGGAGTTAATAATTAAGGTAAGTGATTACAGGATGGTAATTACTGTTTATGATTAAGGTTGATTAATGGAAGTAATTAATTAGGGGTTAATTAATTAATGATTTATTCATTTATTAATTAAGGTTAATTAATTTAAAATTTTAAAGTTAATTAATTATTAGAGGTTAATTAATTAAAATAATTTGTAATTAACCTTATTTCTGGATGATTGTATTCTATTGAATGCTGTGAATTGTTTGATATTCTCTTCTGTGTGATGCTTTGTAATCAGAATTGTTTAAATTCAAGCTGTGATGAATGTAATTTATTTATAATGCATTTATATTATCTATCTGTGATTCTGTGTATATAGATAAGCGTTATAGGATTATACCGCTTATCGATATTGTTGTGATTGTATCTGTAATGACTGATGATGTTGCACTATTGTGTTAAACCCCTGGACTACACCATACACACACAAATGTGGATTGCACGAGGAAATCGGTTAAGTCACAGATTTTTGACAATTTTAAAGATCGAATTCTTGAATCCAAAATAGTTTTGGAAATTGGAATTGAAAGCTTTGTAAATGAGTTTCAAATATAAAAGTTATTTTAAATAACTTAATAAAATTTGGAAAAATGAATAATTTGATTTAAATTTGAATTCAATATTTGAAATTGAATTCAATGATTTGGGAACTATGGTCTAAATGATTATACAAGTTATAAATGTGTTTTATATGGGGTTTTAACCATTTAAAAGTATGGTTTCGAAAATTTAAGGAATTTAAATCCAAGTTTATTCTTGAATGGTTTTAACTTATGTAAATTGTAATTAGTTTTCCAGAATGAAAACTATTTGTTTTCAAATAATAAAAGCTTTCATGTAAGGAATGAATTTCCAATTTGTGTCAAAAGAATTTCAAGTTTGAATTGAAAATGGTTTCCCAAGTTACGAATAATATTTGGAAACGTGGTTTGAAAGCTATAAGTTGAATCTTTGATTTAAAGATTTAATGAGTTAATCCAATTGGAATGGAAATCGATTTGAAAATCTATGAATAGATCTTTGTGAAACTGGGTGAACTTTGTGAGAGGAATCTTTTTTGTAAAAGATTAAAATGGTAATTTGTTTAAACCATTTGAAAGAGAAGTTTTGGGTAATAAGTTGTGACTTAACTGAAATCCCAATATCCATATGTTTTAAAATATCGCGCTCACCATTCGGTTTAGCCGGGAGAGGACTTTTGTGTCATATAACCCATTCTTAATAGTGATACGACGTAAATGGATAGTATTTGAAGACCGGTGTTGAAGACCGGGTGTTTGCAAGAACGATAGGATGACCTATCGATTGTCTCTGCACCGAGTAGCTACGGTATAGAGATTCCCTAAGTGATGGGAAGTCCGATCGGGATTGTGGATACCCGGATTGCAAGGGCTTCTTTGGAAGTGCCTTCAGTTCTGTTCGAACCCGAAACAGACTTGTATGGTTATATGTCTGACATTACACTTTGAGATATAAAGCTGATTTCTTTCAAATACATTTCTGTTTGGTGGCGGAGATTTATTCTCTTAGCTTAACACCCTTCTCTGAGATGTACGAGCTCAGAGGTTATGTAGTTGAAGGTTATCAGTGATATACTCCCAATTGCTAATGTGGCATGCTAAGTGCTGCTGTGTGTTGCCGATCATTTGTTGATCAAAGCATGGCTTTGTGAAAAAGCATAGCTTTGTGGACGAGACCTCATCGGACCTCACAACCCAGAAATGGTCGAAACAGGAAGATGCGGCAAGATTATGAGGGTCGCACTCTTTAGGGTATGTCATTTCCTTCTGGAAAAAGGTGGTATCATGGTATGGAGCCCAGATATTTTACCTGTGTAGTTGCTCCAATCTCATTTACTGTGTGATTGTTGCTTTGTGATCGAGGGCCCTCGGATAAAGGTCGCAAACGACCGGGGGGTGGCATACTCGTGTAGTAGTTACCTAGTTACAGAGGTAACCCGGCCTTGTGTTGGCAGAGAGCTGGTTAAGTTCTCGGGATGTCCATCCAGAGGCGTACCCATGTGGCAGTAGGAAGTTCCTTAGCCTAACCATTTGTTGGAAATCCAAAGAAATTATACGAGCCCGTTACGATTGCAGTTGTATAACCTGTCTCCTCGGGCGGCAGCTATAGCAGGCATAATATAATGGTACCTATGTTGGATAAGATTAATATTATATTTTCGAAAGGATTTTCACACTATGCTATAGTAATAATATCAAAAGACTTTTTTTTTGCGTAGTAAGCATGTTTGACTATTATAAGGAGAAATCTCCCCCATGTGTGCGATTGCATTGTGTGTGTACCAGGAGGCCTTATGGTAGTTTCATTTTCCCAAAAGCATTGCAGATTTCAATGTTTAAAATTCTTTTGTTGTATAAAGATAAACTGTTTTTGTTTACTCATACCAGTCCCATGACTGACCTGGAGTTTATTGTTCCCTTCCTAAACTCTAGGTGCCTACAATTTTCCACACGGGCAGTCTAGAGTTGGGTTTTTCAAATAGTCAGGTTTAGTAGATTATCTGGAGCTAGTTCAGTTTTTTGGAGTTCACGGACGACCGCCCTTGCTTATCTTGGTGCAACGTGATAGGGGGTTCTCGCTTCGTAGTTTGGTGGTGAACGGGAGACTCTTACCCCTACATGTCCCTGAGATTTAGTATCGAGGGGTTGGTTAGCCGTAAGGTGTGACAGTCGAAAGGCTGGCCGTAAAAGCAAGGGTAGGGTACCAATGTGTACCATGGTGGGCCTGGGATGGTTGCAAAGCCTACCGGTCGCCACTGCCTTGAGCCGTTTCAGTTTATAAAATTTGATTAAATTATATAAAAATTAGTTAAATTTTATTAATTTAGTTATTTTTACAAACTTAGTTTTTTTTTTCAAAATTAATTAATTTTTATAAACTTATTAATTTTTATAAACTTATTTGATTTTTATAAAACTTGGTTAATGTTTATAAAAATTAGTTAATTTTTATAAATTAGATTAATTTTTATAAAACTTAGTTAACATAGTTAAATTTTTATAACATTTTATTAATATTTAGAAAATTGTTTAATTTTTATAAAACTTGGTTAATTTAGTTAGATTTTTATATAACTTAGTTAATTTTTATAAATTTATTTAAGTTTTATAAAACATAGTCAATTTTTAGAACATTTGATTTTTACAAAACTTGGTTTACTTAGTTAACTTTTATAAACTTAGTAAAATTTTATAAAAATTAGTTAATTTTTATAGACTTTTAGTCAACATAGTTATATTCGTATAAAACTTAATTATTTTTTATAAACTTAGTTACGCTTTATAAAACCTAGTTAACTTAACCAAAAATTTGTAAAACTTGGTTAGTTTTTATAAATGTGTTTAAATTTTATAGTTGCGTTTAATTTTAATAAAACTTGCTTAGCATAGTTATTTTTTTTAAAGTTAGTTAATTTTTGTAAACTTAGTTAGTTTTTATAAAAGTTCAAGTTAGTTAAATTTCTATAAAACTTAGTTAATTTTAATAAAATTATATTTCATAAAATTTCGATAGCACCTACTTTGCGTTGTTGGTGTTTTCTCGCACATCCCAATTCGATATATATTTACATGACCAAAACAAGATCGAATTCATATCATAGATAACAAAATGTACTCCATGGTAGCATACACATTTAGATGTATAAAACATACCTTTTATTAGCAATTTTAGCCAGCAACCTTTAGTATAGCAAAGCAATGTTTTGTGAACCCATATAGTAAAGTAAAAGGAACAATGAGATTGCAAAATAATGACATGTTATATATGAATGAATTACATGCTTGGCATGGATAATTTTTTTGAAAATGTCTGAAAATGTATCATAGCGTGCAAAGGGCGATGAAGTGGAACCTCATTCCTTGCTCTAATGGCACACTATACTGAGTTGCATTTTCTGAAAAGTATCATAGCTTACAGGTCCAGTTTCCATACTTATTGATAATATAATTATAATCCATACGAATGTATCTACACGTAAGTATGCATTTGCATTTATTTGTGTATTATGATAATATATATTGAGTTTGTCCACACCGTATAAGTTAAACAAGATGGATAATAGATGATATAAAAAAATTGTGTGTGCTTATACAGAATATAATTTAACCAAGAGGGATAAATACTGAGAAAAGAATTATGTGAAATACAAAGAAGATAGGCTTAGTATATGACAACTATATTATATATGAAAAGAGAAACACATGTCCATTTTCAAAGTTGCATTTAGAATTTTAAGTGATTGTAGCTGTGTTTCTCGAGAAGTGGCCATCGTATTCTTTGCTATGTAATTTAATAACTTGTCATACACAGTTTCATCCTTTATCAACACCCACCTAATTGGGATATCAAAGTATGCGTTACTAATTTAGATATGTTTATTATAGGTAGAGAAAGATGTGAGGTAATTATATGTAAACATACCCAAATCGACTACCAGAGTGTGAAGGTAGATGAATTACAAGAAAACTTAAACTTACTTTATATGGCATAGATGGGCAGTGTTTGAACTGTTAGTGCCCACTAAAAATTTACAAACATAATCAAACCGACCTTAGGGAGGTTTGCCTATTGTAGGATAAAAATCAATTTTGTCTGAAGCCAGAAAAATATGCAACACTGCGTCTGCCTTCTCTCTACTATTCCATGCTCCCCTTTTCTCTCCTATTTTTTTCCCAACTCTCGTTTTCTTTGAGTTGCTTATTATTCAATTTAACTTTATATTTCTTGAACTGATCTTATAAACCCAACCCTAACTTACCAGCCTGCAATTCTCCTACCATATAGATCCATTGCCACTACAATCAATAAATAAAACCACGATTGGCTACTGGTTGAAAGTCGCTACATGATGTGACTTATATGTGATTGCGTAATGATCTGTAGTATGGAAAAATATAACTTAAGCTAATAATATAAGCAAGCTAAAAGAAAGCAGTAAATAAAAGATTACACTAGCGATTTTTATACTAGTTCGAACTCCCTATCCTACGTCTAGTCCCAGACTCCTAGAATTTCACTAGCCAACCCTCACTTTACCTGGAGGAACATGTATCTACAATACCACTTGAACAATTGAACTTGACTTCAACTTTTGCCTGAAAATCTCCAACAGGACTTTAAATATAAAAGAAAAAATTCAAACTTTGACTTTGATGTATTCTTTTACAAACGAAAAAGTCACTCTTTGATTCACCCTTCCTATAATATCCTTTAATTATTGTGAATTAAATGTGCAGAAATATATGAAGCGGAGATTAGTTTTGATTGCTTTTGATTCCAAGAAAGTAATAGATCGATTATAAATTAGAGAGCAAGAATTGGTGATATCAAAGAATGAAATAGGTCTATATTTATAGTAGTGAATAGATCTATTAAAGAGTAGTGATTATTCAGGAGATCGCATCTTTTCAATAGCAAATACTTCTTTTCAGAAAAGTGGTGTCCGTTCAAAAATTAGTTGTTTTTCTTTCACATATGCCTGAGCTAAAAAGTCATACGTCTAACTCTTTATTCTAAAAACGATCTAAAACAAGGTTCGACGTCCGAATAATGGGGTCAGACATCCAAACACATTCCAGAAAAGAATACGTTCATTTTTGACGTATTTCAAAGGTCTGGCCCTACAGATTCAAACGTCTGATCTGTTATGAAAACTGGTTTTTACAAAGTCAGACATATGAATTTTTGGCTCAGACGTCTGGTCATTTTCTAGAAATAAGACATTTCAAAAAGACATGATTCAAACGTCTAAAAGAGGTTACTAGATATCTGAGCACTAGGTCAGAGTCTGAGTAATGTTGTTAGGTCCGACTTTGTTAATAAAGGACTTTATTTTAGCTGGTAAGATGTGCAAATTAGTGCTCTATGACCTAGGTTCGAATCTTAGTGTTGCATAATATATTTAAGTTGTAGAAAAAAAATTCTTTTTTGAAAATTTCTAAGTTCAAAATCTATTTTTAGATCAAGTTGATAATATTTGTATGTGTGTGTATCATCAAAGGATATTGTACAAGTATTTTCTAGACTCACATATAACGACTCATTTGAAATATGGTCTTCATTCATCGAGCTCGTTAGCATTAGTTATTTGTTGTAGTTTGCTCATCGGATGTAGTCATTTGTCTTAGTCATTATAGTTCAATTTCCTTGAAATGATCAAATTGTACAATATATATCGAAATGTATAATTGTCAGTTCAAAACCAGAAATGGAGGTCCTAGCATTCTCCTAATTTTGGATGATGATAACTATACATATAGATAAACATATATATAAATTTTTATTTTACTCTCCGTATCTATATGCCTCTTTTTTTATTCTTCCTGTTTTTGATGATGGCAACTACATACATATATATATATATATATATATACACACACACACACACACACATAAACAGACACACACACATATATTATTTTATTCCCCCTATCGATATGCCCCATTTTCTCCCCATTTATCATCAGCAAAAAGTAATAAAGGGAAAAAGCAAAATATGAAAGAGTAATATGACATAAATCTCACTAAACCTTTTGAGAAATACTATTTAAAAAAGTGCTACTAATCATATTCCAAATATAAAAATCTCTTTGTAAATAAATAGTATTTAATCCATAGTTTTTATAATTAAACAATATAAAAAACTTTATATTGACTTATATATATGGGAAAAATAGATATAAATTCTTGTTCATAAAAAAAAGTCCCATGAGAAATTTTAAACTGCAAACATATTTCTAATTAAATGTGAACATTTATTTAAATAAAAAAACATTCATTGGGTATATTTTTGAGACATAATCCTTTTATAGCACATATACTCATAAATATTATTTTCTTTTAAATTAAATCCTTTATTTTTACAAGTGCTATAGAATAATCTAAAATATCTTAATTTAAAAAAAAATCAAAATTATTTATATCTTTTATTTTTCAAAATAAGTAATAGCTTAACAATTATATTTTTCTTATAAAACCATATTATATATTCAAACATAGGATTATGAAATTTTCTAAGTTTCTTCCACTTGAAGCTTCATTTCCATATGCACCAGAAAATTCAAAATACATCGCCCTCTCAATATGTGGTGTACATGCAAAAAATAAGAAAAAGTTCCGGTACCCACTTCCTACGTTAAGGTCGGGGGTTAGATTTTCGATAACCATACCCAAAAGGGTTTGGTTGAACCTTTAAAAATGTAATTTGAACTTAAATGAACTTCAAAAATAAAATCATTTATATATTTATTTCTAATGAGAGTATTATTGGTTTTGGAAATCCATATACTAATCGTCTAGGAGTTTTCTAATTTTGTTCGACTTTTAATATTTTTGGATTTTCTAAAATTAGGATACAAAGGTGCATATTCCTTTAAGAACCAGAATTACTAATTAGAAGTTTTAAATCTCAAACCATTTTTTTATTAAAGGCGGGTTTTGAAATATTGATCAAATTTGTTAAATTTTCTGTCTTTATTAAATTTTGAAATATTTTATGATAAATCATTAATCTTAGATTCTAAAGAAAGAACTTGATTTTAGATATTTTAAGAGAAGATAGTAAATCACAATTATCTTTTGAAAGGTTGACATTCTCATCTCGATGGATTTTTAATTCTTCTTGTAAAGCTTGAATTTGAGATGTTAAATTTTCATTCAATTCTTGTGCTTTACGTAATTCTTATTCAAGAATTATTTTCTCATTTTTTAACATTTATATTTCTAACTTTGCTCTATCTAATTCTGTATAAGCTTCTTTCAGTTTCTTTTCATTTTTCCTTTTTTTCTAAAATGCCTATATTAATTTTAAGTAAATCATTATAGGAGTAATTTTGTCTTACCTCATCATCAAATGCCATAAAACATACATTTGCTTGCTCAGTGTCACTTTCCTCGTTGGATGAAGAAGAATTGGAGTCATCCCAAGTGACTTTAAATGCCTTTTTCTTTGGTTTTGCCTCATGTTGCTCCTTGGACTTGTTTTCATAATTTAGTTTCGGACAATCCCTTTTTATGCAACCCATTTCATCACATTCAAAGCACTTCATAGTTAATGAGTAGCCATTAAATTTGTTTGATGCCATCTTGGATTTCAATAACTTTTTGCAACCCTTAGCAAGGCAGGTTAGATCATTGTTATCAATATCTAAGTCATCTTCGGCTTGGAATGCAGTTAGTCTCTTATCTTTTTCATGTTGCTTCATAACCTGCAAATTTACTTCATAGGACATGAGATTATAGATTAACTCTTTAGCCTTGAGTTTGGAAAGATCATTTGCTTCTTCAAAGCCTAGCACTTTTCTTTCCCACTCATTTATCAAAGAGCTTAATTTTTTTGATACAATGTCAAATTTGGATATATTATCACCTACTTGTATGAGTGCATGTGTAATATCTTATAAACATGAATACATAGCCGAAATTGGTTCATTGTCCTTCATTTTAAAAAGCTGTAATTGATTTTTCAACATGGAAATTTTGCTTTGTTTAATTTTGTTCATGCTTTCATGTGTAATTTGCAGCGTTTTCCATATTTCATATGCAGACATACATACATTAACTCTATTAAATTCATTCCTATCCAATGCACAAAATTGATAAAGTTAGGGGTATGTCTTAAGGGAAATTATGTAATTTGTTACATAAATATAAGTCGAAAACCAATCTTGTTCAAAACAAAAGGTGTTTCCTTTCTATTTATAAAATGTTATAAATAATTAATTAATTAATTTAAGTATATATGTCAGAAAGTCCATAAATGATGTGTTTGTAATAACAGTTACAAATAGTAGTAACCATGAGATTTTTGTCATAATATGATAAACACGTCATTTTAAATATTCCTAGTCAAGATGTATCAAGACTGGACATCGATGTATCCGTTGACAATAAAGTATGTATCGCTCTCCAAATGTTAAGCAGTTTATTACTCATGGCTGTTGGGGGGTACCAAGGGGTTACATATCAATAATTGTTGGATAACTATGAAATGGCTCACTCGATAGTTTTCTGTTGGTTAATATAACAAAGGTCAAACAGAAAAAATCAAAGTTGACTAATTTACACAATTCTCTTGACTAGAGAATGTTGTTGATCTTCAATATGAAAGATCCACTTTGATTATAGTTACATCGTGGCACGACGTCCATCGAATGTCTATAGTTGGGTCGAGTGGAAGTATTGAAAGTGAAACACTATTCAAGAAAGGATTATTCTCCTCGGCTATATGGGGTTAGTATCACAGTCAACTGATGTCAACTCAAAATCAAAGTCTGTGGCTAGAGTAGTTTGGTTAATAATAATTGTTATTATTTAACCAAGGACTTTTTTGGACTTACAAAGTTGAATGTGGACGATGTTGGAATTTTGACAATAACCAAATTCCATTAGTCCTAATGTGATATATTGTTGATGAAGAGGATTGATGTAAATAATCATTACTACTGGGTAACGCTTATAATAGTAAAATTGGATTTTACCGAGAAGATGTGAATAAATTTGGTCAAAATTTCACACCACTAGCTAAGGTGATGTGTGAATGCTAATATTTGAATTGTTTGATATTAATCCTCGGCTGAATTTACATTTTTGAGTCACACAACCATAACGATGAATACTCCGAAAAACCACATGATTTAGTTAATTTATAATCATTGTAAATTGATTAAATTAATTAATATTTAAGAAATATTAATTATTAAATTAATTAATTATTTATTTTATTTGTTTGACTGCCATTAGTATTTGATAAAGTCAAATGAGCAACAAATCATCTTAAGTTAATGATACACAAAGAAGAAAGCTGAATTGATAGTCAATACATCAAATATCGAAAATATTTAAAATGATAGTGTATGAAAATTAAATCTCATATTCTTATCACTACTCGTCGATTTCAAACTTGTACTATTTCTTGGTTGAAAATGAAATCAGGCAAGTGAAGGTAGTGTTACCTCTAGGCATTGCCTTGACGACATTTTTCACTTTCGAGATAGGGACAGGTTTCTATACCTCGACGTTTAGTGCTAAGAGTATGACTAAATCCATATAAGCGATATCTAATTACGGAAAATTAAATTTCTTATCCTTTTCGTAACTGAATCATACTTTTTAACTTTAAAAGCTAAACCTGTACTAGGACTTCACATTTCAAAAATTAACCCTAAACGACATTATTGAATCGGTTAATTTACTTTAACCATGATTAATTACTTCAATTATCATTATTTAAAATGATTTATTAACTTTAATCATCATTATTCAAGTGATTAATTAACTATAAAACATTATTATTAAAATGATTAATTAACCTTAATACATTATTATTAAAATGATCAATTAATTTTAGAACATCATTATTAAAATGATTAATTAACCTCAAAACATCATTATTAAAATGATTAATTAATTTTAAAACATCATTATTAAATTGAGTAATTAACTTTAATACGTCATTATTTAAAGGATTAATTAACCTTAAACATCATTATTTAAAATGATTAATTAATTTTAAACATCATTAATAAGATGATTAATTAACTTTAAATACATTATTAGTTAAATAATTAATTAACCTTGATCATCATTGTTTAAAACGATTAACTAATTTTAAATACGATTATTAAAATAATTAATTAATTTTAAACACATCATTATTAGAATAATTAATTGACTTTGTAAAACCCAAGAAGAAGATAAAATCAAAAGATTTCAAAAGAGATAGTGTTTTTCAAAAGTGTCGATATAGCAATAGTCGCTATACGGACACTTACGCAAACACTTTCATATGTCATTTATTTATCTAAGCATCACATAACTCAAGTATGGGCATATATACAAAGACAAATAACAACTATACAACATATAGAGAGCATCACTTATACCATTTACTTAAACATTTTCAACTAATCTCAAGTCACTTACTAACTACCAAAGATGTCAAAATTTTAAAGTGGTAACCAAGCCAATAATCATTCACTTTCTAACACATATAACATGGGTAATTAACAACCATTATTATCAACCATAACAAAGTTTAAAACTTTAGTGTATAAAGGTGAGATTTTTCTCACCAAAAAGCAACCAAATCAAGTCAAACTAACACCACGCCTTGAATCGACACTCGAACTTGGTTTTTCTTTGTGAAAGCTTAAATTTTTTGTAACGACCCAGAATTTTCAATCGCCAAAATTCCAGATAGTTAGGAAAAAGAAGAAAAGAGATAGAAGAAGAAGAAACAGAAAACACCAAAACACAGATTCTCACATTCGCAGCGGATCAAAATATAATATCAAATAAAATAGCAGTTATACAAAGGAAAACTGTATCAGTTAATTTATATCAATACATCAGAGTTACAATATTTACACAAACACTGGACAGTTAAAATCACATGTCCCAAATGAACTACCATATATCACAGCGGAATACACTCCATACGTTCCTGCCATCCAGCTCGCCTCCTGAGCTCTAGAATGTCCTTACCTAGAAATATGTAATACTCGGTCTGACCCGAGCATAACATCAAAGTAACACCCAGGTCAGGCTGGAAACCAGCGTGAGTAAACCCATATAATTTGAAATACTAAGTTCAAACCATAAAGAAAAACCCAGGATAACTCGTACTTCACTACGAGTTCATTACTTGTTATGCTCAACACTTATTTCACAAATCAATTCCTAAGTACCATTACTTAGTTTAAATGGTCCAGTCATTTAAATTTATCCCATTCAGCCTATTGATTTCACATATCAATCTATAAAGAGTTATAGTAGATTTCAAATCGAAGTGGTTTCTTCGAATCCCAAGTCACCTTAACCCAAGTTATTCAAGTGGAATACAATTCAACTTTAAATACAGGGTGTCACCTTTACACGGTAATTCATTATTGATAGATATCCATATTATCACAGTTTAAACCAAACATATCAAATCACATAGCATCACAAATCACATATCAGAGATATCAACTAATCTAAGGCATACAATATCATTCAATTATTCATAAGCAAGATTAATTTGTCATACCATTTCTAATTAATTTAAAATAAATTAAATTTATTACCTTAATTACTATTAAACCTGCTTACTTAATACTAATTAATTACAAACCATTAATTTATCATCCCTTAATTATCCTCTTTAATTACATTAAGTAATTAGCCTTTATTTAATAACACAATTTAATTAATCTCCACCCATTCACATTAATCATATTTATCCTTAATTAATTACTCAAATTAATTATCCTATAATCACTTACATTGATTAATTATCCTTTAATTAATCATACTCATTTATTAACTAATCCTTAATTAATTCAATCCTTTAATTAATTACACCAAGTAATTAATCCTTAATTACTCCATTAAGTAATTATCATTAAATAAATCACATTTAGTAATTACCTATTAATTACCCTCCTTAATGAATGTCATTAAGTAATTATCCTTTAATTACTTTCATTATTATAAATCAATTTCATTATGTGATCAATCTTAATCAACCATCCTTAAATTAATTACTTTAATTAATTAATCACATTAATAAATCAATCCTTTAAATTGATTACAAAAATTACTTAATTAATTAATCTCTAATCATTAATTAATAATCTCTAAATATAATTTAGTTAATCCTTAATCATTAATTAATTAAATTAATCAATTACTCTTAATTAATTACTTAATTAATCCTTTTAATTACATTAGGTAATTACTCTATTAAATTACTTTCATTAAGCAATTATTATTTAATTACTTTCATTAAGCAATTATCTTAAGTGATTAATTAACTATAGTTACTTATCATTAATTAATCAACCTTTAATTAATTAATCACATTAATTAATTAACCTCAAATTAATCATATTAATTAATTATCACATAAATGTAATTACACAAAGTAAATAGCTTTAATTTAATTTACACAAAGTAATTATCCCTCAATTAACTTTGAAAACATTTAATCTTTAAACCTTTAATCTATGAAACCAAATTGTTATTAATCCATCAATTATCTTTCCAATTTACTTCTTAATTACAACATTAAGTTTATTTAAAATAACTAAAGATTTTCTTTTAAAATAAAGAATTAAAACACTTGAAATTAATTGTTTTAAAAATAATTATTTTTAAAGCTATTTAACCATAACTAGTATAAACCATTTATTATTAATTAAGAAAATCTTTAAAACTTGATTTAATTAAAATTTTGAAAACCTTGTTTAAATTTTAAAGGAAATCAAAACTGTTTACAAGACAACCCGAGCTAGATTATAGAAATTCCAAGTTATTTCGAATCTTGCCCGAGTAAATCTCATGCCCACTATTCTTTGAGTCAAACACTCCACTACACGCAAATAATCCCGAGGAAACCCACCTCCTTCTTCTTCCTACTCTTGTGTTGATACAATGGGTATTGAGTGCACGTGCACATCACTATGCCGATGTTCCGATCAACTTCGTCGCCACCCACACATCGCCCATCATCCACTCCAATATCACAAAAACCCAGATCGTCGAATTCAACCGAGAATTGAAATCGAGCTATCTACATCAATCCTGGACCAACTATCACCAGAAAAACTTCCCAGTATCGCCACCACAGACCACCTGACGTCACACGACCTAAACCCCAGCTGCTCTGATGACCTACGAACCCTTTCCCCTGGTCCGTTCATCTAAAATCCACTATGGTCGATGAAATTGTTTTGCAAACCCTGTCGAACAAAACCCATACCTAAAACCCTATTTCACCACTCTCGATCACTCTGATCATTTGAAAAATTCCCCTCCATTTTTCCTAGCCTCGACAACTCTCCGGCTACCTCCAGACGAAACTCCTACCACCCCGAAACCTCTGGCTGTTAGAATTCACCAAAAACCCATTTTCTGGTCGTCATCGAATTTTTCATTCGATCCCAATTAAAAAAAATTGATTTTACTTTTAAAATTCATGATTTTCCTAGATGATTTAGATTGCATAGGTAAATCAAAGAACCATGATGTTCAAATTTAACCTATATTAGAGTTTCCACTGTATTTCTTTATTTTTCTTCAAATAATCAAAATTTATTTTACTTGGAACATTTTTATAATTAAGATCTTGCTGAGTTGAACATATTTTGTTTAAGCATCTAAACCTAAAAAGGATTATAGGATGAGATCTTAAATTTTTTATACAGGTTTGAAGCCTGTATCTATGAACAGAGGCATACATATATATTTTAAATAGATAAGCACAGATTTTTCACATTTATATACATCAATCAGATTTATCCATCCATGCAAACATACATCCCGACCAGATTCTCATTAACTTTTGAAGGGTGAAGTTTTCTCACCTTCCTTCCTTTGAACAGAGCAGCGATTATAATTTTTTGAAAAGAACTGCTGGCTTTTGATTTGATCTTCTAAACTTTGAGTTGCTCCTGCTTCCTTTAAAATTGTAATGGTTGTTTGTTATACTCACAGATTAACCAAAAACAGTGCTTGCTTCACCCTCTGCTTCAGGCTAGATCTTTTATTTTAGTTATGATTCCTTTTAAGTGGTAACAACTGCTTGTTTTAGTTTTTTTCTCTTGAGAGCAATGTGATAAGCTCGGCTACAAATATATAAAATGGAAATGAAGTGTGTAGAGTAAGCTATCATATGTATAGGCTACTCACACAATTATTTATCTATTTTATTTTTTTCTTTTGGTCAGCAATTTCCTGGTATGATTTGAAGTTTTTGGGGCTGATATGATATATGTATGCTTGAACATTAAATGCCTGGCCTTGATAAAAAAATTGTCTGCTCGAGTTGAATTCTTGCCTCCCTTTTTGTTTACAAACATTTCCATATGAGTTTTATATATGTATATGTATCTTTTTGTGTACCTGCTTATATACTTCCATATTTACAATTACTATATACATTTTAGCTCATGTATATGAAGCTTTTACACGTGCATACCTATATATTTTTTACATTCTATATGTACTATTTTTCATACATATACTCATTTACATCTACTTACAAGTGTTTGTTATCATATACATACACTTACAATCCTATATACTTACTTATGTATATTTTGTCCTAATATGTATATATATTCACATTTATACTCTCATATATTTTACTTCACATAGGCATATATATACATTCATATACTTGTATATGTATATATTTTCAACATCATAAAGCTTATATATGTTTGTATATATATATATATTTGGGTGTTTATCTTAGTTTTTAAATGGTGGAGTTTATATATT
The DNA here is from genome assembly GCA_030737815.1 of Allium fistulosum. Lineage (NCBI taxonomy): Eukaryota > Viridiplantae > Streptophyta > Magnoliopsida > Asparagales > Amaryllidaceae > Allium > Allium fistulosum. Next base: position 1,221,430,447 of record CM060902.1, read on the forward strand.
TATACATAAGACTACAATATTCATCATATCCAGAAATTTATAACCCAATATCCAAAATAGCTTTTAAATCGATATATATATATATATATATATTCCAGATATCTTTAATTGTCAAAAATTTATTAATTTGACTAATTAATATTAATATTTCAAAAATAAAATCAGTTAATTTCCCGACTAATAGACGTCCAAAAATCCGGGTCGTCACATTTTTAGAGCCTAAAAGGGCTAGCTGTGTTTGGCCGTGGTCAATATGTGCTCGACCATGTATGGGTTGTGTGGTATTGGGCTTTGGTGTGGAGTATATGAGGTATAGAGAGGAAGATAAGGTGTTTTAACAATTTTTCTTAAGGGATAAGGGAAAAATATGCGATTTTTAAAATTTAAAGACTTTTTGGAATCCATGGAAGAGCTTGGAAAGCTTAGGAAAGGGGATGAATGTTTTGAAAATGAAAATGAGCAATGAGAAAAAATACGTAATTACTTTTATATAAATTTCATAAGTGAAAGGTCTAAAATACCCTTAGTTATTTCAAAGTACTCTACCCTCCACATTTCAATGCCATATAACCACCTCTACCTTGTTTCACATGCCACCCTCACCCTCTATCCTTTATTCCATCACTTCATACCTTTTTATGATGTGATGTTTATTTATTTTGTAAGTTTCACTTTTAAGATTTAAAAGAAAAGTCAAATCTTACTAATTTTACTTAAATATGCACTTAAACCAAAATCTAATCAAATTGGTTTATTAATTAGACATATGTTGTTGTATAAGTGTGTGCGCATATATACTATAATGTACTTTTAAACGATGAAAAATCAAAAGTTCGAAAAATGTTTTCCAGTCTCATTTTCAATTTTTCTCAAAACTAATTATTTTTGTAAACCAAATTTCAAAACAACATTACCATCATTAGTTATTACTTAAAAGAGTTTTATTTGGGTTATAAAAATTGATTATTTAAATATTTAAAAAATATATTTTAAACATTCAAATTCAAAGTGATTAAATTATGGGTCGTTACATCCTCCCATCCCTATAGGAAATTTCGTCTTCAAAATTAATCATACATAACAAAAACTACCAAAAGAAACTCAAATAATACCATTCAATCAAACGGGTACAAAGAAAGTGACTCCCTCACAATTAGTAGTACACTAAAATGATATAACAAAGATCAAACAACTATGACAACAACCCGGGATAAGAATGCCTGATATAGTCCTCGGTTTGCCAAGTACAATTCCTATCATCTCCACTCCACTGAACCTTAACAAGGTTCACATCCTTCATCCTCAATCGCTTTATATCTTGAGTAAAGATACGAATAGGCCGCATAAGAATGGTCAGGTTAGACTGAACTTCCAAATCCACTTGTTATGTCGGTTCCACCATCATCGAAGGGTCATGTATGTACTTACGTAAATGAGATACGTGAAAGACGTTGTGCATATCTAATAGTCAATCTGGTAACTTCACTATATGCAAGTCTACCAATCCGGTCTAGTATGGGAAAAGGGCCAATAATCGAGGGGCTAGCTTCCTTGATTCCCCAAGCCCCATTACACTTCTCAACGTAGAGACCTTTAATAACATCGAATCTCCAACTGATAACTCAAAATCTTCACGCCTTTGATCCGCATAACACTTCTGCCTATCCTGCGCTTCCTTCACCTTCCTTCTACCACAATCTAAAACAACATTAAACTTAGATAACCAATCCATTCCCAATAACACTCCAAAACCCATAAACCAAGAACAAACAAATCAGACAGAAAGGGATGATTTCGATAAGAAATAGGCACACTTAGATACATAGTGTTAAGATTTATCGAACCTCCAGTAGGGTTCGACACACAGAGGGGATTTCTCAAAAGGATGGGTTTAAGGTTAAGTCTATAAATAACTGCAACTGGAATAAAACCATGGGAAGCACCCGTATCGAATAATACTCTTGTAGGAACGTCATAGATGAATAATGTACCTTGCAACACATGCTTTTCGACCCCTTTTTGGGAAAAGGGTGCTTATTCTTCATGTGTCCTTGCTTGTGAAAATTGAAACAGATTGGTCCACTAGTGGTGTCCGAGCACTGATTTGCAAAGTGACCCTTTTTTTTGCACTTATAACAAGGAATGTTGGTCAAATCACACTGCTTCTCTTATGATGGAGCCCCGCCTCCTGGTTTCTTCCCTACCCACTGCTTCTTCCTCTTAAACTTGAGCTTGAAATTTGGCTTGCCTCTAATTGGTATATATGGCAATGGCTTGGCACTGACTGTAGGCATAACTCCCTTTTGGACTCCTTCCTTAATATCAAGAGCTTCAAACCTCAAAGCCATATTGATAAGGTTGGTAAATATACCTGTAAGATGATTTGTCATTTCTCTCTAGAACAATGGTCGCATTCCATTCACAAACATTTCACTCTTTTTGAGCGGTGTGTCTATCAATCCAAGTCTGAAACGGGACAATGCATTAAACTTATGTTCATACTATGCCACCATCATATTACCTTGCTTCAAATCCAAGAAACTCCTAAAAAACTGAGTCCTTATGGCTTCTAGAATAAACCGCACTTCAAAGACTTCCTTAAATTGAGCCTAAGAAAACTCCTCCTCTGGGGTATTAGTTGTTACCGAATCCCACTAATCCACCACCGAATTCTAAAGTTATCGCGATGCCAATGGCCGTTTCTCCACATCTACCAACCAAAGATCTCCAAATATCCTTTCACCAGATCTAAGCCACATCTGCACTTCAAGAATATCTTCAATTCCATAAAATGGTTTCCCGTCCAAAGTGGTAAAATTCTTGGACAAAGCTGCAAAGTTCATAGAGGCTGAACTTACGCTACAACTTCCTCGATCGGATCTACGGCTGGCATAGTAGCATTTCTAGGTACCCTGTCGTTATTAGCCGTGCTAGTTCTAGATCCTCTCCGTCCTCCTTTTCTTGTATCCGTCTTCTATTACTTGAACAAATAACAGGTATCTTTAGAATACAAGAATATGATTAATATGGTTTAAGGAAACAATACCCAGAGTATCTAAAACGAGACTTTAGAAGATATATATTACTATTATAAGAATTACAAATACGCTCTCTCAAGATTAACTCATTCTAGGACATTACTTACCTATCTCTAATGAATTGAATCCCAATTAGGCTAAGGTGTTCGCTCAACCAAAGCTCTAATACCAACTGTGATGACCCACCTTTTCGACCCCTAAGAACAACACTTAAAACATCCATGGTGTTCGTGTGCCGTTGCCCAAGCATCCAAAAGACGAGTTTTCATGGGGTAAAATAAAGAACAGAATAGAAAAATATCACAATGAAACGGTTAAATATAATACAATAATAATATAGCACATAAGGTTACTCTTAAACATGGAGTTATCGGAGTTATACAATAGCACTACTGCTACCAGCCTAGGCAGTTCTACACCCAGTCTTTACACTTGCTGATACAAAATACACGTACATAATTAAACTTATCATAACAGTGGAAATTGATAACTTGATAGATAAGGGGCCTCCTGCTCATCCATTATTTTCAAAAGAGCCCAAAAAAACCTACTACTCTTGGACTACTCAAAAATAATTGAGTACCTGAGAGTTTAGGGAAAACAAACAACTCAGGTCAGATAATAAGTCTGGTATGAGTAAAACTCTAAACAAAGGGTGGAAATAAACAACAATATGTGAGACCATGCCGCCATCTGTGGAATGGGTTTTTCCTCACAATAACAACATCCAACCGCAAGTAATATAAATAATTTAGAATAAAACCCAAACTTGAAAGAATTGGTCTAAACAAGATCAAAATCCAAACTTAGATAATGGACATAAATAATTAAACATCGAGAAGAGCTCTAGACACTTCTCAACGAAATTAAGAAAAAAAATTCAAATGTTTGAATCAAAGGCAAGGAAAGGGAAAATTTTCAACAAATGACTAGGAGGGTGCGCTCCCCTTACCGAAAGTATACCTCTAGGCAATATACTTGAGAGAGTCATTTTCTCTGTGACTCTCTCAAAAATGTACAAGCCAGACCCTACCAACCTTACCGAGAATCCAAGTATTTCACATCTTAATGCGCATATAACCGAAACCAATCTAGAGTAGATGTGATAATACCCTAATGGGAGCAACCCCACATAGCTTAATGTAAACTCGCTCTTTGGTTTTAGTCATTTTCAACAAAGGATATCAATGCTTAAATGAGCAACAAATCATCTTAAGTTGACGATACACAAAGAAGAAAGCTGAATCGATTATCAATACATCAACTATCGGGAATATTTAAAATGATCATATATGGAAATTAAATCTTATATTCTTATCGCAACTTGTCGATTTCAAACTTGTACTACTTCTTTATTGAAAATGAAGTCAGGCAAGTGAAGGTAGTATTACATCTAGACATTGCCTTGATGACATTTTTAACTTTCGAGATAGGGACGAGTTTCCATACCTCGACGTTTAGTGCTTAGAGTATTAATGAATCCTTTCCATATAAATGATATTAGATTACGAAAAATTAAATTTCTTATCTTTTCTGTAACTAAATCATGCTTTTTAACTTCAAAAACCAAACTTGTGTTGGGATTTCCCATTTTAAAAATTAACCTTAAACAACATTATTGAAATCGATTAACATACTTTAACCATGATTAATTACTTCAATATCATTATTTGAAACGATTTATTAACTTTAATCATCATTATTGAAGTGATTAATTAACTTTACAACATTATTATTAAAATGATTATTAACCTTAAAAAATCATTATTAAAATGATTAATTAATTTTAAAATGTCATTATTAAAATGATTAATTAACCTTAAAACATCATTATTAAAACGATTTATTAATTTTAAAACATCATTATTAAAATGATTAATTAACCTTAAAACATCATTATTAAAATGATTAATTAACTTTAATACGTCGTTATTCAAATGATTAATTAACCTTAAACATCATTAGTAAAAATGTTTAATTAATTTTAAACATCATTAATAAGATGATTAATTAACTTTAAAACACATCATTATTTAAATAATTAATTAACCTTAATCATCATTATTTAAAATGATTGATTAATTTTAAATATCATTATTAAAATAATTAATTAATTTTAAATACATCATTATTAGTGTAACTAATTTACTTTGTAAAACCTAAGCACAAGGTCAAACCAAAAGATTTCAAAAGAGATGGTGTTTTTCAAAAGTGCGATAGTGATAGTCGCTATACGAACACTTCCGTAAACACTTTCATATGTCATTTATTTATTTAAGCATCACATAACTCAAGTATGGGCATATATACAAAGACAAATAACAACTATACAACATATAGAGAGCATCACTTATATCATTTACTTAAACTTTTTCGACTAATCTTAAGTCACTTACTAACTACCAAAGATGTCAACTTTTCAAAGCGGTAACCAAGCTGATAAATGATAATCAATCACTTTCTAACACATATAACATAAGTAATTAACAATCATTATTATCAACGATAACAAAGTTTAAAACTTTAATTTATAAATGTGAGATTTTGCTCACCAAAAAGCAACCAAATTAAGTCAAACTAACACCACGTCTTGAATCAACACTCAAACTTGGTTTTTCTTTGTAAAAGCTTGAATCTTTGGAGCCTAAAAGGGCTAGTTGGTTTCGACCATGGTCAATATTGGCTCAGACATGTATGGTTTGAGTAGTATTGGACTTTGATGTGGAGTATATGAGGTGTAGAGAGGAAAATTAGGAGTTTTAACAATTTTGCTTAAGGAAAAAGGGAAAAGATCTGATTTTTAAATTTTTAAGACTTTTTGGAAGCCATGGTAGAGCTTGGAAAGCTTAGGAAAGAGGATGAATGTTTTGAAAATAAAAATAAGAAATGAGAAAATGTAAGAAATTACTTTTATATAAATTTCATAAGTGAAAGGTCTAAAATACCCTTAATTATTTCAAAGCACTCTACCCTCCACATTTCAATGCCACATCACCACCTCTACCTTGCTTCACATGCCACCCTCACCCTCCATCCTTCATTCCATCACTCTACACCTTTTTATATTGTGATGTTTACTTATTTTGTAAGTTTCACTTTTTAATATTTAAAAGAAAGGTCAAATTTTACTAATTTTGCTTAAGTATGTTTTTAAACCAAAATTTAATCAAATTACTTTATTAATAAGACATAAGCTGTTATATAAGTATGTGTGCATACATATTCTAATGTACACAACGTTTTTGACAAATTTTAAACGATGAAAAGTCGAAAATTCAAAAAACGTTTTTCGGTCATGTTTTTAATTTTTCTCCAAACTAATTATTTTTGTGAACCTAATTTCAAAACAACATTACCTCATTAGTTATTACTTAAAAGAGGTTTATTTGAGTTATAAAATCCATTATTTACATATTTAAAAAATATATTTTAAATATTCAGATACAAAGTGATTAAATTACATGCCATTATGACCAAAGTGTCTTGAAGTCAGTGGAAGCGATATTGAGTTTGTGGGTTTTGGATAGATCCAAGAAGCCATACAAAAGTATCGTTCAATAAACATCAAAATTTAACAAGTATTTTGATATAAATGTCAAATAGGTTGATTTCAGTCAAAATGCAGAGGAAGCGTGTGTCCATAACTAAGAACGTTGAAGGTACATTGATATTTCTAAACATAAGAAAACAACACGCTGCTGATTGTTAACGATATATTCTTATGTTAAAATCAACTTTAAGTTGTTTTAATACTCGATGTGGATTTGTAAATGATCTCTTTTATAATGAGTATAAAGGACATTAGGAATGTCCAGAAGATACGTAGAAACACCTTATTAAAATATATTTAATATGAAACATATTAGATGGATTCCTTATGCATTGGCAATAGGAATTATCATACGTGTTATGTTGTCTATGATATCATGATTTGTTTATGTATTTGATACATGAAGCAAATATCAAAATCTGAATTAAGGTCACTAAATAGTAGTTTAGGGTGCTCTCGTGTATTTATGAAATACAGGAGAATAGTTTATAGAAACAAAGCACTCCTTATAAAGGAGTATTCAAAGTCAGACTTCATATGTAATATTGAGTATGGTATGTCTATATAAAATTCATGTTCAAAGCTGAGTTAAGAAGCTTTAAGTTGGAAAAGTTCCAAATGAGAGATTGTGGATGATTCAGTAAAAGGCTAAGTACATCGCCTTGAATAGCGCCACAATAAAAGCAATGTATATACATAATAAATGCATAAATTTATAACCAAGCTAAGAGTGATTCCAAATGTTGATAATCCCATAATATTGTTATATGATAACAATGTCGTATTATAGTTCATAAAAGAACTTAGAGCTCACTGGAGGTCGAGATACGTACTCCAAACTATTACACATGATAAAGACAGTTTATCGATGTCAGAGAGAGTTGATTGACATAGTAGATAATTGAAACAGAATAGCAAACCTATTCACCGAGGGACTGGCCCAATTGGTTTTGAATAAACCGATTGGAGAAGTTGGAATAAGATTCCATAATTGAACCCAAGTGTAAGTGGGAGATTGATAGAGTTAAGGGTATGCTCTTGGGGAAATTATGTAAGTTATTACATATATCTAACTCGATAACAATCTTGTTCAAAATAAAAGGTGTTTCCTTTCTGTTATATACTTATTATAAAATGTTATAAATAATTAATTAGTTAATTTAAGTAAATATGTAAGAAAGTCCATAAATAATGTGTCTGTGATAACAGTTACAAATAGTTAAAACCATGAGCATTATATCATAATATAATAAGCACATCATTTTAAAAATTCCTAGTCAAGATGTATCGAGATTGGAAATCAATGCATCAATTGAGATTGTAGTATGTAACACTCTCCAAATATTGGGTAGTGTATTACTCATGGCTACTGGGGCATCAAGGTGTTACGTACTGATAGTTATTGGATAACTATGGAATGACTCGCTCGACAGTTTTCTGTTGGTTAATATAACTGAGAATACTGTTGATCTTCAATATGAAAACTCCGCTTTGATTATAAAATTAAATCATAACATGATGTCCACCGAACGACTATAGTTGATTCGAGTGGAAGTATAGAAAGTAAAACACTATTTCAGAGAGGATCCGTCTCCTCAGTTATATGGGATTAGTACCATGGTCAACTGAAGTCAACTCAAAGTCAAAATATCAGGATAGAGTAATTTAGTAAATAATAATTGTTATTATTAAGCCAAGGACATTATTTTTGGACATACAAAGTTGAATGTAGACGATGTTGGAAATTTGACCATAACTAAATTTCATAAGTCCTAATATGATATAGTGTAGACGTAGAGAATCGATGTAAATAATTGTTGTTATTGAATACCGCTTATAATAGTAAAATTGGATTTTTCTTAATACACGTGTTAGCGATAAATTCGGTCAAAATGTCACATCGCTAGCTAAGGTGACGTGCGAACGTTAATATTCAAATTATTCATTATTAATTGCCGACTGAATTTACACCTTTGAATAGTACAACAACAATGATGAATACTCCGAAAATAACATGATTTAATTAATTTATAATCATTGTAAATTGATTAAATTAATTAATATTTATGAAAAATTAATTATCAAATTATTTATTTGATTTGTTTGAATGCCATTAATATTTAATAAAGTACATATATAAAAGTTATATATGTACGTATTGATATATGATATTGATAAAACATTTAAATTAGATTTAAATGGATTAACCACTAAATGGGTATGTGAATATTTTGAGGCCCATCTAGCCTCGTTCATTGAAGGCCATAGGAAGAAAAAAGAGGGTTGAAATCCAATAGTTGGATCTACATAATGAAGGAGGAGGTTAAGGAAGGTTACCTCTATAAATACCATGCCTTTCATTCACTTTCCTCCCTCACTCTCCTTTTAAACTCTAGCCTCCGTCTTCATCTTTTAACATTATTGGTCAAAAATTCATGGCCTCCAAGCGATAAAAAATCCCAGAAAAAAAGAACAACAAATCAAACAAAATTATTACAAAAGCGTGCTTCAGATTGATGCAATTTCTAGAGGTGATTCAATCGGATCTTGGAGCCTTCTTCATTCAAGATGCAAATTAAAAGGCAACATCAACAAGGTAAATTCAATTAGTTTTTATTTATATATTCCATGATATTGTAGATCTAATGGTTAATTCATTTTGACAAATTTATATATGCATTTGTTGTCCTTTATAAATATACAAGTGTAGATCTTAAAGTATTATAACCTTTGATCATTTGAATTGGTTTTGATTTGATGTTGATAATTTCTATTAATGATTTTCATTGATAATTCCTATTGATTTTGATCTAAATATAGATATGGTAATTAATTAGTTTTTTTGTATTTTTGTTTATTCAATTGTTAAAGATATTTTTTTTTGATTCAAAATTGGTTTTCTATTTTAAGATTCATACATATATAAATATACATATGCATATATGTGTTTATGTATGTTAAAATAATTTTAAAACATTTTACAATAAAAGGTTTCAAAAAAAACTACATAATATATATACATACTAATAATAAAGAAGAATTGTAATGATGCATAAATGAACATAAATCAACATAGTATTATTATTAAATAAAATATACTTATGGCAAATTATTATTACTTACAAAATATCTATAATTTATCCTACTTTAAATTATTGACATATACATATAGGTTATATTTTGATTTATAGATTAAGATCTATTTCAAATTGTTTTGCTAAATCAAATCACTGCTTGTTTGGTAATAAATATTGAATTCATAATAGTTGACTTAGTTGAATTAATTTATATATTTTTAAAGAATTCATTAACAATAAATATATATTTGAAATACATTTAAATACACACACACACACATGCACGCACGCACATACATACATATAATTTTAAACAGTGCTTTAGACAACCATGCATATATATAAAATGCAGATGTGTCTATTGCAGTGTAAATCCTAGCACTTAAATACATACACATTAACTATGTACATAATGTCATATGTTGCACTTACATAATTTACACTAATATATTTGCATATACTTACATTTTATGCCATGTATATATTGCTAATTAATGACATTCAGTGAACCAATCAATTTAATTAAGGAGAGAGAAATGAAAGGTTTCTCTCTCCATATAAAACAAGATATGCTCTCAATTAATTACATAATTTTAGAGAAACACACGAAACATTTTCTTTTCTAAATTAACTCTTATAAGTAATTGCTAGGTGTAATTGATACACTATACATTTAAATTTAAATTAATTTAAAACTTTTTTTAACCAATTTTAAATAAAGTAAGATTTTATTTCAAACTTTATTAGATTTGATCTAATATACCTTCAGACTTCATAGGCCCAAAATATGAAAAATGAATTTTTTTGAAATACCTTCCATTGGGGCTGACTCGGTTCCAACAAAAATAAAATATGCATGGCTTTAGAGTTGTTTTCGGCTAAAGTGACTTGTTGAGTTATTCATGTACTAAAATCATTAGTGGGTGCCTTATAATCGATCTCAATCATGTTCCAAATAGCATAGCTATTAGTTTGCATATATATTCTCATTTTAATGGACCAATATGCATAATTTGTGCCAGTAAAAATTGGGGGTCATAAGGTCGATTGACCTTCTTGGAAACCTGTAAAATTTGATTCCATATTATTTTTAAACATGATTACTATTTTTGAAATGCAGGCTCTGATACCAAATGAAAGTCGCTACGGGATGCGACTTATATGCGGAATGCGGAATGATCTATAATATGGCAAAATATAAATTAATCTAATAATATAAACAAGCTAAAAAAGTACTAAATAAAAGATTGCACCAGCGATTTTATACTGGTTCAGACTTTTTGTTCTACGTCCAATCCCTGACTCCTTCTAGAATTTCATTAACCGACCCTCACTTGATCCGAAGGAACATATATCTATAACACTGCCTGTCAACCGAATAGGACTTTAACTTTTGCCTAAAGATCTCTAATAGGACTTCAACTGTAAATGGAATAACTCCAACTTAGACTTTGATGTGTTCTTTTACAACACGGACAAGACACTCTTCAGTACACCCTTTCTACAATATTCTTTGATGATTGTGAATTGAATATGTAAAAATATAGTAAGCAGTGAGTAGTTTTTGATTGCTTTTAATTTCAAGAAAGCAATAGATCGATATGAATTAGAGAGCAAGAATTGGTGAAATCAAATAATGAAATAGATCTATATTTCACTACAACAAAACAGTCTTTTTACAACGGCGACCAAAGGAAAAAGGCACTGACCTTGAATAAATAGAAATGGCTAGGCAACAAAAATAGCAGCCAACAGGAGAAACCCAAAATGTATAGAGAAAAATACAACATAAGTTAACTCAACCTACATTCTAACTGCTGCCTCAGATTAAAATGTTAAGACTAAAAGCACTGAAAGATTTTACAGCCGGTGGAAATTGAAATGCATAGCCTTAGAACATGATTACACATTAACGTGGTTCATAGATATGGGATGCCTGTACGAGAAACTTGTGTACACCTTTTTATTTATTTATTATTTATTGCACCAGCTTGTTATTCAAACTATTCTTTTTCCACGTTTGTGAAAGCTTATCGAGATTGAACATATTCCCTGACTTTGGCTAACATCAGATCCAACTACACCCTTATACATGAAGTATACATAATATTAAATTTGGGGAGAAGATCATGGTAAGTATACATGTGATAGTCCTATGGAAAACGAGAGAATACTGAAAGAAAATGTTCATGTTAAATAGAAGGATCATAGAATCAAGTATATTTTTCATATTCGGAAATAAATTTTAGCTACAGCCTGAAAGCCGTTAAGTGATCTTTCAACTATTATCAAGATGACTTAGCTAATACATGGTCCACTCCAAAGCACAAACTCAAAAACTTGAGAGTACACGCATTCCTGAGCCAATTCACAATGATAATATATTTTCATAATGAATTGTTGTAATAAAATATAGATGAGGTAAACTCATAACCATATGCTTGCAAAGATGTTGAATTTGTACCATACTTTTAAGGTATAACTATATGTAATTTGTATTACTAACGTCCAACTAATTTGTAGTAGTTCAGCGATATGTAACGCAATATTATACATTCTTAAAAGATATGAACTCAGGTTATATAAGATTTCATACTGCAGATAATAGCCTGAACTAACATGTCAACGTTTCCTGTTGAGGTGCTCTCAGGACTTGGTCAACAGAAGAAGGATGTACGAGTAAGAATACTACTACAAATCTCGATATTCCTCGTTGTGTACTTGCCGTATTTAAATGAAATGAAATGTGAACTAATTGAACTACTACCATGATTAATGAACAACAATTTCTCAGAGCAAAAAAACCAAAATTTCATATACTAATTTAGGATTATTTATATATTCTAACCTGAGATGTATGAGCCTCAGGGATCTCCATATCCGCCACATTATCATTTCTTCTCTGTAAATGTACATTAGATGACTTGGTAATTCATAAGCACATATCACATATTTATTAACAATAGCTAATTAAATATAAACTTACTGTCATGACCAAATTAGTCAACTCTTCTACTCTAGCTGCCAAATGAGTTACTTGATTTTCCAATGCAATCACCTTTTTTGAATTAGTTGAATAAACACCCATTTGAGATGGTACTACACCAAAACCTAGTCCTCTCACCCTTCCCCTATGTTCATTTCCAAAAACATGTGACACCCCATCTCCACTTACCGATGTTGTTCCATGAGAGCTCTGAGCACTACTGTGCTCTTTTATCTTAGCCTACAAATCAAAATAGACCATTTCAAGAAAAATGAAATATGAATAAACTATCATCCCTCAATATTCAGTTCAATGTATTTAATATTTGTAGTGAAATATTGATCGCAGAAAATATATATGAGCTGATATATGAGTGGATCGCAGAAATATTGATCCCTCAATGTCAAGTACATACGAGTTTTGAATAAATATCTACACTCATATCTCAAAAGAATAAAAAAAACTTACGATGCAATCGGCAACAACGAAATTCGGTGGGTCTCCATTTTTCTTTGTATGGGCTTTGCACCATAGCTCGTCACTGCAAATATCTGATATTCCAGTTTCCTTTTTTTGCAAATAATAATAGTAAGAAGACGAACCAAAGAAAAAAAATATTATTGATGTAAATGTACATGCATTTCTTACCATATCTTCAGCTAATCTCGCATAACCCTTTCTGCTCATTGTATGTGGAAGTTTATTTTTATCTCTCAGTGCTTTGAATTTTTTGCTAGTTTCCTACATAGGAGAAATTCATTAATACTATTATTTACCTTTTAATTTATACTGAATAAAATACAACTTATTACCTCAAATTTCTCCGACAACTTTCCTTAACAAAGTCGTTCCACTCTTGAACATTTTCTATAGTATTCGGTTTTAGCATCGCTAATCTAGAGGAAGCGTCAGGGCAAGTAGAAGCTACTTTAATAGCTGAAAATAATCTTGACTTTGCCTCCCTCCATCGTACTCCTAACATCTTAAGCAATAAACCCTTATATGCTTCATCCACCATGAATCTTGACTGCACAACAAAAATCAGAAAACTGAATTCAAAGTGCATGGTTAGAGGTATAGATAGTATGTGTATGGTTTGCTCTTTTGTGTGTAATAAGTAGGATGAAGGCACAGATTCCCATTGTACCAAAAATTCTTGATCCAAATTACAAATTTTGTTATTTATTCATGTTTAGAGGTATAGATAGTATGTGTAAGGTTTGCTCTTTTGTGTAATACCAGATAGGAGCATTTTGTATGCTACAGTTTTTCAATATCTAACGCAATTTATATGCACACGGACCAAAAACAGCAAATTTTAGAAAATAATGTCAAGGATGTTTGTACCCTACTAATTTCCAGCAAAGTTTACATATAAATAAAGGATTTCCAAAAATTGTATTCGAGTTTACAGCTCATTTTGATTATTTGAACAGATATTACAAAATTGTCAAAGCATCTTAAGCTTTGCAGAGATTTTATTTTGCACTAATTTTGCACATAACAGTCTATAGTGCAAGATTACAGAAACTTCTCAAACTATTCATGATCATTTGCAATTAGTTGCTTACAGGAATTTTCTTGACTTAATGTTATAATTGTCATTTACTAGAAAAATGATAACAATGTAAGAGGATTATGACTCATCTAAATGTTCTCATAAAAAATGTTCCCAGCTTATTTCATACCTGAATACAAGTCCATAAATCTTTCTTTAAATTTGCGTCGACTTTTTTCCACTCTGAAATGGTCAAAGGTACCATCTCCCTTGCTAAGGTACCGAGATAGGATGATAAGTGCTTAGAGTTGGAGCCTATTGGTTGACCTCGATCGTTGAATTCAATTTCGGCCTTTTCATTCGGCATACAAGAAAATGTTTTGTAATATGGTTTTTGCAATGGGCATGTGCCCGTTGTAATAGGCCTCGTTGTAATAGATCCACCACATTTTACAACGGGCAAAGCACGTTGTAAAAACCGTTGCAGTATACCTTTTTACAACGGGTTATGACCGTTGTAATAGACTATAATACAACGGCCATAACCCGTTGCAATAGACTAACCATACTAGTTGCATAGCCTGTTTCACAACATGCATTAACCGTTGTAAAAAGCATATTTAACAACTTGTGTTGCCCGTTGCAATATACTATAATACAACGGCCATAACCCGTTGCAATAGACTAACCATACTAATTGCATAGCCTATTTCACAACATGTATTGACCGTTGTAAAATACCTATTTAACAACGTGTGATGACCGTTGTAAAAATCGTATATAACAATGTGCAGTGACCGTTGTAAGAAGCTCATATAACAACGCACATTGCCCGTTGCAAAATAAATGCAAATTTTTAAAAAAATTACAGTAGCACCCATGCAATATATCCATACTAATACTAAATATTGTCGTAAAATAATTAAAATCACATACGAAAAGACTAAAAGCTAGAGTCATAAAATTCTAACACTCCAAAAGGTTAGATAAGTTTACATGCCAAATACATAAAGCATTAACACATAACAGTCCGCTACAAATATCATGTTCTAAGTACAATCATACTATACCACAGAGATGAAGTATTTATGCCACGCGACGGTTGATCCGACGGCCTCTTTGATAGTCTGCATCTCTGAATTTGGCCTAAATAAAAAGGCTTCTAGTTCCACCGCTACATTAACCCATACCTTCCAAGCATTTGCTCCAAGCTTTACAAAATGTACTGAAGCATCAGGATCAGTGCTTGTTATCGTCCCCTCTGCAACTACGTTCTTCTGCCAACCCAATAGCTTGCACTTTTTTTCACCAAACCATCCATGGTAAGCTGATCTTGAACCTTCATATTGGTACTTTTGCGGTGTGACTGCAAGCAAAAAACGATGGAACAAGGTTATATAAAAATACTGAGATTCAAAAGGTAAGTATGGAACAAGGTTTATATTACAGTCAAGGTTTTAAATCTCGGATTTCGGTCACGTCTCGTCTCGAAGAATTTAGATAGCTTATCTCGTATCGGGTGAGATCTCGAACGAGATGAGTGCATCTCGGTCGTCCATCTCAGATTTACATCTCGGTTTCTAAAATTCATTTCGGAGTTATCTCGGAGTATATGTCATGTCGAAAATTAGTTTTCATACACCTAAATTTATAATACTAGTCACTACCTTAAGGAAAACACTATGCACTTACCTTGAATATATCACACGCTTATCATTAGTAATTTAGTATGGAAAAATATCACTTGTATCATGTATAATAAACAAATAACTAGATTTCATGAATAATGTTCAATATAATATCATATGAGATAAAGTAGACAAGAAACAAACCATAACATATGCACCTTTACTTTGTTTGATCATTCACTTAACTTTCCTACACAATATAATGTCTCATTTCTACCTTTTATGATTTATAGTGCTGCAAGGGAAATCTTAATTTTATAACTTTAAATACAAAAGTCTACAAGTAGAATTAAGATATTCTATGTCTGATTATAGTATTTAATTATTAGCAAACAAAATCTCATTAAGCAACTAATAGCATAGATATTTGAAACAAACGTAGAAAATAGCATACATAGTACAAACAATTTCAAACATTTAGTAATATTATAAGAAAAGCAAAAAAATGATGTACGAATGAACATGTAATCATCAAATGAAATTAATAGATGAAATAGAATTCCTTTATTGCTTAAAAATAAGCCTTGAGGAAAAAAAATTATAGCAGCAAAGAGTAAATGAAATCAAATTGGGAATCCATTTAGAACATAAAGTTAAATAAGTGAAGCCCAAAATTTATAGCCACAAAAAAATAGGGTTAGGAAAAAAACTCAAGAAAGTGTCGAAAAAAGAAAAATGAAATCGGATGTAAATTAATTTGGATCAGAAACCTAAATGAAAATCATAAAGTGAAATACTTACCATAATCGATGTAGATTTTATCATCTTCTTACACTCATCACTGCCGTAAAATAAGAGACGAAGATTAAATGAGATTTATATAAGAAATAAGGGTTAAAAAAGGTACAATTAAGAAGGCTTAAATTAAGGTAAAGGATGAGCTAGCCCAATACGGAAAAAGAGTTGATTTTTTCCAAAATTCAAAAAATCGGCCGATATCTCGCTGTTAAATCTCGTCCGAGATACCGGACGAGATACTGAAATCTCATCCGAGATTTGGGTCAGACGAGATTCAAACGAAATTAGTTGTTTCGAATCGCCCAGGCTTGAAAACGAGATCTCGGCCGAGATCTCGGCCGAGATGAGCGAGATTTAAAACCTTGATTACAGTATTCATCATATTTGACATACTCTAGTGGTTTTAACGTTTTGAAATATAGGGTAAATAAATATGTACTGAACAAACTAAATAACATCAATAAGCCTTACTGATAGCTCTACAAATAAAAACCAGAAAAAATGCAACAAAAGACTCATAGCTAGTAAAACCGACTCTCAATTTCATAAAACACCTACTTCAACTATATTGGTCAGAATGACCTCTACGGTGCACTTGCTTCAAATTTCACTAATCGAACTAATTTACTTGTTTCAGAAATCAAAAATACCATTCAGGCAAGTCTTTTACGTCCCTAATAAAATATTATTTATCAGTTATTCATATCTCAATTGGCTGGATAATTAAAATTGAAACTTTGGACAATATAAAATTATAATAAAATTTGCTAATGCTATTACATCATTTTCTAATACAGCTAATGAGACTAGATTAAACTTCGCTAGAATTATAGTGGAAGTAGAATTTGATTTCTCCTATGGAAACGATTGTGAAGGTAATAGTATTGAAATTGAAGTATCTTACAAGTATCAACCCAAACTGTGTACACATTGCAACGTATTTGGCCATAATACACAAAATTGTGAAAAATTTGTACATTCAACCTGGCGACCAAAGGAAAAAGGCACTGACCTTGAATAAACAGAAATAGCTAGGCAACAAAAATAGCAGCCAACAGGAGAAACCCAAAATGTATAGAGAAAAATACAACATAAGTTAACTCAACCTACATTCTAACTGCTGCCTCAAATCAAAATGTTAAGACTAAAAACACTAAAAGATTTTACAGCTGGTGGAAATTGAAATTCACAGCCTTAGAACATGATTACACATTAACGTGGTTCATAGATATGGGATGCTTGTACGAGAAACTTGTGTACACCTTTTTATTTATTTATTATTTATTTCACCAGCTTGTTATTCAAACTATTCTTTTTTCCACGTTTGTGAAAGCTTATCGAGATTGAACATATTCCCTGACTTTGGCTAACATCAGATCCAACTACACCCTTATACATGAAGTATACATAATATTAAAATTGGGGAGAAGATCATGGTAAGTATACATGTGACAGTCCTATGGAAAACGAGAGAATACTGGAAGAAAATGTTCATGTTAAATAGAAGGATCATAGAATCAAGTATATTTTTCATATTCGGAAATAAATTTTAGCTACAGCCTGAAAGCCGTTAAGTGATCTTTCAACTATTATCAAGATGACTTAACTAATACATGGTCCACTCCAAAGCACAAACTCAAAAACTTGAGAGTACACGCATTCCTGAGCCAATTCACAATGATAATATATTTTCATAATGAATTGTTGTAATAAAATATAGATGAGGTAAACTCATAACCATATGCTTGCAAAGATGTTGAATTTGTACCATACTTTTAAGGTATAACTATCTGTAATTTGTATTACTAACGTCCAACTAATTTGTAGTAGTTCAGCGGTATGTAACGCAATATTATACATTCTTAAAAGATATGAACTCAGGTTATATAAGATTTCATACTGCAGATAATAGCCTGAACTAAACATGTCAACGTTTCCTGTTGAGGTGCTCTCAGGACTTGGTCAACAGAAGAAGGATGTACGAGTAGGAACACTACTACAAATCTCGATATTCCTCGTTGTGTACTTGCCGTATTTAAATGAAATGAAATGTGAACTAATTGAACTACTACCATGATTAATGAACAACAATTTCTCAGAGCAAAAAAACCAAAATTTCATATACTAATTTAGGATTATTTATATATTCTAACCTGAGATGTATGAGCCTCAAGGATCTCCATATCTGCCACATTATCATTTCTTCTCTGTAAAAGTACACGAGATGACTTGGTAATTCATAAGCACATATCACATATTTATTAACAATAGCTAATTAAATATAAACTTACTGTCATGACCAAATTAGTCAACTCTTCTACTCTAGCCACCAAATGAGTTACTTGATTTTCCAATGCAATCACCTTTTTTGAATTAGGTAATAAACACCCATTTGAGATGGTACTACACCAAAACCCAGTCCTCTCACCCTTCCCCAATGTTCATTTCCAAAAACATGTGACACCCCATCTCCACTTACCGATGTTGTTCCATGAGAGCTCTGAGCACTACTGTGCTCTTTTATCTTAGCCTACAAATCAAAATAGACCATTTCAAGAAAAATGAAATATGAATAAACTATCATCCCTCAATGTTCAGTTCAATGTATTTAATATTTGTAGTGAAATATTGATCGCAGAAAATATATATGAGCTGATATATGAGTGGATCGCAGAAATATTGATCCCTCAATGTCAAGTACATACGAGTTTTGAATAAATATCTACACTCATATCTCAAAAGAATAAAAAAAAACTTACGATGCAATCGGCAACAACGGAATTTGGTGGGTCTCCATTTTTCTTTGTATGGGCTTTGCACCATAGCTCGTCTCTGCAAATATCTGATATTCCAGTTTCCTTTTTCTGCAAATAATAATAGTAAGAAGACGAACCAAAGAAAAAATATATTATTAATGTAAATGTACATGCATTTCTTAGCATATCTTCAGCTAATCTCGCATAACCCTTTCTGCTCATTATACGTGGAAGTTTATTTTTATCTCTCAGTGCTTTGAATTTTTTGCTAGTTTCCTACATAGGAGAAATTCATTAAAAACTATTATTTACCTTTTAATTTATACTGAATAAAATACAACTTATTACCTCAAATTTCTCCGACAACTTTTCCTTAACAAAGTCGTTCCACTCTTGAACATTTTCTATAGTATCCGGTTTTAGCATCGCTAATCTAGAGGAAGCGTCAGGGAAAGTAGAAGCTACTTTAATAGCCGAAACTAATCTTGACTTTGCCTCTCTCCATCGTACTCCTAACATCTTAAGCAATAAACCCTTATATGCTTCATCCACCACGAATCTTGACTGCACAACAAAAATCAGAAAACTGAATTCAAAGTGCATGTTAGAGGTATAGATAGTATGTGTATGGTTTGCTCTTTTGTGTGTAATAAGTAGGATGAAGGCACATATTCCCATTGTACCAAAAATTCTTGATTCAAATTACAAATTTTGTTATTTATTCATGTTTAGAGGTATAGATAGTATGTGTAAGGTTTGCTCTTTTGTGTAATACCAGTTAGGAGCATTTTCGTATGCTACAGTTTTTCAATATCTAACGCAATTTATATGCACACGGACCAAAAACAGCAAATTTTAGAAAATAATGTCAAGGATGTTTGTACCCTACTAATTTCCAGCAAAGTTTACATATAAATAAAGGATGTCCAAAAATTATATTCGAGTTTACAGCTCATTTTGATTATTTGAACAGATATTACAAAATTGTCAAAGCATCTTAAGCTTTGCAGAGATTTTATTTTGCATTGATTTTGCACATAACAGTCTATAGTGCAAGATTACAGAAACTTCTCAATCTATTCATGATCATTTGCAATTAGTTGCTTACAGGGATTTTCTTGACTCAATGTTATAATTGTCATTTACTAGAAAAATTATAACAATGTAAGAGGATTATGACTCATCTAAATGTTCTCATAAAAAAAGTTCTCAGCTTATTTCATACCTGAATACAAGTCCATAAATCTTTCTTTAAATTTGCGTTGACTTTTTTCCACTCTGAAATGGTCAAAGGTACCATCTCCCTTGCTAAGGTAACGAGATAGGATGATAGTGTTTAGAGTTGGATCCTATTGGTTGACCTCGATCGTTGAATTCAATTTCATCCTTTTCATTCGGCATACAAGAAAATGTTTTCATCAGCGTCTTCCCTCTTTTTTTCCTTGACGTCTCTTGTTGAATACCATTGTAATGCCCCAAAATTTTGAGGAAAATTAATTTTTATTAAATAATTCAGTTCTAAAAAAAATATTTAGCTAAAGTGTTGAAGGATTTCTTGATGAATTGATGTGCAAAAGTATGTGTGCACATGCACACTGGAAATGGCACAAGGAAAAGGTTTAAGATCTCTGGAAAAAAATGATAATAAAATAAATAAACAAAGAAAGGAAGCATTTCAAATATGATTTTGAAATATGAATTATTAAACCAATTAAAATATATTTTTCTGTATACATTGAAATTAAATACTCTTTATAAAATGGGATATGTATACAGACTGAAATTAAAAATATATTAATATTAAAATATATATATATATAATATGAAACATATAATGTGAATATTTTTACAAAAAGTAAGGAAGAATTAAATATATACATATGCTTATACCCAGATACATTTTCTTTGAGCAGAGGTACATTGAAACTAAGCAAGAAAAATAACACTAAAATAGTATGAGGTAAAATATAAGTAAGTAAGTATGTGTAGGTAAAAATAGTAAAGAGGATTTACATAAATGAATAGAATATAAAATATAGTAAAGTCACACATTTAACATGACTTGAGCAAGTATTCAAAAATAAATAGCCACTTTTCTGGAAAAGCAAAAGGAGGAAAGTACCGACCTTAATTAACTAGTATGGCCGGGGTATTAAGGATGGGAATGTGGATACAAAATGCATGATACTAGACAGGATGGAAATGGAATTTTATCTTGATAAAAACCCTAGTGAAAATGCTTATAAATAGGTAGTTATAACCAGAAAATCATTTTACCCGAGTTGCTTAAAAATAAAAATAAAAAGAAGAAAAGAAGAGGGAGAAACTATTGGGATTTTTGGGCAAAGGCAGGAAGAATTTAGGTGAGTAACCTCACTAGATTCATGGCATTAAGACCTGATAAGAGGCAGCCAAATCTTTATGTTGCTATTGATATTCTTCTGGTTTTTGTTAAACACAGTTTTATTAATATTCTTTGAATGGTTTTGATATGATGTAATGTTTTGTTATGGATGCTCTTTGGATGGCCTTGATATGATAAGATGTTTTATTATGGATGTGCAAGCTACTGTTTTATTAAAAAAAAACTAAGGCATCAGATCTTGAAATCAGGGGAAGAATACTTATACCTGATATGGAATCATGGCAATAAAATCTCAATAGAGAAAATAAAATAAGCTGCAATATACATTGTTTAAGTGCTGAGGCTTTAGAAAAGATATTAGGGATGTAATAGAGATTTCTAAGTGCTGAATCCCTGATTAAAATAGCAAAAATCTACAAGACAAAAATTATGATTCAGCTAAATCATGAATCTGGTTCAATCATAGTTATTTGCAGATCATAATAATTCATTGTGCCATGTTCCTATTCTCAGTATAAATATTCTTGTACTTAATACAAAGATCTAGCTATATGTTAGCAGTATACTTGAAAATAATTATTTGTTTGGAAAATATGTTGGCAGTATTACAGGGGTGTTTCAATGAACATAGTGACATGTTCACTTATCTATCTGATGATAGGATTAAATAAATATAAATTAGTATATGAACTAGGAACTGTAAGCCAAGAAGGCTGCTGGAGTGCTTGTCATATTTGAAGTATGCAAGTTTGGCACATGGTTTGTTTAAGCCCTGAGATCTTTGTGCAATGATGTGAATTAGTTCATTGCAATGTGTCCCTGTGATTCCTTGATAGCAGATGAGGCTAGGATTAAAATGGTATATCTGTAAAGGCTATGCAAAAGTTATGAAATAAGAATATGAGTATTTCTTAGATTGTTGATTTGGAACCATGAGTGTTCCAGGGCATCTGATTTTGCTGCAGATTGATGTGAATGCTTCCATAAACATGCTTGTGCTAATGGTTAGTTTATGAAGTCTTTGCTTTTGCATAACAGTTTATCTGAAATATAGTAACATAGTTGATTTAAGAAATTGCTTAAGCAATCTGTTTAGTGCTTATGTATCATTTATCTGCTTAATATCATGAATATATTAATGTGCTCATACCAGATCATTGATCTGACCCTTATTTGCTCATGGCATATGGGGTGTCTCAATTCAAACTGAGGCAGCCACTAATGCTTTTTCAGGGGATGCAAGACATAAGTAGGAAAGAAGATTATGGTTAATGAGAAAAATGGAAAAGCATGCTTGTTAGTTTTAATAAGAGCATAGGATGAATTATCTGCATGTATTCATGAAAACTTATGTTTTTTTAAATTTCTTGTTATGTAATGAATTTGCTATGTTGGTCTGAACTGGTTGTTTTCTGTTACATTTTGCTATGAATTAAGGTTTGAGAATTTAAAGATTATTTGATTTATGAACAAGGGAACAAGTTTAAAGTACTATCTACCAAAATCTGAAAGAATATATATATATATATATATATACTTGAGCAATTAACTAACATATTCTATACTTTGCATTAGTCAATCTGGTGTTATTTAAAAGTATAAAGTTTGGGGTAAAATATGGTTTAACCCGGGGTAATCTTTCAAGTATTTAGTTACCTTTCATTAGAGAATTTTGTAAAAGAATTCAAGTCCATTGTGAGCTGTTTTATGAAATGTATATATCTTAAATAAGGCATCAAGTAGTTTATATATGAATAACATTTTAAGAGACATGGGTTGATTTATGGGATAAGTTAAAAACAGATGAATCTCAAAGAAAAAGACTATGAGCCAAAATGATATAAGTAAATTTCATTTTCTAGTCTTAATCAGATATCAAACATCTGAACTGTACAAAAATAATAATATAATCTCAAACATTCAGAGATTATCTTGTCAAGATAAAATATTGATAAATCTTAATTTGAATAATTAAAGTTATCACTATAAAAAAATGAGCAGGATCTACTCATATATTATAAGTATCAAAGACATGAAAATTAATAATGGGATGAGAAATTCAAAATTCAATTCAAATCAAACAGAATATGCTCTTGTTTACAATATTTAAATATATGTATACTCTAATTTAAACAAGAGGGACATATACATCATCATATGTATATTTCTATGATTAAATTAATATACTTATATTAATAGGAATTTTAAAAATCCTGGACAAACTGTTTGAAAAGAAAATGACTCTGAGAATATTAATTATAGGAATGTAAAAAAAAAATTCACCAAAAATTAGGGCAAAATTTGGAGGGTCATTTCAGTTGGTATCAGAGCAAATGGTTGCATTGATTGTTGAATACTTTGAAATGTATTATATCTGTTTGTTTTGGATGAAATAATTTAAATAGGAAAATATTAATTATAGAAAATACTCACAGTACACTAATACTATTTGCCCATAACTTGGTTAGCAAACTATGGTAGGAAGGGGATCACATCATGCAGGAACAAGTGCACCACAAATGCTTGATATGCAAGAATTTGTAAGGGTTTTAAGGGATGGAATTGGGCATAGGCCTGAGAATCCACATGAGGAACTTTCAAAACTATTAGGCTTATACAAACTTGGGAGGTAAAAGTTTCGAAGGGATTGAGAATGTGATGGAAATTCAAGCATGGTTGAGGACACTGGATAGGATTTTCAATGACATGCAGCTTGATGATCAAAGGAAGAGGCAAGTGGCTTCAAGACAGCTGAAAGGAGTAGCTTTAGGCTAGTGGGAGGTGATCATAGCTGGGAGAATTGAAAATGAAATCACTTGGAATCAATTCAAGGAGATGTTGGAGGCAAGATTTGTACCAGCATCAGCTAAGACCACACTACTTGAAGAATTTATTAGACTCAGGCAAGGAACTTTGAATGTCACTGAGTATACTCAAAAGTTTGAGGGATTATCCAAATATGGAGCAATGCTAGTAGCAGATGAAGCATCCAAAAATGATAGGTACATTAGAGGTTTGAACCCAGGACTTAGCAGAGCCATGCTACCATATGCAGATAAGACTTTTGATCAAGTAATAGATCTGGCATTGAAATTGGAATAGCATGACAAGGAAAGAGAGAAGTATAGGAATTTTAAGAACCAAAATAACAAGAAGAATAAGGGAAGGTATCACCCTTATGATAAAAAGAAGGAGGAGATAGACAACAAGAAGGCCAATGACACCAAGGCTAATGATGCTAAGAAGAAATTGGTCTGCCATCATTGTGGAAAGGAAGGACACATTAAACCAAGGTGTCCAGAGTTAAAAGGAGGAGCCTTCAAATGCTACCTATGTGGGAAAGAGGGGCATATGAAGAGGCTGTCCTGAGTACAAGTAGCAAGGGAAGTTAGCAAATCTGGAGGGCAAAAGCAAATCTACAGTGGAAATTAATGCTGAAAATCATAGCCAAGTGGAAGGTACATTACTTATTTGTACCATACCCATAGCAATAGTATATGACACTGGGGCAACTCACTCTTTGATTTCTTATGAACTAGTTAAAATGCTAAAATTAAATTGCATATTGGTTGAAACTCCATTGTTTATACAAAGTCCACTGGGGAGTTCTAGTGTTCTAGATATGATTTGTGTGGATGTGGGATTAAACATAGGTGGAAACATTTTCATTTCCAATTTATATGTTTTAAACTACCCAAATATAGGTGTTATATTGGGGGTAGACTGGTTAAGGCAATTTAAAGCCATAATTAACTTAGAATCATCCACCATATCATTGCAAAATCTTAGGTCAGAGAATCACAATTTTATGTGAAGTAGCCAAAGAAAGAAAATTATATCATCTAATTGATTTGGAAAAAGATTCCAGTGAACTTACTATTGAAGAAATTCCCATAGTCAATGAATACTTGAATGTGTTTGGGGAGGTTAAGGGTGTTCCACACCATAGACCGGTAGAGTTTCAGATCAATCTTATTCCTGGAGAAAGCCCAATAATAAAGAAACCTTATAGAATGGGGCCAAGTGAACTGAAAGAATTGAAAAATCAGTTAGAAGAATTAGAAATCAAAGGATTTATAAGGCCAAGTAATTCATGCTGGGGTGCTCCAGTAGTGTTTGTAAGAAAACATGATGGTACTTTGAGAATGTGTACAGATTACAGAGGGCTAAATAAAGTTACTATTAAGAATAAATACCCATTGCCTAGAATTGATGATCTCTTTGATCAACTCAGTGGAGCTAAAATATTTTCTAGGTTAGACTTAGCATCTGGGTTCCATCAGATGAAGGTTGAGGACTCAAGTGTTAAGTACACTGCATTTAACACTAGATATGGTTTGTATGAGTTTCTAGTTATGCCATTTGGGCTAACAAATGCTCCTTCATATTTTGTAGATTTAATGAATAGAATATTCAGAGATTATTTAGACAAGTTTGTGCTAATTTTTATTGATGATATTTTGGTTTATTCCAAGACAATAGAAGAGCATAAAAATCATTTGCATCTAGTTTTGTCTAGATTGAGAAAAAAAGATTTAAAGGCAAAATTTTCAAAATGTGCATTTTGGAAAGAAGAAGTACATTTCCTTGGCCATGTCATTTCTGCAAAAGGAATTTCAGTGAACCCCAATAAGGTTGTAGCAATTCAAGCATGGAAAAGACCAAGTACAGTGAGTGAGGTTAGATCATTTATGGGGATGGCAAGATATTATAGGAGATTTATAAAAGATTTTTCTAAAATGTCATCACCACTTACAAATTTAACTAGAAAGAATCAAGTAGTTATATGGACTAAAAAATGTGAGCAAGCTTTTATCAAAATAAAAGAAGCTTTAGTTAATGCACTAGTACTGAGAGTTCCAGAAGGGAATGAAAATTTAATTGTGTATACTGATGCAAGTGGCTCTGGACTAGGGGCTGTGTTGATGCAACAAGACCAAGTAATAGCCTATGCATCTAGGCAATTAAAGCCACATGAAACTAGGTATGCAACCCATGATCTTGAACTAGCAGCAGTAGTGTATGCCTTAAAGCTTTTGAGACATTACTTATTAGGTGCCAAATTTATTTTGTACACTGATCATAAGGCACTAAAATATTTGTTCTCACAGAAAGATTTAAACATGAGGCAACATAGGTGGGTGGAGTTTCTAGCTGCCTATGACTTAGATATACTCTATACACCAGGAAAAGCAAACAAAGTTGCTGATGCTCTAAGTAGACAACATGCTAAGTTAGCTATGATGATGATAGAAGAATTTAAGGACTTGTCTTTGCTTACCGAGTTAGAAATTGTGGAGAATGGCTGTGTGCACATGGATGTGCATGTGCATGGTGCACAGGAAAATAGAGGGAAGTTGAGCTTGATGACACTCCAATCTGAATTAATTTTGAAGGTAAGTGAAATGCAAGACCAAGACCCTATTATAGTTAAGAAGAAAATTCTCATATCAGAAGGGGAAGAAGTGACAAATTACCACATTGATAAAATGGTTATTTGAGAAACAAGAATGGGATATGTGTTCCAGAAAACACAGAATTGAAGGAGGAAATTTTAAATGAATATCATAGGAGTAAGTACTCCATACACCCAGGTAGTACAAAAATGTATCAAAATTTGAAAAGGAATTTTTGGTGGAAGGAAATGAAATCAGATGTGGCCAAACATGTTGCAAAATGTATGACCTGCCAACAAGTTAAAGCAGAAACACAAAGACCATCAGGGTTGTTGCAACCTCTAAGCATACCACAGTGGAAATGGGAGGATATATCTATGGATTTCATAGATGGCCTGCCTAGATCTAAAAGAGGAAACACAAGCATTTGGGTAATAGTGGATAGGCTAACTAAAGTAGCACATTTTATCCCAGTGAAATCAGAAAGAAATGCACCAAAATTGGCTCAGGTATTCATGAAAGAGGTGGTAAGATTACATGGCATTCCCAAAACTATTGTGAGTGATAGGGATACCATCTTCACCTCAAGATTCTGGAAAAGTTTTCAAGAGGCCATGGGGAGTGAGTTATGCTTAAGCACTGCCTACCATCCACAATCAGATGGACAAACTGAGGTGGTGAACAAAATTCTGGAAGACTTATTGAGAGCATGTGCATTGGATTTTGGAGGTAACTGGGAGGATCATCTCCATCTAGCTGAGTTTACATACAATAATAGTTATCAAAGCACCATAGGGATGGCTCCATTTGAAGCCTTATATGGTAAGCCATGTTTATCACCTGTATGTTGGGTAGAGACAGGAGAGAGGGCTGTTTTAGGGCCTGAATATGTAAAAGAAACTACAGAGAAAATTGGGCTATGGATGGCAGCAGCTCAAGATAGGCAAAAGAAGTTTGCAGACATGAAGAGAAAGCAGGTGGAATATGGAGTGGAGACTTTGTTTTCATAAAGGTATCACCCATGAAAAAAGTTCTGAGGTTTGGCAAGCAGGGAAAACTCACACCAAGGTATGTTGGACCCTATAAAATTCTGGAGAGAATAGGCTCTTTAGCATACAAATTAGAACTGCCATAGGAAATGAAAGCAATGCATAATGTTTTTCATGTGTCACAACTTAGAAGATGGGTACATGATAAAGAAGAAATTCTGGAAAAGCCTACCCAAATTCAAATAAATCCTAATTTGGTTTATGAGAAAGAACCAGTGGGGATTTTAGCTAAAGAAGAAAAGAAATTAAGAAGTAAAACTTTGAAACTAGTAAAGATCCAGTGGAGTCTTGATCCTAATGATTGTACATGGGAGCTAGAAGACAAAATTAGGATAGATTATCCTAAGCTTTTTGCAGATTAAAGGTAATTTTAAAATTTCTGGAAAAATCTAAAATATATGGTTGTTATGATTTAATTTGTTTGCTTATGCATATGTTTGATGGATTCCTTAGAATCAGTAAATGCTTGTTATAAGTATTAAAGAAATTGTGAGGACACAACTCCTAAAAGAAGGGGTGAATGTAATGCCCCAAAATTTTGAGGAAAATTATTTTTATAAAATAATTCAGTTCTAAAAAATATATTTAGATAAAGTGTTGAAGGATTTCTTGATGAAATGATGTGCAAAAGTATGTGTGCACATGCACACTGGAAATGGCACAAGGAAACGGTTTAAGATCTCTGGAAAAAAAATGATAATAAAATAAATAAACAAAGAAAGGAAGCATTTCAAATATGATTTTGAAATATGAATTATTAAACCAATTAAAATATATTTTTCTGTATACATTGAAATTAAATACTCTTTATAAAATGGGATATGTATACATACTAAAATTAAAAATATATTAATATTAAAAAAAATATAATACGAAACATATAATGTGAATATTTTTACAGAAAGTAAGGAAGAATTAAATATATACATATGCTTATACCCAGATACATTTTCTTTGGGCAGAGATACATTGAAACTAAGCAAGAAAAATAACACTAAAATGGTATGAGGTAAAATATAAGTAAGTAAGTATGTGTAGGTAAAAATAGTAAAGAAGATTTTCAGAAATGAATAGAATATAAAATATAGTAAAGTCACACATTTAACATGACTTGAGCAAGTATTCAAAAAAAAATAGCTACTTTTCTGGAAAAGCAAAAGGAGGAAAGTACTGACCTTAATTAACTAGTATGGCCGGGGTATTAAGGATGGGAATGTGGATACAAAATGCATGATACTAGACAGGACAGAAATGGAATTTTATCTTGATAAAAACCATAGTGAAAATGCTTATAAATAGGTAGTTATAACCAGAAAATCATTTTACCCGAGTTGCTTAAAAATAAAAATAAAAAGAAGAAAAGAAGAGGGAGAAACATATTGGGATTTTTGAGCAAAGGAAGGAAGAATTTAGGTGAGTAACCTCACTAGATTCATGGCATTAAGACCTGATAAGAGGCAGCCAAATCTTTATGTTGCTATTGATATTCTTCTGGTTTTTGTTAAACACAGTTTTATTAATATTCTTTGAATGGTTTTGATTTGTTGTAATGTTTTGTTATGGATTCTCTTTGGATGGCCTTGATCTGATAAGATGTTTTATTATGGATGTGCAAGCTACTGTTTTATTAAAAAAAAAACTAAGGCATCAGATCTTGAAATCAGGGGAAGAATAATTATACCTGATATGGAATCATGGCAATAAAACCTCAATAGAGAAAATAAAATAAGCTGCAGTATACATTGTATAAGTGCTGTGGCTTTAGAAAAGATATTAGGGATGCAATAGAGATTTCTAAGTGCTGAATCCCTGATTAAAATAGCAAAAATCTACAAGACAAAAATTATGATTCAGCTAGATCATGAATCTGGTTCAATCATAGTTATTTGCAGATCATAATAATTCATTGTGCCATGTTCCTATTCTCAGTATAAATATTCTTGTACTTAATACAAAGATCTAGCTATATGTTAGCAGTATCCTTGAAAATAATTATTTGTTTGGAAAATATGTTGGCAGTATTACAGGGGTGTTTCAATGAACACAGTGACATGTTCACTTATCTATCTGATGATAGGATTAAATAAATATAAATTAGTAAATGAACTAGGAACTGTAAGCCAAGAAGGCTGCTGGAGTGCTTGTCATATTTGAAGTATGCAAGTTTGGCACATGGTTTGTTTAAGCCCTGAGATCTTTGTGCAATGATGTGAATTAGTTCATTGCAATGTGTCCCTGTGATTCCTTGATAGCAGATGAGGCTAGGATTAAAATGGTATATTTGTAAAGGCTATGCAAAAGTTATGAAATAAGAATATGAGTATTTCTTAGATTGTTGATTTGGAACCATGAGTGTTCCAAGGCATCTGATTTTGCTGCAGATTGATGTGAATGCTTCCATAAACATGCTTGTGCTAATGGTTAGTTTATGAAGTCTTTGCTTTTGCATAATAGTTTATCTGAAATATAGTAACATAGTTGATTTAAGAAATTGCTTAAGTAATCTGTTTAGTGCTTATGTATCATTTATCTGCTTAATATCATGAATATATTGATGTGCTCATACCAGATCATTGATCTGACCCTTATTTGCTCATGGCATATGGGGTGTCTCAATTCAAACTGAGGCAGCCACTAATGCTTTTTCAGGGGATGCAAGACATAAGTAGGAAAGAAGATTATGGATAATGAGAAAAATGGAAAAGCATGCTTGTTAGTTTTAATAAGAGCATATGATGAATTATCTGCATGTATTCATGAAAACTTATGTTTTTTTTAAATTTCTTGTTATGTAATGAATTTGCTATGTTGGTCTGAACTGGTTGTTTTCTGTTGCATTTTGCTATGAATTAAGGTTTGAGAATTTAAAGATTATTTGAGTTATGAACAAGGGAACAAGTTTAAAGTACTATCTACCAAAATCTGAAAGAATATATATATATATATATATATATACTTGAGCAATTAACTAACATATTCTATACTTTGCATTAGTCAATCTGGTGTTATTTAAAAGTATAAAGTTTGGGGTAAAATATGGTTTAACCCGGGGTAATCTTTCAAGTATTTAGTTACCTTTCATTAGAGAATTTTGTAAAAGAATTCAAGTCCATTGTGAGCTGTTTTGTGAAATGTATATATCTTAAATAAGGCATCAAGTAGTTTATATATGAATAACATTTTAAGAGACATGGGTTGATTTATGGGATAAGTTAAAAACAGATGAATCTCAAAGAAAAAGACTATGAGCCAAAATGATATAAGTAAATATCATTTTCTAGTCTTAATCAGATATCAAACATCTAAACTGTAAAAAAAAAAATAATCTCAAGCATTCAGAGATTATCTTGTCAAGATAAATTATTGATAAATCTTAATTTGAATAATTAAAGTTATCACTATAAAAAAAATGAGCAGGATCTACTCATATACTATAAGTATCAAAGACATGAAAATTAATAATGGGATGAGAAATTCAAAATTCAATTCAAATCAAACAGAATATGCTCTTGTTTACAATATTTAAATATATGTATACTCTGATTTAAACAAGAGGGACATATACATCATCATATGTATATGTATATTTCTATGATTAAATTAATATACTTTTATTAATAGGAATTTTAAAAATCCTGGACAAATTGTTTGAAAAGAAAATGACTTTGAGAATATTAATTATAGGAATGTAAAAAAAATCACCAAAAATTAAGGAAAAATTTGGAGGGTCATTTCAACCATCATTTTAATCTGGGTTGTTCAAGGCATCCATGGCATTGAGTGGGTCTGTGTTTATGGTTATGGGAGTGATATTTGGAGATTCAGTTGAATTATGGCCAGGATTGAGATTTGAAGACTGGACTTAAATGGGTGGAGGCTGCATTTCAGTATGCTTCCGAGGGGATCTTCTAACTTTGTTGTTTAAACTTTGAAGAGGATGAGCTACATCAACACGTCTTGTTTCATTGGTTTTCACACCAGTAGTCTTATCTTTTGCACGTAAAGCTGCAACTACAGCTAGAGATTGCCTCTTTGAATATCTTGTTGCCACCTTTAACATCTGAAATTAGCATACACAGTCAAAATAAATTCTAGTACAGTCTGAAATATCACTACTAGATCAGAATACAAGTCAAGTGGACATAGTCAGGCACTGATCCTGAATCAAGTAGCAATAATGTATCATACATGCTCGTTAGCTACACTGCTCCAAAAACCATAAATGAAACAAGTTATTGTGGGGTAAATTTCCACTTCTTGAACGCTTAGGAGTCTTGCTTCTATAGGCCTGCTCCTTAGCTATATTGCAGAAGTTGAATGCTTAGTGTTCTCAATATTGTTTATGTTGATATTCACGAAAATGAGATGGGAGTTTATCATCACCACGTTGATTGCTTATTAGATTCTTTTCTTTTATCTATGTTTATTGATCTTCTTAGTTAGAAGCTTAATGCAAAACATATTTTTTCCAAAGCTTAATTTATTCAGTTTCTTTGTTTCCCTATTTTATGTAGTAGAAAAGAATTCCATTAACGTTGTTTCTACTTAGGATATATCGATTTCTTAATTGATATAACATAGGTTAAAAAATATTGAGAAAACAAACAAGTTAATAAAGTACAAATTGGCTCAATCACATTCACATAAAATAAAAACCTGAAATTAAATAGAACTAACGTTTGGCAAAATAAATTCAGAAAAGAAAAGTATGTTGATGAGTTATGCTTAGTTTTAGAAAACTGGGCATTGCTCAGTTTAAGAAAATGGGCATTACCCAGTTTTGGAATTTGAGTATTTTAGAAACTAAGTATTGATTGTTGATTGCGTACGCTGTAACGTTATTTGATGCTTACATGAAGACAGATTTCCAGTTCTTCATATGTTAAGTAGACATGACAAAAAGTTCAAGCAATAATGGATAAAATAGGTAAAAGAGTAGGGAAAAGCCTTTAATTTTTAAAAACCATACATGTAATTAGTTATAAATCAACATAAGATCAAGGAAATTAGATAACAAGCTCTTTACATAGATAATACTTTGTAAATTGCAGAAATTTGAAACGAAAAAAATTCAAACAGAGGTAGGTTGTCGCCAACTTTAATTTCATGGATCAACAACTACATAAGCAGTTTTGTAGATATGGTTGGACGAACATTTTATAATTGTGTATCATAGGAAAAAAAATCAATGTGCACCTCTATACATAGGCCATTAATTTATCTAAAACAAATATGGGTTTTAAATTACAAAAAATGAACACAGTGCCTAATGAATCTAATGGACTGGGTTCCATCTAATGAAATTCATAAATCAAGTCTGAAACGCATTTAAGTTTCATTTATTATTGCATGTGGTTCGCAACAATTATTTCATATTCAAACAGGGGGCTGCTGACAGCCTGACTTGCATATGCAGTGCCTTTGTGGTTCATCCTTGATATAATTAAAGTTTATGTCATGATATAAGAAATGTCAGTTTAAAAAAAATAGAAGTGCATATTAAAATTTTAATATTTTACCTCTCCTTGACCTTGCTCCATTTTACCCATTGATGCTTCAAGTTCAACTATCTTCCGTTAAGGGAGGAACCTAGAAAAAAACATAATATGTATATAAATAATTAGAACTCACACTAATTAATCATTATTGTAAAGTATGAAAATCCTAATATACAATAGCAATACTTTGCAAAAGAAAGATTTTTTTTCCAAGTTTACAAATCAAAATTCATGGTTAATAATTCATGATTAATGTAACGACCCGGAATTTTGGACCATTCGCGTCCATTATAAGTGTATAGGTAGACACTCATGCCGGAGTTGAATTGCTCAAAATACCGCGTTGTTAATTTAAATTTGGCAAAACTGAACATATACAGTAAATAAAAAAATCACAGATCACAGACACAGAGTAATAAGTGCAGCGGAAATAAAAGAGATAGTAGTTCATGAAGCTACTATATGAATATATAAAATACATCAGAGTTTACAACAGAAGAGTAACAGATACAAATCAGAATACATCACTGGAATCATCGAATATCTGAAAGCTGGATAGATAGCTAGATCTCCAAGCGAAGCTCCAACTCCAAAGGTGAGTCTCGAAAGCTGAACTACTCAGTCTGACCCGAGCGTAAAGCAAAAACACAAGACACTCGAGTCAGGATTAACATTCTTATATTAATAAATTCAACTCAAGTAAAATAGCAATTGAAATACAAGTAACTCAAAGGATGTTTGGAATAACCATCCTTTAAGGATCCGTTAAACTATCTACTATGTAGTAATATACGCTAAGTAGATAATGTCTATCAGTAATATAAAAGATATCAAAATAGCGTTAAGTCATGGCCCATTCCACCCTTAACACATTTTTATTCCCAAATGCATATACAAGACCGTAGTTTCCCCAAAACCGGAAGTCACCAGAGGGCAATCCATATACTCAAGGTACAAAACAAATTCGTAGTGGTCGCGCATAAATGGAATACAAGTATGACAAGGCACATGAGGCTATACCCAAGGTAGTGATACTACCGTTCGCCTGATCCGGACTGGTGAGAACACAACGCCGCAGCGCCCGCAACACCGTGAAACAACACTCCCAAAATCAAGGGTGCACCAATCGACAACAAGTATAAGTAGTTCGAAGAAGTGTGTCCACTTGAGGTATCAATCCTCCATTGGCCCGGCACAGCTCCTGTTTTAGTCATTTCCAATTTGACACAAGTGTCAAGGCTATCCATTATCGTTCTCTTTCTTCAGTCATCACGTACATCATTCCAACCACTTCATTCTGGATCATCACTCCGCGTATAGTTATTAAAGTGGTTTTCAGTTTAGATAGAGAGTATATCCATAACCGAATTCCGGTCTCTTTAATAACTTCCGTAATTATTTCACCGATTGGTCGTTTATTTATTTCAAAACCAAATCAATTTCAATTTCAGTCAGAGTTTATAAACCAACATTTCATTTGTCTTTCCAAATCAATTTCCATAATCTACGTTTCAAACTTCCAAATTCACAATTTCAAAATCTTAAAATTCAATTCCAATTTCGATTTAAACAATCCAAATCTCGATTCAAGTTCGCAAATAAGTTTCCTTCCAAATCATTTGAATTAACTAAATTTAACATTCGAATCAATTTAAACTTATTTATCGATTTCATTCAATATTCGTTAAGTTACTTTATCATTCAAAACAATTTCTATTAAATTTCCAATTCATTAAACCCATTATTTAAATTCAACTTCATTAAATCAAAACTTACAATTTTGAATTAAATTAAATTCATCAAATCGAATTCTTTAAACTTCAAGTCTTACATTAATTTCAATAAATCGCATTTTATTTCTTGTTAAGAAATTCAATTTCAGTTATTTACTTACTTAAATAAATTTCCAAAACTTAATAAATAAAGAAACCCAATTTCATTTATTAATAAAGTTCAAATTTCACTTATTCAAAAGTCCAATTTCTCTTATCAAAGAATTCAATTTTTATTCAATTATCAAATGATTCAATCTTATTCAATTATTAAATAACTCAAAACTTAATTATTAAATAATTTCAAAATTTAATAATTTCAAACTTAATTCAATCATTTCTCAAATTAAACAACCTTCTTTCATCAATTTTTTTTATTAATATTTCATTTCAGATTATTAAATATTCACGTTTAAATTTCATTAAATTCAATTTCCAACTTCGTTTCAAAACCATATTATTTATTCAAATAAAATCTTCATTTTGTTTTTAAATCAAATTATTGACCAATCGGGTTTTATTTAATTTCCTATCCTAGGTAAATATTCAATTTGGGTATTTATCATTTCAACCCGATTCCAATTCAATGCAAAATCAAAACATACAAAGGGAACTTGCAGTGTGATAACTGGGATGGTGTCAAAATAAATAAACCAGCAATAACAACAATCAATATCAATCCAATAATCAATTCAAATAATCCCGAAATAATCATATTAATTCGCATTGTTATTTGTACGAATTAATATAATTATCTCTAGAATCTACACTATCATTTCATGTAGATTAAAGATTATTACATTACGTTTTTCACTTGTCATCTATTTACAATTTCATACATCATCAATTTAACAACATACATTCAGTGGTTCAAAATGTAATTAAACAAATCCTACGTGTCAATAAATTTAACAGTTAAAGGGGTCATATTATACCAATGTCAGTTAATCAAATTTAACATTTAATTATCCTATATCAAGTTCAATTTCATACTATTTATCATTTTAACATTAACAATTTAACGTCCAATATAAACATCAACAATCAATCAATTATCAGCCAAACTGTATTATCATCACATAAATAATTAACAGATAATGGTGTCAGATGTCACAAGTGAACTGATACAGGCAATAACATATATAATAGTGTATTTAACTAACAGCAGCATATTTCAATTGTCGTTTCAATTGAAATCAAATTTAATAAATAAAAGAACGTTAATCGTGAGTGAGTGCTCACCTTCCGAGGCTAGAGACGGACGATAATGAGGTGAGTTAAGAATCCAAAACAAGGCTGGATTGAATGCGAATGTGACGAGCAAAGCTGATAGATAGGAATAGGCGAAAACCAAATCAGAACTGAATCGATGGAGATAATTGATATAAGTCAACTGATGTAGATATACGTATAAAATTGTATATATATATGCGAAATCATATTCTAATTACAAACACGTATTAAAATATAAATATGAAAATCATTGTTTACATTTAAACACCTAAACAGTTTAAATGTTGAAAATAGTACATATATTAAAATACGTTAAAATAGTTTACATATTAAAATAACTTATATATTACTCAAAAATCAATATAAAATTTGAAACATAAATCCAATATAAATCAGTATATAAATTTAAAATCGATGAATACCGTGTTTTTTTTTCTTTTTTCTTTTTTTTTACCGACCCATATAGCTTTAAATATACTAACAAATATATACAATGACAAAATTTTATAAGCGTAAACGGTTATGGACTGTAAACTATGTATCCATGTTAAAATATCGTTATATCATTGCATACTATAATATAGTATAATGCAAAAAGTCTGGAGCACACATAACTAACATATATATAGTGACTAATGCACGAACCATATTATATAAACTAACACACTTTATAAATTTAACTTATACATAAACTAACGCATGGACCTATAAACTAACACACGCATATACATACTTATATATTTAAAAACAACAATTTATACCAAATACTGTTAAATGTAAACAATCACTTACAGGAAAAACAAACTACAAAATCATGTGAACCAATATATTTCGTATACTCATATATATATGTAACAAATATATATATAGTTGTTGCTAAAATCTAATTAAGATATTAGTATAAATTTATTAACATTTAAAGCATACCTTCATATGGCATAACAGGTTATAACCATAAATATACTACATACTTATGTTGAAAGTGTTTAACTCTTTTATATATAACAGTATTATAATTTAATTTATTTTTAGACATGAATAATATTTAGAGGCCGAACCAAAGAAAAAAACAACCCATATAATTCTACATGTACAGTAAGTATAACTATGTGTATTACTATATGTATGTACCCCATAAGCATTAGTAACCATAACGTGTGAAACAACCTGTATACGAAACAATGTAAATACAAGCCAAGAAGAATGTGCAGACTACATAACAAACATGTGCAGACTCTACTATTATAACTAAATATGTCTCTGTTTAAGTATATATACAACTCACATATTTTAGACTGTAAAGTATAACCAGAGAAACAAAGCAGCTTATATGAAATTCTATATAAACTAATATATAAACTATAGCTCATACTTTATATAACATATAGCATATAAAAATGTATAACAGTAAAATATATACCTTAATTAACACTCTGTATATATATACAAAGACAAAATAGAACTTACCATGTATATATATAGATATATCAGAGCTGCGCAAGCCTATGGAATAGAAAGGGAAAAACAGAGCAAGCACACGGAATTGGTGGCGTGGCTGCCTTGAGCGCAGGTGGGTGGAAGAAAGGTGGTTGGCGACCATGGCGACTCGTCTGGGAAAGGAAGAGGAAGGGAGGCGCGGCGGAAAAAAATCGGCAGGCGGGCAAAAGGGGTGGCGATGGCGGCAGCGCCTTGGAGGTGAACGGCAAGGCTAGACGTGGCACTGTTGCATGGTCGGGTTGGGAAGGTGGTTCGGAGGAGCAACCGGCGGTGGTAGGCGCTAGGTCTGATGGTAGGCGTGAGTTTGTGTGGCGCAGAGGAGCTATAGCAAGCGGGTCTGGGTGATGGATGAATGTCAGGGGAGGAGTGTCGGCAAGGCTCGGTGGGGAAGCTGGTTGGCTACGGCATAGATTGAGGAAGCGGCTATGCGAGCTGTCGAGTGAGGGGCGGTGCGAAGCAGAGAGAGGATGGGGAGGAGAAACAGGAAGGACAAAGGTTTAAACTGAGTGGAGGAGTAGTTTGTTTACACGGTGGAGTGTTTCAGAAAGGAAGGAGGAGAGGCTATATTTTTTTTTCATCTCATATTTTATTTTACCTCGGGAATAAGAGGTCTTGGAAAGGCAACAGTCATGATAAATTTGAATATAAAACACAGTGGCCATTCAGTTCACACGTTGGTCAAATGAAAAGTCACCGGACTCAAAAGTTCGAAACCGGTTACCGATACGGTAGGCATTACACAACGTGCAACGTACGCCGGACTCCGAATTCGATAATCGAATACACCGTAGGGATTAGCACGACGAGACGATCACAACGGCATACGGAGATCAGTGGTACGATTGAATCTTAAAATTTCGAAATTTTATAATAGCGGAAAATGCAAGAAAAACACTGAAAAATAAGATCGACGGAGCCAAAGATGTCCGAATTTGGAAAAACGACAAACTGACATCTTGCTCAGAAGGCGGTTTAGAATTTTCCTATGTAAAATATTTAGGATTCGAAAACATTTTTCCATCGCTTTTTAACTGATTAAATTGAAGTGACTTTTACGCGCGAAATAAACTTTCATATTTTCGGACGAAAATTTACCAGTTGCTATGTTTAACTAGACACATTCCAAATATTAAATTTTTATTTCAAAATTTTATCGTTTAAAATTTCACAAAATTTCAACTAATTACGTTATTAAAACAGTTGAAATTTACGGGTCGTTACAATTAATTAATATAACTATGCATAAAACTATGTATAATTACACTCTTTACGAATATAACTACGTGTAACACAAATATCAATAAAAGATACTTATATCATACCAAAATACCGTCACAATCCTTCCTTATATAACTTTCATCCCCATCATCGACATCTCTATCATCAAGTAGTGACAAATCTACCGATTTGCTAGTTGACTCATCCTCCTCATCATAGCTTTCCAACTCATGAAAACCTCTAGGGGGTGCTCTTAGCACAACATACCAATTTGAAAAACTACTTTCTCTACAAAAAAACACTTGTATGGCTTGCGTTGCCAAGATGAAAGGGTCGCTTGCAAATTGATTTTGGAATTGATGTAAGTTGACTAACGTAAATCCATCTTCGACCTTAACTCCACGATCAATATTTGCCCAATAACACTTAAACAAGGCAATTTGAAACTGGCGGTAGTCAAACAACAAAATCTCACGCAAAACACCATAATATATTACTTTCTCAATGGATCCATCTATGCGAACAGTACTTGCCTCAATGGAAACACCACTATTTTGTGTAGATTTATCATTGTCTTTAGTATGAAAACGGCGACCATTAATTATATAACCAGTATAAGAAATTACTTGATGGCGAGGTCCATATGAAAGCCAATTTATTAGTTCACTAACATCGGATGTATTTCTATCATCTTTAACCTGGAAAAGCATAATGTTATATATAAAGACTAATCACAATAACATATACTTCTATGTCGAACTTATCCATCTTAAAAGATATAACACTGTCAACCTTTATTTAAACCAATGACTAAAAGTCTATGAATGCAGCTTTGAAAGTTCCAAATCATCTCGTGAAAGCCGGGGATGCAAACATTTCAATTCCTCATTGTGCACCCTATATACGTAAACATACAAGTCAAAATCTAATTTATTTCACACAAAATAATTGAAATGAACTTATGCTTACTTTATATAAGGCTCCACTTCCTCGGTATTAAACAACACATACCGATGAGCGGCATCAATCACCTCCTTAGTGACTACCATAGGTTTTCCTTGGAAATAGGACGCCCCTCGAGTATGGAATCACTTTGTTCCACTTCATTTCTATTTTTCCTTTGTCCAATTTCTAATGCACCATTAATATATCCAGCACAATACTTCATGCATTCATCAGCATAATAGCGCTCAACTATGCACCCTTCAGGCCGTGCTTGATTTTTAACATACCCCTTCAGTGTTCTCATATATCTATAATCATGATGCATAAGTAAAATATTTTCATAAGCACATGTATTATTAACTACTATAAGTACTAATGCCGAATTTTACCTCTCAAATGGATACATCCACCGATATTGTACTGGCCCGCAAATTCTTGCTTCCCTCGCTAAATGTATTGTCAAATGAATCACGATGTCAAAAAAAGAAGGAGGAAAAAATCTCTCAAGATCGCATAGTGTTAATGCGACCTAATTCTCGATGGATTCTAATTTATTTTTGTCAAGCACTCTTTGGCAAATGTCATTGTAAAAAGAACATAGTCGTAGTAATGCATTCCTTGTCCCTTTAGGTAGAAGTCCTCTCAGTGATACAGATAATAGTTGTTGCATCAAAACATGATAATCATGGGACTTTAGACTTGAAATTTTGTTTTGTTTTGCAAAACATTTTCCAATATTTGAGCTATACCCATCGGGTACTTTCAAATTCCTCGTTCTATTGTAAAAGATCTCCTTTTCTGGATCAGTTAAGGTGCATGGGGCGGCTGGAAGTAATGCTTTGCTTCCCATGTCTATAGGATGTAACTTTTTCCTAATACCCAATACTTCTAGATCTTTACGTGAATTAATGCCATCTTTTGATTTTCCTTTAATATCAAGTAACGTACTAAGAATACTTTCACCGATATTTTTTTCAACATGCATTACATCTAGATTGTGATGCAAAGGAAGTACCTAAGAAAATCAAAAATAGACTATAACTAATTAA
The DNA here is from genome assembly GCA_030737815.1 of Allium fistulosum. Classification (NCBI taxonomy): domain Eukaryota; kingdom Viridiplantae; phylum Streptophyta; class Magnoliopsida; order Asparagales; family Amaryllidaceae; genus Allium; species Allium fistulosum. The sequence goes on from CM060902.1 coordinate 1,221,471,800, forward strand.
TAATAAAGTATTGATTACATAAATAGAAAAGAAGAAGCAATTTTGTTTCTGATTAAACTTTACCTGCCAATAAGGAAAATCAAAGAAAATAGACTTCTTCTTCCACATTTGACTTCCTTTTTTCTTCTTATCTCCCCTTTTTCTTTTCCTTTTTTCTTTCTCTTTATCTTTCTCTTCCTCCTTTGATTTTTTCCACCGATCATTGCAAATATCTTTAACAATATCAAAGACTTGAGCACCAGTTTGTATTGGAGGTCATTGCCTAGTCTCTTTGGTTCCATCAAACAAGTTTTTTCGTTGGCGATAGTCATGATTAGGATCAAGGAATCACCTATGGCCTAAATATGCACACTTCTTACTAAATGGTAACCATATTGAACATGTATTAATGCCACAAACAGGACATGCCCTCTTACCCTTTATGGTGCAACCTGCTAAATTTCCATAAGCTGGAAAATCATTTATCGTCCACATTAAAACTGCATTTAATCTAAATTCATTGCTAGTGTATGCATCATACGCCTTCACCCCTTTATCCCATAATTTTTTCAAATCTTCAATAAGTGGTTGTAGATACACATCAATATCATTCCCTGGTTGTCGTGGTCCAGGAATTAATAATGATAACATCATATTATCTTTGTGCATACAAAGCCACGGAGCAAAGTTGTACGCAACAAGAAATACTGGCCAACAACTATAGGCAGAGTTCCAATCCCCAAAGGGATTAAAGCCATCACTTGCAAGACCAAGCCTTAAATTTCGTGGATCGAATGCAAAGGAAGGATACATCCTATCAATTGTAGCCCATTGAGAAGATTCTACTAGATGATGTAATTTACCATCTTCACTCTTATGATTGCTATGCCATCTTAATTGCTCTGATGTTTCTGTGGACATACAGTCTTGGTATTATTGGAAAGTATCTCAAGACCTTTGCAGGTACTTTGGTTTGCTTTCCATCTTCCTTCGTCTTGTTTTTTTTCCAACGAGATTTTCCACATTTTGGACAAAAATCACTATCTGCAAGCTCTTTCCTAAAAAGACAACAATCATTTACACATGCATGTATTTGTCTATAGCCTAAACCAAATGATTTAAGCAGCTTCTTTGTTGCATACGTCGAATCAGGAAGCGTGTTTTCCATAGGCAGCATATCTTTGAGAAATTTAAGAAGTTCCGTAAATGTTGTGTCAGATACACCATTTCGAGCCTTGTGCTTGTAAAGAAGTATTGTAGCTGACAACTTTGTGTGGCTTTCACAACCAGGGTACAAAGGAATTTCAGAATTTTCTATCATCTCCTTAATCTCTACCCCATGTACCTCATGTCTTACATTAGAATGATCTTCCACCTCGTCCTTACATATTTGTGTGTCTAAGTACATTCTATATGTATTTGTCACTTCATCGCCTTCATTTTCTGAAGGGCGTGCTTCCCCGTGAAAAATCCATACATCATACGTTGTGTCAATTCCAAAACAAACCAAGTGTGATACAACTTCCCTTGATGGATGTCGGATAAGATTCCTACATTTTGAACTAGGGCAAATGATTTTTTCTAGATTTCCCTTCCTTTCTACATGCTCATATACAAAATTCGGAACAGCTTGCCTGTATTCTTCAGTCATTCTATGACACATAAAGGGATCAATAATCAACCGTAATAATTACAAGTATAAAACTGATAATCAAAATTGACAAGACCTTGGTAGGTGGATCCATGCTTTGTCCATCTTGATAATCCTTTGATGTTAGAACCTAATGAAAAGACGTTATGCCAACAAAAATATGAGTTTTTATCATGACGGAATTGCGCAATTACCTCCCAATGAAAACTATATAGTAATGTGACCCTTCAAACTAGGCCTAAAAAGAAAGAAAGGAGGGAAAAAACATTCATCCGGGATCCCGAATGTGAAATGAAATGAAATTACCTTGCAAACAATATACTTACAAAATTGTCTTAATCTGTAACTATTACAGCTGGGTAAAACGAAAATGAAATAACAATAGAAAATGAGGCACAAATTCCTTTGTTTTCAAACTTATGTGCATCATTTTCATGCTTTAAAAGAGATGTATTAAAGAGAGAGATAATTGAGACAAATAGTAGGAATGCAATTTTGTGCTTGATAGTCATTAAATTAAAAAGATATTTCCATGGTGGCTAATGGCAAGGGCAAGGCCATCAAGTTTAGTAGCTTATTCATTTGATATATGGCATATTTAAGAAATCAATATGACTCGACAGCTCCTTTATAGCAATAAACTTTCCGTCACTTAAACTGGAATCCATAAAAATAATCAGTATTCAAAAAGTAAAAAATAATGCAAGTTGTTTGAAATTAGCTTTAAAAAGTGTAAAGTTGTAAACTTTTGAAAAATACCAAATTGATGTGTTCCTTAATACACTAGACTCCAATGCCATCTGCATCAGACTAAATTAAAGCTGGGTAAGGGTCCACAGTTAGATTGCAAATATTCAAAGGAGAAAGAGGAAAAATTACAAAACAACGTGAATTTAAAGGAAGAAAACGTATTTAGAGAGATTTTGAAAAGATCCCATAAATTGTTCCATATTCAAATGGAGAAAGATGATTCTCAACAGTGCCAAGCATAAAAAGACGCAACCATGATCTCTGGAAAAACAAAACACAGAGCCACCACAGTTTTCTAACAAACTGTAAAGTAGAAACCGTAACTAATAAAAGTATAGCATTTTATCAGTAGCTTTATTTCCCAAACAATTCCCTAAATTGTGCACAAGGATACTGGGATAACACATGTAAATTGAAACTTGATGTATCTTGAGGTTTTGAAAACGCATAGGAATCAGAGTTTGTTATAAATAATTCAAGGCAAAAAACATCCAACGAGATAAAAGGAAAGTGATGCAAACAATGAGCTTAAATATATTTTCTATTTTAATATGATAGCATGGTCATTAAACATGCATGTAGCTTCACTTTTATATAAATAATAAGTAAAAAGCCTTTTTAAAAAAACCAAAGGTTTCAGACTGTCTATATTTTGCCCAACTCCAAGGGGGTTAGGTTTTAGTCTAACATGTACTACCAATTTAATGACCACCTTTTTTCATCAAACAATATTGACATTCTAATACTCAACCTGACGAGATGTAATGTGAAATGCAAATGTGAATTTTAAATTGTTGCATATACAATTTCTTTAATCATAAATAAAACTACTGTCAAAATACCATTTACAACTAAACTATCAATTGTACAGTTATCTACTATGAATGCCAACGAATGAATTCTTAAATCTTGAAACTCATTGAAAACTATAATTCAATTGCTTTCGTCACCAATACTATCATCACTGGTCCAAACCAGTATTTTTCTACATATTTTCATTGTTATATTTAATTAATTGCTTCATCTGCTTGTCTACTTCACTCTTATTCTATTCTTTATTAGATTAGAAGACTGAATTACTTTTCAACCATCGAGAATTCTTTCTTTATTCTACAATAAGCATGACCATACTTATATTGTGGTTATTGTATTTTAATGCATAAACTCTTGTTTTAATAAGAGATGAGCTAATATAATGAGCACATCATTCTGAGAAATATAACCAAAAAACACCATTTTCTACTCTTGACTATAAATGGTTTGCTTGCAGTTTGCATGGTGGATAATGTATAAAATACCCATCTAATAAATGATGCCAAAAAGAAATGCACATTACAAAAAATATTCTTCTTCGGATTAAAGAAAAGTAATTGTAGAGTGGATCCATATAAAAATAACGAGAACAAAAAAAGGTGGGGGTGTGTATAAAATCATTAAACAGACACGTTCATTGATTTGAATATTTTAGTTTTAGTGGAATTCGAAAGATAAATATTTCCTTCTTAAAAACAAATATACAAACTATGGTCTTGCATCTAGTTTGATATCTCAATTACTAGATGTATGTAATACCAATAAAAAAACTAAGCAATGGCAATAACACTAAAATCAAAAAAGCAACTACAAACAAGAATTTAATATCTCAAAAACCATTAGTGAAATACAAACAGATTAATCATATGTAATATTTTTAAAAATTAACAGCCCCATATAAACATGTATGTAAAATCTCAAAAACAAACCGTGAATATGTACATAAACAACGCTCAAACCTAAAGTATTATTAGCTAGACTAAAGGAAATACTAATCTTAAAGTTCAATAGTTGAACTAAATTTTATAAAAAGATAAACTATACATGGTCAAACATTATAAATCAAATGACTAACCTGAAATATTTAAGTGAGAGCATATATACCCTTCATTTCAATAGCAAACTCAAACAAAGAGCATGTTACTCGATACTCTTAAATATTTCTAAGAAAATTCACTCAATGCTTCAGATCTGGTTACAAGGTATATTTTCAAGTTAGAAACGACTCCAAAACCTTTTATAAATACCCCAATGCCAAAAGAAGAAAAAAAATGGTTTTGGATGGTAAAATATCTGCCAATTTTAGTTTCCACAGCCCAATATATACAAAATCAAAGAGTAAATATCAACAAAAATCCTACTCAATGCCATTTCAACTCAATTTATACCTGATGCTACAATGTATATTTCTAACAAAACTTCAGATCGTGCACAAACTTTGTAATCCAAACACATACTTATATTGAAGGTTCTGCATTGTAATCCAAACCATACCTATTCGCTCTTCACCGATTTCGACCCCCGAATTCCACCAATTTGTCGATTTCGCCTTGGAATTCGTTCGCAAGCTTTTTGGTTGGATTGGACTACGATTTGGAGAGAAGTCGATGACGAACTGGAGGGAAGTCGACTGAGACGAACTGAAGATTCGTTTTCCCTAGATTTCGAAGGGAGAGTGATTTAATTTTTTGATGAAGTTTCACAAACAAAACTGCTAAGCGGCTATTTTACTATGCCGCTATTTAATTGTTTGTAACCCTTTTTTTAACATACTCATATATTGTAAAATACTTATGAATATAAAAAAATAGTTAAGTAAAAACTTTAATAAATATATTAGCCTATTAAATAAAATTACTATGGTGATATTAAACAAAAATGCTAAAGTTATTATGTAAACACGTGTTTAACATAAATAATTTTTCAATTTTGATTTTTTTCTATAATATGTTAGTTTTAACGAGATTAATTGTTAAAACGTTCTCTTTGTATTTTATTTTGAAAAGTTTTGTATATAATTATGTACTAATAACTAGAAAGTAAAACTATGTCTATTAAAATACTGGTCGAACCTCTTATGACGTCTAGAACAATCAAAGATAGTGATAATCAGTTAAGGGTTGTCAAAAATTGGTGTTTATTACAACTGGTAAACTATAAATATTGTAAAATACAACGTTACAACTAGCAAACAAAGGTTGTAATAGTTAACATCTATTCAACAAACAAAAGAAAGTAGTTGTAATAAGTATCTAGTACAATGGGCGGGTGGGGATGAAAACCAGTTTTGAGTGTTGTGTATGAACTTTGAGTGCCAACATTTGTTAGTGTTTGTGGGCTTAACGTTAACCTCATTTTTTTTTTGGATAAAATTAACATTTGTCCTAAATAATTATTACTTATTAAGTATCAATTAATTAATAACATAATGAAACTATTAATTAAAGAAAAATTTGCGACTAATGAAAATAATCATGAAAATTAATTATTTAATCGTAATTATTAATTAGTAAAAAATAATTATTAGATGTTACTTCATATTTATTAATTATAATTTAATGTTAATCATTAACTTTTAATAGTTAATATGTATATATTATTAATTTTTAATTTTAGCCCGTTGTAAAATTGGCACCTATTACAACGGACGGTATGAGCATTGTAAAATTGACACCTCTTACAAAAGTCATTTTGTGACCATTGTAAAATTGGTATCTATTACAACGGGCATTTTGTGAAAGTTGTAAAATTGGCATCTATTACAACGGGCATGAAAGGACCATTGTAATAGCATTCTATTATAACGGGCAGTCACTGCACGTTGTAAAAAGGACGTTGTATAGGGCATCTATTACAACGGTCCTGAATCGACCGTTGTAATAGCCATCTATTACAACGGGCAGCGAATGCCCGTTGTAAAAAGGGTGTTGTAATAGGGTATTTTTGTTGTAGTGTTTATAGCAGTGAAGAGATCTGCTAAAGAGTAGTGATTATTTAAGAGATTGCATCTTTTCAATAGCAGATACTTCTTTTTAGAAAAGTGGTGTATGTTCTGAAATTAGCCATTTTTTCTTTCTCATACGTCTGAGTTAAAAGGTTATACGTCTAATTCTTTATTTAAAAAAAAATTAAAACACGTTTGAATAATGGGATCATACATCTGAATGCATTCTGAAAAAGGATACATTAATTTTTGACCTATTTTAGACGTCTGGCCCCATGATTTAGACGTTTAACTTCTATTATAAAAAAATGGTTTTTACAAGGTCAGACGTCTGAATTTTTGGCTAACACGTATGGCCATTTTCCAGAAAAGAAGACGTTTAAAATAGACATGATTTAGATGTCTAAAAGAGGTTGCTAGACATATGAGCACTAGGTCAGACGTTTGACTAATATTACCAAACATCTGACTGTTGTTAATAAAAGCACTTGTAGTTCAGTTGGTAAGATTTCCAAATTAGTGCTCTATGACCTAGGTTTGAATCCTTGTGTTGTTTAATATTTTTAAGTTGTTGAAATTTTTCTGTTTTGAAAATTTCTAAGCTCAAAATCTATTTTAAATCAATTTGATAAAATTTGTGTATGTATAATCAAATGATATTGTACAGGTATTTTCTAGACTCACATACGACTCATCTGAAATAAGGTCTTTATTCTTCGAGCTCATTAGCTATAGTTATTTGTCGTAGTATGCTCATCCGCCGAAGTCGTTTGCCTTAGTCTTCAAAGTTTGATTGCATGTACAACATATATCGAAATGTATAGTTGTCACTTCAAAATTAGAAACGGAGGTTCTAACACGGGTGACCAATGCCTCCATCATCACGCTATTCGCTGTTTCGCTCGATCTTGACTCCACCAATCACTCATAGAAGGTATTTAGTGTTTTGTATTTGGCTCTCATACTTATAAGTATTCATTTGGATTTTCATAGGACTGTAATCTAGTATATTTGAAAAAAAATTATGGGTTATAGCTAGGTGCCGATGAGTGCTTAAACTAATTGAAATCCTTTTGACAATAATTGATTTTATAGTTCAGTTTAGAAACTTTATACGTTTTTACATGCTAGTATATATTATTGATTACCTTTTAGATCGACTAAAGTCAGCAAACTACCTTCATTGAAATACTGGATGCTTTAAGAGTTTGGGTTTATATGTCCTCAAACTAATTGAAAAATGTCTCTTTATTAATGTTTGAATGCATCTGTCGTTTAGGATTATTCCCTTTGAAAATAATATTGTTTTGAACTATATTTCACAATTCGAATGATACAAATTCCGTTTGGTAAGCTTTCTGAGACTACTTTTGTTAAATTTGTCACCACAAAATGGGTTATTTTTTAAAAGCAATCTAAATAGTTGAGATTTGTTTGTTTTTTTTCCAGAAATAGTTGAATGAGTAAATGAGCAAGTGATCAAAAGAAATAATTCCTATTTGTGTTGAAAGAGTCAATGGGTTCAGAATTAAAATAATAATGATCTCAGTAAACAATTACGTATCGTTTATTTAACAAATCCAGTGATGATTCTTTCCTTTGATCTATATTTTAAGATATCGGTATCCAACATGTTTTACACCAAATTCTTTTTCAAGCCACCACCTAGTAGCTTTCGCTCCGCTTAATTGTATTCTAATTCCCTTAATCTTCATCTTTGTTATATAATACATTGAAATACTTGTTTCATTTGAGTATACTACAGTTTATTTTAACTAGGATTTACAAGTTGATTTGAGATCCAATGCACATGCTATTTCTTCATTAAATGTGCTGCTTTATATATATTTGTAATATTTTGTGACAATCATATGTTGGTTGTTTCTTTTCCATTCCATCTTATGTTATGTACATTTGAGGGTTATTTATTAATGTTGCTTTTCCATTTCATCTTATGTTAATGTATATTTGAGTAGGCAGTTTCTTGCTATTGTTGATGTGATTGTATTATTTGGCTATGAACAATACTATTGATTAGTATTTAATTCCCATGGATCCTAAAGAGTGTTACGATTTTTTTTTTATAGATAAAATTATCATCTCTGTTTTAAGTTGTTCTAAATAATATATTTCTAGGTCTTAAGATATATAACATAATGATACAGTCGTTTCTTTATGCTTATGACCACCGATCGAGTGTTTGGATTTATATTTCAAGAAAAGAGTCACAGGTCGCTGTTTTTGATGTTGTTATACAAAAAGTCCTTGTAGAAATGAATACGTAAATTTGGTCCCTATTTTTTAAAAATAAAAAAACGCAAAGTGTCTTGCACTTTTCTGACAGAAAATGCAAGATAACTTGCACTTTTCTAATTTTGAAATATTTTTCGAAATTTTCGAATTTTTCAAAAATTTTGAAATTTTGAACAGCGCAAGTTAACTTGCACTTTTTATCATAAAAGCGCAAGCTAGTTTGCGCTTTCTAATTTTAAAAATTTTAAAACTTTTAAATTTTTTGAAAAGCGCAAGGTAACTTGCGCTTTCTATCAGGAAAGCGCAAGCTAGTTTGCGCTTTCTGATTTTGAAAATTTTGAAAATTTAAAAAGCGCAAGCTAACTTGCGTTTTCTTATTTAGAAAAAATAGGGACTTAATTTACATACTTATTTCTACAGGGACTTTTCTTGTAACACCATCAGAAATAGGGACCTTTCGTGCAAAGCCCCTTAAATTTACCATATCAGGTACCTATCCACTAACCTTATAATACCGTGTCTCTACTTCATTCGTTGTCAAGTCTAAAGTGGATTACGGGAAAATTTTGACGTACATCCTTACGAGTATAAAAATATAACATTAGATCCCTTCTATTTTTCTTTCATAAATTACATCTTTATTTTTTTTAAAAGGGTGAAATTCACTGAGGTATTTGGGTAATTTTAACAACTTAAGCAAACACTTTTATGGTATACTTTCATAACTCATAACCACTGTAATACACGTCGAATTGACCGTTTTTAAATTTGAAAAAGGAAGAAGTAAAAAAGAAAGAAATTCAAAAAAGATGAGGTAGAAAATGGTTTCTAAAAGCGAAGGATGTAAAACAAATAAGTATAAAAAAAAGATGTGTTCCTAATTTTCATTTTTTTTGGGTTGAGTACTAATATGTATGGTTTTTTTTCGATATTTACATGATGGTACTACTTCATATGACTTTTTATTCAAATTTTCTCACCCTAAAGATCGGACCTTCGATGATTAAACCAATAACCAAACACTTCTGCGTTTGAGTTTTGTTTAATGTACTGCTCCACATCAAGCGTTATATATGCTGCAATCTAGGTTCCCAAAGTATTGTATAATCAGTATATACTAGTTTGTAACCCGTGTGTTGTATACGGTATATTATAGAAAAATAATGTTATAAATATTTTGAAAAATAGAATTTATTATGCAATAAATGGCGAATTTTTTTAGGATAAATGAGTTATAGATCAAACTTACTATATTTCTAAGTGTATAATTTTTGTTATGAAATTTATGTATTTTTATATTTGAATATAAATTAAATTATCATTTTTGTTGATAAAAATAAGTTACATATTAATTTATTATTTTTTAGGATTCAATATTTTTTATGCAAATAAATGATAATTAGTATTCTTAATTAATTATAAAATCAATTTTTTTATAAATTTTTATAGACAAATATTCATGTATATAAATTTTTAAATTGACGACGTTTTTGATACATTTGACTAAAAGATAAATGATGTATATACCGAATTTCAAGTATCACTTGAGAATCAACGAAAATACCTAAAATGGAAGTAGTGTAATGTTATTGAATCAACATATTTTTATGTATTTAAAGTTCTTCTAACACGTGCTATCAAAAATAAGTATATGATACTAACAAAGTGATAAACAAAATATTTATTTAATTATTAAAAGAAATATTTATTGAAAATAAGACCTTAAATGTTACAAATGACATTGTCGTTTTAATTATACAAAAAAAGACTTTTAATCTAATGTTTCACACCTCAATAAATTCAATTTCTAATAAGAAGTTTCAAGAAATATTTAACATTTACCTCTAAAAGATAAAAAAATACAAAAGAATAGTATTTCTAATCAAAGTGTGGTATGATTTGCGTCCATCGATTAACGTAGAGGACAGATATAAATAGTTAAAATGTAACTCTTTTATAAAAGGATTGTTATATTTGTAATGATATACCAATTTTAGAAAGAAAGAATTATGTATATATTTCTCTGTATTAAAATACTAATTTTAGAAATAAATAAATTTATGAACTTGAAAGTAGGATAATATAAGATAACTAAAGACAATTTTGTATATAATTGTGAAAATTTAAAATTATATGGAATGAAAAATCATTTTTCCATTCTGTCAATAGGAATGTGATATACACATTGAATTATTATTATTTTTATAATTTTTTAGATCAATTAATAATTATTTTTAATTACATTTATTTAAAAGGTTTAAATTTAGGATCACATAATAAATTCAAATATATAGATCGAATGTACAACAATATAAGAAAACTTAGGATAATTCCGTATATAATTGAAAAACTATTGAGTGTTGGTATTTAAATGTAAAATGATAAGGAAGAAAATTAGTAAAACAATGCAATTTTATATAATTATGAAAATTTTAAACTACGTGGACTTGAATGAAAAATTGATTTTACCATTTTTGGCAATATTATGAATATGGCATACACATTGAATTGTCAATTTTTTTAAAGAATTTATTAGATCAACTAATGGATATTGTTATTGTATTTATTTATAAAGTGTAAATTTAAGATCACCTAATTAGTTTTAATGGAAATTTAGATCGCATCATTAAAACGGAAGAATATTGCAAAGCGGGTCCCTGTGTAAGTTTCATTATAAAGCGGGTCTCTGTTTTTGCTGCAGAATAATTGCTAACATTTCAGCAACTATATTCAGGAATACTTGTTGATAGTAAATATTGTTGTTGAAATGTCAGCAACAATTGAATATTATTGCTGATAATCATGCAATTGTTGCTGAATAATTATATATCAACTAAAATTTATATTAGTGCAACAATATGTGCAATTGTTTTACATTGTTGTTGATATGTGCGCAGCTATTTCATAAAATAATGTACTTTTGGCTTATTATTGCTGATTTGTATGCAACTTTTATGAATTATTGCTTTTTCTGCTGCAATTATTGGGAATAAGCTGTGTGTTCTATGCAATATTTATTATTTTTCAATTATACGCAATTTCATCATTTTTTCCTTGATTGTTGTGCAATAATGTGTTGGTTGAATAAATGTAGATAGTAAATTTAGAAGGTTGAACTAAACAGAAAAAATTGCATGAAACAACGTAATTTTTTACTAAAATTGCTGAAATATCGGCAATTTCAAGAAAAACTGCAGAATTTTCTGAAGTGCGAATTTTGTTGTTTTTTTGGGTTTTGATGAATTTTTTTGTGTTTTTCTTGCATTGATATGAAGATGATTATACATTAAAATAAGTTTTGAAGTTTGGCAATTTTTACGATGTTTTTTGTTGTTTTTTTTGTTGATTTTCGAAAAACAGTGACCTAATTTATAAAGTTTTAAGACATGGACTTTTCGTGTATTTTGAAACTTACCAGGGACATGTGCCAAAAGTACCCTTAGCTTTAACATAAGGATTTAAATGAAAAATAATAGAAGAAAACCCGTGAGACGTCTATAAATAAATGTATAAAATTATTAAATGTTGGCGTTTAAATAAAAGTGACAATAGAAAGAACCAATATAAGCATTGTAATAATTATAATAATTGTAATAATAATAAATAAAAGGATTTAAAAATTAAATATCTAGAGGGAATTAAGTAGATAAATGTTTAATCCTGGTATTACTAATGCTACCTATAGAGAGAAATATAATTTCTTAAGTTTTACTAATTAGCCATGAAAAATTGACATTCCACATGTGAATTATAGTTGACTTAACTATGACACACTCACATTCTAAAGAATCAGGAATAACACGAATACATAATAGAGTTCAAAATTTCACAATACTAAAACTCATTTTATAGTCATATAGTAAAGTATATACAAGATCAATGCATAATATTAAAGGAAAGATATATCCTTATAACTTAGAATTTAGCATGTAGCACGAAAGGACAAAACAAACAATAATCTTCCTCATATATCAAAGTAACCGAACTACAGAATAATTTTCCTTTGTAATCAAAGTAAGGAGACCGAGCAATATGTTCAAGTAACACGAGAAATATGTTAGTAATATGATGAGCTTTCTTATGCTCCCACAACCATCGTTGGTTTTTCAATAGTTTATATTATAAACTTAATTGCTACTGATATTTTACTTTTATTTTTGTACTTCTGAGATTAACAAGAGAAAAGGTTAGTTTCTCTTAAAATCCTTGAGCCATGTACTCTTTTGGTTTGAATCTGGAATTTGTTTTTTAATGTCATAACATCTCATATATGATTGATGGTCACAGTACTTCATATGATAAAGGACACTGTTTTGAGATAAGGTATATTTTTCTATGCATACTGCACTTTTACATATTTCTGTTAAAGAATAAACTCAAATTAATAATATGGTGAAGAGTCGTGTCCATTGGAGTGAAGAGTCGTATCCATTGAAGTGAAGAGTCGTGTCTATTGAGTGAAGAGTCGTGTCCATTGGAGCGAAGAAGTGTCTATCTAAAGGGTCGTGTCTATTTGTAAAGGTATGTAAAACACTATAAATATGTGGTCATTTTGTGTTGTTTGCAAGCAAGAAAATTTGTATGAAATATTATATGAAATATATTTAGTTTCTTCTCTCCTCCTAGTTTTTAACAAATTGGTATCAGAGCTATGGCAAATTTCGGGAGTTTATCGTTGGGGCAAATACCGATTCCACGACTAACCAAGTTGAATTATGACAATTGGAGCATTCAGATGCGTGCGTTGCTAGGTGCACAAGATGCATGAGAAGTAGTCGAAAACGACTACACAGAAACAGAAATACTACGAACTTGACTGCAATGCAGTTAAAGACATTGAAAGAAATGCGTATGAAAGACAAGGTCGCTCTCTACCTCTTGTTCCATGCAGTGAATGAGTCGGGATTTGAGAAAATTACCAATGCAGCAAATTCAAAGGAAGCATGGGACATTTTACAAAAGGTCTATAAGGGAGCTGACCGAGTTAAACAAGTGCGGCTTCAAACTCTTCGAGGCGAATTGGAAGCAATGAAAATGAAAGAATCGGAAGGAATATCCGACTACATCACACGTGTCCAAACAGTGGTTAATCAACTCAAACGCAATGGAGAAAACCTAACCGATGCAAGGATTGTGGAGAAGATTTTGCGATCATTGACCGACGATTTTGAGAACATCGTATGCACAATTGAGGAGTCGAAGAATTTGGCAGAAATGACCATCGATGATCTTGCAGGATCTCTTGAAGCACATGAACAACGGAGGATGAAAAAGAAACAAGAGCTAATCGAAGAGGCTTTATAAGCTAAGGCAAGTATTAAGCAAGACAAGGTGATATATGCACAACAAAATCAAGGAAGGGGACACGGTCGTGGAGGTCGTGGTTTTGGTCGTAGTGGAGGCCGTGGATTTGGAAACAATCCTGAAGAAAAAGGCCAGCTAAGATAAAAAAATTGGCGTGGTCGAGGACTTGGTCGTGGAAGAGGTGGTCGGTCAAGTCATCCAAATGTTGAGTGCTACAACTGCGGCAAATATGGGCATTATGAAAAAGACTGCTATTCCAAGAAAAAGGTGGAAGAAAACACGAATCTGATTGCGGAAGAAAAAACAAGAGACGATGGTGTTCTCTTGATGACCTACAAGGACAATGCTTCTAACAGCGATATAATGTGGTATCTCGACACCAGTGCTAGTAATCATACGTGCGGACAAAAATACCTTTTCGTGGAGATGCAAAAGGTAAAGGATGGACATGTGTCATTTGGAGATGCGTCAAAAGTTCAAGTCAAAGGGCAAGGCAAAATATGTTTTTCTCAAAAGGATGGTAAAGAAGGGTCAATTGAAGATATCTATTACGTGTCTGAATTGAAGAGCAACATCCTTAGCATGGGGCAGCTATTGGAGAAGGGGTATTCAGTTTTCATGAAAGATCGGATGTTACATTTGAAGGACAAAATGGCTATTTACTTGCAAATGTAGAGATGGCCAAGAATCGAATGTTCAAACTCAATTTGGGAAAAGTGCAAGAAAGGTGTTTGCAAGTCAACATGGAGGATAAAGCCTCACTGTGGCATTTACGGTTCGGACACTTACATTATGACAGTTTGAAAGAGTTAGCAAAGAAGGATATGGTTTACGGTTTACCAGACATGGACTACACAAAGAAATTTTGCGAGGGATGTGTGCTCTGCAAGCAAACAGGAAATTCTTTTCAAAAGAAGGCTGATTATCGCGCAAGGCGATCTCTAGAGTTGATACACACCGACATATGTGGCCCGATCACACCTAAGTCATTCAGCGAGAAGAGGTACTTTATCACTTTCATTGACGATTACACAAGAAGGACTTGGGTTTATTTTTTGAAAAATAAATATGAGGCACTTGGAATATTCAAGAAATTAAAAGTATTAGTAGAGAAGACGGTCGGTCTTTATATCAAGGCCTTACGATCAGATAGAGGTGGAGAGTACATGTCAACATCATTCATAATCTATTGCGAGGAACAAGGGTTCAAAAGATTTTTAACCGCACCATACTCACCTCAACAAAACGGTGTGGCTGAAAGAAAAAGCCGAACTATTCCGAAGGTTTCCGACAAAGCCATTTCGGAAATGTTAACTTACAGGCCGGCATTATCCGTCGTGAGCCGTCGGAAATTTTGACCAATAAGCCGTTGGAAGCCGTCGAAAATCTGCTGTTTTTTTTAAATTTGCTGCAAATTTAGCCTTCCAACCACATTTCTCTTCCAAACACTATAATATCAATACTGCACAATCCAATATATAATAATCCAACCAAATATCCAAACCCAAACTACAAAATATTTAATAAACACACAAATAAATAAAATTACATCAAAATAAAATACAAAATATAAATAACCATTCCAACATTAACAATAATCCTAACAATAACTGTTCTACCATGTTGTTAATACACAAGTTCATCAATATTCTCATACAAGTCCTCATACAACCATAGAACCAAATGTGTCAAAAATAATTATACATAAATCAACAATTAACTACGCCGTCTACCAAATCATTCTAAATTAAAACAAAACATACCTGAACGAACAAGAAAGCAAGTAATGAATCAATCTCCTGCAGATCCAGAGCCAGCCGAGGAAAGAAACGACCACCACCCTGCTGCTGCTGCATGTACTCTAACAACTGTGCGGTGTGCATGGCCTGTTGGTGGTTCTGCTCATCCAACTGGGCAACTCTAGTCCGCAATTCTTCTATATCTGCAAGATCGCTCTGAGGTCTACTCCGTCGTCCCCTACTCTGACTACTGGACTGCAATAATTGAAAAATAAATAAAATTCAAGATTATTGTTTTGAAAAGGTGAAAATATCATATTTTAAGTATTTTAAGAAAAAGTAAATTATTAACCGCTAAATTGCCAAATCTGTATCGTCGACCATGCTCTGCTGGATCCATAACGGACTAAAAAATAACGTCTTCCTCATTGGTCGTCAGTTGATCTCGATCCGTGTCAGCAAGGAGTTTCTACCGCTGCTCCATAAACTTCTTCTGCATTAACAAATTAATAATATCATATCTTATGTCATCATAGTTTAACAATTAAAACAATTACTAATACTGAATAAAATGAAATATGCTTACATGGCTTTTGCTGGATTTATCGTCCTGCCATATGTATGAAACAGTCCCGTCTGGATTAACATGCTCGACAGCATGCGTACGGGTGAACACGTCCATATAGATGACAGGATCATGTGACTCGGCTTCCTGAAGTTGATTGTTACATACAATTATTATACATTTAAAATCATATAGTATAAACTATTTACATTTATTATTCAGTAAATTTACCAACTCCTGCCGATACTGCTGAAACGACTTTGATCCTCCGCGATGAGTGACGGGATTCTTATTTCTATTTGCAGAGTTTCTATTTGCAGAGTTTCTATCCGACTCTGCCTGTACATTCAAAATTTGATACATTATTTTTCGATCACGTCAAATTAATAATTCAAAAAAAAATAGTATACTTGCCTTCGCCTCGTCCGTCTCCCAGTATCTCAACCAAGTTTGCCACACGCTCCCATCCACCGTGGTTTCTTACCAGATTTCTTAATCTCAGATATCGTATCCCTGTAGTTCTTGCGCATCTTCTTCATCCAGATAAAAACCCTAGTGAAAATGCTTATAAATAGGTAGTTATAACCAGAAAATCATTTTACCCGAGTTGCTTAAAAATAAAAATAAAAAGAAGAAAAGAAGAGGGAGAAACTATTGGGATTTTTGGGCAAAGGCAGGAAGAATTTAGGTGAGTAACCTCACTAGATTCATGGCATTAAGACCTGATAAGAGGCAGCCAAATCTTTATGTTGCTATTGATATTCTTCTGGTTTTTGTTAAACACAGTTTTATTAATATTCTTTGAATGGTTTTGATATGATGTAATGTTTTGTTATGGATGCTCTTTGGATGGCCTTGATATGATAAGATGTTTTATTATGGATGTGCAAGCTACTGTTTTATTAAAAAAAAAACTAAGGCATCAGATCTTGAAATCAGGGGAAGAATACTTATACCTGATATGGAATCATGGCAATAAAATCTCAATAGAGAAAATAAAATAAGCTGCAATATACATTGTTTAAGTGCTGAGGCTTTAGAAAAGATATTAGGGATGTAATAGAGATTTCTAAGTGCTGAATCCCTGATTAAAATAGCAAAAATCTACAAGACAAAAATTATGATTCAGCTAAATCATGAATCTGGTTCAATCATAGTTATTTGCAGATCATAATAATTCATTGTGCCATGTTCCTATTCTCAGTATAAATATTCTTGTACTTAATACAAAGATCTAGCTATATGTTAGCAGTATACTTGAAAATAATTATTTGTTTGGAAAATATGTTGGCAGTATTACAGGGGTGTTTCAATGAACATAGTGACATGTTCACTTATCTATCTGATGATAGGATTAAATAAATATAAATTAGTATATGAACTAGGAACTGTAAGCCAAGAAGGCTGCTGGAGTGCTTGTCATATTTGAAGTATGCAAGTTTGGCACATGGTTTTTAAGCCCTGAGATCTTTGTGCAATGATGTGAATTAGTTCATTGCAATGTGTCCCTGTGATTCCTTGATAGCAGATGAGGCTAGGATTAAAATGGTATATCTGTAAAGGCTATGCAAAAGTTATGAAATAAGAATATGAGTATTTCTTAGATTGTTGATTTGGAACCATGAGTGTTCCAGGGCATCTGATTTTGCTGCAGATTGATGTGAATGCTTCCATAAACATGCTTGTGCTAATGGTTAGTTTATGAAGTCTTTGCTTTTGCATAACAGTTTATCTGAAATATAGTAACATAGTTGATTTAAGAAATTGCTTAAGCAATCTGTTTAGTGCTTATGTATCATTTATCTGCTTAATATCATGAATATATTAATGTGCTCATACCAGATCATTGATCTGACCCTTATTTGCTCATGGCATATGGGGTGTCTCAATTCAAACTGAGGCAGCCACTAATGCTTTTTCAGGGGATGCAAGACATAAGTAGGAAAGAAGATTATGGTTAATGAGAAAAATGGAAAAGCATGCTTGTTAGTTTTAATAAGAGCATAGGATGAATTATCTGCATGTATTCATGAAAACTTATGTTTTTTTAAATTTCTTGTTATGTAATGAATTTGCTATGTTGGTCTGAACTGGTTGTTTTCTGTTACATTTTGCTATGAATTAAGGTTTGAGAATTTAAAGATTATTTGATTTATGAACAAGGGAACAAGTTTAAAGTACTATCTACCAAAATCTGAAAGAATATATATATATATATATATATACTTGAGCAATTAACTAACATATTCTATACTTTGCATTAGTCAATCTGGTGTTATTTAAAAGTATAAAGTTTGGGGTAAAATATGGTTTAACCCGGGGTAATCTTTCAAGTATTTAGTTACCTTTCATTAGAGAATTTTGTAAAAGAATTCAAGTCCATTGTGAGCTGTTTTGTGAAATGTATATATCTTAAATAAGGCATCAAGTAGTTTATATATGAATAACATTTTAAGAGACATGGGTTGATTTATGGGATAAGTTAAAAATAGATGAATCTCAAAGAAAAAGACTATGAGCCAAAATGATATAAGTAAATTTCATTTTCTAGTCTTAATCAGATATCAAACATCTGAACTGTACAAAAATAATAATATAATCTCAAACATTCAGAGATTATCTTGTCAAGATAAAATATTGATAAATCTTAATTTGAATAATTAAAGTTATCACTATAAAAAAATGAGCAGGATCTACTCATATATTATAAGTATCAAAGACATGAAAATTAATAATGGGATGAGAAATTCAAAATTCAATTCAAATCAAACAGAATATGCTCTTGTTTACAATATTTAAATATATGTATACTCTAATTTAAACAAGAGGGACATATACATCATCATATGTATATTTCTATGATTAAATTAATATACTTATATTAATAGGAATTTTAAAAATCCTGGACAAACTGTTTGAAAAGAAAATGACTCTGAGAATATTAATTATAGGAATGTAGAAAAAAAAATTCACCAAAAATTAGGGCAAAATTTGGAGGGTCATTTCAGTTGGTATCAGAGCAAATGGTTGCATTGATTGTTGAATACTTTGAAATGTATTATATCTGTTTGTTTTGGATGAAATAATTTAAATAGGAAAATATTAACTATAGAAAATACTCACAGTACACTAATACTATTTGCCCATAACTTGGTTAGCAAACTATGGTAGGAAGGGGATCACATCATGCAGGAACAAGTGCACCACAAATGCTTGATATGCAAGAATTTGTAAGGGTTTTAAGGGATGGAATTGGGCATAGGCCTGAGAATCCACATGAGGAACTTTCAAAACTATTAGGCTTATACAAACTTGGGAGGTAAAAGTTTCGAAGGGATTGAGAATGTGATGGAAATTCAAGCATGGTTGAGGACACTGGATAGGATTTTCAATGATATGCAGCTTGATGATCAAAGGAAGAGGCAAGTGGCTTCAAGACAGCTGAAAGGAGTAGCTTTAGGCTAGTGGGAGGTGATCATAGCTGGGAGAATTGAAAATGAAATCACTTGGAATCAATTCAAGGAGATGTTGGAGGCAAGATTTGTACCAGCATCAGCTAAGACCACACTACTTGAAGAATTTATTAGACTCAGGCAAGGAACTTTGAATGTCACTGAGTATACTCAAAAGTTTGAGGGATTATCCAAATATGGAGCAATGCTAGTAGCAGATGAAGCATCCAAAAATGATAGGTACATTAGAGGTTTGAACCCAGGACTTAGCAGAGCCATGCTACCATATGCAGATAAGACTTTTGATCAAGTAATAGATCTGGCATTGAAATTGGAATAGCATGACAAGGAAAGAGAGAAGTATAGGAATTTTAAGAACCAAAATAACAAGAAGAATAAGGGAAGGTATCACCCTTATGATAAAAAGAAGGAGGAGATAGACAACAAGAAGGCCAATGACACCAAGGCTAATGATGCTAAGAAGAAATTGGTCTGCCATCATTGTGGAAAGGAAGGACACATTAAACCAAGGTGTCCAGAGTTAAAAGGAGGAGCCTTCAAATGCTACCTATGTGGGAAAGAAGGGCATATGAAGAGGCTGTCCTGAGTACAAGTAGCAAGGGAAGTTAGCAAATCTGGAGGGCAAAAGCAAATCTACAGTGGAAATTAATGCTGAAAATCATAGCCAAGTGGAAGGTACATTACTTATTTGTACCATACCCATAGCAATAGTATATGACACTGGGGCAACTCACTCTTTGATTTCTTATGAACTAGTTAAAATGCTAAAATTAAATTGCATATTGGTTGAAACTCCATTGTTTATACAAAGTCCACTGGGGAGTTCTAGTGTTCTAGATATGATTTGTGTGGATGTGGGATTAAACATAGGTGGAAACATTTTCATTTACAATTTATATGTTTTAAACTACCCAAATATAGGTGTTATATTGGGGGTAGACTGGTTAAGGCAATTTAAAGCCATAATTAACTTAGAATCATCCACCATATCATTGCAAAATCTTAGGTCAGAGAATCACAATTTTATGTGAAGTAGCCAAAGAAAGAAAATTATATCATCTAATTGATTTGGAAAAAGATTCCAGTGAACTTACTATTGAAGAAATTCCCATAGTCAATGAATACTTGAATGTGTTTGGGGAGGTTAAGGGTGTTCCACACCATAGACCGGTAGAGTTTCAGATCAATCTTATTCCTGGAGAAAGCCCAATAATAAAGAAACCTTATAGAATGGGGCCAAGTGAACTGAAAGAATTGAAAAATCAGTTAGAAGAATTAGAAATCAAAGGATTTATAAGGCCAAGTAATTCATGCTGGGGTGCTCCAGTAGTGTTTGTAAGAAAACATGATGGTACTTTGAGAATGTGTACAGATTACAGAGGGCTAAATAAAGTTACTATTAAGAATAAATACCCATTGCCTAGAATTGATGATCTCTTTGATCAACTCAGTGGAGCTAAAATATTTTCTAGGTTAGACTTAGCATCTGGGTTCCATCAGATGAAGGTTGAGGACTCAAGTGTTAAGTACACTGCATTTAACACTAGATATGGTTTGTATGAGTTTCTAGTTATGCCATTTGGGCTAACAAATGCTCCTTCATATTTTGTAGATTTAATGAATAGAATATTCAGAGATTATTTAGACAAGTTTGTGCTAATTTTTATTGATGATATTTTGGTTTATTCCAAGACAATAGAAGAGCATAAAAATCATTTGCATCTAGTTTTGTCTAGATTGAGAAAAAAAGATTTAAAGGCAAAATTTTCAAAATGTGCATTTTGGAAAGAAGAAGTACATTTCCTTGGCCATGTCATTTCTGCAAAAGGAATTTCAGTGAACCCCAATAAGGTTGTAGCAATTCAAGCATGGAAAAGACTAAGTACAGTGAGTGAGGTTAGATCATTTATGGGGATGGAAAGATATTATAGGAGATTTATAAAAGATTTTTCTAAAATGTCATCACCACTTACAAATTTAACTAGAAAGAATCAAGTAGTTATATGGACTAAAAAATGTGAGCAAGCTTTTATCAAAATAAAAGAAGCTTTAGTTAATGCACTAGTACTAAGAGTTCCAGAAGGGAATGAAAATTTAATTGTGTATACTGATGCAAGTGGCTCTGGACTAGGGGCTGTGTTGATGCAACAAGACCAAGTAATAGCCTATGCATCTAGGCAATTAAAGCCACATGAAACTAGGTATGCAACCCATGATCTTGAACTAGCAGCAGTAGTGTATGCCTTAAAGCTTTTGAGACATTACTTATTAGGTGCCAAATTTATTTTGTACACTGATCATAAGGCACTAAAATATTTGTTCTCACAGAAAGATTTAAACATGAGGCAACATAGGTGGGTGGAGTTTCTAGCTGCCTATGACTTAGATATACTCTATACACCAGGAAAAGCAAACAAAGTTGCTGATGCTCTAAGTAGACAACATGCTAAGTTAGCTATGATGATGATAGAAGAATTTAAGGACTTGTCTTTGCTTACCGAGTTAGAAATTGTGGAGAATGGCTGTGTGCACATGGATGTGCATGTGCATGGTGCACAGGAAAATAGAGGGAAGTTGAGCTTGATGACACTCCAATCTGAATTAATTTTGAAGGTAAGTGAAATGCAAGACCAAGACCCTATTATAGTTAAGAAGAAAATTCTCATATCAGAAGGGGAAGAAGTGACAAATTACCACATTGATAAAATGGTTATTTGAGAAACAAGAATGGGATATGTGTTCCAGAAAACACAGAATTGAAGGAGGAAATTTTAAATGAATATCATAGGAGTAAGTACTCCATACACCCAGGTAGTACAAAAATGTATCAAAATTTGAAAAGGAATTTTTGGTGGAAGGAAATGAAATCAGATGTGGCCAAACATGTTGCAAAATGTATGACCTGCCAACAAGTTAAAGCAGAAACACAAAGACCATCAGGGTTGTTGCAACCTCTAAGCATACCACAGTGGAAATGGGAGGATATATCTATGGATTTCATAGATGGCCTGCCTAGATCTAAAAGAGGAAACACAAGCATTTGGGTAATAGTGGATAGGCTAACTAAAGTAGCACATTTTATCCCAGTGAAATCAGAAAGAAATGCACCAAAATTGGCTCAGGTATTCATGAAAGAGGTGGTAAGATTACATGGCATTCCCAAAACTATTGTGAGTGATAGGGATACCATCTTCACCTCAAGATTCTGGAAAAGTTTTCAAGAGGCCATGGGGAGTGAGTTATGCTTAAGCACTGCCTACCATCCACAATCAGATGGACAAACTGAGGTGGTGAACAAAATTCTGGAAGACTTATTGAGAGCATGTGCATTGGATTTTGGAGGTAACTGGGAGGATCATCTCCATCTAGCTGAGTTTACATACAATAATAGTTATCAAAGCACCATAGGGATGGCTCCATTTGAAGCCTTATATGGTAAGCCATGTTTATCACCTGTATGTTGGGTAGAGACAGGAGAGAGGGCTGTTTTAGGGCCTGAATATGTAAAAGAAACTACAGAGAAAATTGGGCTATGGATGGCAGCAGCTCAAGATAGGCAAAAGAAGTTTGCAGACATGAAGAGAAAGCAGGTGGAATATGGAGTGGAGACTTTGTTTTCATAAAGGTATCACCCATGAAAAAAGTTCTGAGGTTTGGCAAGCAGGGAAAACTCACACCAAGGTATGTTGGACCCTATAAAATTCTGGAGAGAATAGGCTCTTTAGCATACAAATTAGAACTGCCATAGGAAATGAAAGCAATGCATAATGTTTTTCATGTGTCACAACTTAGAAGATGGGTACATGATAAAGAAGAAATTCTGGAAAAGCCTACCCAAATTCAAATAAATCCTAATTTGGTTTATGAGAAAGAACCAGTGGGGATTTTAGCTAAAGAAGAAAAGAAATTAAGAAGTAAAACTTTGAAACTGGTAAAGATCCAGTGGAGTCTTGATCCTAATGATTGTACATGGGAGCTAGAAGACAAAATTAGGATAGATTATCCTAAGCTTTTTGCAGATTAAAGGTAATTTTAAAATTTCTGGAAAAATCTAAAATATATGGTTGTTATGATTTAATTTGTTTGCTTATGCATATGTTTGATGGATTCCTTAGAATCAGTAAATGCTTGTTATAAGTATTAAAGAAATTGTGAGGACACAACTCCTAAAAGAAGGGGTGAATGTAATGCCCCAAAATTTTGAGGAAAATTATTTTTATAAAATAATTCAGTTCTAAAAAAAATATTTAGATAAAGTGTTGAAGGATTTCTTGATGAAATGATGTGCAAAAGTATGTGTGCACATGCACACTGGAAATGGCACAAGGAAACGGTTTAAGATCTCTGGAAAAAAAATGATAATAAAATAAATAAACAAATAAAGGAAGCATTTCAAATATGATTTTGAAATATGAATTATTAAACCAATTAAAATATATTTTTCTGTATACATTGAAATTAAATACTCTTTATAAAATGGGATATGTATACATACTAAAATTAAAAATATATTAATATTAAAAAAAATATAATACGAAACATATAATGTGAATATTTTTACAGAAAGTAAGGAAGAATTAAATATATACATATGCTTATACCCAGATACATTTTCTTTGGGCAGAGATACATTGAAACTAAGCAAGAAAAATAACACTAAAATGGTATGAGGTAAAATATAAGTAAGTAAGTATGTGTAGGTAAAAATAGTAAAGAGGATTTTCAGAAATGAATAGAATATAAAATATAGTAAAGTCACACATTTAACATGACTTGAGCAAGTATTCAAAAAAAAATAGCTACTTTTCTGGAAAAGCAAAAGGAGGAAAGTACTGACCTTAATTAACTAGTATGGCCGGGGTATTAAGGATGGGAATGTGGATACAAAATGCATGATACTAGACAGGACAGAAATGGAGTTTTATCTTGATAAAAACCCTAGTGAAAATGCTTATAAATAGGTAGTTATAACCAGAAAATCATTTTACCCGAGTTGCTTAAAAATAAAAATAAAAAGAAGAAAAGAAGAGGGAGAAACATATTGGGATTTTTGAGCAAAGGAAGGAAGAATTTAGGTGAGTAACCTCACTAGATTCATGGCATTAAGACCTGATAAGAGGCAGCCAAATCTTTATGTTGCTATTGATATTCTTCTGGTTTTTGTTAAACACAGTTTTATTAATATTCTTTGAATGGTTTTGATTTGTTGTAATGTTTTGTTATGGATGCTCTTTGGATGGCCTTGATCTGATAAGATGTTTTATTATGGATGTGCAAGCTACTGTTTTATTAAAAAAAAACTAAGGCATCAGATCTTGAAATCAGGGGAAGAATAATTATACCTGATATGGAATCATGGCAATAAAACCTCAATAGAGAAAATAAAATAAGCTGCAGTATACATTGTATAAGTGCTGTGGCTTTAGAAAAGATATTAGGGATGCAATAGAGATTTCTAAGTGCTGAATCCCTGATTAAAATAGCAAAAATCTACAAGACAAAAATTATGATTCAGCTAGATCATGAATCTGGTTCAATCATAGTTATTTGCAGATCATAATAATTCATTTTGCCATGTTCCTATTCTCAGTATAAATATTCTTGTACTTAATACAAAGATCTAGCTATATGTTAGCAGTATCCTTGAAAATAATTATTTGTTTGGAAAATATGTTGGCAGTATTACAGGGGTGTTTCAATGAACACAGTGACATGTTCACTTATCTATCTGATGATAGGATTAAATAAATATAAATTAGTAAATGAACTAGGAAGTGTAAGCCAAGAAGGCTGCTGGAGTGCTTGTCATATTTGAAGTATGCAAGTTTGGCACATGGTTTGTTTAAGCCCTGAGATCTTTGTGCAATGATGTGAATTAGTTCATTGCAATGTGTCCCTGTGATTCCTTGATAGCAGATGAGGCTAGGATTAAAATGGTATATTTGTAAAGGCTATGCAAAAGTTATGAAATAAGAATATGAGTATTTCTTAGATTGTTGATTTGGAACCATGAGTGTTCCAAGGCATCTGATTTTGCTGCAGATTGATGTGAATGCTTCCATAAACATGCTTGTGCTAATGGTTAGTTTATGAAGTCTTTGCTTTTGCATAATAGTTTATCTGAAATATAGTAACATAGTTGATTTAAGAAATTGCTTAAGTAATCTGTTTAGTGCTTATGTATCATTTATCTGCTTAATATCATGAATATATTGATGTGCTCATACCAGATCATTGATCTGACCCTTATTTGCTCATGGCATATGGGGTGTCTCAATTCAAACTGAGGCAGCCACTAATGCTTTTTCAGGGGATGCAAGACATAAGTAGGAAAGAAGATTATGGCTAATGAGAAAAATGGAAAAGCATGCTTGTTAGTTTTAATAAGAGCATATGATGAATTATCTGCATGTATTCATGAAAACTTATGTTTTTTTTAAATTTCTTGTTATGTAATGAATTTGCTATGTTGGTCTGAACTGGTTGTTTTCTGTTGCATTTTGCTATGAATTAAGGTTTGAGAATTTAAAGATTATTTGAGTTATGAACAAGGGAACAAGTTTAAAGTACTATCTACCAAAATCTGAAAGAATATATATATATATATATATATATATATACTTGAGCAATTAACTAACATATTCTATACTTTGCATTAGTCAATCTGGTGTTATTTAAAAGTATAAAGTTTGGGGTAAAATATGGTTTAACCCGGGGTAATCTTTCAAGTATTTAGTTACCTTTCATTAGAGAATTTTGTAAAAGAATTCAAGTCCATTGTGAGCTGTTTTGTGAAATGTATATATCTTAAATAAGGCATCAAGTAGTTTATATATGAATAACATTTTAAGAGACATGGGTTGATTTATGGGATAAGTTAAAAACAGATGAATCTCAAAGAAAAAGACTATGAGCCAAAATGATATAAGTAAATATCATTTTCTAGTCTTAATCAGATATCAAACATCTAAACTGTAAAAAAAAAAAAATCTCAAGCATTCAGAGATTATCTTGTCAAGATAAATTATTGATAAATCTTAATTTGAATAATTAAAGTTATCACTATAAAAAAAATGAGCAGGATCTACTCATATACTATAAGTATCAAAGACATGAAAATTAATAATGGGATGAGAAATTCAAAATTCAATTCAAATCAAACAGAATATGCTCTTGTTTACAATATTTAAATATATGTATACTCTGATTTAAACAAGAGGGACATATACATCATCATATGTATATGTATATTTCTATGATTAAATTAATATACTTTTATTAATAGGAATTTTAAAAATCCTGGACAAATTGTTTGAAAAGAAAATGACTTTGAGAATATTAATTATAGGAATGTAAAAAAAATCACCAAAAATTAAGGAAAAATTTGGAGGGTCATTTCAACCATCATTTTAATCTGGGTTGTTCAAGGCATCCATGGCATTGAGTGGGTCTGTGTTTATGGTTATGGGAGTGATATTTGGAGATTCAGTTGAATTATGGCCAGGATTGAGATTTGAAGACTGGACTTAAATGGGTGGAGGCTGCATTTCAGTACGCTTCCGAGGGGATCTTCTAACTTTGTTGTTTAAACTTTGAAGAGGATGAGCTACATCAACACGTCTTGTTTCATTGGTTTTCACACCAGTAGTCTTATCTTTTGCACGTAAAGCTGCAACTACAGCTAGAGATTGCCTCTTTGAATATCTTGTTGCCACCTTTGACATCTGAAATTAGCATACACAGTCAAAATAAATTCTAGTACAGTCTGAAATATCACTACTAGATCAGAATACAAGTCAAGTGGACATAGTCAGGCACTGATCCTGAATCAAGTAGCAATAATGTATCATACATGCTCGTTAGCTACACTGCTCCAAAAACCATAAATGAAACAAGTTATTGTGGGGTAAATTTCCACTTCTTGAACGCTTAGGAGTCTTGCTTCTATAGGCCTGCTCCTTAGCTATATTGCAGAAGTTGAATGCTTAGTGTTCTCAATATTGTTTATGTTGATATTCACGAAAATGAGATGGGAGTTTATCATCACCACGTTGATTGCTTATTAGATTCTTTTCTTTTATCTATGTTTATTGATCTTCTTAGTTAGAAGCTTAATGCAAAACATATTTTTTCCAAAGCTTAATTTATTCAGTTTCTTTGTTTCCCTATTTTATGTAGTAGAAAAGAATTCCATTAACGTTGTTTCTACTTAGGATATATCGATTTCTTAATTGATATAACATAGGTTAAAAAATATTGAGAAAACAAACAAGTTAATAAAGTACAAATTGGCTCAATCACATTCACATAAAATAAAAACCTGAAATTGAATAGAACTAACGTTTGGCAAAATAAATTCAGAAAAGAAAAGTATGTTGATGAGTTATGCTTAGTTTTAGAAAACTGGGCATTGCTCAGTTTAAGAAAATGGGCATTACCCAGTTTTGGAATTTGAGTATTTTAGAAACTAAGTATTGATTGTTGATTGCGTACGCTGTAACGTTATTTGATGCTTACATGAAGACAGATTTCCAGTTCTTCATATGTTAAGTAGACATGACAAAAAGTTCAAGCAATAATGGATAAAATAGGTAAAAGAGTAGGGAAAAGCCTTTAATTTTTAAAAACCATACATGTAATTAGTTATAAATCAACATAAGATCAAGGAAATTAGATAACAAGCTCTTTACATAGATAATACTTTGTAAATTGCAGAAATTTGAAACGAAAAAAATTCAAACAGAGGTAGGTTGTCGCCAACTTTAATTTCATGGATCAACAACTACATAAGCAGTTTTGTAGATATGGTTGGACGAACATTTTATAATTGTGTATCATAGGAAAAAAAATCAATGTGCACCTCTATACATAGGCCATTAATTTATCTAAAACAAATATGGGTTTTAAATTACAAAAAATGAACACAGTGCCTAATGAATCTAATGGACTGGGTTCCATCTAATGAAATTCATAAATCAAGTCTGAAACGCATTTAAGTTTCATTTATTATTGCATGTGGTTCGCAACAATTATTTCATATTCAAACAGGGGGCTGCTGACAGCCTGACTTGCATATGCAGTGCCTTTGTGGTTCATCCTTGATATAATTAAAGTTTATGTCATGATATAAGAAATGTCAGTTTAAAAAAAATAGAAGTGCATATTAAAATTTTAATATTTTACCTCTCCTTGACCTTGCTCCATTTTACCCATTGATGCTTCAAGTTCAACTATCTTCCGTTAAGGGAGGAACCTAGAAAAAAACATAATATGTATATAAATAATTAGAACTCACACTAATTAATCATTATTGTAAAGTATGAAAATCCTAATATACAATAGCAATACTTTGCAAAAGAAAGATTTTTTTTTCCAAGTTTACAAATCAAAATTCATGGTTAATAATTCATGATTAATGTAACGACCCGGAATTTTGGACCATTCGCGTCCATTATAAGTGTATAGGTAGACACTCATGCCGGAGTTGAATTGCTCAAAATACCGCGTTGTTAATTTAAATTTGGCAAAACTGAACATATACAGTAAATAAAAAATTCACAGATCACAGACACAGAGTAATAAGTGCAGCGGAAATAAAAGAGATAGTAGTTCATGAAGCTACTATATGAATATATAAAATACATCAGAGTTTACAACAGAAGAGTAACAGATACAAATCAGAATACATCACTGGAATCATCGAATATCTGAAAGCTGGATAGATAGCTAGATCTCCAAGCGAAGCTCCAACTCCAAAGGTGAGTCTCGAAAGCTGAACTACTCAGTCTGACCCGAGCGTAAAGCAAAAACACAAGACACTCGAGTCAGGATTAACATTCTTATATTAATAAATTCAACTCAAGTAAAATAGCAATTGAAATACAAGTAACTCAAAGGATGTTTGGAATAACCATCCTTTAAGGATCCGTTAAACTATCTACTATGTAGTAATATACGCTAAGTAGATAATGTCTATCAGTAATATAAAAGATATCAAAATAGCGTTAAGTCATGGCCCATTCCACCCTTAACACATTTTTATTCCCAAAAGCATATACAAGACCGTAGTTTCCCCAAAACCGGAAGTCACCAGAGGGCAATCCATATACTCAAGGTACAAAACAAATTCGTAGTGGTCGCGCATAAATGGAATACAAGTATGACAAGGCACATGAGGCTATACCCAAGGTAGTGATACTACCGTTCGCCTGATCCGGACTGGTGAGAACACAACGCCGCAGCGCCCGCAACACCGTGAAACAACACTCCCAAAATCAAGGGTGCACCAATCGACAACAAGTATAAGTAGTTCGAAGAAGTGTGTCCACTTGAGGTATCAATCCTCCATTGGCCCGGCACAGCTCCTGTTTTAGTCATTTCCAATTTGACACAAGTGTCAAGGCTATCCATTATCGTTCTCTTTCTTCAGTCATCACGTACATCATTCCAACCACTTCATTCTGGATCATCACTCCGCGTATAGTTATTAAAGTGGTTTTCAGTTTAGATAGAGAGTATATCCATAACCGAATTCCGGTCTCTTTAATAACTTCCGTAATTATTTCACCGATTGGTCGTTTATTTATTTCAAAACCAAATCAATTTCAATTTCAGTCAGAGTTTATAAACCAACATTTCATTTGTCTTTCCAAATCAATTTCCATAATCTACGTTTCAAACTTCCAAATTCACAATTTCAAAATCTTAAAATTCAATTCCAATTTCGATTTAAACAATCCAAATCTCGATTCAAGTTCGCAAATAAGTTTCCTTCCAAATCATTTGAATTAACTAAATTTAACATTCGAATCAATTTAAACTTATTTATCGATTTCATTCAATATTCGTTAAGTTACTTTATCATTCAAAACAATTTCTATTAAATTTCCAATTCATTAAACCCATTATTTAAATTCAACTTCATTAAATCAAAACTTACAATTTTGAATTAAATTAAATTCATCAAATCGAATTCTTTAAACTTCAAGTCTTACATTAATTTCAATAAATCGCATTTTATTTCTTGTTAAGAAATTCAATTTCAGTTATTTACTTACTTAAATAAATTTCCAAAACTTAATAAATAAAGAAACCCAATTTCATTTATTAATAAAGTTCAAATTTCACTTATTCAAAAGTCCAATTTCTCTTATCAAAGAATTCAATTTTTATTCAATTATCAAATGATTCAATCTTATTCAATTATTAAATAACTCAAAACTTAATTATTAAATAATTTCAAAATTTAATAATTTCAAACTTAATTCAATCATTTCTCAAATTAAACAACCTTCTTTCATCAATTTTTTTTTATTAATATTTCATTTCAGATTATTAAATATTCACGTTTAAATTTCATTAAATTCAATTTCCAACTTCGTTTCAAAACCATATTATTTATTCAAATAAAATCTTCATTTTGTTTTTAAATCAAATTATTGACCAATCGGGTTTTATTTAATTTCCTATCCTAGGTAAATATTCAATTTGGGTATTTATCATTTCAACCCGATTCCAATTCAATGCAAAATCAAAACATACAAAGGGAACTTGCAGTGTGATAACTGGGATGGTGTCAAAATAAATAAACCAGCAATAACAACAATCAATATCAATCCAATAATCAATTCAAATAATCCCGAAATAATCATATTAATTCGCATTGTTATTTGTACGAATTAATATAATTATCTCTAGAATCTACACTATCATTTCATGTAGATTAAAGATTATTACATTACGTTTTTCACTTGTCATCTATTTACAATTTCATACATCATCAATTTAACAACATACATTCAGTGGTTCAAAATGTAATTAAACAAATCCTACGTGTCAATAAATTTAACAGTTAAAGGGGTCATATTATACCAATGTCAGTTAATCAAATTTAACATTTAATTATCCTATATCAAGTTCAATTTCATACTATTTATCATTTTAACATTAACAATTTAACGTCCAATATAAACATCAACAATCAATCAATTATCAGCCAAACTGTATTATCATCACATAAATAATTAACAGATAATGGTGTCAGATGTCACAAGTGAACTGATACAGGCAATAACATATATAACAGTGTATTCAACTAACAGCAGCATATTTCAATTGTCGTTTCAATTGAAATCAAATTTAATAAATAAAAGAACGTTAATCGTGAGTGAGTGCTCACCTTCCGAGGCTAGAGACGGACGATAATGAGGTGAGTTAAGAATCCAAAACAAGGCTGGATTGAATGCGAATGTGACGAGCAAAGCTGATAGATAGGAATAGGCGAAAACCAAATCAGAACTGAATCGATGGAGATAATTGATATAAGTCAACTGATGTAGATATACGTATAAAATTGTATATATATATGCGAAATCATATTCTAATTACAAACACGTATTAAAATATAAATATGAAAATCATTGTTTACATTTAAACACCTAAACAGTTTAAATGTTGAAAATAGTACATATATTAAAATACGTTAAAATAGTTTACATATTAAAATAACTTATATATTACTCAAAAATCAATATAAAATTTGAAACATAAATCCAATATAAATCAGTATATAAATTTAAAATCGATGAATACCGTGTTTTTTTTTCTTTTTTCTTTTTTTTTACCGACCCATATAGCTTTAAATATACTAACAAATATATACAATGACAAAATTTTATAAGCGTAAACGGTTATGGACTGTAAACTATGTATCCATGTTAAAATTTCGTTATATCATTGCATACTATAATATAGTATAATGCAAAAAGTCTGGAGCACATATAACTAACATATATATAGTGACTAATGCACGGACCATATTATATAAACTAACACACTTTATAAATTTAACTTATACATAAACTAACGCATGGACCTATAAACTAACACACGCATATACATACTTATATATTTAAAAACAACAATTTATACCAAATACTGTTAAATGTAAACAATCACTTACAGGAAAAACAAACTACAAAATCATGTGAACCAATATATTTCGTATACTCATATATATATGTAACAAATATATATATAGTTGTTGCTAAAATCTAATTAAGATATTAGTATAAATTTATTAACATTTAAAGCATACCTTCATATGGCATAACAGGTTATAACCATAAATATACTACATACTTATGTTGAAAGTGTTTAACTCTTTTATATATAACAGTATTATAATTTAATTTATTTTTAGACATGAATAATATTTAGAGGCCGAACCAAAGAAAAAAACAACCCATATAATTCTACATGTACAGTAAGTATAACTATGTGTATTACTATATGTATGTACCCCATAAGCATTAGTAACCATAACGTGTGAAACAACCTGTATACGAAACAATGTAAATACAAGCCAAGAAGAATGTGCAGACTACATAACAAACATGTGCAGACTCTACTATTATAACTAAATATGTCTCTGTTTAAGTATATATACAACTCACATATTTTAGACTGTAAAGTATAACCAGAGAAACAAAGCAGCTTATATGAAATTCTATATAAACTAATATATAAACTATAGCTCATACTTTATATAACATATAGCATATAAAAATGTATAACAGTAAAATATATACCTTAATTAACACTCTGTATATATATACAAAGACAAAATAGAACTTACCATGTATATATATAGATATATCAGAGCTGCGCAAGCCTATGGAATAGAAAGGGAAAAACAGAGCAAGCACACGGAATTGGTGGCATGGCTGCCTTGAGCGCAGGTGGGTGGAAGAAAGGTGGTTGGCGACCATGGCGACTCGTCTGGGAAAGGAAGAGGAAGGGAGGCGCGGCGGAAAAAAATCGGCAGGCGGGCAAAAGGGGTGGCGATGGCGGCAGCGCCTTGGAGGTGAACGGCAAGGCTAGACGTGGCACTGTTGCGTGGTCGGGTTGGGAAGGTGGTTCGGAGGAGCAACCGGCGGTGGTAGGCGCTAGGTCTGATGGTAGGCGTGAGTTTGTGTGGCGCAGAGGAGCTATAGCAAGCGGGTCTGGGTGATGGATGAATGTCAGGGGAGGAGTGTCGGCAAGGCTCGGTGGGGAAGCTGGTTGGCTACGGCATAGATTGAGGAAGCGGCTATGCGAGCTGTCGAGTGAGGGGCGGTGCGAAGCAGAGAGAGGATGGGGAGGAGAAACAGGAAGGACAAAGGTTTAAACTGAGTGGAGGAGTAGTTTGTTTACACGGTGGAGTGTTTCAGAAAGGAAGGAGGAGAGGCTATATTTTTTTTTCATCTCATATTTTATTTTACCTCGGGAATAAGAGGTCTTGGAAAGGCAACAGTCATGATAAATTTGAATATAAAACACAGTGGCCATTCAGTTTACACGTTGGTCAAATGAAAAGTCACCGGACTCAAAAGTTCGAAACCGGTTACCGATACGGTAGGCATTACACAACGTGCAACATACGCCGGACTCCGAATTCGATAATCGAATACACCGTAGGGATTAGCACGACGAGACGATCACAACGGCATACGGAGATCAGTGGTACGATTGAATCTTAAAATTTCGAAATTTTATAATAGCGGAAAATGCAAGAAAAACACTGAAAAATAAGATCGACGGAGCCAAAGATGTCCGAATTTGGAAAAACGACAAACTGACATCTTGCTCAGAAGGCGGTTTAGAATTTTCCTATGTAAAATATTTAGGATTCGAAAACATTTTTCCATCGCTTTTTAACTGATTAAATTGAAGTGACTTTTACGCGCGAAATAAACTTTCATATTTTCGGACGAAAATTTACCAGTTGCTATGTTTAACTAGACACATTCCAAATATTAAATTTTTATTTCAAAATTTTATCGTTTAAAATTTCACAAAATTTCAACTAATTACGTTATTAAAACAGTTGAAATTTACGGGTCGTTACAATTAATTAATATAACTATGCATAAAACTATGTATAATTACACTCTTTACGAATATAACTACGTGTAACACAAATATCAATAAAAGATACTTATATCATACCAAAATACCGTCACAATCCTTCCTTATATAACTTTCATCCCCATCATCGACATCTCTATCATCAAGTAGTGACAAATCTACCGATTTGCTAGTTGACTCATCCTCCTCATCATAGCTTTCCAACTCATGAAAACCTCTAGGGGGTGCTCTTAGCACAACATACCAATTTGAAAAACTACTTTCTCTACAAAAAAACACTTGTATGGCTTGCGTTGCCAAGATGAAAGGGTCGCTTGCAAATTGATTTTGGAATTGATGTAAGTTGACTAACGTAAATCCATCTTCGACCTTAACTCCACGATCAATATTTGCCCAATAACACTTAAACAAGGCAATTTGAAACTGGCGGTAGTCAAACAACAAAATCTCACGCAAAACACCATAATATATTACTTTCTCAATGGATCCATCTATGCGAACAGTACTTGCCTCAATGGAAACACCACTATTTTGTGTAGATTTATCATTGTCTTTAGTATGAAAACGGCGACCATTAATTATATAACCAGTATAAGAAATTACTTGATGGCGAGGTCCATATGAAAGCCAATTTATTAGTTCACTAACATCGGATGTATTTCTATCATCTTTAACCTGGAAAAGCATAATGTTATATATAAAGACTAATCACAATAACATATACTTCTATGTCGAACTTATCCATCTTAAAAGATATAACACTGTCAACCTTTATTTAAACCAATGACTAAAAGTCTATGAATGCAGCTTTGAAAGTTCCAAATCATCTCGTGAAAGCCGGGGATGCAAACGTTTCAATTCCTCATTGTGCATCCTATATACGTAAACATACAAGTCAAAATCTAATTTATTTCACACAAAATAATTGAACTGAACTTATGCTTACTTTATATAAGGCTCCACTTCCTCGGTATTAAACAACACATACCGATGAGCGGCATCAATCACCTCCTTAGTGACTACCATAGGTTTTCCTTGGAAATAGGACGCCCCTCGAGTATGGAATCACTTTGTTCCACTTCATTTCTATTTTTCCTTTGTCCAATTTCTAATGCACCATTAATATATCCAGCACAATACTTCATGCATTCATCAGCATAATAGCGCTCAACTATGCACCCTTCAGGCCGTGCTTGATTTTTAACATACCCCTTCAGTGTTCTCATATATCTATAATCATGATGCATAAGTAAAATATTTTCATAAGCACATGTATTATTAACTACTATAAGTACTAATGCCGAATTTTACCTCTCAAATGGATACATCCACCGATATTGTACTGGCCCGCAAATTCTTGCTTCCCTCGCTAAATGTATTATCAAATGAATCACGATGTCAAAAAAAGAAGGAGGAAAAAATCTCTCAAGATCGCATAGTGTTAATGCGACCTAATTCTCGATGGATTCTAATTTATTTTTGTCAAGCACTCTTTGGCAAATGTCATTGTAAAAAGAACATAGTCGTAGTAATGCATTCCTTGTCCCTTTAGGTAGAAGTCCTCTCAGTGATACAGATAATAGTTGTTGCATCAAAACATGATAATCATGGGACTTTAGACTTGAAATTTTGTTTTGTTTTGCAAAACATTTTCCAATATTTGAGCTATACCCATCGGGTACTTTCAAATTCCTCGTTCTATTGTAAAAGATCTCCTTTTCTGGATCAGTTAAGGTGCATGGGGCGGCTGGAAGTAATGCTTTGCTTCCCATGTCTATAGGATGTAACTTTTTCCTAATACCCAATACTTCTAGATCTTTACGTGAATTAATGCCATCTTTTGATTTTCCTTTAATATCAAGTAACGTACTAAGAATACTTTCACCGATATTTTTTTCAACATGCATTACATCTAGATTGTGATGCAAAGGAAGTACCTAAGAAAATCAAAAATAGACTATAACTAATTAATAATAAAGTATTGATTACATAAATAGAAAAGAAGAAGCATTTTTGTTTCTGATTAAACTTTACCTGCCAATAAGGAAAATCAAAGAAAATAGACTTCTTCTTCCACATTTGACTTCCTTTTTTCTTCTTATCTCCCCTTTTTCTTTTCCTTTTTTCTTTCTCTTTATCTTTCTCTTCCTCCTTTGATTTTTTCCACCGATCATTGCAAATATCTTTAACAATATCAAAGACTTGAGCACCAGTTTGTATTGGAGGTCATTGCCTAGTCTCTTTGGTTCCATCAAACAAGTTTTTTCGTTGGCGATAGTCATGATTAGGATCAAGGAATCACCTATGGCCTAAATATGCACACTTCTTACTAAATGGTAACCATATTGAACATGTATTAATGCCACAAACAGGACATGCCCTCTTACCCTTTATGGTGCAACCTGCTAAATTTCCATAAGCTGGAAAATCATTTATCGTCCACATTAAAACTGCATTTAATCTAAATTCATTGCTAGTGTATGCATCATACGCCTTCACCCCTTTATCCCATAATTTTTTCAAATCTTCAATAAGTGGTTGTAGATACACATCAATATCATTCCCTGGTTGTCGTGGTCCAGGAATTAATAATGATAACATCATATTATCTTTGTGCATACAAAGCCACGGAGCAAAGTTGTACGCAACAAGAAATACTGGCCAACAACTATAGGCAGAGTTCCAATCCCCAAAGGGATTAAAGCCATCACTTGCAAGACCAAGCCTTAAATTTCGTGGATCGAATGCAAAGGAAGGATACATCCTATCAATTGTAGCCCATTGAGAAGATTCTACTAGATGATGTAATTTACCATCTTCACTCTTATGATTGCTATGCCATCTTAATTGCTCTGATGTTTCTGTGGACATACAGTCTTGGTATTATTGGAAAGTATCTCAAGACCTTTGCAGGTACTTTGGTTTGCTTTCCATCTTCCTTCGTCTTGTTTTTTTCCAACGAGATTTTCCACATTTTGGACAAAAATCACTATCTGCAAGCTCTTTCCTAAAAAGACAACAATCATTTACACATGCATGTATTTGTCTATAGCCTAAACCAAATGATTTAAGCAGCTTCTTTGTTGCATACGTCGAATCAGGAAGCGTGTTTTCCATAGGCAGCATATCTTTGAGAAATTTAAGAAGTTCCGTAAATGTTGTGTCAGATACACCATTTCGAGCCTTGTGCTTGTAAAGAAGTATTGTAGCTGACAACTTTGTGTGGCTTTCACAACCAGGGTACAAAGGAATTTCAGAATTTTCTATCATCTCCTTAATCTCTACCCCATGTACCTCATGTCTTACATTAGAATGATCTTCCACCTCGTCCTTACATATTTGTGTGTCTAAGTACATTCTATATGTATTTGTCACTTCATCGCCTTCATTTTCTGAAGGGCGTGCTTCCCCGTGAAAAATCCATACATCATACGTTGTGTCAATTCCAAAACAAACCAAGTGTGATACAACTTCCCTTGATGGATGTCGGATAAGATTCCTACATTTTGAACTAGGGCAAATGATTTTTTCTAGATTTCCCTTCCTTTCTGCATGCTCATATACAAAATTCGGAACAGCTTGCCTGTATTCTTCAGTCATTCTATGACACATAAAGGGATCAATAATCAACCGTAATAATTACAAGTATAAAACTAATAATCAAAATTGACAAGACCTTGGTAGGTGGATCCATGCTTTGTCCATCTTGATAATCCTTTGATGTTAGAACCTAATGAAAAGACGTTATGCCAACAAAAATATGAGTTTTTATCATGACGGAATTGCGCAATTACCTCCCAATGAAAACTATATAGTAATGTGACCCTTCAAACTAGGCCTAAAAAGAAAGAAAGGAGGGAAAAAACATTCATCCGGGATCCCGAATGTGAAATGAAATGAAATTACCTTGCAAACAATATACTTACAAAATTGTCTTAATCTGTAACTATTACAGCTGGGTAAAACGAAAATGAAATAACAATAGAAAATGAGGCACAAATTCCTTTGTTTTCAAACTTATGTGCATCATTTTCATGCTTTAAAAGAGATGTATTAAAGAGAGAGATAATTGAGACAAATAGTAGGAATGCAATTTTGTGCTTGATAGTCATTAAATTAAAAAGATATTTCCATGGTGGCTAATGGCAAGGGCAAGGCCATCAAGTTTAGTAGCTTATTCATTTGATATATGGCATATTTAAGAAATCAATATGACTCGACAGCTCCTTTATAGCAATAAACTTTCCGTCACTTAAACTGGAATCCATAAAAATAATCAGTATTCAAAAAGTAAAAAATAATGCAAGTTGTTTGAAATTAGCTTTAAAAAGTGTAAAGTTGTAAACTTTTGAAAAATACCAAATTGATGTGTTCCTTAATACACTAGACTCCAATGCCATCTGCATCAGACTAAATTAAAGCTGGGTAAGGGTCCACAGTTAGATTGCAAATATTCAAAGGAGAAAGAGGAAAAATTACAAAACAACGTGAATTTAAAGGAAGAAAACGTATTTAGAGAGATTTTGAAAAGATCCCATAAATTGTTCCATATTCAAATGGAGAAAGATGATTCTCAACAGTGCCAAGCATAAAAAGACGCAACCATGATCTCTGGAAAAACAAAACACAAAGCCACCACAGTTTTCTAACAAACTGTAAAGTAGAAACTGTAACTAATAAAAGTATAGCATTTTATCAGTAGCTTTATTTCCCAAACAATTCCCTAAATTGTGCACAAGGATACTGGGATAACACATGTAAATTGAAACTTGATGTATCTTGAGGTTTTGAAAACGCATAGGAATCAGAGTTTGTTATAAATAATTCAAGGCAAAAAACATCCAACGAGATAAAAGGAAAGTGATGCAAACAATGAGCTTAAATATATTTTCTATTTTAATATGATAGCATGGTCATTAAACATGCATGTAGCTTCACTTTTATATAAATAATAAGTAAAAAGCCTTTTTAAAAAAACCAAAGGTTTCAGACTGTCTATATTTTGCCCAACTCCAAGGGGGTTAGGTTTTAGTCTAACATGTACTACCAATTTAATGACCACCTTTTTTCATCAAACAATATTGACATTCTAATACTCAACCTGACGAGATGTAATGTGAAATGCAAATGTGAATTTTAAATTGTTGCATATACAATTTCTTTAATCATAAATAAAACTACTGTCAAAATACCATTTACAACTAAACTATCAATTGTACAGTTATCTACTATGAATGCCAACGAATGAATTCTTAAATCTTGAAACTCATTGAAAACTATAATTCAATTGCTTTCGTCACCAATACTATCATCACTGGTCCAAACCAGTATTTTTCTACATATTTTCATTGTTATATTTAATTAATTGCTTCATCTGCTTGTCTACTTCACTCTTATTCTATTCTTTATTAGATTAGAAGACTGAATTACTTTTCAACCATCGAGAATTCTTTCTTTATTCTACAATAAGCATGACCATACTTATATTGTGGTTATTGTATTTTAATGCATAAACTCTTGTTTTAATAAGAGATGAGCTAATATAATGAGCACATCATTCTGAGAAATATAACCAAAAAACACCATTTTCTACTCTTGACTATAAATGGTTTGCTTGCAGTTTGCATGGTGGATAATGTATAAAATACCCATCTAATAAATGATGCCAAAAAGAAATGCACATTACAAAAAATATTCTTCTTCGGATTAAAGAAAAGTAATTGTAGAGTGGATCCATATAAAAATAACGAGAACAAAAAAAGGTGGGGGTGTGTATAAAATCATTAAACAGACACGTTCATTGATTTGAATATTTTAGTTTTAGTGGAATTCGAAAGATAAATATTTCCTTCTTAAAAACAAATATACAAACTATGGTCTTGCATCTAGTTTGATATCTCAATTACTAGATGTATGTAATACCAATAAAAAAACTAAGCAATGGCAATAACACTAAAATCAAAAAAGCAACTACAAACAAGAATTTAATATCTCGAAAACCATTAGTGAAATACAAACAGATTAATCATATGTAATATTTTTAAAAATTAACAGCCCCATATAAACATGTATGTAAAATCTCAAAAACAAACCGTGAATATGTACATAAACAACGCTCAAACCTAAAGTATTATTAGCTAGACTAAAGGAAATACTAATCTTAAAGTTCAATAGTTGAACTAAATTTTATAAAAAGATAAACTATACATGGTCAAACATTATAAATCAAATGACTAACCTGAAATATTTAAGTGAGAGCATATATACCCTTCATTTCAATAGCAAACTCAAACAAAGAGCATGTTACTCGATACTCTTAAATATTTCTAAGAAAATTCACTCAATGCTTCAGATCTGGTTACAAGGTATATTTTCAAGTTAGAAACGACTCCAAAACCTTTTATAAATACCCCAATGCCAAAAGAAGAAAAAAAATGGTTTTGGATGGTAAAATATCTGCCAATTTTAGTTTCCACAGCCCAATATATACAAAATCAAAGAGTAAATATCAACAAAAATCCTACTCAATGCCATTTCAACTCAATTTATACCTGATGCTACAATGTATATTTCTAACAAAACTTCAGATCGTGCACAAACTTTGTAATCCAAACACATACTTATATTGAAGGTTCTGCATTGTAATCCAAACCATACCTATTCGCTCTTCACCGATTTTGACCCCCGAATTCCACCAATTTGTCGATTTCGCCTTGGAATTCGTTCGCAAGCTTTTTGGTTGGATTGGACTACGATTTGGAGAGAAGTCGATGACGAACTGGAGGGAAGTCGACTGAGACGAACTGAAGATTCGTTTTCCCTAGATTTCGTAGGGAGAGTGATTTAATTTTTTAATGAAGTTTCACAAACAAAACTGCTAAGCGGCTATTTTACTATGCCGCTATTTAATTGTTTGTAACCCTTTTTTTTAACATACTCATATATTGTAAAATACTTATGAATATAAAAAAATAGTTAAGTAAAAACTTTAATAAATATATTAGCCTATTAAATAAAATTACTATGGTGATATTAAACAAAAATGCTAAAGTTATTATGTAAACACGTGTTTAACATAAATAATTTTTCAATTTTGATTTTTTTCTATAATATGTTAGTTTTAACGAGATTAATTGTTAAAACGTTCTCTTTGTATTTTATTTTGAAAAGTTTTGTATATAATTATGTACTAATAACTAGAAAGTAAAACTATGTCTATTAAAATACTGGTCGAACCTCTTATGACGTCTAGAACAATCAAAGATAGTGATAATCAGTTAAGGGTTGTCAAAAATTGGTGTTTATTACAACTGGTAAACTATAAATATTGTAAAATACAACGTTACAACTAGCAAAAAAAGGTTGTAATAGTTAACATCTATTCAACAAACAAAAGAAAGTAGTTGTAATAAGTATCTAGTACAATGGGCGGGTGGGGATGAAAACCAGTTTTGAGTGTTGTGTATGAACTTTGAGTGCCAACATTTGTTAGTGTTTGTGGGCTTAACGTTAACCTCATTTTTTTTTGGATAAAATTAACATTTGTCCTAAATAATTATTACTTATTAAGTATCAATTAATTAATAACATAATGAAACTATTAATTAAAGAAAAATTTGCGACTAATGAAAATAATCATGAAAATTAATTATTTAATCGTAATTATTAATTAGTAAAAAATAATTATTAGATGTTACTTCATATTTATTAATTATAATTTAATGTTAATCATTAACTTTTAATAGTTAATATGTATATATTATTAATTTTTAATTTTAGCCCGTTGTAAAATTGGCACCTATTACAACGGACGGTATGAGCATTGTAAAATTGACACCTCTTACAAAAGTCATTTTGTGACCATTGTAAAATTGGTATCTATTACAACGGGCATTTTGTGAAAGTTGTAAAATTGGCATCTATTACAACGGGCATGAAAGGACCATTGTAATAGCATTCTATTATAACGGGCAGTCACTGCACGTTGT
Organism: Allium fistulosum; assembly: GCA_030737815.1. Lineage (NCBI taxonomy): Eukaryota > Viridiplantae > Streptophyta > Magnoliopsida > Asparagales > Amaryllidaceae > Allium > Allium fistulosum. Next base: position 1,221,514,166 of record CM060902.1, read on the forward strand.
AAAAAGGACGTTGTATAGGGCATCTATTACAACGGTCCTGAATCGACCGTTGTAATAGCCATCTATTACAACGGACAGCGAATGCCCGTTGTAAAAAGGGTGTTGTAATAGGGTATTTTTGTTGTAGTGTTTATAGCAGTGAAGAGATCTGCTAAAGAGTAGTGATTATTTAAGAGATTGCATCTTTTCAATAGCAGATACTTCTTTTTAGAAAAGTGGTGTATGTTTTGAAATTAGCCATTTTTTCTTTCTCATACGTCTGAGTTAAAAGGTTATACGTCTAATTCTTTATTTAAAAAAAAAATTAAAACACGTTTGAATAATGGGATCATACATCTGAATGCATTCTGAAAAAGGATACATTAATTTTTGACCTATTTTAGACGTCTGGCCCCATGATTTAGACGTTTGACTTCTATTATAAAAAAATGGTTTTTACAAGGTCAGACGTCTGAATTTTTGGCTAACACGTATGGCCATTTTCCAGAAAAGAAGACGTTTAAAATAGACATGATTTAGATGTCTAAAAGAGGTTGCTAGACATATGAGCACTAGGTCAGACGTTTGACTAATATTACCAAACATCTGACTGTTGTTAATAAAAGCACTTGTAGTTCAGTTGGTAAGATTTCCAAATTAGTGCTCTATGACCTAGGTTTGAATCCTTGTGTTGTTTAATATTTTTAAGTTGTTGAAATTTTTCTGTTTTGAAAATTTCTAAGCTCAAAATCTATTTTAAATCAATTTGATAAAATTTGTGTATGTATAATCAAATGATATTGTACAGGTATTTTCTAGACTCACATACGACTCATCTGAAATAAGGTCTTTATTCTTCGAGCTCATTAGCTATAGTTATTTGTCGTAGTATGCTCATCCGCCGAAGTCGTTTGCCTTAGTCTTCAAAGTTTGATTGCATGTACAACATATATCGAAATGTATAGTTGTCACTTCAAAATTAGAAACGGAGGTTCTAACACGGGTGACCAATGCCTCCATCATCACGCTATTCGCTGTTTCGCTCGATCTTGACTCCACCAATCACTCATAGAAGGTATTTAGTGTTTTGTATTTGGCTCTCATACTTATAAGTATTCATTTGGATTTTCATAGGACTGTAATCTAGTATATTTGAAAAAAAATTATGGGTTATAGCTAGGTGCCGATGAGTGCTTAAACTAATTGAAATCCTTTTGACAATAATTGATTTTATAGTTCAGTTTAGAAACTTTATACGTTTTTACATGCTAGTATATATTATTGATTACCTTTTAGATCGACTAAAGTCAGCAAACTACCTTCATTGAAATACTGGATGCTTTAAGAGTTTGGGTTTATATGTCCTCAAACTAATTGAAAAATGTCTCTTTATTAATGTTTGAATGCATCTGTCGTTTAGGATTATTCCCTTTGAAAATAATATTGTTTTGAACTATATTTCACAATTCGAATGATACAAATTCCGTTTGGTAAGCTTTCTGAGACTACTTTTGTTAAATTTGTCACCACAAAATGGGTTATTTTTTAAAAGCAATCTAAATAGTTGAGATTTGTTTGTTTTTTTTCCAGAAATAGTTGAATGAGTAAATGAGCAAGTGATCAAAAGAAATAATTCCTATTTGTGTTGAAAGAGTCAATGGGTTCAGAATTAAAATAATAATGATCTCAGTAAACAATTACGTATCGTTTATTTAACAAATCCAGTGATGATTCTTTCCTTTGATCTATATTTTAAGATATCGGTATCCAACATGTTTTACACCAAATTCTTTTTCAAGCCACCACCTAGTAGCTTTCGCTCCGCTTAATTGTATTCTAATTCCCTTAATCTTCATCTTTGTTATATAATACATTGAAATACTTGTTTCATTTGAGTATACTACAGTTTATTTTAACTAGGATTTACAAGTTGATTTGAGATCCAATGCACATGCTATTTCTTCATTAAATGTGCTGCTTTATATATATTTGTAATATTTTGTGACAATCATATGTTGGTTGTTTCTTTTCCATTCCATCTTATGTTATGTACATTTGAGGGTTATTTATTAATGTTGCTTTTCCATTTCATCTTATGTTAATGTATATTTGAGTAGGCAGTTTCTTGCTATTGTTGATGTGATTGTATTATTTGGCTATGAACAATACTATTGATTAGTATTTAATTCCCATGGATCCTAAAGAGTGTTACGATTTTTTTTTTATAGATAAAATTATCATCTCTGTTTTAAGTTGTTCTAAATAATATATTTCTAGGTCTTAAGATATATAACATAATGATACAGTCGTTTCTTTATGCTTATGACCACCGATCGAGTGTTTGGATTTATATTTCAAGAAAAGAGTCACAGGTCGCTGTTTTTGATGTTGTTATACAAAAAGTCCTTGTAGAAATGAATACGTAAATTTGGTCCCTATTTTTTAAAAATAAAAAAACGCAAAGTGTCTTGCACTTTTCTGACAGAAAATGCAAGATAACTTGCACTTTTCTAATTTTGAAATATTTTTCGAAATTTTCGAATTTTTCAAAAATTTTGAAATTTTGAACAGCGCAAGTTAACTTGCACTTTTTATCATAAAAGCGCAAGCTAGTTTGCGCTTTCTAATTTTAAAAATTTTAAAACTTTTAAATTTTTTGAAAAGCGCAAGGTAACTTGCGCTTTCTATCAGGAAAGCGCAAGCTAGTTTGCGCTTTCTGATTTTGAAAATTTTGAAAATTTAAAAAGCGCAAGCTAACTTGCGTTTTCTTATTTAGAAAAAATAGGGACTTAATTTACATACTTATTTCTACAGGGACTTTTCTTGTAACACCATCAGAAATAGGGACCTTTCGTGCAAAGCCCCTTAAATTTACCATATCAGGTACCTATCCACTAACCTTATAATACCGTGTCTCTACTTCATTCGTTGTCAAGTCTAAAGTGGATTACGGGAAAATTTTGACGTACATCCTTACGAGTATAAAAATATAGCATTAGATCCCTTCTATTTTTCTTTCATAAATTACATCTTTATTTTTTTTAAAAGGGTGAAATTCACTGAGGTATTTGGGTAATTTTAACAACTTAAGCAAACACTTTTATGGTATACTTTCATAACTCATAACCACTGTAATACACGTCGAATTGACCGTTTTTAAATTTGAAAAAGGAAGAAGTAAAAAAGAAAGAAATTCAAAAAAGATGAGGTAGAAAATGGTTTCTAAAAGCGAAGGATGTAAAACAAATAAGTATAAAAAAAAGATGTGTTCCTAATTTTCATTTTTTTTGGGTTGAGTACTAATATGTATGGTTTTTTTTCGATATTTACATGATGGTACTACTTCATATGACTTTTTATTCAAATTTTCTCACCCTAAAGATCGGACCTTCGATGATTAAACCAATAACCAAACACTTCTGCGTTTGAGTTTTGTTTAATGTACTGCTCCACATCAAGCGTTATATATGCTGCAATCTAGGTTCCCAAAGTATTGTATAATCAGTATATACTAGTTTGTAACCCGTGTGTTGTATACGGTATATTATAGAAAAATAATGTTATAAATATTTTGAAAAATAGAATTTATTATGCAATAAATGGCGAATTTTTTTAGGATAAATGAGTTATAGATCAAACTTACTATATTTCTAAGTGTATAATTTTTGTTATGAAATTTATGTATTTTTATATTTGAATATAAATTAAATTATCATTTTTGTTGATAAAAATAAGTTACATATTAATTTATTATTTTTTAGGATTCAATATTTTTTATGCAAATAAATGATAATTAGTATTCTTAATTAATTATAAAATCAATTTTTTTATAAATTTTTATAGACAAATATTCATGTATATAAATTTTTAAATTGACGACGTTTTTGATACATTTGACTAAAAGATAAATGATGTATATACCGAATTTCAAGTATCACTTGAGAATCAACGAAAATACCTAAAATGGAAGTAGTGTAATGTTATTGAATCAACATATTTTTATGTATTTAAAGTTCTTCTAACACGTGCTATCAAAAATAAGTATATGATACTAACAAAGTGATAAACAAAATATTTATTTAATTATTAAAAGAAATATTTATTGAAAATAAGACCTTAAATGTTACAAATGACATTGTCGTTTTAATTATACAAAAAAAGACTTTTAATCTAATGTTTCACACCTCAATAAATTCAATTTCTAATAAGAAGTTTCAAGAAATATTTAACATTTACCTCTAAAAGATAAAAAAATACAAAAGAATAGTATTTCTAATCAAAGTGTGGTATGATTTGCGTCCATCGATTAACGTAGAGGACAGATATAAATAGTTAAAATGTAACTCTTTTATAAAAGGATTGTTATATTTGTAATGATATACCAATTTTAGAAAGAAAGAATTATGTATATATTTCTCTGTATTAAAATACTAATTTTAGAAATAAATAAATTTATGAACTTGAAAGTAGGATAATATAAGATAACTAAAGACAATTTTGTATATAATTGTGAAAATTTAAAATTATATGGAATGAAAAATCATTTTTCCATTCTGTCAATAGGAATGTGATATACACATTGAATTATTATTATTTTTATAATTTTTTAGATCAATTAATAATTATTTTTAATTACATTTATTTAAAAGGTTTAAATTTAGGATCACATAATAAATTCAAATATATAGATCGAATGTACAACAATATAAGAAAACTTAGGATAATTCCGTATATAATTGAAAAACTATTGAGTGTTGGTATTTAAATGTAAAATGATAAGGAAGAAAATTAGTAAAACAATGCAATTTTATATAATTATGAAAATTTTAAACTACGTGGACTTGAATGAAAAATTGATTTTACCATTTTTGGCAATATTATGAATATGGCATACACATTGAATTGTCAATTTTTTTAAAGAATTTATTAGATCAACTAATGGATATTGTTATTGTATTTATTTATAAAGTGTAAATTTAAGATCACCTAATTAGTTTTAATGGAAATTTAGATCGCATCATTAAAACGGAAGAATATTGCAAAGCGGGTCCCTGTGTAAGTTTCATTATAAAGCGGGTCTCTGTTTTTGCTGCAGAATAATTGCTAACATTTCAGCAACTATATTCAGGAATACTTGTTGATAGTAAATATTGTTGTTGAAATGTCAGCAACAATTGAATATTATTGCTGATAATCATGCAATTGTTGCTGAATAATTATATATCAACTAAAATTTATATTAGTGCAACAATATGTGCAATTGTTTTACATTGTTGTTGATATGTGCGCAGCTATTTCATAAAATAATGTACTTTTGGCTTATTATTGCTGATTTGTATGCAACTTTTATGAATTATTGCTTTTTCTGCTGCAATTATTGGGAATAAGCTGTGTGTTCTATGCAATATTTATTATTTTTCAATTATACGCAATTTCATCATTTTTTCCTTGATTGTTGTGCAATAATGTGTTGGTTGAATAAATGTAGATAGTAAATTTAGAAGGTTGAACTAAACAGAAAAAATTGCATGAAACAACGCAATTTTTTACTAAAATTGCTGAAATATCGGCAATTTCAAGAAAAACTGCAGAATTTTCTGAAGTGCGAATTTTGTTGTTTTTTTGGGTTTTGATGAATTTTTTTGTGTTTTTCTTGCATTGATATGAAGATGATTATACATTAAAATAAGTTTTGAAGTTTGGCAATTTTTACGATGTTTTTTGTTGTTTTTTTTGTTGATTTTCGAAAAACAGTGACCTAATTTATAAAGTTTTAAGACATGGACTTTTCGTGTATTTTGAAACTTACCAGGGACATGTGCCAAAAGTACCCTTAGCTTTAACATAAGGATTTAAATGAAAAATAATAGAAGAAAACCCGTGAGACGTCTATAAATAAATGTATAAAATTATTAAATGTTGGCGTTTAAATAAAAGTGACAATAGAAAGAACCAATATAAGCATTGTAATAATTATAATAATTGTAATAATAATAAATAAAAGGATTTAAAAATTAAATATCTAGAGGGAATTAAGTAGATAACTGTTTAATCCTGGTATTACTAATGCTACCTATAGAGAGAAATATAATTTCTTAAGTTTTACTAATTAGCCATGAAAAATTGACATTCCACATGTGAATTATAGTTGACTTAACTATGACACACTCACATTCTAAAGAATCAGGAATAACACGAATACATAATAGAGTTCAAAATTTCACAATACTAAAACTCATTTTATAGTCATATAGTAAAGTATATACAAGATCAATGCATAATATTAAAGGAAAGATATATCCTTATAACTTAGAATTTAGCATGTAGCACGAAAGGACAAAACAAACAATAATCTTCCTCATATATCAAAGTAACCGAACTACAGAATAATTTTCCTTTGTAATCAAAGTAAGGAGACCGAGCAATATGTTCAAGTAACACGAGAAATATGTTAGTAATATGATGAGCTTTCTTATGCTCCCACAACCATCGTTGGTTTTTCAATAGTTTATATTATAAACTTAATTGCTACTGATATTTTACTTTTATTTTTGTACTTCTGAGATTAACAAGAGAAAAGGTTAGTTTCTCTTAAAATCCTTGAGCCATGTACTCTTTTGGTTTGAATCTAGAATTTGTTTTTTAATGTCATAACATCTCATATATGATTGATGGTCACAGTACTTCATATGATAAAGGACACTGTTTTGAGATAAGGTATATTTTTCTATGCATACTGCACTTTTACATATTTCTGTTAAAGAATAAACTCAAATTAATAATATGGTGAAGAGTCGTGTCCATTGGAGTGAAGAGTCGTATCCATTGAAGTGAAGAGTCGTGTCTATTGAGTGAAGAGTCGTGTCCATTGGAGCGAAGAAGTGTCTATCTAAAGGGTCGTGTCTATTTGTAAAGGTATGTAAAACACTATAAATATGTGGTCATTTTGTGTTGTTTGCAAGCAAGAAAATTTGTATGAAATATTATATGAAATATATTTAGTTTCTTCTCTCCTCCTAGTTTTTAAAAAATTGGTATCAGAGCTATGGCAAATTTCGGGAGTTTATCGTTGGGGCAAATACCGATTCCACGACTAACCAAGTTGAATTATGACAATTGGAGCATTCAGATGCGTGCGTTGCTAGGTGCACAAGATGCATGAGAAGTAGTCGAAAACGACTACACAGAAACAGAAATACTACGAACTTGACTGCAATGCAGTTAAAGACATTGAAAGAAATGCGTATGAAAGACAAGGTCGCTCTCTACCTCTTGTTCCATGCAGTGAATGAGTCGGGATTTGAGAAAATTACCAATGCAGCAAATTCAAAGGAAGCATGGGACATTTTACAAAAGGTCTATAAGGGAGCCGACCGAGTTAAACAAGTGCGGCTTCAAAATCTTCGAGGCGAATTGGAAGCAATGAAAATGAAAGAATCGGAAGGAATATCCGACTACATCACACGTGTCCAAACAGTGGTTAATCAACTCAAACGCAATGGAGAAAACCTAACCGATGCAAGGATTGTGGAGAAGATTTTGCGATCATTGACCGACGATTTTGAGAACATCGTATGCACAATTGAGGAGTCGAAGAATTTGGCAGAAATGACCATCGATGATCTTGCAGGATCTCTTGAAGCACATGAACAACGGAGGATGAAAAAGAAACAAGAGCTAATCGAAGAGGCTTTATAAGCTAAGGCAAGTATTAAGCAAGACAAGGTGATATATGCACAACAAAATCAAGGAAGGGGACACGGTCGTGGAGGTCGTGGTTTTGGTCGTAGTGGAGGCCGTGGATTTGGAAACAATCCTGAAGAAAAAGGCCAGCTGAGATAAAAAAATTGGCGTGGTCGAGGACTTGGTCGTGGAAGAGGTGGTCGGTCAAGTCATCCAAATGTTGAGTGCTACAACTGCGGCAAATATGGGCATTATGAAAAAGACTGCTATTCCAAGAAAAAGGTGGAAGAAAACACGAATCTGATTGCGGAAGAAAAAACAAGAGACGATGGTGTTCTCTTGATGACCTACAAGGACAATGCTTCTAACAGCGATATAATGTGGTATCTCGACACCAGTGCTAGTAATCATACGTGCGGACAAAAATACCTTTTCGTGGAGATGCAAAAGGTAAAGGATGGACATGTGTCATTTGGAGATGCGTCAAAAGTTCAAGTCAAAGGGCAAGGCAAAATATGTTTTTCTCAAAAGGATGGTAAAGAAGGGTCAATTGAAGATATCTATTACGTGTCTGAATTGAAGAGCAACATCCTTAGCATGGGGCAGCTATTGGAGAAGGGGTATTCAGTTTTCATGAAAGATCGGATGTTACATTTGAAGGACAAAATGGCTATTTACTTGCAAATGTAGAGATGGCCAAGAATCGAATGTTCAAACTCAATTTGGGAAAAGTGCAAGAAAGGTGTTTGCAAGTCAACATGGAGGATAAAGCCTCACTGTGGCATTTACGGTTCGGACACTTACATTATGACAGTTTGAAAGAGTTAGCAAAGAAGGATATGGTTTACGGTTTACCAGACATGGACTACACAAAGAAATTTTGCGAGGGATGTGTGCTCTGCAAGCAAACAGGAAATTCTTTTCAAAAGAAGGCTGATTATCGCGCAAGGCGATCTCTAGAGTTGATACACACCGACATATGTGGCCCGATCACACCTAAGTCATTCAGCGAGAAGAGGTACTTTATCACTTTCATTGACGATTACACAAGAAGGACTTGGGTTTATTTTTTGAAAAATAAATATGAGGCACTTGGAATATTCAAGAAATTAAAAGTATTAGTAGAGAAGACGGTCGGTCTTTATATCAAGGCCTTACGATCAGATAGAGGTGGAGAGTACATGTCAACATCATTCATAATCTATTGCGAGGAACAAGGGTTCAAAAGATTTTTAACCGCACCATACTCACCTCAACAAAATGGTGTGGCTGAAAGAAAAAGCCGAACTATTCCGAAGGTTTCCGACAAAGCCATTTCGGAAATGTTAACTTACAGGCCGGCATTATCCGTCGTGAGCCGTCGGAAATTTTGACCAATAAGCCGTTGGAAGCCATCGAAAATCTGCTGTTTTTTTTAAATTTGCTGCAAATTTAGCCTTCCAACCACATTTCTCTTCCAAACACTATAATATCAATACTGCACAATCCAATATATAATAATCCAACCAAATATCCAAACCCAAACTACAAAATATTTAATAAACACACAAATAAATAAAATTACATCAAAATAAAATACAAAATATAAATAACCATTCCAACATTAACAATAATCCTAACAATAACTGTTCTACCATGTTGTTAATACACAAGTTCATCAATATTCTCATACAGGTCCTCATACAACCATAGAACCAAATGTGTCAAAAATAATTATACATAAATCAACAATTAACTACGCCGTCTACCAAATCATTCTAAATTAAAACAAAACATACCTGAACGAACAAGAAAGCAAGTAATGAATCAATCTCCTGCAGATCCAGAGCCAGCCGAGGAAGGAAACGACCACCACCCTGCTGCTGCTGCATGTACTCTAACAACTGTGCGGTGTGCATGGCCTGTTGGTGGTTCTGCTCATCCAACTGGGCAACTCTAGTCCGCAATTCTTCTATATCTGCAAGATCGCTCTGAGGTCTACTCCGTCGTCCCCTACTCTGACTACTGGACTGCAATAATTAAAAAATAAATAAAATTCAAGATTATTGTTTTGAAAAGGTGAAAATATCATATTTTAAGTATTTTAAGAAAAAGTAAATTATTAACCGCTAAATTGCCAAATCCGTATCGTCGACCATGCTCTGCTGGATCCATAACGGACTAAAAAATAACGTCTTCCTCATTGGTCGTCAGTTGATCTCGATCCGTGTCAGCAAGGAGTTTCTACCGCTGCTCCATAAACTTCTCCTGCATTAACAAATTAATAATATCATATCTTATGTCATCATAGTTTAACAATTAAAACAATTACTAATACCGAATAAAATGAAATATGCTTACATGGCTTTTGCTGGATTTATCGTCCTGCCATATGTATGAAACAGTCCCGTCTGGATTAACATGCTCGACAGCATGCGTACGAGTGAACACGTCCATATAGATGACAGGATCATGTGACTCGGCTTCCTGAAGTTGATTGTTACATACAATTATTATACATTTAAAATCATATAGTATAAACTATTTACATTTATTATTCAGTAAATTTACCAACTCCTGCCGATACTGCTGAAACGACTTTGATCCTACGCGATGAGTGACGGGATTCTTATTTCTATTTGCAGAGTTTCTATTTGCAGAGTTTCTATCCGACTCTGCCTGTACATTCAAAATTTGATACATTATTTTTCGATCACGTCAAATTAATAATTCAAAAAAAAATAGTATACTTGCCTTCGCCTCGTCCGTCTCCCAGTATCTCAACCAAGTTTGCCACACGCTCCCATCCACTGTGGTTTCTTACCAGATTTCTTAATCTCAGATATCGTATCCCTGTAGTTCTTGCGCATCTTCTTCATCCAGATAAAAACCCTAGTGAAAATGCTTATAAATAGGTAGTTATAACCAGAAAATCATTTTACCCGAGTTGCTTAAAAATAAAAATAAAAAGAAGAAAAGAAGAGGGAGAAACTATTGGGATTTTTGGGCAAAGGCAGGAAGAATTTAGGTGAGTAACCTCACTAGATTCATGGCATTAAGACCTGATAAGAGGCAGCCAAATCTTTATGTTGCTATTGATATTCTTCTGGTTTTTGTTAAACACAGTTTTATTAATATTCTTTGAATGGTTTTGATATGATGTAATGTTTTGTTATGGATGCTCTTTGGATGGCTTTGATATGATAAGATGTTTTATTATGGATGTGCAAGCTACTGTTTTATTAAAAAAAAAACTAAGGCATCAGATCTTGAAATCAGGGGAAGAATACTTATACCTGATATGGAATCATGGCAATAAAATCTCAATAGAGAAAATAAAATAAGCTGCAATATACATTGTTTAAGTGCTGAGGCTTTAGAAAAGATATTAGGGATGTAATAGAGATTTCTAAGTGCTGAATCCCTGATTAAAATAGCAAAAATCTACAAGACAAAAATTATGATTCAGCTAAATCATGAATCTGGTTCAATCATAGTTATTTGCAGATCATAATAATTCATTGTGCCATGTTCCTATTCTCAGTATAAATATTCTTGTACTTAATACAAAGATCTAGCTATATGTTAGCAGTATACTTGAAAATAATTATTTGTTTGGAAAATATGTTGGCAGTATTACAGGGGTGTTTCAATGAACATAGTGACATGTTCACTTATCTATCTGATGATAGGATTAAATAAATATAAATTAGTATATGAACTAGGAACTGTAAGCCAAGAAGGCTGCTGGAGTGCTTGTCATATTTGAAGTATGCAAGTTTGGCACATGGTTTGTTTAAGCCCTGAGATCTTTGTGCAATGATGTGAATTAGTTCATTGCAATGTGTCCCTGTGATTCCTTGATAGCAGATGAGGCTAGGATTAAAATGGTATATCTGTAAAGGCTATGCAAAAGTTATGAAATAAGAATATGAGTATTTCTTAGATTGTTGATTTGGAACCATGAGTGTTCCAGGGCATCTGATTTTGCTGCAGATTGATGTGAATGCTTCCATAAACATGCTTGTGCTAATGGTTAGTTTATGAAGTCTTTGCTTTTGCATAAAAGTTTATCTGAAATATAGTAACATAGTTGATTTAAGAAATTGCTTAAGCAATCTGTTTAGTGCTTATGTATCATTTATCTGCTTAATATCATGAATATATTAATGTGCTCATACCAGATCATTGATCTGACCCTTATTTGCTCATGGCATATGGGGTGTCTCAATTCAAACTGAGGCAGCCACTAATGCTTTTTCAGGGGATGCAAGAAATAAGTAGGAAAGAAGATTATGGTTAATGAGAAAAATGGAAAAGCATGCTTGTTAGTTTTAATAAGAGCATAGGATGAATTATCTGCATGTATTCATGAAAACTTATGTTTTTTTAAATTTCTTGTTATGTAATGAATTTGCTATGTTGGTCTGAACTGGTTGTTTTCTGTTATGTACGATATAGATAAGTACGCACGTATATCATAGAAAAAATATGATGCTGAATAAAATTTAATTCTTACTCATCTCCTCTAGGGACTAACGATACAAGTGCACGCTGTGGTTCTTGCGATGGGCCACTGCCATCGCCTCCTGACGATCGGGAAGAGCTCCTACCTCTACATGACATATTGATAAACCTGTGACATATACACATCATTATATAAGAGAATAAAAACATGATAATTAATATATTTCATATGAAAATGACATTAACGGTATAAATTGCTTAATTAATGACTGAAATGGAAATAGAAATGAAAGTGTGTTATACCTGATTCATAATGGGTGTACTATTCCAACGATAAGCAGAGTTCATTGCATTTTCAATAAAAATTGCTAAATAAATGACAAATGGAAATAACATAAAACATGCAAACAATAGTAAACGGATTTGGTTTCATAGTTACATCAATTTCATAATACATCAAGAATTCAACATAGTTACATTAATTGCAAAAAACAGATTCAGATTTATATCAGTCATCATCGTCTTCTGATTCAGATTCGTCTCGTTTTCGACGATATTTTCCTCCGCACTGTCAAACGCTTCTACCAAAACATTTGATTCATCGATCAAAGGACCAAAATCTGTATGATCGTCTGTAATTATTATTTCGTTATTTTGTTCAAGATCTGCCTGATAAGCTTGTTCATCCGGAATATTCTTCCCATCGAATGTGAATCTGACCTTTGTTTTAAAAACTGCAGACCAATCTGCTTTATCTCTTTTTAGAGACGGATAAGAAGCGTAATAAACTTGCAATGCTTGTTTGGCTAGTACAAAAGGATCATACTTGTGATAGTGCGATGTATGCTTTATTTCGATAAGATTATAATCCTTGTGCACATTAATTCCAGAACCTGGAACATTGCTAAACCAATTGCATCTAAATAGAAACACCTCCTCCGCGGGTCGTGAGAAATATGTCAGTTGCAAAATTTGTGTCAGAACGCCATAAAAATCATTTAAATGATTTTCTGGATCGTCACTACCTTTAACAAATACACCAGTATTATTTGTTAATTTTTCTGCACCGTATTCTTTGGTGTTAAATTTATATCCATTGACGAAATATATTGGATATGTCTTGACCTCTCTTTTTGGTCCCATCGCAAGATGGTTCAACCCTTCGTCAACAACACAATTTTTCGGCTCATAAACGTAATTTGAAAACCAACCGAAAAATTCTTTACTGAGATCTCTGTTCGGATGTTCACGTTCATAAACACTGTTTATATAAACAAATTATTACATTAGGTTATACACGCGCATGCATTATAGAAAAGAATAAAACACAAATTATTATTTCAGATTACCTAACAAACGGTGCAACCTCGGCACAATTTAGAAGAATATAAGTGTGTGCTACATGAAGATCTCTATCGTCTAACCATATTTCTACACATTTTTCAAAAGGCCGAACATATTGTCTAAAAATAGATAACATTGCTTGAGAGGACTCTTGTTCGTTGCCTTCGTCATTACGAGGAACACTTTGAAATGAAATATTCACATGGTCACTGAAATAGTGAGAGAAAAAGAACGAAGCTTCTTCTTCGATGTAAGATTTACATATCGAACCTTCAACTCGTGCTTTTTGCCTCACTTTTTTCTTCAGATGATTCAAATATCTATGCAAAATTAATTTATATTAACTTCATATTTCAAATGCAATTAAATTACGTTATAACATATTACATACCTCTCAAATGGATACATCCATCCATATTGGACAGGACTTCGAAGTCGTGCTTCAGATGGGAGATGAACAGGTAAATGTTCCATCACATTAAAAAAACCTGGCGGAAATATTTTCTCTAATTTGCAAAGCAATATAGGAATGTCCACTTCAAGTTTACGTAAACGTTGCACTTTTAAAGTAGTCGAACAAAGCTCTTTGTAAAACATACTAAGCTCCGTTACTACCTTCCAAACTTTTAACGGCAGTAGTTCTTTGAACATTACGGGAAATAAATTTTCCATCATTATGTGACAGTCGTGACTTTTCATTCCGCTCAATCTACCATTTTTAAAGTCAACACATCTACGAAGATTTGATGATATCCCATCAGGAAATCTTAACCCTTCCACCCATTTTAACACAGTTTTAACTTAATTATTATCTAATTCGTAACATGCTTTGGGTTTTTTTACTGTCATTTGGTTTCATATGAAGCTCAGGACGTTTGCATAATTCTTCTATATCACGTCTTGATTTCAAATCATCCTTCGTCTTCCCTTTCACATTCAAAATTGTGTTAAAAACATTATCAAATACATTTTTCTCATTGTGCATCACATCTATGTTATGGCGAAGCAGAAGATGTTTCCAATACGGCAACTCCCAAAAAATAGTTTGTTTGCACCAGTTATGAACAACTGATTTGTCTTGAATTTCTTTTTGCTCGCCAGTTTCATATATCTTTGGATAGTCCTTAACAAGTTCATATATGTCTTCGCTTGACCATATCGTCGGTGGTTGTCTGGTTTCTACTCTATTAGCTAAAAAGTTTTTCTTGTCTCCTCTGAAGGGATGATTTACATGGAAAAAATATCGATGACAGTCATTCCATGAAATTTTCTTACCATGAGGTAAAGAAAACGCTCGTGTTTCATCCATGCAATATGGACATGCTAGACGACCGGCAGTACTCCATCCCGAAAACATTGCATAGGCAGGAAAATCACTTATAGTCCACAAAAAAGAAGCAAACATACGAAAATTTTTCTTCTTGGACACATCGTATGTTTCTACTCCTTCGTTCCACAGTATTTTTAACTCCTCAATCAACGATTGTAAATATACATCGATTCCTTGTGTTGGATCGTCGGGGCCAGGAACGACAACAGTAAGAAACATATATTTCGTTTTCATACACATCCATGGAGGTAAATTATACGGTGTGACGATAATGCGCCACGATGAATATTTAGAATCAAATTGAGAAAATGGAGAAAAACCGTCCGTACATAATCCTAATCTAACATTTCGACTCTCCGCTGTAAAATTTGGATACGTTTTATCGAAATGCTTCCATGCTTTTCCATCGGCCGGATGTGTCAACGTACCCTCTTCCTCTGTTCTCACGCTATGCCACCTCATATTAGACGCAGTTACAGAATATGCATATAATCTTTGAAGTCTTGGAGTTATGGGTAAGTAGTGCATACGCTTGTACGGAACTTCCTTCCCCTTCTTTTTTCTTGGTTTGTATCTCTCCTGGTTACAAATTTTACAATTTTAAGGTTTGCGTTTTCTTTCCAAAACAACATGCATCCTTTTAAACATGTATCTATTTTCTGATACGGTAAACCAAAAGCCGACATAAGTTTTTTAACTTCGTAGTGATTTTCACACATTTGATTATCGGGCGGCATATGTCTTTTTGCAGCTTGTACAACAGCCGTAAACCCAGCTTCAGTGATGTTGTATTTTGACTTCATCGCAATGTATTCTGCGATTACTAACAGCTGAGTCCCGCTTTTACAACCATCCCAAATAGGTTTCTTAGCTGCATCTAGTAAATCATAAATTTTTTTAGCTTCAATATTTGGTTCTTCAACATTTCCATCATCGTCATCGACTTCAACCATAGGAAACATTGATCGTGCTGCATCTTCGACCATATTTTCTATACGGGTCGTTGAAACTATTTCGTTAACGACACTTTCAGACTCTACAGAAGTATTTGCTACAACTTTTCCATGTCGATCCCAAACATAATATTCGGGTGCGAAACCGTCTTTGCACAATGAACTTTCACAATATATGGTAACAAATACTTCAAATGTCTACACCTACTACACGGACAACGAATTTCTGGATCGTTTCCGTTATTACTTAAAGCGAATTCAACAAACACGTTTATACCATTATAAAAATCTTCTTTTATTGAGCCCTCAGTCCTTTTCTTTGGTACATCTATCTCCTCCGATCAACAAAATAATCAATCATTTTTCCTATTTGACAAAATGAGAAGTTCAAAATTTAATATTTATTTTGAAGAATACAAATTCGAAAAAAATTATTTTCATGGTCGTATAATATTTTGAATTTAAAGAACAACTTCACAAATTTAAAAATATTTTCAAATATGGCACATTTTATTTTTTAACGTAACGATTTAAAAATATATATAATTTTTTTTCATTGGTCAGGCATCCTACTTCCCATTACAAACACAGTAAGTATTTACATTTCGTATATTACTTCGTCTCAAACGATTCAATAAAATTTCGACAGCATTTCCCTTTTGTTCCCTGCATTGTACACAAATGCGTGTACGCAGGAAACAAAAAAGAAAAGTTAGGCCGAAATTTTATGAACAGTTTGAGACGAAATAGTATACAAAATGTAAATGCTTACTGTGTTCATAACTTGTCCAATACAGGGACAAATCCGACAAACATTGTACCAGATGAATATAAATGGTCGTTTTTCGAAAAGAACGACTATTTATACAACGATCATGTACAACACTCGTCGGACGGGGCCAAAAACTCTCTAAGGGACATTTGTCAGTTACATGCGCGCATTTTACGAAAAAATACAGTTTTACTCACTGTTCACATTTACAAAAATATATATTAATTTAACACATTTATTCAACGTATTACATCTACTTAAGGCTGTTTTAACATTTTTGTCATTTTTCAATACACACAATATAATTTAGAGTAATGCATTTTTTTTGTTTCATAAGTAAATACGCGCACAATATAATACTCCTAGTTCATTCAATCAATTTATCTTATTTCAAATAACGTATACAATCGTCGAATCAAGGCATACACAACAATTTACATATACATGAACAACCACAAATTATACGTGTTTTTCACAATTTCACGATAAAAGATGAAATCGGTATACCATGTGATGCTATAAACTGTTATTACGCTATTGGAAACAATTGCAATCACTAATTTGTCCTAATTTATCAATTTATGCAAATCTAGAATTAGGGTAAAAACTGAATTTTTCACAAAAATAAGAGATTATACCTGAGATTAAGAGTAACGGAGGTTGATTAGGGAGCCTTGGAAGATCCGAAAGCTAGAAATTAGGGATTGGAAGTTTGGAGGTTGAATTTGGGGGTTTTTTGGGGGAATTTTCGTATGAAGAGGAGGAGGAAGAAAGCTCTCGGCTGGAGCTATAATCGCATATTTCCGACGGCTTCCGACGGCCCGTCGGAAGCCGTCGGAAATGTGCCGTCGGAAGCCGTCGGCCCAAGCTATCGGTTTCAAGCTCTTTTCTAGTAGTGATAATTCACAATATCACAGATAGATAATCCATATCACACAGCATTACTTATCTCATATCTGAGATTTCAACCCATTCAAGGCAACAATATCAGCCATCCATACAAAAGCAAGGATTAATAAACACATCATTCATAATTAATTTAAAATGAATTAAATTAATTACTTCCTCTCTAATTAATTTAAAGTAAATTAAATTAATTACTTCATTCTAAAAAAAATTCTTGCTTACATACCCATTAATTAATTACAAATCAATTAATTAATCATCCTCTAAATTTCCATCTTAATTAATCATCTTTGATTAACTAACCTTTAATTACATTCAAGTAATTACCCTTTTATTAATTTCACAGATTAATTATCCTCAACCATTCACAGTAATTTACCATTAATTACTTCATTAAATATTACATTAATTAATGATCCTTAATAAATTACTTCCATTAATTAATTAACTAAAATTAATTACATAAATCCTTAATTAATTACGTTAATTAATTAACTTTAATTAATTCACTTCCATATATCAACCTAAATCATATACAGGAATTTCCATCTTGAAATCACTTACCTAAATTAATTAACTTCTTAATTAATTATATAAATCTTTTGATTTATTTTACTAAGTAATAAATCTTTAATTACTTCTACTAAGTAATTATATTTTATTTTACTTCCCATTAAGTAATTTCCTTTAATTAATTACATCCTGAAATTATACATTAATTACTTCTCAATTAACCAGTTAATCAATTCTTAATAACAATTAATTAACTCTTAATTGATCTCTATAGATTAATTATCTCTTATTTATTAATTAATTAACAAAACCAAATTATTAATCAATAAAACTTAATTTCAAATTAGGTACTTCTTAATTACCAATTTATCTAATTACTTAATTAATAAATTTCCAATTCATTAATCTCTAATTATTAGTTAATCAATCATAATCATTAGTTAATTAAATTAATTAATTATTCTTAATTAATTACTTAATTAATCCTTTATCCTTAATTAATTAAATTTATTAATTATACTTTAATTTTCTTAATTAACTTAATTAATCTCAATCATTAAAACCTTAATTATCCTTAAGATAAGACATTGTCTTATAATGATCTAATTATCATTAACATATTAAAACATTTTATCTTTAAAAGTAACTTCCTTACTTAAACATTTAATTAAGTTTTGAAATAAAAATAAACATTTAACTTGAATTACCATAACATATTTAAACCCTATTTACCATTTTAAATTAAATTAATTTCAAAAGCCTAAGCTTAGTTTATACAAAATCATCATCTTTAATTTATTTAAGTTAAATACCTCTACTTTAATCACATTTTCAATTACATAAATAACATCTTATTTGGAAACATTTATAGATCTATTACATAA
Organism: Allium fistulosum; assembly: GCA_030737815.1. Taxonomy (NCBI): domain Eukaryota; kingdom Viridiplantae; phylum Streptophyta; class Magnoliopsida; order Asparagales; family Amaryllidaceae; genus Allium; species Allium fistulosum. Next base: position 1,221,532,976 of record CM060902.1, read on the forward strand.
TTTAACTAAGCAATATTTATAACCAAAACTATTTTTAAACCAAAGTTTAAATTTTCGAAAATCCAAATTTTAAAACTAAAATTTCTTTTTAAACATCATACTCTAACCCAAACATTCATACATTATAAACTAGTTAAAAACTTTGTTTAAAATTCAACCTGCCTTCAATTTTGAAAATTCATTTGTAGTTTAAAAACAGAACAGGATTTTTAAATCCTGGAACCAGTTCCATCGAGACATCACACGCGCGACACTCTTCCTCAACACTTCGAGAAAAACCCAAACATTCCCGAGTAAAACCCGAACCCAACCCACAACACAAAAAACCAGACAATTAAACGTGCACATGCACATGGCCTCCGCGCTCCTCCAGGCGATACTTCGTCGTTGAGCAGGTCGACGAACTCGTCAGCAACGACCCCCGATCGACTAAACTCGAACAAGTCCCCCAATCGAAATTGAGAATAACTCGATCAAACTCGAACAGACCACAGACCAAAGAAATGCCTCATCACGGCGACTCCGACCACCAGTGGCGACGTGATTCCGGCCACACCACGACCATAACCTCCTCTACCATTCCCTAGAAGAGCGTGTAACTCGGTCAACCCGAGGTGACAGAATCGTTGAACTTACAGACCACATAATATTCGAACCCAAAACCCTAAACTTGATTCGACCCACGAATTTTTGCATTAGAAATTTTTTCTAGTATTTTTCCTATATTCAAGAATCAACAACCTAGCTCCATAACAAATTTCAACATCTAAAATTCATTAAATCAACAGAATTTTGTAAAAAGGTGATTTCTGTTCATCTATAAACTGCTCTTTCATTTCTAAACTAAAAATTATCATTCTTGCCTTAAAAATCCTATTTTGCATTGAAGATTCAAGTTATGAACTTGAATATATAATTTATGACAATCAAATTCATCAAAGTAGATACTTGTTGCCTGTAAATTGAAATTTACAGAAGTATATTTCCCTATCCATTTTAAAACAGTTTCTTTTTATTTTATTTTATTTTTTTATCTTGATTGAAGTTTTAAGAATCTCGTTGTGTTGAAAAATTAAAGCTTGATAATGATTTGAAGAAAATAAAAATTTGAGTTTGAATAATATTTCTATACTGTAACTCAGAGCAGAACAATATATTCAAGAACATCCTGAATACAAACACAAATCCATACTCAAAATAAAACACATACATCACACCATCATCAGTGAATCATCTTAACTATTAAATTTAAACTTAGAGTTTTAAAGTTGACGATTACTCACTGGAAACAGGGATGAACAGGGAAGACTAACATGCATAGTTCACAACATAAACAATCATAAAGCACACTTGTATCCACAAATGCAACATCACTTATTTCAGAATTCCTCAAGCAACAAACATGTATTTACTTAACTTTTAAATAAAGAGTTTACTCACCTTAGAAAAATGCAGAGAGATTTAAACTGGCTTGCTAAAAACTGAAGATTGAAAACTTGTATTTGTTTTGATTCCAGAAGCTTGAATAGCTTGAAACATTAAGACTGAAATGCTTTGTTGAACTAGACTTGGTGATGAGATGCTTCAAAGCTTTTGATTTCAGGTTACATTTTGAAGATGTTACAGGTATTGAATTTGCTTTGAGGAGGTAACTGGCTGAAGATAAAAGGGTTTACAGAGATTTGTATATTTTTGGTTGAAGGTTTGATGATTTTCTTCCCTCTGGTTTGCTAAGTTTTTATGAACGAAAATTAGAAAGGAAGCTAGATAAATAGAACAAGTACGTAGAGCTATGTAATATGCTGGTACACCGTCCTCTTTTCTTTTTAAAACATAGGTCAGAGATATTTTTTTTCTTCAGAGATTACTTTCTTGCTTTGGGGGCTGAAAGGATTTTAAAACAAATCGAATTGACTTGTTTATGTTAGCATTAAATGCTCAAGTACTTTATGTTTCATCCTATCATATCTTATGTTTATAGATACTTATTTTAACTTGCTTATGTTTTTGCCTACATATCTTAACTTACAGGCTACATATGATACTTTGCTTTTGGACTTAATATAAAAGTTGATTTGGTCAATGTTATAAATTTTTTAACTTAACTATCAAATACTTACCCTACTAATATTTATTCTTATACTTATGTTAATATTTATAACATTTATTTTATTTTAAATTTACAAATCATAGCTTTCCAAAATATATACATATATGAATAAAAATAACAATTTCTATTTATAATAAGAATTCATTTCTAAAGACATTTTATTAATATTGTTTTAAAAATAACTCCTCATTGAATTAAAAATAATTTATAAAAGAAATCATTCCTTTATTAATAAGTTTACTCATCTTATCAGGTTATAAACAAAACAATCTTTTGAATAAATTTAAACTTAAGCCAAAATCATTTTAAACAATTAAACTTTTATCTTGAGTATTTTAAAATCATATGGTTATTTATTTAATATTAAATCAAATCAAATTTTCAAATTACCAAAAATATTAGAATTAGAAAACATGCCTTTATTTATTAAATTTAAAACAAAGATTATCTATTTACAATATATACAAATATATATATATTATGAACAGAAAATAATTTATTAGCTTTTAAAAGATAAATTATCAGTCAAATATTTATTTAAAATAAGATTATCAAATCAATTTAAATCTTATTATCAATTATTATCATATCAATTTAATTTTTACACAGATTATTAAATTGATATTGTTTAAAATTTCCGGGATATCACATTCCTCCCCCCTTAAAAGAATTTTGTCCCCGAAATTTAAAACAAAGGTAATTCAATAATCCAATTAAAGATTTAATTTTTAAAACACAAGCATATATCATCAATATATACTAACAACCATAGCAATCAATCATCCAAACAAACAAATATAACTATCCAGACAAAATTTGGGATAGAATTCTCTCGAGTTTCCCCGAGTTTAAATACCGGGTTACTCGCTCTATAGAATCCAAACAATCAATACTACTAAGCTACAGAGCTCCTACTCATCTAGATCTACATAACAAGACAAGATATCAGACTATAGACAAGTCTGATTCAACAACCAAAACTCCCTGAACTGCAGGTTCCACCACCAAAGATAACTCATACATGTACTCCCTTAGAGATACGTGAAACACATCGAATCCCAGTTATCCAAAATGGCAGTTCAAATCTGAAGACCCAACACTTATCCTCAGAAGAACAACAGAAAAGATCCAAAATATCTCGGAGCTGGCTTCCCAATCTTATAGCCCCCTTTACCGGATAAAATCTCAACAACAACGGAGCCTCCAAATTCAAATTCCAATTTCCTCTGTCTCTTATCTACAAAACTCTTCTGACGAACCTGGACTGCCTACATCCTTCCTGATCAGCTCAACCCTTGTTGATGCCCTCAAAACAATCTGAACCAAAACAATCCAATAAAATGATCTTTCCAAGATCAACCAACTCAGAACAAACACTCTATCCAAAATCAAAAGACGGATCTCACTTCTCACATTCGGAAGAGATAAAACAGATGCACTCCAATCTGGCCTCAAGTCCCTGAAAATTTTCCTATAGAAAACTCTCTAATCCAAACACTGCAACATCCAATTGCGTCCACTCTAAAACAGTTGCCACCATGCTTCCACTGCGCAACTCTGACCTGAAACAGATGAGAATGCTGATGACGAACACAAGCACAGACAGGTCCACACATCCCAAAACTATGGATCAACAAATCCAAAAATAAAACTCAGAAGTTCCTCCAAAACTGAGCTGCTTTGCTAAAATCATTCTCCAAAAACCATCCTATTACTAAGCTGAACCATCGGTACCACTTCTGGAATCTAGTCGATACCAAACTCGATCTTCAGATGTTAGCAAGACTCTGACTTCCTGAAGTCGTCCAGAAAAATCTCTGACAAACCAAGAGAACACTCAGACTATCGCAAGTCACTTTTGCGATCAATCCGGCCTAATTCCAAAGAAAAACTGTTCTCTCTTTACCAAACAGAACAGCTTATGCTTATGAAGCCAATCCATCGAAGAAACGGAACCACTCTACTGCTCCTGAATTCCACTACTAAGCTAGAAAGCTTCCTTGCTAACACACAGAACACTCCGAGCTGCGCTGCTAACACCCGTGCCAAGGAATTCCTAATCCAAAGCTCTTCTAGAAACTCGGACCTCATCCAACAGAAACATCCTGCTGAACACAGCCACAACACCGAAGCAGACACACTTCTTTAAAACTTGTTCCAAAGAAACATCTTCGGAAACATCCATAGTCACTGCGTCTCATCACACAGCTACTACATCCTGAGATATCAAGATATCTCACTTGCTTCTGTCCAACCGACAGATCCAAACTCTACTCAAAGATGGACTCCGAACCTTAACAGGTTTCTTTCAGAGATCGGTGAAATCCTTGCACCACTCAAAGCTCACTCGAGACGGTAATAGGTCTATAGTCTCGGCAGATACACTTCCAACCTCAACAAACTCCAATCCATTGGTAGTCGTGTTACACACACCACTACCCCATCTACCTTTATAATTTATATTGGAAAACTCGAACAGGTAACCTAACAGATAGGTAGAAATAAATAAATAAATATATATATATATATATATCAAATTACAAATACGCTCTCTCAAGAAAGATACCACTCCAGAGCTTAGGTATTCGCTCAACCTATGCTCTGATACCAAATGAAACGACCCAACTTTCCACTACCAGAAAGTTGCATCATCATTAAGAAAGAAAAGGGTGAGAAATAGAAAAGATAGAGAAGAAAGAAGAAAACAACATCAGAATCTCAAACAGCGGAACGAATGAAATATAATATATCACATAAGAGATTACATAGTATCATATACATCAGAGTTACACAGATCATACAACACATACTAGACAGTTATAACACCTGACTAGTTAATACAACTCGATACATCTCAATATAACACAGAGATACCACACAGCGGAAATACAGATAAACACTAACACAGCGGAACCACTATATATCTATACGCTGAAGCCTCCTGCTCCATTGCTCCTCTATAAATCGTCAAAGCTAACCTGAATCCCTTGGCTACTCGTAAAATTTGAGTACTCGAGAGTTTAAGAAAAACAGAAATAAACTCCGGATCAGACATGGGTCTGGTATGAGTAAATGGTTAAAGTTGCTTAACTTTGAAAAGCCTTTGAAACAAAGGTATCATGTAAGACTTCCCACACATAAACATGGAAAAGTTTTTACCCTACGCTAACCAAAACTTTGATAGGAAATTCAGTGATATTATAATAGTGTCTAGGGTTTTCAAGTAAAATACAGAAATAGCTGGAATGCTTACATCTCACGTTCCAACATAGTTGGGCACAACTAATACGTACGGCACTTATTGGAGATTGGATTCCATACAATGGCAGGGCTACTAGGGTACCGCCCGTCACAGTACCTGGCCTAGATCAACGTACCGAGGACCCACCCTAAGTCCCCTGCAACACAAGGCTGGAACCATCCCTTACTGGATAATTCCCGGACAAGAAACCCAGCGGTTGGCGCGACCAACCACACACTAAGCCGAATAAAAAGGGACTCTAGACAGGGTAAATCTCATCCTACTTGGGGGCTACCCACTAACCTTGCTGCACCTCCCCTGTTTTAACCATTCCCGGTTGATGAGGCTTGAGGCTACGATTACCTTTAGAGAACACATCTCTTAGAATGCTCATCGTCCACCTGACGATGTTCTGAAAGCATTCAATCCATACAAGTTCGTTCCGGGTTCGAACGAAACCGAAGGCATTATCTCGTTACACTCATTTTGGAATCACCCTCAGAGTTAACGACAATAACCCTTGCATTCTGAATCTTCATCTTCACTTGAGATTCACGACCTATCGTTAATTTGGATTGATGTGGTTTTCGGATATCCAAATCTGGAAACCCGATCCCGGTCTCATCGAAATCCAAATCGCCATCTTTTAGGCCCAAATTGTTTTAAAGTTAAAACAATTTAATTCCATTATCTATATATACACAGATAGATAATTCACAATATCATAGATAGATAATTCACAATATCACAGATAGATAATCCATATCACACAGCATTACTTATCTCATATCTGAGATTTCAACCCATTCAAGGCAACAATATCAGCCATCCATACATAAGCAAGGATTAATAAACACATCATTCATAATTAATTTAAAATGAATTAAATTAATTACTTCCTCTCTAATTAATTTAAAGTAAATTAAATTAATTACTTCATTCTAAAAAAAATTCTTGCTTACATACCCATTAATTAATTACAAATCAATTAATTAATCATCCTCTAAATTTCCATCTTATTTAATCATCTTTGATTAACTAACCTTTAATTACATTCAAGTAATTACCCTTTTATTAATTTCACAAATTAATTATCCTTAACCATTCACAGTAATTTACCATTAATTACTTCATTAAATATTACATTAATTAATGATCCTTAATAAATTACTTCCATTAATTAATTAACTAAAATTAATTACATAAATCCTTAATTAATTACGTTAATTAATTAACTTTAATTAATTCACTTCCATTTATCAACCTAAATCATATACAGGAATTTCCATCTTGAAATCACTTACCTAAATTAATTAACTTCTTAATTAATTATATAAATCTTTTGATTTATTTTACTAAGTAATAAATCTTTAATTACTTCTACTAAGTAATTATATTTTATTTTACTTCCCATTAAGTAATTTCCTTTAATTAATTACATCCTGAAATTATACATTAATTACTTCTCAATTAACCAGTTAATCAATTCTTAATAACAATTAATTAACTCTTAATTGATCTTTATAGATTAATTATCTCTTATTTATTAATTAATTAACAAAACCAAATTATTAATCAATAAAACTTAATTTCAAATTAGGTACTTCTTAATTACCAATTTATCTAATTACTTAATTAATAAATTTCCAATTCATTAATCTCTAATTATTAGTTAATCAATCATAATCATTAGTTAATTAAATTAATTAATTATTCTTAATTAATTACTTAATTAATCCTTTATCCTTAATTAATTAAATTTATTAATTATACTTTAATTTTCTTAATTAACTTAATTAATCTCAATCATTAAAACCTTAATTATCCTTAAGATAAGACATTGTCTTATAATGATCTAATTATCATTAACATATTAAAACATTTTATCTTAAAAAGTAACTTCCTTAATTAAACATTTAATTAAGTTTTGAAATAAAAATAAACATTTAACTTGAATTACCATAACATATTTAAACCTATTTACCATTTTAAATTAAATTAATTTCAAAAGCCTAAGCTTAGTTTATACAAAATCATCATCTTTAATTTATTTAAGTTAAATACCTCTACTTTAATCACATTTTAAATTACATAAATAACATCTTATTTGGAAACATTTATAGATCTATTACATAATTTAACTAAGCAATATTTATAACCAAAACTATTTTTAAACCAAAGTTTAAATTTTCGAAAATCCAAATTTTAAAACTAAAATTTCTTTTTAAACATCATACTCTAACCCAAACATTCATACATTATAAACTAGTTAAAAACTTTGTTTAAAATTCAACCTGCCTTTAATTTTGAAAATTCATTTCTAGTTTAAAAACAGAACAGGATTTTTAAATCCTGGAACCAGTTCCATCGAGACATCACACGCGCGACACTCTTCCTCAACACTTCGAGAAAAACCCAAACATTCCCGAGTAAAACCCGAACCCAACCCACAACACAAAAAACCAGACAATTAAACATGCACGTGCACGTGGCCGCCGCGCTCCTCCAGGCGATACTTCGTCGTTGAGCAGGTCGACGAACTCGTCAGCAATGACCCCCGATCGACTAAACTCGAACAAGTCCCCTAATCGAAATCGAGAATAACTCGATCAAACTCGAACAGACCACAGACCAAAGAAATGCCTCATCACGGTGACTCCGACCACCAGTGGCGACATGATTCCGGCCACACCACGACCATAACCTCCTCTACCATTCCCTAGAAGAGCGTGTAACTCGGTCGAACCGAGGTGACAGAATCGTTGAACTTACAGACCACATAATATTCGAACCCAAAACCCTAAACTTGATTCGACCCACGAATTTTTGCATTCGAAAATTTTTCTAGTATTTTTCCTATATTCATGAATCAACAACCTAGCTCCATAACAAATTTCAACATCTAAAATTCATTAAATCAACAGAATTTTGTAAAAAGGTGATTTCTGTTCATCTATAAACTGCTCTTTCATTTCTAAACTAAAAATTATCATTCTTGCCTTAAAAATCCTATTTTGCATTGAAGATTCAAGTTATGAACTTGAATATATAATTTATAACAATCAAATTTATCAAAGTAGATACTTGTTGCCTGTAAATTGAAATTTACAGAAGTATATTTCCCTATCCATTTTAAAACAGTTTCTTTTTATTTTATTTTATTTTTTTATCTTGATTGAAGTTTTAAGCATCTCATTGTGTTGAAAAATTAAAGCTTGATAATGATTTGAAGAAAATAAAAATTTGAGTTTGAATAATATTTCTATACTGTAACTCAGAGCAGAACAATATATTCAAGAACAACCTGAATACAAACACAAATCCATACTCAAAATAAAACACATACATCACACCATTATCAGTGAATCATCTTAACTATTAAATTTAAACTTAGAGTTTTAAAGTTGACGATTACTCACTGGAAACAGGGATGAACAGGGAAGACTAACATGCACAGTTCACAACATAAACAATCATAAAGCACACTTGTATCCACAAATGCAACATCACTTATTTCAGAATTCCTCAAGCAACAAACATATATTTACTTAACTTTTAAATAAAGAGTTTACTCACCTTAGAAAAATGCAGAGAGATTTAAACTGGCTTGCTAAAAACTGAAGATTGAAAACTTGTATTTGTTTTGATTCCAGAAGCTTGAATAGCTTGAAACATTAAGACTGAAATGATTTGTTGAACTAGACTTGGTGATGAGATGCTTCAAAGCTTTTGATTTCAGGTTACATTTTGAAGATGTTACAGCACAGGTATTGAATTTGCTTTGAGGAGGTAACAAGCTGAAGATAAAAGGGTTTACAGAGATTTGTATATTTTTGGTTGAAGGTTTGATGATTTTCTTCCCTCTGGTTTGCTAAGTTTTTATGAAAGAAAATGAGAAAGGAAGCTAGATAAATAGAACAAGTACGTAGAGCTATATAATATGCTGGTACACCATCCTCTTTTTTTTTAAAACATAGGTCAGAGATATTTTTTTTTCTTCAGAGATTACTTTCTTGCTCTGGGGGCTGAAAGGATTTTAAAACAAATCGAATTGACTTGTTTATGTTAGCATTAAATGCTCAAGTACTTTATGTTTCATCCTATCATATCTTATGTTTATAGATACTTATTTTAACTTGCTTATATTTTTGCCTGCATATCTTAACTTACAGGCTACATATTATACTTTGTTTTTGTACTTAATATAAAAGTTGATTTGGTCAATGTTATAAATTTTTTAACTTAAACTATCAAATACTTACCCTACTAATATTTATTCTTATACTTATGTTAATATTTATAACATTTATTTTATTTTAAATTTACAAATCATAGCTTTCCAAAATATATACATATATGAATAAAAATAACAATTTCTATTTATAATAAGAATTCATTTGTAAAGACATTTTATTAATATTGCTTTAAAAATAACTCCTCATTGAATTAAAAATAATTTATAAAAGAAATCATTCCTTTATTAATAAGTTTACTCATCTTATCAGGTTATAAACAAAACAATCTTTTGAATAAATTTAAACTTAAGCCAAAATCATTTTAAATAATTAAACTTTTATCTTGAGTATTTTAAAATCATATGGTTATTTATTTAATATTAAATCAAATCAAATTTTCAAATTACCAAAAATATTAGAATTAGAAAACATGCCTTTATTTATTAAATTTAAAACAAAGATTATCTATTTACAATATATACAAATATATATACATTATGAACAGAAAACAATTTATTAGCTTTTAAAATATAAATTATCAGTCAAATATTTATTTAAAAGAAGATTATCAAATCAATTTAAATCTTATTATCAATTATTATCATATCAATTTAATTTTTACACAGATTATTAAATTGATATTTTTTAAAATTTCCGAGATATCCCATGAAGGCTATCGGTAGAAATGAAACTTGGGACTTGATGGATTTCCCAGAAGGATATCAACCCATAGGAGTAAAATGGGTATATAAGAAAAAGATAAATGCCCACGATGAGATAGAAAGGTATAAGGCACGCCTAGTCGCGAAGGGCTACAAACAAAAGACGGGGATCGACTATGACGAAGTCTTTGCCCCGGTGGCGAGAATGGAAACAATCAGGTTTCTCATATCACAAGCAGCACAATTCAAGTGGTCGATCTATTAGATGGATGTAAAATCAGCATTTTTAAATGATGTGCTTGAAGAGGAAGTATACGTGGAGCCACCACCAAGGTACATGAAAGCTGGGGAGGAGAGTAAAGTATTGAAGTTAAGGAAGGCGCTATACGGGTTAAAGCAAGCGCCTCGTGCATGGAACATCCGAATTGACACCTATTTCAAGGACAATGGGTTCGTACAATGTCCCTACGAGCATGCACTATACGTGAAGAAAGAAAAATGCAACTTGATATTTGTTCCCCTTTATGTTGATGATCTAATATTCATGGGGAATAATGTGAAGATGATAAAAGATTTTAAAGAGGCCATGACTCGAGAGTTTGAAATGATAGATTTAGGGTTAATGAAACACTTTCTTGGTCTTGAAGTTAGGCAAGGAAGAAATGAAATATTTGTGTCACAAGAGTCTTATGCAAAAGACATTTTGAAGAAGAACAAGATGGAAGAGTGCAATCTAGTAGCAACGCCGATGGAACTTGGTACGAAACTCTCTAAATTTAATGAAGAAGATCGAGTGGATGCAAACAAATACCGAAGTTTGATTGGAAATCTACGGTATCTCACATGCACAAGACCAAACATTGTGTATAGTGTCGGCATAGTAAGTCGGTTCATGGAGGAGCCAAAATATTCACATCTGAAGGCTGTTAAGAGGATTTTTCGATATATACGAGGAACGGAGTCACTCGGGTTACTCTACTCTAAGACAAATGAATACAAGCTGGTGGGTTGCTCTGATAGCAATTAGTGTGGAGATGTAGATGATCGAAAGAGCACATCGGGATATGTCTTCTATATGGGAGATACTGCTTTCACGTGGCTTTCAAAGAAACAACCAATAATGACATTGTCAATGTGTGAGGCAGAGTATGTGGCAGCATCTTTGTGTGTATGCCATGCAATATGGTTGAGAAATTTGTTATATGAGTTAAAACTCCAGCAGCACGAAGCAACTGAAATACGAATCGATAATAAATCAGCAATTGAGTTGGCAAAGAATCCACTACACCATGAAAGGAGCAAGCATATAGATGTTCACTTTCATTTTATTCGGGAACATGTGAAGGAAGACTACGTGCGAATGAGTCATGTTGCAAGTAGTGATCAAGTGGCGGATATATTTACAAAGCCGCTACCAAAAGTGCAGCTCGAAAATTGTAAGATGATGATTGCAACGAAGGATGGAAAATGTTTGAGTTTAAGGGAGGAATTTGTTAAAGAATAAACTCAAATTAATAATAAGGTGAAGAGTCGTGTCTATTGAGTGAAGAGTCGTATCCATTAGAGTAAAGAGTCGTGTCCATTGGAGTGAAGAGGTGTCTATCTAAAAGGTCGTGTCTATTTGTAAGGGTATGTAAACCACTATAAATATGTGGTCATTTTGTGTTGTTTGCAAGCAAGAAAATTTATATGAAATATATTTAGTTTCTTCTCTCCTCCTCCTTTTTAACAATTTCTGCACAAGCCTTATTGCATATTTGAAAAGGCCATATTTTACAATTTTTTTTGTTCATTTCGGCTATGTAATTAACACATATGCATTTGGTGTAGATGATCAAAGTTGGCGCCAAAATATAGCTGACACCATAGATGCTCTCCAAACCAAGATCCGCTCTGATAAAATCCATAACATGGTTTTAAAAGAGGAATATCCTATAAAATTCGTAACATGATATTCATTTGCAGATTTAGTTCTTCAAAACTATAGATTTTTCCCTACACATATGGGTGAGTGATGGTTTTAGGCATAAAGCCTATTTCAACTTGGTGGATGATCTATCTATAATTCAACTAAGCTCTAGTTGTATATGATACGTAGGGTGAAACTGATCAAGAGGACTTTGGTAACAAACTGATTATTGTTTATGTTATTTGCTAAGCAACTTTAATATATTATATGCCAAGAGAATATATGATTTGTTTAATTTAATGGATTGTTATCAAATACATATAACATAAAGATTTTAACTGTGCGATATTTTTATGCTACACCATTATGTTGATAGTGGATAATTTGGTGTCGATATTGTAATTCTTTTGTGCATTCTAATTCAAAGAATATAAATCAAAAATTTTAAATTTCATATTTAATAGTTTCAAATTCAATTTAAAATTCACATTATTAAAATTCAAATTCAAAATTTTGAAAGCACGAGTTTATAAAAGTTGATATTTTCAAATTCAAAAATTTTAAATTTAGAATTTGAATTTCAAAATTCAAATTATTAGAATTCAAAAATTAAGGTAGCGTTTGGTTTTAAATGAGTTTTATGTTTTGAGTTTCAACATTAATTATAAAATACGAAAGAAGTGGAGGGACGATGGATAAGATGAAAGGAAAATGGAGGGACCATGGAGGGGATGGATAAACGATGGAAGGATGGATTGTTTCTCGTGATTCTCTTATTTCTCAAAACAAAAAAGAATAAAAAAAGTTGTTTTCTATTTTTATGTTAACTTTGTTTTCTAAATTGATCGTTTTTTATAATATACATGCGTTGTGTGTATTTTTGTATGGACGAAAACATAAAACTAAAAATGGTAGACCAAACACTACCTAAAATTCTACAAATTTCATTTCAACGCGGATTTTTTTCCCCTTTTATAAAGGTTTACTGATTGAACCATTTTATCTTTTTTATTTTAAATAAAAAAAAATTCTAATTTAATTTCAATATTAAATTTTTGTCATCTAAAAATTCAAAATTTCATTCAAAGTTCAAATCTTGTAATTTCAAATTTTCAAAATCAAGTTTCAAATTTGTAATTTTAAATCAAATCTTTATTTTGTAATTTTCTGTTCAAAAATGCAAAAATGAATTTCCACATATAACTTTAAATTGATATTTTCATATTCAAATCTAAAATTCTATTTTTTCCCAATGCATTACTATTTTGTGTTTAATTGAAATTAATGAAAAATTGCAATAAATATTCTTTTTTGAAATTATGAATTCAAACGGTCTATTTTTTTCACCGTTGTGCAATTATACTAGTAAATCAATAAATTAAACGCTATCAGACGTTAGTGAAGTTGGATAAAGAAAACGTGTGAAGTTGGATTAATGGTTGCCAAATTCCAAAAGATCAGCTATTACTATACTTTTTTTTGAAGTATGGTAAACGGGCCAAGCCCAAGTATAAATCAAATCGGGTATGGTAAGAAACAGCCACACCCGACAGCCAAAATAAAAAAACAAACCCTAACTAGGGTTGCCGACATAAATTCAAAACATCTCAAAGCTTTTAGAAAAACAAAAAATGGCGGACGGCGATTTCTCTATAGCTAATTATTGTCGCTGCCATACTTCACACCACTTGATTCTCCACGTTCCCAGTAAGATAAGCTATCATCGAAACCCTTCCTCATCCCCTTATCTTCGTTGTTAAAACTTCTCTGATTGTTGTTGAGAAGAGTGGGGTTATTAGATCTGGTGTCATCGCGACTCGGATCTGATAACACCCTCTTCGAAACGTTGCTATTCTCTACTTCCAAGCTAAGATTAGCTGAATTGGCACTAAAAGCTTGCTGGATGTGAAATTCGTTGCTATCAGCAACTTTAAAGCTACTATTAGCAGTATTGAAACCAAAAAGCTCACTGGTTGAAGGAGCTAGGCTCTCGAATCATATCATTGTTGATATGGAAGCTTCTCGAACAAGTTAAGTAACTTTCTAAGTGCTTGCTACCAGGTTCAGAGCTCCGATCATCAGCTAAGGAAGCAAATGTGGTTTGATCTTTTAAATTTTTCTTTGATTTCTGAAGTAACTTAGAAGGGAGAAAAACAAAGGAGTAGCTTGAACTTCTATAGTTGAGTACTTGAGTTGCCAGGCTAGTATTTATATCTATTTGTTAGTCTGAAATATTTATTAAGATTTCATGCACACTTAGTCAAATTATTCTCTCACTAGGAATATCAGTCCCTTTTATTAAGATGAACAAGATATAAGTTTGGCTCTTATAATATGTACACTTAGATCTTTGCACATACTATTTTCTTTAGCTTTGATTATTTTAACTCCTTGCCCTAACTACTTACATGTTAACAGTATTTACATGTGCATGATTACAACTCAAAAATTCTACAAGTGCATATTTTGTAAGGGCATGAGTACAACCAGAGCCGGCTCATGGGCCAGGCCCATCAGACGATGGCCTGGGGCAACCCCCCTTAGACGAGCAACCCCCCGCGAAACAAAATCGCGACCCAGAAACAAACACCCAGAAACAAAATCGCGACTCAGAATTCAGAAGAAAAAGAACTAACCCTAGAAACAAAATCGCGACCGATTCACCATCAGCAAACGCGACTGTTGCTGACTTGCTGCGTTGCACTGGTCGCTCGCACTCGCACTGCACAAGCTAAAGAAGGCTGCTCCTTTGAGTTTGCAGTTTGCTGGTATTTTTTTATTTTGGTTGATTGATGATCTTAGAATTAATTGTGAATTGATTTCATAAAGAAATCGCTAGAAGCATGAAACAAGCCAGTTTATAAATTATAATTGAAACAATAAAAACACGATTTTTGATATTTTGCACTTCTATACGATTATACTTTGTTCACTTTTGGGAAAAATAAACTGCAGTTGCAGTTTTATGCTTTTACAGCTTTGCAGTTTATTTTATATGACAAGTTTATTTTTTTCGCGGTTTTATAATATTTAGTATGCCTACAAAACTGCAAAATTTAGTATGCTCGAGGCCCTGAGCTTTATTGAACTGTCATGATTTCAATTCAATTGTCATGATTTACAATTCGGGCATGATTTCAATTCATATTTTATATGACAATTTTATATGATAGGTTTTATATGACAGGTTTTATACTAAACTGCAATATTTAGTTTGCCTGAACTTTATTGAACTGTCATGATTTCAATTCAATTGTGTCTTAAAACCTGTCATGCTTTACACTACAAAAACAAAGAAAATATGAATGAATTTACTATGCTTGAACTTTGAAATCAATTGGTGAAATAATGGATACCTTTATTGATTTTAAGCTTTTCTATATTATTAATTTGGGAATGCATAGGAAAAATGACGAAGAACGAAGATGATAAAAATCGAATTAGATTTCGAAAGCAAAATTCCGGAGCTCATAATAGAAGAGTTAAAGGAAAAAAAGAGGAACTAGAAAAATCACTTATTGGCTCAATTTCTAGTTTGTTTCAAGCAAAAATACGAAAATCTCAATGTTCAACTTCAAATATTATTGAAGAAAGTAGTCATGATATTGATGAGAACGTCGAAATCAATGAAGCAATTGATGAAAATGAAATTGTTGAAGCTAATATTGATGAAGATGTTATTGGTAATAGAGATGATAACGTGAATGAAGAAGACATAAATATTAATCGAAATGATATGGATGAAGGTGATGAACTAATTGTGCTTGATCTTGAGAAAGATGTCGACTTTAACTATGATCCCGGTTTGTGGGGAAGGATAACCGATACTAAAAGAATAATGTTGGTTAAACGAGGCCCTATCAAAATTTCGAAAGAAAATGATAAATTTCTCAAAAATGAAGATGGTAGACATTTTTCTTCCAAGCATGAAAGAAAATGGTTAGTTTATTCAAATGAAGTGAACAAGGTATTTTGTTTTTGTTGCAAGTTATTTAAAAGTACACAAAAGACATTCAAATTGGGAAATGAAGGAGTAAATGATTGGCATAACATTTCGACGATGTTACGAGAGCATGAAAATAATTCGGAGCATATTTCAAGTCTTATTAGGTGGGTGGATTTGCACAAAGGCCTTCAACAAAAGGCAACAATTGACAAGAGAGTAGAATCTCTAATCGAGCAAGAAAGACAACGTTGGAAGAAGGTGCTAGTGCGCATAATTGGTGTAGTAAAAACTCTTTCTCGAAATAACCTCCCATTTCGAGGTTCAAATGAAAAGATTTATGAAAAAACAATGGACTTTTTTGTCAACTTGTGAAATTTGTTGCCGACTTTGATCCAATCATGGAGGATCATCTTAGACGTGTGGTAAATAATGAAATAAACAATCATTATCTTAGTCATAGTATTCAAAATGAACTAATACTTTTGTTGGCTAAGAAGATCAAAGACGCAATGCTTGTAAAAGTTTTAAAAGCAAAATACTACTCAATCATTCTTGATTGTACTCCGGATTTGAGTCATAAAGAACAAATGTCAATTATAATAAGATGTGTGGATGTTGAAGATGATATCAAAGTAGAGGAGTTTTTTCTCGGTTTTATAGAGGTTGACGATACATCGGGACTTGACCTTTTTAAAAAGCTTGAAAGTGTACTAAATGACCTTAAGCTAAACATTGATGATGTGAGAGGCCAAAGCTATGACAATGGATCAAATATGAAGGGTATGATATTTTCAATAAGAATAGATAAATTCATATTAATTATGTTATTTAATTTTATCTAACATAACTTTGAATTAAATATATAGGTAAGCACCAAGGTGTACAAAAGAGACTTCTCGACATAAATCCAAGAGCAATTTATATTTCATGTGGATGTCATAGCTTAAATCTTGCTTTATGTGATATGGCAAAATCATGTGTGAAAGCTAGAAGTTTTTTTGCATACGTTCAAAAGATCTATACTTTATTTTCCGGCTCAACCCATCGATGGGAAATACTTAGAAAATATGTTAATGGTTTAACTCCAAAAGCATTATCGGCAACTCGTTGGGAAAGTCATATTGAAAGTGTAAGGGCTATAAGAACTCAACCATCGGAGCTAAGAGATGCATTAATCGATATTGAAAATAATTCTAATGATGATATGGCAAGGGTAGAAGCTAAAGGTCTTTGTCAAAATGCTTTAGAAGATTTTGCATTCTTGATTAGTTTATGTGTTTGGTACACTATTTTGGATAATATTAATCGGGTTAGCAAAATACTTCAAAGGGAGGAAATGGACATTGAAGATGCAATTATTAAAATAAAAGAACTCATTGCATTTTCTGAAATTTTTAGAGAAAAAGGATATGAAAGTATGATAAATGAAGCAAGAGAACTTGCAGATGAAGTTGGCATTGAACCCAAGTTTGCAAAAAAAAGAGTTGTTCGTAGAAAGAAACAATTTAACGATGATGTAGAAGTTGATGCTAATGAAACTCAATCGTTGGAAGAAAATTTTAGAATTACATACTTTCTTCATATAATAGACCAAGCTCTTACTTCGCTTAAAGATCGATTTGAACAATTTGAGCTTTATGAAGGAATTTATGGATTTTTGTTGAATGCAAAATTCAAAACTATTGACGATAAACAATTGAAAGAGCATTGCATGAAACTAGAGGTTTTTTTAAAACACAACGAAGAGAGTGATATTTGTGGAAAAGGATTGTATTTTGAACTTACTCAACTAAGAAGAATCTTGCCATCGGAAATAACCAAATCAACAAGCATTCTTGATTTTCTAAGATCTTACCATGATATGAGTGGATTTCTAAATGTATGGATTGTATTCCGAATCATTTTAACTATTCCGGTTACGGTGGCGTCGGCAGAAAGAAGTTTCTCTAAGTTGAAGCTAATAAAAACTTATCTTCGAACCACTATGTCACAAGAAAGATTAAGTGGGTTGGCGATGATTTCCATTGAAAAAGATTATTTGGATATGTTAGAATATGATGACATAATTGACGAGTTTGCTTCTAAAAACTCGAGAAGGAGTTGTTTTCGTTGAATGTACTATTGTCAAAGATGTGTGTGACATGTTTACATTTTGCTTGTATATATTATATATTTTGGGTGTTTTGTAATGAAATTATGGAAAAAGAAATACGTTGTTGGTTTTTCCTCTTCTTTTTTTTGTAAATGGCAACAAAAATATTTCTTGCCTAGGATAACCCAATGATCCGAACCGGCCCTGAGTACAACCAATGTTGATGGCTGTAATATTGTATTTCTTCCTAATACACTACTATAAGTACACATTATGCATTACGTTTAGTGTTTGCAGCGTGAAAAGATAAGTTTGAAACGAAGTTTCCTAGATAGCAGTAACGGCTGCCTTTCCTCAGATTAAGGGGAAAACTCCACAAAATCTCCATCCTCCTCCTAATCTCAATCCCCATTCACAACCAAACTTTGTGGCTATCGGGCCAATAATTGATAAAGACGGATTCCAGATTGTGAACCGCCGAAGAAACTACCAGCAAGCAAAAACCTTTTATAAGCCAAGAACCCAACCATACCATTTTAAGAAAAGTTTTCATCCAAGACCCGGATATCAGAATGCGGTGACAAGATCGGGAAAGATGATTTCCAATTCAAGATCCGAATACCAAAATGTGGCAACTAAATCAGGTAAGGTGGTTCCTACTCCAAGGTCGGAGGGAACGATTCAGGCTCATGCCAAAGACAAAACGCCGTCTTCGTGGGCCAATACGTTGAAGAATAGCAGTATTAGTTCAGACTCATCGGATCTTGACTTTGTTGCCCCAATTACCATTAATGGTAGAAATGTCATAACTGTAAAGGAGGAGGTCAGTCGGAGGACATAAATTAAATGGGATAGTTCAGTAGTCGCATATGTCTTTGGCAAACGCCCACCATATCATCATTTAAAGCATTTGTGATCAAAACATGGGTTCTACATTATAAAATTTGCAAATCATGTAGATTGTGTCAAAGCCATTAATGGTGGCCCTTACTTTCTTTTTGAAAAACTTATAATTCTGAAAAAATGGACAAAGAAAGTGAATCTTGATAAAAATCTATTGTCTGCACTACCCATATGGATCAGGCTCCTGGATACGAACCTGAGACTATGGGATAGAGAAGCATTCAGTGCAGTTGCGAGTGCAGTAGGCATTCCAATGAAACTGGATGAACAAACAGCGAAGGAAACCCAACTTAGTTATGCAAGAATACTTGTTGAAATCAAAACAGATGCTGAACTACTAAATGAATTCTACATAACAATGCATGACAGGGAAGTTCTGGTGCAAAGTATTGAATAAAATGGATTCCCCTATGATGCAACACATGTATATGCTTCGAACATGATTAGGAAAACTGCAATTCTAAAAAAGTATGGAAAGAAAAGCCTTGCACGAAAAAAGCAATGTAATATGTTGATGAAACCAGTAAAGAAAATATTGTATATGATGCAGACGCTGAAGAATCTCCTGAAGCAAATATGCATTTATCAAAAGAAGATGGTAGTGAAAACAAGGAAAGTGTTGTTGGATTAGAAAAACTTGCTGTTGCAGACAAGGAAATAGGCTATGAAAACAATGCAAATTTAGAAGTAATTACAATTGACAAAAATAAAAAAGAAGTTTGTGAAAATCCAGTAATGGCAGTTGAAACAATTCTGATAACCAATGACTTGGAAAACAATGAAGCAATAATCATAGTTCCAGCAGCAACAACCGAGACGGCAGTAGTCTCAGAAGAGGCCACTGAAAACATGCAAGAACCCATCGAGCAACTATGAGAGAACACTTGCAGAAGTTCATAGGCCTTACAAGCAACAGAAAGGCAAATGAAAGCAAATAGGGATTATATCATACAGATTATTGAGTCTTCCCCTCAAAAGGACAACTCAAGTTTATACATTGAAACGGTGCAAATAAATACAACAAATGCAGACAAAAAAGTGAAGAAAATGCAGTAGATCGATCAGCGAAGCTATGTTGAAGCAACTTCCACTTTCTCTAATGTGGCTACCTCAACTTCAAATGAACTGGAGACTATAGTAGACCGGAGTAACAATGATGGACTGTTGGCCAGTCAAGAAATTACAGTTGATCAGAGAGTAAACATTGAAGCAACTTCTCCGTACCCAAATGTGAAAATCTCTACCATGAATGGGCTATTGGCAGAGTCTGTATCCCTTGAAAACAAGAGAAAAAGGAAAAAGTGTAGAACAAAGAACATAAGTGAAATAATTTCAGCTACGGATGGTGGTAGTGAAGAAGAGGAAGAATTCAGAAACAAATACATCTTCAGAAATCCTAATGGGATGAGTAGATCAAAGCCCATGAAAAAACAACATACAAAAAAGAGGCAGAAAAGTTGCAAAGGAATGAACTTAAAATATCCTTTAATAATATTTGTTTAATTTTATGACAACTTCAATTATAGCTTGGAATATAAGGGGATTAAACTCCCCTGAAAGAATGCTAGATTTAACTAGCTTATTGAGTACCTTTAAACCTAGTATAATAGGCATTTTGGAGCATAAATTGAAAGATAAAAAAATTAATGAATATGCAATTAAAGTATTAAATAACAGGAGTACAATAGATAATAATAAAATGGGAGGCAATAGCAGAATTTTGGTATCAGGGGACCCATATATGGCAAATTAAACAATACTTTATTGACTTACAATATATCTATATCTATACTATAATGCAAATACCTGATCAAACCGGTCAAAGTGAAGTCTTTTTGGCCCTTCCCATCTTGTCCATATTCCCCAGTCCAACTACAAAATGCTGCGAGGGCATATCTGTATTTTCGCCACTGACTCATCCCACGTCCCAACAACGAAATCATCCCACGTCTTCCTACCTTCCTCCCCTCTTCTTTTCCTTATTCCTTTCCACATTTTTTATTCCCCCTCCTCACTTTTCTTCCCCGTGAAAAAAATTCCCCTTTGCCTTCTCCAATTCTTCACCCTACCGGAGCTCAATTTCCCAGATTCATTTCCTCCACACCAAATTGGATTAATACGATAATCTGCGAATTATTTCTACCATGCTGTCATCTCTGTGAATTTGAGGTATACTCCATCTTCTTCCACTGACAACTAATATGCGTATTTTCGCTACAAATGTTTTTTACCTTAAAGTTAACGCTGTTATTACTGTATGTTTTTCAATTTTTATGACACTTTGATATACACATTGCTTGGATTTACAATTGGTCAGTACTGTAGTAGAGGGTTTTGTGACTGCTATTTTATTCACTTTCCATTTAATTCATTACCCAACTGATTTTGTTCCTCTTATTTTCCATCATGTCCTCCCAATATAAGTTATCGTCATTTATTTTACTGCTTTCCGAAAAAAAGAACATTGGGTTTTACGGAACTTGGATTATGTTTATATACTGTTTTCGCTTTTCAGCTAGATTGCTTTACTTTTATGAATTGCTTGATTTTGTTACCGTTCAAGTAATGTCTAATTAAACCTAATTTTATTCAAAGTACCTGAATTATTTTCCTTCAGATTCTTCTTCTTTTGTTAACAAGCTGCTCCAGTGTTCTGTATTTATTGATTCCCTTATACGTGATTTAAATTTGATTTTGACCTAACTTTACTGGATTGAGCAGTTCATCAATGGAGGGCTAATGTAAACCCATGAATTTTGCCCAACTCAGTTAATCAGAAATGGTTTGATCTGATTAAAGTACGATATTCGGCTGTCATAAAGCTTTTGGGTTTTGTTTATTATATTAGCTGTTTGGTCCATTATTCATAGCAGAGGGGATGAGGGTAGCTGCTTTTGTATGAATTGTTAGAGTTGATTATGATTATAATTACTTGATTAGAGTAAAATCATTCCTAGAAGCTTACCAAAAGAAGAGGAATTGCTTGGTATTGGAGAAAACATATATTAGATTTCATCCCAATGTTATTTTTTAAAATCTTGCAGCTGCAATTTATGTATGAATTTCTTTTTTGTAGGCTTTAAATTCTGGTGACTTAATTAAAGGTGGTGTAGTAACAAAAGGAAGTGTAGGGAGCACTGCTATCAGTCTTGCTACAGTCGCACCGCTTATGGCTGTAAATGTCATTTCGTTATTCCTAATGATGTTGCCATAGAAAAAGTAAGTTTCGGCCTTTTTTTGCCATTTCCAATCTTATATTTTCAGCAATCACCATGTATTCATGTTATTATTTTGCAGATTTATAGATTTATTAAGGATCTTACGTGGCTACTAGATTTCTACTTTAGAACCATTGCTTTGCCATCACTCCTTTTGTATTGGATATTAACTTCTCATATGATATTTCAAATATATCTTTAGTCCCAAAGATTTTTTTGCTTTTGGTATATCTTTTCCAACTAAGTTAAGTATGCATTTTCCCATTCTCTTTCATTTAGATATACAGTAGAATGAATTATTTGACAGTTCTGTATAATTTCTACGCGATTTGGAAATCTATAAACTCTAATTTGATCTACTTTTGGTTTTAGTGGATATAAGTTAGACCAAACCGGAGGACGTCGGGGATATGCTGCATTCAAATTTGTCAAATTATTTTTTCTCTTTATCTTCATAAAGGTACGCTTTTTCCTTTCAATTTTATTGAATTCTTAACTTTGTAATCAAACAATCGTTCATTGTTTTCTAATTCAATAAGACCTAAATTTTACTATACTCTGCATTTTGTAAATAATTATTGTATTGTTAGGTTAATTATTGGTTAGCAAACAATAATTAAAAAAACTGAGATTGATTTTTCAAAGGTTTAGTTTTGTTTCCATTCACTGAATTTGTTAGTTTAATATATAATTTGTAAATTATTTCCGGTTTAGAGGTCAAGCAAGTTATCGCGGAAGCAATTTAGAATTCATATAAATCTAGATATGTGTTTAAACCAAGAATTAACTCAACTTATTGCGGTTTATTTATCCAACCGTTATAGTTTAGGATCATTCAAAAAGAGCTTCAGGAGTTAAGTTTGTTAATTGACTCTATAACTCTGATTGTCAACGTTTAACCAAGTTTTAGTCAGAAGAATAATTTTCATAGATTATATATTTCCATTTGAGGTAAGTACGTTAAAAAAGCACAGCGAGCGTACTTTTTTTTATCACCATTTACAATGTGTAGACGTTTTTTCTTCATGTTTATGCTTCAGTTATCGACTTATTTGGTTACTACAGTATTTTTTTCCTTATTACTTTAGTTCAAAGTTCCGTGTTTGTGGTTACATTAGAAATTTATGCAAAAATGATGTCCTTTATAGTTTATAGAATGAAGAAGAAAATGTTGAATATACACACAATAGAATATCGATTTTAAGATGCCCTATTACAGAATAAACAATGTTGGAAATTGGCACTTTTGGGAAGAACAAAAGCTGTGTTTACTTTAGAAGGAGATGTGTCATCTTCCAACTTTGGTTTATGTTAATAGAAATAAATTATCTTTGCCATGAATATGAATGGTAAGCTTTCATTCTCAAGATGTTTACTTCTCTTCCATTTGATTGATAATTGCTATTTCAAAAATGATCAAACAATCAAAATTTTAACTTCGGTCACTCGATGATTACCCTAGGATTTTGTTGTTCGTGAATTTTTTGCATAGCTTGATTTGCTCAATCGCGTACAATGCTTGAATTAAATCTAATTTTGATCTATTTTGTCGGATTATTTTCTGTACTAAATTGTTTTTTTTTCAGTCTCAGATGGTTCATTCCACTGTTGTGTATTGTTTGGTTCAAATATGTTTGTTTTGTTGATTGCTGTTAGAACCCAATATTGGCAAAGTTTTCAGTGCATAAGCAATGATAATTGTTTTACCACTTCATAGTAAAATAACCGTGGGCAAATGGTATGATTTGGTTTAATTAGTTTGGTTCAAACGGTTTGGTTTCGTAAAACAAAAAACTGAATCACACCAAAGTGAATATTTCTCAAAATTGAAACCGGTTCAATCGGGATGGAATAATTGATTTTGGTTGTTTAGTCAGTTTGTCATTAATAGAGCTGGATCGTTGTTAACCTAATACGAGACTGAAACAGTTGATTGGTTCCACAAAGGTTCAACGATGCTTAAATTTTAGAAACAAACTCCTCCTCAAAAAGCATTAATATGAACTGAAAGGAAAACAATATAGTTAACATAATGATATAAAAAATAAGTTTGACATTGATAATTGTGTTTTTTTAGTTGATTTATGTTTTATATTTAGTTTAATTGATTGGTTTGGTTTTTAAACATCGAAAACCAAACAAAACAGATAGGCTAAATATGAAAATTAAAACCAAACCCAACCAATTAGTGAACAAAACCAAACTGAATCAATTGAACTTATTTACTTTTGATGGTTTATTTGGTTTTGACCAATAAATGCTCACCTCTATCGTAAAATATGAATACAATGTGGTTGAATTTACTTTAAGAGTTCTAAATCTTCCTTTAATTATATAAAAGTGATTCTTTTGTCCACCATGATGTTCATTATCAAAATATAACGCTACACTTTTAGATTAGTAGTTTATGATTGCATTCTTCTCATGTTTTTATGTTTTTGAACCAAAGAACCTGATGTTCACAAGTGGTTGATGTATTCAAAAAATATGGATTTTTTTACCAAAAACGTATATTTCTTAAATACCAAATTGTTCCATACATTGACGGAGGTAATTGTTCTCTAATTAACGATTTTGACTTCAAGTTCATATAAAAATTTGTTCTTTTTTCTTTTGCTATTGATTTTAACTCTTTTTTAATTTTTCCATGTTTTGTTTGTTCATAAATTACGATTCTGGACAGTAGGATGAAACCCTATGATGTAGCAATTCACAATGCATACAAGTTGTTTGTTATGTCTCCAACTGTACTTTAATATTTACTAATGCTTCATTAGTTTAAGATCTGATTTCATTTAATTGTTGGTTTTGATTGTGTTGGTTTCACTGTTTGATTACACTAACGATTGGTAATTATTAGCATGGGAGGCATTTGCATGAGTAGGTAGCTCACTAAGCACATCAGGATTCAGGAGTATGTGCATGCGCTGCACATATCAGATCAGCAGAGACAAAATGAGGCTGCACAGACTTAGACATTACAACCTCAGAACTGAAATGATTGACCGCATCTTGACGTTGGGCATTGGAATAGGCAACGACAACAGTATTAGCATTGGAATTGGAAACCACTTTTAGAGTCCAAATAACATTTTTTCATGCACGACTTGATATTTACCTCATGTTTTCAGTAAAACATTTACTGTTGTAGTTTATTGTTCTATATTTAGATTTTAGAAGTTATTTCATATTTTTGTACCCTAAAGTGGTCGAGGAACAAATTTATGCTATTGGAATTTAATTTGTTATGCACTCATAACCTATTAAGTTTTGTTGATATCTCATTTCTTTTGACTTTTGGATAGTTCTAATATATTATTGTTATTGTTCAGCTTGATTTGCAACATGTTAATAGTTATACAGTTGTTAGCTCTATTATGGTCATCAAGCCTATTTTGTTAATGGAATTTTCAACATCAATGTTAACTAAGAATATTATTTTTGATGCAGGGGTAAGTTTGGCATCACTGTTATGTCTTTTAGTAAATACAAAATGACATAGTATTAAATAACTCAAACCGAATCCCTATGGTGCTGCAATGTTACGTGAAGAAATAAAATGAATGAAGTTTGTTTGAGAAATAAAGTCTAACACGTCAGGATAAAGTAGGTTCTGTAAGTGAATTATTACATTGTTAAGTACAGAAATGTCATAGATGTTATTTTAATGGGTGTACATGATCCTACAAGCTTTTTAATTTTGTATTCCTTCCCTATCATGTTAATGCAAAAAATATTATATTATGTTGTTATATTATTCATAAACGTTGTAAGATGAGATATAGGAAGAATTATCACAGTTTTTGTTTGTAGTTGTATTATTAAACCTTTTAGAGTTCTACAATTAAATTAATGAAAATTTTAAGTAAGCTCAAACCAAGTTATTTGGTGTTCTCTTTATGTCCGTTTGAGTTACATGAACAGTGTTTTGCAGTACCGTTAAACCAATATACATGTGGTGAATCTATATTTTGCTTTGTTGTCAAACCATATACATATGTATGAATCAAATGTCGCATACTGGGGTTTTTTACCTGACACAAATAGTTTGTATATCATCCGTGAAATGCTTAGCCGCTGAAACAACATATCAATGATAAGGCAATCGTGGTCCAATCAAACACTCATTTTCAGTTTTGAATACATTTTTCTATCATAATTGTAACAAAGACAAAATATGCTCACTTTCTTCTTTGCACACGTCCAACGGACGTGCCACCATACTTGTATATATGTATTGTAAATGCGTAAATGAGGGGGATTACTTATAGAAAACATTTATATTCATGCTTCTAATAGTGAAAATGAAAGAATCATGCTTTGGAAACATCTTGAATTAGTAAATAATGACATGAAATACCCATGGATGTTATTAGGGGATTTTAATACTGTCATGCACGCTTATGAAAAAAGAGGGAATTCCTATTCCGTATAAAAAGTTAGCGAAAGTTAATAAATTTTTATTAAGAACAGAATTAATTGAGCCTGTCATTTTTGGAAACAAATATACATGGAAATCGAGAATATATAGAAATATACACTGTAAACTAGACCGGTTATTAAATCAAGAATTCATAAGAAAAAATTCCAAGTTTTAATTGTAATACTCTTCCCTAAGCAACCAGTGATCATACTCCGATACAAATTTCTATTGCAAAAAAAATCAAATAAAATAAATGTTCCATTCAAATTTGTAAATGGACGGACATCTGAAGGCTCATATAAAGAAGTGGCCAAAAACAGTCTTAGCGTGTTTGTTCAGGGCACAATCCAGTATAGGTTCGGTAAAATATTACAACAAACTAAAAGTAATTTGAAAAATTGGAACAAGAAAAAACCAAAATCAGAAGTCAAACAAATCAGAGAGGAATTTGAGAGTTTGCAGAATTTTATAGATAATGATAACTCAGGCAATTTTCATGTAAATAAAATTTTCCAAACTCAGAATAAGTTGGTTAATGCACTTCATATACAAGCCATGAACATGAGGCAAAAAGCTAAAATTGACTGGCTAACTAATGGGGATGAGGCTGACAAATTTTTTATGTGAAAATGTCTAATAGAAAGCACCAAAATAACATTGGAAAATTATTCAACGTCGATGGCAATATAATAAATGATTCTTCTAGAGTTAAATCTGAAGCTATTAATTATTATACCACCATATATAACGCTGATAATTATTTAACAAGCTTCCCGAATATAGGCACGAGATTTTTATTAATTACATTCTAATGGTCAGAAAATACTGCTAGCTCCTGTAAGTATGGAGAAGATTAAGAAATCATTTTTAATGAAAACAATGATAAAAGTCCAGGCCCAGACGGGTTTGGAGCAAAATTTTACAAAGTACACTGGGAGGATATTAAAAAACAATTGTTTGAAGCAATAAATGAATTTATGGTCAATGGAAAAATTTTGAAAAGTATAAATCATACACATATCACCTTAGTTCCAAAAGCTAAAGTTCCTAATAACCTTGGAGAATATAGACCAATCTCTTATTGTAATTTTATATACAAAATTATAGCGATAATTCTTTGTGATATATTAGAAGTATTTTTGAAATATATAATTACTGAAAATCAATCTGCATTTATACCACGAAGGTTGATTTCAGTAAATACTTTATTAGCTCACGAAATGATAAGAAATTTTAATCAAGGAAATAAGAATAAATTGTGTATAAAAGTAGATTTGCAGAAGGCTTTTGATAAAGTAAATAGACATTTTTATAATACATATGATGAAACAACTAGGGTTTAATGAAATTTTTTGTAATTTAGTAGAAGAATGTATTAATAATGTTACTTACTCTATTTTAATAAATGGTTCCCTGAATGGTTTTATACAAAGTAATAAACACCTTATTTATTCACAATAGCCATGGAGTTTTTCTCTATACAAATGGAAATGAAGCAAATTAAAGGGAGTTTAAAAGCAATTAATAGAACTAAACCAGGAATAACTCATTTACTATATGCAGATGATTTACTATTGTTTTTAAATGCAGATGTAGAAAGTGCTAACACATTGATGAAGACATCCAAAAAAAAAGAATAAGTATGCAGGCCTCCAGATAAATGAATGCAAGAGTAAAGTATTTTTCAACAAGGCATGCACAAGAAAATTTGAAGTTTTGAATATCTTAAATTTCAAGAGAGGGAGTTACCAGTAAAATATTTAGGTTTGCCACTTAGTATGAATCAAATAAATGATAGGGATTGTGCTAGGCTACAAGATTTAATACAAGGAAAATTAGAGGGATGGTCTAGCAAACTGCTCTCATTAGCTGGCAGATTAGAATTAATTCACACAGTCATCACTGTTATTATTATACATTGGCTGCAAACCCACAACATTCCAACAAAAGTAATTCAAAATATAGAGAAAATGTGTGCTAACTTCATATGGGAAGGAAAATACCGCAAAGTAAACTGGAAAGCTATATGCAAATCAAAGAAATCAAGGGGCATGGGTTTGAGAAACTTCGGTGTTGGAAATTTTTAGAAGGAAAATCTTTGTGGACAAAATGGATGAAAGGAAAATATCGTAAGAACAAGAATTTTTGGATAATGTCAATAAAAAACCATTATTCTTTTACTTGGAAGAACATTTTAAATTGAAGAAAAATAGGAATCATATTTCTTGAAAGATAATTTAAAGATGGAAAGCAAACTAATTTTTGGTTTGACCCATGGATACATGAAAAATCTCTTATAAATCTATTGGGATGGTTAAATATTTGTCAGTTTGGAGGTGTGAATGCTAAAGTAGACTGCATCATTCAAAATCATAAATAGAGTGCAAACTCAAAGCATTAGCATCAATATTCAAAAGCAGCAGCATCAATATTCAAAACAGCAGTAGAAAGTAGCATCTCAGAAGACAAATGGCATTGGGTATTAAACTCAAAAGGAAAATTCCCATTCGAAAGCACATGGGAAAACATAAAAGGGACTGAAACCGAAATGGATTGGCATTCTGTTATTTGGGAGGTAAAAAACTATTCAAAAATGGAAACTTTTGCCTATTTCGTAATTCTGAAAAGACTGCCAACCAGAGTTAGATGCAAAAAAGGAATAAAAAAGGGGATGATAAATGCTCGCTCAATAAAATAGACCGAAAAAGCAGTGTGCGTTTGTAACGAACGCCTTTTCAACCCCTGAATGTCGACACCAATACATCCACGATATTAACGTGCCGAACACCCAAGTGCCGGAAAGGTAGAACGTTAGGGTAAAATAAAAGAAGAAAAGGAAAAGAACAAGAAAGAAGAGAACACAATATCAGAATCTCACAACAGAATGATAATATATAATATCAAATGATCTTTTAGAAAGAAAAGGTGTACGTATAAATCTAACATATCATCATCCTGGACAGTTATAACTGCCTGTCCTTACAATTGCTGAAATAAACAAAGCAATGCAGCGGAAATAAAATCTACGGTAGCTAATCATCCAGCTCCTCTTCTAGAGCTCCAATGAATCATCAACGATATCTGGAAATATACACGGGACTAACTCAAGCGTTATAACAAGAATAACACCCAAATCAGTCTGGTAAACCAGCATGAGAAAATTCAAGTAATTTGAATTACTATATTTGTAAAACCCTTTAATGAATAAAGGTATCTTGTAAGACCCCGCCGCAAATAAACACGGACGGGTTTTTACAACCCGAACCATTTTATAGGAAAATTTTATGTTATTATAATAATACCTAAGGTGTTAAATATAAATATAAATCATAGCTGAAATGGTTACATTTGATAGCATATTAGGTATACAAACAAAACCGCTAAGGTACGTTCGTATAAGTGGATTTTCCATGGAGACCTCCTCAATGAGACCGATCTCCTATGACAAGATTCAGAAAATACCTTCCGAGCGTCGTATATCTCTAGGTAAAATATACCATAAGGTAAACCAACTGGGCCATCATCTGAACACTCGCATGAACAATGTATACCAAGTATCATCAACTCCCCATGCACAACATATCGATAAGCATACACTAGATATGAAGTTGATGTACTCCTCATGGGTCAGCTAAACCTCAGGATCATGCATCCTACTCTGTCTTTAGTCATTTCCGGATGTTGAGGCTAGGTTCGGCATCTTCACACGAGTTTTTAACAAAACTCAAACTCGATCACATAATGAATTTCATATGGATTTCATCATCTCAACAGATTCCAGAACCACACATGATTTCTATCATTCGCTTCCAAAACAAAGAACTCGTATCTCAACCTTGAAGTAGTTTTCGATAAGTAGAATACTTACCGATCCCGGTCTCTTCAGGGCTGAGTCGATGAATTTGGTCTTATTCAACAATAATGAGAATGATCGCATAAGGGAACTAAGTATCGAATACTTTCTCATAAGCAAGTAAACATACCTGCACTCTCATTTCATGCAAGGCTTGGTCAAGTCACATAAACAACTTTTAATCCCTTTTTAATTAATTTATCTTTTATTAATTAAAAACCCTTCTTATCAGGAAAACATCCTTTTATCTAATAAAACTTCTCTTTTATAAATCAAGACTTCCTTTGTTTATTGATATTTTACTATTAATACAAATCCCTTTATATACTTGTATATATTGATTAAATTTTCACTTATACCCTTTTCAATACTTAAAAAGTATTCATATACTTATTCAAATTGTGACGCCCCACCTCTATGCTCATAATAACAAAGAGTATTAAAAGAAATACTGTCTATTATTACGAAGAATAAGGCTGGATAGGAGCGACCATCCGTAATTGGCCTTACACTAATATTGGTTATCTCGATAGGAGTGGTATATACTTTTTATTTTTCATCTATTATTTATTTACTCCCATCGACATATCCAATTATCAGTATAAAACAAACTACGATAGTTCATAATAGTTTAGGACATTAGATATAACAATAACACAGATAATATAAATGCGGAACACAGATAAAAACAAAAGTCTCATATATATATAACTGATGTCAGTTAATACATAGTTGACACTATACATATGATACAACTACAACTGTCGACTCTAGAAGTTATATATACAAGTACATTATCGACTAATATACAAGGATACATATCATTCTATACAATGACACGACTACTACAAAATGACTGACAACTTCAGAAGATGTGAAAAGTCTTCAATCCCGAACAGCAACTCAAAGAAAGAAATCTACAACCTGAAATACTCGGGTCTGACCCGAGTATTACATTCAAAAGAAAATAATACCCAGGTCAGTCTAATTCAAACCAGTTTATTAGTGCATATAGGCAGTAATAATTTAAATAGACGACAGTCACAATAATTCCCGCTTATCCGATTCTTTAAACAAAGAAACCGGATAACGGTCAATATAACACTTAACAGTGTTTAGCAAAAATCAGCAGATTTAAATCATCGACAGAAATAAATAAACAATTTATCAAATCGACTAAATCAATTTAAAACTGTCAAATCTGATAGGGCTGCAGTACACGCACGCGTGTACTGCCTCGCCACTATCGCAAGAGGTACACCAAAGCTCAGTAAAAATCGACAACTGAGTACAAGGTCAAACCCGGGTCTTTGAGACTGGATTCAACACAATGTACTACTAATAATACAACACTGTTAGGATCAAATGTCGTCAAGGAAGTAAGACCCAAAAATAAAGTTATCAGACTGCAACTTCAACTAAATCCGACAAAAGACCAAACAACAAGTTATCATTCATGTACTTGTTTAAATGGTCAGATCCAAACGACTCAAGCATCGACTCCAGTCATTGGCAACACAACTAAATGCTCCAGTAAACTAATGCAAACTCAAGTGTAGACTAGTCCAATATAAACAAGACCAGTATAATGAAATTACAATGGACATAACTATTTGTCAACTGCATCAGACTAAAATACTAGGAACAGCTGCAAGTGAATGCACCACAACACTACACTAAAGTTCAAGTGAATCGGGTTTAGGATAGACCCACTCAATGCAACAGATCTGAATGGTACAGACCAACAATGCAACACACTGAATCTTCAAGGATGCAGACTGAAGAAAATAAATGTACAGTGCTTTAAGTCATGGTTCAAACCAGCAATGCCAAAGAACAGTGACAGTAGAAATGAATCAAGTGGATATACAAGCACAATTAAATAAAGGCTCAAGAGAGTGCAGACATGAAGCTAC
This sequence comes from Allium fistulosum, assembly GCA_030737815.1. Lineage (NCBI taxonomy): Eukaryota > Viridiplantae > Streptophyta > Magnoliopsida > Asparagales > Amaryllidaceae > Allium > Allium fistulosum. Next base: position 1,221,565,484 of record CM060902.1, read on the forward strand.
GAGGCAATGTACCAGTGAAGCACAACATTAGCAGATACAAGACCAGTGAAGTGCAGCATAAACCAGACTCAAATAAAACACATTGCAAATGAATTCGACCAAGAATATAAACCAATCTCAACCAATGCAACTCGACCACAAGAGATGGCAACAAGCAACCCTGAGGCAACATAGTGGCAACTACTTAATGTACATATGCAAACTTGATGACCAGACAGCCTGTAAACTGATGAACTCAAAACAGTGCACAGGTAATCGAAATTAATACAGAACAAATGATGAAAAGATTACGATCTGGCAACCAAAATACAAGGAGCATAAACAAGTGTGCAACAATCTCAAGTCGAAGCAGTGACAGTCGAACAAAGATATAGGAATTCAACAAAGTCAAGTGACCGAAGGATGGCCAAAGTCAAACAACCAAAATCATCACAGAAAATCATCGACAATCGACCAAGTCGAACAACATACGTACACATATAAGTGCCCGTGTACTATCATTAAAGTCAAGTAGCAAATAAATGACCAAATCTCACAATATCAAGTTCAATTGCAGCAACTTAAAAATCGAGTTTGACAAAGTCGAAAATGAACAAATCAAATAAAATGTATAAGTGTCGAATTCAATTAGTCGTGAACGAACGAACATCAAAGCAACAGCCAAAATCACGGAGACGAAGTCAACGTCGTCAAATTCAAACTCGTAATAGTGATTATCATGAGAACAAACATCTCAAAACAATTCGAGCACAAAACAGAATTCAAACCCTAATACTCGAGTATGAATTAGATGTGAGCAGAACTCACCTTTTTCTACGAGTAAGCTCGAAAAGTGGAAGCTTCGATCGACAGTGTCTTCGATCGAGTCACTCAGCAGAGGCTCTAATTGGAGCGGAGAGAAAAACGAACGAAGTTAGCCGCCCCTATCTTCGACTTCTTCGATGGCCTAATTTGTAGAAGAACGAAGTTGAGGACGAGGCCGCCATCACTTCTTGTTTGCTAGAAGCCCTAGCTTCGAACAGAGGAAGGAACGAACACGAGAATTCAAAGCCGCCATTGTCTATTTTATTTTTCGTTTGTTTCTAGGTTTTTTTTTGAAGGACGAAGTGGAGGAACCGGGTCGATCCAATAAAAAGGGAAGAGGGATGCATTTTTATCACCTAGTTTGGGCCGGTCATAAAATTCGTTTGGGCTTGGTTTTACCCAGTAGGGTTTTGCTTTTGATTTTCGAACGAGTGAAAATGAAAAAGGAACGGGTCGAATTTTTACTTTTATAAGAGGGGGACGGTAATCACTACGATAACACAACATGAACAAGAAAACGTGGCCCAATATTTCAAAGCCCGTAATCCTTTAACGAATTACAAAAGAATTTTCAACTCGATTAAAAACTTCAATTATCAATTAACTGTCACAATAATCATTTAATGACGATTATTAAAATGGTGCAAAACCCCGGGTTGTTACAGACTCCCCTCCTTATAAAAATTGCGTCCCCGCAATTTTCATAATTAAGGTTGTCAATAACAATTTTCTTTCTAACGTAAACTGGTTAAGTTAGAAAAGAAAAGTCAAGAATTTAAATGCCAAAGAAATCTTTTAATTCCAATAAAAGAAATCCACAAAGTTTTTTTTTTTTTTTTTTTTTACAAAATCTAACTATCAACAGATAATCAGAAAACAACAAAACTGAATAAATGTAATCATCAGCGATAATCAATTATCAACAAGATAATTAAAATACAGAGAATCATAAAGCAACAATGTCTAATCATCGATACGATAATTAGAAAACAACAAAATCTAATTATCAACAAGGATAATTATGAAACACAAACCACAAATCGCAAACTGCAAATATCTAGTTATCCAACAATTAACTAGAAAACCCAAATTCCAAAATCAACAAACTCTAACTATTAACAGAAATAGATAGAAAACAGTGATTCAATAAAATCAGCATACATCAATTATCTAATTATCTCAAACGATAATCAGAAGACAAATCAGCACATATCTAATTACCACAACCGGTAATTTAAAATTTCAAATCAACAAATATTCAATTATCAAAAACGATAATCAAATTTCAAATTCAATAAATATTTAATTATTAAAGACGATAATTAAATCTCAAATCAACAAATATTTAATTATCTAAAGCGATAATTAAATCTAAATTCAACAAATATTTAATTATCTCAAGCGATAATTAAATCTAAAATCAACAAATATTTAATTATCAAAGACGATAATTAAATCTCAAATCAACAAATATTTAATTATCTAAAGCGATAATTAAATCTAAATTCAACAAATATTTAATTATCTCAAGCGATAATTAAATCTAAAATCAACAAATATTTAATTATCAAAGACGATAATTAAATCTCAAATCAACAAATATTTAATTATCTAAAGCGATAATTAAATCTAAATTCAACAAATATTTAATTATCTCAAGCGATAATTAAATCTAAAATCAACAAATATTTAATTATCAAAGACGATAATTAAATCTCAAATCAACAAATATTTAATTATCTAAAGCGATAATTAAATCTAAATTCAACAAATATTTAATTATCTCAAGCGATAATTAAATCTCAAATCAACAAATATTTAATTATCAAAGACGATAATTAAATCTCAAATCAACAAATATTTAATTATCTAAAGCGATAATTAAATCTAAATTCAACAAATATTTAATTATCTCAAGCGATAATTAAATCTAAAATCAACAAATATTTAATTATCAAAGACGATAATTAAATCTCAAATCAACAAATATTTAATTATCTAAAGCGATAATTAAATCTAAATTCAACAAATATTTAATTATCTCAAGCGATAATTAAATCTCAAATCAACAATTATTTAATTATCAAAGACGATAATTAAATCTCAAATCAACAACTATTTAATTATTTAAAGTGATAATTAAAAGCAACAAATATCCTATTATCAAAAACGATAATCAGAACTCATATCAACAAATATCTAATTATCACAAGCGATAATTAGAAACAACAAATATCTGATTATCAAAAACGATAATCAGAACTCATATCAACAAATATCTAATTATCACAAGCGATAATTAGAAACAACAAATATCTGATTATCAAAAACGATAATCAGAACTCATATCAACAAATATCTAATTATCACAAGCGATAATTAGAAACAACAAATATCTGATTATCAAAAACGATAATCAGAACTCATATCAACAAATATCTAATTATCACAAGCGATAATTAGAAACAACAAATATCTGATTATCAAAAACGATAATCAGAACTCATATCAACAAATATCCAATTATCACAAGCGATAATTAGAAACAACAAATATCTGATTATCAAAAACGATAATCAGAACTCATATCAACAAATATCCAATTATCACAAGCGATAATTAGAAACAACAAATATCTGATTATCAAAAACGATAATCAGAACTCATATCAACAAATATCCAATTATCACAAGAGATAATTAGAAACAACAAATATCTGATTGTCAAAAACGATAATCAGAACTCATATCAACAAATATCCAATTATCACAAGCGATAATTAGAAACAACAAATATCTGATTATCAAAAACGATAATCAGAACTCATATCAACAAATATCCAATTATCACAAGCGATAATTAGAAACAACAAATATCTGATTATCAAAAACGATAATCAGAACTCATATCAACAAATATCCAATTACCTGCAGATAATTGGATGCAACAAATATCTAGAAATCAATTAAGAAGACTAGAAAGTCAACATAAAAGCTTGGATCGATCCCATCAGATGGCGAGTTTTTAATTCGCCGCACGTGCAACAACATATGGCCGAAGCCTACCAAGTACTCAACATAATTTTGGCGCCCATCAGATTGACCCGGAGGTCCGCAGAGTGACCCGAAGGTCCAGTACTGGTATTTGACCCGAAGGTCCATCATATGACCCGAAGGTCCATCATATGACCCGAAGGTCCATCATAGTGGCTCGAAAGCACACGAAAGCATCAAATATTTCAATTAACGAGTCCGGAATTAACCGAAATAGCAAACGCACATGTCCCATACCACGTGTTTTACTAAATCGTTTGATTCTCTTCATCGTTTCCTTGAAAGTGTGAAATTCATCAAAATCATCAAAACAACAGATATTCAATTAACGAGTCCGGAATTAACCGAAAAAGTAAAAGTGTGGTTCCATACTCCGCACTTTTGCTAAATCGTTTAAATCTCTTCTTCGTTTCCTTGAAAGTGCAAAATTGTGTATTTCGTAAAAATACACTTTACATTCTCAAACGGACAAGTCCGGAATTAAGCGAATCAGTAAAAGAAAGGGGTCATAGTCCTCGATTTTGCTGAAACGTTTAAATCGCTTCCTCATTCTTTTGAAATCGCAAACTGTAAATTTTTTGAAAACAATTTTATTTATTTTGCAAAAATAACAATTCGCATTCTCAACTGGACAAGTCCGGAGTTAAGCGAAACAGTAAAAGAAAGGGGTCATAATCCTCGATTTTGCTGAATCGTTTAAGTCGCTTTCTCATTCTTTTGAAAACGCAAACTATTAAAAATTTATAAAACAATTTTCATTTTAAAACGATTTTTCCAATCACGTGATTAAAGCAGCAAATCAGTAACAATTTCGATAAGGAAATTGTACTTCTCAAAATACCGTAAAAACGGTTACACATCAGTATTGCGGAATAACCGCTTGAAAATCCATTTTTAAAACATGACGGTTACTGAAGCCAAAGCGACAGTAATTTTAAAACGTCAAAATCACATCAAAACAATTTACATCAAAATGTAATATCAGTGAATTTTCATTCATCAAAATGCCACAAAACACCGTGCTTCAAAAATTTAGCATTGGTGTAAAAATCTCGTTATAAAAATAACGGCAACAAAATACGTTTCATAACCTAGCATCGGTTCAACGTAAAATAAATGTAATAACGTGCAATTCAAATTTTTGCACGTACTACAGAATGAACAAAGAAATCATTCGAATATATCTTCAATAAAGATAATTCAAAACAGCAAAAATCTAATCAATAGATGATTAGTACACAAGAAAGCCAGCGGAAATTTCAACAAAAATCACAATTCTGCAATTTCTTCGAATCCTCAATTTGGATTCGAAATTCTCAAAGAAACAAAATAATTACAGCTATGTAAACAAAAATTGGAATTCATATCAATTTCGTATTCTGATTTTTAAATCAAAAAGATTATCAGTTATACTCAGCGAAGACAGTTTCACTATTTCCGCTGCGCACTCTGATAAATAGAACACAATCAATCAAATCATCAGAACACAATTTCATCAAATCAACAAAACACAATTCCACTTTTATTTTTAAATAAAGATATTTAAAAATTTCATCAAAATTTCAAAACTTTAGTTTTGACTCAAATCACAAATAAAACATCGACCAATAGTTGTAACATATGTTCCATCTAAGTTATGTTTTATGTTATGTCCATAAACCCCAAGCTCTGATACCAACTGTGACGCCCCACCTCTATGCTCATAATAACAAAGAGTATTAAAAGAAATACTGTCTATTATTACGAAGAATAAGGCTGGATAGGAGCGACCATCCGTAATTGGCCTTACACTAATATTGGTTATCTCGATAGGAGTGGTATATACTTTTTATTTTTCATCTATTATTTATTTACTCCCATCGACATATCCAATTATCAGTATAAAACAAACTACGATAGTTCATAATAGTTTAGGACATTAGATATAACAATAACACAGATAATATAAATGCGGAACACAGATAAAAACAAAAGTCTCATATATATATAACTGATGTCAGTTAATACATAGTTGACACTATACATATGATACAACTACAACTGTCGACTCTAGAAGTTATATATACAAGTACATTATCGACTAATATACAAGGATACATATCATTCTATACAATGACACGACTACTACAAAATGACTGACAACTTCAGAAGATGTGAAAAGTCTTCAATCCCGAACAGCAACTCAAAGAAAGAAATCTACAACCTGAAATACTCGGGTCTGACCCGAGTATTACATTCAAAAGAAAATAATACCCAGGTCAGTCTAATTCAAACCAGTTTATTAGTGCATATAGGCAGTAATAATTTAAATAGACGACAGTCACAATAATTCCCGCTTATCCGATTCTTTAAACAAAGAAACCGGATAACGGTCAATATAACACTTAACAGTGTTTAGCAAAAATCAGCAGATTTAAATCATCGACAGAAATAAATAAACAATTTATCAAATCGACTAAATCAATTTAAAACTGTCAAATCTGATAGGGCTGCAGTACACGCACGCGTGTACTGCCTCGCCACTATCGCAAGAGGTACACCAAAGCTCAGTAAAAATCGACAACTGAGTACAAGGTCAAACCCGAGTCTTTGAGACTGGATTCAACACAATGTACTACTAATAATACAACACTGTTAGGATCAAATGTCGTCAAGGAAGTAAGACCCAAAAATAAAGTTATCAGACTGCAACTTCAACTAAATCCGACAGAAGACCAAACAACAAGTTATCATTCATGTACTTGTTTAAATGGTCAGATCCAAACGACTCAAGCATCGACTCCAGTCATTGGCAACACAACTAAATGCTCCAGTAAACTAATGCAAACTCAAGTGTAGACTAGTCCAATATAAACAAGACCAGTATAATGAAATTACAATGGACATAACTATTTGTCAACTGCATCAGACTAAAATACTAGGAACAGCTGCAAGTGAATGCACCACAACACTACACTAAAGTTCAAGTGAATCGGGTTTAGGATAGACCCACTCAATGCAACAGATCTGAATGGTACAGACCAACAATGCAACACACTGAATCTTCAAGGATGCAGACTGAAGAAAATAAATGTACAGTGCTTTAAGTCATGGTTCAAACCAGCAATGCCAAAGAACAGTGACAGTAGAAATGAATCAAGTGGATATACAAGCACAATTAAATAAAGGCTCAAGAGAGTGCAGACATGAAGCTACGAGGCAATGTACCAGTGAAGCACAACATTAGCAGATACAAGACCAGTGAAGTGCAGCATAAACCAGACTCAAATAAAACACATTGCAAATGAATTCGACCAAGAATATAAACCAATCTCAACCAATGCAACTCGACCACAAGAGATGGCAACAAGCAACCCTGAGGCAACATAGTGGCAACTACTTAATGTACATATGCAAACTTGATGACCAGACAGCCTGTAAACTGATGAACTCAAAACAGTGCACAGGTAATCGAAATTAATACAGAACAAATGATGAAAAGATTACGATCTGGCAACCAAAATACAAGGAGCATAAACAAGTGTGCAACAATCTCAAGTCGAAGCAGTGACAGTCGAACAAAGATATAGGAATTCAACAAAGTCAAGTGACCGAAGGATGGCCAAAGTCAAACAACCAAAATCATCACAGAAAATCATCGACAATCGACCAAGTCGAACAACATACGTACACATATAAGTGCCCGTGTACTATCATTAAAGTCAAGTAGCAAATAAATGACCAAATCTCACAATATCAAGTTCAATTGCAGCAACTTAAAAATCGAGTTTGACAAAGTCGAAAATGAACAAATCAAATAAAATGTATAAGTGTCGAATTCAATTAGTCGTGAACGAACGAACATCAAAGCAACAGCCAAAATCACGGAGACGAAGTCAACGTCGTCAAATTCAAACTCGTAATAGTGATTATCATGAGAACAAACATCTCAAAACAATTCGAGCACAAAACAGAATTCAAACCCTAATACTCGAGTATGAATTAGATGTGAGCAGAACTCACCTTTTTCTACGAGTAAGCTCGAAAAGTGGAAGCTTCGATCGACAGTGTCTTCGATCGAGTCACTCAGCAGAGGCTCTAATTGGAGCGGAGAGAAAAACGAACGAAGTTAGCCGCCCCTATCTTCGACTTCTTCGATGGCCTAATTTGTAGAAGAACGAAGTTGAGGACGAGGCCGCCATCACTTCTTGTTTGCTAGAAGCCCTAGCTTCGAACAGAGGAAGGAACGAACACGAGAATTCAAAGCCGCCATTGTCTATTTTATTTTTCGTTTGTTTCTAGGTTTTTTTTTGAAGGACGAAGTGGAGGAACCGGGTCGATCCAATAAAAAGGGAAGAGGGATGCATTTTTATCACCTAGTTTGGGCCGGTCATAAAATTCGTTTGGGCTTGGTTTTACCCAGTAGGGTTTTGCTTTTGATTTTCGAACGAGTGAAAATGAAAAAGGAACGGGTCGAATTTTTACTTTTATAAGAGGGGGACGGTAATCACTACGATAACACAACATGAACAAGAAAACGTGGCCCAATATTTCAAAGCCCGTAATCCTTTAACGAATTACAAAAGAATTTTCAACTCGATTAAAAACTTCAATTATCAATTAACTGTCACAATAATCATTTAATGACGATTATTAAAATGGTGCAAAACCCCGGGTTGTTACACAAATGGTATAAGTGTATTCACAAATTGTTTAATAAGTTTTACTTACTTGAAATATAATTAAAGAGATTAAAACAATTACTACCAAAACATTGTTATAATAAACTCTTTCTTTTATAAATTAAACATATTACATTTTCTATCTCTTTATAAAAGATTTCAATACTTGTTATTATCTTTAAAATTCCATTGTTAAAGATTTATAATATTTCTTCCAAAATATAATACAAGGGTTTAAAACAAATGTTGCTAAAACATTGTTTACTACAAACCCAGAACCATTCCATTTAATCATTATCTTTAAAACTCTCCTTTTAAAGGTTTAATTACATTTAAGGGTTAAAGAAAAGTGTTGCCCAAAACATTTGTCACAACAAACCCAAATTATTTTATGCTTTGAAAACATTTCTCTTTAAAACTCCCTTCTTAAAGATTTATTTATATTTAAGGGTTAAATACAATTGTTGCACAAAACATTTGTCACAAAAAACCCAAAACCATTTACTTGTATTTTCTACTAAATATCCATTTGTAAATATCTAGTTATATTCCCAAGTATAATTAATAATAAAGGTTAAAAATTAGTGTTGCTAAAAACACTGTTTATAACAACCCAAAACAATTTACTTATCTATTAATAACTTTAAACATTTATTTAAAGATCAAAGCACATCACACATATTAATTAAGGCAATACACTTTAGTTGATTCCATAAAACAATTTATTTTAACTTAAGTGTTAAAATCCAAACTCCCTTTATTATATTTATAAAATACTTAATTTAATATTTAAAACTTATATATATATCTAGAAATATCTTTAAATACTTATTAATATGTTAAAATACTTTTAAAAATACTTAAAATATATGATATTTATTTATATAGAATATTATGTAAAAATAAGGAATTTTGAAATAAATAGAAAAACAAGTTTTAATTTTAAAAGATACATATTTTAGAAATTCATAATTAATTGTAAAGATATATTTAAACTTGAACCAAATTTAAAATGATCTTTTATAAGTTAGAAAACAACCTTAAAACGATTAGAGAAAAATACATTTTTTAAATATCATTTTTAAACAATTTATAGTTTCAAATAGCAAAGATAGCATTTCTTCAATTTCTACCAAAATAATTCGCAACAGCACAAAGGTGTTTCAAAAGCAAAGACACACTTCTTGAGTGCTACCAAAAGTCCTAGGCTGTCGTTTGAGGTGAATTTGCTACAACTTTGTGTCTAGATTTCGACGTCTTAATGAATGATTTTAATCCATCTTTTTATGTAGTTACTATACTTTTGGTACTTAAAAACCATGAAGAAAAATTTCAAAGAATATCTTTTAATTATTTTAGAGAATTTTCCAAAAATATAGCATTTTACTGAACTGCACTTATAACGACTATTTTGCTATAACTTTTTGCATTTTGTTCAACTAGCTATCAAATGATTTGATCTTCAAAACTTTCCCAATAAGAATAATATATTGTTTACTTGATTAATTGCTAAGGAAACCCCTAGGAATGTTTTCACAAAAATGTGTGTTATTTTCAAAAACAGGTTATTTTAAAAGTGCCGCTATAGCGACTATTTTTACTTCAATCTTTTGTTAATTTGATTTACTTCTTCTATAACTTTCCAAAACATATTCTTTGCTTTTCAAAACACTTATAGAATTGTAAATAATAAGCAACAAGTTATTATTAAGATATGTTAATTAATCACCATTTTCACGAGTTACGGTTTAAGGGATTCAAAGTGCGTTTATAGCGACTATCACTATATGGACAATTCCGTATTCAATCCAATAATTGGTGTCATGTTATCTTATACACATAAATGATTCCAATTTCCAACCATACTACTACTAAACATTTATTAACATATATACACATCAATATATCCATCTCAAATGTTCAAATAAACTTATCACAATTCAATGGTTTAGTAAGCAACTACTTTAACAATTTATATACTTTTAAAAGTATATAATAAAGGGTTTAACTTTTAAGTAGTTAATGTCTAGTATTGTTAATATAGAGCAAGCATATTAACATGTGATTTAACAACAATTCTCAAGAGATTAAGCAAGCAATATTTCAAGTTAACTTGCAACAAATTTATAGTGTAATCAAAATGAGATTAACTCACTTTTCATTAACTCAAATAATTCCTACCAACATTCAATCTATCAACACTTCTACTGTCACTTCCATACAATCCAAGGACACATCCATGGCTCCACTGCCTCAACGTTTACTCACGGCGCAAGGCATATTTGCCTCCCCCCATGCTCACGGCCTCAAGGCTGTTTCCCCATATGTGACGCCCCACCCCGAGACCCACATTAACAAAGAGAATTACTGGGTAATTCTGTCTATTAATGCGGAGAATAGGGCTGGTTAGGAGCGACCATCTATAATCTTGTCTTAAACATCTACTGCATACGTCGATAAATGCTCTATATTTTTTTTCTCTATTTTAAGTGGATCGACATATCCAATAAATGCTTAATACAAAACTATAGGTGGCTAATGGATCTATCAGAACAACGTACAATAACAGTGTGCATATCACATCACAGAACAGTAATCATCATACATATAAATACATATACACCGATACATCCCAGTACAATACAAAACGATATACAAAAGTGGTTCAAAGACCACACTATATACATCGAATCAAAATACACATCAGAGTCAAACGGAAAGAAATATAAACTACACAAAAATGCTAGGCTGATATCCAAGCAGATGCATCAAAGCTAAGTCCTGAAACTGATAGCTAACCTGAAATAACTCGGTCTGACCCGAGTGATAAACACACGGGTCAGGCAACTGAATCTTATCGTTAGAAAGGAAATACGATAAGGTATAAGGGAAACATACATCAAGGGATCAATAATTGATAAGAATGACTAAGGTTGATATCAAGGATTGTCTATCTCTAAGAAGTTATAATTCTACACTTACTTGGGTTAATACTAGGGGATTCATGCATATAAAGAAAACATCCAAATATGATTCATGAATAAATAAACTTCTCAAAGTGGTAAATGAAACCCAAGTATAAAACCATAAAATTGAAATCACCAAAATCCTCAAGAACTCATATTCCGCCTTATTCATCTCTATAAGGCTAGGTAAACACATCAAAATATGGTGAAATCAAAATTCTCTTAACTCATAAAATAAATCTCAGATTGGCCAATAATTACATGCTAAAGCATGTTGCACGTGCTAAAGTTCTCAGACTAGTGCTAGTAATATAGTTAGGTACCCAACAGAGATCTCGGAGGCGACCGAGGTCACCTTTTCCGGATTTCTCAGATTCTCAGATTCTCAGATGACCCGAAGGTCATAGCACTAGTAATTCTAGAATGTGTCCCTAACTTTCGGAGAGGAATCTGTAAAGTGTTAACATGTGTCTCATACCACACGTTCGCACTAAACAGTTTACTAACCGTTAGTCAAATCCACATTAAAATAGAAACTCAGATGTTCCCAAAAGTTATATACCTTACCTCATATCATCGGCATATGGTATAAAATACTAAGCTCAAACTATTCGCAAATCAAGTGAAAAAAAACAAATCATCGGAAAACTCATCAACCAAAGCAAATACGACACACAAGACTACATGCAAGTGCTCAAGACAGCGATCTTGCATCAGCTATTTCAATCCTTTATTCACAGAATTTCATAAAGTGATACAAATGAAAGTTGTCACATTCTTTCTGCAGTTTCCAAAACTTTAAAAATTATAGGATTTGGATAAGAAACGCAAAAGTTATGCTCAAAATACTAGCTCAGGTTTGCACAAAACACTGAGTACACTACAACAACAGGACAGCGAGTTTGCAAAAGGTTTTTCAACATTTTAATCAATGAATTTCAGAAAGTGATACAAATAAAAGTTTTCACACTCTTTCTGCAGTTTCCAAAACTTTAAAAATTATAGGATTTGGATAAGAAATGCAAAAGTTATGCACAAAATACTAGCTCAGGTTTGCACAAAACACTGAGTACACTACAACAACAGGACAGCGAGATTGCAAGAGGTGTTTCAACATTTTAATCAATGAATTTCAGAAAGTGATACAAATTAAAGTTGTCACACTCTTTCTGCAGTTTCCAAAACTTTAAAAATTATAGGATTTGGATAAGAAATGCAAAAGTTATGCACAAAATACTAGCTCAGGTTTGCACAAAACACTGAGTACACTACAACAACAGGACAGCGAGTTTGCAAGAGGTGTTTCAACATTTTAATCAATGAATTTCAGAAAGTGATACAAATTAAAGTTGTCACACTCTTTCTGCAGTTTCCAAAACTTTAAAAATTATAGGATTTGGATAAGAAATGCAAAAGTTATGCACAAATACTAGCTCAGGTTTAAAATTACATAACTGAGAACAATATGCATAACAACAGGGCTGCGACTTAAAGAGCCATTTTGACCCTGTAGATCATAGATTTTGACAAATCATAAAACATAAAAGTTGAAGAGCATTTTCATAGCTAGAATTCAAAAAAAGAATCACCTAATTCGGACTTACAAGTCAAAAGATATACCCAAAACAATTATCAGGTATGGATTTATTGTCGCTGTCTTTTGCTCTCGGGATAGCGACAAAGAAGTGCATTTTTGACCAAATTAAACTCAAAAATTCATAAAACTCAAAACATGAAACTTTTAGCTTAAATCCTAAGCTTTCCAGAACATCAAAGATCATCCAATTTGGATAATAAACGTGAGAGATATGATAAAATTAGTTTCAGCTTCAAAATAGACAGAAATAAGCTACGAATTTTTTTCAATCAGAGGCAAAATTCAGCTACTGTAAGTTTTATACTTACTGTACTTAGCAAAGGAGACGATTTTTGGCAAGAAGACTTGAGCTTTCAGCGCTCTGGAGCTTCGATTCCACCTATAGAAGCTAAAAGAAAGCCATGCAAACCAAAAAGAGGGGTAAATAAAAAGTTACAGTATATGAAAAATGGATTTCTCCTCAAATTGGAGAGATAAATAGATTAGAGATTACCTTCTCTTGTTTTTGGACTGAAAATCTATCTAATTCGAGCAATAAAATGGAGATTTGGATGAATTCTAAGTTGAGGAGGCCATTTGCAAAGCTTCAGGAAGTTTTCTGAGGAAGGAGATGAAAGAAGAGAATGAACTGTACGTTCATTTTCATGTTTCTCATCCAGAAGCTTCTCTAGGCAATGGGTTTGGGCCAAAAGCAATAGCAACCCAATAACACTTAATCAAATTTTAGTTTATCAAATTATGTTCATGTCATTTATTTAAATCTTCATAACTTCTTCAATTTAAATCCAAATTTAGCAAACTTGGACTTGTTGGAATCGTCTCAACACCTAGATTCCAAATAAAAATGTAAAAACCCAAATTTTACACTTTTATTATTTATTTTACTGATATTACTAAATTTAACTAATTTCTACACTTTTGCAAAATAAATTGCAATATGATACAAATTGATTAAATATAAACGTATATTACATTCCAATGAATGTAAATACATGTTCTAACACTAATAAAATATTTCGCATCATTATTAATCATATTCCCCGTGAATAATTATTATATTAACCAATTCTCATATATTTAAATTAATAAAATGGCAATATTGGCAAAAATCATAATATTGCACACATTATCAATTTTTAATTGAATGTACCCAAAACAATACATTCAACATTCATGAAATAAAGTAAAACTTTATTTCTCTCATGTTTATCATTTTATTTAGCCCAAGCTAACCCAAATCCATTGTTTATTAAAATAAATAATATTTTCTACTTATTAGTCCAATTAATTCCAATATTAAATTATAATCACCATTATAATTTAATATTCAAGGTAATCTAAAAAACCAGGGTTGTTACACCATAGCTCCATCTTCCTTTAACTTTTTAGAGGCTAAAGCATGTTCTCTATGTGATATAAAAATTTTGGTAGATTTTGGAAGAGAGTGGAGTTGAATTGATATGAGTTTAAGAAAGTAAGAGAGGAGGAAGAAGAAGACGACATTGTTTTAGAAGTAAAGTTGTATAGAAATGAAGAGGCCTCTCCCCTCTATTTTTAAGCTTAGGAATTTAAGGTAAAAGATCTCAAACCCCTTTTCTTAGCCATGAAGCAAAAGGACTCCAAGCATGAAAGGCCATACCCTTACACACACCTTACCTCTTACACACCATATCCTTAAATCAAGTCTTAATTTAGGGATCCTTTAGTCCTCTCTTATTTTATTAATTAAATACTTAGTTTAATTAATCTTTTGTTATAAAAGGAGAGATGTTTAATTCTTGTTAATGTGTTCATATGATAACATACTAGCGTACAAATATTCGAACAACTTTTATTATAAAAAGTTGATTTTTAACAAAACGTTTTTTGGTCACATTTTCAGTATTTCTACAAAGTTTATATTTTTGTAAACACATTTCAATTTTTTTTCTAACATTAGTTATTAATTAAAAAGTATTTAATAAGGTTATAAAATCATATTTAATTACATAAAATCTTAAATATGAATATTTAAATAATTTAGATATTTAAATACGAAGAGTTCGAAATTCTAGGTCGTTACAGCATTTTTTTTGAATGTGCAAACTTTATGCATATTTGGACTATTACAAAAGAAAAGCTCAAAAACAATCAAACTTAGGCAATACAACATATAAGGAGCATCTTCCAACATATTCAGGAAAAATTCAATTACAAAACTAAGGAATTCAATTGGGCAAGTATTATCCTCTCAACCACTGTTTATCACATATGAAAAGAAAGAAACACTAGACTGCACAACAACAAAACAACAAAGAAAAGAGAAGCTTGCAACTTTGGAAAGAAATTGAGCTAGATAGTAAAATTATATTTCAAAAATCAAACAAATAGGAATCATGCGAAAGCAATCAGTTGCAAGAGTTATATGAACCAAACAACCATGAGGAGCAACTGGAGATGTACTTACAAGGCATAAAATATAACTCTGATATTTCCCGTAGTAGAGTAAGCAGATATGGCAAGGAAGATAGCTGGGTTGCCCTAAGAGGTAGCCAATTCCAAAGTCATACCTGCAATGAAAATATGATTATCAAGTCAGATTATGAAAGCATAAATAAAGAGAAATCAAGCCCTTACCTTATATGGCTGGAATCTACCACTCACATAGAGCCCAGCCAGCTGCGAATCATTCTTGGCCTAATAATAAAGCTTAGAAGATATTAGATATCATTCTGAACTCAAATGGAAACTACTATCGAAGTAGGCTTAATAACAAAATCTATCACTTGTCTGTTTAGAGCCAAGGAGAGAGTTGTCAGAATGAAGCAAACAACTACGGGATGGATTTAGGAAATCAAGATACTAAAAATCTCATAAGCATTATTACTGGAGGCAGCAGATCTCATGCTCAAATCAACTGCAAGGGAAGTAAACATGAATTCAATAACTATAATTCGAATAATAATATAAATAAAAGTTCTAAGCTACCTTTTCTCTTACCAGATTTGAGCATGAACTATTGCACACACAATTGAATTCCCGATGAAGTTCGTCTCCTACGACAAGGAAAACTTTTACAGTCAGGCATCAAAAGACGGAGTTTAAGTGATGTCTTCATAGAAACAAACATAATAATCGAAACTTCCACTTATCTGTATGGAACAGAGATGAAAGCAGAAAGCTCCAAAATCAAGAAAAGACAACTATAAATGAGCATAAGTTATCGAGCTTCAAAAAAGCTCAACAAATCTTCAAAGAGAAGTCGAAAGTAGCAAGCAGGGAGATCAAGCGATACTAAACATAGATGAACATGAGCTATCCTCGAAAAGCTCATAAGACCTACAAATTGGAAGAGGTGTTGGAAACCTCCCTGGACAAAGCTCAGGCTAAAATTCGAGAAACTAATTGAATCGCCGCTAATTTGGGAAACCCTAATTTTCTTTTAGGGTTATGTTTTCGTTTTATGAAAGATAGTGAAAATGAGATAAAACGGCTAGGGTTTTGTTGTATAGGCTGTTGTTATTATACGAGTATATACCCAGATATGTTAATTTGGGCTTTGGGCCAGTTATTTGCCAACTTTCAAAAAAAAAGAAAAAAGTACACATTATGCTCCAAAGACTCTATTCCATAAGTATACTCAAATGCTATCTACTACTGTTTGACATATGGTGTGACGACCCTGAATTTTGAACATTTTAAATTAGAATATTTAATTTATTTTAAATATTTGGGAGATAGTTTAACTTGAATTTCAAATATCACTATGAATTTGGCAATTAAATTATTTAATTTAATTTTGAAGTTGGGTAAAACATTTAAATCTTCAGTTATGCCTGTTAAAAATATTTTAAAAGCTTAGAAAATTTATATTATTAGTACTGAAGATAATGGAAGCTTCAGAATTGAATTTGAAAGTGATTTGTTCAGTTTTGAAAATATATTGTTTAAATCGATATTTAAAAATAGCCTTCCGAGGCACAGTCTCGGAATTCGACGAAATCAGTTCCATTGTATCCATAATAGTGTATTATTATCGGATTTCAATTTTCATAGTGTTTGGAGTGATCCTTTGGCCGTACGATAAGTAAGCGCGCTGAAATTAAATCGAAAATTCAATATAATAATTGGATTCAAAAAGCTATCTTCTCCGTACGATCGAATTAGGACTCGAAACCTTTTCCATTGCGTTCGGAATAGGGGTTTAACATTATAAACGCCTAGCGGCACGCCTCGATAGGAGGTCGAGATTGTGAGTTACGTAATTTGAAACGATTTGAATTTGAATTTAAAATTTAAATATAATAAAAGCACTATAGCCTTTGTAGACACGTAGAGAAATGTTGAGCACGTGTTTATCTTCGTGCCCTTTATGTTGGCACGCGTCTCCTTCTTCCTTTAATAAACTTAGCTGAGCATTCTTATAAAATATATATACAAATAAAAAACAAAAGGGGAAATGAAATTCTCAGAGAAAAATAATAAAATCAAATGGCCGATGAATCAAACTCGCGCACCCTATCCTCGTTCCACATTCATACTTCTCAATTCAAAATCTCAGAAAATGGCATCCTCCTCCAAATTTTCGTTCGAACAAAAAAATTTAATCCACCGATAGCAATCGCATCTCGGCTCGACCTCGCATAGGTTTGAGACGTCTCGATCAAACCTGGGGGGAGCAGTGTTGCTCGCAAGCAAAGGCGACGGCAAGGGTTTGTCGACGGCGGTAATAAGGGGATGCTCGGCGTTCGATTCATCTAGAGTTGGGTTGATTGGAGTTCGTGGCGATCGAAGTAAGCTCGTTCGAGAGCTCGGTGAGGATTTTGGATCGATCAATGTCGAAGTCGAACTGTTGTCGAGGCCGAAGTCGACGGCAGGCCACTGGTATCGAAGCAGTAAGGTAACATTTTTCTTTTAAAGGAAAAAGGAAAATAGTAAGAAAGAAGTTTATTTTGCTATTTACTAAATATACATATATTTAATTATAAACTGTTGAAAAATAAATAAATAAATATATATATATATGGTCCAAGAAAAATAAATATAACACGGTATTAATTTTTATAGTAAGATAAAAGATTTCTGTTTTAATTTGAAAAGTAATAAACAAGTATATAAATAAAAATAAATATACATGTTTTCGCCTGCTAATCTTTTAGAATATATTCAGGAGATAAATTTGTTTAACTGGTTAATCAATTATTTTGGTTACTAAAGATAATTTGTTAAAGTAAATCAGTTTTAAACCAAATCATTAGTTAATTAACATTAATAAATGGTTATTAATTGTTCGATTTATTTCGAATATTGATAAACTGTATAAATATTTGTACAAGGTCTAAAACTGTGAAGAAAACAAGCTGGAATGAAAATGGGTTGCATGCATAATTGAAGATGAGAACTTCTCACTCAATCAGATTACCGATTTAATTTTAAATAGTTAAATTTAAAATTATTAGTTGTTTGCTTGGATTGATAATTGTTATCAGTTGGATTGGTATGTTATATATAGTAGTGTGTGTGTGTGTATATATATATATTGGAGTGATTGATTTCCCGCATTATATAGCGGATGAGACCCTATGCGCCGCATAATAGCGGATGATATGATATGAACCCATATACCGCGATATTCCACCTCGAAGTGGAATTGGTATTTTATATTGTGCTAACATCTGTGGATGTAGGGAAACAGGTTGGAGGGATCCAACTGGATTCCTCGAATGTTTGAATTTATTTCATATGCTGTGATATGATTTATTGATAATATGTGATTGATTATATTGGTAATTGAAATTAGTGGAGGCTACGGTTTAGCCGAATATTTTGGTATTTTAAAATACCAAAAATATAAGAATTGGATTGTTGGAAGTAAAATAATTTTTAGAAAATCGTATAAATTTAAAAAAGGAATTTGGAAAAGAATAAAAGTTGATTTTTGAAATCCTATCGAATAAATTTCAAGTATGGGAAAAAGATTTTTAATAAATGAAAATAAATGGATTTTGAGAACTTAAGCAGTATTGTTTAAAAGTTGAAGAATTTATTTAAAATTCGGATTTTAAATGGTTTGGGTGAAATAAAGGAATTTATTTTTAAAATGGAGTTAGTTTTGGGAAATCGATTTGAAAACTAATTAAATGTTTGAAACTATGTTTTAAAAGGAAGATAAGACTATGGAATTTATAAACTGGGTTTATAAAGAGAAATATTATATATCAGTAGATATTTGAAAAATATAAATTCATGGTGGGAATTTATAATGGAACAGGTAATTTGTTTTAAAAATAAATAGTGGTTTATTTTTAAAGGTGTGAGAGAAAAGCGTATTTCCCTTAAAAGCCAAGTACGTTTCCAAAGAAGATTTTTAAGTATAAGTTGGAAGTTTTAAAGTTTTTTTGGCTTAAGTTTTACATGAAAAATTATTATTAAATTTCATAACTGCATTTTAAATAAAATGTTTTAAATAGTTTTTATTCTAAGTATTTCAAAGCATATATATTTTTAGAAAGTGATTTAAATTACTTTAAAAACCTAAAGCATTTAGTCTTGGTAATTTTCAGTGGAAATAAACAATATTTGGAATTTATTCCGCGAGAGGAAAGTGATTTGAAAACTGTTTTTCAAAAGGGTTGAAGTATAGAAAAATTTATATCTTGCGAAGATATTTTTAAAATAAATAATTTGGGAAATTATTTAAATCTGATGGTTGTTTGTGGATGTTGTATGATAGTTAAATAACCGACTGTCAATATTGGCCTTTAAGACGGCATTTGAATTTCGATGCAACTGGGGGTCGAATTCCAAATGGTTATCCGAAAACCACATCGAATTTTAAAAGGTGGATCTTTTGTTTAAAAGATCAAAAGTGGAAATTTGTTGTGACTTAATTTAGAATTGAATGTATCCACTTGTTTTTAAAATAAGCACTCATTATTCGGTTAAGCCAGAAGAGGACATTAAGTCATAAAACCCATTCCGAATAATGATACGACGAAATGAGATTTCATTTGAAGACGGTGATTGAAGACCGAGTATTTTCGAAAATGAAAGGATTGCCTGTTGAATGTCTTTGCACCGAGTTGCTCCGGTATAGAGATTTTGATTACCCTTTGTGATGGGGAATCCGGACGTGATTAGGGGATATCCGGATTTGTAAGGATTTTTTCCCTTAATTGGATAAAGTGCCTTCGGTTCCATTCAGACCCAGGATGGACTTGGATGTATGTCTAACATTACACTTTGATATATAAAGCTGGTTTCTATCAAATATATTTCTATTGGTGGCGAAGAATTTATTCTCTTAGCTTAACGCCCTTCTCTGAGACGTACGAGCTCAGAGGTTATGTAGTTAATTGTTACTAGTGATATATTCCCAATTTGGTAACGTGGCATGCTAAGTGTTGATCATTGGTTGATCGAAGCATGGCATTTGTGAAAAGCGTAGCTTTGTGGGACGAGACTTCATCGAACCTTACACACCGGAAATGGTCGAAACAGGAAGGATGCAACAAGGTTATGGGGGTCGCGCCCCTCAGGGTATGTACATTTCCTTCTGGATAAAAAAAGTGGTATTCTGGTATGGAGCCTAAATATTTTACTTATGTGGTTGTTGGAATTCGAGGCGCATCGGTAAAGGTTGGTTACGACCGGGGGATGACATACTCGTGACAGTTAGTTACCTAGTTACAGGTAACCCGGCCTTGTGTTGGCAGAGATCCGGTTAGGTTCTCGGGGCATCCCTCCAGAGGCGTACCCATTCGAAAAGGAAGTTCCTTAGCCTTGACCATTTGTTGGAAATCCAATCACTCAATATGAGCCCTGTATGGTTTTAGTTGTATAACCTGCCATCTAACATGGTAGCTATAGTAGGCATACTATAATGGTACGCATGCTGGCTAAGATTAAAATTATACTTGCAAATGTTTTCCACACTATGCACTAATAATAATATCCAAAGGATTTTTGCGTATCAAGCATGTTTGACTACTATAAGGAGAAATCTCCCCCAAGTGTGCGATTGCATTGCGTGTGTGCCAAGAGGCCTTATGGTAGTTTCATTTTCCAAAAGCATAAACGGATTTCTTTTTGTACAAATAACTATTTTAAGTTCTCACACCAGTCCCATGACTGACTCGGAGTTTATTGTTCCGTTTTCTAAACTCTGGGTGCCCATAATATTCCACATGGGCAACCTAGAGTCAGTTTATCAGCAGAATTTGGATGGATTGCTGTGGAGCTCATAAGACGAGCTGGATGGCGAGACGTACTTCCCTACTTAGTTATTATTCCGCTGTGTATTCAATTATGTGGACAAGTTTATATAACTGTCCAGTTGTGTACTCTGATGATGTAATGTATAAACAGATATAGTTCTTTTGTTTTAAAGATTAGTCATTCATCTATTATATATTGTTCCGCTGCGATTGTGAGATTCTGATATTGTTTCTATTTCTGCTTCTTTCTTTCTTCTTCTTCTACCTCTTTCTTCTTTAACCCTAATGGTTCGGTTTTCCGGCATCCGATTGTTCGGCATTTGATATAGTGGACGTATTAATGTCAACTTTCGGGCGTCGAAAAATTGGGTCGTTACATATGGGGCTGAAGAAAGGAAGTGAAAACAAATCCTATTGTCATTTAAGCTTATAAATTTGGCAAATTTCCATCCTAACATGTGGAAAAAGCTTATGAATCTCACAAATAGAATTTCCTAATTCTGATTTTTTTCTATTTTTTATGTAGATAGATTCTAATGATTTATGACTGTCAGTACGATATGCCTAGTGGTGGTAGAATAAATCTCTTTTCAGCAATGTCAAGATATTTAATAGACATGGAATGAAATTAAGAAATTTTTCTCCAGAATACTTATACCAACCATTATCAAAGTATTCACTGCTATCAAATATATCCGTAAGTTAGAAATGAGCTGTTGAATACACGAAAATGAGTTTTACCTCATATAAGTAAAGCAGGTATCAAAAACATCAACAAGTATAATTGGCCTATATGAAGCCCAAATATAGTATAAATGATATTGTATAACTGCTATAAATATGAGCAGTGTATCAGAGATTGTATTATCAATAATTCAATCAAATTCATTTCTTCTTTCTTGTGTATCATAATATGCCATATCATATTACAAACAAATCATAAAATCTTTCATGGTATCAGAGCAATAGCTTAACAGCACTCGAATCATACACAAAAGATTGCAAATCTAATCAACCATTAGAGAGAAATCATCATTTGGTGATCATTTACCCATCAGAGTAATTTCATCACTTGGGTATTAAAAGAATTAGCTTCAAAGAAATTAATGCCTCGTCAAGAAATTACCTGGCTACAACAGATTTCAAGTGAAGAAGCAAATTCTAGAAAAGAAGAAATTCAAAAAACCAAATCAGAATTCAAGAAATCCATCAAAATAGCAAGAAACTAAGTGCCTTGCCAGAAATCTATCAGAAAAACTTCATTACATAGATTAGGCTGCAACATACATGATTCTTCTTCATTTAGAAGCATTTCTTGTATCTAATCAGTTCTAAATCCTTAAGTCTTTTTCTTGAATCAAGAAGAATCATTATGGCAAAGGGTAATGACGGCTCTGCTACTTCAAATAATTCATCAAATTCTCGGCAACAAATGACCACAGTCACTGAAAATCTCATTAAAACTGTGATCAGTCCCCAAAGTCAATTAATTACTGCCCACTTAGAAGAAGATAATCATCTTCCATGGAAAGTACAGATTGAAACTATTGTCAAAGGCTATGGCCTTAAAGGGTTCATTCTTGGCACTCTTGCAATTCCACCCAGATTTATCACTGATGAAGAAAATAAGACATCGGCAATGAAAATTTTATAAAGCATCAAAAACAAGATAGTCTAATAAGCTCATGGCTGTTATCCTCAATAAGTGTCAAGTTATTGCTACAAGTCATTGGGTGTAAAACTACAAATGAAATTTGAAAAACTGGTTAAAGAATATTCAATACACAATCTGCCACTAGGGTTATGCACTATAAGAGAAAATTGCAGAATGCCAGAAAGGATAACTAATCTACGAGAGAATATTTAACAAAGATCAAGACAACATGTGATTTGCTAGAAGCATCTGGACACAAAATTTCAGATAGTGAACAAGTGTTGACTATTTTAAATGGTCTAAGTAAGGAATATGAAGTTATAATTGTAGGATCGATTTCACCCTAGAGGGAGGGAGTGAATATGGTGATACTAATAATAATCAAAATTAATGCGGAAATATATATATATATATATAATAATTGCAGCACAGATAATAGCAGAATAATAAAAGCAGAAATAGAACAACATAGATTTACCCAGCTTCGGCAATAACCTGCCTATGTGTTGCCCCAAGGTTTCTACTAGAAATTAAGTAGTTAGACGCTTATACACGTAAGCTTGCGATACCCGCTAATAACTAACCTAACTCTACGCTCAAAACCCTGCCACAACTCAGTCACTGAGTTATGAATTCTCGAACTACACCACCGTACTTCGTAACCTAGTCACACGACTAGAGAGTTACACAATTTAAAAAAGGAAAATTACAAAATAAATAAAACAAAACAAAACAAAAAACAAAACCCAATTTAATTTTTTAAGCCCAATATAAAATATATAAAGGCCGACCCAATTTGTAAATAAAAGAAGAAGCGTTCCCCTTTATTATTATTTTCTCTGTGCAAAACTTCGGCCGATCCTTTCTTTCTTCGTTCCTCTTTCAAAAGCTAGGGTTTTGTTCGATTGAAGTCGCCGCTTCGATTGTGATCAATTGAGATTATTATTTCACTCGATTGGCTTCGTTAATTGATCACTAGCTTTGGTTGGCTTTCGGCAGCTCCAATTTGTCGAGCTCGAATACTTGGATGAAATTGGTACATGACTTTCCTTTTTCCTTTTTTATTTGGATTATTGCTCGACTTGATTCGAGTTTTCGTGATTTATTGCTCTTGTATTTTCTTGAACTCGAATATAATTTTGCCGATGATGATGTTGGGATTTTATAGGGAACGAAACCCTTAATTTTCGTTCGTATGATTTCTATTTGAATTCTTTAAAAATTTTGGTCGATCATTCGATTTTGCTTGAATGCTTGTGATGTATTCTTGCTATTTCAGTTCGTATGTTGCTTGAATTTCTTTGAGTCGGTTCCATTATTTGCTCCTTTGATTTTGGCATTTGAATTTGTTGACTTTGAGATAAAAATTGACTTCGACTTGTTCAACTCCTTTCTGCTATGACTTGTTCATCGCGTTGGTGTACATACGAATTTGAAATATCTTCGAATATGTTTGACCTCTGTTGATTATTATATCGGCCTTGACTTGTTCAATTGTTGACTGATTTTGCTCGATACTTGAATTGGAGATACTTCATTTAAGTTTGATTTGGTTCACTTGAGTGTACATGTGGTTCGTTGTTGCCTTTGGTCATTGCATTGCTCTGGTGCCATATGTATTATCACTAGCTTGTACATTTTGCTGAGTCTGGATTACTATGGCTGCTTTGTCCACTTTAGTGTTTGCATTCGGGCATATGTATATATATTTTGTCATGTTATACTTACATATACATATACATATACATATGCAAATACATATACATATACATATGCAAATACATATACATACATACATACATACATATAGATATATATCGCTGGGTTTATTAGTTGGCCTTCTTTGCACTTTGGTTGTTCATGCCTTTGAACTAATATATGTGTTCATGCATTTGAGTTAATTCATTCATGTTATACTGCTTCGGTTGATGGTCTCCATACATATATACATACATATATGTATGTATGTATGTGTGTGATTGACTTGATTGCACTTGTACCAATTCGTGGTCATGTTGTATGCATATGAACTTGCTGTTTTGATGTTGAGGCTTTGTTGTTGAATTTTTGAACTGATTGCACTTTTCTAGTAAACTGCTCTTGTATTGTGAATGTTTGGTTTGATGTTGAAGTCATTGTGCGTTTGTATGGTCTTGATGCCTTTACTGTGATTATTGCTGTTGCATTTCATGTGAGGTCTGTATACATTTGCTTCAAGTGCTCCTTTGTGTAGTCTTGCATCTATGTTTGGTGTGTACATGTTCATGTGACATGGTTGCATATGAATTTGTTGTTGCATTTCACCGTTCACTGTCTTGTGCCATCGTGTGCCTCTGGTCTAGTCTTGGTTGCCATCCTCTTGTTGGGTTGTTGACCTGGTTGTTCTTCATTTTGCATTTCATTCGCAAATGCTTGCATACTCCAGTGTGCATTGTGTAGTGCTTTGTTCTGGTCAGTTGAGGTCTGGTACTTCATGTTATATGTTGTGTTCAATTGAGTATATCTGGTGTGGTTCCTTTGTGTAGCCTTCATCTCATGCTTGTGTACTTGTTTGTACAGTCCTTGTGCTTCACTTTGCTACATCCATTCAGTTCACCACTTTGTTTTAACTGCACTGGCCTGGTCTTGATTTGAGAAGTCTGATCTGAATTGCATCCCTTTGTGTTCATTTTGGAGGCTGGTCTGAGTTGTGAATTTGAGCCTGACATGTGTATGTATATATGCATATATATGCATACATGTGTATCTTGTTTTATATGTGGAAGTGGTCTCACTTGTGATGTGCATTGTTCTCAACATGAAACTTTGTTGTGAGTGTTTGTGTTTATTGAAGTCTGCATTGTGTATTCATGGCTTCACATGTAAGTCTGTTCTCATGTGTGTACATGTTGAAGATAACTTGTTCATTGAAACTCGTACTTGACCTTTCTATTTTTGTCTTGTGTTCATGACTTCATAACACTACAGTTGCATGTGTTGTTGTGTCCTCTTGGAGTCTGGTATACTTGTGATTCCGGCCTCTGTTTCATATGCACTTGGTTCTTGCATATAGTATCATGTGCATGTCTAATTGTCGAGTTATAGTGCCTTGGATCTATTTACTTGTTAGACTTGCATTGATATGTCTAGACTGGTCATTTGCTTTGTACTTCAAGTTTTGATTAAGGCTTCACTTCCATGCTCTGTTGTCACGTCTTGAAATCCGGTTTGACCATGTGTATATTTGAAGTGTTGTATGTTGTTTTGCGTGCACCTGAGTTGAATCACGCCTATGCTCGGGTTTGACCTTGTGCCCACCTGTCCCTGTAGTTTTAACATGCAAGTGTATATCGGTGTGCACGGCCTTGTGGCATGTACAGTGATACACTGTGCATGCCACAAGTTGTTCGTGTATGATGATTTAAAAGAATATAAATGACGAACAACCCAAATAACTGAGGCAAATAACATTTTCAAAACACACACTTTAATTTGCACTTCAAAAATATTTGTTTTTCAATTTTACTGCGTCAGTGTTTATTTTGCAGATAGTTCAGATGCTGGATTCAAGCTGGAACAGAGTTGAAGATAAAAATACGAGTGTTGAGTGAATATGTAGTGAGGTGTAAATTGTAAAATGAAAATTGTATTGTAATTGAATTCTAATTGACAATGTGTAAATGTATAGTGAGTGCTTAAATTTGTACTAATCGAATTTGTAATAAAACATTTGTTTGAATAAAATATTTGTTTGAATTTGAATTCTGTGTTATTTATTTTATCCAACAAATTTTTATTTAATAAAATAGTAAAATAACAAATATATTTAAACGAATATATATATATATATATATATGTTTACTATCATTAAACAAAAATCATAGGCTATTGTATTCTACAATCTCCCCCTTTTCATGATAACAAACATATATTAAGATTTTGACTCTATTAAATGTATTTGACCTTGATGAATTCCATTTGCTCCCCCTATTTTAATGCTCCCCCTACACCAAAGCTCCCCCTTCACATATGCATGAAAATAAATAAAAAAATATATGCAAATGAACCTAAATGGGAATATGCAAATAAAAAATATGACTTGACTTATTTGCCAAAATCTTAACTTCTCTCTCCCCCCTTTTGTTATCAGCAAAAGAGTAATAATGTTAGAAAAATAGAGATAAAGTGATAGACATTAATACAACATTTATACCTAATCGAGTATAAATATTAAATTTCAATAAAAAAATCAAACAAAAATCATAAATACTCTGTTAGGTGCATATTCCACTTTAGAGTGATAGGGGTGATGTCGGTATACTAAACCATATAGTAGTGTTCATTTGTGATATATTTATAACAGGAATTTGAATACTTACTAACCATGCATGACCGTTAGGACTTTTAAATGAGATTAGTAGTATTCCCAATTTTTTTTAAAAAATGAATATCAGGTATCTTCTAACCACGCATAACCATGAGGACTTTTAAATGGGATTAGAATCAACTCGTCTTTTTAATAATCAATTTTGATATGTGTTCCATACATGCATAACCGTGAGGACTTTTAAATGAGCATGAAAGCACATAATCAAAGATTCCAAATAATTCATCCATGCATAACCACTAGGACTTTTAAATGAGAGTGAATACTTTAGATGATTTTATTGCCAAAAAAAAGAATAATTTCCCATTTAAAATACCACATTTTGACATACTATATTGGATTTTAATGAGTGATGGTCGTTATAAATATGATAGAAATAGAGATGGTCATGAAATTTTTACCAATCAAAGTTATTACAAATTTTGTTTAAATTTTTAAAGAAATTTACTACATATACTGTCTCAAGCCATAATATATGATTAATATCAACACTCATCACATTTTTCAGCAGCTACTTTTCTTTTCGATAATCAGTAGGGAGTCAGATTAGTTAATGTAGTCATTTAAGATCAAATCCAAAATAATTATAAAATCAAATTTTCTAAAATGCCTAATCTGAAACGAAGTCAACAAAAAAATTATTTTCTGGAAGGGGTTTTATGAAAAAATGTCTGCCAATTGAAAATCAGTTAAAATGAAAATTATGCAGATATTTTATTTAGAAATGTGATGCAACTTATGAATGTCCCTACATAAAACACATTCCACTAGTAATTTTTCTATCAACTAGACTACCAGCATAATCTACATCTGAATACCCCTTTAAATCATAGTTATCATAAATTGGATATCATAGACCAGACCATGAAGTTGCAACAAATACCTTATAATCATTTGACAGCTTTTAAAATGTGATTCCTTAAGGATTTGATTGAAAATGTGCACATTAACAACTAGTGAACATAGTGTTAGATCTAAAAGCAGTAAAATAAACAAATATACCCATGTGTATCTACTGTAATCATCAACCAATACAAAACAACATCTCTTACCACCTAAACTTGCAATATCGTTAGTCCAAACAAATTTATACGAACTAGTTCAAAGACTCTAGAGGTACTCACAGTGTCATGAAAAGGTGATTGGTCAATATTTTTGCATAAATTAGAATCAAAATCGACATTCATTTCCTTATCACATAACTGGCCGATTGAAATTAGATTATGGTGCAGATATTCAACATATAATATATCGTTCAAGATAAATGTACCGTTGCCTATTTTACCTTTACCGATAATTTTTCGTTGTTACCCATTGTGACTCTGCCACCTTTGTACTAGGCTAAGAAACTTTGATTTGTCTCCCGTAATGTGCCTGGAACAGCCAGAATCCAGGTAACACTGTTGTTGTTCCTTAGCCTGTCACCACACCTACACGAGAAAAGATTTTTGTGACCTATTTGTTTTTATAGGTCCATGGTTGTTAGTCACAAATGATTTTGAAAAATATGTTTGTGTAGACCCAAGACAATCTATATTTGTTCCTATCGGCACCCAGATTTGTTTGACTTTAAGGGATTTTATATTCGTGCCTTTTGGAACCCAAATTGATATGGTTTTCACGTGTTTGGGTCTATACCAACAATTATTGTGATTGTGTCCAATTTTTCCACAAATCGTGCACTTGGAATTGACTTGATTAATTTCGCTTCTAACACATTCAGTTTGAGTATATCCAAGTCCTTGTCAAATAGTATTAACAGTTTGTTTCCCTAATAGCATATTTAGTGATCTTTCTCCTTTGGAGAATTTTCCTAAAGTTGTAGACAATTGTTGGACTTGTGATTTGAGAGATTCATTTTCATTCAATAACAGAGTGCACTTTTTAATAGAATTTTCTCTTCTAGTATTTTCACTTTCTTTCAAAATCAGAATTTCATTTTCAAGTGATTTATTATAGTTTCTGATTTTTTTTATTTCCTCTTCTAATGATGGACACTTATCACACTTAAGGCTCTTATTTCTATAGTTTTTAACCAGTAGATCAAGATGCTTATTTAGTTCTATCAAACTATCTCTTTGTGATTCTATTTTAGCGTATTTTTCCCTAAGTCTTTCAAAACAGCCATTTACTTCATGAAAATATATAAGTAATTGCACGTGAGTAAGTTTTGATACCTCGTTAGGCTCATTATCATCGCTGTCACTTGTTTTTCCTCGAAGACATGGATTTGCCTTTTCACTCTCACTGCCAGTGCTTTCATTTTCATCTTCATCACCTTCATCCCAAGTTGCTGCAAAACTTCTCCTTTTCAGTTTCTTTCCTTTGTTGACTCGATTTTGAGGACAATTTGGCTTGATATATATGACCTGGTTTATTACACTTGTGGCAAATGATCTCCTGTTTTTCCGAGTCATCTAGAATTTTGACGATTCTGTTCTTCAGTTGTTGATTCAGGGCATGATTTCCATATTTGTTGTTCCACCTTTTGAATCTCTTTATTATCAATGCTAGTTCAGCTCCTCCTTCTTCATCACCACCATCATCACTTTCTGTTGTTCCTTTGAGAGCTATTTATTTCGAGTATCACCTTCTTCACGTTCTTTCTTGAATTTGATTTCTAGCTCATAAGTGGTGAGATTTCCAATGAATTCTTCAACTTTAACTTGTTTCAGATCCTTTGATTCTTGAATGGCAGTCGCTTTTGCTTCAAATCTTCGTGGAAGAATTTTGAGGAATTTTCATACTATTTCCAGTTCTGTGTATGGTCTTCCTAGAGCTTTTGATTTGTATACGATATTAGAAAGTCGTCCATACATTTCTTTGACACTTTCATCCTTGGCCATTGTGAAGATTTCATATTCGCTACTGAGCATGACAAGGCGAGATTCTTTGACTTGGGAGGTTCCTTCGTGAGTCACTTCAAGTGTGTGCCAAATTTCCTGCACAGTTAGAAAATGTGAGACACGATTAAATTTAATTTGATCTAATGAGTAGATAATAGAATTCATAGCCTTAGTGTTAGTAAACTGTAGTTTATTTTCAAGATCTGTCCATTGATCCATCGGTTTTTCAACTTCTTGATTATCTACCACTATTGTTGGTGTGCTATATTCTGTCTCAACAATATTCCACGCATCTATGGTTTTCAGAAAAATTTTCATTCTATTTTTCCAATATGCGTATTCCCCATTGAACATCGGTGGCCTAACTATGGACTGTCCCTCAGCAAAAGCATTATTAAAGGAAGCCATTTAAAAAATCAAATTTTTAATTGAAAGAAAAAATCAAATTTTTAATTAAAAAATGGTTTTTGTTCTTAGCTCTGATACCACTTATAGGATCGATTTCACCCTAAAGGGGGGAATAGGGTGATACTAATAATAATCAAAATTAATGCGGAAATATATATATATACTAATTGCAGCATAGATAATAACAGAATAATAAAAGCAGAAATAGAACAACACAGATTTACCCAACTTCGGCAATAACCTACCTGTGTGCTGCCCTCAAGGTTTCTACTAGAAATTAAGTAGTCAGACGCTTACACACGTAAACTTGCGACACTAGCTAATGACTAACCTAACTCTACGCTCAAAACCCTGCTACAACTCAGCCACTGAGTTGCGAATTCTCGAACTACACCACCGTAGTTCGTAACCTAGTCACTCGACTAGAGAGTTACATAATTAAAAAAAGGAAAATTACAAAACAAATAAAACTAAACAAAACAAAAAACAAAACCCTATTTAATATTTTAAGCCCAATATAAAATATATAAAGGCCGGCCCAATTTGTAAATAAAAGAAGAAGCGTTCCCCTTTATTATTATTTTTTCTCTGTGCAAAACTTCAGCCGATCCTTTCTTTCTTCATTCCTCTTTCAAAAGCTAGGGTTTTGTTCGATTGAATTCGCCGCTTCGATTGTGATCAATTGAGATTATAATTTCACTCGATTGGCTTTGTTAATTGATCACTAGCTTTGGTTGGCTTTCGGCAGCTCCAATTTGTCGAGCTCGAATACTTGGATGAAATTGGTACGACTTTCTTTTTTGATTTTGATTATTGCTCGACTTGATTCGAGTTTTCGTGATTTACTGCTCTTGTATTTTCTTGAACTCGAATACAATTTTGCCGATGATGATGTTGGGATTTTATAGGGAACGAAACTCTTAAATTTCGTTCGTATAATTTCTATTTGAATTCTTCAAAAAATTTGTTCCTTCATTCGATTTTGCTTGAATGCTTGTGATGTATTCTTACTATTTCAATTCGTACGTTGCTTGAATTTCTTTGAGTCGGTTCCATTATTTTCTCCTTTGATTTTGGCATTTGAATTTGCTGACTTTGAGATAAAAATTGACTTTGACTTGTTCAACTCCTTTCTGCTATGACTTGTTCATCGCGTTGGTGTACATACAAATTTGAAATATCTTCGAATATGTTTGACCCCTGTTGATTATTATCTCGGCCTTGACTTGTTCAATTGTTGACTGATTTTGCTCGATACTTGAATTGGAGATATTTCATTTAAGTCTGATTTGGTTCACTCGAGTGTACATGTGGTTCGTTGTTGCATTTGGTCATTGCATTGCTCTGGTGCCATATGTATTGTCACGGAATTGTACATTTTGTTGAGTCTGGATTACTATGGCTGCTCTGTCCACTTCAGCGTTTGCATTCGGGCATATGTATATATATTTTGTCATGTTATACATATATATATCGCTGGGTTGATTAGTTGGCCTTCTTTGCACTTTGGTTGTTCATGCCTCTGAACTGATATATCTGTTCATGCATTTGAGTTAATTCATTCATGTTATACTGCTTTAGTTGATGGCCTCCATACATATATACATACATATATGTATGTATATATGTATGTGATTGACTTGATTGCACTTGTATCAATTTGTGCATGTCTGGTTCGATGTTGAAGTCACTGTGCACTGTATGGTCTTGATGTCTTTACTGTGATCATTGCTATTGCATTTCATGTGAGGTTTGTATACATTTGCTTCAAGTGCTCCTTTGTGTAGTCTTGCATCTATGTCTGGTGTGTACATGTTCATGTGAATTGGTTGCATATGAATTTGCCGTTGCATTTCATCGTTCACTGTCTTGTGTCATTGTGTGCCTCTGGTCTAGTCTTGGTTGCAATCCTCTGGTTGTGTTGTTGACCTGGTTGTTCTTCATGTTGCATTTCATTCCCAAATGCTTGCATACTCCAGTGTGCATTGTGTAGTGCTTTTTTCTGGTCAGTTGAGGTTTGGTACTTCATGTTATATGTTGTGTTCAATTGAGTCTATCTGATGTGGTTCCTTTGTGTAGCCTTAATCTCATGCTTGTGCACTTGTTTGTATAGTCCTTTTGCTTCACTTTGCTACATCCATTCAGTTCACCACTTTGTTTTAACTGCACTGGCCTGGTCTTGATTTGAGAAGTCTGATCTGAATTGCATCCCTTTGTGTTCATTTTGGAGGCTGGTCTGAGTTGTGAATTTGAGCCTGACATGTGTATGTATATATGCATATATATGCATACATGTGTATCTTGTTTCATATGTGAACTGGTCTCACTTGTGATGTGCATTGTTTTCAACATGAAACTTTGTTGTGAGTGTTTGTGTTTATTGAAGTCTGCATTGTGTATTCATGGCTTCACATGTAAGTTTGTTCTCATGTGTGTACATGTTGAAGATAACTTGTTCATTGAAACTCGTACTTGACCATTCTATTTTTGTCTTGTGTTCATGACTTCATAACAGTGCAGTTGCACGTGTGGTTGTGTCCTCTTGGAGTTTGGTATACTTGTGATTTTGGCCTTTGTTTCATGTGCACTTGGTTCTTGCATATAATATCATGTGCATGTCTGATTGTCGAGTTATAGTGCCTTGGCTCTATTTACTTGTTAGACTTGCATTGATATGTCTAGACTGGTCATTTGCTTTGTACTTGAAGTCTTGATTGAGGCTTCCCTTCCATGCTTTGTTGTCACCTATTGAAATCCAGTTTGACCATGTGTATATTTGAAGTGTTGTATGTTGTTTTACGTGCACCTGAGTTGAATCCAGCCTAGGCTCGGGTTTGACCTTGTGCTCACCTGTCCCTGTAGTTTTAACACACTAGTGTATATCGGTGTGCACGGCCTTGTGGCATGTACAGTGATACACTGTGCATGTCACAAGTTGTTCGTGTATGATGATTTAAAAGAATATAAATGACGAACAACCCAAATAACTGAGGCAAATAACATTTTTAAAACACACACTTTAATTTGCACTGCAAAAATGTTTCTTTTTTTCCAATTTTACCGCGTCAGTGTTTATTTTGCAGATAGTTCAGATGCTGGATTCAAGCTGGAACAGAGTTGAAGATAAAAATACGAGTGTTGAGTGAATATGTAGTGAGGTGTAAATTATAAAATGAAAATTGTATTGTAATTGAAACTGAATTCTAATTGACAATGTGTAAATGTATAGTGAGAGCTTAAATTTGTACTAATCGAATTTGTAATAAAACATTTGTTTGAATAAAATATTTGTTTGAATTTGAATTCCGTGTTATTTATTTTACAGGAAATTATTGTCAAGGACAAAATTTCTCAGCGTTTTAGCCTCAAGGACAGACCTTCAGTATTTTAGCCAGAAGGACAACTTTCTTTAGGTATTAGTTTTTAGTTTTTGATAGCAGTTTTTAGGTATCAGTTTATAGTTATCGGTAGAAGTTTTAGGTATCAGTTTTTAGGTCGGTAGCAGTTTTGGAAGAATGTTTGTCCTTATGAATAATTTTTAGGAGAATGTTTGTCCTTGTGGTTAAAATATTGAGGTCGTGTCCTTGAGGCTAAAAATATACAAATTTTTGTCCTTTAAATTAATCCCCCCTTTATTTTATCCAACAAATATTTATTTAATAAAATAATACAATAACAAATACATTTAAACGAATATATATATATATATATGTTTATTATCATCGAACAAAAATCATAGGCTACTGTATTCTACAATAATGGCAGTTATATCATCTGAAGAAACCTTACCATCAATAGTATATGTACATTCAACAATTCTTGCACATGAAGGGAGGATTGATTTCAAGAAACCCCTAGATTCGGATATGTCTATCAACTATGTAGCAAATTACAAAGGTAAAGTTAATACAGCAATAAAGCTGATCAATCATATCAAAGATGCAATCAATCAATCAGAGCAAGGGGTAGAGAAAGGTGGAATAACAACAGTTGGCCAAAATGTCAAATATGTGAGAAAATTGGACATACTGCTCCCTACTTCAGATTTAATGCTAACTATGTACTAGGACAAAACTCAAATAATCAAAGATGTGGAAATCCCAGTGCAAACATGGAACAAGTACAACAAGATTCCAACAATCAATTTGATAATAACAGAAATCATCACCTGAGTGAGAATGACAAACCCGAATTCATTCAAGATGTAGCCTGGTACCCTGATTCAGGAGCAACGAACCACATCATAAGCAATCTTGATAATCTAAATCTAGGCAGCAAGGAGTATAGAGGTAAACAATCAATATGCATGAGAAATGGTGAGTCTATTAAGATTACTCATACCGGTAATGCTTATATCAAAGGTGAAAAGCAGTTATATCTCTACAATTTATTAAGAGTGCCCAGTATAAAGAAGAATCTTATAAGCATGTCACAATTTGCAAATGACAATAATGTCTATTTTGAATTTTATCCTCAGTATTGTTTAGTTAAAGATATACTAACTAAAGAAACTCTCTTGCAGGGTGATGCAGAGATAGAAATCCTGTAAAGAGAGTAAAGTGTTGTAACTTTTTTTGAAATATCTCAAATTGAAAGAGATAAAAACATCTTTGACCTATGGCATTACAAATTAGGCCATGCCAATGCAAGTGTTGTAAAATAGGTTTTTGTAGAAAATAAAATTTCTTTTGATGATTTTACCTTACCATATGTTTGCACTTACTGTCGAATTGGCAAAAGTCATAAACTGGCTTTTGCAGATTCACAAACAGAATATAATATGCCTTTGGAATTAGTCTCTACTGATTTTTAGGGCCCAACACCCATCAACTATGATTATGGTTATAGATATTATATATCTTTTGTTGATGCACACACTGGATACACATGGATTTATTTTCTAAAAGCAAAGTCAGAGGCACATGTCGTAGTAGTACATTTTGTAGCACAAGCTGAAAAACAGACCAATCATCATGTTAAAATCATTCAAAGTGATGGTGGCACTGAGTATAGGTCACCCAGTAAATTCTTTTTAGATAAGGGAATAGTACATAGAACTACTTGTCCATACACATCAGAACAAAATGGCTTAGCTGAAAGAAAATATAGACATATAGTTGAAACTGGTCTTACTTTACTTGCTCAAGCATCTCCACCTTTAAAATTTTGGTCTGACACTTTTAGTATAGGGGTATATCTAATAAATAGATTACCAACAAAGGTATTAAAAGGGACAAGTCCAGTAGAAAAGTTATTTGGAATTAGACCAGATTATCAAAGTTTGAAAATCTTTGGTTGTCTATGTTTTCCATATCTAAGACCATACAATTCTCATAAACTAAGTTTTAGATCATCACCATGTACTTTTTTAGGTTATGCAACAAAGCAGAAGGGATACAAATGTCTTGATAATAATGGAAAGATAATTATAAGTAGACATGTTGTCTTTAATGAAAAGATATTTCCTTTTACTGGCACATGTATAAAGACAACACAAAAGATATATAATCCAAAGGTGTCAATTCCAGCCATATCTATGCATTCGGATGTATGGAATCAATCAGAAGTTGAGAAGACAATAGGAACTTCAGAACCGCAACTCACAATGTCCAATAAACCAGGTGATGGAACTGAAGAACTTCCTGATCATCTCAACTAGTCACCTATATGCACAAATGATCAAACACAAAGCATCAATGAAGATTACTCAGATAATCGGCATAGAGAAATATCAGACAATACTGATCAAGTCAACAATGCAACACCACTACTTACTAAATCACAAGCCAAAACTAGGCATCATATGGTGACAAGATCAAAAAGTGGAATACTTAAACCAAAGATCTACATTGCAACAACAACATTGAAAGATCCAGAAACATTTGATCAAGCAGTTAAAGACAAAAACTGAAAGTCAGCCATGGATGAAGAACACG
Source organism: Allium fistulosum (assembly GCA_030737815.1). Taxonomy (NCBI): domain Eukaryota; kingdom Viridiplantae; phylum Streptophyta; class Magnoliopsida; order Asparagales; family Amaryllidaceae; genus Allium; species Allium fistulosum. The sequence continues at coordinate 1,221,601,970 of CM060902.1, forward strand.
AGGCACTCATGAGAAACAAAACATGGGATTTGGTTCATCCACCAGAGCACAAAAATATAGTTAGATGCAAGTGGACTTACAAACTAAAGAAAAATCCAGATGGAACAGTGGTAAGATATAACGCAAGACTAGTTGGTAAAGGATATAGTCAAGAGCATGGTTTTGACTTCAATGAAAAAATTTCACCAGTGGTCAAACCAACAACAATTAGAATCATTCTAACTGTAGCATTATATAGAAAGTGGAATGTCAGACAGCTAGATGTCAACAATGCATTTTTAAATGGTGTTCTACGGGAGGAAGTATATATGGAACAACCACTTGGTTATGCACAAAACAGGAATTATGTGTGCAAATTAAATAAAGTCATATATGGACTTAAACAAGCTCCAAGAGTCTGGTTTGATAAACTGAAAGCCACTTTGTGTAATATGGACTTTCAATCTACCAAATCAAACAATTCATTATTCACTAAATTAACAAAGCTATCACCATCTACGTACTGATATATGTTGATGACATAATTATTACAGGTGATAATGATATAGAAACCAAATAACATAATTCAACAATTAGATAATTAGTTTTCAATTAAAGATTTTAGCCATCCGAGTTACTTTCTAGGGATAGAAGCTACATGGAAATCAGATTCAGAAATTACTCTATGTCAAAAGAAGTATATCAGAGAACTTCTATTCAAGTCAAAAATGAAAGGAGCAAATTCCTAGCCAACACCAATGATCAGCAATCAACATCTTTCTAAAAATAGGGGAGAAGCCATATTTAATGATAAACAATATAGAAGTCTAGTTGCTGCATTGCAGTATGTAACCACAACTAGATCTGATATCTTATTTAGTGTTAACAAAGTCTGTCATCTTATGCAGAAACTATTGGATGAACACTGGAAAGCTGTCAAGAGTATATTGAGATATCTAAATGGAACAACAAATTATGGACTGCCATTAAAAGCAAGCAAGAATCTCAATATAACTGGATATGCAGATGTAGACTGGGCATCAGACGTTGATGATAGAAGGCCTACATCAGGATATTGTATATATATTGGAAATAATCCAGTGTCATGGTGTTCAAAGAAACAAGCTACGGTCTCCAGATCCAGCATAGAGGTTGAATATAGAAGTATAGCTAATGCAACTTCTGAGATTATGTGGATTCAGTCACTAACACATGAGTTAAAAGCAGATATAGATATCAAATCAACATTATGGTATGGTAACTTAAGTGCAGTATACTTATCAGCAAAACCAGTTCTTCATTCAAGAACAAAGCACATAGAAATAAACTTGTATTTCATTCGAGAGCATATTTTAAAAGGAAAGCTTTAAGTAAATCATATACTTGTCACTTACCAAGTTTCTGATATATCAACAAAAGCACTTGCAGCAAGAAACTTTACTCGTTTTCAAAGTGAATTGAAAATTGAGCAAAGCGGCAACAAGTCTGACAAAGTTTCAAGCAGAAACTCAAAGTGCCAGATTCAAGCAAGCAAAGATTCAAGCTGTTATAAACAACTCTAAACATTATCAAGCTATGAAGATACATAAGATCTAAAATTATTTAGAGAGTTAAAGAAAATTTCTGAAGTAATTTGAGCAAATGAAGCGGAGACTCAAATTTGAGAATAATAAACCCTAACCCTAATGTTGATTTGAGGGGTGAAGTTAGAAATGTCGATTTATAGTGTAATCAAAGTGAGATTAACTCACTTTTCATTTACTCAAATACTTCCTACCAACATTCAATCTATCAACACTTCTACTGTCACTTCCATACAATCCAAGGACACATCCATGGCTCCACTCCCTCAATGTTTACTCATGGCCCAAGGCATATTTGCCTCCCCCCATGCTCACGGCCTCAAGGCTATTTCCCCATAGCTCCATCTTCCTTCAACTTTTTAGAGGATAAAGCATGTTCTCTATGTGATATAAAAATTTTGGTATATTTTGGAAGAGAGTGGAGTTGAATTGATATGAGTTTAAGAAAGTTAGAAAGGAGGAAGAAGAAGACGACATTGTTTTAGAAGTGAAGTTGTGTAGAAATGAAGTGGCCTCTCTCCTCTATTTTTATGCTTAGGAATTTAAGGTAAAATATCTCAAAACCCTTTTCTTAGCCATGAAGCAAAAGGACTCCAAGCATCCAAGGCCATACCCTTACACACACCTTACCTCTTACACACCATATCCTTAAATCAAGCCTTGATTTAGGGGTCCTTTAGTCCTCTCTTATTTTATTAATTAAATACTTAGTTTAATTAATCTTTTGTTATAAAAAGGGAGATGTTTAATTCTTGTTAATGTATTCATATGATAACATATTAGTGTACAAATATTCGAACAACTTTTATTACAAAAAGTTGATTTTTAACAAAACGTTTTCTTGTCACATTTTCAGTATTTCTACAAAGTTTATATTTTTGTAAACACATTTCAAATTTTTTTTCTAACATTAGTTATTAATTAAAAAGTATTTAATAAGGTTATAAAATCATATTTAATCACATTAAATCTTAAATACGAATATTTAAATATTTAAATGCGAAGTGTTCGAAATTCCGGGCCGTTACAGCATTTTTTTTGAATGTGCAAACTTTATGTATATTTGGACTATTGCAAAAGAAAAGCTCAAAAACAATCAAACTTAGGCAATACAACATATAAGGAGCATCTTCCACCATATTCAGGAAAAATTCAATTACAAAACTAAGGAATTCAATTGGGCAAGTATTATCCTCTCAACCACTGTTTATCACATATGAAAAGAAAGAAACACTAAACTACACAACAACAAAACAACAAAGAAAAGAGCAGCTTGCAACTTTAGATAGAAATTGAGCTGGATAGTAAAATTATATTTCAAAAATCAAACAAATAGGAATCATGCGAAAGCAATCAGTTGCAAAAGTTATATGAACCAAACAACCATGAGGAGCAACTGGAGATGTACTTACAAGGCAGGAAATATAACTCTGATATTTCCCGTAGTAGAGTAAGCAGATATGGCAAGGAAGATAGCAGGGTTACCCTAAGATGTAGCCAATTCCAAAGTCATACCTGCAATGAAAATATGATTATCAAGTCAGATTATGAAAGCAGAAATAAAGAGAAATCAAGCCCTTACCTTATATGGCTGGAATCTACCACTCACATAGAGCATAGCCAGTTGCGAATCATTCTCGGCCTAATAATAAAGCTTAGAAGATATTAGATATCATTCTGAACTCAAATGAAAACTACTATCGAAGTAGGTTTAATAACAAAATCTATCACTTATCTGTTTAGAGCCAAGGAGAGAGTTGTCAGAATGAAGTAAACAACTACGGGATGGATTTAGGAAATCAAGATACTAAAAATCTCATAAGCATTATTACTTGAGGCATCAGATCTCATGCTCAAATCAACTGCAAGGGAAGTAAACATGAATTCAATAACTATAATTCGAATAATAATATAAATAAAAGTTCTAAGCTACCTTTTCTCTTACCAGATTTGAGCACGAACTACTACACACACAATTGAATTTCTGATGAAGTCCGTCTCCTACGACAAGGAAAACTTTTACAGTCAGGCATCAATAGACAAAGTTTAAGTGATGTCTTCATAGAAACAACCATAACAATCGAAACTTCCACTTATTTGTATGGAATAGAGATGAAAGCAGAAAGCTCCAAAACCAAGCAAAGACAACTATAAATGAGCATAAGTTATCGAGCTTCAAAAAAAGCTCAACAAATCTTCAAAGAGAAGTCGAAAGTAGCAAGCAGGAAGATCAAGCGATACTAAACATAGATGAACATGAGCTATCCTCGAAAAGCTCATAAGATCTACAAATTGGAAGAGGTGTTGGAAACCTCCCTGGACAAAGCTCAGGCTAAAATTCGAGAAACCAATTGAATCGCCGCTAATTTGGGAAACCCTAATTTTCTTTTAGGGTTATGTTTTCGTTTTATGAAAGATAGTGAAAATGAGATAAAACGGCTAGGGTTTTGTTGTATAGGCTGTTGTTATTATACGAGTATATACCCAGATATGTTAATTTGGGCTTTGGGCCAATTATTTGCCAACTTTCAAAAAAAAGAAAAAGTACACATTATGCTCCAAAGACTCTATTCCATAAGTATACTCAAATGCTATCTATTACTGTTTGACATATGGGGCCGAAGAAAAGAAGTGAAAACAAATCCTATTGTCATTTAAGCTTATAAATTTGGCAAATTTCCATCCTAACATGTGGAAAAAGCTTATGAATCTCGCAAATAGAATTTCCTAATTCTGATTTTTTTTTTCTATTTTTTATGCAGATAGATTCTAACGATTTATGACTGTCAGTATGATATGCCTAGTGGTGGTAGAATAAATCTCTTTTCAGCAATGTCAAGATATTCAATAGACATGGAATGAAATTAAGGCAATTTTTCTCCAGAATACTTATACCAACCATTATCAAAGTATTCACTGCTATCAAATATATCCGTAAGTTAGAAATGAGCTGCTGAATACACGAAAATGAGCTTTACCTCATATAAGCAAAGAAGGTATCAAAAACATCAACAAGTATAATGGGCCTATATGAAGCCCAAATATAGTATAAATGATATTGTATAACTGCTATAAATATGAGCAGTGTATCAGAGATTGTATCATCAATAATTCAATCAAATTCATTTCTTCTTTCTTGTGTATCATAATCTGCCATATCATGTTACAAGCAAATCATAAAATCTTCACCGTAACAGTCAATACTTTTCCACTAGAAAATCCACCAGGGCACGCCTCTGGCTTGGCCAGTTGGCCTAGATGGTCTCTCATCGCCTTATCATGTTTGCTATTTGTCATTTTGACTTCAGGTTCCGGCACTCCAGATCACAAAAATGATAACAATAACAATGGAAGAACAAATTCATGCATAGAATTTGAATCCAGCAATAGAAGTTCAAGAACCCGAGCATCAGTTCTATCAAGTATTCCATCAGCACTGACAGTGTTCTTACGAGTATTCATCCTTTGTTTTGCAAGAGAACAAACTATATTATATCATATAGAATCTCAAATTCTGACCATCGAAAATCCAGATCGTAAAGATATCATGGCATGAGTGGAAAACTGGATTTGTACGTGCAGCGATACCACAAATCCCGCTCTCATTCTAAACTCAGTGATCATTGCCTGCAAATTGTCATCCGATTTGTTTCCTGCAAAAGTAGCGAGTGTGCCTTCAGTTTCCATTAGCGTTGTTTTAAAAATCAAAATTTAAATAAAATTCGAAATTTAAATATATATATATGTACTCTTCAGATCTTGCCTTAGCTCTGCTCTTCGCTCCCCCCTTGTATGTACCATCATCGGTGCCGTGTCAATTTACCCGCCTTCTAACATTTAAGATTACCTAAAATTCCCTGCATTTTCATACCTGATTGTTGTACTCATTGTTTCTGATGCCACTCTAGGACATACCATTCAGAGTGTTATCCTCTCCATTTATGCTACTATTTTGGGATAATCACCTGCCATGATGGTTAGTGTATAAACTTGATCTTTTGTTTGCTAATTAACCAAATAGTTGTCTTCAGTGATATGTTTCCTGTATTGATAAAACAGTTGAAGGAGTTTGCACTGTATATCGCTGTTTTAACTATGCCATACAAACAAACTGAGCATATTTATCCCTTAGAGCCCCTTGAGTTCAAGTTAAACCTGGGCATTTCTATACGAAATGTACAAATACAGAAAGTAGCCTGTACTAAACATGCAGATTCATATAACCGTTGATAAAATATACTGTTACTTATTGCCATACTACACAGATATTACCTAAGTTGATGAAGAAGAGAATCTATGCCCTTTTGTTTTGTTATAGGATTGACAATTGGTATAAAACTTCTCTTCGGAAGATTTTTCAAGCTTAGGAGTGCTTGGAGATTTCTTGGAGGTTTCTCTTTTGTTTCTAAACATGATACTTAAGTTAGTAAGGCACAAAGATGTTAGTAAGTAAAGGAAAAAAAACTTCATATTGATATCATATATTAACCTAATTATATTATCAAGCATCGCATGTTGATGATACAAGACAATGTCGCATGGTAGAACTAGTAAATTATCAATTAATGAACCAATTACATATAAATCCATTGAACCATCATATGCTTGCTATATGTTTACATCATGCAAAAATATTAAGCTACCGAATGTTGAGATAGTAGGAGCTATTCCATCATAAGTTATTAAATTATTATATAATGAAAATGTGCATTAATATCACATGTTGAATTAACAGGCCATCGCATGTTGACATCGTATAAGGATATCGCATGTTGAACTCATGAGTCATCACATATCCAGATAATGGGGATCATCACACATTGAGCTATCATGTGGTAACATCGCATTGATGTGGCATGAAAGCATCACATGTTGGCGTTGCATGTCTACTCAATAAGCTATTGCATGTTGATGTCCTATGTTGATATCGCATGTCAAAATAGTAGGAGTTATCGCATATTGAGCTATCGTATGATAACATCACAAGTTTGATGCCGCATGTCATGTCAACAAAATGGATATTGGGTTATAAGATTCAAAACCCATCAACAAATATTTAGTTAAACCCAGACAGTTAAAGATCAAAATGAAAATCACAAATAAATTTTATGAAACTCACTTGAATGTTTAAAACCAATCAACCCCTAAAAGCTTTAAATTAATGAAAAATGCAAAATTGAACCTAAAATCGACAAACAATGATAATAAATGAACTAATTACCTTTAGAAACTAAATCTAAGAACATGTTTTTTTCAAAATAGGTTGAATTAAAAATTGATGTCAAGAAGAAGTGGTAAAAGATAAAAAGATGAGGAAGAGGGATATTCATAGGAGAATAGGGTAGGCAACCTAGCCATCGATTTATAACTGGAGAAGTTTCCATGGATGAGATGATGAGTATAAGGAATACGGGTAGTTTAATTTAAAAGAAGGCAAAAGCATTTATGTTTATACTAAAGTACTAAAATATTTTTCTTAAAAAGGGGGATGTTATACCCAAAATTTCAAGCCATCACGGGTTGAATAAATTGAAGCTATCCAAGTAATTGTAGCTGCAGCAGCACTAGGCATCGATTCATTTGTAGTGGTGTTTTCCAAGAATAGGCTAGATATTCAATAGATTTGAGGTTGTCTACTTACATTGTGTACGACTTCTCCTTTTTTTTATAGTTATTATTTTACTTAATCTGTTTGCATCATTATTTGCAGACCGTAAACTTTTCTGAAAACAATCAAACTCAAGTTTCTAAGCTTCAACTTGAGGCTACTGCTAATAAATGTTTGAAGGTAACTTCATTTGACCATCTTATTATAATACTTGTTCCATGCTCTTAAAACAGAATTTCAATCATCACTGTAATTCATAATTACATATTCCAATGCAAGGCTGTTTCAGTTTTTGGAGAAGAATACGTCAAAGATATTTGTACTATCATAACGTAAAGAAATGCCTCAATTTTGTACTACGTCGCTTTTTAATATAAGACTTATCTCTCTCCTCTTAAACATCATTTTTTGTTATCCCTTTTTTACTCTTCAATTCTAAGTAGAGTGGAATAGTATAGATATTAATGTAAATCTAAGTTTAGTTTTGATAAGCCGTAACATCTATCTGAACTTTAAGGACAAATTTTCAAAGTGGCTAGTTTTCGAAATAATTTCGTGATAGTAGGCTGTTTTTGAAACTTATTACCAAACATGGTTAGAATCTGCCGAGTCAGCAATCAAGTCAGCAGATTTGTAACTGCTCGGGTATATGCGCATGTAACGAACGGGAATTTTCGATCCTCGAAAACCGACATCAAAACGTCCACTGTACATAATGTCGAGCAGTCGAGTGCCGAAAAGGCCGATCGCTAGGGGTGGAGAAGAAAAGGTAGCAGAAGATAACAAAAAACATCAACACAGAATCTCACAATTGCAGCGGAACAAAATATAATATGTAATAACAAATTTTATACAAAAGAATTTGTAGCTATTTATTATTTACAATCATCAGAGTACAACAATCAATACATCGATCTGGACAGTTATACTAACTTGTCCTGACATATATAACTCACACAACGGAAATAATCAAGTACGTGATATACGTCTGAACTCCTCCAACTCATCTCCTGAGCTCCATAGCATTCTAACCTGAATCTGTAATACTCGGTCTGACCCGAGCATTATAATAAAATAACACCCGAATCAGTTTGGAAAACCAGCGTGAGAAAACACACTCAATTTGAATTATTACTATTATTTTCAAAATCCTTTGAAAACAAAGGTATCTCGTAAGATCACGTCACACATAAACACGACGAGTTTTTACCTTACGATAGCCAAAATAATTTTTATCAAAATCATCTGATATTATAATAGTGTCTATAGAAAGTAAATAGAGAATAGCTGAAATGCTTGCATCTCACGTTTAAGTATAATTGGACACAATCAAAACCGTACGGCGCTTATTGGAGAATGGATTCCATACAATGACTAGGCACTGGGGTACCACATATCATAGTACACTTCTAGAAAAATGTACCGAGGACCTCGTCGGGATCCCCTACAACACAAGACCGACCCTATCCCTAACCTGGATAGAACCGAATATGTTATCACCCCGGGTGTTCCCATCCTTAAATCGAGTTCTTCCGCGCACCGTAGTGATAATATCCAAGGGTATCTAGAAAATTATAACATACCCTAATTGGGTGCGACCCACTTAGCCTTGCTGCATCTCTCCTGATTTTCAGTCATTCCGGTTGATGAGGCTTGAGGCTACGTTTACTTTTCAGAACAATTTTCACTTAGATTCCTCACCGTCCTCCAATGACGATGTTCTGATAGCATTCGTCCATACAAGTTGTCCTGGGTCTGGACAAACCGAATCACCGTCTTCTCTGTCTTCATGGTATCCATTTGTAACGTTCAAACCAGATCGAAGTGGTTTTCGGATAATTAAACCCGATCACGGTCTCTTCGAAACGATTAACGAAATTGACCAAAATTGATAGTCGGTTATTTAACTATCAATAAACATCCATAAGCAGTCATCCGGCCTTATTATAAATTCTCCAAAATTTACTTTCAAAATATCCTTATAGGATATGTATTTTAAACTACTTCCACTATTCCAACACTTGAAACCATGTTAAATCATTATATATTGAACGGAATATTTCCAACCATTCCAATACTTAGAATATTTTTCCAACTTCTTTTTTGTCCAACACTTAGGAAGTATTCCATTTATTTCCTATTTCCCTTTTTCCAAAATCATTTACAATTTATTTGTAAATTCCTTGACTAGTTTATAACGAATTCTATAAATTCCGGAATTCTTTAATTAACTTCCTTCAATATTTCCAAAGTCAAATATACTTGCTTATAATTCCAATTTCCCTTTTTACTTCTTTTATGAATTCTATTTCATTTTTCGAAGTTCATTTTATTTAACTACTTCGGAAATTTTCTTACTTTTCCTCAAATTCCATTTTGAGAATTCTTTTATAAATCCCATATACTGAATAATCCCATTTCCAGATTTCCGAGAAGATTTATAAACAAATTTTAAAACATTACAAAACTCTATATATATAATAAGTTTTTAAAAGAATAATTATAATTTATTTTAAGTCATGTTCAAGTAATTATCTAAAATATTGAAACACTTTTATAATATCACTTTTTCAAAGCTGATTTTAAAGTTTAGGATTTATTAAAATAAAAAGTTAAATGTTTGAAAAAAATCCACTTATCGAATTATTTCAATCTTAACTAGTTTTAAAATCTCATAGTTCAATAAATAAAAAATTTCCTTTTCAAAACAACTTAACTTCTTAAATTTTAAAAATATATTTTTAAAATCTCAATAACCAATTCAATTTATAAATTCCTCTCGACTTCCATCACATCGTTTCCATTTCGATCTCCTTAACCATTTCCACTTCAAAAATAGTATCCACTATTTCTCTCTCACCCTATTCCCATATTCTAATATAAATTCTCCCTGTAAATTTGTATTCTCAATTTATCATCTGGTATCGATTTCCTTTATATATAAACATCGTTTATAAATTTATAACTCCTCTGAGTTTAACTTATTCATAAAAACAATCTCATTTATAAAATTCCATTTTTATAAATTCAATTCCTTATAAGTTCTATTCATTTCTGTCAATCTATTTTTTTATATCGATCTCAACTTCTTTCTATATTTTTCAGACTATCATTTAAAAAAAATCCATCATCTACAAATCCCCTATATAATTTATTTTAACATCTCTATTTAAAATATTTTTACGAATAGCTAAATACAACCCAAAATCAATTACTGTTTTTATCCAAAACAATTTCTTAAAAATAATCCAAATTTCGATATAAATATTTTTACATTCAAAATTCCTTTTTAATTCCTTTAAATTTAAAAATAGTATTCATGGTATTCAAAATACCAAAATTCAGGCCAGTGCTGCCATAACATTTAATAATTCACATAACAACAATAATCTATAACAGATTATTCTAACACATCATATATCACTATATATGAAATTAAAATCAACATTTTTGAGGAATCCAGTTGGATCCCTCCAACCTATTTCCCTGCATCCACAGATGTTAATACAACATAAAGATACCAATCCCACTTCGAGGGGGATATTGCTGTATATAGGGTCATCCGCTATTATGTCGGGCGTATAGGGTCTCATCCGCTAAAATATGCAGGAACAATCAATCAAACTACTAATATATATACTACTATATATATAATAACATCCAAACTGATAACAATTATCAATTTCAACCAGACATCCAATAATTAATTTTAACCATTAAAATTAACTAGTAATCCAAAAATGAGTGAGATTAACTCACCTTTATTTTTAATTGCAATATGTTCCAATTTTGATTTTATTGCGTAGATTTCGCAGCTACGAACCAAATACGGCCTGTTTTCATTGATTTTGAACCTCGCATGACATAATTATTGAATTTTATAAATTAACTTATTTAAATGAAAATTAAACTAACTTAATTACATTCCTAAAAATTAATTACCTTCCTTAAACTCCCTTAACCCACGTTCGACTCATTCCAACATCGTGATTTTTTCCCAGATCATCGACTTCATGCCAATAACCTCGCCAACAATCAACACTATCGCCGTCCACCACCCAACGATGCCCTCAATTTGCTACGCCGCCTTCACTGCTACCTACATCACCCAGACCTAGGCGACTACTCACCCAAAATCGCCGCCGACCTCGCCTCTAGTTCTACTCGGCTGTGAACCAAATCTCGCACCTCCATCCTCCAGGCCGCCTGCCTCCACGAGCACACAAGCCTCACCTCATCAACGTGACAAGCTACTCGCACCAAGGGTCACCGCCATCGCTCTCGATCGCGCTTCCCCCCCATCGAGCACGCGACTCGATCGCCGTTGACCCCTTGAATGCCGCGTGCGAAGAGCAGTGAAACAGAATTTTTTTTTTGAATGATTTGATTTCGAAACGAAGAGGATTTGAATTCTTTTTTTTTAAGTGGAACGAATTCGATTTCGATTGCCAGTGGAAGTAAGAACATAGCCATGATTTCCCTCTTTTTTTTAAACAGAAGAGAACAAACATTATTTTCTTCTTCATTTTACTGTAAGGTCGCTTGAAATATAAAGGGGAGGGGGATGTGATGTTGGCATGTAGGGGAGAGGCTACAGTGTTCTGAGGTGAGCAAAAAAAAGCCGATGTGAACAAAAGGTCAAGTCAAATATATATATATATATATATATATATATATATATATATATATAAATTACATTCAGAAATCGAACATATGAATTCAATTACAGATTTACTTATAGAATTAAGTGAAAACTTAAATATCTACAATGAAAAACATTATAACTTATATCAATTATATAAGTAAAAAATCAAAAATGAACTTCCTTATGTATAAACAACTTGATAAGATATGAGTAGAAGACTATCTTTTTCAGGTCCATCTAGAACTATAACAGATGATAGACCTACAGAATCAAATAATATATCATCCTTGGGATGGATAGACAATGTTTTAAGAAGAACACAAAGCACACAAAATTTGTTAGAAGAAATAATTGATGTGGACAGAGATATAACATATTCTCTAATAATCAATTAAATTCTCTAAACCCTAGAGAATTATATAGAACAAGATTATTTACCATAATAACAGGTCTTTACAGACATCATAGAGAACAAATACTTGCAGTTCCAGATGGAACTCAACAAGTAATAAATTTAATGTCCCCTGAGGTAATAATCCATTTGAAAAATCAATAATATAAACTAATTCACCTTGGATTGATTATCCTAGAAGTTATAGGATTAGTTAGACAAAAAATTAGAGCAAAACTATTAATAATCTTAATAGATGACAGACACCAAGATATGGATAAAGCCATATTTGGAACAATGGAAGTAGCTATGAACAATAACATTGGTATTGTTTATATGGCTCCCAATTTCACAACGACACTAATAGATTTTTACAAACATGTAAAAATTATTATACAAACTAAAGGTTTCGAAAACTTCACAGGAAAAAATATAATTCTTGACATCACTTTCTTAGGAAAATTTATGTCTAAATACACACCAAAGATGAAAATCAAGCTTAACAAAGTTATAAAAACATTAAATTCACTGGAATAAGTTTTATTAAACCGATGGAAATAGACTCTTTTGTTCTTGCTGGCCATGAATGGAATATAACAAATCCAAATGAAATAACACCAACATTAAGACCACATAATATGATAACATATAATAATCTAAACAAATCAATGTCCATAAAATTCCAAAATTATGGTCCATCAAATCAACAAGAGGTTGAAACAGACGATGAAACAGAAGGACTACGTAAAAGAATAAATGGATAAAATCATATATCCTAAAGAACTTAGGATGGTTCTTGAACCATCTGAAATATATGAGCTTGAACAAAGTTTAAGACTAACAAGCTAAATAAACCACATTTGTTTATATTGATGATGAAAACAACATAAGAATCAGGGAAATATACAACCTTGATGAATTCCTTGATAATTCACTAGAAAAAAATGAAGAATATGACAAAATTATACATGAAGAAATAATAGATATAATTTCATAATTTACAGAACATATGGAATTAGCTGGTCCTGAAACAAGTGTTGAATCAGGGGTTAGTTATCCAAACAGAAACCAAGACCAATCTATGCCATACGATGTAGGACAACCTCCTAGAAAGGCAGTAGGTCCCTACAACAATGAAAATCCAAACTTAAGAACATCAGGAAAAAGATTACCAGATGAAACATCTTTTTTCAAAAATAACACAGTTATCCTAAATATAACTGAATGCCATCCACAATTACTAGATTCATATCTAGAACAATGGACTGCTGCTATAGCAAGAGACTATAAAGCAAGGCATACTAATGTCAATTCTGGTTAAGAAATGATCAGAATTGTAGAAAATTACTTAAGAGACACTGCCAAAGCTATTTGGGAATCATATAAAAAAGATTTTCCCGAAGAAATTACGCTCTTTACTGCCCTAGGTAGTAACATATACAATTTTTCTTATTCCATGCACACGATATTAACAGGAAGAGATGTTAATACTGGAATAACAATAAGGCAACAAGAGGCAATGAGAGACCTCGAACAAATCCAACTTTTAGACTGGAAATATATAATAAAATTCCTGAAAGAATTTTTACATTATGCCACTATTTCAGGAAATTATTATAATACTGAAGTAGGCAACAAACTTTTCTCTAAATTACCAGGTGATTTAGGAAAAGAAATACAGAGATCTTGGATAAATGATTATCAAAACAAACCTGAAAATCTCCCTAAATCCTATGATAACATTGGTATAAGGATAACACATATCATCTTTGAATTAAAAAAGAAATGTACTTATATCCAAATACAAAGAGAATTAAAACAAAAGAATTATGGGTTTTGTGGACAAATATACACATCACAACAGTATGGTTCCAAAAATTATAGAATAGATAACAAACCAAGATTCAAAAAGAAATACACAAAAAGGAATTTTTAAGAAAATCAATGCGAGAAAACCTTATCTTAATAAAGAGAAACATGTTAGAAAATACAATCCTAAGAGAACATACACAAATACCCTTACATGTTTTGCATGTAATGAACCTGAACATTTGTCATCTTCATGTCCCAAAAGAAAAAACTTATTTACAAGAGAATCAAATCTTGTTGATTCAGTAAAAGAAGATTTAATTGAAATTGCTTCAGACGTTTCTGAAACATCTACAATATATTCTGTAATCTCTTTAGAAGGTTTAGAAGAACATGAATAAATTAGTTCATATGATTATGGCTTAATTAATGAACTTACAGACTTCCAAGAAAATATCACTAATGAACAATTCTTTAACATGGTTAATAAAGAGCTATGTATACACAATTTCAAATATAAAATGGGAATAGATACAACAAAATGCGAATTTTGTCCTTAGTATCCTGCCTTTGACAGAAGATATAAATGTATTGATTATACAATAGAAATGTGCCAAGTTTGTGCAAAAAACAAATTTAGCATAGATCCCCCAAAAGAAAATAAACTCATATACATAGATAAAATAAAATAACTGATGAAAGAATAAAAATTCTTGAGGAAAGAACAAATAACATAGAAATTGAAATTGAAGAATTAAAAGAATTTTTTTTGATAAAGACAAGGATGTGGTTATCCATGATAAACCCACATCAGCTGAATATAATCATGTTAATTTAAACAACATTGACAAACCTATCCAAATTCCACTTATGTGTAATTCCGTAAACCTAAAGGAATTGTGTATCCCAACAAAAATAAATCTAAAGGGTCTAGAAATACAAGTTTTAGCCTTTATAGATGCAGAAGCGACCAGTTCTACTATATGTTCTAGCTTAATACCTTACAAATATGTAACTAAAGCTGACAAACCAAAACAAAGTGTCCAATTTGATGGAACAACAAACATAATTACTAATATTGTGAAAAATATAAATATATGTTTTACAAATACCTGTGGAGAATGGTCTCCTTACTATAATATAAATCAACTTTGGGTTTTAGAATTAAACCTATAAGACATAAAGCTAATCTTAGGATTAGATTTTTTATTAAATGACAATGGAAGTTTTGCACTCAACAAAAATTACATACAAATTTAAAAAAAGACTACCTTAACACTCATACTATCAGAGTTTGCACTTGAGAAGCGTGATGGGAATAATACCACAAAAAACATGACAGAAAAATGTAATTGCCCATTTCCGGGCCAATGTAAAAATTTAAACCATAAAGATAATAATTCTTCTAAACAAGATAACAACATTCTTCTAACTAA
This sequence comes from Allium fistulosum, assembly GCA_030737815.1. NCBI lineage: Eukaryota > Viridiplantae > Streptophyta > Magnoliopsida > Asparagales > Amaryllidaceae > Allium > Allium fistulosum. The sequence goes on from CM060902.1 coordinate 1,221,617,421, forward strand.
AGATTTTAGTTACAAAAGAAAATAATTAAGAAATGATTTACAATTAATAAATCCACAAAATATTAGTAGAATACTAATAACAACAAATGATATTGATCAAATAATTTCTAAACTTGAGAAAATTGAAATTATAGGTGAAAAACCTCTAAAATTCTGGGAAAAGAACAAAATACAATGCAAATTAGACATAATAAACCCAGACCTAACAATAAAAACAGGTTCACTCAAATATGATAATTGGATCATGGATGAATTTAAAATGCACATTAAAATATTGACAGATTTAAATATCATAAGAAAAACAGATTCCACGAACAGAACTGCTGCCTTCATAGTACAAAAGGAATCTGAAAGAAAACGTGGACAATCCCAAATGGTCATGAATTATACAAGATTGAATGATAATACCCATGAAGATGGATATTGTATTCCAAACAAAGATGTTCTAATCAACAAAATACAAGAAGCAAACTGGTTCTCTAAGTTTGACTTAAATTCGAGATTCCGGCAAGTCAAAATGCACCCAGAATCAATACCCTGGACTGCATTTACTTGTAGTGAATGACATTATGAATGGCTCGTGATGCCATTTGGATTAAAAAACGCACCATAAATATTCCAGAGAAAAATGGATAATGTCTTCCAACATTGTACTAAATACACATGTGTTTATATAGATGACATACTTGTTTTTTCCAAAACAAAACAAGAACATCTATCACACCTCTATACTGTGTTAAAATTAATAAAAGCATATGGTCTGATAATCTCAAAAAAGAAAATAGAATTACTAAAGAACACTATAGAATTCCTTGGGGCCAAAATTGGTAAAGGTACTATAGAACTACAACCACATATAACAAGAAAAAATCTTGAATTTCCAGATAAATTAGAAAATCTAAAACAATTACAAGCTTTCTTAGGACTTGTTAATTATGCAAGACCTTACATAAAAGATCTTTCAAAATATACTGGGCCACTTTATAATAAAGCCATTCCAAAAGGAAATAAAGACTTCAATTTTGAAGATATAAAACAAATCCAAAAAAATAAAGGAAATAACCCAAAACTTAAAACCCTTGAGTTTACCTTTACAAACAGAATATTTGATAATAGAAACTGATGGTTCAGCCCTAGGATGGGGAGGAATATTACTCAGTAAAAATAACAAGTATGAAAACAAAACCACAGAAAAGATATGTAGATACACCTCTGGTATCTACAAAGAAAAAGGTTACATGACCTCCTTAGATTTTGAAATCCTAGCCATAATTTATGTGTTAGAATCTTTCAAACTCTTTATAATTTCTCAAAAAGAGATCACAATAAGAACTGACTGTGAATCCATTGTTAAATACACAGAAAATAAAAAAGACAAAGGTAATTTAAATAATAGATGGTTAAAATTTAGACATGCCATTATAAATTGTGGAACCAACATATGTTGGGAACATATAAAACGAAAAGACAATTTCTTGCCTGATAAACTTTCTAGATTATTAAGGTAATATTATTCTTTCTTCTTCTAATTCTCATCTTGCAAATAACAATGAAAAACATGGAGGAACTAAATCCTTCTATGCATCTAAAGACCTATACAAAGGCAAACAGATTCGTCATAAAAGCAAAAGTTTCTGATGATGAACAACAAATTCTTGACAACATATGGAACATGAAGACTCCTCATGATTCTAATAAACAAAAATTGAGTATCTTGTATAATCTAGTACAAAAGTTTATAGAAAGCAAAAACAAAAAATTCCTTTACTATGGATTGTTTACAGGTCCCGATGTTGGTATTTATACCACATGGCAACAAATGATCGTTAAGATCAAACACATAGAACAAAATCCCAGATATGGGAAACCTCTTTACAAAGGCTATGCTACTTTTGAAGCAGCCACTACAGAACTACAAAAAATGTTTGGGAATGATTATATCGTTTCTGACGAAATACAGAGTCTACAAAATATTTCCTTAGGAAAACAAACAAAACAGGAGATTCCAGAATCGTTTACAAATATAAGCCTTCGTCCACAAACATCTTTTGCTACAATCATCAAAACTGAACCTAGCAAATTTACAAATTTGGGAAAACCCTTACAAATACAAAAAACCCAAACATCTCAAAAAACTCAAGATTTACAAAACAAAGTCATCCTACCAAGTCTTTCTGAACAACTTACTCGAGAACTATTTTTTATCCACCATCCAAATGAACTCTCTCCGCACATTTTCAACAAAGCTTGCAGACTTATGTCTGAAATTTCTAGCACCAAAGTTGATGGCTTACAAATAACTTGGGATATATTAAGAAATCTTAATATTCCTTGCACAAAGAAATACAGTACTTGCCTCTCTACACCTATAAATTGTTCTTGCACTATAATATGTGCAGTACCACAAATTTTTCTAAACCTCATAAAATACAAATATATCATATTTGAAGAAACAACTTTTCATCCAAACCTCCTCATAAACTATGGCCTCATCAAAAGAATATATTTTGACGAATGGAACCAAGATGACCTCCCTGAACCCATAGGAAGTATTATTGACCATTTCACAAATATTCTTGCAACAGATATTTATATGGATTTTAAATCTACTCCTCCTCATTTCGGAAAATCCATATTTGAACCTACAAAACATATTATTACAATAAAAGCAAAATTCATTGACAAAAACTTTGAAAACTGGAATGAAGACTTCATGCAAACCAAAGTTGACAGTATCAAGATAACAGAACAAACATATGAAAGGTTTAGAGCTTTCAAAATTGCAGAAGACAATGATTAGGATAACGACAAAATACATTTATATGTTGAGACTCCAGTCATGAAAATATTTATTACAAATTTTCTCAAAAATCATAGGATGAACTACAAGGGTTTTGACATTTTCCACCCGAAACCTTCTTTGGTTAAAAGCTACAAAAAAGAAAAGAACATAAAACTAAACAAAGAAGAAGATGAAGACAAAGAAGATGCAGCATCCACTAGCATGTCCACTGACGAGCAATGATGTGACATAAAGACAAACACGTCCTCCTTTCATAATGGATTCTCCACTATGGAAGAATAAAATAAAACATAGCAAAATAGAGCAGACAAAGATTTAACAGATTATGCTCTAGTACTCCTTAAAAATTTTACAAATGTAAAGTTAAGTCTTTTCGTACTTTTTCTTTTTTAGTGGAGGAATCTTTCTACCTCCAGTATTAAGTTTTAAGTTTTATATTGGACACCTGCCCGTCCAACTTTGTATGTTGTTCTATCTATGTAAAGAGCCAATATGTAATGAAGAAGTAAGGTTGTAAGCAATTAAAGCATTGTAAGCATTCCACTAAGTAAAATATACAAGTTTCTTTAATGGTTTCCTTCTCCTTCAACGTTCTTTACAAAGCAATGGCGAACTAAAACATCCTTCTGGATAAAGACTAAGGAAGAAGAACAGAAGATCAATTATGTAAGACTCTTTATTCCTTAAAAAAGTTTATCATTCAGTTATTTATTTCTTATGCTATAATTTAATTACTTACTTAGAATAATTACTGAGGGTTAACACAATTAATTTAAATCATAATTAAAATTACCCAAATTCCAACAGACGTACATCCATTTAAGGTTGAAGAAGTACCCGCTTTAGGCATAAGACCGTTTAGGGGAAAATAGTAAACTCAGGATAACAAGGTGATGATAAGTGAGTAAAATTAATTATGAAGTAAATTTCAATTGTCCCAATAATGTTAATATATTCAAGGCTAAGAAATTAGATAATAAATTAATTAATAAATATACTGAGATATGATAAATCTTTTTCATCTAAATAATTTCTTACATATGACCTTCCAGTCTTAACAAAACTCCCAAGTCTTTATCCAGAATTTTCTCTAAAAAGGAAAAACAACTCTACATTATTATACCAACAAAGAAAAATTACATAAACATGGAAAATTTACAAAAATATATAGAGAACAAATTTATGTTAAACATGTTGATACACGAAGATTTTGATCAATGACAATGTACTTCAACAAAAAGGAAGAGATATATGCAAAATCAGAGGAAGATCGATGAAGACCAAAGTATAAACATGAGTATGATTTTTATAGGTCTAACGTCTAGATTATTTGTTAAAATCTATCCTCAAGAGATTTGCACGAACATTAAAACACATCCGTAAAACTACATTTTTGTGCACACATTCACTGTGCAGATTTTTATAGTTCAGTCGACTGAACAGGCATGGCCAGTCGATTGAAACTGGCACAGAATTACAAATATGCACAGTTTCAGTCGACTGAGTTTCCTGTACAGTCGACTGAAAGCATTCCTGAAAATTTCCCAGTATATTTTCAGTCGACTGAATTTCCTTCTTAGTCGACTGAATCTGTAACTGCGAATTTTCTCTGAATAGACACCTTCCTTCTCCCAAGAGTTGCAACCATTCTCCAATGGAAATGGAAGAATCTCTTGCTTGCACCTCTAGCAAACAAATGCACCTCTTCTACAAGTATAAATACATGTTCTTAACATTTGCAAATTACCAATTCTACTTGCTTTAATCTTTCTATTTACTTGAACATACTTTCAGATTCTTTTAAGTTTTCAAAAGCAAACCAATTGCTTGAATCTCTGTTTTAACTATAACACCTCTTGATTCATAGCAATTCACATTTCCTAAAATCTTCACAAACACTTTGTATACTCTCGAGGATAAGATTATAGGAAAGTTGTACTAAATTTGACTCATTAGTGTTATCAAGAGCACAACAAGTCAGAAATACTTTTTGTATCCAAGTTGAAGTCCTCTTCGGTAGTTGAGGCAAGAAATCCCGTTCGGTTGTTCGGGTAAGTTGTAAACCTATTCCTTCGGGTTAAGTGAGGGTTGTTGGTTAGTTGAATTCCTAAGAGGAGCTTAGGGACTGGACGTAGGACAAGAGGTCCGAACCAGTATAAAGTCTTGGTGTCTACTTTACTTACTACTTATTACTATCTACCTAGAGCATTTTACTATTCCATATTATACGATCCTACCGAATAGACTCTTTCAATTGGTATCAGAGCAAGGCCGTCCTATAACCATAACACCGTTATTTGACATATTGATAATATGGAAAACAACACAAGCACAACGTCTACCTATAACTCTATATTTGCGGAAGGACAATCTACTCAAAGACCCCCTCTATTCAATGGACTAAACTATAATTATTGGGCTACAAGGATGAGGATTTATATGCAAGCAACAAGTTTTGAAGCCTGGAATGCAACTCAAGCAGAATTCGTTGTACCCACAACAGATTATTCTACATGGACGCAAGCTCAGAAGAATGAAGTTAGTGCAAATGCCAAAGCTATGAATATGCTATTTTGCGCTTTGGATAGAAATGAGTTCAACCGTGTAAGCATCTGTACTACTGCACATCAGATATGGAGTACACTTAAAACCATACATGAAGGCACAAACAAGGTCAAGCAAACTAAGATCTCCATGCTAAAGAACTAGTTCCAAAACTTTAGAATGCGACAAAATGAATCCATCAATGACATGTACTCAAGGTTTCAAGACATTCATCATACCTTAATAGGACTAGGAGAAAAATACACGGATTTTGATATTGTATCTAAAGTTCTAAATTCACTCACTAATGAATGGGAGAGAAAAGTCTTAGCAATCGAAGAAGCAAATGATCTATCTACAATGAAACCAGAAGAATTAATTGGAAATCTTATGTCGTATGAAGTAAATATGCAAGCTAAGAAAGATCAAGCACAAGAAAGAAAAAATGTAGCTTTTCATGCGGAAAAGGAAGAATCAGAGTCTGAAGATGAGGATTTAGCATTTATAGACAAAAATTTTAAGAAAATTTTAAGATATAGAAAATAAAATTAAAACGAATTCAAAAAGAATTTCTTGAACAAACCTTCATCCTCAAATATAGAATGCTTCAACTGTCACAAGAAAGGTCATATGCAAAAAGATTGTCCATAGCAAGGAAAATCAGAACAAAAACAAGAAAGAAAAATTCAAAAACAAGGCATTCTCTGTAACATGGGACGATTCAAATTCATCTTCATCTGATAGTGAAAATGATAGCGACAATGAACAAGCAAATGTATGCTTTATGGCTCAGGAATCTGAGGTTAGTAATTTAACTTTTGATGATTTAATTGAAGTAAACACTGAACTTTTGTGTACAATAAAAAATCTTAAAAAGAAACTTAAGGAGACACGTGAAAATCAGAACAAAGCTGAGTTTGAAAGGGATATGTTAAAAGATGAAAAGAAAATTTTAGAAGAAGAACTTGAAAAAGTTCAAGAGTCTCATTCAGATTCGAAAACTCAACTATCACTTTTAAGTCAAGAAATTGAAAATCAAAAGACAAAAAATGATATAATTGTTTCTGAAAATCATGAATTAAAAACTCAGATTAAACAAGTTAAGTTAGATAATAATAGTCTTCAAGTTAGATTAGATAACATCACTAAAAAATTTTCTAACTTTAACAAAGGAAGAGAAAATTTATCTAAAATTTTAGAAAATTCTCAATCTTCCTCAAATAAACATGGATTAGGATATAAAAAGGAGCCAAAAATTCCTAAAAAGATAAAAACAAATTTTAAGAGGAATATTAACTCTAAACAACAAATGTTATTAAGAGAATCTATTAGAACAAAAGAAGAAACTAAGTTTGTTAAAATTTGGGTTCCAAAGACTAATAATATTTTAATTAGAAATAAATATATTAAAACATTTATGGATAGTGTTCATAATAATAAAAACTATATTTATAAAAAGGATACTGAACCAAATTGGGTTTGGTTTCCCAAGTTCTAACTTTTTAGGACCCTATTGAAAGGTGGGTACCAATAATTTTATATTTATTTTCAGGTCCCACACAAAAAGAAGAAATGGATATTAGACAGTGGTTGCTCAAAACACATGACCGGTGACAAAGATATGCTTACAAACATCACATACTTTGATGGTGGCTCGGTTACCTTCGGAGACAACTCAAAAGGCTATATCATTGGCAAAGGAGATGTGAGCAATTACGGTACATCAAATTTACCTTTTATTACAAATGTTTCATTAGTTAAAAATCTAAAACATAATCTACTAAGCATAAGTCAACTTTGTGACAAAGGTTTAAGAATAACATTTTCGGAAAATAAATGTAGTATTTTTGATCAAAACTAAAATCTTGTTTTTGAGGGAAATAGAGATAAGAATATTTATGTTTTAAATATGAAAATAAATCATAATACGAATATGTGTTTACTAGCAAAAGATAATGATCCTTGGTTATGGCACAAAAGATTTTGTCATATTAATTTCAAAACTATTAGAAAACTTTCTAAAAATGAATTAGTAAGAGGATTACCTAAGATAAACTTTAAGATAAAAAATCTTTGTGATGATTGTCAAATAGGAAAATTAACAAAATCATCTTTCAAATCTAAGAAAAATATTTCAACTTTACAACCATTAGAATTACTTCATATGGATCTTTTCGGACCAACACAAGTTCAATCCATCAATCATAATCGATATGTATTTGTAATAGTTGATGATTTTTCAAGATACACATGGACCATTTTTATGAAAAATAAAAGTGATACATTTGAGAACTTTAAAACATTTGTCAAAAGAATTCAAAACACTAAAAATTTGAAAATTAAGAATATTCGAAGTGATCATGGTGGCGAATTCGAAAATGAAGCTTTTGAATCTTTCTGTAAAAAGAAAGGAATAAATCATAACTTCTCATTTCCTAGAACTCCTCAACAAAATGGAGTATTAGAAAGAAAGAATAGAACATTACAAGAATGTGCAAGAACATTATTAAATGGAAGTTATTTACCAAAACATTTTTGGGCAGAAGCCATAGCTACTGCATGTTATGTATTAAATCGTATTTCTATTAGACCATTAACTAAGAATACTTCATATGAACTTTTTAACAATAGAAAACCAAATATCTCTTATTTTAAAATATTTGGATCAAAATGTTTTATTCTAAATACAAAAGACCAACTAGGAAAATTCGATCCAAAAGCTGATGAAGGAACTTTTGTAGGATACTCAGAACGAAGTAAGGCATATCGAGTTTTTAATAAACGAACAAATACAATTGAAGAAACTTTACATGAATCTTTTGATGAAAACTTTAATAAAAAATTGAGCTCAAAAGATGATGATGAATTTATAATAAATACAGATAATACAAATATTGAAAATATAAATAATACCGAACTTAGATCTCCACCTAAAATCTTACGAGATCACCCTGTACAAAACATAATCGGTGAAATAGATTCTCAAGTTAAAACTAGAAGTCAACTAAACCAAATGGGACATGTTGCTTTTATTTCAACAATAGAACCAAAAAATCCTAAAGAAGCATCAACAGATGACTACTGGATTGTTGCTATGCAAGAAGAATTAAATCAATTCGAACGTAACGATGTTTGGGATTTAGTTCCTCGTCCTAATAATCAATCTGTTATAGGAACAAAATGGGTTTACAAAAATAAAGTAGACGAACAAGGAAATATAACTAGGAATAAGGCTAGACTAGTAGCACAAGGATATAATCAAGAAGAAGGTATTGACTTTGAAGAAACATTTGCACCCGTTGCACGACTTGAAGCAATACGTATTTTATTAGCCTTCGCGTGTTTTCACAATTTTAAACTTTATCAAATGGATGTTAAAAGTGCTTTTCTAAATGGTTTTATAAAAGAAAATGTGTACGTAGAACAACCTCCTTTATTCATACACGAAAAATATCCAGATCATGTATATAAGTTAAAGAAAGCCCTATATGGTCTTAAACAAGCACCTCGTGCCTGGTATGAAAGACTTAAAAGCTATCTACTAGATTCGGGATTTCAAATCGGAAAAGTAGATCAAACCCTATTCATTAAAAACAATACTAATGACATTTTAATAATTCAAATATATGTAGATGACATTATATTTGGATCAACTGATGAAAACTTATGTAAAGAATTTTCAAATATAATGACTAAGGAGTTCGAAATGTCGCACATGGGAGAATTATCTTATTTTCTCGAATTACAAATTAAACAATTAACAAATGGAATTTTCTTAAATCAAGAAAAATATTGTGCTAATCTGATTAAACGTTTTGGACTAGAAAACACTTCTGGAAAGCCTACTCCTATGAGTACCACAACTCATCTTGATCGAGATGAAAATGGTAAAAGTATCGATCAAAAATTGTTTAGAAGTATGATAGGTTCCTTACTTTACTTAACCGCTAGTAGACCAGACATAATGATGAGTGTATGTTTATGTGCACGATTTCAATCTAATCCTAAAGAATCAGATTTAAGAGCGGTAAAACGAATTATACGATATCTTAACAATACTAAAGATTTTGGTCTTTTCTATCCAAAAGAGTGTCCATTTGAGTTAGTATCATTCAGTGATGCTGATTTTGGTGGATCTCGAACAGATAGAAAAAGTACAAGTGGTACGTGCCATTTTATGGGAAAATCACTTGTATCTTGGTTTAGTAAAAAACAAAATTGTGTCTCGCTTTCAACCTGTGAAGCAGAGTATATATCAGCTGCTTTAGCTTGCACTCAAGTTATCTACATGCAACAAACACTTAAGGATTTTAATATAAATTTATCAAATTCTACAATATATTGTGATAATACAAGTACAATAAATTTATCTAAAAATCCAGTTAATCACTCTCATACAAAACATATAGATATTCGTCACCACTTTCTACGTGACAATATCGAAAAAGGAATCATAAACTTAGAACATATTTCTACCGAAAATCAAATTGCCGATATATTTACTAAACCTCTTTTAGAAAACTCCTTCATAAAATTACGACGAGAATTAGGGATATTGTCTTTTAAAGATATCATATAAAGAAAATTAAAAGAAAAATCTACACAATTTTTTCAACTAACATTATATGGGAATTTAAATTTATTCTCACATATAAAAGTTATTTACCATACATTCTTAACTAACTTATATTAACCATTAAATCATTAAGTGGTTGAAAAGTGTTTAAACATTATAACCAATATATATTTAGAAAATTCCTACTATAAATATACTCCTAAAACAAAATTCTTTTCAACAATTCATTTCACATATAAAAGAATTAAAATAAAAATGTCGTACGATAGCTCAAACTCTCATATCAACATTACCTCCTCGGTCGAAAACACTCCTGCATCACCAAAACTTCCAACACCAACACCAACGCATGAACCAGTGTATAAGTGGGAAAATTATCGCACTGGCTACACACCAGAATCAAAGAAAGCAAAACGTGGTCTTTTTACCTCCCCTGATAGAAAAAGAAAGATTGACAAGATTCATCATTTTCAACAACAACAAATTAATCTCCAAAGAGAATTATATTTTGAACAGAAAGTAACGGCACGACGACTAATTTTTCTGGAGAAAATTGGTTTACATTTTTGTAGTTCAAAGAAAAATGAAGTGAGCGAACCCTTACCTCGACCAAGTAATGTGTTCGATCCATCTTCATCCTACCGTACACCAGCTGATCCCTTGAATCCTTGGACTTCCCCAAAAACTCCTCAGTATACTCAAAATTCATGGGAAATAAATTATGGGAAGAACGAAGAAAAAACTCCAAGTCCATCCCCGAAGAAATAGTCAATTCTAATATGTTTTTTTTAATGTTACATCTATATAATTGTAATTTGTTTTTCTTTTTTATATATAAATTTTTTACTTTTATATCAGGAGAAATAACAAAAAATTAATTGTCAGTCGACTGAAACCCACCGTTTAGTCGACTAAACTACAAACAGAAAACATAATATACACAGCTCAGTCGACTGAAATCATCTGTACAGTCGATTGAATATTCAACAGAAAATTTCAGCTAAAAATTCAGTCGACTAAAAATACTGTTCAGTCGACTGAATCTAACACAGAAATATTTCGTACTATATTTCAGTCGACTGAACAGACTATTCAGTCGACTGAACGCCAATTCCCAGACAGCTTTTTCTTTTTAACCACCAGTTTTTACCTATCCATTCACTTTTTATCTTCAACTACATCTTCTTTCCCAATTAGTTTCATAACCCTAATTCTCAAATTGCTCAAATCTCACTCAAATTATATACAAATGGCTCCAAAGAGATCTAGAGCTTCCTCTTCTTCATCCTCCGAGCCAATTGACGCTCAAATAGCATAATGGCTTTACGATGGAGTAGCCGTCACTAGATGGAATAAGATGAAGAATTCCCGTATCTTCGAGCATTCTTTTGTTGATTTTCAAAGTCTTCAAGCTTACAACATACAAGCATTAACAGATCAAGTAGGTCTAACTTCTCTCATGGATTTGAAAAGGAACGACCATGCAATAAATCATGTCATGGTAAAATTATTTTATGCTAATCTGAATCTTGGACACCAAACTCCAAGAAATCCAAATGATAGTGTTTGGAGTATGGTATGTGAAAAGAAAGTTTGGTTCTCCCTCGACCGCATTTCACACATTTTAGGTTCCCCAAACTTTGGTAGCAAGCTTGAAGAAATAGACTTTAATCCTCGTATTCGCGACAACATCAATCATCAATTTTTGGATGATAACATCAACATCGGGGATATTAAATCCACTTCTTTGCGTCCTAGAGCTAGAGTTCTCCACAAAGCTCTTATGAGAACAATCACCCCAAGAACGGGTTTATATGAACTTGTATACCCTAACAACTATCGCGCACTCTACGCACTTTGGGGTAATTATCAAGTTAATTGGGTTCAATTGATTCTTGATGAATTCCTAACATTCAATAATGGAAAAATGAGGACAATCTATTTTGGTGAGTATATCATGCGATTACTTCTCAATGTTGATACGCCATTGGCCGAGATTACAATGGTGCACCAAATAAACAATCGGACTATAAGCCTAATGCAACTTCCGGCAAGACCACCTCGAACCATTTCTCTTGCCGAATGGGAAGCTAGGAATCAAGGACCTCAACAACCTCCACAAGTTCCACATGAAGAACCTTCAGATCAAGAAGAAGAAATTCGTATCATTGACCCTGGTTATAATACCAATCAATCTTTGGGTATTTTATCAAGGAATCAACAAATTCTTGATAAACGCCTCAAGAAGGTAGATCACAAACTTGAAAAAATTAAAGGATTCTTCAACAAGCTATGGAATGCAATCTCATGTTCAAGCACTACTACCGCTTCGACATCTCGTGGAAAACGTCCGGCACCTACTTTTACATGGACGACATCCGAAGAACATACAAGTAGTGGCACAAGCGGAGCAAGTTGTGGTCAAGGAGGAAGAGCCTACAGACAATCAACAGGAGGACCAGTCATTCGAGAACCTAGAGAGAGAGAAGGTTCTTACGATTGGGATAAAGATGAGTAATTTTTAATGGTTTGTTGTTCTATGATGTTAAAACCTTGTATCAATTCTACTTATGCAACTTTGTTTTATTATTTGACTATGCTATTCTCTTATAATCTTAGAATTCTATGACTCGGTCGTATGTTTATATATCTATGATTATTAATTCCTTTTTGTCGATGACAAAGGGGGAGAAATCTATGTAGCTAACTTTGTTTTGTAGGAAAGATAAGTGCATACAGTCAGGGGGAGAAGATTAGTAAATACATCTCTATAACACATTAGTTTTGTCATCAATCAAAAAGGGGGAGAATGTTGATACACGAAGATTTTGATCAATGACAATGTACTTCAACAAAAAGGAAGAGATATATGCAAAATCAGAGGAAGATCGATGAAGACCAAAGTATAAACATGAGTATGATTTTTATAGGTCTAACGTCTAGATTATTTGTTAAAATCTATCCTCAAGAGATTTGCACGAACATTAAAACACATCCGTAAAACTACATTTTTGTGCACACATTCACTGTGCAGATTTTTATAGTTCAGTCGACTGAACAGGCATGGCCAGTCGATTGAAACTGGCACAGAATTACAAATATGCACAGTTTCAGTCGACTGAGTTTCCTGTACAGTCGACTGAAAGCATTCTTGAAAATTTCCCAGTATATTTTCAATCGACTGAATTTCCTGCTCAGTTGACTGAATCTGTAACTGCGAATTTTCTCTGAATAGACACCTTCCTTCTCCCAAGAGTTGCAACCATTCTCCAATGGAAATGGAAGCATCTCTTGCTTGCACCTCTAGCAAACAAATGCACCTCTTCTACAAGTATAAATACATGTTCTTAACATTTGCAAATTACTAATTCTACTTGCTTTAATCTTTCTATTTACTTGAACATACTTTCAGATTCTTTTAAGTTTTCAAAAGCAAACCAATTGCTTGAATCTCTGTTTTAACTATAACACCTCTTGATTCATAGCAATTCACATTTCCTAAAATCTTCACAAACACTTTGTATACTCTCGAGGATAAGATTATAGGAAAGTTGTACTAAATTTGACTCATTAGTGTTATCAAGAACACAACAAGTCCGAAATACTTTTTGTATCCAAGTTGAAGTCCTCTTCGGTAGTTGAGGCAAGAAATCCCGTTCGGTTGTTCGGGTAAGTTGTAAACCTATTCCTCCGGGTTAAGTGAGGGTTGTTGGTTAGTTGAATTGCTAAGAGGAGCTTAGGGACTGGACGTAGGACAAGAGGTCTGAACCAGTATAAAGTCTTGGTGTCTACTTTACTTACTACTTATTACTATCTACCTAGAGCATTTTACTATTCCATATTATACGATCCTACCGCATAGACTCTTTCAAAACATAATAAACATTTTAAAACATAACACAAGCACAACAGAAAATCAAAAAAATGAAATCATAACAATTTTTAAACAAAAATATAAACATAAGCTAATAAACATATACGACTGTGAAGCAAGTTTCATACAAATATTTAACAATTTTAATATATTCAGAGAACCTGGAAACATAATGATAACAGAAAGGTTCATGAGGAATTTCCATACATAATGGAAAAATTACATAAATCTAAAAAATAAACCTAATTATGTAATAACAGAAAATAACGACTGGGAAAACCAATGACTAATTTTCCAGAAATAAAAGACATTGGATCATTACAAAAATTTTTAGAACACAGATTTATGAAAAAATCCTCTTTGTTTTAAAACAAACAAAACTAAACATAGACCAACAATATAACATAGCAAAAATTTTCAAATATATGTATGCTGAAAATTTTATAAAATTAATAGACGAACCAAAACTAGATAAAGACAAAACTGTCAAAAACATAAAATACCTTCTATCTAATATATGAAGAAGATACAGAAGTAACAGTCACATATAGAATGATAGATTTAATATGTGATGAACATTACAAAATACTAAAACAACAAGTATATAAAGAAAATAATAATTGGCTAAGCAGCAGATTAGATCTGTATGATGATGAAATTAATATGTACAATGAGTTCAACTAACAGGGTAAACTACAAGATGTTAAAAACAAAATTAGAAGATTCTGAGCAAAACATACAAAGACAGGTTCCTAATTCCTATTTTAACTCTACTTACTTACAAGTTACCAGTAAGGTAGTTAAAAAATGAATAAACAACAAGAAATTTTACAAATGTGCTATGAAGTAGTACATCATTTATTTCTAACACAATGGAAAAAGTTTCGAGTCCTAATTCGATCGTATGGATAAGATAGCTTTTCGGACCCAATTATTATATTAAATTTTCGATATTAAATTCAACGCGTTTATATCCCGTACGACTAAATGGTAACTCCAAACGTTACAAATTTGAAATCTGATAATAATTCACTATTACGGATCCAATGGAACTGCTTTCTTCAAATTCCGAGACTACGCTTCGGATCGCTATTTTAACGCGTCAATTAAATTTGCGATTTTAAAAATTTGCGAAATCGCTTGAAATTTCAGTTTTAAAAACTTTCTAACTCAATTATGATTCCAAATCCAATATTTAAACCATTTAAATATTCAAATTAAACGACATAAAAATCCGGGTCGCTACAGCGCAACTCTTAGTTGTGCCTATTCCATTTTCAAACCAGGCGCAACTATTAGGTGTGCATTTTTTAACCTGTTGTTTAATATGCACAACTTATATTTGCACTCATATGTTTTAAGTCATGTGCGCAACTATGATTTGCACATAATCTTTTTACATCAACATGCGCAACTCATAGTTGCGCCTGTTTTGTTCTGGTGCAGGTTCAACTATGAATTGCGCCTGCAGAGGTTGCAGCTGCTATAACAGAGGCCGCAGCAACCAATAACCCCCTAAACCAAATCACTTTTCCTAAACTCCTTCCTCTCCCTCAAGCCCGAACCCAACTCCCCCAAACCCTAGTTTTAGGTATTTTCCACCAAATTCTCACAAATTTTGCAAATTTCTTCATCATTCTTCGATTAAACCAAAGCTACAACAATGGAAGCGGGATCTTCTTCAACACAAATAGATTTTGGTAATTTCGAAACCTTAGTTTTTTTGATTAATTTCTAATTTGCGTATTATTCGTTTATATTTGCTAGAAACATTGTCAATTAGCTTGTTCTACATGTTAGTAATCCAATTTATAAAGTTGAATCACTTATTGATTGTAAACGATGTGTAAAATTTGTTTTTTGGGCATGAACTTTGAAGAACTGGAAAGCGGACCCATTGATGGTAGCATGCTATATTTGCAGGATAATCACTGCACTAATTTTGAAGAGTTATTGAGGGTAATATTATTTATTTTGTAAATATAGTAAATAATTTAAGATATTTAGCATTTTGAATTAACTATACGTTATAATTCTTTGTTTTGTAGAGTGTAAAACCGTTGGATTGTCTGCATTATTCGCAGAGTTTCTAAGGTTTGATTGAGATGGTCGATGATCATTGGGTTCAACAAATACTTCATCAAGCGGGCTTCTGGTATTTCATGCAGATAAAATATATTAGATTTGATAGGTCTTTACTCACATCATTATGCGATAGATGTAGACCTGAAACTTGCACCTTTCATTTTTCCGTTGGAGAAATGACAATTACGTCGCAAGATGTTTCTATTTTGCTTGGCCTTCCTATTGAAGGCGCTATTTTGAATTATGGTGGTAACGTCGACGCCGATGAGGTTTGTCACCATTTGCTTGGTGAAATTCCACCCCCAAAAGCGGTGGTCAATATAAGAGAGTTGAAGGTCAAATGAACAAATGACCTTATAATTGGCAGGGAGATTTCAGTCGATTCATCCGTTGAGGAGCTAGAATAGTTCACACGGGCTGTCATATTGCTTCGTATAATATCTCGTCTATTTCCGAACCATTCGAAGGATATAGTTAGCGTAAAATGGTTGTACTTGCTAGAGGATTTTGCCACTATTTCTGATTATCCTTACGGTAGTGCGGTTTTATTCGGATTGTACAAGGAGTTGGATAATGTGGCACTAAGAAAGTCGAACGGGTTAGCATGTTTCCTAAGCCTTCTACATGTATGTCAATTTTGATGTATGTGTACTAATATTTTGAAATACGTTTCTTAACACTAATAATGTGCAGGTATGGTCATGGACACGTATTTCTGTTGGGCAGCCAAATGTTCGTGCCAACGTCGCTCCCGGATTACCGTACAGGGCCACATAAAAGGCGCTTGTAATTTATACTAAAAACTTTATGATTTAGTACAATATTCACACATTATTTTGTTTCTGACTGTAGATGGACTTGAGATAGACGTTGGAGAGATAATCCATTCCGTCATCCCACATTCTATCGCAATGAGCTCGATGTTATGGACGAGCATAATGTTGATTGGACGCTATACATGGCTGAGATTGTATAGATTTGCCGCATATTTGCTTGGATGGAGAACAGACTTGGTATGCAAGGACCCCGATCATTTGCTTGTAAAGTGTGGTCATGCACTACCCCGATAGAGTGATGATGCAATTTGGCCTTCATCAGCATATACCAGATCTAGCCGAGCAAATTTTCCCACAAGGTTGGAACAGAGACTTGTACAACACGTACGTAGCAAGGTGGGATCACAGGTTGGATCACGTTCAAATTGAACGCGTACCAAGAATTGCAATCAGACAATACTATAGTTGGTACTGGCATATAATGCAACGATTTGTTCTTAAAGAATCGTCTACTAGGATGCCTAGATATGCTCCATGGGGACCAATGGAATGTGACTTGGTACATGTTTATAATTTTCATCTTTTAACTCCTTCAAGTAGCTTTACTTACTTGCGTAATTACTTCTTTTGTTTTAGGTTCAAGGGTTGTACATGATTTCCAATAAAGTTGACGATGTTATAGCAGATCTTGCATATGAAGATAGAGTAAAAGGCAAGTGTTTGAACATAAAAGAAATTATCAAGTCGCTTCTTGGTAGGCATAAGCTTAAACGACCACCGCCGTATGTGCCTCGTCCCCCCAGGCTTTTGGTCATACATACCAAAGAAGACGTTGTAGAGGCACGGGGGGTTTTTCTCAAGGTAGCCAGCCGGGGCAGGACATAGTTGCAGCTGGACCATCTCAACCACCTCCGATGCAAACTCAAAGAACACCACGCGAACTTAGAAACTTAAGAAGATAGGTGTTGTGATGGTTTGTTGGTTGGTTTCTTTCATTTGAATTTGTAATATGTTATCTTGAACTTGTATTGGCGTGAAACTTGATGGTTTGTAGGTGTTATGATGTTGTAATATGGGTGTGAAATATGACGTTGTATGAAATATGATGGTTTTGTATGAAATATATAGTCGAATTAAATTGGCGTCAAATCTGATGGTTTTGTATGAAATATGTTGGTTTGGTATATATAGTTGTTGTTGTATGAAATGTCTAAGCTCTTTGCATTTATCAGCTGCTGTTTGGCAGTAAGTTGCAAGCAAAACTTTCAGTTGCGCATACGAGAATAGCAGAAGCGCAACTTTGACTTGCGCCCAAAATGTTACACGTACTATGCGCAATTGGAAGATGCGCTTACGTAACAGATGTATATGCGCAACTTAAAGTCGCGCCTGTCTTCATGAGCTATTCCTGTCCCAACAACAGCTTATAACCCTTGTTCTCCTCCCCAAATAAACATAACTCCTCAAACCCATTTTATTTCAGAAACCCTAAACTCCATTGCTATTACTTTCACTATCAGCAACATAAGATTCCATTCAAAATCATTTAAATCGACGAAGATCAACAACAAAATTTCACATTCAGCTAAACTTGAGGTAAAGCTTTGAAACCCTACTCAGCTAATTTTGATAGATCTATTATTTGACATTTGGTTTGTTCTAATTTAGATAGATCTATAACTACCATGCCGATTATTTGTCACTATGACGGTGATTTAGTCATCGACGAAAATAGCAAGCCAACCTATGTGTAACGACCGGGAGATTTTCGACCCCCGAAAATCGACACTAACACGTTCACTGTATAGAGTGCCGAGTAATCGAGTGCCGGGAATATTGGGTTGTTAGGGTTTAAGAAGAAAAGATAGAAGAAGAAACAGAAACAACAACAACACAGAATCTCACAATCGCAGCGGAACAAAATATAATATACAATAACAACGTTTATACAAAAGAAAAGCTATAATTGTTATTATACACACATGTTATTAAAGTACAATCATCAACATATAAAACTGGGCAGTTATCATAACTTGTCCTCAAATGCTGAATATACAGCCTACAATACACAGCGGAATATAGTCAATTACGTACAATACATCTCTGCCATCCAGCTCGTCTCTTGAGCTCCAAGCGTCCTAACCTAAAATTCTGTAATACTCGGTCTGACCCGAGCATTACAATAAATTAACACCCGATTCAAGCTGGAAACCGGCGTGAGCAAACCCACTTAAGTTGAAATACTTAAGTTATGAAAATCTTTTGAACAAAGGTAACTCGTACAATCACGACGAGTTTTTATCTGATTATAACCAAAACACTTTAACAGAAATCCATCGATATTTTGACAATGACCAAATACAACTTCTTATTTAAAATAGTCGAATTTTGTGAAATTAATCCAATCCCAGCATATTAAACTCAATAATCAACCCGTAAGGGTTCGTAGTGATTATTAAATTGAAGCGGTTTCAGATAACACTGATATCTAACTCCGGTCTCTACGAGTCCAAGTAATAAATTTAAAAGGGTAAATTGTTTAAAATAAGCAATTTATTATTTAGGGTGACAATATTTAAATATGGGAATTTATTACAGATGTTTATTCCAAATAAAAACATATCATCATTTTTATCTTACTATTTTAACTCGGTTGACCAATTGATGGTACAGACAAGGTTAATTTAAATAAATATCCAATGGAGTTAAGCCAAGATATAGATCGTTAACTAATTTAACGATCAATAACCAATATCAAAAAATTCACTCATCAGGATTTAATTTACCTCGATTAACCATATCCATTTTTTAAATCCAAACTAATTACAAATTTAAGAAATTATAAAACAATTTATTTTTAGTTAATTAAAATTTAACACTCTATTTAATATCTAACTTTGTCAATTTGTATAAATTTTAAGTCAAATAATAATATAATTAATTACCCATTTTAATTATAAAATATCATTAACTCTAAATTACGGGAAAAAATCCATAATACTAGTTTATAATACCAGCAATAGGATTAAGATGTAAAAGTCGTCATGTTGGTTTGGTTTTAAATGACAATAGAATTAGAGTTTTTTAATAAATTAATTCATTATATAAAAGAAAATATGAGTTCCTTTTCCTTTACATTTTTTTCCTTTTCTTTTCCCTTTCCTTTTCTTTTCTTTTTTCCTTTCGTTTTCTTTTCTCCTTTCTTTTCTTTTCCTTAGTTTTGGCCCATACCCGGCCCACTCCTTCCCATCTTTCCTGATCCTCTCTTTCCCTTCCTTCCTCTCCTCTTTCTTTTTCACTGAACAACGTGCATGTCACCGTGCACGTGCACGGGCCCTCTGGCCGACTCACCACGCCACCGACCCTCTCCTCACATCACCCTCGGCCATCTCAATGTATTCCACTGCTTGAAAACCCGAACTCCATCATCATTCAAAAATTCGAACGTCACCTTCAAAACTGAAACGACAGCTCCACCCATACAACGCCTCGACCAGCCACTGCACTCCACCGATCAACGCCAAACATCACCTGAAGCTTCGTCGTCGTCTACTCTACCATTTCCCCCAGGACCGCACCTACTCGTCTGCCTCCCCACATCGCATTGGCCTTGAAACCGAGCCCACCCACAAACAAGCCTAGAACTTTAAAACCACCACGTACGGCCTCCACACCCAACTAGAACTCACCGCACCATTTTTCCTAAATGCCACACCCTTAAAGCCTCCTTCACGACCAGTCCCAAGCCACCAAATCAAATATCTGCCTGAATTTGACTTTTGTCCCAATTCCGTTTAAATTCCTCTATCTCATTCAATAGACGATTAAAAACCTTCAAACTAAGCTTAAAAATCATGTTTTTGTACAACGATCACGATTACATAACCCACTGATTAAACTTTGATGTTTAGATTTCAGCCATTACTTGACTTCTTACTGTAATTTGGAGTTTCCCCTTTCCACGCTTAATGAAATTCAATGGAACAAATTTCAAAATGTTAAATACTCAAAAACAAACAACTTTCATTCCTAAATCATGTGCTAAAACAAAGAAGAAGATGAGCTCTTGATTTTTGAAGTGAAAGGTTCACTATTTTTATCAAATCAAATAAAGACAGAGAACTTGGTGGAAGATATACAGTGCTGGGAAAAACATATCATATTGGATGCATACCTACACATCCATATTAACATCTCAGATACTAAATTTAAATCAGTCTATGCATTCATTTCCACAGTTATATATATATATATATATATATATATATATATATATGCGGTACCCTGTAAACCTAAGTAAATGTTTACTCACAGTTATAGGAAAGATGCACACTGATGTTTATGTTTTGATCTTCCTACAGGCTTAAGCTTTAACACTAAGTTCTCTTAAGGTTTTTTTTAAATGGCATCTTGTTCTTCTTATTTTTTTGTATGAACAAGAACACTTGGTATGTACATATATATATATATATAGAAGAGAAAGTGAAGTGTACAGTGCAAGCTTGCACATGTACATGTTGAGATTTTTTTTTCATTTTTATTTTATTTTGATTTTAATTTGAAAATGGTGACTAGATATATTTTATGCTGATTTGATTTAAGGCTTGACTTTGATTTTGTTTTGACATTGATTCAATGGTTTGTAAGCTTTGAATTTAATGTTTTCCATGATGATGTCTCATATATATATATATATATTCATTTGTATGCATATATAGATATGCATACATTCACATGGATATATATATATATATTACTTTATATTTTACCTCTATATATATACACTTTTTATAATATATATAACTACTTATATATATATATATATCTTCTTGTCATCATATACATATATATTTACATTTTCACTATTTAATAAAAATATATATATACATTTTCTTATATTTTCATTATATATACATATCTATGTATTTTCACATTATCCCCTATCCATATATACATTACTTCATATGGGCATTGTAAAGGCCCGCAAATCCGTACCCCTTTGAGCCGACAATATTCCACATCAACTCAACTCAAAAGCGAACGGAAATACGAGTCTTCAGGGTTAAAGAAGAAAGAGGTAGAAGAAGAAGAAAACAATATCAGAGTCTCACAATCACAGCGGAATAAAATACAATATATAACAACAGCTTTAAAATACAAAGAACCTGTACTGTTATATACTTACAACCATCAGAGTACATCAATCATTCATCACTTTGGACATCTTATTATCTGTCCTTACACAGCAGAAATAGTAATCAAATACGGAAGTACGCTCTGCCACCCAGCTCGCCTCTTGAGCTCCTTAGCTTTTTAACCTGAATCTGTACAACTCGGTCTGACCCGAGCATCATAATAAAACAACACCCGAGTCAGTCTGGAAAACCAGCATGAGAAAACCACACTCAATTGGATTATTATATTTTTTTGAAAATCCTTCGAAAACAAAGGTATCTCGTAAGACCATGTCAGAAATAAACATGCCGGGTTTTTACCTTACGATAACCAAAACAGCTTTTATCAAATTCGTCTGATATTATATTAGTGTCTATAGAAAGTAAAATAGAATGTAGCTGAAATGCTTGCATCTCACGTTTTAGCAAAAGTTGGGCACAATCAAAACCGTACAGACGCTTATTGGAGATTGGATTCCATACAATGGCAGGGCTACTGGGGTACCACCCGTCATAGTACCTGGCCTAAATCAGAGTACCGAGAACCATGCCCGATCCCCTGCAACACAAGATGGGAGCTACCCCTTACTGGATAGTCCGAATAAGATCACCCCACGGTTGGATTGACCAACCGCCACACAACCGAAATAAAAAGGGACCTCTAGACAGGGGAAATCTTACCCTACTTGGGTGCTACTCACTTAGCCTTACTGCACCTCCCCTATTTTAGCCCTTCCTGGTTGATGAGGCTTGAGGTTATTCGTTACCTTTTTAACACACATTCACTTAGAATGCTCATCGTCCTCCAATGACGATGGTCTGATAGCATTCGTCCATACAAGTTGCCCTAGGTCTGGACAGACCAAAATACCGTTTTCATCATCTTCACGGTCTTCATTCGCTACGTTCAAAGCGGATCGAAGTGGTTTCGGGTAATTAAACCCGATCCCGGTCTCTTCGAAGTGGTCATCGTATTGGCCAATATTGATAGTCGGTTATTTAACTATGAAATAACATCCACATCAAACATCAGGCCTTAAATAATTTCCCAAATTATTTATCTCAAAAATATCTTCACAAGGTATTATTTCCATATTTCAAAACTTTGAAAATAGTTTTCAAACCCCATTTATTCACACGGAATAAATTTCAACCCTTTTCAATACTTATAATATTTTCCCACTTCATTTAATATTCAAAACTTGAAAACTCTTCATTTTATTCCCTATTTCTTTTCTCAAAAATCTTTTACAACTTTATTTGTAAATTTCCAAACTCATCTCACACGGATTCTATAAATCTCAAAATTCCTTAGTTAATTCCTTTTATATTTCCAAAGCCCTCTTTGCTTATTAAAATCCTAGTTTCGCTTTTACTTTCCTTTGTGTGAATTTTATTCCACCTTCTGAAAACTCCTATCTTATACTTTAAGTTTCCATAAACCCCACTATAAGATCTTTCCTCTACAATCTTATCCAATTTAATAAATTTCGCTTCTCATCTCAAGAGGATTTATAATTGACTTTAAAACATTTAAAAACATATATACTTATAAAATAAGAATAATGGTTTTATTTTCAAAATATGGTCTAAGGTAAAACTAATTATCAACATAAAAATTCATATCCAATTAACAATAACTAACTTCGGAATATTCTAAGTCCAATAATAGTTTTATAAAAATTATACAGTACAGTAATTTTTAAAATTCCATTTAAAACAAATTTCTACTTACTCAGCAAAGTCTATTTTTAGAAAATCCAATATTCACTAATTCAATTCATAAATTCCTCTTAATTCATATCACGTCGACCATATTCAACATTCTCATATTCGAAATATATTCCACTATTTCCTTTCAAAGTTATTTCAATTTCTCGATATAAGTTCTCACCATTTCACTTATATTTTTAAAACATATCCACTGATATCTTTCTATCTCATTATAAACCTAGTTTATAATTTTATAAACTCCCATGAGTTTTCCATTTATTTATAAAAACAATTTTATTTAAAATTCCAATTTATAATTTTATTCTTTAATAAAATTCCATTTTTATTTCAAAAACTATTTATCGATTCCAAATATCTCTTCGAGCCCTTAATTAAATTTCAAATCTCTACTTAAACCAATTACCAAATAGTTAAGAATAACCCAGTTAGTTAATATATTTTTATTCCACTTAATTCCCTTTAGAATAAATCCAATTTTCAATATACATAATTTTCTTCCAAATTTCCTTTTAAATTTCTTCAATTTAATTATTTACGGTATTTAAAATGCCCATTTTAAATTCCAATTCCATTTAACATTTAATAATTCAATTTACACAAACCATATCAATTTATCCATCATATCATATATCAACATATATATATATATATATATATATATGAATAATAAATATTTTTAAGGAATCCTGTTGGATCCCTCCAACCTGTTTCCCTGCATCCACAGATGTTAGTCAACAAATAAAATACCAATCCCACTTCGAGGGGGATATCGCAGTATATAGGGTCATCCGCTATTATGCAAGGCGCATAGGGTCTCATCCGCTATATAATGCGGGAATATTAATCACTCCAATACTAATATATATACCACTATATATATATAACATCCAAAAGATACAATATAAATTATCAATCAAGTCAGGCATAACATTTATATTTTAATAAGGTAATTTGAGCGAGTGAGAAAATCTCACCTTTGCTTTTTATTTTGCTGTCCATTTCTATCTCGACTCGGTTTCCCGATTTTTGACCTTGTATAAACATTAGATGATTTATTAATATTCGAATTAATCGAACAATCAATTGCCATTTTATAATTTAATTAACTAATAATTTATTTTAACTAATAACTTCCCTTTTAAAAATCTTTTAGTAGCTAAAATAAATTATATAAGTTAATTGGACAAATTAATCACCAAATCCATTGTTTTAAAATTAACTAGTAAGTAAAAAATGTGTATGTATATTTATTTTATTTTCAAAATAAACTATATAGGTTTTAAAAAATCTAACTTTACATATTCATATATATATATATACTGTATATATTCAAAATAATCTTCTGCTTTTACTGTATATATTCATATATATAAACATATATATTATTAAATTTAAAATACATAAATTGTATATATATACCTTGCTGCAGTTTATTTTTTTATACGTATATATATTAAACTTAAATAAAAGTAGGAACTCGATTACCTCACTGCCCTATTCGACACAGGCCTAAGACCCACTATCGCCGACCATCTACGTCACGCGCAAGACTGCGACTGACCCCCAGCGACAACCACACTTCTCGAGCTTGCCACGACAACTCCGAACACCCACCTTGCGACACTGACCAAGCCTCTGCCCCAATCCACCTCGCCGCCACCGATCCTGCTCCGATACCCCCTCCTCTACGGCCTCGACTTCACCACGATTTGTCTGAGGTCGTCGAGCCTCTCCCACGTCCCTTGAGATTTGGTTCGAATCGAACTTGATTTGAAAAATGAAGATGAGAAGGGAAAGGCACGGTTCAATTGAAGAGTAAGAGAAAGGGATTTCATGAATTAATTTGGGAATGGGGAAAAAGGAAACGACGCGATTCCTTTCCTTTATCTCGTTCGGCCATTATTATTTTCTTCTGCGAATTTGATTGTGGTTTTGAAAAGAAGGAAGCTCGGTTCTATTTTTAAACGAGTAGGGTTGCGTGCTATGAAATGGTTACGTGTTGAAGATGTTTTGCATGCCTGCCATTGCTCGCTAGAAAGGAGGCAGAAAAAGTTTTGATGGAGAAAGGAAAAAGTATGGATGTGAAATTAATTGACTGGTCAAACAAAGTATAAATTAGATTTAAATTTAAATTTTAAATCGACTTGAATTCATAGCTCAAAATATCGACTTCCTATCGAGGCGTGCCGTTAGGCGCTTATAATGTTATACCCCTATTTCGAACACAATGGAAATGGTTTTGAGTCCTAACTCGATCGTATGGAGAAGATAGCTTTTTGGACCCAATTATTATATTGAATTTCGATATAAATTTTAGCACGTTTATATATCATACGGCTAAATGATAACTCCAAATGCTACGAAATTTGAAATCCGATAATAATATACTATTACGAGTCCAATGGAACTTGTTTCGTCGAAATCCGAGACTATGTCTCGGAAGGTTATTTTTAAACGTCAACTTAAACGATATATTTTTAAAACTGAACAAACTACTTTCTAATTCAATTTTATAACTTTTATTACCTTCATTACTATCAATATAAATTTTACAAGCCTTTAAAATATTTTTTACAAGCTTGAAATTTCAGATTCATTATTTTAACCAATCTCCAATTATTAAATTCAATAATTTAATTACCCAATAAATAGTTATATTCGAAATTCAAGTTAAAACCAACAACCGAATATTTAAAATCAATTAAATATTCCAATTTCAAATACCCAAAATTCCGGGTCGTTACATTCCTCCCCCTTAAAAGAATTTCGTCCCCGAAATTGCTAATGCAGAAAGAATGCCCCAAGTACATTAACTTATTAAAACCCACTTAGTGAAAATATCATATTCACTTTTCTAACCTTTTAGTTCCAACTAAACAATTAGTTTCGATTTTCAATTCCAAAATCCTTTATTTCAATTCCAATTTGAAATTAATTAGTCGCTAACAAATATTTTCCCAAAAAGTTTAAAAATTTTCTAACTCCCAAAATTTCCGAAATTTTTTGGCAGTCTCCCTTGTACAGAGGAGCTTTTGCAATTTGACAAGGGAGATAAATATATATACATCGACCCACACGGTCGGAAAACAAAAACAAAACAATATTTCATATTTCCTATCTTTTATTGCGTAGGCGTACCTCTATTTAGCTTTTTTAAGCAAGCGACTTATTTATTTAGCATTTTGCATGACCAAAATCTAGCCAAACGACCTCCAGGTACCTGTACTTACTCAATTTAAACATGCAAGTGCCATATATAGGAAGTTTATTTACATTTTACTCATTTTCAATAGTTAACATATGGATTTCATAAGCAATGCACCCAAAACAATTTCCATAAGCAATTTATAATGTTTCAAAACTAATTCAATTGCTTTCACTCGCTTTTCTTACCATTATATTCAATTTAAGTGATTTACAACTCACTTGCTTATCTTCAATTCATTTTTTAAGTCCAAACAAACTCATATTCATATCAATTGATTCCAAAATTAATTTTATTTGCTTCCATTAATTCATAGAATTTTATTTAATCCCGTTTATGTCAAACGACAATTATTTCTATGCAATTTCGGCGACATTCATGCAAATAAACAATCACTTCATTTTATAACTATTTCAATTTACATTAATTTCATTCCATTTCAAATTTATTCACAATCCCTCCATTGCTTTTTACTTCATTTCCGCATTCATATCATTTGAACCCATTTTATTAGACTTGAAAACATCCCATACTAATATATTAAATAACCATTTAACATATTTACTTAAGCCGAGCTTCCATTTAATTATTTGCTTAAGTTAATTTATTTACTTCAAGTTATTACAACTCCATAACTCAAGTTTATTTTTCCTTGTAAACAATTTCCATTTTAATTTGATTCTCATCCAATCAAATGCCATTTAATTCAATTTGCCCATTCTCTTAATCCATTTTAAATTTTAATCCCATTCTCAATAATATCCAAGGCCATATTTAACTCATTTACACTCGAATTTGATTTATTTGCAACTCAGATCATTTCTATTTTAATCCAATTCTATTTCATTCGACAACAATTTCAATTCATATTTAATTCGCTTACAACATTCGTTGAATATTATTTATAACTCAAGCTTCATCTCTACCATTCACTTTTTCATTCACAATCCAATTTTATTAACTCAGAATTCAACTTATATTTAACCAATTTAAATCTCATTAACATATTCAATTAACTAATTTATTCCAAATTAGTTCACTCCCACTTTCAATTCAATATTTTATTTTTATCTTCAAAAATCACTTCATTATCTTACTTGAGTTCAATTCTATTTTTGCAATTCAAGTTTGGGTTTCTATTTTATTTCCAAAATACAGACAAAATTTATTTTGGCTTACTATTTTACTTCTCCATTTTTTTATAAGTCACACTTATATTTTTCATACTTCTACCCATTTTAAGATCGACTATACTCATATTTCATTTTTACTCGAGATTATACACTTATTTATAGCCAAGAATATTTTTATTCAATGGCTTTTCAATCCTTTTATAAGCTATTAGAATTTATTTATTCCAATTCAATTTCATTTCAACTTAATTCAAATACACTAGATTTTATTTTCAGTTTAATTCAAATCCAACTCAATTTTAAACATAGCTTAAGTTCATTTAATTTAACTCACTTCCATTTACATGGCTTAAGTTAATTCCAATCCAATTAAATTTTATTTCTCAATCCAAATTTAATTTAATTTTTTTCCCAATTCAATCACATCCAAGATTTAATTTACTTCACCAATCTATTCCTTTTAAATCACTCTCAATTAAATCTCATTTATTTCCTCTTATATAACTTGTACTTATACAATTTTCCCATATTAGCTATATGAACTATTTAAAATTTTAAAATCTTGTTTGACTATAATGTTATCATCCAAACATTTCAATCATATATAATAATTTCAGAAAATTATTTTCTTGATATCAAAATACTATTTTGGGTAAAATTATTTCATTCACCCCTTTTGAAAACAATACTGTGTCGAATTGTTCTATTTAAGTGTTTAGAAACCCCTTCGATGCAGTTGTCCAGACTGTTCCGACCAAGGTTCATAAGCCACTCAATAAACCAATCAACACAATATAAAACCATTTTATAGTCACTAACAAATACGCGCTCATATCTATTATTACGCTCAAACTCATTCTAAAGTAGTACTGACTCTATCTCTAATGAGTAATCCCCACCAAAGCCAAGGTTCTCGCTTAACCTTCAGCTCTGATACCAAATGCAAAGGCCCGCAAATCCATACCCCTTTGAGCTGACAATATTCCACATCAACTCAACTCAAAAGCGAACGGAAATATGAATCTTCAGGGTTAAAGAAGAAAGAGGTAGAAAAAGAAGAAAACAACATCAGAGTCTCACAATCGCAGCGGAATAAAATACAATATATAACAACAGCTTTATAATACAAAGAATCTGTACTGTTATATACTTACAACCATCAGAGTACATCAATCATTCATCACTTTGGACAGCTTATTATCTGTCCTTACACAGCGGAAATAGTAATCAAATACGGAAGTACGCTCTACCGCCCAGCTCACCTCTTTAGCTCCTTAGCTTTTTAACCTGAATATGTACAACTCGATCTGACCCGAGCATCATAATAAAACAACACCTGAGTCAGTCTGGAAAACCAGCATGAGAAAACCACACTCAATTGGATTATTATATTTTTTTGAATATCCTTTGAAAACAAAGGTATCTCGTAAGACCACGCCACAAATAAACATGCCGGGTTTTTACCTTACGATAACCAAAACAGTTTTTATACAATTCGTTTGATATTATATTAGTGTCTATAGAAAGTAAAATAGAATCTAGCTGAAATGCTTGCATCTCACGTTTTAGCAATAGTTGGGCACAATCAAAACCGTACGGGTGCTTATTGGAGATTGGATTCCATACAATGGCAGGGCTACTGGGGTACCGCCCGTCACAATACCTGGCCTAGATAAGAGTATCGAGGACCACGCCCGATCCCCTGCAACACAAGACCGGAACTACCCCTTACTGGATAGTTCGAATAAGATCACCCCACGGTTGGAGCGATCAACCGCCACACAGCCGAAATAAAAAGGGACCTCTAGACAGGGGAAATCTTACCCTACTTGGGTGCTACCCACTTAGCCTTGCTGCACCTACCTTGTTTTAGCCATTCCCGGTTGATGAGGCTTGAGGTTATGTGTTACCTTTTTAGCACACATTCACTTAGAATGCTCATCGTCCTCCAATGACGATGGTTTGATAGCATTCGTCCATACAAGTTGCCCTAGGTCTGGACAAATCGAAATACCATCTTCATCATCTTCACGGTCTTCATTCGCTACGTTCAAACCGAATCGAAGTGGTTTTCGGGTAATTAAACCCGATCCCGGTCTCTTTGAAGCGATCATCGTATTGGCCAATATTGATAGTCGGTTATTTAACTATCAAATAACATCCACAGCAAACACCAGTTCTTAAATAATTTCCTAAATTATTTATCTAAAAAATATCTTCATAAGATATTATTTCCATATTTCAACACTTTGAAAATAGGTTTCAAACCCGTTTTATTCACACGGAATAAATTTCAACCCTTTTCAATACTTAGAATATTTTCCCACTTCATTTAATATTCAAAACTTGAAAACTCTTCATTTTATTCCCTATTTCTTTTCTCAAAAATCTTTTACAACTTTATTTGTAAATTTCCAAACTCATCTCACACGGATTCTATAAATCTCAAAATTCCTTAGTTAATTCCTTTTATATTTCCAAAGCCCTCTTTGCTTATTAATATCCCAGTTTCACTTTTACTTTCCTTTGTGTGAATTTTATTCCACCTTCTGAAAACTCCTATCTTATATTTTAAGTTTCCATTAACCCCACTATAAGATATTTCCTTTACAATCTTATCCAATTTAATAAATTTCGCTTCTCATCTCAAGAGGATTTATAATTGACTTTAAAACATTTAAAAACATATATACTTATAAAATAAGAATAATGGTTTTATTTTCAAAATATGGTCTAAGGTAAAACTAATTATCAACATAAAAATTCATATCCAGTTAACAATAACTAACTTCGGAATATTCTAAGTCCAATAATAGTTTTATAAAAATTATATAGTAAAGTAATTTTTAAAATTCCATTTAAAACAAATTTCTACTTACTCAACAAAGTCTATTTTTAGAAAATCCAATATTCACCAATTCAATTCATAAATTCCTCTTAATTCATATCACGTCGACCATATTCAACATTCTCATATTCGAAATATATTCCACTATTTTCTTTCAAAGTTATTTCAATTTCTCGATATAAGTTCTCACCATTCCACTTATATTTTTAAAACATATCCACTGATATCTTTCTATCTCATTATGAACCCCGTTTATAATTTTATAAACTCCCTTGAGTTTTCCATTTATTTATAAAAACAATTTTATTTAAAATTCCATTTTATAATTTTATTTTTTAATAAAATTCCATTTTTATTTCAAAAACTAATTATCGATTCCAAATATCTCTTCGAGCCCTTAATTTAATTTCAAACCTCTACTTAAACCAATTACCAAATAGTTAAGAATAACCCAGTTAGTTAATATATTTTTATTCCACTAATTCCCTTTAGAATAAATCCAATTTTCAATATACATAATTTTCTTCCAAATTTCCTTTTAAATTTTTTCAATTTAATTATTTACGGTATTTAAAATGCCCATTTTAAATTCTAATTCCATTTAACATTTAATAATTCAATTCACACAAACCATATCAATTTATCCATCATATCATATATCAACATATTTATATGAACAAGAAATTATTTGAGGAATCCTGTTGGATCCCTCCAACCTGTTTCCTTGCATCCACATATGTTAGTCAACAAATAAAATACCAATCCCACTTTGAGGGGGATATCGCGGTATATAAGGTCATCCGCTATTATGCGGGGCTCATAAGGTCTCATCCGCTATATAATACGGGAATATCAATCACTCCAATACTAATATATATACTACTATATATATAACACATCCAAAAGATACAATAAATTATCAATCAAGTCAGGCATCTAGTGATTTAAATTTAACATTTATATTTTAATAAGGTAATCCAAGTGAGTAAGGAAATCTCGCCTTTGCTTTTTATTTTGCAGTCCATTTCCGTCTCGACTCGGTTTCCCAATTTTCGACCTTGTATAAACATTAGATGATTTATTAATATTCGAACTAATCGAACAATCAATTGCCATTTTATAATTTAATTAACTAATAATTTATTTTAACTAATAACTTCCCTTTTAAAAATCTTTTAGTAGCTAAAATAAATTAGATAAGTTAATTGGACAAATTAATCACCAAATCCATTATTTTAAAATAAACTAGTAAGTAAAAAATGTGTATGTATATTTATTTTATTTTCAAAATAAACTATATAGGTTTTAAAAAATCTAACTTTACATATTCATATATATACTATATATATTCAAAATAATCTTCTGCTTTTACTCCATATATTCATATATATACATATATATTATTAAATTTAAAATACATAAACTATATTAATATACCTTGCTGCAGTTACTTTTTTTATACGTATATATATTAAACTTAAGTAAAAGAAGGAACTCGATTACCTCAATGCCCTACTCGACATTGGCCCGAGACCCACTATCGCTGATCATCTACGTCACGTGCAAGACTGCGACTGACCCCCATCGACAACCACACTTCTCGAGCTTGCCACGACAACTCCGAACAGCCACCTCGCGACACTGACCAAGCCTCTGCCCCAATCCACCTCGCCGCCACCGATCCTGCCCCGATACCCCCTCCTCTACGGCGTCGACTTCGCCACGATTTGCCTGAGGTCGTCGAGCCTCTCCCACGTCCCTCGAGATTTGGTTCGAATCGAACTCGATTTGAAAAATGAAGATGAGAAGGGAAAGGCATGGTTCAATTGAAGAGTAAGAGAAAGGGATTTCGTGAATTAATTTGGGAATGGGGAAAAAGGAAACGACGCGATTCCTTTCCTTTATCTCGTTCGGCCATTATTATTTTCTTCTGCGAATTTGATTGTGGTTTTGAAAAGAAGGAAGCTCGGTTCTATTTTAAAACGAGAAGGGTTGCGTGCTATGAAATGGTTACGTGTTGAAGATGTTTTGCGTGCCTGCCATTGATCGCTACAGAAGAGGCAGAAAATTTTTTGATGGAGAAAGGAAAAAGTATGGATGTGAAATTAATTGACTAGTTAAACAAAGTATAAATTATATTTAAATTTAAATTTTAAATCGACTTGAATTCATAGCTCAAAATCTCGACTTTCTATCGAGGCGTGCCACTAGGCGTTTATAATGTTGTACTCCTATTTCGAACACAATGGAAAAGGTTTCGAGTCCTAACTCGATCGTATGGAGAAGATAGCTTTTTGAACCCAGTTATTATATTGAATTTCGATATAAATTTTAGCGCGTTTATATATCGTACGGCTAAACGATAACTCTGAAAGCTACGAAATTTGAAATCCGATAATAATATACTATTACGGATCCAATGGAACTAGTTTCATCGAAATCCGAGACTTTGTCTCGGAAGGCTATTTTTAAACGTCAACTTAAACGATATATTTTTAAAACCGAACAAACTATTTTCTAATTCAATTTTAAAACTTTTATTACCTACATTACTATTAATATAAATTTTACAAGCCTTTAAAATATTTTTAACAAGATTGAAATTTCAGATTCATTATTTTAACCAATCTCCAATTATTAAATTCAATAATTTAATTACCCAATAAATATTTATATTCGAAATTCAAGTTAAAAACCAACAACCGAATATTTAAAATCAATTAAATATTCCAATTTCAAATACCCAAAATTCCGGGTCATTACAGGCATATATATATACATATATGTATACTTATATACTTATGTATATATCAAACACCATATAGCTTATATATATATATATTTATATATACTTGTATGGATATTCCATCTTAAATTTGAATGGTGGAGTTTATATACACATTTCTATAATGTTTATCATATCCAGAAATTTATTTTAGATTTTATATAGTTTTTAATCAATATATAGATTCAGATATTTTATATGTCAGAAAATTTATCTATTCGACTAATAAAAATTTATATTCCAATAATTAAAATCAGTTTATTACTCAATATCCGATGGCTAAAAGTCCGAGTTGTTACACTATGTTGGCGGAAAATATAAAGGATCTAAAGTGAGGAAGGATTGTAATTTTCTTGAGTTGAAAACGGCAATTTACAAAGCTACAAAGATTGCTTCTATCGAATTCGACATCTCATTGGTAAGTAAATGGGTAACAGATGATGGCCCAATTGCTATTGAGGTGAACGATGATGACGATGTCGATTCTATGTTTTGCGTGGGGATGAAAGTAATTGAGTTGTATGTTAAGAAGATGGAGGTGGTATAAACAACTGAACAACAAGTTCAAATATTTGATTATGCAAGCCAACCTGGACCCAGTAACACTGCCGAGCAAAGTCAAACGTATTACCCCCACTACTCCTACCAGCCACTGAACATTTACGCACAAACAACGGGGTATGGTTTTATGTCATGTATGTATGTTTCATTCATGTCTTTTTTACTTAACACTTAAATGTTTGTGTACAGGTTGTATCCATAGACATCTGGCTACGGTACCATGCCATATCCATCGCAATCACCGGGGTGTGGTTTCATGTCATATCCATCGTATCCTCCACAGTCAATTCCAATCCCAAATTCAAATGAATACTTGCACGAAATTGAAGATGAAGATGTTGATACTGAGGATATGGAGGATGGAAATGCTGATAACGAAATTTCCCATTTGGATAGCATGGAAATCGTTGCTTCAATTGACGAAAATGAAACATGGATCGATGCTACGAATGTTAACAATGATGGTCCTTTAGATGATATTCCAGAGGAAGTTGGGGACATTGATGAGCACATCGAGATGGAAGAACCGTTAGAAGATGACCAATGCAATGATACAATCATGGAAAAATCTGTTATGCAAGAATTTTAATTTACTGATGAAATGTTTGAACAGGAATGTGTGGAGAAAGGCCCTCGAGTTGGTATGATTTTTAAATTAAAAGAATCTTTAATTGAACATATAAGTGAATGGTCGATAAAGTGTTCAGTTTCATTTTAAAATATAAAGTCTCGTGCTAGAGAGTTCACTGCTGTTAGTCCATGAGATGATGGTTTTGATGACAACAACCTTAGAATAGATTATAAAATATAAATACTAACATTACAAGTTTAGATATATATGTATTTGCAGGATCTAACCATGCAGGTATCAAGAATGAAGACTGTACAGTATAGAGATTCAAGATACAGAGATAGAAGACTCATGAGTATCAAGATTATCAAGAGTTCAAGAGTTCAAGGTTAAGTTTGTTTTATTAGGAATATTTGTTAAAACTCGTAGAAAAGCACTGGCATCTTAATATCCAATTTATTCGTGGAATGGAATCCCTTTCGAGCCCGTTAAAGGGATGGAACCCTAAGTAGGATGGAACCTACGAAAATCTAGTGGGACATTGTTTTGTATCCACTAATTTTAATTCAAATGATTTTACAAAATTATCTTGTTTTCAAAATGATTTCAAAACTTTCCTTTTAAGATTCAAAACTCTCTATCCTGATTTTAAATAATTTTAGCCTCAAAACATCTTTAATTTCAAAGTCAAAATACTCCTGATTTTAAATGTCTTTTCAAATAATATATTTAACTTTTAATATTTATACTTAGATTTAAATATAAAATTATAGTTAAATTATGTATATATTGTTCTTTATATTTACTTATGAATTTCAACTATATTCAAGTATATTTATAAAGTTTTTAAATAGTTTTTTATATAAGATAATATTGTTTTTATAGAAATTCAAATTATCATTTTTGGCTGAGGGATGTCGACATGCCCCTAGGTAGTATGTCGACATAGTGACAGTTGAAGTTCAAATTCAAATTTCAAAAGAAGTGTCTATTCGCCATAACTCTTCATGAATGGTCTTGGCTGTTGGTTTTCTATAAATAGGGGTCAGTTTCAATGAATTTTCAATCACTTTTTTTTTGGTTTTCACTCCTCTTCTTCTTCCATATTTCTTAATACAAAATCATACCATTACTCTGCCGAAATCAACATCGAATCATACTCGATTACTTCTAGTTTGATTCTACATCACTATCTCTACAAGGTTCTCAGTGCTATTCAGAGTTATAGACTTCTTTGTAATATATTAGCGAGAAAAGGTGTGATTGTAGCCTTGGAAATCAATCAAGCGAGAAAAGGTGTGATTGTAACCCTAGAAATCAATTGGGTGAACTTATTGTCCCGGAAATCAAGTATCTCTACCCAGAGGATTGTCATTCTGGAGGGTGTACCTCGTAGCCTTGAAATCGAGGGTTGTAATTGTTGAATTGATTTTGAAAGGAAATCCGTACTTAGTTGTGCGGGACTGGATGTAGGGTAACTCCGAACCAGTATAAAATCCGGTGTGTTCTTTCCTTTACTGCTTTTACTTTATATTTGCATCTGTGTTTGATTCTGTGTTCATATTTGTGTCTGATTTGTGTATACATTGTTAACAAATTAAGATAAACTCAAAAAGATTAACAAATTTCTTAAAACACTATTCACCCCCCCTCTAGTGTTAATTCTAGCCTTAATATCCTTAATCCGCATTTCTCATATTTGGTATCAGAGCAAGGTTTTCAAACATTCATAATCTGAATTTTGAAAATTTTGAAAATGGCAATTTTTTTATAAAATTATTAACACTGTTTTCATATGAATATGTCACAGAATCATCATGATATTGTTGTTTAAAATTATATTTAGTTATTTTGAAAAGTCACTTGATTCTTTAAAAAGTTATTTTGTTTTGCAGGAGAAGAATTATGTCCAATGACTGTTGGTTAAAAGATTTCAGATAATCATTCATCGATCAAGAAGAAAAAGTGGATATATATTGGAAATCAACAAAGAAATGGGTACCATATCAATACAAAACTTTTGGTTCTCATCTACAACTTGATTTGATACTGTACTTCTCTCCATCTGCTTTGCAATGCCACTGGTTTCGTGTGAATTCGTCAAGAAATGACCAAGTTATGGTCAAATGAAGTTTTGGTGAACAAAGAGAAAAAGAAGGCAAAACTGTCAAAGGTATTCTTCAAAATGCATCCAGAGATTTGAGTATTTTGTTCCCACTCCTTTTCAGATTGTAGTTCTTGTTCTCGCGGTCGTTTTGATTGGTGGATCATCAAATTCCGATCAAAATTGAGTGAGATATGACAGTTTGAAGTTGGCTATCCAAAACTAAAAAACTGTGTACAGAATCTTCTACATTTCTTCTACTGTTTGGCATGTTGCATCACAATACCGTCCAAATTCGACACCAAACTATTACTAGATCGTAGCCCTTGCCTTCCTCTTCGACTTGCCGCTGGTTTCATCCAATTCCGTTAAGAAACAAAGGAGATATGCCTTCTAGAAGTTTGATAGTATATAGAAAAACGGGAAGAAGATGAAGAGGAGGAATTTTTATGAAAAGTGGTGACCGTTGGGCCTATTTATAGTGGTTGAAGTGTCTATTCATTCAAAATTCGAATTCAAAGTTTTGGCGCCAAGTTGATCGATCTACTAAATCATCTGTATCTTTCTCATACGGTCTTCAAATTCAGCAAATGAATATACTACGATGATCAGAAAAACGAGCCCGTCGCAACAGAACAGATCTGGTCATCAAATTCGGAAAGATATAAATGTGTGGTTCACGACAATGAAGGAACATCAAAGTTAGAAAGATGGAGTGCAAAAATTGGTACGCTTTACTATTATTTCATCTTTATTTAGAAATATATATATATCTATGCATTTAGTTAGGTATAGAAATTTATCTCTTTTATAAGTTTTGATATTTTGGTCCATATATCGACACACCATAGTATAAATATCGTTATACAAGTCTAAATTTTTTAAAAAGTCTTTTAAAATGTGTTTTCTTTCAAATAAAATCTACAACTAATTTATTACAACTATACTAAGTAGAAAAGCATACATTCATTCATGATTTCAACTTAAAACCCCTTGAGATACTTCATCTTGATTTATTTGGTCCATCTCAAATTCAGTCAATAAATCATAGTAAATATGTTTTTGTAATTGTAGATGATTATTCTAGATTTTCTTGGACAATATTTTTGAAACATAAAAGTGATACTTTTGAATGTTTTAAAAACTTTACAAAAAGGATTCAAAATCAATTGTCTTTAAAAATTATAACTATTCGTAGTGATCACGGTGGTGAATTTGAAAATGAAAAGTTTGAGAAATTCTGCAATAAGAAGGGAATAACTCACAATTTTCTCATTTCCAAGAACTCCATAACAAAACGGAGTAGTTGAACGTAAAAATAGAACGATACAAGAGTGTGCGAGAACTATGCTTTCAGATAGTAATTTACCAAAACACCTATGGGCAGAAGCTGTTGCTACCGCCTGTTATATTTTGAATAGAATTTTAATTAGACCTTTAACTGATAAGACACCTTATGAACTTCTTCATGGAAAGAAACCTAAGGTATCATACTTCAGAATTTTTGGAAGTAAATGCTTTATTTTAAATACAAAAGATAATTTGGATAAATTTGATCCTAAATCGGATAAAGGAATCTTTATCAGATATTCTAATAGAAGTAAAGCTTATAGAGTTTTTAATTTAAGATCTAACACCATCGAAGAAACAATGCATGTTTCGTTTGATGAAAATTTAAAAGATTTTGAAATTACAAATGATGAAGAGGATTTAATTACTCAAAACCAAGAGTCAACTGAAACTAATAATGAATTAAATCATCCTAACAAAAGGATTAGACTTTTAAAAGATCATCCTATTGAAAATATAATAGGAGATATGCAATCTATTGTTACAACTAGAAATCAACTAAGTAAAATGAGTAATGTAGCATTTATATCATCTATTGAATCCAAAAATCCTAAAGAAGCATCAATTGATGATTCATGGATTTTGGCTATGCAAGAAGAATTAAATCAATTCTGTAACAACCCGCAAATTCGTAGCAATTAATTATCGCCATTAGGTGATTAAATCGTTCGTAAATTTTTATTGAAATTAAAAATCAATTTGAAATTCTTTTATAAACATGGTTAAAAGTTATTCGGGCCTTTAATAAATACACACTTCTATTTTAATTGGCCCAATTGTTTTGATGAAGAGTTTATACTTGATACCCTCTGCCGTTCTTTCTTTTGGTGGATTCAAACCCGTTTCCCCATTTCTTTTATTGATTCGAAAACCCTAGGCTAAGAAAACGAGATGAACATTAATGGCGGCCTCATCTATCTCGTTCAAAAATTAGGGCTTTGTAGCCTGGATCGCCGATCTATTGCTGCTTGCGATCGATTCCAGTTAGTTTGTTCCTCTGAGCATTTGTCGATCTTCGCAGCTCCTCCTCTCAGACGAGCTCTTCCTTTTGCTTCGGGGAAAAAGGTGAGTCCTACTCACATCTAATTCGTACTCAAGTTGTAATTAGAGTTTGAAACTCCCATCCTCTAATTCGATTGATGTTGAAGTATTTAATTTGATAAAGACTGCCGCTTGTTCTTATTTCGTTCAAACTTGATGTGAGATGGTGCCACTGTCTCACTGTTCTGGTAGTCTAGTTCTTGCATTGGTTTTCATTCATTTCGAGACAGCCTTGTTGCATGGTATTCATGTGAAGTCCGCAGCTTTGTTCTTGTATGAAGTTTTGCCTTAGTTATGAATTTGGGTCCCTCGGCTTTGAATCGCCTTGCTCACCCCAGTTCGATTTTCTGGTTTGACTTTGGCACTACACTTGTTAAATTCTTACTTGCCTAGGCCACACATTGTTAGTACGTGTTCTGACTTCGGGCTTTTCTCGGTGACATTGATCTTGACTGGGTTAATTGGTCTCTCTGACATTGTTAATTTGTTTGCCAAGGAGTCGACTTTGTCTTAGTTGTCTTTGGTTTCGATTTAATTTGTGTTATTTTCTTGGTGCATCACCATACATATTTACTTGGTGGCTTTGTTCATCATTTAGTATCGACTGCAGCTCCATGACTTCGACTTGATCCTTGAGTTACTTCACAGTTTTTACCCTTGTTCATGTTTTGGGTCATACACTGCTGATTTAAAAAATTGAACTTGAGTTTCACTATCAGTTGTAGATGTACTTTCATTTACGTACTAGCTGCCCCATTTACTTGTGTTGTACTGTATGTTTCTGGGGCATTTACTTCTCTGATAACTCAAGATTTTTGAGCTTATCTGCCCTGTGCCTTAAACTTTCAATTTGAACTTTGGTTAGTATTGAAAGCTTAAATTCTGTAGCATGATGTCTACCCCCCTTTTTGTTCTCAAGTCACATTATGCTTAGTTCTTGAGACACTGGCTTCATTATGATTTTGTATTTGTACTTGCGCAATTGCATCCCCATATATACAATATCACCTGCTGTCATCTAATATGTATATAAATGTAGTCTTAGATCTTATGTCGTTTGTGGTGTGATGTTGTGTATATGTTGATGCATTTGCTTACATACCTATCACTGAACTGAAATACATTTGGAATTATTTTTCTAATGACACTTGAGTTTGTTGGTACTGTCACTTGATCTTGCTGTGACATTGTGACTTGGTTCACTTTGTCACTGCATATCTATATATGCTTGACCTATTTCTATTTTAGTTGTATGCATATGCACTGATTAGTTCATCACTAGTCTTTGCATTACCCTGTACATTCATTTCCTGTAGTTTATGTCACTGTTTGCTTGCGTATACTTGTATTGCAGGGCTTCATCTTGTTCTCTGCATATATGTGCTTTTTGATTGCACTGTCCTTAGCAGAATCATGGTGACAGACTTGATCACTTGAGATGCCTGCTTGGTAGCTTTTGTTGTTGTCCAGTTTGCATTTGCCTTGTTGCTGTGACATTCTAGATTGCATTATTGCTACTACTTGAATTTGTAGTTGTCCAATTGCCTTCTGATACTTTTGACCATTTGTATACATACATTCATGTATGTATACAGATGTATGTTCACTTTGGCACATTCATGTGTTTGCTGTCTTATATGATGGCACTTGACTTATAGCCTATCTAGTTTCATTTTGGTCTCTCTGTCTTTGACGTTGAGGCCATTCATACATGTTGAGTCATGTCTGCCCTTATTTTGTTACTGTCTTCAGCTGCCTTGTTCTCGAACCTGATACATTGCATTGATGCCTTGTATCATTTGCATTTTTGTCATTTTGCTTCACTGATGACCTTATCTTCTTATGAGGCTGATTTGCGTCTTTTCTGTTGAGTGTTGTAGTGCCATATCTTTGGTGCTCTCGCCTTCAGTTTGCTATTTCCCTGTGCCTTGCTTTGCGACATGTTGAACTTGTTTCACTTGTTGTCTCTTTCACTGGGTACACTGTTTCATTCCACTGATGCAGCCTTGCCCTTAAATATAAGCGGTGGCTGCATTTTCGTAGCAGTTTTACCCTCGTCCCTTGTGGTGACTTTATATTCTGTTGTGGCGAGGCGGTGCACGCGTGCGTGCACTGCAGCCACACTGAATTGACGGATTTGAATCGATATTTCTTTTGTTCTTGATTCATCGACCTGTTGCGTAATTCGTAGGCTGTATTGGCGAGGCAGTACACGTTAGCGTGTACTGCAGCCAATTAGCATTGATGTTTTTAAATTGACATTTCAATTGCTTAAACTGCTTTGGATTTCTGTTTTGTGGATTGACACTGTTTAGTGTTATATCTGCCGTTATCCAATTCTCGTATCGAGAGTTGGATATACGAGATTTCTGTGACTGTCATCCATATTGAGATTGATTATTATTGCTTCTATGCGCTAATAACTGAGTTTGAATTAGACTGATCCGGGTATTATTTTCTTTTGAATGTTACAGGTTGTAGATTTTTAGCTTTGGGTTGCTGCTAGAGTTATGAAGACTTTTTATATCACTTGAAGTGGTCTTCGTCTTGTTGTAGTAGTCAGTGTGACTGTTTTAAGATGATAATGTATTCATGTATATTAGTCGATAATGTACGTGTATATATAACTTTTTGAGTCGACAGTTGTAGTTGTATCATTTGTATTGTGTCAAATGTATTGTAACTGATATCAGTTATTATATATATATGAGACTTTTCGTTCCATCTGTATTCCGCATTTATGTTATCTGTGTTATTTTTATATCTATTGTCCTAAACTATTATAGCCACTGTGTAGTAGCTTTGAGTTTGTATCGGTATGTCGGATTTCCTCTAAAGATGTAATGCAATGTTTTATTATCTGACATATCGGTGCTCGCACAAAGCAATTACATAGATGGTCGCTCCTCAACAGCCTTATTCTCCGCGCTAGTTGACAGCACTACACCGTAGTGTTCTTGGCTAGCGTGGGTATAGAGGTGGGGCGTCACAGCTTGGTATCAGAGCCTGGGGTTTAGGACAATTATAAAACATAACTTAGAT
Source organism: Allium fistulosum (assembly GCA_030737815.1). Taxonomy (NCBI): domain Eukaryota; kingdom Viridiplantae; phylum Streptophyta; class Magnoliopsida; order Asparagales; family Amaryllidaceae; genus Allium; species Allium fistulosum. The sequence continues at coordinate 1,221,659,627 of CM060902.1, forward strand.
GGAGCATGTGTTACAACTATTTGTCGATGTTTTATCTCTCATCTTTACATATGATCATTTTTGACTGTTAGGTATGAATTCATAACGCTTATTCTTGTGTTTTCGGCTTTGAATTGATTTAGCCGATGTTGATTTTGTTTTAATTTGGCAAATTAAAGCCATTTTGACTTCGGTCACTTTGTTTTTGAGAAATTGCTAATTTCTTAATTTTCAAGACTCTGATTTTGTTTGCCGTTGGTTTCCTAATTTGATCGATTCTTGATCATTTCCCCGATTTGTTGCTATCATTTATTAGCAACTTTGATGACATTTTCTTCGGGATTTTTGTGAACATACTTTCTGATGGATTCAGTATCGATTTCTTTGGATTCCATTCACATCTTCGTATGTGAATTCTTGTGATTGATTGTTTCTACAATCATTTTTGTGATTTGTCACTTTAAAAAAATATAAAGGTTTTCTATACTAGTAGTAAATACTAAAATCCTTTTCTCCAAATGATTTCAAAAACTATTTTACTACAAAGCTCTTTTCCTAAATCATTTTCCAATCTATTAATATATACAAGCCTTTATTTCACTCGTATGAGAAATTGAATTAAACGGCCTAGTAAAACAAGTGGTATGAAACGCTTGCGTTTACTTCGTCGGTTAGCTCTTGGACTTGTTCGATTGAACCCTTTTTGTGACAATTTCCTAGTGAAGATTTACAGCTTGTTCGTAAATATTTAAGTTAAGCAAGTGCTTATGGGACATGAAGCTAAACTCATATATTTACTAGCTTGGTGTGATTGACACTTCTTTATGATCATGACGATCATTTTTGTGATTTAGACTAGCAACTGTGCGATGTCTCTTTGTCTGCGAGGGAGATTAGACCCCGCTTTGTGTGATGTTTCGCCATCACATATGTAGGGTAGCGCCCTACGGTCTTCGGGCCATTCCTGTGTGAAAATTTAATGGATGGCTTCCATGAGATAGCGTCTCGTCATGTGATACCGGTCGGTGAGTTTTCATACTCCCATTTTTGTGATAGGCCTTTCCCCTTTTCTTTTTATGATTTAGACTAGCGATTATGCGATGTCTCTTTGTCTGCGAGGGAGACTAGACCCCGCTTTGTGTGATGTTTCGCCATCACATATGTGGGGTAGCGCCCCACGGTCTTCGGACCATTCCTGTGTGAAACTTTATTGGTTAGCCACCATGAGATAGCGTCTCGTTCATGTGATACCGGTGTTTTGGAGTTTTCATACTCCCGTTTTTATGCTAGGCCTCCCCCCCTTCATGTGTTTTCTGGATTTCTTGTGATGATTTCTAGAATTTGTGCTTCACCAATTTTCGTGATTTCTATTGACAAGTTTTGTCAATTTTTGTGTATTGGTGAATTCATGTGTTATTAACTTGTTATGAATACAAGTTTAGGGTATGATATCCCTTTCTATCTTTGAGAAGATTCTTGTGACATTTTTGATGAATGAAAATTCATTTGGTATTATATTTTGATGCCAGTTATTTTGATGAGATTTTGACGTGTTAACTTCAGTAACCGTCAATTTTGAAATGAATTTACAAGCGGTTCTCCCGCAATACTGATATTGCTAATTTAATCACGTATTTTCAAAATTCGTTATTTTAAAAAAAAAGTTGTTTCAAAATATAAATTAAAATTATTTTCAAAATTCTTACAGTTTGCATTTTCAATAGAATGAGGAACCGATTTAAACATTTCAGCAAAATCGAGGACTATGACCCCTTTCTTTTACTGGATCGCTTAATTCCGGACTTGTCCGTTTGAGAATGTGAAATGTTATTTTTAAAACACACAATCTTGCACTTTCAAGGAAACGATAAAGAGATTTAAACGATTTAGCAAAAGTACGGAGTATGAAACCATACTTTTACTACTTCGGTTAATTCCGGACTCGTTAATTGAATATTTACGACTTCTGATTATCGTTTTTGATAATCAGATATTTCTTATTTCTGATTATCGTTTTTGATAATCAGATATTTGTGTTTCTGATTATCGTTTTCGATAATCGGATATTTCTTATTTCTGATTATCGTTTTTGATAATCAGATATTTGTGAAATTTGATTATCATTTGTGATAATTAAATATTTTCCAATTTGATTATCGTTTGAGATAATTAAATATTTTTCGATTTGATTAATCGAATATTTGTGTTTCTGATTATCGTTTTTGATAATCAGATATTTGTGTTTCTGATTATCGTTTTCGATAATCGGATATTTCTTATTTCTGATTATCGTTTTTGATAATCAGATATTTGTGAAATTTGATTATCATTTGTGATAATTAAATATTTTCCAATTTGATTATCGTTTGAGATAATTAAATATTTTTCGATTTGATTAATCGAATATTTGTGTTTCTGATTATCGTTTTTGATAATCAGATATTTGTGTTTCTGATTATCGTTTTCGATAATCGGATATTTCTTATTTCTGATTATCGTTTTTGATAATCAGATATTTGTGAAATTTGATTATCATTTGTGATAATTAAATATTTTCCAATTTGATTATCGTTTGAGATAATTAAATATTTTTCGATTTGATTAATCGAATATTTGTGTTTCTGATTATCGTTTTTGATAATCAGATATTTGTGAAATTTGATTATCGTTTGAGATAATTAAATATTTTTCAATTTGATTAATCGAATATTTTTGTCTTCTGATTATCGTTTTTGATAATCAGATATTTGTGAAATTTGATTATCGTTTGAGATAATCAAATATTTTTCAATTTGATTAATCGAATGTTTGTGTTTCTGATTATCGTTTTTGATAATCAGATATTTGTAAAATTTGATTATCATTTTTGATAGTTAAACCTATTTGCCATTTGAAAATTCGATTATCGTTTTTGATGATTGAATATTTGCGATTTTGAGATTTGAGCTTCGTCTTTTTCTCTGGCGATTCAAGTGAGTAATTTGATTTACTCACATTCATTTCGTGCAGTACGTGAATTCTGCTCTGTTTCCTTTTCTTTTAAATGCTGGAACTCGATTGATTCTTGCTTTTGATAGTCGTCTGATTTTGATTCCTTGATCCCCACGATTGTTGATTCTTTTGATTTGAATCAATCGAACCTTTTGATTTCATATCTGACACTTCCATAATTCCATTTCTTCCCTGCTGACATTTGCTTTGCTTATGCATTCGACATTGTTATGTTCTTATGGTTGTTACCTCTTTCCCATTTATTCCTTATGATTACGAGGATGCAATTTCTTTAAGGAGGGGAGTCTGTAACAACCCGCAAATTCGTAGCAATTAATTATCGCCATTAGGTGATTAAATCGTTCGTAAATTTTTATTGAAATTAAAAATCAATTTGAAATTCTTTTATAAACATGGTTAAAAGTTATTCGGGCCTTTAATAAATACACACTTCTATTTTAATTGGCCCAATTGTTTTGATGAAGAGTTTATACTTGATACCCTCTGCCGTTCTTTCTTTTGGTGGATTCAAACCCGTTTCCCCATTTCTTTTATTGATTCGAAAACCCTAGGCTAAGAAAACGAGATGAACATTAATGGCGGCCTCATCTATCTCGTTCAAAAATTAGGGCTTTGTAGCCTGGATCGCCGATCTATTGCTGCTTGCGATCGATTCCAGTTAGTTTGTTCCTCTGAGCATTTGTCGATCTTCGCAGCTCCTCCTCTCAGACGAGCTCTTCCTTTTGCTTCGGGGAAAAAGGTGAGTCCTACTCACATCTAATTCGTACTCAAGTTGTAATTAGAGTTTGAAACTCCCATCCTCTAATTCGATTGATGTTGAAGTATTTAATTTGATAAAGACTGCTGCTTGTTCTTATTTCGTTCAAACTTGATGTGAGATGGTGCCACTGTCTCACTGTTCTGGTAGTCTAGTTCTTGCATTGGTTTTCATTCATTTCGAGACAGCCTTGTTGCATGGTATTCATGTGAAGTCCGCAGCTTTGTTCTTGTATGAAGTTTTGCCTTAGTTATGAATTTGGGTCCCTCGGCTTTGAATCGCCTTGCTCACCCCAGTTCGATTTTCTGGTTTGACTTTGGCACTACACTTGTTAAATTCTTACTTGCCTAGGCCACACATTGTTAGTACGTGTTCTGACTTCGGGCTTTTCTCGGTGACATTGATCTTGACTGGGTTAATTGGTCTCTCTGACATTGTTAATTTGTTTGCCAAGGAGTTGACTTTGTCTTAGTTGTCTTTGGTTTCGATTTAATTTGTGTTATTTTCTTGGTGCATCACCATACATATTTACTTGGTGGCTTTGTTCATCATTTAATATCGACTGCAGCTCCATGACTTCGACTTGATCCTTGAGTTACTTCACAGTTTTTACCCTTGTTCATGTTTTGGGTCATACACTGCTGATTTAAAAAATTGAACTTGAGTTTCACTATCAGTTGTAGATGTACTTTCATTTACGTGCTAGCTGCCCCATTTACTTGTGTTGTACTGTATGTTTCTGGGGCATTTACTTCTCTGATAACTCAAGATTTTTGAGCTTATCTGCCCTGTGCCTTAAACTTTCAATTTGAACTTTGGTTAGTATTGAAAGCTTAAATTCTGTAGCATGATGTCTACCCCCCTTTTTGTTCTCAAGTCACCTTATGCTTAGTTCTTGAGACACTGGCTTCATTATGATTTTGTATTTGTACTTGCGCAATTGCATCCCCATATATACAATATCACCTGCTGTCATCTAATATGTATATAAATGTAGTCTTAGATCTTATGTCGTTTGTGGTGTGATGTTGTGTATATGTTGATGCATTTGCTTACATACCTATCACTGAACTGAAATACATTTGGAATTATTTTTCTAATGACACTTGAGTTTGTTGGTACTGTCACTTGATCTTGCTGTGACATTGTGACTTGGTTCACTTTGTCACTGCATATCTATATATGCTTGACCTATTTCTATTTTAGTTGTATGCATATGCACTGATTAGTTCATCACTAGTCTTTGCATTACCCTGTACATTCATTTCCTGTAGTTTATGTCACTGTTTGCTTGCGTATACTTGTATTGTAGGGCTTCATCTTGTTCTCTGCATATATGTGCTTTTTGATTGCACTGTCCTTAGCAGAATCATGGTGACAGACTTGATCACTTGAGATGCCTGCTTGGTAGCTTTTGTTGTTGTCCAGTTTGCATTTGCCTTGTTGCTGTGACATTCTAGATTGCATTATTGCTACTACTTGAATTTGTAGTTGTCCAATTGCCTTCTGATACTTTTGACCATTTGTATACATACATTCATGTATGTATACAGATGTATGTTCACTTTGGCACATTCATGTGTTCGCTGTCTTATATGATGGAACTTGACTTATAGCCTATCTAGTTTCATTTTGGTCTCTCTGTCTTTGACGTTGAGGACATTCATACATGTTGAGTCATGTCTGCCCTTTTTTTGTTACTATCTTCAGCTGCCTTGTTCTCGAACCTGATACATTGCATTGATGCCTTGTATCATTTGCATTTTTGTCATTTTGCTTCACTGATGACCTTATCTTCTTATGAGGCTGATTTGCGTCTTTTCTGTTGAGTGTTGTAGTGCCATATCTTTGGTGCTCTCGCCTTCAGTTTGCTATTTCCCTGTGCCTTGATTTGCGACATGTTGAACTTGTTTCACTTGTTGTCTCTTTCACTGGGTACACTGTTTCATTACACTGATGCAGCCTTGCCCTTAAATATAAGCGGTGGCTGCATTTTCGTAGCAGTTTTACCCTCGTCCCTTGTGGTGACTTTATATTCTGTTGTGGCGAGGCGGTGCACGCGTGCGTGCACTGCAGCCACACTGAATTGACGGATTTGAATCGATATTTCTTTTGTTCTTGATTCATCGACCTGTTGCGTAATTCGTAGGCTGTATTGGCGAGGCAGTACACGTTAGCGTGTACTGCAGCCAATTAGCATTGATGTTTTTAAATTGACATTTCAATTGCTTAAACTGCTTTGGATTTCTGTTTTGTGGATTGACACTGTTTAGTGTTATATCTGCCGTTATCCAATTCTCGTATCGAGAGTTGGATATACGAGATTTCTGTGACTGTCATCCATATTGAGATTGATTATTATTGCTTCTATGCGCTAATAACTGAGTTTGAATTAGACTGATCCGGGTATTATTTTCTTTTGAATGTAATACTCGGGTTAGACCGAGTATTTACAGGTTGTAGATTTTTAGCTTTGGGTTGCTGCTAGAGTTATGAAGACTTTTTATATCACTTGAAGTGGTCTTCGTCTTGTTGTAGTAGTCAGTGTGTCTGTTTTAAGATGATAATGTATTCATGTATATTAGTCGATAATATACGTGTATATATAACTTTTTGAGTCGACAGTTGTAGTTGTATCATTTGTATTGTGTCAAATGTATTGTAACTGATATCAGTTATTATATATATATGAGACTTTTCGTTCCATCTGTATTCCGCATTTATGTTATCTGTGTTATTTTTATATCTATTGTCCTAAACTATTATAGCCACTGTGTAGTAGCTTTGAGTTTGTATCGGTATGTCGGATTTCCTCTAAAGATGTAATGCAATATTTTATTATCTGACATATCGGTGCTCGCACAAAGCAATTACATAGATGGTCGCTCCTCAACAGCCTTATTCTCCGCGCTAGTTGACAGCACTACACCGTAGTGTTCTTGGCTAGCGTGGGTATAGAGGTGGGGCGTCACAAATTCACTAGAAATGAAGTTTGGGAACTTGTTCCTAGACCTGAAGATATAACTATAATTGGAACTAAATGGGTCTATAAAAATAAAATGAATGAACAAGGTGAGGTTGTTAGAAATAAAGCCCGATTAGTCGCTCAAGGTTATTGTCAATAAGAAGGTATAGATTGTGACTAAACCTTTGCTCCTGTAGCAAGATTAGAAGCCATTAGGATTCTACTTGCTTTCGCAAATCATAATAATTTCAAATTATTTCAAATGGATGTTAAAAGTGCATTTTTATAAGGATTTGTAAAAGAAGAAGTATATGTTGAACAACCACCACTTTTTGAAGATAAAAAATTACCAAACCATGTGTACAAACTTAAGAAAGCTTTATATGGTCTAAAACAAGCTCCTAGAGCCTGGTATGATAGACTAAGATCTTATTTATTTTTGTTTTTCAATCTTTTTATTTAATATTTTATTATGATATTTTTTAATTTAAAAGATGTTTAACAATGTTTCTAAATATTGACATTGAGTGTGATTACTACCTTTCATGAATATGTTATAGTTTTTACCATTTATTACCTTTAAACTCTTTCTTTACAACTATTTATGTCCCATTCATTAGTTTCCTTAACTTAAGTCTAGTAATTGGTGTGTTTTACCTTTGTTTGGTTGAAGTGATTTATAATAAATAGTTTGATATATGTATACATACATACATACATATATAGACACACACATACACATACACATACACAGATATATATATATATATATATATATATGCTTGTCAACTAGATATTACTTATCACTCATGTTTATCTTATAGTCTGAACATCTCTTACCATAGTATATATATCATCATATCATTTTGCAAATTATTTACTTCATTGTCATTTTATTACATATCATTATGCATTCTATTTCATATCACATTTCATTGCATATTACATCATAAATTACAATGCATATCATAATCATTTGCATCACAAGTCGCACTTCATTTCGCATATTATCTCATGCTATATTGCATATGTTATACACTTCATACTGCTTTACAAACTACCAATTACATACATGTATACATAACGAGTGTATCTTATTTAGGAGGAGGTTGTAGTAATGTCTTATAATATAGGATTATTAGTTTTTGGTTGATTTGATTGACTTGATTGACTTGTTTGAATTGTTTGAGTTGATTGACTTGTTTGATTTGATTGACTTGATTGACTTGTTTGACTTGTTTGAATTGATTGATTTGTTTGACTTGTCTGACATGATTGGTTTTGATGTGTGTGTTGATTGTATTGTCTGAAATATATTTATACATATTTATTGAATAATTATAGTATAATTAAGTTAATATCTTTCACAATTCATTTATTATACTTTGTTCTAGTCTTAGTTTAAGGGGGAGTTTTATAGTTAGTGGTTTAGGACTAAGTTTTAGTTTTAGATCTAAGTGTTGATTATTTATGATAACACTATCATTATAATCACATGTCATAGAGTATTACATTAAGGGGGAGTTATATAGTTTAGAGATAGTTTTTTGTTGATGACAAAGGGGGAGAAATATAAAATAGGATAGTTAGGCATAGATTAAGGGAGAGTTATTAGAAGTATTAGGATAGAGGTGATATTTTATAAACAAAGGTTGTCATCATCAAAAAGGGGGAGATTGTTAGTCCATGAGATGATGGTTTTGATGACAACAACCTTAGAATAGATTATAAAATATATATACTAATATTACAAGTTTAGATATATATGTATTTGCAGGATCTAACCATGCAGGTATCAAGAATGAAGACTGTACAGTATAGAGATTCAAGATACATAGATAGAAGACTCATGAGTATCAAGATTATCAAGAGTTCAAGAGTTCAAGGTTAAGTTTGTTTTATTAGGAATATTTGTTAAAACTCATAGAAAAGCACTGGCATCTTAATATCCAATTTATTCGTGGAATGGAATCCACTTCTAGCCCGTTAAAGGGATGGAACCCTAAGTAGGATGGAACTTACGAAAATCTAGTGGGACATTGTTTTGTATCCACTAATTTTAATTCAAATGATTTTACAAAATTATCTTGTTTTCAAAATGATTTCAAAACTTTCCTTTTAAGATTCAAAACTCTCTATCCTGATTTTAAATAATTTTAGCCTCAAAACATCTTTAATTTCAAAGTCAAACTACTCCTGATGTTAAATGTCTTTTCAAATAATATATTTAACTTTTAATATTTATACTTAGATTTAAATATAAAATTATAGTTAAATTATGTATATATTGTTCTTTATATTTACTTATGAATTTCAACTATATTCAAGTATATTTATAAAGTTTTTAAATAGTTTTTTATATGAGATAAATATTGTTTTTATAGAAATTCAAATTATCATTTTTGGCTGAGGAATGTCGACATGCCCCTAGGTAGTATGTCGACATAGTGACAGTTGAAGTTCAAATTCAAATTTCAAAAGAAGTGTCTATTCGCCATAACTCTTCATGAATGGTCATGACTGTTGGTTTTCTATAAATAGGGGTCAGTTTCAACGAATTTTCAATCATTTTTTTCTGGTTTTCACTCCTCTTCTTCTTCCACATTTCTTAATACAAAATCATACCATTACTCTGCCGAAATCAACATCGAATCATACTCGATTACTTCTAGTTTGATTCTACATCACTATCTCTACAAGGTTCTCAGTGCTATTCAGAGTTATAGACTTCTTTGTAATATATAAGCGAGAAAAGGTGTGATTGTAGCCTTGGAAATCAATCAAGCGAGAAAAGGTGTGATTGTAGCCCTAGAAATCAATTGGGTGAACTTGTTGCCCCGGAAATCAAGTATCTCTACCCAAAGGATTGTCATTCTGGAGGGTGTACCTCGTAGCCTTGAAATCGAGGGTTGTAATTGTTGAATTGCTTTTGAAAGGAAATCCGTACTTAGTTGTGCGGGACTGGATGTAGGGTAACTCCGAACCAGTATAAAATCCGGTGTGTTCTTTCCTTTACTGCTTTTACTTTATATTTGCATCTGTGTTTGATTCTGTGTTCATATCTGTGTCTGATTTGTGTATACATTGTTAACAAATTAAGATAAACTCAAAAAGATTAACAAATTTCTTAAAACACTATTCACCCACCTCTAGTGTTAATTCTAGCCTTAAGATCCTTAATCCGCATTTCTCACAACTGCTATATGTGATATTGATGCTAATTGTCCGTGGCGGCTTTATGCAATTGTTTCTAAAAGAGATCATGCTGGGTGGTGGGTGATAAAAAAATACGGTGGTGATCATAATTGCTCAAATCCAATCATCAACTCCAATCACAAACAAGCAACAACTAAATTAATCTGTACCAAAGTCCTTCCATATGTTCGTTCGAACCCATGTTACACTGCAAAATCCGTCCAAGAGCTTATGACAAACACTTACAAAATTCAAATAAGCTACATGAGAGCTTGGAAAGGACTTAGCAAAGTCAGGTCTAAAATATTTGGCGATTGTGAATCTTCATACAATGACTTGCCGCAGTTTCTTCGTGCAATACAGAAATGCAATCCAGGTACTGTTTATCATGTACATACAAAAGGCGATCAATTTTGGGATGCTTTCTAGGCATTTGGACCGAGAATTGAAGGTTTCAAGCATTGTCATCCTATTCTTTCTATTGACGGAACACATTTGTATGGTAAATATCAAGGTACATTACTTGTGGCTACAAGAGTTGATGCAAACAACTATCTTTTTCCTTTGGCATTTGCTATTGTACGGACCGAGTCGGCGGATACTTGATGATGGTTTTTTTATGCATGGGACACTTAATTGCATCTTTAAATGCAAGATGCATTACTTCCATTTCTAATAGAATGAAAGGAATTCCAACCTCCTTACAAGAGAAGTGGAGAAGACCACATCATCATCGCTTCTGCTTTCTTCATTTGAAAGCAAACTTCAAAAAGGCTGGTTTTGGTAGTAAGATTTTACAAAACTTATTTCATGCTTGTGCTGAAGCAAGAGATGAGTTAACATACAAAGAACTCAGAGAGCAACTAAAAAAATGTAAGTTCGGCTGCTGACAGATGGATTGATAGAAATCTCGGACATAAGGATGAACATTGGGCTCTTTACAAGGACAACGGTGAACGTTTTTGTATGATGACTACCAATGCTTCGGAGAGTTTCAATGGAGTTCTAAAAGGTGCAAGATCTTTACCGGTAAAGGTGTTAGTAGCACGTATCTTTCATCGTCTTAATAGCTACTTCTATTGCAGACGTACTGATGGACTGGATTACACATCTGCGCTCACGCCAACTTATGAAAAAATGATGGAAAAATATGCAGCAGAAGCACGAAATATGAACATTAACAGGTTCAGCTTGACGAAGTGGCAAGTAACAGACATAAACACGTGCAACTACACAGTAAATATTGCCAATGACAACTGCAGCTGTTCATGCAATATTCCTATTCTTGCCCATTTTTCATGTTCCCATATTTTGGCTGCATGTGCACGATGTAGAGGAGGAGCGAATAGAGCTTACCATGATCTTATTTCATCCTAATTTATAGCAGACAATTATAGACATAGTTATTCTTCGGTGTTTCATCCAGTACCCGACAGTAGATATTGGGATGTACATGAAGGCCCTACTATACTCCCGCCGCCAACGCATAGGAATACAGGAAGACCCAGGTCCACAAGAAGTAGGGGAGTCATGGAGGAAATGGGGGACAAAAGATAGGACATATGTGGACAATGTGGTAACTTGGGTCATAAGAGAAGAACGTGCGGGAAGCAATAAATAATTTACTTGTTTTTTCTACTTATGTCATTCGTGTACTGTATAACTTCTATTTTTATTTTGTACGCAACTTCGATATTAAAAGTTATCATATGTCAAACATTTATGTTAGTTGCTATGTTATGTAACTTTGATTTATTTTATACGCGGCTTTTGTACGAATTTTCCACAGTACGCAACATGGAACATGTAACGACCCAGAATTTCTGTCATTTGAAATTCGAATATTTAATTGATTTTAAATATTAAATAGTAAGAATTATCAGTCAAATGATTTTTTTTTTCGAATATAGTGATTTAATTGGATTATTAAATCGATTATTAAATATTTGAAATTGCAGAAATAATTGATAATTGGATCAAATGTGATTAAAAATGATTTATAAAGTTATATTAAATCATATTGGAGTGAGAGTGATGTTGTAGAACTTTTAAATTTGAATTAAAAGTTAATTTGTGAAAATTGAATATTTTAATATTTAATTGACGAGTAAAAATGACCATTTTTCAAACAGTCTCGGATTTCGAAGAAACCAGTTTCATCGGATCCGTAATGTGAAATTATTGTAAGATTTCAAATTTCGTGTCAATCAGATTTACAGTTTGTCCGGGGCAAGCCAAAACGCATCGAAATCGCTTTTAATCGATTTGATTTAAATTTGATCGTTTATTTCTGTAACTCTCACATACGATCGAATTAGCTCCCGAAACATGTTCCATTGTGTTTGGAACGCGAGGTAAACCCTAGAAATGCCAGCCGGCACGCTCGATTTGGAGTTCGGAAAATTTTCGATGAATAGTGTTTTGAGAATTTTCTATAAAAGCCCTTGCTTTCTTCATTTTGCAAATAAACCTAGCTAGGGTTTCATGGCTGCCATATTCGAAACCAATGGCCAGAAATCATCGAAAGTTCCTCCTCTATTATATCACAATCCATCAATTATTTCCAAAAAGCTTCAACTACAAAAACGTAGAGCTTCACGAGCTCGACAAATCCATACGGCGATGATGATCATCGGAGCTACAGATCGACGGCAATTTGGGATGGAAGGCTTCGTGTTTATACACGTTTTTCGAGAAACAGGGTAGGCCAAGCTCGAAGCTGCTCTGGCCGTGGGGGAGGCTCGAGTAGGCGCACGTCGCGGCGACCTCTGATCATTGTGAAGTCGAGTGTATGAGTCACGATAATTCGAGGTAATAGGCGGCCGATATGGGTTTGTTTCACGCGATATGAAACGAAGGGGAAGAAGCAAAGATTTGCGGCCAGATGTTAATCAAGAAATGAACGGCTGATATTGTTTTAGGGTATATAATATAAAAGAAAATTGTAAATTTTTATATTATAATTCATCCAATCTTTAAAAAGCTGTAACTTGTTCATACGAGGTCGAAAACTGACGAAACCTTTTGCGTTGGAATCGTTTGACGAGCTCTTCGCAATGGAGCTAGTTTGAAGTCAATCGGAGCTAGTGAAAATTTTGAGTAAAATTAAATGTTTGTTTAATTTTATCCGAAATAAAATACTGCAACCGTTATAGAAAGCAAGGTGAGAACTTCTCACTCAATCGAATGTTTTGTTTCGATTTAAATTTTAAATAGTTAGATTTAAAATTATTGATTGTGTTGATTGTGATGATTGGTTGATAAATTGTTATCTATTGTGTTAAATAGACCCTATACGCCGTATATTAAGCGGATGTTATTTATTAAAAACATATACCGCGATAATTCTACTGTGAAGTGGAATTGGTATTATATATGTATTTGGAATTGATTTCCCGCATTATATAGCGGATGAGACCTTATTGCGCCGCATAATAGCGAATAATATTTATAAATCCCATATACCGCGATATTCCACTTTGATGTGGGATTGGTATTGTGCTAACATCTGTGGATGCAGGAAAACAGGTTGGAGGGATCCAACTTGATTCCACAAATAATTGAATTTATTTCAATGTTGTGTGTTGATTTATTTATAATCGCCGTGTGATTATATTGTGATTGAAATTGTTGTCGGTTATAATTTAGCCGAATATATTTTTGGTATCGATGGATACCAGAAATAAGTAAAATTGGTTTTTTTTGAAAATATAAGTTGAAAATTTATCGAAAAATTTATTTTTGATAATTGAATAAATTTAAAAGGAGTTTAAAAGATAAAGTCTTATTTTTGGAATTGTATTGAAATTAATTTCAAATATGGGAAAAAGGCTTAATAAATGGATTTCGAGAATATTATTTATAAATTGAAAATTTTATTTAAAATTTGGATTTTTGAATAGTTTGGAAAATAAAGGAATTTTTCTGCTTAAAAAGGAATTTACTTTAAAAAGGAAATAGATTTAGAAATCCATTTGGTAATTGATTTTTGGTGATTAAAGATAAATCTTTTGAAAATGTTTGGAAATTTGATCTAGTGTTTTGAAATAAATTTGAAAATTAATTTAAAATAAATTGATTATTAATTTACTATAACTAGTAAAATTGATTTATAGAAATTTATCTGATTTGAATTAATCAGATAATTTAATTAATCCTACTTGTGGATGTTTGGATTATATTGGATGTTGAATTGTTTGATATCTCTGATATGTGATGCTTTGTGATATATCCTGTTTTGTGTGTGATCTGCAATTTGTTTATTTGTGATATTTATATATCTGTGATCTGTGAATAAAAGATAAGCGTTATAGTTATACCGCTTATCAATTATATTGTTATATTTAATCTGTGATGGTTGAATGTTGTTGCACTATTGTGTTAAACCCGTGGACTACACAATACACACACAAAATGTGGATTTCACGTGGAAATCGGTTAAGTCACAGATTTTTATCAATTTTGAATAATTGAATTTTTGAATCCAAAATAGTTTTGGAATTGGAATTGAAAGCTTTTGAAAATGAGTTTTAGAAATAAAAGTTATTTTAAATAACTTAATAAAATTGGAATTTAAATCATTTGATTTAAATTTGAATACAATATTTTGAAATTTAATTCAATAATTTGGGAATTTTGGTTTAAAAGATTTTATAAGTATAAAAGGTGTTTATATGTTTTTTTAACCATTTAAAATATGGTTTTGGATATTTAAATTTAAATTCAAGTTTTATACTTGAATGGCTTTAAACTGTGTAATTGTAACCAGTTTTTCCCAAAACGAAAACTATCTGTTTTCAAATAATAATAACTTTCATAAAGTGAAAAGTCCAATTTGTATCGAAACAATTCAAGTCGAAGTGAAATTGTAAATAGTTTGAGAAAAACTATAAATTAACCTTTGTGAAGATGATTAAGCTTTATTTTGAAATGGTGTATCTTTTATATTATAAAAGGCTTGAATTGTGAGTAGTTTTGAAAGCTATAAATTAAATCTCAATTTAAAAGATTTAATGGGTTAATCCAATTTAAATGGAAAATGATTTGGGAATCTGTGAATGAATCTTTGTGAAACTGGGTAAACTTTTTGAAGTAAATCTTTTTGTTTAAAGATTTAAAATGGTAATTTGTTTAAACCATTTAAAGGAAGGATTTGGGTAATAAGTTGTGACTTAATTTAAATCCCTATATCCATATGTTTTAAATATTGTGCTCACTATTCGGGTTAGCCGGGAAAAGACCTTTGTGTCATATAACCCATTCCGAATTAGTGATACGACGATATGGATCGTATTGAAGACCGGTGGTGAAGACCAGGTATTTGTGAAAACGATAGGATGACCTATCGATTGTCTCTGCACCGTTAGCTACGGTATAGAGATTTCCTTTGTGATTGGAAGTTTTATCGAGATTGTGAATACCTGGATTGCAAGGGCTTCTTTGGAAGTGCCTTCGGTTCTGTTCGAACCCGGAACAGACTTGTATGGTTACATGTCTGACATTACATTTTGAGATATAAAGCTGATTTCTTTCAAATACATTTCTGTTTGGTGGCGGAGAATTTATTCTCTTAGCTTAACACCCTTCTCTGAGACATACGAGCTCAGAGGTTATGTAGTTGAAATTTATCAGTGATATACTCCCAATTTGGTAGTGTGGCATGCTGAGTGTTGCTGTGTGATGATCATTTAGTGATCGTTTGTGATCAAAGCGTGGCTTTGTGAAAAAGCGTAGTTTTGTGGACGAGACCTCTTCGGACCTCACAACCTGGAAATGGTCGAAACAGGAATGATGCGGCAAGGTTATGAGGGTCGCGCCCTTTAGGGTATGTCATTTCCTTCTGGAAAAGGGTGGTATCATGGTATGGAGCCCAGATACTTACTCATGTGGACACACTTTATTTATTATGTGTGATGTTGGTTACCGAGCGCTCGGATAAAGGTCCCAAAGGACCGGGGAATGGCATATTTGTGAGTTACCTAGTTACAGAGGTAACCCGGCCTTGTGTTGGCAGAGAGAAGGTTGTCTCTCGAAGCGTCCCTCCAGAGGCGTTCCTACGTGGCATAGGAAGTTCCTTAGCCTGACCATTTGTTGGAAATCCATTTTCTATTACGAACCTTGTACGGTTTTAGTTGTAGAACCTGCCATTTACTTATAGTGGTCACCACTATTTAGATGGTAGGTATAGTAGGCATACGATACTGGTCATATGTTGGCTAAGATTAATATTATACTTTCAAAATGTTTTCTGCACTATGCACTAATAATAATAAAAATCCAATGATTTTGCGTAGTAAGCAGGTTTGACTATCATAAGAAGAAATCTCCTCCAATTCTGCGTTTTCATTGTGTGTGTGGCGGGAGGTCTTATGGTAGTTTCATTTTCCAAAAGCACTGCGAATATTTTCCACTTCTATTGTTGTTGTTGTTTAAAGATTCTCACTCAATCGAATCTGTTTTAGTTCTCACACCAGTCACCATGACTGACCTGGAGTTTATTATTTCCTTCCTAAACTCTGGGTGCCCACAAATTTCCACACGGGCAGTCTAGAGTCAGGTTATCAGGTCATTCTAGATTCAGGAGATGCTGTGGAGCTCAGTGGCGAGTTGGATGGCGAGACGTATCACTTGTATATGATATTATTTTTCCGCTGTGTATTCTGTATATGGACAAGTTCATATAACTGTCCGGTGTTGCGTTGTATGTTGTTGTTGTAAACTCTGATGTGATGTAATGTATAAACTGATATAGTTTTGATTTAAAGATTATTCATTGATCTATTATATATTGTTCCGCTGCGATATGTGAGATTCTGATATTGTTTTCTGTGTCTTTCTGTTCTCTTTTTCTTCTGTCTTATTGTACCTCTTCTTTTTCTCCATAACAATTCGGTTTTTCGGCATTCGATTGCTCGGCAGTGATACAGTGGACGAATTAATGTCGATTTTCGGAAGTCGAAAAGTCAAAACGTTACATTTGGTATCAGAGCATATGGTTAAGCGATAACTTTGGCTCTGTTGGGAATTACTCATTAGAGATAGAGTCAGTAGTACTCTAGAATGAGTGTGAGTGTAATAATAGATATGAGCGCATATTTGTTAGTGAATAAAAAAAATTGTTTTATATTGTGTTTGCTTATCCGTTGAGCGGTTTATGAATTCTGGTCGGTATGTGGGACGCCATATTATCGATAGGGGTTTCTAAACACTTAAACGAGGCAAGTCGACATAGTATCATTTTAAATTGGGTAAATGAAATAATTTTACCTTGATTATATTTTGTATATAAAGGAAATAATTTTTCAGAATTATTGAAGTGTATATAATTGATTGTTTGGTTGTTGAAAATGTAAATATATATATATGAGTTGATGAAAGTTGTTTGAATAATCTAAATAAAAACAACAATTGTAAAAGAATGAAGTATATAGGCAAATGAATTATATGTATGGAATTATATTTAATATGATTTACAATTGTGAAATAATCTTGTATAAGTAAAGTTAAATAGTGAAATTATATAAGTAAAAAGATTTATAAATGTGATTTATAAATTAAAAGGAAATTTTTTGAAAGAATATTAAGCACTAAATTCACTGTTGTTGTTGGGAAATAATAAGGGTGATGACTACAACATCATCAGTATCATTTTCGAGTTTCTGTGTGATGGATTTGCTACCATAATAAATTGAAAATTGAAGTTTTGTTGTGATAAACAAAAATTTGAAATTAAAAATCCAAGTTGTAATTGATGATTATAAGTGAAATGAGTTTTATACTTATAATATGATTTGGAAGTTAAATAAATAAGTTGTATAACTTATTAAATGAATGAATATAAGTAAAACCAATTATTAAAGTGGTTAAACAATTTTGTTAAGCAAAATGTGACATGAATTTGACTTTGGTAAAAGTTAAATAGAATTTACTTTAGAATTGGAATCTGAATTGGACTTATAAGTGGGAATTTAAGTTAAGTTAAACAAATGATGTTTGAAATGGAATATAACTTAAGTAATATTGAATGAAGTTGATTTTGATATCAAAGTAAAATAATAAAGTGAATTAATGAAATGAAGTCATTAAATAAATATGAACTTGAGTTATGTAAGAAATTCAAATTTATTTGTAAAATGAATTAGCACTTGAATTAATAAATGGATCGAATGTTAATCAATCTAATGTGAATATATTGATATGGAATAATGGATGTAAGTGTTAATTCATTGAAGCTAATGTGATTGGAAATTGAATGAATTGAATGAAAATCAATGGAATATTAAACCAATTGGAATTAAAAATGTTGAACCAAATTGAATGTGAAGTAAAGTAAATTTAATAAATTTGGTTATGTTGGTTATGATTTGATTGTTAGATGGTTGTTGATTGATTGTGCTTGTATTTAATTCATTAAGTATTAATGAAATTGAATTGATAAAAATTGAAAGCTATGTAATTGAATTTGAATTGAAAGTGAACCAACTTGAATTTAAATTAGTGAATGTAAACTAATTGAAAATGTATAATTGAATGTCATTGCATATGAATTGGTTGTAAGTGATTAAAATTTGTATCGAAACCTTATAAATTGCTTATGGGAATTATTTGATTACATTGCTTATGGAAACTTTGTATTTGTTATTAAAAAAATTAATGAAATGATAATAATTTCCTATATATGTCACTTACATGTTTAAATTGAGTAAGTACAGGTGTAGTGGTTGCCGTTCGGCTGATTTGATTACGCTAAAATGCTAATAAATAACTGCTTTGCTTAAAAATGCTAAAAAGGTACGCCTACGCAATAAAAATAGGAAATATGAACTGTTTTTCTGCTTTTCCGACCGTGTGGGTCGATGTATATATATTTATGTCTATGGTGATCCTACTACGATCGAACCGCGCAAAGGAGACGCTGGCGAATTTTTCGGAAAATTTAAGGCGTTATAAATTTTTTTGAAAATTTTGGAAAATTTTTGTTATTGAAAAGTCAATTTCCAAATTGTAATGAAAATATAGGAATTGAACTAGAAAATGGAAACCATTGTTTTGGTTGAAGTTAAAGGTATTGGAAAAGTGAATATAAAATTTTCACTAAGTGGATTTTTGAAAAGTTAATGAATTTGGGGCATTTTTCTTACTTTGCAATTTCGAGGACGAAATTCTTTTAAGGGGGAAGTTTGTAACGACCGAGAATTTCTGTCATTTGAAATTCGAATATTTAATTGATTTTAAATATTCAATAGTAAGATTTATAAGTCGAATGATTTTTTTTTCCGAATATAGTGATTTAGTTGGATTATTAAATCGACTATTAAATATTTGAAATTGCAGAAATAAATGATAATTGGATCAAATGTGATTAAAAATGATTTATAAAGTTATATTAAATCATATTGGAGTTAGAGTGATGTTGTAGAACTTTTAAATTTGAATTAAAAGTTAATTTGTGAAAATTGAATATTTTAATATTTAATTGACGAGTAAAAATGACCATTTTTCAAATAGTCTCGGATTTCGACGAAACCAGTTTGATCAGATCCGTAATATGAAATTATTGTAAGATTTCAAATTTCGTGTCAATCGGATTTACGGTTTGTCCGGGGCAAGCCAAAATGCATCGAAATCGCGTTTAATCGATTTGATTTAAATTTGATCGTTTATTTCCGTAACTCCCACATACGATCGAATTAGCTCCCGAAAGACGTTCCATTGTGTTTGGAACGCGGGGTAAACCTTAGAAATGCTAGCCGGCATGCTCGATTTGGAGTTCGGAAAATTTTCGATGAATAGTGTTTTGAGAATTTTCTATAAAAGCCCTTGCTTTCTTCATTTTGCAAATAAACCTAGCTAGGGTTTCATGGCCGCCATATTCGAAACCAATGGCCAGAAATCATCGAAAGTTCCTCCTCTATTATATCGCAATCCATCAATTATTTCTAGAAAGCTTCAACTACAAAAACGTAGAGCTTCACAAGCTCGACAAATCCATACGGCGATGATGATCATCGAAGCTAAAGATCGACGGCAATTTGGGGTGGAAGGCTTCGTGTTTACACACGTTTTTCGAGAAACAGGGCATGCCGAGCTCGAAGCTGCTCTGGCCGTAGGGGAGGCTCGAGTAGGCGCACGTCGCGGCGGCCTCTGATCATTGTGAAGTCGAGTGTATGAGTCACGATAATTCGAGGTAATAGGCGGCCGATATGGGTTTGTTTCACGCGATATGAAACGAAAGGGAAGAAGCAAAGATTTGCGGCCAGATGTTAATCAAGGAAATGAATGGCTGATATTGTTTTAGGTATAGAATATAAAATAAAATTGTAAATTTTTATATTATAATTCATCCAATCTTTAAAACGCTGTAACTTGTTCATACGAGGTCGAAAACTGACGAAACTTTTTGCGTTGGAATCGTTTTGACAAGCTCTTCGCAATGGATCTGGTTTGGAGTCAATCGGATCTAGTGAAAATTTTGAGTAAAATTAAACGTCTGTTTAATTTTATCCGAAATAAAATACTGCAACCGTTATCGAAAGCAAGGTGAGAACTTCTCACTCAATCGAATGTTTTGTTTCGATTTAAATTTTAAATAGTTAGATTTAAATTTATTGATTGTGATGATTGGTTGATAAATTGTTATCTATTGTGTTAAATAGACCCTATACGCCGTATATTAAGCGGATGTTATTTATTAAAAACATATACCGCGATAATTCTATTGTGAAGTGGAATTGGTATTATATATGTATTTGGAATTAATTTTCCCGCATTATATAGCGGATGAGACCCTATTGCGCCGCATAATAGCGGATAATATTTATAAATCCCATATACCGCGATATTCCACTTTGATGTGGGATTGGTATTGTGCTAACATCTGTGAATACAGGAAAACAGGTTGGAGGGATCCAACTGGATTCCATAAATAATTGAATTTATTTCAATGTTGTGTGTTGATTTATTTATAATCTCCGTGTGATTATATTGTGATTGAAATTGTTGTCGGTTATAATTTAGCCGAATATATTTTTGGTATCGATGGATACCAGAAATAAGTAAAATTGGTTTTTTTTGAAAATATAAGTTGAAAATTTATCGAAAAAATTATTTTTGATAATTGAATAAATTTAAAAGGAGTTTAAAAGTTAAAGTCTTATTTTTGGAATTGTATTGAAATTAATTTCAAATATGGGAAAAAGGCTTAATAAATGAATTTCGAGAATATTATTTATAAATTGAAAATTTTATTTAAAATTTCGATTTTTGAATAGTTTGGAAAATAAAGGAATTTATCTGCTTAAAAAGGAATTTACTTTAAAAAGGAAATAGATTTAGAAATCCATTTGGTAATTGATTTTTGGTGATTAAAGATAAATCTTTTGAAAATGTTTGGAAATTTGATCTAGTGTTTTGAAATAAATTTGAAAATAAATTTGAAATAAATTGATTATTAATTTACTATAACTAGTAAAATTGATTTATAGAAATTTATCTGATTTCAATTAATCAGATAATTTAATTCAATAATTTGGGAATTTTGGTTTAAAAGATTTTATAAGTATAAAAGGTGTTTATATGTTTTTTTAACCATTTAAAATATGGTTTTGGAAATTTAAATTTAAATTCAAGTTTTATACTTGAATGGCTTTAAACCGTGTAATTGTAACCAGTTTTTCCCAAAATGAAAACTATCTGTTTTCAAATAATAATAACTTTCATAAAGTGAAAAGTCCAATTTGTATCGAAACAATTCAAGTCGAAGTGAAATTGTAAATAGTTTGAGAAAAACTATAAATTAACCTTTGTGAAGATGATTAAGCTTTATTTTGAAATGGTGTATCTTTTATATTATAAAAGACTTGAATTGTGAGTAGTTTTGAAAGCTATAAATTAAACTCAATTTAAGAGATTTAATGGGTTAATCCAATTTAAATGGAAAATGATTTGGGAATCTGTGAATGAATCTTTGTGAAACTGGGTAAACTTTGTGAAGTAAATCTTTTTGTTTAAAGATTTAAAATGGTAATTTGTTTAAACCATTTAAAGGAAGGATTTGGGTAATAAGTTGTGACTTAATTTAAATCCCTATATCCATATGTTTTAAATATTGTGCTCACTATTCGGGTTAGGTTGGAAAAGACCTTTGTGTCATATAACCCATTTCGAATTAGTGATACGACGATATGGATCGTATTGAAGACCGGTGGTGAAGACCTGGTATTTGTGAAAATGATAGGATGACCTATCGATTGTCTCTGCACCGTTATTTGTGATGGGAAGTTTTATCGGGATTGTGAATACCCGGATTGCAAGGGCTTCTTTAGAAGTGCCTTCGGTTCTGTTCGAACCCGGAACAGACTTGTATGGTTACATGTCTGACATTACATTTTGAGACATAAAGCTGATTTCTTTCAAATACATTTCTGTTTAGTGGCGGAGAATTTATTCTCTTAGCTTAACACCCTTCTCTGAGATGTACGAGCTCAGAGGTTATGTAGTTGATATTTATCAGTGATATACTCCCAATTTGGTAGTGTGGCATGCTGAGTGTTGCTGTGTGATGATCATTTAGTGATCATTTGTGATCAAAGTGTGGCTTTGTGAAAAAGCGTAGCTTTGTGGATGAGACCTCTTCGGACCTCACAACCCGGAAATAGTCGAAACAGGAATGATGCGGCAAGGTTATGAGGGTCGCGCCCTTTAGGGTATGTCATTTCCTTCTGGAAAATGGTGGTATCATGGTATAGAGCCCAGATACTTACTCATGTGGACACACTATATTTATTATGTGTGATGTTGGTTACCGAGCGCTCGGATGAAGGTCCCAAAGGACCGGGGAATGGCATATTCGTGAGTTACCTAGTTATAGAGGTAACCTGGCCTTGTGTTGGCAGAGAGCAGGTTGTCTCTTGGAGCATCCCGCCAGAGGCGTTCCTACGTGGCATAGGAAGTTCCTTAGCCTGACCATTTTTTGGAAATCCATTTTCCAATATGAACCTTGTACGGTTTTAGTTGTAGAACCTGCCATTTACATATGGTGGTTACCACTGTTTAGATGGTAGCTGTAGTAGGCATACGATACTGGTCGTATGTTGGCTAAGATTAATTTTATACTTTCGAAATGTTTTCTGCACTATACACTAATAATAATAAAAATCCAATGATTTTGCGTAGTAAGCATGTTTGAATATCATAAGAAGAAATCTCCTCCAATTCTGCGTTTGCATTGTGTGTGTGGCAGGAGGTCTTATGGTAGTTTCATTTTCCGAAAGCATTGCGAATATTTTCCACTTCTATTGTTGTTGTTGTTTAAAGATTCTCACTCGATCGAATCTGTTTTAGTTCTCACACCAGTCACCATGACTGACCTGGAGTTTATTGTTTCCTTCCTAAACTCTGGGTGCCCACAAATTTCCACATGGGCAGTCTAGAGTCAGGTTATCAGGTCATTCTGGATTCAGGAGATGCTGTGGAGCTCAGTGGCGAGCTGGATGGCGAGACGTATCACTTGTATATGATATTATTTTTCCGCTGTGTATTCTATATATGGACAAGTTCATATAATTGTCCAGTGTTGCATTGTATGTTGTTGTTGTAAACTCTGATGTGATGTAATGTATAAGCTGATATAGTTTTGATTTAAAGATTATTCATTGATCTATTATATATTGTTCCGCTGCGATATGTGAGATTCGGATATTGTTTTCTGTGTCTTTCTATTCTCCTTTTCTTTTGTCTTATTGTAACGACCCTGAAATTTTTGATATTGGAAATCAGGATATTTAATTAGTTTTAAATGTCTGAAAGTCAGTTTGATTTAAAATTCGAATATTTGAATGAATCCGGTAATTAAATTTGTGAATTTAATTGTTAAAATATGGGTAAAAATTTGAATCTTCAATTTGAAGCCGGTTAAAAATAATATGAAGTCTTGGAAAATTCATATTTATAATACTGAAGATAATGGAAGCTTCAGAATTGGATTTGAAACTGTTTTGTTCAGTTTTGAAATTTTGTTGTTTAAATCGATATTTAAAAATAGCATTCCGGGGCACAGTCTCGAAATTCGGCAAAACCAGTTCCATTGGATCCGTAATATTATATTATTATCTGATTTCAATTTTCGTGATGTTTAGAGTGATCGTTTGGCGGTACGATAAGCAAACGCGCTGAAATTAAATCAAAAATTTAATTTAATAACTGGTCCAAAAAGCTATTTTCTCCATACGATCGAATTTGGAGTCGAAACCTTTTCCATTGTGTTCAGAATAGGCGTATATCATTATAAACGCCTGTCGGCACGTTCCAATTGGAATTTGTTTAAAAAGTTTAATAATTTGTGAAAATATTATTAAATTAATATATCAGTGTATATATATTCACGTTAGGGCTGAAACCCTAGTTTTTCCCTAGCCGCCAACATTGTTTTTCAATGGCCAATACTTCTTCTTTTCATCTCCAATTCAAATGAAGAAAATAAATGGCAGAAGCCTCTTCTTCAGAAAATATATATCTCGTTCAAATCAAAACAAATCGGCCGAGCTTTTCAAAATCCCACTGCCTCCTTCCCTTATCCCTCTCGTTCAAAAAAACAAACGAACGAAGCAAGTATCGTTCAAATTCAAAATTGTAAACAAATAAAATCCTAAACAAGGAAAGAAGAAAAATGGCAAGTCTCGTTCGAAATAAAATAGAGATCTGGTTGCGCGTTCGAGCAAGGCGTTCGCGATGGATGCTAGGGCGCATGTCTGGAGTTCGATCGTGAGGCGTTGTTTTGGGGATGGCAGCGACACTGTGAAGCTAGCGTTCGTTCGAGAACGACAGTTGTAGTCGAGGGGTGTTCGGTCGATTAGGGTTCCGTTCAAGGGGGTTGGCGAAGCAGTTAGAGGCGAAGTCGAGTGCTTTGTTGAAGGATGTTCTGGGCCGCGCGTGTTCGCGTGATGGCGAGGTGGATTCACTCACGTGGGATGGCTCAGCCTTGTCGAAGGCGTACGTTCGATTGCAGCAGTGAGGTAATCCCAGTTTTGGTAAATATGATTTAAAATAAAAATAACAACTCTTTTATTCAGATAAGAAAAAAAGTTGAAGAAGTTTATAAAGATCTGATTTTTAATGTGTATATAGATTACTTTTGGATGTATGTAGTTTCAAATAAGAAAAAATTAATAGTTAATTTGATTATTAATGGTAAATGATTGCTCAATTAGTTCAAATATTTAATTAAAAGAAAATTTGTTTGAAATTAAATTGATTAGATAAAATAAAATATTAAATGGCAAATTGAATTTATTCGTTTATTTCGAATATTAATGAATTGTATAAAATTGTTTATACAAGGTTTAAAAATCGAGAAAACAAATTGGAATGGAAAATGGACTGCAAAATTAAAAGCAAAGGTGAGATCTTCTCACTCAAATAAAAATTTGGATTTGCAGTTATTGATTGATTGCAAAGGTGATTGATTTCCCGCATTATATAGCGAATGAGACCCTATCCGCCGCATAATAGCAGATGATATTTTTATAAATCCCATATGCCGCGATATTCCACCTCGAAGTGGAATTGGTATTGTGCTAACATCTGTGGATGCAAGGAAACAGGTTGGAGGGATCCAGCTGGATTCCTCAAATTATTTGAATATTATTTCATATGTGAATGATGTGATTTATTGATAATCCGCGGATGATTTATTGATAATTGAAATTGTTGAAGGCTAAAATTTAGCCGAATGTATTTTTGGTATCGTTGGATACCAGAAATGAATATAAATTGGATTTTGAAATTAAAGTGGAAAACTTTAAGTGAATTTATTTTTGAGAATTGAATTTATTTGAAAGAAGGAATTTTTAAGTATAAAAATTGATTTTCGTAATCTTATCGAATAAGTTCCAAAATATGGTGAAAGGATTTTAATAAAAATGGTTTTGAATAATATTATTTAAAGGTTGAAGAATTTATTTAAAATGGAATTTTAGATGGTTTGGAAGAGATAAAGGAATTTATTTTAAAGGTGATAAATTGGTTTGAAATCAATTTGATAATTGATTTAGTATTTGAAATAAATCTTTGGGAAATCGATATGAAAGTTTATTTTAATGTTGAAGGAAAAATTGACTTGTGTTAAAATAAATTTGGAAATCGATTTGTAAAATGATTTGGTTTTTGGAAATAAATTTAGAATCAATTTGAAATTTGATTCGGTGTTGAAATGAATTTGAAATCAATTTGGAAATTGATTTGGGGTTTGAAAGTGAATCTTTGGAAAACGATTTTGAAAATCGTATATAAGTGGATATTTGGAAATTTAAAATTAACAATGGGATTTATAAAGGAAAGGGGAATTTGTTTTAAAAATAAACATTGATTTATTTTTAAAGTGTGGAAAATATGATTTGAAAATTGAAATTGGTTTTCAAAGTGATGAAGTGTGGAAATAAATTTACTGATTGGGATGTAAATTTGAAATAAACCGATAAGGATTTATTTAATTGGTTTAAATAAAAGTGATTTGAAATTTGTTTTCAAATGGTTGAAGTGTAAACCATATATCGGGAAGATATTTGAAATTCAATAATTTGGGAAAAATTATTTAAATTGGTTGATTGTTGTGAATGTTGTTGATAGTTAAATAACCGACTATCAATATTTGCCTTTGAAATGACACTTGTTTTGTTTTTTTTTAAACAAACGCTCACTATTCGGATTTGCCGGGAAAAGACCTTTTTGTCATATAACCCATTCCAAATTAGTGATACGACGATATGGATCGTATTGAAGAGCGGTGTGAAGACCGGATATTTTCGAAAATGAAAGGACAACCTGTCGAATGTCTCTGCACCGAGTTGCTCCAGTATAGAGATTTATATCACTCTTTTTGTGATGGGAAGTCCGGACGTGATTAGTGAATATCCGGATTGCAAGGGCTTCTCTGGAAGTACCTTCGGTTCCGTTCGATCCCGTAACGGACTTGTATGGATGTGTGTCTGACGTTACACTTTGAGATGTAAAGTTGGTTTCTATCAAATACATTTCTGTTGGTGGCAGAGAATTTATTCTCTTAGCTTAACACCCTTTTCTAAGACGTACGAGCTCAGAGGTTATGTAGTTGATGGTTACTAGTGATACATTCCCAATTTGGTAATGTGGCATACGAAGTGCTGTTGATCATTTGTTGATCAAAGCGTGGCTTTGTGAAAAAGCGTGGCTTTGTGAAAAAGCGTAGCTTTGTGGACGAGACTTCGTCGAGCCTCACAACCCGGTAATGGTCGAAACAGGAATGTTGCGACAAAGGTTTTTAGGGGTAGCGCCCCTAGGGTATGTTATTTCCTTCTGGATAAAAGGTGATATCATGGTATGGAGCCCAGATATTTTACCTATGTTGATGCTGTAGATTTATTATACTGTGGTTGTGGCTTTGTGATTGAGGATCCTCGGATAAAGGTCGGTGACGACCGGGGGATGGCATAGCTCGTGTGTTAGTTACCTAGTTACAGCTGTACAGCGTGAGGTAGCGTCGGCCTTGTGTTTGTAGAGATCTGGTTAGGATCCGGGGCGTCATTCCAGAGGCGTTTCTATTTCGGTGTTAGGAAGTTCCTTTGCCTGACCAATTATTGGAAATCCAAAGAAACAATACGAACCCTGTACGGTTTTTAGTTGTATTACCTGCTATGGAATGTGGCGGTAACCTGCTATTGAATGTAGTAGCTATAGTAGGCATACAATAATGGTTGTATGCTGGCTAAGATTGATATTATACTTTCGAAATGTTTTCCACACTAGACATTAATAATAATATCAACTGATTTTGCGTAGTAAGCGTTTTTTACTATCATAAGTAGAAATCTCCTCCAATTCTGCGTCTGCATTGTGTGTGTGGCGGGAGGTCTTATGGTATTTTCATTTTCCTAAAGCTTTGCGAATTTATTTTCTTTGTGAAAATAACTGTTTTACGATCTCACACCAGTCACCATGACTGACTCGGAGTTTATTGTTCCCTTTCTAAACTCTAGGTGCCCATAATTTTCCACACAGGCAGCCTAGAGTTATGTTATCAGGATATTCTGGAGCCTTGGAAATGAGCTGGATGGCGAAGCGTACTACCGTACTTGTTATTTATTCCGTTGTGTATTCTGTGTGAGGAAAAGTTTATATAACTGTCCATTGTTGTATTGAGTTGTATATTGAATCTGATTGATGTATGTATAAACTGATATAGTCTTTTGTTTTAAAGATTTTTGATTCATCTATTATATATTGTTCCGCTGCGAATGTGAGATTCTGATATTGTTTCTGTTTCTGTTTTTTTTCTGTTCTTTCTTTTCTTCTGTCTTCTTCTACCTCTTCTTTTAACCCTAATGGTTCGGTTTCCCGGCATTTGATTGCACGACATTTGATACAGTGGACGTATTAATGTCGACTTTCGAGCATCGAAAATCGAGGTCGTTACAAGTGGTATCAAAGCTGTTGGTTAAGCGACAACCCTGGCTCTGTTGGGTGTTTCTCATTATAGATAGAGTCAGTAGTACTCTAGAATGAGTGTGAGTGTAATAATAGATATGAGCATGTATTTGTTAGTGAATACAAAATTTGTTTTGTATTATGTTGACTTATCGGTTGATTGTTTATAGATTCTGGTCGGTGCAGGGTGACCAACTGTAATCGATAGGGGTTTCTAAACTCTTGAACAAGATAAACCGACACAGTATTGTTTTAAATGGGGTAAATGAAATAATTTTGCCCAAAACTATTTTTGTATAGAAAAGAAATGATTTTTTATGAATTATTATAGTATATGGATGCTTGGTTGTTAGGAAAGTGATAATATTGAAATATTATCATTATTATATGGAATTGAATAAGAAATAATGGTATAACCAAAGATTTGGAGATAAATTCATTTAACAAATGAAATTTATAAATATGAATTGAAAGTATAAGGAAATGAATCCATACACAAATGAGATTTGTAAATGTAATTGTAAATGTGATCTATAAATTTGAAATAGAATTCCAGAGAGAATATTTGAAAATAAATTCATTAATGGAATAATAAATGAGTTGATAACTTATACAATTTAAATTTTGATAGAATAAATTTAACTTAAAGGATGGAGTTAAATTAAAGTAAGTATAAGTGAATCAATTAAATAAAGTGAATTTGAAGAAAGGTCTAAGGAGGCTAAGTGAAATGATTACTTAAAGAAAATTTATTAAGTTAAAAATAAATTTGGGGTAGTAACAAATGAATTTGAATTGAGTTTGAATTATGAAAATAAAATTGTGAATAAATAAATAAATTTGCAATTGCAAGTAAATAAAGTGGATTGAATTCAAGTAAACTAACTTGATAAATTATTAATTCATGAAGTAATGAATTGGAAGTTAGTTAAATTAAAGTTGAGTTGTGAACTAAATTTAAAAAGGTTTGAATTTGCATATAAATTCAAGTAGTATAAATAAATTGAAATTTTCCTTGTTATTGATAAATTAAATTCGAGATGAATTGAATATGGAAATTTGGAATTTAAAATGAATAAGTGAATGTACTAATTGAATTAAATTAGTAAATGGAATAGATTTGATAAATGAAAACCAATCAAAAAAAATAAATTGGAGATTGTTTATGAAGAAGAAAATAAATAAATGATAAACTTGAGTTTTGAATTGAAATAACTTAAGTAAATATTGGACAATAACTCAATTTAAGTGAAATTTGAAATGGTTTGAATGAAAACTTAGTTGATTAATGAGTTGAAAATGTGAAATTGAATAGTGATAAATGTATAACTTCAGTAATGAATTGAAAATAAATACAAGAAGTGTATATAAATATTTGCATTGTTGTTGTCGAGTTTTATATGACGGTTTTGAACAAATCGAATGGTTTTGTGAATATGGAATGCAAATTATATTGAATGGAATCAATTAAAAGGGATATGAGTTAGATTCATTTAAAAATGAATTAAATGGAAGAAAATGAATTGTAAACCATTGAATTGAATGTAAATGGTATATAAATTAGATGAAAGCGATTAAATTTGTATTGAAACTTTATAAATTGCTTGTGGAAATTATATTGAATGTTTTGCTTATGAAAACTATGTGTTTGCTGTTGAAATAAATGAAATGTTAATAGATTTTCTATATTTGTCACTTACGTGTTTAAACTGAGTAAGTATAGGTTTTTGGAAGCCGTTTGGCTGCATTTTGGATTGCGCAAATGCTAATAATAAATCGCTTTGCTTAAAATGCTAAAAGGTACGCCTACGCAATACAAAATAGGAAATATGAACTGTTTTTTTGCTTTTCCGACCGAGTGGGTCGATGTATATATATTTATATCTTTTGTCAAATTGCAAAAGCTCCTCCGTACAAAGGAGACTCCGCCAAAATTTTCTGAAAATTTTGAGAGTTAGAAATTTTTTTGAATTTTTTGGAAATTTTTCACTAACGACAAAAGATTTAAAATTGGGAATTGAGATAAAAGCGAATAAAAATCAATGTTCGAAATTAGAAGATGAATCGAATTCAAGTAAAAAATTCGAAATGAAAATCTGAATGAAATTTTTTTGGAAATAAAAGTATTGAGATTTGAAATGAATTCAAATAGAATTGAAATTGTAAATTGAATTCAAATGGGATTGAAAATGCAAAGTTAAATGGAAATGAATATATAACTTTGTTTGTGAAGTGAAAGTAAATAAATATAAGAAGTATGATAATGCTTATATTGAACTTAAGAAATGAATGGTGTAATTCTTAAGTAAATGGGTATTGAAATTCCAATAAGTAAATTTGAACATTGTTGTTAAGTAAAATATACAGAGATTGTAAAGGCTCAGGAAAATGGGATTGGATTTTGGTTTTGAAGATGAATTTGAATTTCTTAATAAAAGTTATGTATTTGAATTTCAGTATGAAATTTGATGAGTTCTGATTTTGCCACTTGGCATTTTGTTTTCTTTTGAAATCTGAGAGTCCGTAGGGACGTTTTATAGTCGTACCGTGTTAGCCGCGCAAAGGAGACGCTGGCGAAATTACTCGAAAATTTAGAGTGTTGGGAAAATTTTGAGAAAATTTTGAAAAGTTTACAATTTGAATTTAAATTTCAATTGTGAAGTAAAATAAAGTTTTGGAAACTATGGTTAAGTGTTTGGAAAGTTAACTGAAGTGGTAATGAATCTTTAACAAAAGGAAAGATTTGTTTTGAAAAATTGATAAAACTGTTTGTTTTGGAAAAATGATAAACGGGGATTGTAGCATTCTTCTTGACTTGTAATTTCGGGACGAAATTCTTTTAAGGGGGAAGATTGTAATGACCCTGAAATTTTTGATATTGGAAATCAGGATATTTAATTTGTTTTAAATGTCTGAAAGTCAGTTTGATTTAAAATTCGAATATTTGAATGAATTTGGTAATTAAATTTGTGAATTTAATTGTTAAAATCTGGGTAAAAATTTGAATCTTCAATTTGAAGTCGGTTAAAAATAATATGAAGTCTTGGAAAATTCATATTTATAATACTGAAGATAATGGAAGCTTCAAAATTGGACTTGAAACTGTTTTGTTCAGTTTTGAAATTTTGTTGTTTAAATCGATATTTAAAAATAGCGTTCCGGGGCACAGTCTCGGAATTCGGCAAAACTAGTTCCATTGGATCCGTAATATTGTATTATTATCGGATTTCAATTTTCGTGATGTTTGGAGTGATCGTTTGCCGTACGATAAGCAAACGCGCTGAAATTAAATCGAAAATTTAATTTAATAACTGGTCCAAAAAGCTATTTTCTCCATACGATCGAATTTGGAGTCGAAACCTTTTCCATTGTGTTCAGAATATGCGTATAACATTATAAACGCCTATCGGCACGTTCCAATTGGAATTTGTTTAAAAAGTTTAATAATTTGTGAAAATATTATTAAATTAATATATCAGTGTATATATATTCACGTTAGGGCTGAAACCCTAGTTTTTCCCTAACCGCCAACATTGTTTTTCAATGGCCGATACTTCTTCTTTTCATCTCCAATTCAAATGAAGAAAATAAATGGCAGAAGCCTCTTCTTCAGAAAATATATATCTCGTTCAAATCAAAACAAATCGGCCGAGCTTTTCAAAATCCCACTGCCTCCTTCCCTTATCCCTCTCGTTCAAAAAAACAAACGAACGAAGCAAGTATCGTTCAAATTCAAAATTGTAAACAAATAAAATCCTAAACAAGGAAAGAAGAAAAATGGCAAGTCTCGTTCGAAATAAAATAGAGATCTGGTTGCGCGTTCGAGCAAGGCGTTCGCGATGGATGCTAGGGCGCATGTCTGGAGTTCGATCGTGAGGCGTTGTTTTGGGGATGGCAGCGACACTGTGAAGCTAGCGTTCGTTCAAGAACGACAGTTGTAGTCGAGGGGTGTTCGGTCGATTAGGGTTCCGTTCAAGGGGGTTGGCGAAGCAGTTAGAGGCGAAGTCGAGTGCTTTGTTGAAGGATGTTCTGGGCCGCGCGTGTTCGCGTGATGGCGAGGTGGATTCACTCACGTGGGATGGCTCAGCCTTGTCGAAGGCGTACGTTCGATTGCAGCAGTGAGGTAATCCCAGTTTTGGTAAATATGATTTAAAATAAAAATAACAACTCTTTTATTCAGATAAGAAAAAAAGTTGAAGAAGTTTATAAAGATCTGATTTTTAATGTGTATATAGATTACTTTTGGATGTATGTAGTTTCAAATAAGAAAAAATTAATAGTTAATTTGATTATTAATGGTAAATGATTGCTCAATTAGTTCAAATATTTAATTAAAAGAAAATTTGTTTGAAATTAAATTGATTAGATAAAATAAAATATTAAATGGCAAATTGAATTTATTCGTTTATTTCGAATATTAATGAATTGTATAAAATTGTTTATACAAGGTTTAAAAATCGAGAAAACAAATTGGAATGGAAAATGGACTGCAAAATTAAAAGCAAAGGTGAGATCTTCTCACTCAAATAAAAATTTGGATTTGCAGTTATTGATTGATTGCAAAGGTGATTGATTTCCCGCATTATATAGCGAATGAGACCCTATCCGCCGCATAATAGCAGATGATATTTTTATAAATCCCATATGCCGCGATATTCCACCTCGAAGTGGAATTGGTATTGTGCTAACATCTGTGGATGCAAGGAAACAGGTTGGAGGGATCCAGCTGGATTCCTCAAATTATTTGAATATTATTTCATATGTGAATGATGTGATTTATTGATAATCCGCGGATGATTTATTGATAATTGAAATTGTTGAAGGCTAAAATTTAGCCGAATGTATTTTTGGTATCGTTGGATACCAGAAATGAATGCTAGGGCGCATGAATGCAAGTCTCGTTCGAAATAAAATAGAGATTTGGTCGTGCGTTCGAGCAAGGAGTTCGCGATGGATGCTAGGGCGCATGTCTGGAGTTCGATCGTGAGGCGCTGTTTTGGAGATGGTAGCGACACTGTGAAGCAAGCGTTCGTTCGAGAACGACTGTCGTCGTCGAGGGGTGTTTGGTCGATTAGGGTTCCGTTCAAGGGGGTTGGCGAAGCAGTTAGAGGCGAAGTCGAGTGCTTTGTTGAAGGATGTTCTGGGCCGCGCGTGATGGCGAGGTGGATTCACTCGCGTGGGATGGCTCAGCCTTGTCGAAGGCGTACGTTCGATTGCAGCAGTGAGGTAATCCCAGTTTTGGTAAATTTGATTTAAAATAAAAATAACAACTCTTTTATTCAGACAAGAAAAAAAGTTGAAGAAGTTTATAAAGATCTGATTTTTAATGTGTATATAGATTACTTTTGGATGTATGTAGTTTCAAATAAGAAAAAATTAATAGTTAATTTGATTATTAATGGTAAGTGATTGCTCAATTAGTTCAAATATTTAATTAAAAGAAAATTTGTTTGAAATTAATTTGATTAGATAAAATAAAATATTAAATGGCAAATTGAATTTATTCGATTATTTTGAATATTAAATAATTGTATAAAATTGTTTATACAAGGTTTAAAAATCGAGAAAACAAATTGGAATGGAAAATGGACTGCAAAATTAAAAGCAAAGGTGAGATCTTCTCACTCAAATAAAAATTTGGATTTGCAGTTATTGATTGATTGCTGTTTGATTTTGATACTATATATAGTAGTTTATAACAATATATATATATTAGCATATGTATATATTGGTGATTGATTTCTCGCATTATATAGTGGATGAGACCCTATGCGCCGCATAATAGCTGATGATATTTTTATAAATCCCATATACCGCGATATTCCACCTCGAAGTGGAATTGGTATTGTGCTAACATCTGTGGATGCAGGGAAACAGGTTGGTGGGATCCAGCTGGATTCCTCAAATTATTTGAATATTATTTCATATGTGAATGATGTGATTTATTGATAATCTGTGGATGATTTATTGATAATTGAAATTGTTGAAGGCTAAAATTTAGCCGAATGTATTTTTGGTATCGTTGGATACCAGAAATGAATATAAATTGGATTTTGAAATTAAAGTGGAAAACTTTAAGTGAATTTATTTTTGAGAATTGAATTTATTTGAAAGAAGGAATTTTTAAGTATAAAAATTGATTTTCGTAATCTTATCGAATAAGTTCCAAAATATGGTGAAAGGATTTTAATAAAAAGGGTTTTGAATAATATTATTTAAAGGTTGAAGAATTTATTTAAAATGGAATTTTAGATGGTTTGGAAGAGATAAAGGAATTTATTTTAAAGGTGATAAATTGGTTTGAAATCAATTTGATAATTGATTTAGTATTTGAAATAAATCTTTGGGAAATCGATATGAAAGTTTATTTTAATGTTGAAGGAAAAATTGATTTGTGTTAAAATAAATTTTAATTATTGGCTAAGTCTCGCTCTAATACCAAACTGACGCAGCGGATATTCTGAAAATGGATGAAATGGTGAAAGTAGCAATCGATGAAGTAGAAGATACCGAAATGCCCAAATTCGTTGATCCAAAGATACCGAATTCTAGCTATCCCAAACACGTTGATCGCGCACGATACCGTGTTCAAAGATCTACGATTCTTCGCACGTTGATCTAGCGCACTAGATTCCGTGAATCGGCTTCAGTTATCATTGAATCGAGCGCACTCGATTAACCGAAAGTGGAGATAGGAGATCACACTCAACAACCAATTTAAGAAGAGGCACAAAGCTCTCAAACAAAAATTTTATTCAAAAATCAACTACTCATTACAAATGACACTACCCCGCTATTTATAGAAGTTACAACTCAACACGACTCAAAACATTACAACACTTAGGTCGGCACCGACCTAACACTCGCAACGACCTATGACTTAGAACAGACGCGACCTAACATCATGCGACTTATCATATTTACAACACAAGACTTATTACAACATGACGACATAACAAAAGTACAATAACTTATATACAATATTACATCCCTTCTCGCGACATAAAATCTTCATGCGACTTAAGCTTTAGCATCCAGTAGCGACCTAAGGAACCTCGACAGCGACCTAAAATATAGCTTTGGTGAAGTTAGGTCGTTCAAGCGACCTAAAAATAGGGTGGCTTCTTATTAGGTCGTTGGCGACCTAAAACCTTTGCGACATATGAATTTCGCGACCTAATTGGTTGACTTAGCTCGGTAGCTCGTGAACGACCTAAGGTATGAAATGGTATTGTGGAACGACCTAGTATAGGTCGTAGCTCGTTCGTAGATTCTGAGCGACCTAATGTTTCTTGCATATGTAAACGACCTAGTATAGGTCGTAGTTTCTTAGGCTGTAACCTTTTAGGTCGCCGCTTGTAGATCGAGTTAGGTCGCAACTCCTTATCTCGTGACTCGTTAGGTCGTTGGCGACCTAAGTTAGGTCGTTGGGTTTCGTTTGAGCGACCTAAGTCTTCACGCGACCTAAGAATTAACTGGTTAGGTCGTAACTCATTTAGGTCATTGTTCCCGAACTTGTAACTTAGCTCGCATATCTCACTAGGTCGTAGTCCATTAGGTCGTGGCCCTTTAGGTCGTATCTCGCTTGCAGGCATCACTGGTGGCCATAACTCGCGTGCATGACCCATTAGGTCGCTTGCGCGACTTAAAACCTTCTTAGGTCGTTGGCGACCTAGGAGACGTGAATATCGGCCTGCATCACAAAGTGGATGTGTTGGTTGTCTCACTCGACCTTCCCCGCTAGTTTGTTTCCTCGGTCTTTGATTCGGTTCACCTATGCAAACTTGATTATCCAAAGCAGATTGAACAACGATAACAATATTTGGAGGAACTATCTCATATTAAGTTTCAGGAACTGTTTCAAATTGTGTTTTAGGAACAAATTCATATTTAGCTTTCATCTGTTCAACATATTTCACCAATACTTCATCCGAGATCTCCCAATTATCCATATGAATGAATGGTAATGTGAGTGTGTGGGGGTGGAGAGATTGTTGTAGCTTTGGTTTAATCGAAGAATGATGAAGAAATTTGCATAATTTGTGAGAAATTGGTGGAAAATACCTAAAACTAGGGTTTTGGGGAGTTGGGTTTGGGCTTGAGGGAGAGGAAGGAGTTTGGGAAAAGTGATTTGGAGTAAGGGGTTATTAGTTGCTTCTGCCTCTGTTATAGCAGCAACAACCTGTGCAGGCGCAACTCATAGTTGCACATGCACCAGAACAAAATAGGCGCAACTATGAGTTACACCTGTTAATGTAAAAAGATTATATGCAACTCATAGTTGCGTACATGACTTAAAACATATGGGCGCAACTATAAGTTGCGCATATTATACAATAGGTAAAAAAATGCGCACGTAAGAGTTGCGCCTAGTTTGAAAATGTTATAGGCACAACTAAGAGTTGCACATATACCTGGGCAGTCACAAGTCTGCTGACTTGGCAGCTGACTGGACAGAAACTAGCCTTGTTTGGTAATAAGTTTCAAAAGCAGCTCCTATCGTGAAATTGTTTCGAAAACTAGCCCACTTTGAAAATTTGTCCGAAATTTAAATATTCTACTTAATAAACTATATTTATGCTACCTTTGTATTTCTCTTTCAAAAGACAGATGACACACAATCAATTCATGCTAAATGCCTAACTCTAACAAGGTTTTCATCAATATGGGTGATTATATATACATATATATATATGAAGTGAATCATAATATAAAATATAGTGATGTAGTGTATAGAAGAAAATTACTAGATGATCTATAGAACTTAATATGTAAAATATTCACAATACACTATGTAAAGCTTTATGCTGAACAAGTCACTAGATTAATAGGTAGATAGCATGTTACAAAATACAACGTAACTACTTACTTTTAGCAACTAAAAATGATGACAACAAACAGAAAAACATCACAAGAATATATATTTTTGTACTAAGCCTACTTCAAATCATATGATTAATATTGTAGAACCAACTAGCTATTACAAACTTCTTCTTCTTATTATTTTTTATTTATTTATTTTTTGTTTTATTTTAGCATGCAACTGGTTATTTTTAGGGATTTTCATTGATTCACCATTGAATTAGCATTATCTTATCAGTGGAGTTGTTGCGAAATCATATAAAATATATTTATTTACTTAAGATGAAATGAACATTTTACGGTTAAGCATAAAAAGTCAAACTTGACTTTGTAATCATCCCTTCATAACTATCGTACTAGTTCAAAATAATTAAATTTTCAAAGTTTAGAGAACCACCTTTCATAGTTCAGTTCTCTTGAAATATAATATGCACATTATGATATCATTATTTTTCTAAATTGAAATAGTTTATTTTGCTATGTTTTTTTTGAAACTATTTTTCCTTAAAAATTGTAATAGTTAATTGTAATAGTTTATCATTTTGACTTTCAAATCATTACCAAAATTGTGTATAAAAAAGAACGTAAATCCAATGACATAAAATACGACTTTCTTCGATATTACCCTTCTCTCTTACTTCCAATATTTCTTTCTTCATTTTATCGACGGTCCCTTAAAATATGTGTCATTGTGTCTTGTGTCATATTTTTCGGTCATGAAAAACTAGTGCTAGCATGCAATAGTGGCAACCGATTGATTTTCTTAACAAAATTTTAACTTCCTTGAGCATAAAAAGTATTTGAAAATATTTTTATTATTAAGAGTTATATATACTTTTCTTAAGCAACCTTTTTGAAAAAAAAAATTAGAAAATAAATGTTTGTTTTTTATATATTTGAAATTCCTATAAAAGTTTTTTTTAAAAGTAAAACTAAACCATAAAATTTGACTTTAAACTTATTTATTTGTCAAAGTAACGTAGAAAAGTTGGTATGAGATATTGGAAGAGAGAATCGAGGAGATAGTTGACGGGATATTTACTGAAAAACACATTTAAAGACAAATTTATTTTATGTATTTTTTTACTTTTGAGTTTTTTCCATTTTACAAGAAGAATAAGACAAATCGTGGGGGTTGGTTTGATTGAAGAAGATAATCATCATAAATACAGTGAAATGAAACATCAAGACATGCATTATTGGGGGAAAACTAAGGTACCGACCTACTCGAAAACTATATAGTGAATATTAGAGGCTCAATAATAGAGGCAAAATATAAAATCAGCCTCTATTAATTGTTAATTAAGGACAAAATAGTGTATTTTTCCCCTCCTAATGTTAATGGAGGCACGTAGAAGTGCCTCTTAGTGTGTTAAAACCAATAATTTTCGAGTGGAGGAAAATTTGGTAGGGCCATTTACATTAGGGGAAAAACTAGATATTAGTTGGAAAAAAAATCTTCTACCCCAAATTTAAACCTAAACCCAAAGTAAAATAAATCCTTGGTAATGGCTTCTCTATCTTTCATCATAGATTCAATTGTTTATCTCCAGGCAACACCACGCTCATAGATGAATCCCTAGCATCTCTCAACTTGTAGTGTAATGATCCAGAATTTTGGATATTGGAAATCGGAGCATTTAATTGATTTTAAATATTTAAATGTTAATTTTTAACTTGATTTTCAAAT
This sequence comes from Allium fistulosum, assembly GCA_030737815.1. Lineage (NCBI taxonomy): Eukaryota > Viridiplantae > Streptophyta > Magnoliopsida > Asparagales > Amaryllidaceae > Allium > Allium fistulosum. The sequence continues at coordinate 1,221,698,543 of CM060902.1, forward strand.
ATAATGATTTATTAGATAATTTAATAATTGGAATTTGGTTAGATAATTGAATCTTGGATTTTTAAGTGAGATAAAAATAATTTAAAGGTTCATAATATTTTTATTAATAGAAATGAAGATAATAAAACTTTTTAAATTGAATTTAAAAGTGATTTGTTCGATTTTAAAAATAGCTCATTTAAATTAACATATAAAAATAGCCTTTCGAGGCACAGTCTCGGAATTTGACGAAATTAGTTCCATTTGATTCGTAATAGGGTATTGTTATCGGATTTCAAATTTCATTGTGTTTGGAGTTATCGTTTGGTCGTACGGGATAGAAACGCGTTGAAATTAATATCGAAAATTCAATATAATAATTGGATTCAAAAAGCTATCTTCTCCATACGATCGAATTAGGACTTGGAACCTTTTCTATTGCATTCGGAATAGGGGTATAACATTATAAACGCCTAGCGGCTTTTGAGTTGTGTAAATTGAGACATTTTGAGAATAAATTTATATATATATATATATAAGTCAAACTTCCTTTCAGCCGTTATTATATTTTTTCACTGTACTTGGACCTATTCAAACACGTTTCCCCTCCTTTCACTCTTTTAAACATCACAGCTGAGCACGCAACCAAACAGTGAGCAAGAAAAATCATGGCAACTTCAAAAATTCGTTTCTCCTCTTATACTCAATATAAAAATCCCAAACCAATTTCTAAATTCATGTTTTAGCATTTACTTCGATCTGGTAGGGGAGTTGGAAGGTGCGCCGTTAGTTGGGGGGAGGGGTCGGGGCTTTATAGTGACGAGCTGTTCAACTAGGGTTGGGTTGGGTGGAGGCTCGCGCGATTTGACGATGAATGGCGAGGTTGGCGGGGTTGGTCGTTGACGATAGAGAGGAGAGGTGGTGGGTTTGAGTTCTAGAGGGAACGGGTTTTTGAAATTGGGGAAGAAGCATTCTTGGGCCGGGTTTGGGTACGCAGGGGTATGGGTCTTCTTTTTATTTTTATTTTAAAAAATAGTTTATATTATGTATTATTAAAGTAAAATCGTTAGAACTTATAAATTGCGTATCTCATTCGTTTTAGGTTGAAATCCAACGCGGTCAGTCGCGTTGGGTTCGTGTTAATGAGATCTTTGCTATGAATCAGTTTGGTTGAATTTGGAGCTAGCAGGAATTTTGGTAAAAATTAAACGTCTGTTTAAATTTAAAATTAAAACGGATCGCTTCAGCGTCAACTGAAAATAAAGGTGAGTAAAACTCACTCATCTTGGATAATTAGTTTATTTTAAATAGTTAATAATTTATTTATTTATTTATTGGTTGAATTGATAAATTATTATCAGTTGAATGTGATATTATATACAGTAGTGTATATATATATATATATATATATATATATATTAGCAGTTGGATTGATTATTCATCTACATCTGTGGTTGCAATAAAATAGGTTGGAGGGATCCAACTTGATTCCTCAAAAACGTTGAATTTAATTTCATATATAGTGATATATGATATGTGTAAATAATCTATGGTAGATTATAATGTAATTTGAATTTACTGGATGCTATGGTAGTTTTGGCCTAGATCTTGGTATTTTAAAATACCATAATATATATATGAATTTGAAGGAAATTAAAAGGGGAATTTGGGAATGAAATATTTATATTGAGTTTTGGATTAGTTAAAAGAAATTGTTGGGATAAAATAAATGATTTGACTTTGAATTTATCTTAACTATTTCGTGATATTGTAAATAGAGATTTTGGAATATTATATATATAGGATTTTTAATAATTCCTAAGTGATACTTGTTTTAAAATATAAAAGGTTTTTAAACCAAGATTTTAAATAGATTGGGGAAATAGAAGTGAATTTGGAAATGAATAAAATTGGTTATATTGGATCTTAAATAAGATTCTAAATTACGAAATGGAAGAAGGATCGGGATTTGTTTTGTTTTGAAATATAGTTGGGTTATTTAAGGAATTGATTATTAAGGATTTAACTTAGAAATTGATTATAATGGATTTAAGTGATGTGAAATCGTCGTGGGCTGGAAATGAGACTATGGGATTTATAAACAATGTTTATAAATAAAGAGAAATGATTATCATTTGATAAATTAAAAATATAAATTCACGGTAAGAATTTATAATGGGATGGGTAAACGGTTTTAAAAGAAATGATAAGTTTTTCTTTTGGAAATGTAAAAGAGATTTATGAGGTTGGGAATGTAAATCAATTGGTGATAAATCGAGAGAGATTTATAAATATTAGATCAGTTATGTTGGAATAGAAAAATATACCTTTATCGAGAAGTTAGGTTTGTTTTAAAAAGAAGGTTTGATTATTAAACTAGGTAATCTTAAAAATGTTTTAGCATAAGAATATTTTCAGAAAGTTAGTTATTTAGATATTTTTAAATTGTCAAAATGTATTATAAGTTTTATAAACAAGTCTTGTAAATCGATTAGAATTTTATTAATGAATCAAAATAAATTATGGTTCAAAGTTATGCAATTATTTTAAATTGGTTTAAAAGTATATTTAATTATTAATTGAAGTTACCTTATGATGATTTGTTTTAAAGTTAATGATTAATTAATCAGTATTATTATTTTAAAAAGGTAAATTATTCAATATTAATATTGTTAAAATATAATAACTTTATTTAAAAAGTATTTGCTTACGTCAAACTTGGGAATTTATATAAAAATTTTATAAGTATTATTTTGAGAAAATCTTTAAATAGAGTTGTAACAACCCGCATATCTATCGATTTTATATTTAAATATTTTATCGTTAGTCGGATGTTAGTCCGAAAAGCTACTTTTTGCATACGGTCAAATTAGGACTCGAGACCACTTCCATTGAGTTCAAAATGACGTTTGCGATCTTTTTGAGTGTAAACTTCGATATGTTTGGAGATAGTGAAATTTTTGTCTCTTTTCCCGCCTTTGACTTTGGTTTGGACTGCACACACTAACTCAGCCCAACCCCCTCTTCTCTTCATCACTTCATCAAATAACATTCAAGCTTCATCAAAAATGGTGGTGGGAAGTGGAAATTAAAACTCCAAACTTAAATTCTATTGCAAATCCGAGATTCAACATCAAATTCAAGTAGAAGATAGTGGATTCAAGCTTTGGATTGCTTCTCCTTGCTTTCAATCTCCATCTTCATCCATTTTAGTGAAAAGGTGAGATTTTTATCTCACATCTTGCCTATAGATGTCATTGGGCTGTTGGGAATGATCCCCTATTGCATTTATATGAATATCTACATTTGGTTTGGAGTGGATTGGCGAAAAAAACTTCAATTTTTGGTGTTTTGATGATTTTCTGGCTCTAAGTCGTTCTGGCCTTCGCTAGGTCGTACACGGGTTAAGACTTAGGTCGCTGCGTTGAAAAGTCGCATAGGGTTAGGCCTTAAGTCGTAGGTCGTGTCCACCTTAAGTCGTAGGTCGTTTCCGACCTATAATCCCCCAGGCAAACGTTGGGTCGCTCGCTCTGGTTTATCTCGTAGGTCGCTTTCGACTTAAGCTCCTGTTAAGACGTTCGCGAGTTAACTCGTAAGTCGTTCGTTCCACTAAGTCATTCAAGGTTTAGGTCGTTAAGACGTTCGTTTGTTAAGTCGTAGGTCGCTCGACTTTGTTATGTCGTAGGTCGCTCGACTTTGTTAAGTCGTAGGTCGCTCGATTTTGTTAGGTCGTAAGTCGCTCGGCTCAGTTAAGTCGTAGGTCGTGTCCGACCTATCCTCCAGTTAAGTCGTTCGACCCTCTAGGTCGTTCGAGTTAGGTCGTTGGACCGTTTACTTTTGGTCGCTCGTCTACTAAGTCGGCCTAGTTTACCTCGTAGGTCGTCTCCGACCTATGCCCCACTAAGTCGCAGCTTGTTAAGTCGACTGTCCTTAAGTCGTTCGCCTCGCTTAACTCCAGTTAGGTCGCTTGGCCATTGTGTTAGGTCGCGTGAACCCTTAGGTCGTATGACCTACTTTGATGCATTTTGAGCTGATTTCCTTGGATTTTGTTCACGTCTTCGAATGTGAATTTTTGTGATAGATTGTTTCAACAATCGTTTTATGACTTGTCACTTTAAAGATATATGAAGGTTTCAATACTAGTAGTAAATATCAATGCTCTTTCATCAAAACGATTTCAACTCTATTTTATTACAAAGCTCTTTTTCTCAAACCGTTTTCCAATCTACTAGTATATACAAGCCTTTACTTCACTCGGATGAGAAATCGACTTAAACGACTTAGTAAAATGAGTGGTATGAAATGCTTGCGTTCACTTCGTCGGTTAGCTCTTGGACTTGTTCGATTGAACCCTTTTTGTGACAATTTCCTAGTGAAGATTTACAGCTTGTTCGTAAATATTTAAGTTAAGCAAGTGGTTATGGGACATGAAGCTAAACTCATATATTTACTAGCTTGGTGTGATTGACACTTCCTGATGATCATGACGATCATTTTATGTGATTTAGACTAGCAATTGAGCGATGTCTCTTTGTCTGCGAGGGAGACTATACCCCGTTTGTGTGATGTTTCGCCATCACATATGTAGGGTAGCGCCCTACGGTCTTCGGGCCATTCCTGTATGAAAATTTAATGGATAGCTTCCATGAGATAGCTTCTCGTCATGTGTTTGACGCGTAGGTGATTTTTCATGCTCCCATTCATGTGTTAGGCATCCCCCTTTTGATGTGTTTTTCTGGATTTCTTGTGATGATTTCTGGAATTTATGCTTCACCAATTTTCATGATTTTCATTGATATGATATCAGTTTTTGTGCATTGGTGAATTTATGTGTTATTGACTTGTTATAAATACAAGTTTAGGGTATGATACCCCACTTTATCTTTGAGAAGATTCTTGTGATATTCATTGATCTTTTGTTGATTATCATTTACATACTTATAGTAGTATGCCGTTATGGTTGTTACATGTTCATGCCATATTATTTATCCTATACCTTATCATCTGATGTTTATAGCTAGACTGATCCGTTTATTATTTTCTTATAAATAATACTCGGGTCAGACCGAGATGTTACAGGTGCTTCTGCTTGACTTCCCTTCAGGATTATTCTGACTTTTGGCTAACTACTTAGATTATTAGCTTTTGGTTGTACACATTTGAGATATAGACTCTATGTATTGTACTTATTCTTTTGTATAGCACGTGATGCTATTCTTTTGTATTATCGTGGATCTTTCTGACCACTACTTTGATGTACACTTTCCTGTGTTATATATATTTATTCATATCTTCTTCCGCCTTTGTGATATGGATGTCTGTGACTGATTTATGTTATGATTACTTCTATATTTATTTCCGAAGATTATATATAGCCACCATGTGATAGCTTTGTGTTTGTATCGGTATGTCGGATTTCCTCCTTAAAAGATATGCATTCTATTCTATCTGACATATCGGTGCTCGCACAAAGAAGTTACATGGATGGTCGCTCCTCCACCGCCTTATTCTCTACGCTAATTGACAGCACTACATCGTAGTGTTCTTGGTTAGCGTGGGTATAGAGGTGGGGCGTCACAAGAGTTTTTGGAAAGTAATGGTATACTTTCATAGCAAAATCGGAAGTCAGAGATTGCCTACAATTAAGTTTAGATTTCTCTAGGATAGAGACGTAATCATTGAGCTGCGAATCCATGGTTAATACCGCAGTGGTGCTTTCCATATTTATTTTAAAAAGTTTTCAAATATTTTTGAAAAGGGTGGTTTGTGAATATACTAAATTCAGTAAGATAAGTATATACGTTTTAATAAAGAGATTTAAGTTATTTGAAATTTAAATTAAAATAATACTTAGTGGTTCCAGTAGGAAATGGAATCTTGGCTGAATGATTGTTTATTTGATAGTTAAATAACCGACTATCAAATCTGGACCAAAAATATAACTTTGGAAATATCTAGGAGAAACACGAGGATTATATGGTACAGTTACCGTCGCGAGGTGCTATACTGTACGTATAAACTCGTTTCGTTTTGCTAGGACGATGATAAGGAAACTCGTCCACTAATGGTTCAGAGATGATCTCCGATCTTATTTTCGTCTGTTTAGTTCCTAAAGAACCGGGGTTGAGTTTACCGGAAATATCGAACGTTGTTTCAAAGAGACCGAGATTGGATAAGTTATCTGAAAACCACTTCGATCTAACGAATACATTTTCGAAGTGAAGACAAGAGCAGGGAATCGAAGATGGGGCATTGAAATGCAAGGGCTAATCGCTACTAATCTTGAGGACGATTTCAAAATGGATGTAGTAGGAATAGTGCCTTCGGTTTCGTTCAGACCCCGAACAGACTTGTATGGATGAATGCTATCAGTGAAAATTCCGGTCTACATAGAATGCCTTCGGTTTCGTTCTAAGTAAAAATTCCTTAAAAAGGTAATCGTAACCTCAAGCCTCATCAACCAAATGACTGAAAATCAGGGGAGATGCAGCAAGGCTAAGTGGGTCGAACCCAATTAGGGTATGTTATCAACTTTCTAGATACCCTCAGATATATTATTAATTATGGATACGATGGTGCATGGAAAAAGAACTCTCGATAAGGGTGGGAACACCCAAGGTGGTAACATATTCGGTTCTATCCAAGTTAGGGATAGGGCCGGTCTTGTGTTGTAGGGGATCTCGGCGAGGTCCTCGGTATATTTTTCTAGATGTGTACTGTGATAGGTGGTACCCCAGTGCCTAGTCATCGTATGCAAATCCATTCTCCAATACATACCTTTACGGTTTTGGTTGTAGAGCCTAGTATGCTGGAATTTAATAATGGTTACAATTTCTGCTATTTGAATAAGTACTTGTACTTAGACACTATTATAATATCAGATGATTTTGATATAAAATGTTTTGGTTATCGTAAGGTAAAAACCCATCGTGTTTATGTGTGACATGGTCTTACGAGACACCTTTATTTTTCAAAGGATTTTGATAACTTTAATAAGTTTAAATTGAGTGTGTTTTCTCACGCTGGTTTTCCAGATTGACTCGGGTGTTATTTTATTATAATGCTCGGGTCAGACCGAGTATTACAGATTCAGGTTAGGATGCTATGGAGCTCAGGAGATGAGCTGGATGACGAAGACGTATTACACATACTCGATTATATTCCGCTGTGTATTGTGGGTTGTATATTTAGCACTTGTGAGGACAAGTTATTATAACTGTCCAGTATTCATTTGTTAATTGTTTTACTCTGATGATAATATGTGTAAATAACAGTTATAGTTCTTTTTGTATAAAGACATTTTATTATCTATTATATATTGTTCCGTTGCGTTTGTGAGATTTTGCATTGTTGTTCTATTTTCTTCTACCTCGTCACTTTCTTTTCCCCTAACTATCGGGTTTTCCGACATTCGATTGCTCGGCATGTAATACAGTGGACGTATTAGTGTCGATTTTCGAGGGTCGAAAATCCCGGTCGTTACATGTAGGAAGAACTCCGGTTCAGAGAATCTTCACCTCTTTAAAATTGGAAACCACAATGATTCTACAAAGGTATTTGATTGTTCTTTCTTTATTAAATATATACGTATGATCGTCGATTGCGACAACAATAAATCAGAAAAATTGATGCGTCAAAGTACGACTATCTACTAGTTTGAATTAGGTAACCGTCAATGTCGATCATTACTAAATATTGCATCGAGTATAAGTATTGACCCATGTTTATAGTTTAACGTAGTTCTGTGTTCATGTTATTCTGGTTTGAACTATGTAACTGTTAATGTCTATCTTTATTTCTGTGATTATTTATGTGATTTTCATTTCTTATGCATATAGAAGAATTTTGGATTTAATCATGAAATTAGGAAAATATAATAGAAGAACTAGTAGAACTCAAAGAGAAGATGCAATCAGAAGGACTGTTTATGTTTCAGATATTAATCATCAGGTAAATATTTGTGTTTATTTTTATTTTTTATCAAGGCTAGCCGGCTTTATAGTGGGTCGTGCCACTATTATTAATAATGGAAAACAAGTGTTCTGCACATGCACAGAACAACTATGCTGGTTTTATAGTGGCCAAACCACTATAAAAATAGAAAATACAACACATACAACACATGAGTTTGACAACATGCCAAAACTACTAAGTACAAGATGGAACTATGTATCCTCCCTAGGGGAGGAGACATAGTCATCATCGTCTGATACTGGACCACTGGCATGAATAAAATCAGCAAAAAGAGCTACCAAGTTAGGAACATAGTCGACAGAATCACATGAGTAAAGATATTTACGATCCCAATTCCCATCAGCCAAAAAGATTCTATTTTCATCACCATCTTCTTCCAAAGATGAAAGAACAAGTTTTTCCCCTCAATGTGATAAAATAACCTATGTTCCTCACCCTCGCCACCAACATATATATGATAACTAGCATACTTCGGAGAAAATCTCATTTCAGATTTAACATGAACCCATGTACGCTCATAAGAATTCCACACAATCTTAGTAGCGTCCGGAGAAACCTTTTCAGGTTCAATCACAGTGCCGTCGTCAATAGCCGAAATAGCGATAGCACGAGTCTTAGAGGAGATAACAACAGAATCAACTATAGGAGAGGAAGATGACCCAAAATAGTGTACGGTAGCGGAAGGTAGAATGATAGGAGGCGAGACCAATGGCGAAATATCAATGGGAATAGAATCAGGAACATAGAGCTTAAGAACCCACTTCCTAACATGAGGACGAGGAAGGGGGTTCTTATCTAGAATTGGCAAGGAGGGATCAACAGTCTCATGCTTACACGTTTCAGAACTGTGGCCAAAGGAGCGACAAACAGAGCAAATATCAGGTTTCCAACTGTAGCTAATGTCAACATACACATACCGACCCACACTAATACGAACCTTAAGCCAAGATGGTAGAGGTTTTGGGTTACCTCTATTAAGGCCTTAGCATATACTAACTTCTTTCTAACAACTGTATTTGCATCAAAGCATTTTAACTTGCCAACAAGGTTAGCTAACCAGTTTAAACATATCAAAGGTTGCAAAACAAATAGGATATGAGTGAATTGGACCCAAACAGGAATAGTCAAAACCTGATCTCTAGCATTATCGACCGTCAGACTCCACGTCGTAATAATAAAAGGCTTCCCATCAATGATGGTCGGATTCTCCTCTAGAACACGTAGTCTATCCTAAGGATTTGAGAATTTTAAATAATACATAGCATCAACATAATGTACTCACAAACCACCTCTACATTTCCAGATACGACCGCAATGTTTACGAACATCATAATAAACCGGGTTGGAATCAGAAAGAAGTCGACCAAGTGATCAGACCAATAATAAATTATCGCTTGCACTACCTTAGCTGGTGGCACCATAGCACCATCATTTTCAATAGTATCAAAAGATCTGAGAGAATATTCACCTGCATTCTTTGGCAACGAACCAAATAAGGAAGACCTCTTTTTTAAGGGGGGTGGGGGTGGTTTGGGAGAGCAACCTAATTTGCGGCCTGTTATGCCACAACACCAGGGGGATCTTGCATTTGATTATTGATGTTGACATTCCCAAAAACAATTCCAATGCATTCACCAGCTTGATGCATCACACTTGTACCTACCTCCGATCCAATAGCAACACCACATATATTATCACCCAATCCAAATGATGACATAGAAGCAACGTCAGACCAACCATGCACACCAAGAGGCTTAACAACCTTATCAACTCCAACAGTACACTCATTTATAGAGTTATTAGCACCATCAACTCCCAATTTCCATTTTAGTCCTTCGACCAACAGTACCGGAGGCCGCAGCCAGAATTAACGGTGATAGAGGGGAAGTACCTTGTGAGCTTCTATTAGCTATGCTAGATAATGGAGTTGCGACAGCCAAAGACTTTGAGATTTCCAAATCTGAAACCAGCGAAAGAAGTGACTTCGATAGCGAGGGTCCGTGGACGGACCTGTTGGAAATTTTCAAAATTAGTTTTGGGTTTGGGTTTGTTTTTGAAGAGGGAAGAAGTGGGAAGAAGATGGAAGAAGAGAGGTGGAATGTATAGTCCCACATCTAAGAAAATAAGGGATTATACTTAGTTAAATATCGGATTGTCTAAGGAAGGTTGGGCCCTTTGGGCACCCAAATCTTTTCTTTGATGAGAGGAGGGAAGTTATGCATCACCACCACACACGTGTGCGCCGTCCGTCCTTCTGACCGACCGGATCGGGTCGGGTTTGGGTCTAAAATGACAAATTCATTTTTGTTAACGGGCCGGATCCAGAATTTGAATTTGAACAGACAAATTTTTGGCGGGTCATTTGAATGAAGGGACGCAACCGTTTAATAACAGTTTCAAACTGTTACGAAAAAGGCGCGACCGTTTGTAACGGTTTCGGACTGTTGGAAAGGATGCAATGCTTTACGAATGGACAATTCCTCTTCTACTATAAATAGTGACGCCCAAGAACCATTAAAAAAATAACAATCTCTTTTCTTTGTACCTTCTTCTTCTTCCTCCAGATCTGCGATGCCCAAAAAATGTTGCTAAACACTGCCTTTTCACCACAGTTTGCGACGCCTATAAGGTGTTACAAATGCAGAAACGTTGCAGATCAATTCTCTTCATCTTCATTCTATTCTCTACTAAATTTCATCATCAGAGATCAAATTTGAGTGTTCTTGGTCAGATCAAAATCGTACAAGTTTTGAATATGATTACGCTGTTTCAAGGATTCATTGAATCCTGAAGTCGATAGTTCGATAACCCATTTGTACTTGTTGGGTTGAACTATTGTCTAAAAGAATCTACGCAGTAGATCCTTGAAGTCAGAAGTACAAAAATTATCATCTTCATCATTCTCGAATCATCGACACATTTATTCAACAATTAGATAATATTTCAACCATGGATGGTTCGAGTTCAATCAATCTCAATGCTCTTTAAGTTATGAATCAACATTTAACGCGATTGGAGCGGTTTGATGTTGAAAACTTCACTCGTTGGCAAGGGACGATAAAATTCTTTTTGATCATGGCCAAATTTTTCTATATTCTTGAAGATAACTTGGAGGAAATACCAAAGGAAACTGATAAAGATACTGACGAATTGAAAGCAAAACGTGCAAAGCGCAAAGAGGATGATTTTCTATGTAGAGGGCATATTCTGAATGCATTGTCTACTCCCGTCTACAATGCACATAGGACTTTGGAAACTGCAAATACACTTTGGGCTGCACTAGAAAGCAAATACCGCATATCCGAGGCAAGTAATAAAAAATTTCTTATTCGCAATATTATGGATTTCAAAATGGATGCAAATAAGTCTATAGTTGGACAAGTAAGCGAAATTCTACTGTTAGTGAATCAACTTAAAGATGCTGGAATAAATCTCCCTGAATCTTTTGTCGTTGGAGTTATAATTTCAAGACTTCCTAATTCTTGGAATGATTGTAAGAAAAAATTAAAGCATGCGGAAACGGATTATGATTTAGACGGTTTACAGCGTCATTTTCGTATTGAAGAGGACTCTCGTAAACGCGAACTAGATGATAATCCACAAATTGAGTCCCATTCTAAGGCAAATAATGTTCAAATTACTGACAAGCTGAAGCCTAAGAATGAGACACAGTTTAAGAAGAAAAATTCCAACAAAAAGAAAGGTGCTTGTTACAACTGTAACAAGCCCGACCACTATACCCAAGACTGCCGTCAGTGGAAGAAACAACAAAAGGTGAATATGGTCGAAGACTCGCTTGTGGCTGTAGTGTAAGAGGCGAACTCCGTTAGTGAAACTGATAATGATTGGTGATTTGATACTGGATTAAGCATTCACATTTGCAAAGATCGTAATCTATTTAAGACTTACGAAGAATATAATGGAGAAGCCGACAAGGTTGCTGAAGCAAATAAGGTTCCAAGCAAAGTTTTGGGAAAAGGCACCATAGAACTTACATTTACTTCTGGAAAAGTTCTTACATTAGTTAATGTATTTTATGTACCTGATATGTGTAAGAACTTGGTCTTTGGATACCTTCTTAACAAAGAAGGATTCAAGATGGTGTATGAGTCTGATAAGTTAGTGTTGTCCAAGAACGACAAATTCATTAGTGAGGGATACTCTTGTAACGGCTTGGTTAAGTTGAATCTAGTAAAGAAATCTTCTATTTATATTGTTGATTCTATTAGTTTATGGCATGGTAGACTAGGACATGTTAATTATAATTCCCCTAAAAATATGCATAAACTAGGATTAATATCTGATTGTGATTTCGATACTATCTCTAAATGTGAAATATGTATTCAAGCAAAAATACACCGAAAATCCTTTAAATCTATAGAAAGGAAAATTGGCTTGCTTGATTTAGTATATAGTGATGTGGGTGACTTAAAATATCATATCACCTATGGTGGTAACCAATACTATATAACATTTATTGATGATTATACTAGATATGCATATGTGTATCTAATGAAAACTAAAGGTGAGGCCTTTGATAAATTTAAAATTTACAAAGCAGAGGTCGAAACACAATTAGGAGTTAAAATAAAAGTATTACATTCAGATCGAGGTGGTGAATATTTCTCAAATGAATTCACCTTATTTTGTAAACAACACGGCTTAGTTCACCAATGCATTGTCCCATATACACCGCAACAAAATGGTGTTGTTGAAAGGAAAAATAGAACTTTAGTAGAAATGGTTAATGCCATGCTCATAAGTTCAAACTTACCTTATAACCTATGGGGTGATGCTATGTTATCTGCATGTTATATCTTAAATAGAGTACCACTTAAAAAGAATAATGTTTCCCCTTATGAATTATGGTTTAATAGGAAACCTAATCTTACAAAACTTAAAGTTTGGGGTTGTTTAGAATATGTTAGAAAACCAGACCCTAAACGACCAAAGTTAGGAAATAGGGAATTTAAATGTGTTTTCATAGGGTATTCATTTAATAGTATAACTTATAGATTCCTAATTCTTGATACATTATAAGTTATAGAATCCGTAGATGTAGAATTCTTTGAAAATCAAACTGTTGAGATTCCATTGAAATCATCTAGTACAGAACCTAATACGATTGATGATATCAATGACGATGACTATGCTCCTGCTCAAAATAGTAAGGAAGTATCAGTACCAAACAATAGTACTGAACAAAGGAGAAGTAAAAGAGCAAGAATAGAGAAGGACTATGGTCCTGACTTCATTACATATCTTATAGAAGGCAGTAAGGACGAAGTCCTTAATGTGACTAGATATGTCATGAACGTCGATGATGACCCCAAAACTTATTCTGAGGCTATGAGTTCTAGATACTCAATATTTTGGAAAGAAGCTATTAATGATGAAATGAATTCCATATTGTTAAACCAAACTTGGGTTTTAACTGATTTACCTCCTGATGCTAAACCTATAGGATGTAAATGGATATTTAAGAAAAAGTTGAATACAAATGGACCCATTGATAAGTTTAAAGCCAGATTAGTTGCTAAGGGATATAAGCAAAGACATGGAGTAGATTATTTTGATACATATGCTTCAGTTGCTCGCATATCTTATATATGTTATTTAATAACACTTGCATCAATTCATAAATTGGTCATACATCAAATGAATGTAAAGACAACATTTCTAAATGGAGATTTAGAAGAAGAGATATATATGGAACAACCTGAAGGTTCAAAACCCTAGGCCAAGAAAAGAAAGTTTGCAAATTAGTAAAGTCTCTTTATGGGCTGAAGCAAGCTCCCATGCAATGGCACAAGAAGTTTGATAAAATAGCATTGTCATATGTATTTATTTTTAATGATGCTGATAAATGTATTTATAGCAAATCAGACAACGACGATTATGTTATAATATGTTTATACGTTGATGATATGCTAATATTTGGTTCTAATATATCCTGTGTGAATGAAACTAAGAAGTTTCTATCTTCTAAATTTGATATGAAAGATCTAGGAGAAACTGCCGTAATTTTGGGAATTAAAGTTATTAGGAAAGAGGGGGAGTTGTTACTAACACAATCTCATTACATTGAGAAGTTCCTTCGAAAGTATGGTCATTATAATGACAAACCATCACCTACTCCTTTAGATCCTAGTATTAAATTAGAAAAGAATATTAGACGTACCATTTCTCAACTTGAGTATTCCAGTATTATTGGGAGTCTTATGTATGCTATGCATTGCACTAGACTAGACATAGCACATGCTATAAGCATGTTATGTCGATTTACGAGTAATCCAAGTTTCGAACATTGGAAAGCTATTTCCAGAGTTTTAGCTTATTTGAAAGGAACCGTTACCTATGGTTTATATTATAAAGGATATCCTGTTGTAATAGAAGGATATAGTGATGCAACCTGGAATAATGTAGAATCCAAATCCAAGTCTACGACTGGATGGATCTTTATGTTAGGAGGTGCTGCTGTGTCTTGGGTTTCCAAGAAACAGACCTGTATATCTGACTCAACAATGATGTCAGAGTTGATTGCATTCGCAGATGCTTGTAAGGAAGCGGAATGGATTAGGAATTTATTAATAGAAATCCCATTATGGAAGAATCCATCTCCAGCAGTCTTGATTAACTGTTATAATCTGGCTACAATATACAATGTCTCTAATAAGACATATAATGGGAAGTCTAGACATGTGAGTCTAAGACATCAAATGATAAGACAGTTACTCAAATGTGGAGTAATAACTGTTGATTACATATGAACAAAGAAAAACTTGGCTGACCCACTCACAAAGAGTCTTCCAAAGGCAATGGTTTCTGTAAACTCAAAGGAAATGGGACTAAGGTCTGTGAATGAAGGTTGATCATCTTTAACATAAACCCAACTTATGTTTTGAAAGGGATAGACAAAGTTCAATGGGTACCAACAAGTTAAGAGAATGATTATGGAACACTAAATCAATAATCCCATAATATTTAGTGTTGGATTCTGCAAGAACAGAGGATGGATTATATATCCTTAATAAGTCTAGTTACCTTAAAAAAAGGTGTATCGTAGAAACACCTTAAGAGACTTACCTATATGAGTATGGAAATCAGGTCGTTTCCTAAGAAAGTAAGACTCCTTTCTTACGTAGACTCATGAACCCAAGATTTAAGCACATAGCCATTAATGTGCTAAGCATACAGAACACCCTATATACGGAAATCAGTATGTGTGACTGTTCCGGTACTATCACTAGGGGTACATGGTTCAAGATACATTCACCATAGACCTCGATAGAACTTTGAATGGTTTACACTAAGTGAAGGTTCAAATCCAAAAGATACCTATCATTTATGTAATGGTTTCCACGATAATGCAAAACTTGATCTTGGAACTACATTGGCTTGATCCCACTTGGGTATGTAGGAAATCACTCTAGTGATGCAGCCGTCTATTTTATTTATTTTACTTATTTTGAAAATGAGGGAAAATTGTTGGAAATTTTCAAAATTAGTTTTGGGTTTGGGTTTGTTTTTGAAGAGGGAAGAAGTGGGAAGAAGATGGAAGAAGAGAGGTGGAATGTATAGTCCCATATCTAGGAAAATAAGGGATTATACTTAGTTAAATATAGGATTCTCTAAGGAAGGTTTGGCCCTTTGGGCACCCAAAGCTTTGATGTGAGGAGGGAAGTTATGCATCACCACCACACGCGTGCGCGCTGTCGTCGCCGTCAGTCCGACCGGGCCGGGCCGGGCCGGGCCGAGTCGGGTTCGGGTCTAAAATGACGAATTAATTTTTGTTAATAGGCCGGATCAAGAATTTGAATTTGAACGGACAGATTTTTGGCGGGTTATTTGAATGAAGGGACGCGACCGTTTACTAACAGTTTCAAACTGTTACAAAAAGGTGCGATCGTTTGTAACGGTTTCGGACTGTTGGAAAGGATGCAACGCTTAACGAATGGACACTTCCTCTTCTAATATAAATAGTGATGCCTAGGAACCATTAAAAAATATAACAATCTCTTTTCTTTGTACCTTCTTCTTCTTCCTCCAGATCTGCGATGCCCAGAAAGTGTTGTAGAACACTACCATTTCACCACAGTTTACGACGCCTGTAAGGTGTTATAAACGCAGAAACGTTGCAGTTCAATTCCCTTCTTCTTCATTCTATTCTCTACTAAATTGCATCATCAGAGATCAAATTTGAGTGTTCTTGGTCGGATCAAAATCGTACAAGTTTTGAATCCGATTACGCTATTTCAAGGCTTCATTGAATCCTGAAGTCGATAGTTCGATAACCCGTTTGTACCTGTTGGGTTGAACTACTGTCTAAAAGAATCTACACAGTAGATCCTTGAAGTCAGAAGTACAACAATTATCATCTTCATCATTATCGAATCATCGACACAATTATTCAACAGGACCAGCATAAATAGCACTAGAAGGAAGGCCAGAGGCCGCAACTATTGAGGCGACGTAAGGTCGCCCAGATCTGGGAGAAGACCCAGAAGGATCAGGCGGGTCGCGGGGGCGCGACATGGTTGGAGTAGAAGGTGGGAAAGAGCGTGGGAAGTCGAAGGAAGACAACATAGGAGGAGAGAGTGTAGTTAGAAGAAAATCGCGCCGAAGATATCAGGCATAACTGAATCGCGAGGGCGTCATTAAACGTGAAAGAATCATGAATAATATTTGTGTTTATTACTTTCACCGAAATTTTACTATTTGATTGGTATTCCAAGTTGTTGATAGCAAAAGATACTACGTAGAAATGTAGTAGTTTTACATTTTTACTACAGAAAAATGTGTACAATTGAAGTTTTGAAGAAGCAGTTTCGCAAAGGCAGCGTTCTTTGGTTTTATCAAAGTTAAATCATTTTTTCCTCATGTGTTGGAAACTTCAAATGTGCTTCAAGTGTGTATTGATAACTTGAGTTGTTAGTGATAAGTGCGGAGAAATCTTATTGTCCCGATTCTTAAACCATAGACAACACGATGGAGGAGATAACAAGTCATGAGGCTTGGAAGATAAGGCGGAGTTGATTGTCGAGTTAACTGTAATTTGAGAAAATTCCAATCATAATTAACTTTTAACACTTATAACTATAAGTTGATTCCATTCCCATCCTCTTTACCTTTTTTGTCTGGATTGAGAATGCAGTCATGCTACTTCCATTACATGGAGGTACAATAAAGGAAAAATTAGTATATAAACATCTATTAAAAGTTAGCTGCTTAGTTAGTCTTAACCCACAATCTTGATGCATAATCCATGGAATGTGTAAGATCATTATTGATCATTATAGCTATGTTAAGATCAGTGTGCAATTCAATTGATATTTCATGTCAACCATCTTATTTTTAAAAAGGCTTGTTCATTTCTTTTATATGTTTTGATATGCAGATCATTGAAGAACAACTTGTGATTATACTCTTTGTTGATTGTGAAGGTTACGGACTATGGATTGTCGAGTATGTGGGTACCCAAATTCTATTCTTTGCTTTGCTTTTATACAGTTCACTGATGAAGGTAACTGCCTTGTTATAATCTTTATTTGCAACTTCAACCATTTAGCGGTAGTATTCACTATTTATGGATTTATTAAAAAAAACTCTGCTAATTTACCCAACTTTTCTATTGCTATATTGCACATATATTTGCATGCATTCGAACAGATCTTCACATTTTTTCACTGTACAAACCATTGGTAATCACGATTGACTATTTAACTCATTTGCTATCAGAAGCTGATATGGGTGTATTTCCAGCAACAACAAAAAAATGCAAATATGATGAAGTTAACAGAAAAGAGAATGGAAAAGAGGAGGGAAGAAGTAGAGAATGTAGACGAGAGAAAGAGAAGAAGTTTGTAATTTATTCCTTGAATTTGAGCATTACAACTTTTTTTCTGAGTTATACTAGCATAGCTTGGGCAAAAGCCAGCTCACACACCACACTAATAACAACATTTTCCTGGAATTAAAAAAAAGCAAAACAAACTTGTAACAAACCAGAAAAAGACAAAAATACAGCTAACCAATTTTCCCGCCAAAAACTTCAACTAAATTCATTATTAAAGCTCCTATATCATACCCTCCCCCTTTAAAAGGACTTGACCTCAAATCAGGAATAGAGGAAACCAGGGTATTGTGCTTCAAAGTCTGGTTTGTTCATCCAAGTAGCCTCATGTGTGGGTTTGCCCTTCCAGTGCACTAAACACTGTTCCTGCAAGTAGCCTACTATCTGCATAGTTCTATGGTCAATGATAGCAGCCAACACAAGGGTAGTTGCTTCAGTCTGATCTGAACAAGGAGAAATGACAGTAACATGAGGAAGCTCACAACTGAAAGGCTTCAATTATGACACATGAAATACATCATGTATCTTAGCTGTACTTGGTAATTGAAGCTTGTATGCCACCTTGCCAATTACTACAATTACTTTGAAAGGACCAAAGTATTTTGTAGCTAGCTTATTATTGCTTCTGTATTGCACTGTTTGCTGCTTGTAATTCTACAATTTAAGCCATACCCAATCATTCACAGCAAATTCCCTTTCCGACCTTCTCTTATCTGCCTGTATTTTCATCCTATGTTGAGCTTTAGCTAGGTTCTCCTTCAACACCTTAAGAATTTCTTCTCTTTTTTGCATGCTTCTGTCCATAACTTCATTATCTGATTCCCCTGGTAAATAGGGCAAATGAAGAGGAGGTGGTTGACTGTAAACAATCTCATAAGGTGTTTTGAGGGTGGATGTGTGATAGTGGGTATTGTACCACCATTCTGCCATAGGCAAATATTTGCACCAATCCTTAGGCATATCATTAGTATCACTAGTAACACACCAATCTCATAAGGTGTCTTGAGATTTTCATCTTTACCTATAACAATCTTTCCATGCCTCTTCGACAATCCATCTTGAAAACTTAAACTGGGGACTGTTTCTTGCTGTTGAAGCTTTTATACTATGTCCTCAGTATTGTCATCCAAAACATAACTAGTTTTGATAGCCTGAGCTAGATCAGAATCCACTATAGAGATTGCCAAAAATAATATTTTTGACCCTTGGACTCTAGAGAGAGCATCAACAACAATGTTCTCCCTTCCTGCCTTATATTGAATTTCATAGTCGAACCCCATCAACTTTGAGAGCCAAAACTGTTGAAAAGGAGTTGAAATCTTCTATTGAAGGAGCCATTTCAAGCTCTTTTGGTCACTCTTGACAATAAAGTGAGCACTTATCAGGTACTGCTCCCACTTTTGTACAGCAAAGACCTTGGCCAGTAGCTCTTTCTCATATACTGATAGTTTTTGCCACTTTGGACCCAAAGCTCTGCTGATGAAAGCCAAGAGATGGTTGTCTTGCATAAGCACTGCTCCAATTCCATTTTTGGAAGCATCAGTTTCAAAAACATATTGCTTTGAGAAATCTGGAACTGTAAGAACTGGGGCACTGATCAGTGTTGCTTTTAATTTTTCAAAAGCAGATTGAGCTGTGTCATTCCACTCAAAAACTCCCTTCTTAAGAAAATCCGTTAAGGGTTTACTGACTATGGCATAACTCTTGACAAATTTCCTATAGTACCCTGCAAGTCCAAGGAAACTTCTTAAATCTTTGACTATGGTAGGACAAGGCCAAGAACTAATGGCACTAATCTTATTAGGGTCAGTTTCCAACCCTTTTTCAGAAATAAAGTGTCCTAAGTATTCCACCCTTCTAGTCACAAAGGAACACTTGCTTAGTTTTGCATACAAAGAGTGTTGTGCCATTAATCCAAAAACATCAGTAAGATGCTTCTAATGATCAGTGAGATTTTTGCTGTAAACAAGTATGTCATCAAAAAAGACTAACACACACTTCCTAAGCAATGGTTTGAACACTGATTTCATCCAACTCTGAAATGAGGATGGAGCATTAGTTAAGCCAAATGACATAACTAAGAATTTATAGTGCCCCTCTTGAGTTTTAAAAGCTGTTTTAAAGACATCATTAGGGTGAATTCTCATCTGGTGATAACCAGCTCTGAAATCTAGCTTACTGAATACCACTGCACCAGAGAGCTCATCAATTAACTCCTCTAGTACATGAATAGGAAATTTATTCTTGATAGTTCTCTTATTCAGTTCCCTGTAATCCACACACAACCTCCAAGTACCATCTTTCTTTCCCACGAGGACAACTGGTGAAGCAAAGGGACTAGAGCTATTCTGAATGATGCCTCTCTCAAGCATTTCCTGAACCAATTGTTCAATAATATCCTTCTGCTTTAAAGGATATCTGTAAGGTCTGATGTTAACGGCACTGATTCCAGGTTCCAGATTGATCCTATGATCAAACACACCTCTGCTAGGTGGGAGCTCCGTAAGTTCTTCAAAAATTGCAGCAAATTGAGTTTTTAGCACACCGAGTTCTTCATGTTCAGTATCTTCTTCTACAACCTGAACCAAACAAGAGGGAGCTTCCTCCTCAATCACCTCAGTGACATGCATTAAGCAAATCTGAGCAGCTCCATTCATCAATCTTACTGAAGGGCCCTCCTCAAGAACCTTGAGCTTTTTTGAGGATATTCCTTTCAACATGACCTCAACTCCCTTTATGCATAATTTCATGGTTAGTTGTTTGAAATCCCATGAAATTGAACCTAGTGTACTAAGCCATTGGATTCCAAGAACCATGTCACAGCTTCCTAAGGGAATGAGCATAACATCAGTAGTAAATTTATGCCCACGGTTTGACCAAGTGAACTCTCTGCAAATTGATTGGCACATCAAATGATTATTATCTGCTACTGTGATTGCTTGTCCACTGATGCTATCAATTTTGCACCCTAACTTCTTAGCTAAGTGAATATCCAAGAAGTTGTGTGTACTGTGTACTGCCTGAATCTACCAGAGTATGTATGTGGTTACCATTCACCATAGCTTTAACCCTCATGGTGTGATAATTCCGACTTCCAGTTAGTGCACTTAAAGAAATGCAGGGTTCAGGTTCAGGAATGTCATCTGCTTCTTCTAGCTGAACTATTGCGGCATCCACTTCATCCAGGCCCCGTATTTCAACTGTAAACAGCTGTGGTTCTCTGAATTGGCACTTATGGTTTCTATCATAAGGTGCATCACAGTAATAACAAAGGCCTTTGGCTATTTTCTCTGCTCTCACATCAGCAGGGACATATTTTGTGGGTTTATAAGGTTTTTTGAAAGGTTTAGGCAGGATGAGGGGTTTAGTTTGTGAGGTGGGAAGAAGGGCAGGTTTAGTGTTTGTGACGGGGGAGGGGGTTAGGGTGGTAAGTTTTGAGAAGGTGGTGTTTAGTACGTGAGTTTTCTATGAATTGACAATGATGGATTCTTCCTGTAATCTGGCATACTCAACTGCATAATTAATGGTTTGAGGCTTAAAGGCTTGCACAAATGGTCTAATCCCCGGTTTAAGGCCACCAATAAAACTCTCTAACAGATACTTTTCAGGAAATACATAACTATTTTGCATCATGATAGACCTTAGATTTTCAAATTCATCAACATAAGCCTCAATACTGTCAGTTTGATGCATCTTATTAAATTCTTCTACCACATTAACTCCCGATTCATCCTTAAATCTTCCATTTACATCAGTCACAAAGTCATTCCAATCTAAAGCAGTTCTAGTGGACAAATAGCTAGAAACCCAGTTTTCAGCCTTATCAGTCATGTTTAATGAAGCTAAATCAACTTTCTGATCATCAGAGATTTTACAGAGGGTAACATACTTACAGCACTTTTTGATCCATAGTCTGGGATTGCTGCCATCAAATTTAGGGAATTCTAGTTTAGGAATATACCCCAATTTAGGCTGATTGTATCGTTCATGAAATCTGGGTGATATGATTTCCGAAACAACAGGCATGTTTTCCTTAAGGAGCTGCATCATTTTCAGAAGATCATCAAACTTCTGATTAGTTGTTGAATTCTGCTCTTCAACTTTCTTTTCCAGGGCCGCTAATTGTGCTTCCATCCTTGACACTCGTCTGGTAACAGGAGGTGCCAGATCTGATCCAACAATAGTTGATGGCTTTGATACCAATGATAAGGGTGTATTTCCAGCAACACAAAAACAAATGCAAATATGATGAAGTTAACATAAAAGAGAAAAGAGAATGGATAAGAGGAGGGAAGAAGCAGAGACTGTAGATGAGAGAAAGAGAAGAAGTTTGTAATTCATTCCTTGAATTTAAGCATTACAACTTTTTTTTCTGATTTATACTAGCATAGCTTGGGCAAAAGCCAACTCACACACCACAGTAATAACAACATTTTCCTGGAATTAAAAAAAAGCAAAACAAACTTGTAACAACCCAGAAAAAGACAAAAATACAACTAACCAATTTTCCCGTCCAAAACTTCAACTAAATTCATTATTAAAGCAACTATATCATAAGCTAATAAAAAGTACACATATAAACCATACATAACACGGCACATTATTGATGTGATGTATGTCTCGATGAATGCCTTGAGGGGAGTTTTCCTTTCCCTATTTATTGTTAGTAACTTGATCATGATTCTTTTTTTGTTACGACCTTATGATGGGAAAAACAGTATGACAACAGATATTCCATCCAAGTTGTATGCTATGAACTTATTTTTCAAGCACAGGTAAACAGAAGTTCATAATTTTTTAGTACCAAAGAGAAATTTATGGATATATTAAATACTATATCTATTTGCACTACTATTCAAATGTGCGCAAATATAGTGCAAAATTTGTTTACAGAGTATCCATTAGACAAAAGAATGGTTCATTATAAACTTGTAATAACAATAATGAATTACTTACATTATATGTATGAGCAAGCTATCATTATTTTAGCAAAAGAGAAAAACATGATATGATGATAATACTAACATAGAGTTAAACCTTATAATCATGCGTCGTTTAAATAACAATCGAAAAATTAATAATGTACTTATATAATTAACCCATAACTTTACTATTCATTTTTTCCATTAAGCTAGTATTTTCTGTTCTCTGATTAAAAATGAAATTCATAGTTTGAAAGCATTTTTTTCTTCTCTAGATCTTGTGGTGGTCAGTAGACCTCTTCATAGTTAAACTCTTGAAATCATTTGGTTTCTCTCTATCAAAAGTATCATTTCCCTTCATCTATTTGTTAATGCATTGGCCCTTCAAAAATAATAGATTTTTTTGTCGACTTAGATTTTATGGATGAAGTAATATTGGTACCTTGTGGTGATCCCATGAGCAAAACCTAGTTGGTCTCATATTTTATTTTATCGACTTAGCTTCAAGCAATATGTTTTCTTATGGATGAAGTAATATCAGTATCACATATACACCGTGCATTCATGATATTTCCCACTTTGAGAAAGAAGTTACTTTATATACTTATTATATATTATAGGCCATAAAGCAGGCAACTTTTAGAACTCTCTATGGCTGAACTAATAACTATATTCCGACAAAATACACAATAGTATAAACAAAATAGCAATTTAGACTAAGAATTTATTCCAGATTATTTATTTTGATCAATATATGCTTAACTCTACTTACATTAGCCTATCATATGCATTCTTATTACTCTGCAACTCGAAACTTTATAATATTATTTTTATTCTTCTCCATATATAGAGGTTAGCTACTCTAACTAATTTTTTGTCTAGTTCTAGTAAAAAGGTGGAACTCAGTGCATGAGGCTTCCGCATGATAATGGGTTCTAGGGAGGTCGATAATGTAGGCAGCCTTTCCCTCACATTACGAAAGGACTGTTTCCATACTCGAACCTAGATGCCCAAATCACCATGCGGATGACCAAACTGTTGCGTAATAGCTCCACCTCTTGTTCTAGTGTATGAGAAATTTACCTCTTGTTTTCTATTTTTGATCGTTTATAAGAAATACATGATATTTTAGGAGATTTGACTATTCATGCCATCTATCTAAAGGAATTAATCTATTTGGCTTTTAGGAATCATTTAACTAGTTCAAAATGTCAGTATGTTCTTTAAAACATCTAATTTTGTTCAAATGAGCAGATATTTCTAGCTACTTCAACTAAAATTGCATCGTAGATATTCTTGCTTATATGCATTAATGGATGACACATCTTTAAAAGTTTCATATATGTTCATTTGTTCATAATCACACTACTATGCTTATAGCACATTGTCTTGCTACACTTCACTTTTGTATATCATTAAAAATGGCACCTATTTTTTCATTTTAGGATGTATTCACATCTAAGTTGAAGTTGGATAAGATGGCAAAGATTTGAGGTATTGTCTATGGATATAACTCTAAACTTTGTCGATCTGCATAAAGTTTGCTTGTTGCTCATTTATTACCTGTAAAAAATGTTTGCAATTATACTCTTAATCTTCATGGTGCAATTGATTCTTTGTAAGAAGTTGAACAACAAACGGATTCCATATTCTTTATGTGGAAACACCCACTAATATATTCTTCACTATTTCTTTGCAATACATGTAAGAACTTTGAGCATTGCAATACCCTGTAAGAACTTTTCAATACACGTTTCACCATTTCTTTGAACATTTTTGAAGTTGAAAATCTTGCCAATAATATTTTTTACTTCAAACATAGCTAAGATTCATTCATTACAGTAAGAATGAATCAACACAAGGACACAAATATTCAATCCAACTAAACTTAAGTAAGTCTCATTTCCATTTTCATTTCCAGATAAGACCATTCATTAACTTAACATAGCAATATTTTTAATACACTTAGCATCCATATAATGCTATCATCAGATAATAACCCATCAATCTAACTATAATGTCCCTTCCTTTTCAGGTTAGTGAATTGAGTGCAAGAAAATTTGAGGTTGAACTGGGAGCATGTTGCCATAATAGAGATTTTGTTGTTGTTGTTCGCACTAGTTATCAAGGTGTTTCTTTAATTGTTATGCACTTTTTGGATGTATCAAAAAAAATTAACTTGGTGATAAGTGATATCTTTTTAGATGAGAATATTTGTTGCTACATTTGCTTCTGTAATCTTTGTTGAAGATGTTTGTTTGATTTGTAACTCTGTAGCAAATGTTCGTTGATAAAAATTTGTGTCATGATAATGTTTTTCTCATATTTGTTTCACTAGAAATACTCAACTGAGTGAAAACATGTACTATCTTAAATGCATAATTGGATATTTATTTCTGTAATATATCTGTACTGAATGGACGATGATAAAGGTAATAAAGTCAATTCATAATAGGGTTGCTCACAAGAACCTGTAATAGATATTAGTTACTAAATATAGTTGATAATAGAGGCATTTATAAGTGCCTCAAATAATTGTTGTGTTTATTATCCCTATGTGGCAAATTGAATAACAGGGGCAATTTTAGTGTTTTGTATGCCTCTATTTATTATTAAGGGCTACATTATTAGAGGCATTTCTTAATCCACCTCTTCTTTATTTAAGGGTAGATTAATACAATTTTGTGTCCTTATTTAGAGTAATAAAGGCAAATTTATTTTCCTTTTTTGTTATTTCTAATTTTGGTAGTGATATATAGATCCAATGGTACATGTGACTATTATTATTTTTGTCATGCTAGATGTTTGAAAACCTAGGAATATGTAGCATGGATTTGGAAAACTCTATACTATTTATGCATAAGCTCGTAAACTCCATATTTCTTGTCGCTAATAATTTTAGTCACAATATTTAAAAAATACACACCTCTTTGTGTGTGTGAGAACAGTGTTCTTCAAGCCTTAAGGGATTATGAAAGTAACTTCAAGAAAAGCATGTAATATTAAAAAGGGTTGATACGCTTATATCAAGCTTCTTCCAACTCTTTTAAAGTTGAAATTATAGAAGATACAACTATATCATTTCAGCTAAGCATTTGAAAGTTTTAGAAAAAAAATTTTGCTGAAGTGATTATATAAATATTAGATATTCCCTTACAAACTTAAGATATATTGATATTATATTTATGAGCAAGCAGATGTGAAAGCTACCTTGCTTTATTTACTAAGCTTGGTTTCAGCATGGTACAAAATATACATAAAAAAGAACTGGCTATGGTCATAATGTATTTCTAAATCAATACTTCGAGTTAAGAATGGTTACTGACTCATCATGAACCTGTAACGACATGGAATTTTGGTCATTTAATTTTGAATATTTAATATATTTTAATTACTAAAATATTGGTTTAAAAGCTTTAAAACTTGAATTAAATTATAGATATTGTTTAAAATCTATGAATTGTGAATAAATATTTGAATAGTGATTTAAACATTGGAATTGTGGACTTATTATTTGAATAATGATTTGGATATCTGTATTTTTAATTGAATATTTATGTAATGTATTTAATGTCCTATTTAACACCTTTTAAATTATTTAATGCTATCAGTAAATTCCTTTGTTAATTTATAACAATAAAAAAATGGCTCAAATAAATTATCAGAAAATCAACTATTAATATAACGACTCGATTTTTAATTAATTTATTTTATTTTTCTGTAAATTTTAATTCGAAAAATTTAAATTATCGTTTGACGATTTATCGGTAAACGACAGTGTTTTTGTGATTTTTCAGAATGCGATAACTAATATGTATTATTATTGTTTTGAGGTTGTGTTGTTGTTCTTAGCGAGACTATATTTTTGTTTTGTCATTTGGAGTCCAACGCGAACGGAAATCTGTGGAGTGAAATGCTGGAAATTTCAAAATTAATATAAGTCAACATTTCACCAACCAACACTCTTGGATCTTCTTTTACTTGTCTCCTAACATGTACTGTTCTACCAACAGCAAGAATAAAGGAAGTAAAAAAAGTTATTTTTAAAAATTAATATCTCAAGTTTCAATCCACTAAAGTTTACAAAATAAATTTCTTTGTGTTTGTATCGAAGAGATCTTCAAATCTATACCTATGTTAAAGTGTGCGATCGAGATTTGGAGGAGGCCAATAGTTTGGGCATGAAGGCTTTAAACCAGGGTTTGGTTTTCTTTGAATTCGAGGTGGAGTTTGGGGATTTGAAGCTTGGTTTGGGGTTTATAGAGTCGACGATCTCCTGCGGGGTGAGTATGGTGGAGCATGACCATGAGGGGAAGGTTACGATAGTTTCCAGGTCAGGAGGGGGAGCCACGGTCGCGATTCTTGAGAGGGATTCAGACTTGAATTTTATGAGGTCAAGGTGATGGGGTTCGGGAATTAGAGTTTGTCAAAGTTTGTTGAATGTGTTTTCATGGAGTATTGAGCTTGGGAGGGAAGGTGGACGACACGACAATGTAGGGTATTCTTGCGTGTAGTCATGGAGAGTGATTAGTGTGTGCGAGGGAGAGGTTTAGATGGGTAATCAAGTTTGAAAATGTAATTAAGTATTTAATTTATTATATTAAATCCAATAACTTATAAATTGTATAACTCTCTCGTACGAAGTCCAATCGAGATGAAACTTTTTGTGTTGCAATTGTTATGACGATAGCTTCACGATGGAGCCGGTTTGGTTGAATTTGGAGCAAGTTGAAATTTGGGCTAAAATCGGACGTCGTTCGATTTTAGTTCAAACTGGAACACTTCGGCGCCAACTGAAATCTTGGTGAGTTTAACTCACCATTTTGGCCAAATCAGAATGTTATATAGTAGATAAATTTATTGTTTGTGTTTGGTTGAAATTTTTGGCTATTTGGTTAAATATTCGCTTTTACAAGCGATTGTTATTTAAAATTGAAATACTGGAATTTTATCGAGAAATCCAAATTTCTTGATATTGTTACTTTTAAATTTCCAGTTATATTCCTGTTGATTCTATTTTAGTTATAACCTTGTTATATAGATTGTTAAATTTGTTGAATCTTGATTGTTTAACACTTTTAATTATGACATTGTTATATATTCAAGCTTAATCCTTGTAGTGATAAAAATCGATAACAATATTGGTTAAATGCTTGGTAGCTATAGGCCTCAATTTAGTATTTTGAAATACTATTAGTTGCCATTCGGCTTAAAAATGATTTTGATTCAGAGAATGATTTTAAATCTGACTTTTGGGCTTTCTGGAACATTTTGTTTAAAATGGATTTTGAAACTTCTTTGTTCACTCCAACCTTTATTTGTCTTTTCTAAAATATTTAGAAATGGTTTATAGTTGTTTTAGTATTATTTTATAATATTCTAAAGTTGTTTAATTATTATTTAATAATGTTTAAAATTGTTTAATTATCGTTTAAAAATGTTTAAAAGTTGTTTATTTATATTTAATATTGTTTCAAGGTTATTTATCAATATTTTAATATTGTTAAAAGTTATTTATTGAATAATAAATATTGTTTGAGGATAATAATAACAATTATTTATTAATAATGTTTTGGAAGTAATAATGTTTGAGGATTGATTATTATTGCTTATTTAATAATGTTTTAAATTATTAGTTATTTTATTTATTTATAATGTTTTTGAAGTTAATAATAATTATTTATTTATATTGTTTTATTGATAATAATTATTATGATATAATACTGTTTAGAAGTAAATAATAGTTATTATTTATTTATGATGTTTAAAATTAATTAATTAATTTAATTAATTGTATTTATAAATAATAAATTGATTTATAAAGGAATTGCACTTAATAAAGAGTTTATAAGTGAAAATGGAGTTTGGATTTATAAAGGGTTTTTATAGCTTTATAAAAGATTTATAAAGGGATTTTGGGAAAGATTTTTATGAATAGTTTATAAAAGAATAAGTTTTATAAATGGGTTTATTGATTTATAAAAGAAGTTTTATAAATAGTTTATAGATTTGTAAAAGAGCTTTATAAACGGTTTTAGAAATTTTTAAATAAGTTTTATCAATGGCTTTAGAAGTTAATAAAAAGAGTTTTTATAAATTGTTTTGAAGATTTATAAAAGAGTTTCATAAATGGTTTTAGAGATTTATAAAAGGAGTTTTATAAATGATTTTAGACTTGTATAAATACATTTTCTAGGTAGTGAAAGGGCAGTGTTTTTATGAATACATTTATATGTTGAGATAAGTATATGGATATTTTCAAGTATAAAAAGGAGTATGAAGGGTTTATAAATATATTTTTGTAGAAGTATTTTGATACAAGTATAGACAAAGCGATTTTAATTCATGAAAGGATTTATTAAAGAGGCTAATGGCTGCTTACATGCTTAACCAATGTTGGTTTCCCTATGGAAATAAATTCCCTAATTGGCTAATGGTTGTTTGTTTATTTGATAGTTAAATAACCAACTATCAAAACTTGGCAGTTTTAAACTATCGTTGTCAGTTCGGAGAGACCGGGGTCAAACATATGATCCGGAAACCAATTCGGACCAACATAAGCGTTCGAATGGAAGACATCTTGAAGATGATTAAAGATGGGGTTCTTGAAGTGCAAGGGCTACTTGTTACTAATCTTGAGGGTGATTCCAAAATGGAAGTAGTAGAGGTAGTGCCTTCGGTTTCATTCAGACCCAGAACGAACATGTATGGATGAAAGTTGGCATTGCATTTCTGCCTGGAGGGCAATGTCAGCATTTTAAGTGGAATTACTATATAAAAAGTAATTGTTGCCTCAAGCCTTATAACCCGGAAATTGGTAAAACATGGTAGATGCCGCAGGGCTATTTGGGTCGCTCATATTAAGGTGTATCATCACTTTTCTAGACCATTATATTATGGATTTGGTTTTGCATGAGAGCTCTCGGTTAAGTTTTAAAAGCGACCGGGGTGATGACATATTCAGTACTATCCAGTAAGGGGTAGGCCGGTCCTATGTTTGTAGAGAAGCAGATGCGTCTGTAGCCCTTGGTACATTTTATCTAGAGATGTACTGTACGGAAGGTAGTCTGTAACATCCACGAATTTTGGTCATTAAATTTTAACAATTTAATTAATTTTAACTATTTAAATTACAGGATTTCTAGAATTTAATAATTTGAATTCAAATACGATTAATCGGTTATATATTTGAATTGTGAATTGAATATTAATTGAATGGGTTTAATAATCTTATCTAACTTATTTCAATTAATAATTAATAATGGTGAATTCAACTTGAGAATTTATTTACAATAATAAATAGATCGGGTAAATATCGATAATTGGATCGAAAATATAAAACGATATTTAAATATGTGAATTTATCATTCCAGGGCACTGTCTTGGATTTTGACAAAATTAGTGTCATTAATTCCAGATAATAAATTATTGTACGCTGTCAAGTTTCGTAACGATCAGACATACTATGTGGTCGTACGAGCTCGAAAAGCTTAAAAAATTAATTTAAATATAATTTGATTTAAAAAGCTAACTTCTGCATACTTTGGAATTGGGTCTCGAAAATAGTTCAATTAAGTTCGGAATAAGGGTATTTAGTATAGAACGCCGGTCGGCACACTTCCATTGGAGTTCAAGATTTTTGGGTTTGTTTTGTTGAATATTTTAGAATAAAATAAAAATAATATATACACCCTACATTTTAATTCCCTACCTTCCCCATACCCCACGTCGTCAAACCCATACCCACCTTCCTATAAAACAATACCTAGAAATAATAAAAGCAAGTTTTTTAAATTTTAAAATTAAAAATCAAATTCTCCACTAATTGAAAAACCACAAAAATGGATTCTTTGAACTTATACGATCATTAGCTTCAATCCCATATACCCGAAGTCGCATACGATCGTGTTTGGGGGTGATTGTCTTTCTTAGCCGTGAGTTAGGGTTGGAGATTTTGAAGTTTGTGGTCGACGGTTTGACGAACGAAGCCTAGATTCGAACTCGTGGAGGAGTTTAGCACCTAGACTCAAATTTTTGGGGGTATCGGTGGAAAAATTGGTTGTGCGACGTGATGGTGGACGAAAGGGGGAGGCTCGGGTCGCGTTTTGATTTGGAGGTGTGGTCGAGGTGATGGTGAGTCCGCCAAAGGGAGAGCGTGAAGAGAAACGCCTTGGTGAAGACGAAATCGAGTTTAGCGGAGCGTAACTCCGTATCAAGGCTTGAACGTGCACTACAATGGCGTGCATGAGCTTCGTGTACAGGCATTGTAAAGTGGGGAGAAGGAGGATTGTTTTGAGGGGTAATTTTGTAAATTAAAGTAAAGTAGTTATTGATTAATTTAAAATAATCGATAACTTGCACAATCCATAACTTTTGCGTACGAGGTCGGATTCTGATGCCGTTCATTGCATTGCACTCGTATGGACATCCTCTTCACAATGGAGTTGGTTTGGTTGGATTTGGAGCTAGTGGAATTTTTGACTAAAATCAAATGCCCGATGGTTTTAGTCCAAATCGAAACATTTCGGTGGAAAACTAAAATCAATGTGAGTTTAACTCACATTAAATTTTACTATATCATATCTATGATGCTATATACTATTATCGATTGCTTGGATGTTAGTTAAAATGTTTAATTGATTGTTTGGTTGAATTTTCGTTTGGAAAATGGATGACATTAATTTGATTGCTATGGACCTGTAATGACCCGCCAATCCATACTATTCAAGCTGACAATAAACCACACATGTTCAACCCAAATTGAACAGAAAGACAGATAGTTATGGGAAAGAAGAAGAAAGAAGAAAGGAGAAGAAGAAGAAGAGAAAACTAAAACAATACAGAATCTCACAATCGCAGTGGAACAATATATATAATCAATAATCTTTACAAAGGAGAAACTGTCATATACATACACCCATCAGAGTACAACAACAATCAAAATATCATCCTGGACCGTTATAACAATCTGCCCTCACAATTTCTGATGGTTTCAACAACAAAGCAACGGAAAATTAATATATATATGAATACAACTTGTCGACCTCCAACTCGTCTCCTTAGCTACAATGCATCCAAAGCAATCTATAATATACTCGGTCTGACTCAAGCATTATAATAAAATAACACCTGAGTCAGTCTAGAAAACCAACGTGAGAAAAACACACCCAATTGGACTTTTAAAGTTATAAAAACCTTTTAAATCAATAGTATCTCGTAAGACTACGCGACACATAAACACGGACGGGTTTTTACCTTACGATAACCAAAACATTTCATATGAAATTCTCTGATATTATATTAGTGTCTAATACAAATACTTATTAATCTTAGCCGAAATTGTTACATTATTAAATTCCAACATTATATGTTCTACAATCAAAACCGTAAAAGCACGTATTGGAGATTGGATTCCATACTATGACAAGGTAAGGAACTACCTTCCGAAGGTACATCTCTAGATAAATGCACCAGGGTTTGATAAAAACATCTTGTACCCCTGCCACACAGGACCAGCCTACCACTTGACTAGTAGTACCGAATATGATCACCCGCTTGGACCTGAACCATACAAGAATAGATAGTATCCGATCTAGATTTGGAATGACCGTACCCTACTTGGGAGCTACCCACTTGGCCCTGTTGCATGCCCGATTTTTGTCATTTCCCGGTTGATGAGGTCCGAGGCTGCGTTTTACCTTTTTATAGCACTTCCCACTTGGAATGCTAACATTGTCCTCTAGGCAACAATGCAATATCAACATTCATCCATATAAGTTCGTTCTGGGCCTGAACGAAACACTTGAGAGCTCCGTCTCTAAATTTCATCATCTTCAAGATATCTTCACTTCGAAACACATTCATTGGATTGAAGTGGTTTTCGGATAACATATCCAATCCTGGTCTTTTTGAAACAACATTCGATAATTTTCGGTAAACTCAACCCCGGTTCTTTAGGAAATAAACATTCAAAGATAAGATCGGAGATCACCTCCTAACCATTAGTGGACGAATTTCCTTATCATTGTCCTAGGGGAATGAAACGAGATTTATACGCATAGTACAACATCATCGGAGATGACTGTGCCATATAACTAACGTGTTTCTCCTAGATATTTCCAAAGTTACGTTTTGGGTCCAATTTCGATAGTCAGTTATTTAACTATGGAATAACAAACATTCAATAAGAAATTTAATTCCATAGGGAAAACCAACATTGGTTAGAACCAAGCAACACTAAGTCTCTATTAATAAATATTTTATTAATTAAATTCACTTTGTAATTCTTGAATCAAAAATTAATTTTACAAGCATTTTTATAAACCCACAATCACCATCTCAATACTTTAAAAAAAATCCATATACTTATTTAAATTTAAATGGTATAAGTATATTCACCAATTTTTGGGAAGGTTCCGCTTTTTATTTAATTCTAAAATCATTTAATAACTCCATTTCATATCTACAAAACTGTTTATAAAATCCCTTTTATAAATCCATAAACTCATTCCTGAAATTCTTTTATAAATATTTACAACTATATATAAAAAGTTTCTACCCTTTTTAAGCAATCTTCCGTTATATTTTTCAAAACATGTTATAAGATTCCTTTTATAAAAACCCCATCTATTTATAAAACTACATTTATAAATCTCGGAAAACAATTATAATTAAATCCCAATCGCTTACCTTTAAACACTATTATATACTAATAACATTATAAATAAATAAATACTAAATTTAAAACATCTTAAAATAATAATTTATAATTTTCAAAACATTCTTAAATAAACAAAAATAATTTATCTTCAACATCATTATAAATAATAATAATAAATTTCCAAAACTTTACTGGTAAATAATTTAAAACTAATTTCAACCCATATTAATATTTTTAAATAATTAAACTTTTAAAACATTTAAAATATTGATAAAAAACTTTTAACAATATTAATATTAATAAACAACCTTTAGAATATAAATATATTTCCTTGATAAAAAAAATCCTTACTTAATTCAACATAATCGTTTCCATATTTAAAACCATATTTATAAAACTCTTCCATTTTATAAAACTTCATTTCATAAAAATTTCTTTATTTATGGACCCATTTATACCTTTATTCCTTTATAAATCTTGCTTATTTATAAAAATCCCCTTCAATACATAATTTCAACTGCTATAACCTTGCTTCAATAGGTATAAATTTCTTTTATAAATTTCCTTCAATTTATAAAATATCTCTTAACAATCCAAATTTATCCTCATCTTAAATTTCCAAAATAGAATAAACCATTTTCTAAAAACGACATTCCACATCGTAAAATAAATCAACTGTTTGATTTATCTCTCAAATCTATTAAATGATAATAGTTTCCTTTTTAAATTATAAAACACCATTTATAAATCTATCCCTTTATAATAAAATATGATTATACAAATCTTAACTTTATTTGTAAAATATCACTTTTGTAAATTATCATATTTTTAAATTTCACCTTTATAAATAAATTATAATATATGTATCTATACATATCATTTTATATAAATGGTTAATCATATTTATATCGAAATATTTCTATTTTCTTTTTAACACAATATCCATTTATTATAAAAGATTGACTTGGTTTCCCAGATCTTGAAATCTTTATTTACTATTCCCAGTCTATATTTAAAATATTTTATAAAACTATTAAATTATAATATCCAAAAATTATACCTTTGATTTTAAAATAAATTACTTTTTCAAATAATTCAAGAATAATTATTTAAAACATATATAATTTCCAAAAGAACTTTGAAATCTCTTTTCCAAAATCAATCACTATTTTATGGTATTTTAAAATACCAAAATATAAGGTCCAATGCTACTAAAGCACTAAATAAACAAAATCGTGTTCATGTCATCCAATATAATATCCAAATATCATAATATATATTAAAATCACAATGTAAGGAATCCCGTTGGATACCTCCAACCTGTCCCCCTACATCCCATACAATATATAATCATAAAAATATAAATCAACCGCTTCGAGGCGGGATACGTATACAAAGGGTCATCCGCTCTTACACGGGAACGCTATAGGGTCTCATCCACTCCAATAGGAGGGATATATCCAACTAACAATATAATTTAGTATATTATCCAAACAATCAATAACGATCAGAAATAAATATCCAAACATCCAATAAATAATATTTATTGACTATATAAATTTTCTGATTAGTCAAAAAGGTGAGATTAACTCACTTTGAATTTTTGTTTCGTCAAAGCATTCCGATTTGGATTAAATTGAACATTTGTTCAATTTAATCCAAAGTTCTAACTAGCTCTGAATTCGTCCAATCCAATTCCATGGCGTAGCCTTCGTCGATACGAACGCAACACGACCCATCGTGCTCGATTTGGATCTCGTACGAGTTTGATATGGGTTAACGAATTTTTTAAATAAATTAAACTATAGTTAACTTAAATTAAAAACATTTAAAAGTTATCACCCTTTCTTCCCTCCAACCTTGCTCATGAACATACCAAGACCGCCGTTCTTCATTTTCTTCTTTTTTTACTACTGCGGCATCGCGCCACCCATGCTCGCCGACCACCGCCCGCACTACCGCGCGCCCCTCCACGCACCGCCGCGTGACTACTCCAGCCAATGCCGCCACCTCCTGCTCCGACCCTTCGCCCCTCCAGCACGCCCAACGATCGTCGCGCCACCAGCGCCTTGCGGCCTCCACCTCGATGAACGCTGCGAGCAAGCCGCTGACGCGCGCGCCCCCACTCCCCCTTGCTATCGCGATATTTTTTTATCTCTGATTCAAAAATGGTTTGAACGAGAGGAGAGGGAACATTTAAAACGAGAAAGAGGGATGATGAGGTATGGCGTGAACGTGCAGGCATGGGCTAGGGTATGACCAGGATGAACTAATGTATATTATTTAGTTTTTTTTATTCAACAAAGCATACCCAAAAATCTCAAACTCCAAACGAGACGTGCCGCTTGACGTTCAATATGTGTATACCCTATTCTGAATGCAATGGAACTTGTCTTGAGACCTGATTTGATCATATGCAGAAGATAGTTGTTTGGACCCAATTATTTAATAGATTTCTGAAATTAATTTCTATGCGTTTCGAACTTGCACGATCAAACGATACGTCCAATCGCCATGAAATTTGATGATGTACTATAATTCATTACTACGGATCCGATGAAACTAATTTGGTCGAAATCCGAGATAGTGCCTCGAAAGGCTATTTTTACACGTTAATCAAAACGAGTAATTCCCAAAATCAATTTATTCACTTTTAAATCAAATTTAAAAGTTCACTAACCTCCATCTTATTCAAATAGAATTTAAATCAATTTATGAAATATTTTTTGTTCATATTTAATCCAAGATTCAATTATTTAAACAATTCCAGTATTAAATTCAACAATTTAATTATCAAATAAATCGCTATATTTGAAATTCAAGTTACTTAACATATAAGAATAACTTTTTAATTTTTAAAATCAATTAAATATTCCAAATTCAAATGACTGAAATTCTAGGTTGTTACAGGACCCATATGATTATATTTATTATCCGTAACCATTGTTTTGTAGGGAAAATTTGTAAAAAGACCCTGAGGGGTTTCTTGCCAATAATTATTCAATTTCATCCTTATGCTGTTATATTAATGTTTAATTGAAATAAATCTTGATGTTCAATTTAAATTGCTTAAGTGTCGTTATAGCGATTTTCGCTATACCGTCATTTATTAATTTTCATCCCCAAAACTCCGTCGTGTGTGTTTTGAACTTGAGCTTGTGATTTCATTAAATATAATTTTAAAATTCATTAATCGTATTAATTAATGGTATTTTAAATTAATTAACCATTTTAATTAATGGTTATAAGTTAAATTAATTAATTGTCTTAACAATGAAGTTTAAAGTTAACTAATCATGTTAACTAATGATTCGGAAATTAATTAACCAATTTAATAAATGATGTTTTATACTTAATTAATCATTTTAACTAATTATTATTTGAGTTTAATTAATTATTTTAATTAATGATAATCGAGTCTAATTAATCATTTTAATTAATGATATTTGAAATTAATAATCATTTTAATTAAATAATGTTTAAAAGTAAGTAATCATTTTAAATAATGATATTTGAATTTGATTAATTATTGTAATTATTGATGTTTTAAAAAAATTAATTAATCTATTTGAGATCTAAAATTAATCAAGCCATTTTAATTAATGATATAAACTTTAATTAATCATTTCAATTAATAATTGCTTAAATCGAATTAATTGTTTTAACCGACGATTAAAAAAAATTAAACATTTTAATTAATGACGTTTGAGATTAATCATTCATTCTAATTAATGATTCTTCGAATTTAATAAATCTTTTTAATTAATGATATTTAAAGTTAATTAATTTATTCAATAAAAGTGATTAAAGTAAATTAACTAATATTAAAAGTGTTTTAAGTTAATTAACCGATTTAGTGTTTTCAAGTAAATAAACCGATTTAATAAAGATTTTAAAGTTAATTTACTAATGATATAAAAGTGTTTTGGAAATAGTTAACTGTTTTATTTAAAATAATTGATTTGCTTATTTACAGAGATTATAATTGTGATTAAGTATCTTTCACGATAATTAATATTGATTTAAATTTACGAAAGATGGTTTTAAATGAGAAAATCCTTTAAACGGAATTATTTATAAATAAAGCCAAGTGTAGATTGTTTGGGTGTATAATAAACAATGGTTTAATGACCTTGGTTTTGGACCCTTGTTTTAATACACTTAGTATTATAAGTTTGTCTTTTGAAAGGATGTATTTAAAGAGTATTTCCAAAGTGTTTTTACCAATATTGTAATATGGAAATCAAGCACAAGTTCAGTTTTAAGAAGTAAAGTTCGATACGATTATGGAAAAGTAATTCCGTAAACAATATCGCTTATATGGAAAGGATCTAGTCATACTTTTAACGCTAAACATTGAAGCTTGGACTCGTTTCTATCTCGAAGGTTAAAAATGTCGTCAAGGCGATGCCTAGAGGTAACACTATCTCAACTTGCCTGGCTTTATCTTCAACCGAGAGATAGCACTTGTTTGAAGTTGACGAGTAGTGGTAAATATTGATATTTAATTTTCATATACGATCATTTTTAATTATCTCGGACAGTTAATTTATTTACTATCGGATCCAACTTTCTTCATGGTGTAACGTCACCTTAAAAACGATTTGCTGCTCTTTTAAGTCCTTTGTCGGTAAATGACTGAACCCAAAGCGCGAAAGGACATCCAACTATGTGGGGTTGCTCCCATTAAAAGGGTATTTCACATCTCATCTAGATCGGATTCGTTTACGTATTTAGATGTGATATATTCAGATACTCAGTAAGGTTTGGTGGAGTCCGGCTGGTACATCTTCGAGAAATGTCATGGAGTATATGAGCTTCTCAGAAGTATATTACTAGAGGTATACTTCAAGGGTGGTGCACCTTCCTAGTCATTTGTTGGAATTTTTTTTTCTTATTTGATTCGAACTTTGAATTTAATTTTCTTTAATTGTAATGGGAAGAGTCAACCACTCTTCGCGATGTTTAATTATTGGTTTTGTCCATGTGCTCAAGTTTGGATAGTTTATCTTGTTCTGTCCATTCCATCCAGTTTGGATTTTCGTTTAGATTATTTCCATCCTTCCAAGTTTGGATTTTAATATAATTTATGCCCATCCTTATTTGGATTTGTTTCCATTTGTTTATTTCCATCTTTGTCTGTATGGATATTGTTCTTATGAGGTAAAAACTCGTTCCGCGCTAGCGGTGTGATCTCACAGAATTTTATATATTCACCATATTACTTGTGTTTTCACATGCTGGTATTCCAGACTGATCCGTGTGTTATTTTATTATAATGTTCGGGTCAGACCGAATATTTTTCCAAGTTGGCTTTGGTGTTATGGAAATCTTGAAGAGGAGTCGAAGGTTCACCTATCGTGGTGTTTATTTTCCTCTGTATCATATAATATCCATATCAGCAATTGTAAGGTCATGATTTTATAACTATTCAACTGATAGATTTGTTTTTAACAATGTATACTTTTGCATTACCCTAACAATCTGCCTTTTTGTCGATTTGATGTTCGACGTTTGAACACAGTGGTAATATTCAGTGTCGACTTTCGATGGTCAAAAAGGCGGGTCGTTACATAGTCCTTTACATTGCCATTGTTGGAATCCATTCTCCAACAAGCGTTGTGCGGGTTTGATTGTATACCTATTATGCTAGAATTTAATGATGTAATAATTTCGGCTATGATTCAATATTTATTTTAAACCCCAGATATTATTATAATACCATTCTTATAGAAATTGTTTGGTTATCGTAAGGTAAATACCCGTCCGTGTTTATGTGCGGCGTAGTTTTATAAGATATCTTTATTTTGAAAGGATTTCATAACATTAAAAATCCATTTGAAGTGTATTTTCTCACTCTAGTTTACCAGATTGATCCGGACGTTATTTTCCTTATAATGCTCGGGTCAGACCGAGCATATTTACAGATCTAGTTTGAATTGCTTTGGAGCTTTGGGGGACTAGTTGGAGGTCAAAGACGTACTCTCGTATATCTCTTTATTTTCCACCGTGTTTGTTGTTATATTTATCAGTAATTGTAAGGACATGTTGTTATAATATAGTCTACTTTGATATGTATATATAAAAGTTTTCTTTCTTGTGTAATGATCATTTTTATATTATAGATTATCCGTTGCGTTGTGAGATTATATTCTGTCATGTTTTCTTTTATCCAACAAACTGTCTTTTCAGCACTTGGATGTCAGCACATGAATACCGTGGAGGTATTAGTGTCGACTTTTGAGGGTCGAAAAAGCGGGTAATTACAGAACCCATTATGTTTATTTAGCCCAGTCAAATGCACAAGGTCAACGATGTTTCAGATAACCAAGATTTGCATTATCACTTTGTACGTTTGAGTGGCAAGAAATTATGCAAAGAGAAAATAAAATAGTATCATCAAATTTTCAGTACCAAACAATAAAAAAAATGTAGTGAATTATGATATTTTAATCTACAAAAAAAATTGTTCTACATACACAAATAAATTGTTATTTTTAATAATCAGGAATGTAAAGGAGAAGACGATGAAAGTGATCCAATTGAGGTACAAGTATAGAATCACATATAATACTAAATTCAAAACGAGAAAATAAGTTACCCAAGTTCAGCAGAGCTAACATTACACCTGCAACCGTGGTAAAACTTTTTGTTTCTTGTGTCCACCTTGAGCTCTTTATTTCATCTTGCAATCATACACAACAAAATTTTGGCTTAACTACATATAGATCATCCATCAAATCAAGACAGGTTTTATGTTTAAAAACCATAACACTCATACGGTTGAAAAAGATTTACCATTGTAAAAAAGAACTAAATATGCAAATGTTTTTTTTTCTTGAAAATTAGGTATTTAATTGGCAATGCATAATCGTACTATAAGGTTTAGGTAGTATATAGCTTACTATAAGACATATGCCTGGTTGTTCGAATAACGCATATTGAAGCTGTGACGATCAAAACTGAAGCGTCCAACCATAGGGACGGTGGCGAGCCAGCCCTGGCCCAAGGCTGTGGCCTAAGGCGTCCGATTTCCGGGGGCCTCAATCTTTGATTTATATATAATATATGATAAGATGTGAAGTAATATAGCTTAGCGGTGAGCCTTGGGCCTCCAAGCAGTCAGGGCCGGCACTGGACAGTAGAACTAGACACAAATGTAAAATTGACATTTTTATGTTTTAACCTTTAAGTTCAAAATACTTTATCAAGACGAGTGGTGGTGAATATTCCAAGGATATGTGAACTAGTGACATCTTGAAATCCACTATGAGAAATTTCAGAAGTATGGACTGTATACTTGTTAGACTGTGTACCTTCAATAGATAGATGATCCAGATACTCATAGCTACAGCCTCACCTTTTGTTTTGGGTAAGATGTGAGTGATAAGATAGCAATCTCACCTACAGGCAGTACACAGCAATAATTTCACCTACACAATAATTATGTGAACAATATTCATGAGTAAATGTTTTCTCATGTTGTTTCCACATGGATTGACATGACAACTGCATGTTTGTAAACCATACGCTCAAAACATGACAAAGTGTTAAATTTTGGTGATACAAAATCACAAATAGAAGGAAACAAATATGCAAAAGGGAAAGTAATCACGTTTGTTCATTATGGAAATGCATTAATAATTGGATTGCATTTGAATGAGATGGCAAGGAAATTTATGCATGCGCACGTTATGGAATAATATATGTGCAAAAGATATGCATATTATTTCTTTCTTCGTAATCGCATTGCTTTGGGATTATTTTCTTCCATCTTTGGAACGAGTGAATTACTTGCTATGTTTGCGTGATTTGTTACCATTGTAATTTGCCTCCATTATCTTCTTACCATATTTTGGTAATTTGATTGATGACTCACATGAATTTATATTGGATATATATTGAGGGTAGACTTCATTGTAAACCCATCCTGGTATTCAGCCAGTGATCTCCAGATAGAGTGTCTCTTTTTTGTTATCCCTAATTGGGGCTTTGGTATGTGAACTCTTATCTTGTAATCTCTTGTAATCTCTTGTAATTCTCTCAAGTGTAATAAAATCTCTCTTCTTTGGACTGGATGTACACTGTCTAGATGATAGTGGAACCAGTATAAATATTGTGTGTCTTCTTTTTTTATAGTTATTTACTATTTATTTGGAGTATAGAATAATTGCTTCTAGATTAAGTGATGTTCAAATTGGCAAATCTAGATCCTATTTATTGTCTTTCCGCATTGGTGCAATTTCTGCACAACAGATTGGTATCAGAGCTAGGCGATTTGTTCAGATTTGTGCATCAATGGCTTCTAGAAAGAGCGGTAGATCTGGTGCTGATTATGCTATTACTCATTTGGATGGAAAAAGGAGATTTTGAGCAATATGGAGTGGAGGAGATTATGTTGAGAGAGAAGAGTGTTCCAGTCTTGGAAATTTGATGATAAGGAGTTTACTGTGTTGAAGAGACATCTGGATTTGGAAACTTGTATCTGCTTTATGGCTCGATGTTGATGTGAGAGTCTTATGTTGATTTCCATGGGAAATTTGTTGTTTGGCAGATAAGTGGATTTGGAAACTTGTATCTGCTTTATGGCTCGATGTTGATGTGAGAGTCTTATGTTGATTTTCATGGAAATATTGTTGTTTGGCAGATAAAGTATGTGGAAGGAGAGAGATTTGTCTTGTATACAGAGATTTGGATTAGCCTTGTCTATTGGCTTTTGTTTTTTGGCTCTGTATTTGGATTGGTGATTGAGAGAATTTTTTGGCCTTGGTGCCTTTGAGATTATTTTGATATCTACCTTCTTTTGATTTTGGATATTTGCAACATTTTGTTAGCGGGCGGGGACATAGTTTGAGCTCGTTAGCAAGGTGTGATGGGGGGTGGCCTTGCTGGAACCCATTGGGTAAGTATTCATTTTTGGTATCCATCTCGTTAAGAGATTTTGGTTGAAGGTGGAGTTTGATTTTAAGAGTTTTATGTTGAAAAGAGAATTTGACTCGAGGTGGAGTATTGGAAATATGTAATTTTGCATCAAGGTGGAGTGTTAAATTTTGGTGATACAAAATCACAAATAGAAGGAAACAAATATGCAAAAGGGAAAGTAATCACATTTGTTAATTATGGAAATGCATTAATAATTGGATTGCATTTGAATGAGATGGCAAGGAAATTTATGCATGCGCATGTTATGGAATAATATATATGCAAAAGATATGCATATTATTTCTTTCTTTGTAATCGCATTGCTTTGGGATTATTTTCTTCCATCTTTGGAACAAGTGAATTACTTGCTATGTTTGCGTGATTTGTTACCGTTGTAATTTGCCTCCATTATCTTCTTACCATATTTTGGTAATTTGATTGATGACTCACATGA
The DNA here is from genome assembly GCA_030737815.1 of Allium fistulosum. Lineage (NCBI taxonomy): Eukaryota > Viridiplantae > Streptophyta > Magnoliopsida > Asparagales > Amaryllidaceae > Allium > Allium fistulosum. The sequence goes on from CM060902.1 coordinate 1,221,741,307, forward strand.
ATTTATATTGGATATATATTGAGGGTAGACTTCATTGTAAACCCATCCTGGTATTCAGCCAGTGATCTCCAGATAGAGTGTCTCTTTTTTGTTATCCCTAATTGGGGCTTTGGTATGTGAACTCTTATCTTGTAATCTCTTGTATTTCTCTCAAGTGTAATAAAATCTCTCTTCTTTGGACTAGACGTACACTATCTAGATGATAGTGGAACCATTATAAATATTGTGTGTCTCCTTTTTATTTATAGTTATTTACTATTTATTTGGAGTATAGAATAATTGCTGCTAGATTAAGTGATGTTCAAATTGGCAAATCTAGATCCTGTTTATTGTCTTTCCGCATTGGTGCAATTTCTGCACAACACAAAGAACTATTCTAATACAAATTAGTAAGCCACACGATCAAACCATATGCCCTAAACAGGAAGTACGTATGATGTGAGCGAGTTCTCTAATACACTCAAAACATGACAAAGTGTTGTCAAAAGTTTAAATGATAATGTAGAGCCAATTAGAATTCCAACATAGGAATATAGGATGCGACAAAGAAAATTATATATGGGTCATATTGTTGCTAGATCATGCCATCTTTATGAGAAAACATCACTTCCCAATCAAACCAAATATATATACAGAGGAAAAAGAATGGTATTTTTTTTCAAAAAAAAAATATATATATATATATATAAATAAGTGCACTTACAGTTGAAATTTTATGTTACAAAAAAAATCTGTCAACACTTATCAAATTGGAACCATTATCAGTAGATTTCGAGGATTAGAAAAAAAAGTGACTGGTATGAAACTTCTTTAGTTCATGAACTATAGTTTGAACTGCAATATTTATTTCTAAAATATAGTTTTCTAGCATGCTATGTTTGCTTGACGACATAACAAAAAGTATGTGGCTCCTATGTGAGTGCAGTAACCAATGCTCTAAGGTGATTTACTAAGCATCAATAAATAAGCTTGTCTGTCTCATAATTTCTCACGAGCTTCATCAATTCTCCTCTCCCTTAGTAAGCTTCTAATTTAAGGTATGTCCATAATTGTCTACAAATATGGGTATTTGTATATATAATATGTTTTTTTCCCAAACTATATCTCAACCCTTGAACTTTAGTGTAAAATAAGCAACCATGGTCTTATTCCAATAGTATTGGAAAACTTTAACTGTTGGCCTTTGTCGCCCAGGTTGAAGTTATGAGTACATTTTCAACAAATATGACAAGTGGTTATGATAAAGACAATGATGATGTCATCAGACGATCAGCTAACTACGAACCTAACCAATGGGATTATAATTCTGTTCAATTCATAAACAACAATTACACGGTATGATAAAGTTAGTTATTTTTTGATATTATACTGGTAAATTTACAAATCGCTTACACCATGTCATATTTATATATAGGAGGAAAATTATGGGGCTCTAGCTAGGGACTTAAAAGAACAGGTGCGTGCCATGTTCGACGTCTCGGAACCATTTGCGCAAGTCGAACTCATTGATATAATTGACCACCAAGGACTTGGTTACCATTTTGAAGAAGAAATAAACATAATGTTAAATGATATGATCACACGTGGTTATACTAACGTGGTGCAAGCTGATGGACTTCATGCAACTTCTATGTTATTCAGGCTTCTTAGGAACCATGGATTTATGTTTTCAGAAGGTATGATTTTAATTTTTAAAGTCAGTTATACTAACTCAAAAAATTGGATTTTAATATATAATGTTAATAGATCTAAAGTCTAAGGTTCGAAACTTTGGTTTCCGTTTCAATTATTTGGACTTTCCAAAAAAGATTGTTTCACTACGAAATTAAAATTCCGGAACTTCCAGTAGTCTCATTTTGTGATTCCTTTACATTCAGATACTCCTTTTATAAATAAATACACCCTTTTAGCCTAAGTAAAATATTTCATCAAAAACTGGCTAAATATCTAGATTTGCAAAAAATAAAAAATGAAATAAAAAAGCCATAATGATACATTTAAAAAAAAACAACTAACAAAATAGCCTCAAATATCAACAAAGCCTCAAATACCAAACTATCGGTTCAAAGAGGTCGTTTCAGATATAAAATATATAAATTTAATAGAAATAAAAAGAATCTACAAATAGTTTCATCGCATAACAACTTTCATAATCAATATGAACTGGTATATTAGTTTCTCAAATCAATGAACCAAATGGCCTCGAAATCGTATATCTAATTGATCATAACATTTAAAATTGGTCTTATCGGAAAAAGGTACTCAAATTTAACTACGGTTTGATGATATACTTATCATTGTCAAAGTATATCGTAAAAATACGTACAAAATTTGGGAGAAGTTGAAGATTCTACATTAATCAATTAGAGAGGTAAACAATGTAAAAAATAGAAAATACATATGCAAGGGGTAGGGAATAACTTTGGTTTTGCCGCACAAATATTTTTTAGTTTATTTAATAAACAAGAGAAAAATGATGAGGACGTCGGTAGGGCATAAGGTATTCGCATACCCCTAAACGATATCGTTCCCCTTTTAAGTTAAAAAAGAAAAAGAAGGGGAAGAGGATGACATTACAAAGGCTTAGAAATTCCCCTACGGATCGCAGACTACTGCCAAATGGCATAACAACCTATGCCATAGATAGAACGTGGACAATTTTCATACCAATTTGAAGCTTCTCTTCTAATATAATATTTAAAAAATATTTATTCATCTTTATAAAAAATTATCTCCCTAGAATTTGTCTAACATAATTTACCTAAAATTTCTCACTATTAGCTAAAATATATATTGAAAATTAAGATTTATCTATAATATTTAAGTGGATATAAATTTCAAAATGTTTTTTTTGGAGAAAATGATATTCACAATGTGAATAAAATACCTTTGAAATTTTACTACTTAAAATTATTTAGAAAACAATAAGGTGCAAAAGGGATATTACAAAGTGGAGTACAAAAGGGATGTGTGGTGGAAGTGATTGTGTAATACCTATATACTTCATGTTTATTAAATCCGAACTTCTCAAGTAACATCCAATCCAACATCTCATGTTCACATCTAAATCAAAATTGGTTCTGTATATGGTAGAACCAATCCACATGTTCCAAGTACAATACAATAACAATGAATAGAATCTGTAATAAAAAATATTAGTAAGCAACAAGGTGTGGCACACAAACTTATGATGATGATAATTTAAATAGCTTTAGCTGGAATAATTGCAGTTAATCCAGTTAAGAACACTCGTGACTTTAGGAACCCAGATGTTACGAGGCTAGTTTAAGACAAAACACCAATTTGCATCTTCTGATTTTTCCTAATGATTTCCTCGGTAAGATTGTCCTTTTAGATGTTTGCAATTAACATATTACAGTTAAAATGAAGAAATTGGTATACGCGTTAAACATTAAAATTGTAGCCCAACTAAGTTTGGCTATTTCATTGGCATGTCCTATATATGTTTTGAAAACTTTGAAAGTTGATGGATGTATTTTACGACATAATACACAGCCATAAGCATATATGCCCTACACTACCTTTGGTTAATTACTTTTTGATGACATTATGATAAAAAAATACAATTCACTTCTTTTTATTTGAGAGCGGATATCTTCAAGCCTTATATGAATGATGAAAATAACTTTAAGGAAAGCTTGTCTCATGACGTGGAAGGGTTAATAAGCTTATATCAAGCTTCTGGTTTGTGTTTCAAAGGAGAAAGCATACTAGATGTAGCTAAATCATTTTCGGCAACGCATTTGAAAAGGCTCAACAAATCCAAATTTGTAGAAGAAATTGCTTACGCTATGGACATTCCATCACAATGGAGACCAAAAAGGCTAGAAGTAAGAAAATATATTGATATTTATGATAAGGAAGCGGACAGTAAATCTATTTTGCTTCAGTTTGCTAAGCTTGATTTCAATATGGTACAAAGCATACATCAAAGCGAACTGACCAAGATCACAAAGTACGTTAATTACCTTAGGAACGGGTATTGCATGCTGCATAATTTTTGATGAAATTTCTACATCAATTTTTCCAGTTAAAAATGGTTATTAACTCATATGAATTTTTTTAATTATTTCTCAGGCCTGTCAACTGCACTGTGTCGGTAAATTAGAGGCAAAAGAAATCTTAAAAATGTCATAATGCTAATATATGAAGAAATAAAACCAGGTTTATAAAAAATTCTATCACAAAATAGTTTATCCAGTAAATTATGAAATTTCAATCTGCTTAAAAATGAAATTTGCATGCATACATATATACATTTACATAAATATATATATGTATGTGTGTGTAAAGAGAGAGAGTAAGGTTCCACAACACCCCACTTTTGGAGCTTCTATTTAGCAGCCATCACTCCCATCATATTTTGAGTTACATTGATAAATGTCATTCTTTTGTGTACATGTTTGATATACCTTATGAATATCATATCTATAAAAATGATATCATTTCAACTTCTAGGCCTTCAAAATTATGAGTCATCATTAGCCGTTAAAATATGTATTTAACCGTTGATTTGAAATATTAATTTCATTGCTTTAAAGATGTTCAAATAAACATAAAAAATTGACAACGATCTTAGATAAGATATGAACATATCCACAAGAAAAATTATCATATGAGATAATGCAGCTCAAAATGATGGGAGTACTAAAGGAGTATCACAAAAATAGAGGAGGGCGGGGAGAGGGGGTGTACATGTATATGTATATGTATGTATGTAGAGAGAGAGAGAGAAATGAGACACACACACATGACATATCAATATACTTAGGACAATGAGATGTGTACATGTTTGTAAGTTAACAATTTTTTCCTACTTCATAAATTAGTTGGTGGATGAATGAAGGTCTTGCCAAGAAATTGAAATTTGCTAGAGATCGAACATTTGAAAGCTTTTTTGTGATGGTCCTCATTTTATTTCAACCTCAATTCGGACATATTCGAGAAAGGCTAACAAAAGTCGTGACACTTTTGGTATTACTTGATGATATATATGATATTTATGGCTCTTTGGATGAGCTAGAGTTCTTTACTCATATAATCGACAGGTACCTATTTATATCCTATTCTTTAATATGACTTATGCTTTACATCAGTCACATTCTAAATAACGTACAAAATATTTTACAGATGGGAAATCAAAGACCTAGAAAACCTTCCAAGTTACATGAAGACGCTTTTCAAAGTTATTATTATTACTATTGATGAAACAGCGTGTGATATTCAAAAACACAATGGATTAAATGTCCTACCCTTTCTACGAAAGGCGGTAATATATAACCAGATTTTTTTAATTTAAAGCTATTGTGTTCACTGCAAGATAACATGGAATGTTATAATAATGTGAATGTTGTGTGCAACTTATTAAAGGCTTTAATCAATATCATGCATTGTGATATTTTAGAGATCTGAAACGTGGAAAAAACAATAGACCTAATTCAACACAATAACAAATTAAATTTAGCATATTTTTTGTGTAAAATTTTGTAGCTGATAGCATGGGTATACATAATGCAGTGGGCAGATTTGTGCAAAGTGTTCTTAGTGGAAGCAAACTGGCAAAATGGTAAAAATACACCAACATTTGCTGAGTATATAAACAATGGTTGGGTATCAACATCAGGACCTCTGGTTTTAACACATGTGTTATTTCTTCTACGACAAGTACCTACAAAGGAAGTGTCATATCATTTAGAAAGTAGTCCAAAGATCATTCGTTTGGCGTCAACAATTTTTAGACTTTGTAATGGTTTGGCAACTTCAACATTAAGAAATTCATTATTTTCCTACTAAAATAAACAAATGAATCTCAAACAATTGTCAAAATATCAAATTTAAACAGGCGGAGCAAGAGAGGGGTGATGCACCAACAGTAATACAATGCCACATGAATGATACATGTGTTTCTGAAGCTAAGGCTCGTGAACATATATCAGGTGTTATATCGGAAACATGGAAAGATCTGAACAAAGAATACATGTTACACCCTTCATTTCCTCAACCATTTGTGGAAGCATGTGTAAATTTAGCAAGAATGGGAATCTGTCTATATCAACACAGAGATGGTTTTGGGAATCCAACATTTGAGACCAAGAGTTACATTCAATCGCTGCTTATAAAACCCATTGATTTCATAGGAAAGGATTTTGCTTATCCAAATACCAAGTACGGTGTTTAATTGAATGCAATAGGTTCCATATTTTTAGATGGATGTTCATGTAGATACGATATCTAAGAGGTAAAAGGACCGTAGATATAAAGCCCACACAAACAGCTACAAGGGAAATAAGTTACCAAGATAGTGATTCTACTAAATTACTAAGATAGTGATTCTACTAAATTACTATCTGTGCTATGTATGCTTTGTTATATCTTCATAAAGATGTGTGTGTGTGTGTGTGTGTGTGTATTTGGGGGGTGGGTTAGGGAAGGGGTGTTGGGGGTTGTGTTTTTTTATCATGTGGTACAAACAAAGTAATAGTACTGTATGCAGTCAGCAGGCAAGCTTATGTCAATTTTAGTTCACTTTTGTTTGTTTCTATATATTATTTATATATATGTTTATTTCATATATACATACACATATAATTTTTCAGTATTCACATTATTGTTGTTTATATATTTCTGCATATTTTTATTTATTTATTTTGGTTTTTGAGCGGCCTAGCTCTGACCTAGGTCTGCTTCGAGCATGCACCGAGCTTCGACTCAGGGTTACATCATGCTGCCTTCGAGTGCTGCTCCTGAGCGTTCGAGGCCCGACCCAAGCCCTGCCTCTTACGCATCACGGGTCTACTTCGAGTGCATTGAGGCATGTCATCTTCAACTTCTTCCTCACTCTATTTTGTACCTAAAAAGCTCCAAAAGCATAGAAACAAACTCCGCTCAAGAATATTTAAATCTCCATCAAATTCCTTCATGATATTATGTATTATATATATGGATATATATTATTATACCATCATTTTTTGAAAGGTAGCATTAATACCCCACTTACCCACATTTCAGAAACTCGAATAAGTATTTGCATAAATTTGTATGTTCAATTTAGTATGAAAATTAATATTTATATATATAAACACATACTCACATGGGTACTAAGGCACGTTCGATAAACGGGCGCATAGAAAAATGTGAGCAAACCTTTTATTTGCAAAGCACGTGAAACACAAAATTCATTTCAATAACATTTCTATAATACATTTACTACTTGAAACTTATGAAAACATGAAAATGTCAAAATAAACTGGCTACATGTTTCATGAACAATATTTCTTTCGATGAAAATGTGATAATATTTAACAATCAACTACCTCTCTTGCATAAAATTAGATTTTTTTTTTGGATGGGATAAAAATATTTATAAACTTCGATCCCCTAAAATTGCAACATTACTCCTACATAGATTCGTGAGGCTTACGTCATTGCTTCATTTTTTTCCCCTGTACTCTTATTGTCAAATCCAAGGTATGCAACAAAGAGCTATCATTTTGTTAATAGGTCAAAGTTTTGCACACTACACTTATGATATGATTCATGGTCTAGGGTTAATAAAAAAATAACTTTATTGGCAATATAAATGAATGTTTGGTAATAATTATTTAAGAAAACTAAAAAATAAAATAAATATGAGTAATTACAACTTATTCCACTAACAATAAAACTTAAATCTACATCCACATATATCACAACCATACATTACAAGCAAAGTTCAAACAGTACAACCAGAAAAAATAAATTATTAAGCAAGAATTCTAAGAAAATAGACGATAATTGACATATATATATAATCAGTAATCTTTGCAAAGGAGAAACAATTATATACATACACCCATCAGAGTACAACAACAATCAAAATTATCAGCCTGGATAGTTATAACAATCTGTCCTCACAATTGCTGATGATTTCAACAACAAAGCAGCGGAAAACTAATATATATACGAATATGACTTGACGACCTCCAACTCGTCTTCTGAGCTCCAATGCATCCAAAGCAATCTGTAATATACTCAGTCTGACCCGAGCATTATAATAAAATAACAACCGAATCAGTCTAGAAAACCAGCGTGAGAAAAACACACCCAATTGGACTTTTAAAGTTATAAAAACCTTTTAAATCAATAGTATCTCATAAGACTACGCCACACATAAACAGAGATGAGTTTTTACCTTACAATAATCAAAACATTTCATATGAAATTCTTTGATATTATAATAGTGTCTAATACAAATACTTATTAATCTTAGCCGAAATTGTTACATTATTAAATTCCAGCATACTAGGTTCTATAATCAAAACCGTAAAAGCACGTATTGGTGATTGGATTCCATACTATGACAAGGTAAGGAACTACCTTCCGAAGGTACATCTCTAGATGAATGCACCAGGGTCTGATAAAAACATCTTGTACCCCTACCACACAGGACTGGCCTACCACTTGACTAGTAGCACCGAATATGATCATCCGCTTGGACCCGAAGCATACAAGAATAGATAGTAACTGATCTTGATTTGGAATGACCGTAACCTACTTTGGAGCTACCCACTTGGCCCTACTGCATGTCCGATTTTTTTCATTTCCCGGTTGATGAGGTATGAGGCTACGTTTTACCTTTTTATAGCACTTCTCACTTGGAATGCTAACATTACCCTCTAGACAACAATGCAATATCAGCATTCATCCATATAAGTTCGTTCTGGGCCTGAACGAAACACTTGAGAGTTCCGTCTCTAAATTCCATCATCTTCAAGATATCTTCACTTTGAAACACATTCATTGGATTGAAGTGGTTTCCTAATAACATATCCAATCCTGGTCTCTTCAAAACAACGTTCGATAATTTTCGGTAAACTCAACCCCGGTTCTTTAGGAAATAAACATTCAAAGATAAGATCAAAGATCACCTCCTAACCGTTAGTTGATGGATTTCCTTATAATTGTCCTAGGGGAATGAAATGAGATTTATACGCACAGTACAACATCATTAGAGATGACTGTGCCATATAACTCACTTGTTTCTCCTAGATATTTCCAAAGTTACATTTTGGGTCCAATTTCGATAGTCGGTTATTTAACTATGGAATAACAAACATTCAATCAGAAATTTAATTCCATAGGGAAAACCAACATTGGTTAGCACCAAGCAACACTAAGTCTCTATTAATAAATATTTTATTAATTAAATTCAATTTGTAATTCTTGAATTAAAAATTCTTTTTACAAAGATTTATATAAACCCACAATCACTATTTCTCAATACTTAAAAAAAATCCATATACTTATTTCAATGGTATAAGTATATTCACCAATTTTTGGGAAGGTTCCGCTTTTTATTTAATTCTAAAATCATTTAATAACTCCATTTCATATCCACAAAACTATTTATAAAATCCCATTTATAAATCCATAAACTCATTCCTAAAATTCTTTTATAAATACTTACAACTATATATAAAAAGTTTATACCCTTTTTAAGCAATCTTCCATTATATTTTCCAAAACATGTTATAAGATTCCTTTTATAAAAACCCCATCTATTTATAACACTCCATTTATAAATCTCGGAAAACAATTATAATTAAATCCCAATCGCTTACCTTAAACATTATTACATACTAATAACATTATAAATAAAATAAATACTAAATTTAAAACATCTTAAAATAATAATTCATAATTTTCAAAACATTCTTAAATAAAAAAAAATAATTTATCTGCAACATTATTATAAATAATAATAATAATAAATATTCAAAACTTTACTGGTAAATAATTTAAAACTAATTTCAACCCATACTAATATTATTAAATAATTAAACTTTTAAAATATTGATAAACAACTTTTAACAATATTAATATTAATAGACAATCTTTAGAATATAAATATATTTCCTTGATAAAAAAAACCCTTACTTAATTCAACCTAATCGTTTCCATATTTAAAACCATGTTTATAAAACTCTTCCATTTTATAAAACTTCCTTTCATAAAAATTCCTTTATTTATGGACACACTTATACCTTTATTCCTTTATAAATCATTCTTATTTATAAAAACCCCATTCAATACATAATTTCAACCGCTATAACCTTGCTTCAATAGGTATAAATTTCTTTATTAAATTTCCTTCAATTTATAAAATATCGCTTAACAATCCAAATTTATCCTCATCTTAAATTTCCAAAATAGAATCAACCATTTTCTAAAAACGACATTCCACATCGTAAAATAAATCAACTATTTGATTTATCTCTCAAATCTATTAAATGATAATAGTTTCCTTTTTAAATTATAAAACACCGTTTATAAATCTATCCCTTTATAATAAAATATGATTCTACAAATCTTAACTTTATTTGTAAAATATCACTTTTGTAAATTATCATATTTATAAATTTCACCTTTATAAATAAATTATAATATATGTACCTATACATATCATTTTATATAAATGGTTAATCATATTTATATCGAAATATTTCTATTTTCATTTTAAAACAATATCCATTTATTATAAAAGACCAACTTGGTTTCCCAGATCTTGAAATCTTTATTTACTATTCCCAATCTATATTTAAAATATTTTATAAAACTATTAAATTATAATATCCAAAAACTATACCTTTGATTTTAAAATAAATTACTTTTTCAAATAATTCAAGAATAATTATTTAAAACATATATAATTTCCAAAAGAACTTTGAAATCCCTTTTCAAAATCAATCACTATTTTATGGTATTTTAAAATACCAAAATATAAGGCCCAATTCTACTAAAGGACTAAATAAACAAAATCGTGTTCATGTCATCCAATTTAACATACAAATATCATATATCATAGAATATATTAAAATCACAGTGTGAGGAATCCCGTTGGATCCCTCCAACCTGTCTCCCTACATCCCATACAGTATATAATTATAAAAATATAAATCAACCGCTTCGAGGCGGGATTTGTATACAAAGGGTCATCCGCTCTTACACGGGAACGCTATAGGGTCTCATCCGCTCCAATAGGCGGGAATATATCCAACTAACAATATAATTTAGTATATTATTCAAACAAACAATAATGATCAGAAATAAATATCCAAACATCCAATAAATGATATTTATTGACTATATAAATTTTCTGATTAGCCAAAAAGGTGAGATTAACTCACTTTGAATTTTTGTTTCGTCAAAGCATTCCGGTTTGGATTAAATTAAACGGTTGTTCAATTTAACCCAAAATTCCAACTAGCTCCGAATTCATCCAATCCAATTCCATGGCGTAGCCTTCGTCGATACAAACGCAACGCGACCCATCGAGTTCGATTTGGACCTCGTACGAGTTTGATATGGGTTAACGAACATTTTAAATAAATTAAACTATAACTAACTTAAATTAAAAACATTTAAAAGTTATTACCTTTCTTCCCTCCAACCTTGCTCATAAACAAACTAGGCCGTCGTTCTTCTTTTTTTTTACGACTGCGACATCGCGCCACCCACGCTCGCCGACCACCGCCCACACTACTGCGCGCCCCTCCATGCACAACCGCGTGTCTACTCCAGCCAATGCCGCCACCTCCTGCTCCGACCCATCGCGCCTCCAGCACACCCAACGATCGTCGTGCCACCAGCGCCTCGCGGCCTCCGCCTCGATAAATGCTGCGAGCAAGCCGCTGACGTGCGCGCCCCCAATCCTCCCATGCTATCGCGATATTTTTTATCTCTCATTCAAAAATGGTTTGAACGAGAGGAGAGGGAAAAGTTTAAAACGAGAAAGAGGGACGATGAGGTATGGCATGAACGTGCAGGGCTAGGATATGGCTAGGATGGACTAATGTATATTATTTTGTTTTTTTTATTCAACAAAACATACCCGAAAATCTCAAACTCCAAACGAGGCGTACCGCTTGGTATTCAATATGTGTATACCCTATTCCGAACGCAATAGAACTTGTCTTGAGACCTGATTTGATCGTATGTAGAAGATAGTTTTTTGGACCCAATTATTTAATAGATTTCTGAAATTAATTTCTACGCGTTTCGAAATTGCATGATCAAACGATATGTCCAATCGCCATGAAATTTGATGGCATACTATAATTCATAACTACAGATCTGATGAAACTGGTTTGGCTGAAATCTGAGAAAGTGCCCCGAAAGGCTATTTTACACGTTAATCAAAACGAGTAATTCCCAAAATCAATTTATTCACTTTTAAATCAAATTTAAAAGTTCACTGACCTCCTTCTTATTCAAATAGAATTTAAATCAACTTTTGAAATTATTTTCGTTCATATTAAATCCAAGATTCAATTATTTAAACAATTCCAGTATTAAATTCAACAATTTAATTATCAAATAAATCGCTATATTTGAAATTCAAGTTACTTAACTTATAAGAATAACTTTTCCATTTTTAAAATCAATTAAATATTCCAAATTCAAATGACTGAAATTCTGGATCGTTACAGGACCCACATGATTATATTTATTATCCGTATCCATTGTTTTGCAGGGAAAATTTGTAAAAAGTCCTTAAAGTCTTTCTTGCCAATAATTATTCAGTTACATCCTTATGCTATTATATTGATATTTAATTGAAATAAATCTTGATGTTCAATTTAAATCGCTTAAGTGTCGTTATAGCGATTTTTGCTATACCGTCATTTATTAATTTTCATCCCCAAAACCCCATCGTGTGTGTTTTGAACTTGAGCTTGTGATTTCATTAAATAGAATTTTAAAATTCATTAATCATATTAATTAATGGTATTTTAAATTAATTAACCATTTTAATTAATGGTTATAAGTTAAATTAATTAATTGTCTTAACAATGAAGTTTAAAGTTAACTAATCATGTTAACTAATGATTGTAAAATTACTTAACCAATTTAATAAATGATGTTTTATACTTAATTAATCATTTTAACTAATGATTATTTGAGTTTAATAATTATTTTAATGAATGATAATAGAGTTCATTTTAATTAGTGATATTTGAAATTAATAATCATTTTAATTAAATGATGTTTGAAAGTAAGTAATCATTTTAAATAATGATATTCAATTTTGATTAATTATTTTAATCATTGGTGTTTAAAAATAATAATTAATCTATTTGAGATCTAAAATTAATTAAGCCATTTTAATTAATGATATTAAACTTTAATTAATCATTTCAATTAATAATTGCTTAAATCTAATTAATTGTTTTAACTAATGATTAAAAAAATTTAAACATTTTAATTAATGATGTTTGAGATTAATCATTCATTCTAATTAATGATTCTTCGAATTTAATAAATCTTTTTAATTAATGATATTTAAAGTTAACTAATTTATTTAATAAAAGTGATTAAAGTAAATTAAGTAATATAATAAAAGTGTTTTAAGTTAATTAACCGATTTAGTGTTTTAAAGTAAATAAACTGATTTAATAAAGATTTTAAAGTTAATTTACTAATGATATAAAAGTGTTTTGGAAATAGTTAACTATTTTATTTAAAATAATTGATTTGCTTATTTACAGAGATTATAATTTTGATTATGTATCCTTCAGGATAATTAATATTGTTTTTAATTTACGAAAGATGGTTTTAAATGAGAAAATCCTTTAAACAGAATTATTTACAAATAAAGCCAAGTGTAGATTATTTGGGTGTATAGTAAACAATGGTTTAATGACCTTGGTTTTGGACCCTTGTTTTAATACACTTAGTATTATAAGTTTGTCTTTTGAAAGAATGTATTTAAAGAGTATTTCCAAAGTGTTTTTACCAATATTGTAATATGAAGATCAAGCACAAGTTCAGTTTTAAAAAGTAAAGTTTAATACAGCTATTGAAAAGTAATTCCGTAAACGATATCGCTTATATGGAAAGGATCTAGTCATGCTTTTAATGCTAAACATTGAGGCTTGGACTCGTTTCTATCTCGAAGGTTAAAAATGTTGTCATGGCGATGCCTAGAGGTAACACTATCTCAACTTGCCTGGCTTTATCTTCAACCGAGAGATAGCACTTATTTGGAGTCGACTAGTAGTAGTAAATATAGATATTTAATTTTCCTATACGATGATCATTTTTAATTATCTCCGACGTTTGATTTATTTACTATCGGATCCAGCTTTCTTCATGGTGTAACGTCACCTTAAAAACGATTTGCTGCTCTTTTAAGTCCTTTATCGGTAAATGACTGAAACCCAAAGCGCGAAAGGACATCCAACTATGTGGGGTTGCTCCCATTAAAAGGGTATTTCACATCTCATCTAGATTGGATTTGTTTACGTATTTAGATGTGAAATATTCAGATACTCAATAAGGTTTGGCGAGGTCCGACTGGTACATCTTCAAGAAGTGTCACGGAGTATATGAGCTTCTCAGAAGTATATTACTAGAGGTATACTTCAAGGGTGGTGCACCTTCCTAATCATTTGTTGGAAATTTTTCTTTCCTTATTTGATTCGAGCTTTGAATCTATTTTTCTTTAATTGTAATGGGAAGATTCAACCACTCTTCACGATGTTTAATTATTGGTTTTGTCCATGCGTTCAAGTTTGGATAGTTTATCTTGTTTTGTACATTCTGTCCAGTTTGGATTTTCGTTCAGATTATTTCCATCCTTCCAAGTTTGGATTTTAATATAATTTATGCCCATCCTTATTTGGATTTGTTTCCTATTGTTTATTTCCATCTTTTTCTGTATGGATATTGTTCTTGTGAGGTAAAAACCCGTTCCGCGTTAGCGGCATGGTCTCACAGAATTTTATATATTCATCATATTACTTATGTTTTCTCATACTGATATTCCAGACTGATTCGGGTGTTATTTTATTATAATGCTCGGGTCAGACCGAGTATTTTTTCAAGTTGGCTTTGGTGTTGTGGAAATCTTAAAGAGGAGTTGGAGGTTCACCTATCGTAGTGTTTATTTTCCGTTGTATCGTATAATATCCATATCAGCAATTGTAATGTCATGATTTTATAACTGTTCAGCTGATAGATTTGTTTTTAACAATGTATACTTTGTACTTTTGGAGTGACAGTTTTTACTGTCCTTGTTATCTTATATGTTGTCGATTCCGCTGTGAGATTCTGATTTTCTCTATTCTATGTTCTTTTCTTTTTATTTACCCTAACAATCTGCCTTTTTGTTGATTTGATGTTCGACGTTTGAACACAGTGGTAATATTCGGTGTCGTCTTTCGATGGTCAAAAAGGCGGGTCGTTACATAGTCCCTTACCTTGCCATTGTTGGAATCCATTCTCCAATTAGCGTCGTGCGGGTTTGATTGTATACCTATTATGCTAGAATTTAATAATGTAATAATTTCGGCTATGATTCATATTTATTTTAAACCCTAGACATTATTATATTACCATTCTTATAGAAACATTTTTGTTATCGTAAGGTAAATACCCGTTCGTGTTTATGTACGGCATAGTCTTGTAAGATATCTTTATTTTAAAAGGATTTCATAACATTAAAAATCCATTTGAGGTGTATTTTCTCACTCTGGTTTACCAGATTGATCCAGACGTTATTTTCCTTATAATGCTCGGGTCAGACCGAGCATATTTACAAATCTAGTTTGAATTGCTTTGGAGTTTGGGGGACTAGTTGGAGGTCCAAGACGTACTCTCGTATATCTCTTTATTTTCCATCGTGTTTGTTGTTGTATTTATCAGCAATTGTAAGGACATGTTGTTATAACTGTCCAAGTTAATTATAAAATAGTCTACTTTGATGTGTATATATAAAAGTTTTCTTTCTTGTCTAAATCATTTTTATACTATAGATTATCCGTTGCGTTGTGAGATTATATTCTGTCATGTTTTTTTTCATCCAACAATCTTCTTTTCAGCACTTGGATGTCGGCACGTGAATACCATGAGGGTATTAGTGTCGACTTTTGAGGATCAGAAAGGCGGGTAATTACAGAACCCATTTTGTTTATTTAGCCCAGTCAAATTGATGTAGCCCAGAATAACACCCAGGAGGTTGAAGTGATAGGTCGTGAACGACCTAAGAATGTTGAAGTGTTAGGTCACGGACGACCTAATGGGTCCTTTAAGTCGTACCAGAAAAATGCTGCTCAAGTTGGTAAAGTGTTAGGTCGTGAACGACCTAACGAGGCCTACAAGTCGCTCCAACGACCTACTGAAGACTCGCGAGCCAACGAGCTAAAAGGAAAGGCGCTCAAACGACCTAACGAGTTACGACTTACCTTAAGTCGCGGAGTTATGTTTCGATCTATGTTAGGTCGCAGAGAAAGGGAACGACCTAAGTTAGGTCGCGGGGAGCTGTAGAGAGATAGGTCGCTCACTTTAAGTCGAGAGGCCTTAGGTCGTGAAGAGTTTGGTCGCAAAGAAGTGATACGACCTAAGGTAAGTCGCTCCGAATTTCTGAATAAGGAATGCCTCGACCTACGACCTAAGTTAGGTCGCGTACGATCTACGACCTAAGTTAGGTCGCGAGAACTTTAGGTCGTCGATTGCTACAGTTCATTGCCGCCTGGATTCTTGGAAGATGCCATGTATTTTAGGTCGTGTTGTTTAGGTCGTTGTCGACCTATGTGTTGTAAAACGTTGTGTTGTATTTGCTTGTGTTGTACTGTTTTAGGTCGTGATGTTTTTAAGTCGTGATGTTTTAGGTCGTGTACTTTTAGGTCGTGATGTGTTAAGTCGTGACCAACCTAAGTGTTGTCCTGTTTTCAGTGTTGAGTTGTAACTTCTATAAATAGGCCAGTAGTGCCATTTGTAATAGTTTAGTTGATTTTGAAATAAAACTCTTGTTTTGTTAGCTTTGTGCTTTCACCAAATTGGTAGTCGAGTGTAATCTCCTATCTCCTCTTTCGGTTAATCGAGTGCGCTCGATTCAACGACTGCAGAAGCCGATTCACGGAATCTAGTGCGCTAGATCAACGTGCGAAGAATCGCAGATCTTTGAATCCGGTATCGTGCGCGATCAACGAGTTCGGGATAGCTAGAATTCGGTATCTTCGGATCAACGAATTTGGGCATTTCAGTATTCATCAATCCATCGACCGCTACTTTCATCGATCGACATTGTTTCTGATTAATCCGTTGCGTCACAAATGCACAAGGTCAACGATGTTTCAGTAAACCAAGATTTGCATTATCACTTTGTACGTTTGAGTGGCAAGAAATTATGCAAAGAGAAAATAAAATAGTATCATCAAATTTTCAGTACCAAACAATAAAAAAAATGCAGTGAATTATGATATTTTAATCTAAAAAAAATTGTTCTACATACACAAATAAATTGTAATTTTTAATAATCAGTAATGAAAAGGAGAAGATGATGAAAGTGATCACTGAATTCAAAACGAGAAAATAAGTTACCCAAGTTCAGCAGAGCTAACATTACACCTGCAACCGTGGTAAAACTTTTTGTTTCTTGTGTACACCTTGAGCTCTTTATTTCATCTTGCAATCATACACAACAAAATTTTGGCTTAACTACATATAGATCATCCATCAAATCAAGACAGGTTTTATGTTTAAAAACCATAACACTCATACGGTTGAAAAAGATTTACCATTTTAAAAAAGAACTAAATATGCAAATGTTTTTAAGTTCAAGATTCTTTATCAAGACGAGTGGTGGTGAATATTCCAAGGATATGTGAACTGGTGACATCTTGAAATCCACTATGAGAAATTTCAGCAGTATGGACTGTATACTTGTTAGACTGTGTACCTTCAATAGTTTGAAGATGATCCAGATACTCATAGCTACAACCTCACCTTTTGTTTTGGGTAAGATGTGAGTGACAAGATAGCAATCTCACCTACAGGCAGTACACAGCAATAATTTCACCTACACAATAATTATGTGAACAATATTCATGAGTAAATGTTTTCTCAAGTTGTTTCCACATGGATTGACATGACAACTGCATGTTTGTAAACCATACGCTCAAAACATGACAAAGTACTGTTCTAATACAAATTAGTAAGCCACACGATCAAACCATACGCCCTAAACAGGCAGTACGTACGATGTGAGCGAGTTCTCTAATACACTCAAAACATGACAAAGTGTTGTCAAAAGTTTAAATGATAATTTAGAGCCAATTAGAATTCCAACATAGGAGGCGACAAAGAAAATTATATATGGGTCGTATTGTTGCTAGATCATGCCATCTTTATGAGAAAACATCACTTCCCAGTCAAACCAAATATATATACAGAGGAAAAAGAATGGTATTTTTTTTTCAAAAAAATATATATAAATTAGTGCACTTACAGTTGAAATTTTATGTTACAAAAAAAAAATCTGTCAACACCTATCAAACTGGAACCATTATCAGTAGATTTCGAGGTTTAGAAAAAAAAGTGACTGGTATGAAACTTCTTTAGTTGATCATGAACTATAGTTTGAACTGCAATATTTATTTCTAAATGCTATGTTTGCTTGACGACATAACAAAAAATATGTGGCTCCTATGTGAGTGCAGTAACCAATGCTCTAAGGTGATTTACTAAGCATCTATAAATAAGCTTGTATGTCTCATAATTTCTCACAAGCTTCATCAATTCTCCTCTCCCTTAGTAAGCTTCTAATTTAAGGTATGTCCATAATTGTCTACAGATATGGGTATTTGTATATATAATTATATGTTTTTTCCCAAAATATATTTAGACCCTTGAACTTTAGTGTAAAATAAGCAACCATGGTCTTATTCCAATAGTATTGGAAAACTTTAACTGTTGGCCTTTGTCGCCCAGGTTGAAGTTATGAGTACATTTTCAACAAATATGACAAGTGGTTATAATGATAAAGACAATGATGATGTCATCAGACGATCAGCTAACTACGAACCTAACCAATGGGATTATAATTCTGTTCAATTCATAAACAACAATTACACGTTATGATAAAGTTAGTTATTTTTTGATATTATACTGGTAAATTTACAAATTGCTAACACCGTGTCATATTTATATATAGGAGGAAAATTATGGGGCTCTAGCTAGGGACTTAAAAGAACAGGTGCGTGCCATGTTCGACGTCTCGGAACCATTTGCGCAAGTCAAACTCATTGATATAATTGACCACCTGGGACTTGGTTACCATTTTGAAGAAGAAATAAACATGATGTTAAATGATATGATCACACGTGGTTATACTAACGTGGTGCAAGCTGATGGACTTCATGCAACTTCTATGTTATTCAGGCTTCTCAGGAACCATGGATTTATGTTTTCAGAAGGTATGATTTTAATTTTTAAAGTCAGTGATACTAACTCAAAAAATTGGATTTTAATATATAATGTTAATAGATCTAAAGTTTCCGTTTCTATTATTTGAACTTTTCAAAAAAAAATTGTTTCACTACGAAATTAAAATTCCGGAACTTCCAGTAGTCTCATTTTGTGATTCCTTTACATTCGGATACTCCTTTTATAAATAAATACACCCTTTTAGCCTAAGTAAAATATTTCATCAAAAACTGGCTAAATATATCTAGATTTGCAACAAAAAAAAAATGAAATGAAATAAAAAAGCCATAATGATACATTTAAAATAGCCTCAAATATCAACAAAGCCTCAAATACCAAACTATCAGTTCAAAGAGGTCATTTGAGATATATAAAATATATAAATTTAATAATATATAAATTTAATAGAAATAAAAAGAATCTACAAACAGTTTCATTGCATAACAACTTTCATAATCTATCTGAACTTGTATATTAGTTTCTCAAATCGATGAACCAAATGGCCTCGAAATCGTATATCTAATTGATCATAGCGTTTAAAATTGGTCTTATCGGAAAAAGGTACTCAAATTTAACTACGGTTTGATGATATACTTATCATTGTCAAAATATATCGTAAAAATACGTACAAAATTTGGGAGAAGTTGAAGATTCTACGTTAATCAATTAGAGAGGTAAACAATGTAAAAAATAGAAAATACATATGCAAGGGGTAGGGAATAACTTTGGCTTTGCCGCACAAATATTTTTTCAGTTTATTTAATAAACAAGAGAAAAAAGATGATGACATCGGTAGGACATAAGGTATTCGCATACCCCTAAACGATATCGTTCCCCTTTTAAATTAAAAAAGAAAAAGAAGGGGAAAGATGAAAAGAGGACGACATTACAAAGGCTTAGAAATTCCCTACAGATCGTAGACTACTGCCAAATGGCATAACAACCTATGCCATAGATAGAACGTGGACAATTTTCATACCGATTTGAAGCTTCTCTTCTAATATAATATTTAAAAAATATTTATTCATCTTTATAAAAACTTATCTCCCTAGAATTTGTCTAACATAATTTACCTAAAATTTCTCATTATTAGCTAAAATATATATTGAAAATTAAGATTTATATATAATATTTAAGTGGATATAAATTTCAAAATGTTTTTTTTTTGAGAAAATGATATTCACAATGTGAATAAAATATCTTTGAAATTTTACTACTTAAAATTATTTAGAAAACAATAAGGCGCAAAAGGGATATTACAAAGTGGAGTACAAAAGAGATGTGTGGTGGAAGTAATTGTGTAATACCTATATATTGCATGTTTATTAAATCCGAACTTCTCAAGTAACATCCAATCCAACATCTCATGTTCACATCTAAATCAAAACTGGTTCTGTATATGGTAGAACCAATCCACATATTCCAAGTACAAAAACTATTACAATAAAAAGAATCTGTAATACAAAATATTAGTAAGCAACAAGGTGTGGCACACAAACTTGTGATGATGACAATTTAAATAGCTTTAGCTAGAATACTTGCAGTTAAGAACACTCGTGACTTTAGGAACCCAGATGTTACAAAGCTAGTGTAAGACAACACACCAATTTGCATCATCTGATTTTTCCTAATGATTTCCTCGGTAAGATTGTCCTTTTAGATGTTTGCAATTAACATATTACAGTTAAAATGAAGAAATTGGTATGTGCGTTAAACATTTAAACTGTAGGCCCAACTAAGTTTGGCTAATTTCATTGGCATGTCCTATATATGTTTTGAAAACTCTGAAAGGTGATGGATGTATTTTATGACATAATACATAGTCATAAGCATATAGGCCCTACACTACCTGTGGTTAATTACTTTTTGATGACATTATGATAAAAAAATGCAACTCTCTTCTTTTTATTTGAGACCAGATATCTTCAAGCCCTTTATGAATGATGAAAATAACTTTAAGGAAAGCTTGTCTCATGACGTGGAAGGGTTAATAAGCTTATATCAAGCTTCTGATTTGTGTTTCAAAGGAGAAAACATACTAGATGTAGATAAATCATTTTCGGCAACGCATTTGAAAAGGCTCAACAAATCCAAATTTGCAGAAGAAATTGCTTACGCTATGGACATTCCATCACAATGGAGACCAAAAAGGCTAGAAGCACGAAAATATATTGGTATTTATGACAAGGAAGCGGACATGAAATCTATTTTGCTTCAGTTTCCTAAGCTTGATTTCAATATGGTACAAAGCATACATCAAAGCGAACTGACCAAGATCACAAAGTACGTTAATTACCTTAGGAACGGGTATTGCATGCTGCATAATTTTTGATGAAATTTCTACATCAAATTTTCCAATTAAAAATGGTTATTAACTCATATGAATTTATTTCATTATTTCTCAGGCCTGTCAACTGCACCGTTTCGGTAAATTAGAGGCAAAAGAAATCTTAAAAATGTCATAATGCTAATATATGAAGAAATAAAATAGGTTTATAAAAAATTCTATCACAAAATAGTTTATCCAGTAAATTATGAAATTTCAGTCTGCTTAAAAATGAAATCTACATGCATACACACACACACACACATATATATATATATATATATACATATACATATATGTATATATGTATGTGTGTGTAAAGAGAGAGGGAGAGAGTAAGGTTCCACAACACCCTACTTTCGGAGCACCTATTTAGCAGCCATCACTCCCATCATATTTTGAGTTACACTGATAAATGTCATTCTTTCGTGTACATGTTTGATATATGAAATGACCCTCCTATTTTCACCCTAATTTCATAAGGATTTTTTTTTTGTTAAAAGATGATATATAGATATATCATTCATTACAAATATAATTCCCAGGGTCATTTTCTTTCTCCAATAAACAAAATATATCCAGGATCTTTCACAATATAAAAATATTGTTTTAAATCTAAATCATTCCTAACATACATATATGAAGATATCTATGTTATATTCTACTAGAATCAGTGCATGATAATATGTAAAGTGGTTGTCAATTATTTTGAAAATATTCTGATGCTATCTCCTGAGATCTGTACCATGCTTGGAAATTTCTTCTAAGTTGAAGTTCAGCACGGAGCATTAATTGCTAATCTGATTGCATATTATCTGGTTCATATGCTTCTAGTTCCTTCCTGGTAGATAAATCCATGCTAGATTCTGCTTCATCTTCTGAATCCATTCTGTCATATATTATTACATCTTCTGTAGGATTAAAAATATGGATTGCTGCTGGTTATGGCAGTAATACCCTTAATTCCATTTCTCCCCATATTTGATAGCGAGAACTTTCTGCCTGTAATGTAAGCTTAGTCTTCCAACTAGGTGGTGGACTAAGAGTGTAAGGATGTTGATGGAAGTGCCATGGTTCGTGAGCTTCTAGCCATATTGGTGTTCCCTCATACATCTGGTAATATAACTGTAGGCATCTACTTGCATGGAGT
Source organism: Allium fistulosum (assembly GCA_030737815.1). Classification (NCBI taxonomy): domain Eukaryota; kingdom Viridiplantae; phylum Streptophyta; class Magnoliopsida; order Asparagales; family Amaryllidaceae; genus Allium; species Allium fistulosum. The sequence goes on from CM060902.1 coordinate 1,221,764,049, forward strand.
CTTGTATAGCCTTTATGAACAAAGATTGCCATACGATGACTTGCTGCTCTGTATGTATAATTCTGGTCTGACAGCAATTTAGGAGTAGTAGAACAAATACATACTACAATACTCGAAAATTGCTTAAGATACTGTAAAGCAATGGTTCCAAATCGGTCACCAAATCGCTTTACTGTTTTTGCTGGAGTATGATCATGAAAAATAATTCTAGAGAACATACCATGATCAAATAGATCTACCAATTCATTTTCATTATTAGGTAGCATATCTATATCTGTTTGCAATCTTAGCATGTTCGATCGCCTGTCTTGAACAATTTTGAACTGAGTGTTTTGGGCTCTGGTTTTATAATAACCTTTAAGAATATCTTGAAGGTTTTTCTGGTGGTTATTCCAACTATCATATACTGTTTTCTCAATTTTTAGTTTGACGTCGATACTTGACCATCTGTATAATTCTTCTAAAATAGGCATCGGCCTCAGCTTTAAATGGTTAGAAAGCTGTTGGAAACTGAGATTTTTTGGACGTTTAGGCACTTTTTGTTTCAAATCATCTCTTTCTTCTACAAGCTGTTTTATCCTTTGCTGTAATAACTCAACTGTCTTCTGATTGTAGTTAGCTTGTCCTATTTGAGTCTTCAACTGTTGGTTTTCTTTGATAAAAGCTTCAAGTTGTGACTGAGATTTTTGATAAAGATGTTGCAAGTCATTGATCTGCACAGTCTGGTCATTTATAATTTTATCTGGTGTTTGAGGAGTGGCAGAGGTCGCTTGACTGTATGTTTTATAACAGTCTTCTTCAACAAAGTAATTTGATCCGAAGGCCTGTCTGGCAGCTTCCAAGGCTTCATTTAACTGGTAGAAACCTTTAAAAACTGGGTTGAAAAAATTTTGTGTTGCAAGCTGAACTTGTGAGTAATGCTTGAAAACACCTGTAAAATTTCCTTTGAAAACCACATAGCAAGAAAAATTCTTTGAAAGAGGTTTTTGCTGGATTTTTGAAAAATAATGAGCAAAACAATTGCATAGTTTCTGTTTGTGTTTGCGTTCTTGATCTACTGTTTTCAAATTCCACAGATGATCTAGAAGGCACTGTTGACTAGGGTCCAATCTAACCAGGGGTTTAAACCTCCTTGGGTCGTTTGGCTGAAAGACAACTAACTCTTGTTGTCCAAAAGACATACAAGCGATGTTAGTTGGTTGGCTATTTTCTGTTTTTACTGTAGTAACTGCTGAAGAGCTTATTGCTGGTGTTTTTTCTTCCTTCAGGCTGTTTTTATTCTTCTGTTTTCTAGATGGTGCTTTTACTTTTGTCTCAGCAAAAGTAGAGACATCCATCATCTGTGAAGTAGATTCTTCTAAAACATTCTGTTTATTAAAATCTGAAGATGTTCCTTCAGCTGTTATAGGCTTTATATTTTCTGTAATTTCCTGATTCATACAACAATAATTGTTAGGAGAATCAAATACTGATAACAACTTTCTACTAAGAATATCTGCTAAATGGTTATTTTTACCTTTAATATGTTCAAAATGAATGAAATATCCATTACCTTGTATTAGATTTTGCAAATTTAACCATCGGGTTTTATTAATTTTTTTACTATTTTCATTAGAAATAAACTTGACTATAGCTTCACAGTCAGTTCGAACAGTAAAATCTTTGTTTAAAAAGATTTTAAATTTGTCTAAACTGTTAATGAGAGCCTGTATCTCATAATCTAAGGAAGTCCATGAGGTTGCTGAATTAAAATTACCAGAAGCATAAGCGGCAATTTTTTCTGTTGACTTGTTTGAATATTTTGAGGGTTTACATTTAAGGACAGCTCCCCATCCTTCTTTACAACCATCACATTCAATAATAATATAATCTTGAGTCAAAGGTAATTCAAGAGGTTGAATTTTCTTGACTTCTTCTTTTATTTTCTGGACTAATTTGATGTCCTCAGAGTTAAATCTGGATTCACCATTCTTTGAAATTTTTCCATATAAAGGACCAACTAATTTGGCTAAATTTGAAATAAATTTTCTGGCATAATTGGTCAATCCTAAAAAGGCTTGAATTTTCTTTCTACTATCTAGTTTATCTGGAAAGTCTGTTATTTTTTGTGAAATATGGGGTTGAAGTTCTATTTTTCCATTCCCAATTTCAAGACCTAAAAAGGAAATCTTTAGTTTAAAGAGTTCCATTTTCTTTTTACTGACTACTAACCCATTCTTTTCAATTTCTGAAAAGACTGTTTTTAGATGTTGTTCATGTTGCTTAATATTGTCAGATGCAACTAAGATGTCATCTATATAAACCAGGCAAAAATCATATTTTTTGAAAATATTATCCATAAATCTTTGAAAGATTGATGGAGCTGTTTTTAGTCCAAAGCTAAGAACATTCCATTCGAAATGTCCTTCTGAACAGATAAATGCTGTCCAAGGTTTAAAATCTTCTTCTAATTTTAACTGGTTATAGCCCGATTTTAAATCAAATTTACTAAAAATTCTTTTATTTTGTATTAAGTTGATGAGAGTATCTTTATTTGGAATATTATACCCATCATCTTCTGTATTGTCATTCAATCTTTTATAATTGTAGACTATTCTGGGTTTGTTACGTTTTTGTTCAGAATGATTCCTTACTAAGAAAGCAGCAGATCTGTGTTTAGATTCAGATCTCCTAATGAGATTTTGTTTTAACATTTCTTCAATCTGTACTTTGAATTCTTTAATATCTGCTGGAGAATAATCAATATTAGCTGTTTTAATTGTAAGTTCAGGATTTATAATCTTGATCTTACAGATATAATTAACTGTGTTCTTGGTTACATCATTTCCTATGAAACCAAGTTTTTCTAGTCTGGAAATTATTTGGTGAGGAATAAACTTGAATTCCTTTCCTTTCTCTAATTCTCTCATATGTTCAAAGGCATAAATTGCAAGAGCGGTTTTATGTTCTTTGTCTTTGTGAAAGTCTGGTTGTGTAAGTACTGGTTGGGTAGTAAGGAAATCTAATTCACCTTGCCTATATATATATATATATATATATATATATATATATATATATATATTTATTTATTTATTTATTTATATGAGCACAATTGTTTGCTAAACGAGTAAAAGCCTGCATTCGGGTGAGCACCTTTTATTGTAGACTGAATCCGTTGAACCCATGCAATCGAAATGTAAGCATGACAAGGTTTCATAACATACAATACCGATAAGATTATAAGCAGCACCACAGTAGGGAAAAAAACGAGGGCAAAAGCTTGAACCTCACAAAAGTTACAAGAAGCTTCCTTCATAAACTAACACAGTAGCAGTAATCCAATAACATAATTAACATTATAAATGGAAGAAATATCAACACACTATAGATACAATAAAAAAGGAAGTTGTTGTTAAACCTAAGACTCTTTTCCAGCATCGAAAGTCTTCAAACAAATAATACACTCAGAGAGGAACCATCCATGTCCACCAGATAGTACAAAAGGCACAAGGAAAAAGAAAACAGTGGAAGAATTCAAGTGACGATTTCTCGAATGAGCCAGTCCAAACTTGGATAAGCAAAGTACAACATCAAGAAAGAAGGCAGTGCAAATAAGATGGTGATGAGTATATACAAGGCCAATATGGCAGCACTTGCGGGAATGGCATAGAGAACTATCAGAAGAAAGAAGATAACAAGTGGGAACTTAGCAGTCAAGTGAACAAAGAAAGCCAAAGACTTCCTTAAAGATGCATTGATTCTTTCGGCATTCAAGTAGCTGCCCACTTGGTTTTCACCATCCGTAATACGTCGAGGTTGCTGTTGTTGTTGCTGCTGATGTTGAATATGAGAGACCCTTCTGATGTTATTATGATGATGATTTTGAGACCAAGTGGGTTGATGGTGCTCTCCATGAGAAGAAGAACGGGTCATGGTTCTATCTCGGTTCATGTTCTCGACCATCCATAAAAGGAAGAAGTTTTTCCGTGGGAATTTTAGATTGCCTTTGTAGACTAGGCGGAACGATAGCAGATTGCACCAAGGACATGAGATGAATAGCGGTAGTTGAATTGGGGCGGATGTGAATTTGACAATGGCCCATTGAAGCCCGAGGACGCAGTTCTTGCAAAGAGTGTGACCGCACCATAGAACGTAAGGGACGTTTTCTACTATGTTGAAGGATTCCCAACAAATGGGGCATTCGAGCCCTTCTTCCCTGCTTGAGCATGTTGAGCCTTCATCGTCTGAGCATTCCGCGTTGTATGTACTTGGATTTGAGTGGGCTTGGCTTTTTCTGAAATTTCCCGGTATTGCAGTTGAAGGGAAACTCCAGTTTCTCCACATTATGTTCTTAGGATTATTTTTTTGGTTTGACAAAGCAGGCGCACCTTGTGTGATTCTTTCAGTACAATCTGACTGTTGTAAGCAATCCTGGAAACCGAAAAACAAATATAATGGACCATTAAAGCGGTTTACTCTACTCTGGACTTGCAAAATCAAATAACACCAAACAAAAATAAAATAAGATAAAGATGTTGTCTTAATATGTCTTCCTGAATCTCTCCAATATTACTTCAGATATCACAAGTCAAATTCCTCATATTTACTTTGATATATATAAATGGTAATACAGATAATATATTTATTGTTTAAACAACTAATTTTTCTAAAGAGTTCAAATATTTTTTAAATCACATATTTACAAAAAGAAAATCAATTTTTTTAGTCCAACATATCATCGTTATGTGTTTATTTAATGAAAAATCACACTATTTTGTTTTTTGGAATTTTCCCATATTTTGATATTTAATGATAATAAAATCAACATGCTTATTGCTTAGTGAAAATTAGGATCCACCACTTATTTTCAAACTTAATACCTGAAAAACTCTTCTCAAAAACAAGTTTCACGATACAACCATGCCAATGTTTTCAACGAAAATGTGTGTTTTAAACTGCACATATTTGAGTTATAACAACAAATATTTGCATTTTTAAATGTAAATACGTGCAGTTTAAAATGACATATTTGCAAAATAAATATTTGCAGTATGGATAGCAAATATTTAAAGTGTAGAATGTGTATTCCTACGGTATAGACTGCAAATTTTCATTTTACAAAAAATGTGCATTAAGAACTGCAAGCATGTGCAGTTAGAAATGCACATTTTTGCTGTAAACATTGATTGGGTTTTTTGTGAAACATGTTTTTGATACGGACAGAAGTGAATTTTAAAACTTTGAAGGATGTTTGAAAATAAAATTCAAACGTCCGTAATGTTTAAACAAATGATTGTTTTTTTTGAAAAAATCACATATTTTTCACACATTTTCAGAAAGAAACAAAACATGTGTTGCAATTTTTCATTACCTAACAAATATTGATAGTATGTAACGAACGGTTGATTCATCACCGTTGTGCGATTGTACTAGTAACGCATATAATATTTAAAGCATGCATGGCCATACAGAATACGAGTGAAAAAGAAAATCTAACTTGGGCTAGTAGATTTATAAATTAAAGTATCACGGAACGTAAAGGTTAATTAATCGACATCCCATGAATTCATTTTCAGTGCGGCATGTTTTCGCTACAATTGTATCTGGTCAGTAAATTGTTTCTCATAGTGCTTACCATTGTCTAAGGCTGTTAAACATGCATCACATACTTCTGCGTTCAATTTTTCCCACTTCTGTTTATTGACAATAGGGTTAGTGAATAGTGTTTACCATCAAAGTGTAGGGCTGCGATCATGCAAAATTGCAAATAAATGTGGACTATCTGATCTAGAACCAGTTCATATCTCGAAAGAGCAATATGAATAGAAAAACACTCATTGTACTCAGATTCACATTTTAGATAAAACACATTTTAGTTGATTAGTACATAAAAAAGTATCTCAACTACTAATTCTACTTAACCCAGTATTAAAATCAATTTGATAACATAACAATACTACACATATCTAGTAGCCACATAGGGATAGAACAAAAAGGTGACTATCAAAGGCAGAAACAAAACAGATATGAGAAACAATTTTCTAAGTGGAGAACTAAAATATAATAATAGAATTGAAAAGGGGAAAATACGTATTAATAAATATACAATGATAATATTTTTGACACCAAAATTCCTAAAGTACCTATCCCTTAACATAATTTCTCTCCTTCAAGTCACAAGAACAAAAACAATAATGTTTTACTGCTCAAATAAGTTCATAACCCCTACTCGATCACAGTCATAGTAATTGTTACCCAACTTTCAAATATTTCAATTAAATTTGAAGACCTTATGTTGAATATTTTATACAGTTAAAAAAAGAAAGGAAAATATCTTCAAAAGTTAGTAGGTGGCAACAGTATTTATAAATTTTGAAAATTAATTCTGATATGTTATTCCAAATATTTTGAATTTTCCTATGAAAAAAGAATAGGTTAACATGATTTACAATCGTCATCATTCAAGTAACCACAAACAGAACTGAAAATTATGAAGGAACCGAATCTAGTGTTCTGTTGAAACCAAGAAGAAAATGATTGGGAATTTTGCGCATCCAATAAAGAGCAAAGAGGTAATAAGTTAAATAATCCCAATCTATGATGTTAGGGGCGGAGAGGAACGCTAAACGTTGAAGATTTTAAAACTTCTAAACGTCAATAAATGTCATTATAAAAGAGGCGTAGCACTACGAAACCAATAGGCGCTAGGGCGGTAGAGGTTAAAAATACAGCTTAGGCAGAGCCTTGTGGAGCCTTCGGCAGCATAGATCCCAATTTACTTTTAACTTTTCCCCTAAATTCCTTTTAGCCTCCAATTTTTTTTGGTCACCCCTTTGTCTATTTGACCTCTTTCTTTGGTGGTCACCAACAAAAAAAAATAAAAGAGTTCAAAATCTTGCTTGCCCTATAGAACAAATGTTCAAATGCTATATTACATTGTCAAATTGTCTAAACTCTTAACCTACAAAACCAAGACTAAATTCTTTATTATTTTATCTGATGCAATTTTTATGGAATATTACTTACAGCTAGTATAAGATAACAACTGTTTAATATCAATTAGGTTATAGAGCTTTTGTAACATTGTTGGCGTCATATGAAAATGCTTCTACAACTTATTGCTTCCATACTAATTTTGTTTAAATTTATAGTAGAAGTCCTTCACACCTTAACTGTTGTCAAGGTGTGCACATAAGCGCTGAAAATACTCAGGCACAGCATCTGCACCTTTCAGTAGTCCAAGGCACAGACAGCGCATTAAGTGCAAATGGCGCACAAAGTGAAAAACCCATAAAATGTCACCTTCATGAACTATACAGTATGAGATAACATTTGGACCTTTAACCTGACTCAAATTTATCTATTTCTCTTAGGTACCCAACCCCAACTCGTATCATTCTCAATCCAGGGTTTGAATAAAAATGTCTAACTCCTTTGTGATTTCTTATTCTGATTTGTGTTGAATTCATGATGTCCTACGCTCAAAATTGCACGCATATGCAATTTTATAAAGATAAATTTTAGTTTTGAAAGCAGTTTTTAACTGTAGGTTTTCGGCAAAAGATATAGAAAATGGTGCCCAAGGCGCAGAAAAGAAGAAAAAGAAAGGAGCAAGGCACTGAAAGGAGCAAGGCACATGCCTTGCCTTGACAACTTTGACAGTATATACAACACCTATGCACCTTAGTCCTTTCTAAATCATATAAACCTACTAAATATTTCAACACCAAATTAAGACAAAAATTTGTGTGTATTGTAAAAGTCCCTCCTAGTTCAAAAACCTGCTCAACTTTCCTTTTATTTTTATTTATTCATTTACTTACTTTTCAACAACTACAACAAATTTGTTTGGAACAGCTTCTTTTACATCGAAGTACAAACCGTTATTCTAGTGTGTATTTCTTTAGCAACAAATATTTGATTGGTATAGTGTGAAGGGCACCCCTATTTGGTCAGTGGTTGTCTGCCGACCGCAGTTAAAAAAAAATTATGTTCGGCCGTTAATGGCCGAACATGGTAGCCCCTAGCAGAAACCGTGGTACCCTTGGCACTACACTTTGATTATGACTTAATACCTACTTTTATCAACATGTCATAAATTATTTGAGATAAGTAGCTTACAATCTCCTTGTAATCTATTTTGAATGTCCATTCCCAGCCAAGCAATTAATGTATCATTTTTATACTGCACTATCCAAAATACCAATTAGCGCGAAATCATTAGTACATTAACCAAAGGTTTTGTTTGTTCAAAATAGCTTATCTTGGTAGTTTAGCTAGTGCCTGCAAGAAGTTGTGCCAACAATGGAATATTATCTATTTCTGTAGAGTGAATTCTAAAACATCACTTGTATACTAGTTAAAGAAAATTTTGAGTCCTACATCATTCACAAGATTACAACCAACTGGGCTATATATATAATAAATTAATAAAAACCAGTAAGTTTTACATTTGAAATCACTGATCTTTGTTCCCACATCATACAACAAACCCAAAAGACTTAGATACACAAAGTCATCCCACTTTGAACTCGGGCAAGCAGATTTAAGTAAGATTGAATTATAAAAGAAGGGCATTCCAAACTTGCAAATAAAGCAATTTTTACTTCTCGCAAGCAATAATTGTGCAAACCCAAATATCAAATACATGCAAAGAACAAAAAACGGGCTAATACGCAAAAAAGATAATATCTAAGAGCCAAATATGAAAATAAATCACGAATTATATCGAAGTGATACGCTGTAAATGTATTTTGATTTTTAGACATCAAGTGTAAACCCTATAATTGACAATAGGAGATCAAAGAATATAATATAGCCATGGAAAAAACCAGCTTCAGAAAGAGGGGGAAAACAAATGATCATACCTGATTAATTGGAGATCTGAGTGATGATGGAAAGGATGGATTGAGAAGAAGAGACGCAGAGATCGAAATCAATAATTAATTTCATTCTCTGGCTGTTTTCTCTTCCTCTCTTTTCAGGTGAGACCCACCACACAAAACATGGATCGAGATTCTTTGTTCTTCCCCAATTTATACTGACCACAAAACCTACATGTATTTTTAGGCAAAAAAAAGGGGATTAGTTTCAAAACGCGGAATTTCAGATTAGTAGGATCATCGGATTATATACATTTTTTAAATACAAACACAATCCTTTGATCACTCTAAAGGTCCAAAAATATTCTTATATACAAACAAAATGTCACACGTTCAAAAGTTTGAATTCTTAACAAAAATTAACACCTATCTTTATTTGAAACTTTTGAAACATAAAACGATATTACAAGTTCTAAATCCTATTTCGACAAAAAAATTACATTATTTTCTTTATATTTTTTAATTTACTTTTATCAAACTATTTAGAAATTTCGAATTTAATAATTTTATAAGAGACTTTATATGTACGTGATCAAATCTCGTAATGATAATAATAATGCAATTTTGTTATGTTGGACATGTGTAGTAAAGCGTTTAGCGGTTTATAGCGATGGAGGTGCAAAAAGTGATTACGGGGATAAAGCGGAAATATAACGGAAAATAGTGGAGGTGTAGAAAACTTCATTAAATATAAAACCAAATATTTAAAATTAATTTATTCTCATTTTCACATCATTTGTATGAAGAAAATATATATTATTTAATCTTATATAATAAAATAGAAGAATATCCTTTTAGAACCGGGTCAGCCCGCAGTGGAGTTGAAGTATAAATTTCCTTTTGAATTCTTGTTGAGTCTATATGGTCTAAATGTATATTAAATCCAATCTAATAAAATTTTAAATAAAATCATATTTTATTTAATTTGGTTAAAAGAAATTTTAAATCTAATTTAAGTTGCATGCAATATAATGAATGTATCAAATACTATTATGTGTTTTAATGGTAAGAGCAACACATAAGTAGAGGGGGGAGAGAGAGAGAAAGAGAGTGTGTGTAAAAACATTAGAGATAGAAACCTTTTGTTTCTTTCTCTTGACATAAATAATTAAATAAAGGAAGATGAGGTCATAAAGGTAAACAGAGAAACATTTCATCACTCTCTTTAATTAAACTAATTCACATATTAAATGACATTTATTACAGAATTCACACATGACTTTGTTGTCTAGTTTTGTTTTGTTTTAACATTTAAGTAGTTACATGTGTATGTACAAATTCAACTTACACATTTACATAACATATTAAAAGGTATTTTACTAATAGACAAAAATTAACCTATATTTACAAAAGCTCGATTGGTTAGGGCTGCCTAGTGATTATGGAATAAAGTTTCTTGAGGTCGCAGGTTTGAGTCCTAGCAAGTTGCGATGTGTAACCTTTAGGACATGGAGCGGTTATCTCTTGAAAAAGCGAGAATGCTTGGGGGATTAATGCTCTTTGTTGGAATGGCTAAAAAGAGGGTCGGTTGTGGTGGGTCATCTGTATCCTCTAGCTCTACTCCTGGGGCTAGGGTTTTTTTTATGAAAAAAATGACAATTAATGAATTAAGATAGACATTTATAAAGAAGGAAAGGCGGAGGACTTTCCTTCTTCCTTTACTCATTCAATCAATGTCACTTCAAATCAGTAATTAAACTCTTAAACATATATGCATATAAAATTAATTTAGATCATTCTCATGTATTGAAATCTAGAATTAACAAATATAAATATGTATCAACTTAAGAAGAATTTTAAAGTTAAAATTGTGAAGATACACAAAAGTAGATTTTATAAACCTTGAATTAAAACAATACACACACATATATAATTACAAGCTACATTTTAAAATTAAAATAACAAATGAATATGTAAAGTCTGTGATTTAGCATGTGTTAGAATTTGAAGTTAACAAATTTACACAAAAGGCTGATTATGTTTTTTTAACAACTTTCAAACAAAAGTACACAATAACAAAAAAAAATTATATTCAAACAACAATCATGTAAAACCTATATTTAATTATCAAATGATTTCAAATAGACAATATATGTAATTTATTTGAGTTGAAACAAAATAAAATCATATAAATAAATAGTTTCTAAATAAGAACAAAGAGGACAACTTAGGTACATATAAATATATAGTAAACTTTCATATCTAAACTATATGAACATCATGAACAACTAATTAAATGAGATGTAATATGCCATAGCTCTAATGTTATTATGATTGACATGTAATCAGAAGGGGATAGCACAAAATGTATCTAAAAAAATTAATATTATGAACACATATATTATTAAAGAAAATGTGACAAAAAAAGAATTAGTTCAAGTTAAATAGATAATACTATATTCAAACGTGATATGCAAGAGATCTAACCATATGAATAAGAAGATTATATGAATGAATAAAATGAAAATTTTATCTTAGGGTGTTGCCAACAAAATGCATATTGAATGATGATATCTCCTTAGATCTTTGAGATCCACATCCAATCCTTACAAGAGATGGATGATCCACTTGGGTTTCATTATTCGTTTTGATGTTTTCATTTGATTTGGGGTTGAAAATTTTGGAGATTTTATTTTGATTTCTACCATGGAAGATTAGAAGGAGAGGATAGAGAGAAAAACGATCAAGAAAGAATGAGTTGTCTATAAAAATGAATTATGGACATGTTTTAATTAAAAGAATGAAACCTTTCTCATTCTTTAATTAAAACTTTCCTAATTAATTCCCTTGATTATCTCTCTCCACTCCTCTATCTTCAGATGATATGACTGAAATTACATGCCATCAAATAACATAAAATTTCCATAAATTACTACATGCAATTATCTTTTATTTAAATTACATCGATATCATATATCTATGCGTGCAAATATAAATTTTATAAATGCATTCAAATAATTACAAACAACTCCCAAACATCAACTAAATTAAATAATAATTAATATTTCTTAAATATTAATTAATTTAATCAATTTACAATATTTTATAAATTAATTAAATCATGTGGTATTTCGGAAAATTCATCATTACGGTTATGCGACTCAAAGGTGTAAATTCAGTCAGCGATTAATATCGAACAATTCGAATATTAATATTCATATGTCACCTTAGCCAACGGTGTAACATTTTGACTGAATTTATCGTTTACACATCTTTTGGTAAAATCCAATTTTACTTATTATAAGTAGTATATGGTAGTAACGATTATTTACACCAATTCTCTTCGTCAATAGTGTATCATTTTGGACTTATGGAATTTGGTAATGGTCAAATTCCAATATCGTCCATGTAACGACCCAAAATTTTATCACTTTGATTTGAGAATATTTAATTAATTCTAAATATTCAAATTAATGGTTTTAATATTTAAAATACCCCGTTATAATTTAGTATTAGTAACGGTAAAATTATTTTCAAGGTATGTTTACAAAAATGATTAATTAAAAGGAAATTAGAAAATGTGATCGAAAAGCTTTTTCAAAATTTTCAATTCACCATCAAAAAGTTGTTTAAAATATTGTGAACACCTTAGTTAACATATGCATACATTTTAAATAACTTAAACATGGATTAGAAAATAACATGAAGATTAATAACATAAGTGTACTTATGTAAGAAAGATGTGACAAATTTCCAAGTTTAAAAATTAAATAAAAGAGAAAATCATGACATGTCACTTTCATGCTACATCATGGTACAAAGGAAGGCTTTTACATGGTGGGTAAAAGGGTTACCCCTTGGTTTTTGCATATGGAACAAGGTGAGTGGATAAGGTGGTGATGTGAGATCAAACTAGTGGAGGGCAATTGTACTTGGGGTAGAAAGGTAATTTCATTCCTTTCATTTCTATAAAAACAAATTTCATTTTTCTCTCTCCTTCTATTCTCATTTCTCAAAAAAATTTCAAAAAAAATCCTCTTTTTAAAAACTTATAAAATCAGTTTAATGGCTTCCACTTTGAATTCTCAAGTTAAAAATCAAACCTTTCTAATTTAAAACCTTTTAAATCTTGTTTAAAACACCTGTTTTCTTCCTACCTCATCTTCTTTTTCAATTTCAAGCCCATATCCATCCTCTTCCACTGTGGCCGAGCCCTTCTCCATGTTGGCCGAGCCCAAAAGTGCATAAGCCGAGCCCATTTTCATAGTTTAGGTCAAAAAGATTATATTTTGCTAAAGAGTTTTCAAAGTTCTAAGCTATTTCAATGTTTGAAAAAGATTTGAAAGGATTTTGGTGAGTAAACAATTTGTTTTTGGGAAAAATTATACCTTCATGTTTTGCAATGATTATTTGTGTAATATATTGGTGGTTTGTTTGTAGATCCATGTTGTTTGGATGTATTTGTGTAGTATTAGTTATAGTTTGAGTTAGACTTGTTAAACGTAGTCTAAAAGTTTAGTTTTGTGTAAAGATGTTATTTTGCTCATGTATGTGATGATGGTTGTGTGCTTGTATGTTTGGATATGTGATAGGAAAGTTAGCATCTTTTCATGATATTGAGACTTGAGATCGCTTGAAAAGGAATCAAAACTTGTTTATTTGTTTTCAAGTTACCAAAAGATTCAAAGATTAAAACTTTGTTTTGATTTTCAAAATAAAACTTTTACATATGTTTTCAAAAGAAGAAAATTTAAAAAATAAAGTTAGAAATTGGGTTAGAGTAAGGTCTAAACTGGATCTAATTTTAACGAGTTGTGTTCATAGCGATAGTCGCTATGAATGTAGTTTGAAAAATGTTAGTGTTTTAGATCTTAAAATGACTCGTTTTGAAATGGTTTTTGAAATCTTTTTCAAAATACTAATTAAGTACAAAAGTTAATTATTTTGGTAATTAAATATGAGTTAATGATTAAATAATTATCTAATTATTAAATTTAGAATATTCTTAATTAACTGTAACTAAGTAATTAATGTTTAATTATGGATTAAATTAATTAATTATAATTATTTAATTAAGGAAGTTTAATTAATGATTAATTAAGTTAAATTTAATTAATAAATAGTTTTAAATAGTTAAATTTATTTAATTAATACATTAATTATTTAATTAGTTTTAATTAGTAATTAATTACTAATCAAGTAGGGTTTAATTAATTAATTCAAACGGATTTAATTAAGATTTAATTAGGGGTTTATTAAGTTTAATTAAGTTTTAAATTAGAGTTAATTAAGATTTAACTAGTAAATAAATAATGATTTAATTAGTAATTAAATAAATATTTAATTATTATTTAATAAAGCTTAATTTTAAACTTTATCAATCATTTTTAAGTCAATTCATTTTATAAGTAAACTGGTTTTAAACCAAGGGATCTCTCAATCTGTGCTATTAAGTAAACAACAACTATGAATAAGTTATACTAAACTTGGACATCTGTTAGCAGAATAAATCACTGTTCTGCTATAGCTTAAATTGAATAGATTGTTAGACATCTGTTAGTAGAATAAATTCCCATTCTGCTATAATTTAGTTTAATTGATTATTTTCACATCTTTTAGCAGAATAAATCCTTATTTTCTATAACTAAACTTAGTAGATTGTTTTGACATCTATTTAGGAGGACAAACCACCATCCTACTATTATGTTGTTTGGATATATATCCGCTGGTTGGTTTATATTGACATGTTATTCCCTAATTTGTTTATGGATTTTATTTACATATATGCTGGCTTATGTCAATAACCATTATGTGATTTGGGAGTCAAATTTAATTCAAAGGTAACTTGATTTAGTACCATTGTGGTCACTAAGCCTCTTTTCAAATTTGTAAATTATGGGTTTTAAATTGACTTTAATTCTTATCAATTTGAGGTTAATTATTTTAATGATTTTGTAAGATGTCCAACTATTTTAATAAAGGTATTTACAAATGATATTTTGTAAATAATATTTACAAAGAATTTATTAAAAGAAGATTTACAAATGATATTTATAAATGATACTTTAAAAGGGACATATAAATGAAGATTTATAAAAGAGTTTATAAATGACTTTGGATATTTATAAAGAGTTTTAATGATTTTTGGATATTTATAAAAGAGTTTCATAAATGGATTTAGAATTTAAGCAAAGGATATTTCATAAATGAAAATGATTTATTAAAAGAATTTATTGAATTAATTTATAAAAGGACTGGATATGGGATTTTCCTTAACCGACCTTCTTAATTATGGTGGTGTGGATAATTGTTTCATGCTTAACACTGAAGGAACGGTGTTTGGGGTTATCCTTATTTCTAATTTAAATAACATTTGTTTGATCATTTTAATATTATTTGAAATAAGAAATCTTTCACAAATTTGTGAAGATATTTATGTCAGTGAGATAAGTTTATGAATGTTGATAAACGTTTTGAAAAGAGATTTAATAAATGAAGATTTGTTTTTGAGGCTTAGTGGTTGCTATGGGTAACTAAATCTCTAGATTTTTGTTTGTTTGTGTATTTGATAGTTATATAACCGACTATCAAATCTTGACCAGTTTTGACTTAGGAAGTATGATTGTATATGTGAGTCCCAGGCGAGGACTCGAATACTTGTTGTATACTCCCAAAAGAACTAGGAATGAGTCAACTAGAAACTATCGGTTGTTGGTTCGGAGTGACCAAAATCAGATATGTTATCCGAAAACCACTGCGAACCAACATGATATGGATAAAACATGATACATGTAGTAGGGCTATGTGGGTTGCTCCCATTAGAGTATGGTTATTACCTTATCTAGAGTCGATATCTATATGTATGCTTTGGCGCCCATCAACCAATGGGTAATTATATTTGGTACTATCCGGTAAGGTTAAACCGGCCTTGTGTGTCAAGGGTGCAAGATATCTTGTCGACGCCAAGTACATTTTATCTAGAGGTGTACTATTCGGAAGGTAGTCCCTTACCTTGTCATTTTATGGAATCCATTCTCCAATAAGCGTCGTACGTACTTAGTTGTGCCCAACTATGTTGAAATGTGATATGCAAGCATTTCATCTATATTCATATTTTACTTTAAAACCTAGACATTATTATAATATTACTGGATATTCTATAAAAATGTCTTGGTTGTCATAAGGTAAAAACCCATCTGTGTTTATGTGTGGTGCGGTCTTACGAGATACCTTTGTTTTTAAAGGGTTTTATAAGTTAAAATAAAATTCCTTGTGATTTAAGTTTCTCACGCTGGTTTTATCAGACTGATCTGGGCGTTATTTTTCTTATAATGCTTGGATCAGACTAAGCATGTTTTCAGATTAGCTTTGGATTCTTTGGAGCTCAGGAGTCGAGCTGGATGCCCAAGACGTATCCCTCATATATTTCCTTATTTTCGCTGTTTTGGATGAAATTTGGATCGATTATGTAAGAACAGGTAGTTATAACTGTCTCAGGTAGGAAGTTGTACAATTATGACTCTGACATATCATTTTGTAAATAACTATGTAAAATTTTCTATTGATTATTATATATTGTTCCTTTGTGTTGTGAGATTATGTGTTCTTTAGTTTCTCCTTGTCTTTCTTTTCTTTCACCTCTAATAATCTGCCTTTTCGGCACTTGGAAGTCGACACATGAATACCGTGGATGTATTAGTGTCAACTTCTGAGGATCGAAAAGGCGGGTTGTTACAATCCATATTCAACGTTATAGTCCAGACACAAAGTCCTTAGTTTGATAATAACAATCATTATTAACCGAAATGATCTGGCCAGAGACTTTGACTTTGAGTTGGCTTTAGTTGACCGTGATACTAACCTCATATAACGGAGGAGACAAATCCTCTCTTGAATAGTGTTTCGCTTCCAATGCTTCCACTCGACCCAACTATAGTTGTTCGATGGACTTCATGCCACAATTTAACTATAACCAAAGTGGAACTTCAACATTGAAGAGCGATAATATTCTCAAGTCGAAAGAACTGTGTAAATTAGTCACGTTGATATTTTCTATTTGATCTCAGCTACATTAACCAACTGAAAACTATCGAGTGGGTCATTCCATATTTATCTAATAATTATCAGTACGTAATCCCGTGGTGCTCCCAACTACCATATGTAATAAACTGCCCAACATTTAGAGAGCGTTACGTAGTTTAGTCTTAATGGATATATCGATATCCAATCTAGATGCATCTTGATAAGGAATATTTAAACTGATATATTTATTTTCATTATGATAAATTACTCACAGTTACAACACTTTGCAACTACTATCACAAAACATACCATTTATGGATTTTCTATTAAATATACTTTTAATTTAATTAATTAATTAATATATAACACATTGTATTAAGTATATAACACAAAGAAAACACCTTTTATTTCGAACAAGATTGGTTATCGATTTAGATATATGTAACAAATTAGATAATGCCCTTAGGGCATACCCCTAACTCTATCAATCCCTCACTTGCACTCGGGGTCAATTATGGAATCTTAGTCCAATTTCTCCAACCGGTTTCCTCAAAAACCGATCGGGTTGGTCACTTAGTGAATGGGTATGTGTAACACCCCAAATTTTAGTTAACATTATTTATGATATTTAATTGGATAGATTAAATAAAAATAATGTAAATAGTTAAAGAGAATGAGATTTGGTCATTAATAAGGTCGTGCCTTAATAAATTAACTAATGAGGTTGTTTTGAAAAACTTAATATATATGAGGGTATATGAGAGGGGCAATTTAGGTATAGACCTATCATTTATCTCTTAAACTCTCTCCCCCTCATATCATTATCATTTTTCACAAAAAAAAATAATCAAAAGAAAACCCTAAAGAGGTTGGCCATAACTTAGTAGGTAGAAGCACGAAATCATAGGGAGATTCAAGCAAAATTTAGAGGAAACTAAACCCGAATCAAATCTCAACTTCAACAATTAATTCTAAGGTGAATAATACAAGATCTATCTCTTTTGATTGTTTTAGAGTTGGGTTATGGATAGTACCCAAATGATTATTGTTTGTTTTGCCAAAATATGGTTGTATAATCATTGTTTGGATAGAACAATTATTTATGAAATTTTTATGAAATTATTTAAGTGGGTTTTAATGGTAAAATCGAAGTTTTATTCTTCAAATGATTTGAATTTTTGATATGAAGTGTAAAAGGATATTTTGGAGATGATTTTTTAATTTTATAATTTTCCAAATTAAATTGAATATTTTATAAATTTCCAAAGGAGGAAATTGGATCAATTTCGGGTTTTAATTATTAAAAATAATTAAATAGAGTTTTAGCTTTGAAATTGTTATATGATAAAGAATATGGTATTTTAGAATTTCCGTGAATTTTTCCCAAGAGATTTCAAATTTTTGCGAATTTTATATCTAAAAAAGCATTTAAAAGGAAAATTAATCAAGGATGTTAATTAATTAGTTTGGTGTATGTTTAGAATTTGAAAAATGCATGTGGCAATAATTTCTGAAAAGCATTGTTAAAGATATTGTTTTATCCAATAGAAATTGGACAAGAATTAAGGTTTGGTGAAAAGCAATTACTTTTATTAGTAATAAATTAGTTTTATTGATAATTATGATAGGGCCATGTCGCTATTATTCTCGCCAAGCCTAAAGTAACGTCGCTCCTATGAGTGTCGACGTTTACATAGAAGGAAGAATATGATGGCTACTTAGGCAGCAATGGAATGAATCCAACAGTGTCGACGCCGACATCGTCGCGGCGATGTCACTTTGTGATTAATCTAAGTCGACGTCGTCCCTCTTTGACTATGATTTTAATTAAAGCTGCATACCATTATTTTCAATGTCTTGGAAGTCCACTATGCAAAAGGCAGGGACGCCGCTTGTTATGACTTCGACCCTATATATATTTTAAGCGGGACAATAGTCGAAGTAAGTTAAGTATCAGGTTTTAAATGGACGTCGCTAGTCCTAATGCCACGATTCATCAAGGTCGGCGACATTATACTATTTGGCAACGATGCCTCACTTCTTCCTTATAACGCTGGAGAGGCCTTGTTTTTATGTAAACTTAGACTGTTTTAAAGAGGTGAAGCAACCTATATTCGAGAGAGTCGAAGACCCTATGTTTTAGGAAGTTAGCCATTGCTTTGTAAAATCATAAGGTTTGTTTTAAAAAGGTGGAGAGCCTATATTACATAAGGGTCGATGTCCCTATCTTTGACATAAATATTTTTTACTTAAAAGAACTTTAAGTTTGTCTTAGACCTTGGATAGAGGCCGACATTATTTTGATACCACATGCGTTATATTCTAATTCATTAATGTTGGAGTGCCTATTATTTCTTGACTTCAAATTTAAACACTATTGATACCAATGCAATTTTGATTGTAGACGTCGGCATTATCATTGGGGACGCCAAAGTAGATTAGTTTCGATAAACTAAATGTTTTATAAGTGCGACTTTATTATTGGGGATACCAAATGTATTTTCTTAAATGAGTTCGACACCAATCATTGGAGATACCAATGTACTTTACTTTGAAATGTTATAACTTTAAGGGTAGATAACCTAATTAGGGACACCAATAGACGTAGATTAAACATGCGGGCAACATGAATTAAATTTTTAGATGATGGGTTCATAATCATCCTAAGAAAAATATAGGATATGAGATGGATAGTCCACATCATACCGTAGATGGGTAGTCTTTATGAGGTTAATGAAGAGTTCATAGTCATCCTAGGAAAACTATGGGACGTGTGATGGATAGTCCACGTCATTGAAATTAAATGGAACATGTGTGATGTTGCATAACTATAAATGCTATTTTTTTTCTCTAACCATTTTGGTTGCTGGATCATAGTATATGGTTAATTAGTTTTAATTAAGATATTAGCAAGGGAAAAATCCGTTCTACTTAGCGGCGTGGTCTCATTAGATATCTATTTGGTTCGAGATGGTAAGTTATTATTCATACCAAATCGTTATCTAGCTCGAATTTTTTGTTTCTACCCTTAAATTCTCGGTACTCATTTGAGTAGGTCGGGACTAAGGGATTTCAGGTTTCTATTTAGATGAATAAGCTTCCGGAGACATGTAGGAGGCAATCTAGCTATTAGGAGCTTTATCTATTTCCACCATGTAGTTTGGTTTTGTCTATTTAGACGTAATGGAAAAGTTGTATAATTGCCAAGTATTAGACTCTAACCAAACATGGGGGCATCTTCATATGTCGCTCTTAGTGTATTTTGTAACGGTTATATTTTATCTTAACGTGGAATCGCAAATGAGATTATGTAATGAATATGAAATCATATTTTGAAATGGAATGAAAAGGATTTTTGAATTATGTTAGAAGATTTTTCATATTCATGTGCTCCTGATTATTGATATGATTAACATAGCTGTATTTTGTCGTCAAGAATTAATAACTATGGATGACTGCAGCATCCATTGTGGCTAGTTTTGGACCTCGGAATGGGAAATGTTCCAAGTTGGTATTAGAGCATAGGTTTATGATAAAACTTAAAAAGATTAAAAAGTTTTTAAAAACATAATCCAAATACATCAGAGAATAAGATTGGGGTTTAAGATAATGTTATTGTAACGTACTTGTATTTGCTATATATATAAGTAAGTATTATCCCCTCCCTCTTAGACCGTTATTATGTATCTTACTAAGGCTCGTATGTAGATTTATGAGAAAGAAAAATATGGAAGCAGGAAATGGAAGAGTGAATCTAGGTGGCGGAAGCACCACAACTAATGGAAATGCTCGGCCCAACACCAGGAGGAACCACGGTCTACAGGAAAATGCTAATCAACATGCAAATGCCAATGTAGGTGTTGGGACCCCATTGGTAGATATGGGGACTATGTATTAATTATTTGTCAATCTGATGCAAGCTGGAGCAACTGCAGAGGTAGCTGGAGGAAATGCTGCTAATGAGGGAGGAGTTAATCCCGTAGCACTAGTTGGTAATAATTATGCTAAGCTAAGTCAAGATTACACCAGTCTAGGTGGAAAGCCTTTTCTTGGAACTGAGGATGCAATTGAAGTGAAGAATTGCCTATTGCACTGTGAAAGGATTTTTGCTGATTTGGGTCTAAATGACGAGTAGAAAAGGAGATTGACTTTGAGACAGTTGCAAGAGGCCGCTTTGTTCTGGTGGAATAGGGTAACTGTGGGAGTACCAGAAGAAGAGTTGACTTAGGCATAATTTCGAAGGATATTTGAGGAAAGATTTTTGTTTGAGGTAGCTAAATCAGCCCTGCTCAAGAAGTTCATGGAATTGGAGCAAAGGGAAATGTCAGTGTTAGAGTACTCCGTTAAGTTTGATAAACTGTCCAGATATGGGTATGCCATTGTTGACACTGTTATCAAAAGGAATGAGAAGTTTATCCAGAGATTGAGGCCGGAGATTGCTAGGGCAACCATGCCACATCTCATGAATCCATCGAATGAAGTGGTGGAGATAGCTATCAGGAATGAAGAAATGCTTTCGACCTTTAGGAATGAGAAGTCGGTGGAGAACCAGAATTCTCAAAATAAGAAGAGGAAATTCTTTAAAAAGAAGGGAGCTCAAAACCGTGGAGCGGCCAAAAAGGAAAAAGTTGATATAGTTTGTTACAATTGTGACAAGAAGGGGCACTATGCTAACGAGTGTTGATCTAGTGATGGCAATATGGTTGTGGGCAAGCATAATGTGAAGTGCTTTAATTGCGACCAAGTGGGGGCATTATAAGAACAAATGTCCAAAAACGGCCAAGGCAGGAAATGGAAAGGTCTTTGCTTTGGAACCATCATCATCTAAGCTATTAGTGGAGGATAAGGGAAAAACTATGATGGAAGGTACGTTTTTGATTCTTAGCACACTAGTTAAAGTATAGTTTGATATTGGTGCATCACATTCTTTTGTCTCTTAGTGTTTGGTAGATAAGTTAGATTTAAGACCATCATACCTTGTTACTTCCTTAAGGGTGGTTAATTCGATAGGAGGGCATGCAACTCTAGGGATGAGATGTGACCATCTAGAATTTGAGTTTCTAGGTTATACATGTGCATGTAGTTTGTTTGTGTTTGATTTTGTGGGTTTTGGGATTATTTTGGGTATGGATTGGTTGAGCAGATACGATGCTAGGATACTTTTCAAGATAGGAAAATATTATTAAGACACCTTGATAGTGGTGACTGAATAATATACTCGGTTGAGAATTCGGGTCCAAAAATTTATGCTTTATTGGGTGCCACAAAAGTATAAGATGAATTGAATCGGGTTTTAATTGTAAGAGAATTTGTAGATGTTTTTGAGCCGGTTATAGGATTACCACCGAAACGAGCTATTGAGTTTCGAATAGATCTAATACCTAAAGGTGAACCCATGAGTGGACCACCTAGCAGGTTGACACCTACTGAGATGAAGGAATTAAAGGTGCAACTAGTGGACTTAGAAGGAAAGAGTTTTATTAGACCAAGCAGTTCGCCTTGGGAAGCGGCCGTGGTATTTGTGAAGAAATCGGATGGGTTATTAAGATTATGCATCGATTATTGTAAGTTGAATAAGAAAACGATAAAGAATCGATATCCTTTGCCGAGATTTGATGATTTATTTGATCAGTTGAGTGGAGCCAAAGTATATTCTCAGTTGGATTTGGCGATAAGGTTCCATCAATTAGGAGTGGCGGAGGACAGTATTCCTTTGATGACATTTCGAATGAGATATGGTTCGTACGAGTGGTTAGTGATGCCATTCGGGTTAACTAATGCACCAACTTTCTTTGTGGATTTGATGAACCAAATTTTCCAAGAGCACATGGATAGGTTTCTTTTGGTTTTCATTGATGACATTCTGGTATGTTCTGAGGATGAAAGAGATCATGAGATTCATCTTAGAATAGTGCTTGAGACATTGAGGCAATATCAACTTAAAGCGAAGTTTTGAAATGTCATTTCTGGAAGAAGAAAGTGAAGTTTCTTAGTTGTAGTTTCATAGAAAGGGTTGTCAATCGATCCAGCCAAGATCGAATCTGTTAACGGTTGGAAAAGATCCGAGACGGTGATCGAGATAAGGAGTTTTCTTGGATTGGATGGCTATTATCAGAGATTTATCAAGGATTTCTCACGGATAGCAGCACTCCTGATTAAACTAACCAAAAAGAACGTGAAGTTTATTTGGTCCGATAAATGTAAGGAAGCATTCCTTAAGTTAAAGCATTTGTTGACCAATGTGCCCGTATTAGTTGTTCCAGACAGGAATCAAGATTTAGCGGTGTACACAGATGCTTGTGGAACGGGATTAGGAGCTGTATTGATGTAGAGGGGTAAAAGTGATTGCCTATGCTTCTCGATAGCTCAAACCACATGAAGTTAAATATCAGACTCATGATTTGGAGTGGGCGGTGCTGATTTTCGCATTGAAAGTATGGAGATATTACCTCTTAGGAGAATGATTCGAGTTGTATATGGATCATAAGTATTTGAGGTATTTTTTTTACAAAGGGTTGAATATGAGACAGCAGAGGTGGCTGGAGTTTTTAGCAACTTATGATTTCGGTCTTGAGTATACACCTAAGAAAGGAAATAAAGTTGCAGATGCACTTAGCAGGAAACATCAGAATGTGGTGTTAGCTATGTTGGCTGAATGGAAGGATTTAGAGGCGTTGACTACTTATAGTGTGCAGTTAAGATCGACTGCTAGTTCTAGTAAAAGCACAACCATGTTATCTTGCTTGGAAGTTTGACCAATGTTGATCGAAAGGATTGCTTCTAAGCAGAGAGATGATCCATTGCCAGCCAAAAGGATTAGAAGATTGGAAGGTGGAACCAAGATCGATGATCTAAAGGATTTTAGTCTTGACCAGAGAAGACGGTTAAGGAAGAAAGGACGATTATATGTTCCGAATGTTAGAAACCTAAGAAGGGAAGTTCTTAGGGAGCGTTGTCGATCGAAGTTTACGATTCATCATGGGGGAACTAAGATGTATTAGGATATGAAGAGAAGTTTTTTCAAGGAAGGCATGAAGAGGATGCAGGCTTATGGGTGACGTAATGTGCAAATTTTCAATAAGTGAAAGCCGAACATCAAAAGCCAAGTGGATTGCTTCAACCTTTAGATATACCAGTTTGGAAATAGGATTCGATATCCATGGATTTTATTGATAGGTTGCCATGGTCGAACATGGGAAATGAAAGTATTTGGGTCATAATGGATAGACTAACCGAGAGCCCACACTTCATTCCCGTTAGGTCAACCAGGATGGCATCTATTTTGGCTAAATGGTTTATGAAAAACATTATTAGACTACACCTATTAGTATAGTCAGTGATAGAGATGCCTTGTTCACTAGTGAATTCTAGAAGTGTCTACAGGAAGTGTTAGGTACAGAGCTTAAGATAAGTACCGTTTATCACCCACAGACGGATGGGAAAACAAAGAGAGTCAATAAGGTACTTGAAGATTTATTAAGGGCTTTTGTACTAGATTTTGCTGGCTCGTGAGAGAATCATTTGCACTTGGTTGAGTTTTCTTATAATAATAGTTATCAAACTAGTATAGGAATGATGCCTTTCGAAGTTTTATATGGAAGGCCGTGCAAATAACCAGCATGTTTGTTGGAGACCAGAGACAACTTGGTCCATGGTCCAGATATGTTGAGAGAATCCATAGAGAAGATTGAGTTAATCCGGGAAAGGATGAGAGAAGCTCAATCTAGGCAAAAAAATTATGCAGATAAAAGGCATAACGATCTTGAGTTCTCAGTTGGAGATCGTGTTTTTACTAAAGTATCACCGATGAAGGGTGTGTACAATTTGGAAAGTCAGGGAAAATGACATCGATGTTGGACCGTTCCCTATTATAGAGAGGATCGAAAAACTCGTGTACCGAGTAGTTTGGTAGGTGTCGATAATGTGTTTCATGTTTCTCATCTTAGGAAGTTTGTGCATGATCCAGGGACTACTATTGCTCCGACTACATTGGAAGATTTAGTAGCAGAACTGGATTTGACTTTTGTGAGACAAATAGTTCGAGTTGTAGTGAGAGATGAGAAGAAGTTGAGGAACAAGGCAATCAGGTTAGTGAAAGTCTAGTGGAGTGACAACGAGAAAGACTGTACTTGGGAGGCAGAGGAAAGGATTAGAGATACTTATCATGAGCTGTTATGATGGTATGTTCTATATTTGTTGTATATAGACTTTATAACTGGTAGGATATACTAGCATTATTTTCATGTTTGATATGCTTGTTATGTAGTCCTTACTGAATTACGAGGACAAAATTATTTAAGGAGGGGAGCCTGTAACACCCCAAATTTTGGTTAACATTATTCACAATATTTAATTGGATATATTAAATAAGAATAATGTAGATAGTTAAGGATAATGAGATTTTGTCATTAATAAGGTTGTGCCTTAATAAATTAACTAATGAGATTGTTTTGGAAAAACTAATATATAGGAAGGTATGTGAGAGGGGCAATTTGGGTATGGACCTATCTTTTATCCCTTTGACACTCTCTCCCTCATATCATTATTATTTTTCCAAACAAAAACAATCAAAAGAAAAACCTAAAGAGGCCGGCCAAAACCTAGGAGGAAGAAGCACAAAATCATAGGGAGATTCAAGCAAAGTTTAGAGGAAGCTAAGCCCAAATCAAATTTCAACTCCAACAATTAATTCTAAGGTGAATAATACAAGATCCATCTCTTTTGTTTATTTTGGAGTAAGGTTATGGATAGTACCCCAATGATTATTGTTTGTTTTGCTAAAATAGGGATGCATAATCATTGTTTGGATAGAACAATGATTTATGTAATTTTTATGAAATTATTTAAGCGGGTTTTAAGGGTAAAACCTAAGTTTTTATTCTCCAAATGATTTGAATTTTTGATATGATGCGTAAAAGGATATTTTGGAGATGATTTTTTAATTTCATAATTTTCCAAGTTAAATTAAATATTTTATGAATTTCCAAAAGAGGAAATTGGATTAATTTTGGGTTTTAATTATTAAAAATAATTAAATAGGGTTTTTGGCTCCGAAATTTTTATATGATGAAGAATTTGGTATTTTGGAATTCCATGAATTTTTGGGATTTTTCCAAGAGATTTCGAATTATTGTGAATTTGATATGCTAGAACAGCATCTAAAAGGAAAACTAATTAAGGATATTAATTAATTAGTTTGGTATATGTTTTGGAATTTTAAAAATGCATGTGGCAGTAATTTCCAAAAAACATTGTTAAAGAAATCAATTTATCCAATAGAAATTAGATAAGAATTAAGGTTTGGTGAAAAGCAATTGCTTTTATTAGTAATAAATCAGTTTTATTGATAATTACGATAGGGCTATGTCACTATTATTCTCGTCGAGCCTAAAGTAACGTCGCTCCTATGAGTGCCGATGTTGACATAGAAGGAAACATATGGTGGCTACATAGGTAGCTATGGAATGAATCCAACAGTGTCGACGTTGGCATCGTCGGCAACTTATGTTTGGTGGCAATGCCACTTCGTGATTAATCCAAGTCGATGCCATCCCTTTTCGACTATGATTTTAATTGAAGCCGCATACCATTATTTTCAATATCTTTGAAGTCCACTATGCAAATGGCAGGGACGCCGCTTGTTATGACTTCGACCCTATATATATTTTAAGTGGCATAATAGCCGAAGTAAGTTAAGTATCAAGTTTTAAATGGAACCTCTAGTCTTGGTGCTGCGATTCATCAAGGTCGGCAACATTATACTATTTGGCAACGATGCCACACTTCTTCCTTTCAACGTCGAAGAGACCTTGTTTTCATGTAAATTTAGACTGTTTTATAGAGGCGAAGCAACCTATATTCGAGAGGGTCGAAGACCCTATGTTTTCGGCAGTTAGCCATTGCTTTATAAAATCCTAAGCTTTGTTTTAAAATCATGGATAGCCTATATTACATAATGGTCGATGTCCCCATCTTTGACATAATTTTTTTTACTTAAAAGAACTTTAAGTTTGTCTTCAACCTTGGATAGAGGCCAACGTTGTTTTAATACCGCATGTGTTATATTCTAATTCATTAACGTCGGAGAGCCCATTGTTTCATGATTTCGACTTTAAACACAAGGGATACCAATGCTATTTTGATTGTTGATGTCGACACTATCATTGGGGACACCGAAGTAGATTAGTTTCGATAAACTAAATGTTTTATAAATGCGACTTTATCATTGGGGATACCAATGTATTTCCTTAAATGAGTTCAACCCCAATCATTGGATATACCAATGCACTTTACTTTGAAATGCTATAACTTTAAGGGAAGATAACCTAATTTGGGACATCAATAGACGTAGGTTGAACATGTGGGTAACAAGAATTAAATTGTTAAATGATGGGTTCATAGTCATCCTAGGAAAACTATGAGATGTGAGATGGATAGCCCACATTATAACGCAGATGGATAGTCTCTATGAAGTTAATGAAGGGTTCATAGTCATCCTAGGAAAACTATAGGATGTGTGACGAGATATTCCACATCATTGTAAATTAAATGGAACATGTGTGATGGATAGTCCATATAATTTAAACAGTGGAACCATATGTGATGGGTAGTCAATATGGTAGGGGATGGGTAATCCAAGTAATATTTGCATGTGAGATGAATAGTACACATAACTATGAATATGTTTAAATGTGAGATGAGTAGTCCACATAATTATAAGACTAGTAGTCAAATTAAAATAAGATTGATAGTCAGTTTAAATTGTGACGGGTACTCATTTGAAATTAAGATGGGTAATCTAATAAACCTGGATGGGTAATTCAGTATATGTTGCATAACCATAAATGCTATTTTTATGTGATAACCATTGTGGTTGCAGGAGCACAATATATGGTTAATTAGTTTTGATTAAGATATTAGTAAGGGGAAACCCCGTTCCGCTGAGCGGCTTGGTCTCACTAGATATCTATTTGGCTCGAGATGGTAGGTTATTATTCATACCGGACTGTTGTCTGATCCAAAGTTTTTGTTTCTTCCCTTAAACTCTTGGGTACTCATTTGAGTAAGTTGAGAATAAGGAATTTCAGGTTTTCAGTTAGATGAATAAGCTTCCATAGACGTGTAGGAGGCAATCTAGCTATTATGAGCTTTACCTATTTCTGCCATGTAGTTTGGTTTTGTCTATTTGCATGTAATGGCAAAGTTGTATAATTTCCCTCTGATCAACCAAGGGGGCATCTTCATATGTTGCTCTTGGAGTATTTTGTAATAGTTATATTTTCTCTGAACTTGAAATTGCAAATGAGATTATGTAATGAATATGAAATCATATTTTGAAATGGAATGAAAATGTTATTTCTGAATTGTGTTAGAACATTTTTCATATTCATGTGCTCCTGATTATTGATATGATTAACATAGCCATATTTTTTGTCAGGAATTAATAACAATGGATGACTGCAGCATCCGTAGCAGTTAGTTTTGAACCTTAGAATGGGAGATGTTATAGTATGTTATTATATTTCAATCATCTACTATGTCAATCAACTTTTTTCGATACTGATAAACTACCTTTATCATATGGAACAATTTGGAGCATGTCTCTCGACTTTTAATGAGCTCTAAGTTTTGTTACAAACTATATCGTGGCATTGTTATCATATAACAATGTTATGAGATTCTCAACATTTGAAATCAATCCCAGCTCAGTTATAAAATTTGTGCATTTATTATATATACATTGCTTTTATCATGGTGTTATTCAAGGCGACGTACTAAGCCTTTTCATTAAAATAGCCACATTCTTTCATTTGGGACATTTCCAATTTAAAGATTCTTAACTTGAATTGATTACTAAAGTATTATACTCAATATCACTTATGAAGTTGGAGTCTGAATACTCCTTCATAAGGAGTTCGTTATTTTTGTAAACAATTCTCTAGTATTTCATAAATATATAAGAATACCTTAAACAACCATTTAGTGATATCAATTTGAATTTGATACTTGCTTTATATATCAAGTACATAAAAAAATCATGATATTGTAGACAACATTACATCTATGATATTTCCTATTACCAAAGCATACATGTTTTGTATTAAACATTTTAATAAGGTATCCTTACATATCATTTGGGAGATTCCTAATATTTTTATACTTATTATAAAAGACATTATTTACAAATCCAACGTCGAGTACGAAAACAACTAAGGATGATTTTTTAACTCAAGTACACCGTTAACGATCAACAATGTGTTGTTTACTTATGGCTTAGAAATATTAATGTACCTTTTGACATTCTTTCTTATGAACACACATTTCCTCTACATTTTGACTAATAATCAAACTATATTATATTTTTATCAAAATATTTATTCAATTCTGATGCTTATAAAACGATACTTTCTATCATTTCTGGGACGATATCCAAAAACCCACAAACTTAATATCCTTCCCACTAACTTCGAGATGTTTTGGTAGTTATCGCAAACTGTCTATTCTAAATCATTATTTATAATTTTCCATTTCAGCACATATGTACCAATCCCAAAGTCATACTAAGAAATAATTTTATGAGTAAATCTGAACTAACTTGAGCATATCGAATGGTGAACTTGTTGCGTTAAGTACAATAACTGAAATTTACAGTTTTATTCTTATCAATGTATCTCATTGTATTCCAACTGCATTTGTCTCTCTCTCTCAAAGACACATTTGCGGCCAATTGATCATATCCCTTTGGGTATGACAATCAAAATCATATTTTGATAATGTACTTGGAATCTATTTCGAATCTACGCATCATACAATATCATAGAGTCAATACTCTTAATGGTTTAGTTAAACAACGTAAAATTATTTATGCTTGACATTGACAAGAAACTTACATTTTCTCTTTAATTTGGATAGTATCCAACTTCATTTTATACCAATAATTTCTTAATGAAATTCCTTCACTACAAAGTTTGTATTTCTTGAAACAACAGTTGTTTCTTAGTGCAATAGAGCGGACATTCATAAACATTTTATGAATTGCCTTACATAAAATTGATTTTTCATTAGTTCACAATATATCTAAGTTCATGATATAAATAGTCATCTAATGACCGTCATTTCCAAAATTCTCTTAGGATAATTAATCAAGATCCCTTACATACAACAATTACGTGTAGTTTTTCGATTCACACAACCTTTCAACTCCTTGGCCAAGGATATGTAGGGGTTTCTTATCATGTATGGTTTTATAAACCATTCTTTGGATGATATTAATTTTAACCTTTATGTACCACTCTTAAGCACACGCCCTATAAAAAGAGTTTAACTCAACTTCACTCATCATTAACCGTGCTTTGTCCAACAAATTTCGATTACTCATTATCAACACATCATTATGTATTGTAGGGATGAGTGATCTTTGAGATTGAATCTTTATTCATTAGGTACATTTGAAACTCTTTCCACTATACTTATCTATTCGATCAAATCAAATCATTTCCTTTGCATGTTATATTATTTACTTCTATTTTGTATTCTATGAGTTTATCATAGACTTGTACATGTGTATCAAATACACATGTCCTTGTCTGTGATAACTCACTAATGAATATGATGAAGTATTTGGAACCTTTTTGGTTTTAATAAACTTATGATTGCATACATCCATATGTATCAATCCAAAGAGTTCATCAACTCTTATGACCCCACTAAATGGGTGCATGGCCCTTAATTGTTTGAGATATAATTACCAGTATGATATGATTCATAATCATATAATAAAAATTATTTCTCTAAACTTCAGATTAGTCTATAATTCCAAAATAATTGTAAGCAATTTTTAGATACTTCGGTACTTTCCATTGCATCTCTTTTGTTATGAAAACAAATACCACATTATAGTTTTATATCATAATGAATATTCACATTGAAATATAACTATGTCTATTTTTCAGTCGACACCGAAAATTAGTCAATATTTCATAAATTATGTTCGGTATGTTTTACGAAAATATTTTTCGTAACTTGACGCTATCAATAAGTGTTATATTGGCATGCTCCTACTATTTTCGTCATTACTATAATAGCATACTGAATTTGGAGGTCTATTATTCACTTAATGTAAATAATTTATTTCATATACTATAACTAGTTTATAATGGAGAGTTCTTTGATCAAAAATCTTGAATTCAAAGAAATAAATCTCATAGAAAATAATTTTCTATTTGAAAATATGTTTCAGAATAGAAATCATATTTCTTATTCCAATGTTAAGTATCACTCGTTATTATTACAATTCTCATCTTCAATGTTTCTTTATGAAGCAGAAGTGACCATTCACTCTTTTCATCTTATCTGTACCTTAAAGCACATCTACTACTTTTATACATTCGTTTTTCTTTCTAAATGGTTGAACCATTCAGAAGAATACCCTTACTACAACATCATAACGAGCTCTTTACAAAAGTGCACTCGACATCCTTAACGTTTAAGGACATCATATATGCACTCTGCATAAAATGATCGAACAAACATTTCAGTGATCAAATTCTTAGATCTACCTTGTAGTTTTGCTCTAGTGTTACATTTAACATAATAAAATCTTTAGTGTAATCAATCAAATTGAATACTCAATCTCTTCCGACGAACTAATTTCATTGAAGTATCGTACATTACGAACAGTGACCATTCACCATATAACACATATATATGATCGTATATGGATCAAATATCCATAGTCTCGTATTGCTTTTGAGTTCGGAACTCATAGAATGCAATACACGGTCTTAGCCAAATAAACACATAAGCAACCAAATTACAAACATATTAAGTAATTGTAAAATCAGGCGCTTGCATGAGTGTCAAAATGTTAACATGCAATAAGCATTTCTTAGTAGCATATGTTATATTTTTAGTTGTTAGTTTTCAATTTAGTTCATTTGTATATTTTAATTAACAAATTTTTTATCAATCATTTTAAATGCACAAATTTATCAATGTAGATTATTATAACATTATATAGCATATGTTCTTACAATATTAGAAAGGTTAAATTTTATCATTTTATTATTCTAGTAAGGCTCCCACTAGTCTTTATATTTCACCAAACTCTAAGTCGAAACATAGAAGTCTTTGAAATTCACTAGTGAGTGTTAGGACTTCCCTGTCTTGGAATTTTGACCTTGAGTTTGCTCAACAAGTCATAGCTCCATGGACGATGGATAACTCCTTATCTGTTGTATCATATACAACTCCCAACCCTTGGTACCTTTTCCTAATCTCATTTCGACCTTGAGTTTTCCCAATAAATCGAAAGAGATTATTCACTTGTACCCACTATATCGCGACAACATATGTATAGTATATGTACCTTGAGTTTTCTCAACAAATACATATAGTTATCTTACCTCATCTATTCAATATATTAATAATACTACACATAACATCCCTAGCTTGAGTTTGCTCAACAACTAAGGAGTATGCAAGTATTTTATTAATATATATATATATATATGGTATGATAATATTATATTGAAGAGTCATAATCTTCAATATATTATATTGAGTGATCTCGACTTATGGAATAATGTATTTCTTATGAAATATGTAACGACCCTCCTTTTCGACCTCCAAATGTCGACACTAATACATCCACAGTATTCACGTGCCGAGCACCCTAGTGCTGGAAAGACGAATTGTTAAGGTAAAATAAAAGGAAAAAGAAATAGAACAAGAAAGAAGAGAAAACAATACCAGAATCTCACAATGGAACAATAACATATAATAACAAAAGAATGGTACAAAGGGTTACTCCAATACGGAAATTTCAAAGTTACAAAATCTAAGTACTACCATCAGCCTGGACAGTTATAACCGTCTGTCCTTATAAACATTGGTATGTACAATATAGTGATGCGGTAGAAATAAGAATACTACGGTAGGTAAAACATCCAGCTCATCTTCTCGAGCTCCGAAGAACATCAACAAAAAGCTGTCTTTCTCAAACTACTCGAAAGAGTACGTGAGGAATTTAGGGAAAACAAAAATCAAATGTCAGACATAAGTCTAGTATGAGAAATCAAGAAATATGTGTACAACATATTATGGTACTTTTGAGACCGTATGGAATGCCTATGGTTATCCCTTCAAAAGAACTACCATCTAATAAGTACATAAAGTGATATTATAGATAACGTCTAGGGCGAAAAATATAAATATATAACATAGCCAGAATGGTTACATTGATTACATTCAGCAACGTATTAAAGGGTATAATCAGAACTGATAAGGAACGTTCGTATAATGGATTTTCTATGGAGATCCCTTTAGTCAAGCTGAAATCCAATCTCCATGCACAATGATAAGAAGTTACCTTCTGAATGTCGTATATCTCTAATAAAATATACCATAAGGAAAACATAAGTGGCCCATCAGCCGAACATAAACATGAACAATGTGAACCAAATATCATCAACTCCCACCGGCCAACAATCGATAAGCAGCTCTAGATATAGAGTTGATAACGCCTTGACATGGGTCAGCTAAACCCTAGGTTGTGCAACCTACTCTATCTTTAGCCATTTCCAGTGTCAAGATCATGTTCGACATCTTTCACACGAGTTTTCATCACTCGAACAAAACCCGAATCCCTAATTGGATTCCCACATCTCGAACAGATCTCGAAACCACGCATGGTTTCCAGCACCTCTAACATATCCACTTCTAAGAGATAGAATGCGTATCTCAGTCTTGAAGTAGTTTTTGATAAGTAAATCATTTACCAATCCCAGTCTCTTTAAGGCTGAATCGACGAATTTGGTCATTCAATAATAAGGAGAACGATCGCATATGGAAACCAAGCGTCGTAAACTTATCACATTGCCGTTATTTTCATCTCACATTATCCCTTGGTCAAGAGTGAAGCCGATAGGTTAGAGCTCTATTTCTCATATCCCTACTTGAACATCAGTCTTAACCCCCACAGAAAGACAAGTCTACTTCATCGCCTTTTAGTGCTAAGTATAGGACTAAATGTTTTCCATAGACGAGCAAACATACAAAGCATGATCAAGTTATACAAAGCACGATTAGGTCACATAAGCGACTTCTAATCCCATTTTGGTTTAATCAATATTTTATTAATTAAAACCTATATAGTAAAACTTCTTTTATCTAATAAAACATCGTTTATCAATTTCTACTATTCATTTGTCTCTTTTAATATTTCAAAAGGTATTCATATACTTATCTCAAATGGTATAAGTATATTTAAAAATCATTAACAAGATTTCTTACTTTAAACATTTGTTTTTTCTATCTTTTTCCAAAAGATTACTTACTTATAACTTCCTTCAAAATATCCTTTTTAAGGATCTAAGTACTTTCATAAATCCATTCAAACAAATGTTACTTAAACGTTGTTACTACAAACCAAAAACCATTTCACTTATACTTATCTTTAAATCATTCCTTTAAAGATCTATTTACATTCATAAGTATAATCAAAAAGGGTTAAAGATGAGTGTTATTAACACATTGTCATAGTAAACCCAAATCCATTTCATACTTATATTATCTTTAGAAACATTTTTTTAAAGATCTAAGATAATATTTGGTTAAGTTTGATAGTCAATTAATCGACTATCTAGTTAAAAACGATCGCTTATAGAAATCACGGTTCGTATACTTAACCTGTTTCCAACATTCCAACTTAACTATTCCTCGTCCAAGAGTGAAGCCAAGTAAGTTAGAGCACTGGTCACATATCAAAGCCTTGCCTAGACACTTTATTCTTGAATCTTACAAATAATAAATCTACCATGCTATGCCAAAAAAATAATAAATCTACCTCGTCGACTTTTAGTGTTAAGTATGGTATTAATGACTTTCATAAACGAGTAATAAACAACATGATAAACATGTTTTCGACATTTTTGACTTATCTATTCCTTGCTCAAGAGGGAAGGTGGTAGGTTAGAGCTCTATTTCTCATATCCTTACTCGAACATCAATCTTAACTCTCATAAATAGACAAGCCTACTTCGTCGGCTTTTAGCGTTAAGAAAAGTTAATTACTTGTCAAACAAATAAGTAAACAAAAATATTCATACATTTTAGACATTTCAACTTAACTATTCCTCGGTCAAGAAGGAAGCCGGTAGGTTAGAGCTCTATTACTCATATCCCTACTCGACATCAATCTTAACTGTCACAAATAGATAAGTCTACCTCACCGGTTTTAGTGTTAGCCTAGTCAATTACCTTTTTTAAAACTTATATATATATATAAATAAATACTTTATAAATACTTGTAAATAGGTTTTAAATGTCTATGTATTACTTGAAAATAACTAATTTATAATTTGATGGAAAACATGTTTTATATTATAAAACCTCTTTACTTTGAAAATACATATATAATTATTAAAAATACATTTAAACTTCAAACTAACTTTAAAATACTGTAAAGTATGTTAGAAAAAATATCTAAAAATATTATAGAAAATTACCGAATTTAAATATCATTTTTGAACACTTAAAACTATAGGCAACTTACTACAGCATTTATAAATGCTATTAAAAGTCCTTGTTAAAGAACACATTGAAATGCACAATATTTACGACTAATTTAACCACTTTAACAAATGATTTAAACTTGTAATTTATATCGTAAGTACAACCCTCAGGGTACTTAAAAACCATGGAAAGAAACCACTAAGAATATCTTCCAGTTTATTTACAAAAATTTCCGAAAACAGGCTATATTTATAGAGTATATTTATAACCACCTTTTTGTTCTAACTTTCACAACTTTGGTTCACAATTCCTATAACTTTCCGAATGATTTCTTTACTGTCCAATACACCAAAATATGTGTATAGAACAACCAAATCAAATTATCTAAAGTTAAGGTCACAAAAATCCAATTTATACAAGTTAAAGTTAAGGAATATCGAAGTGCACTTATAATGACTATTCTCGCTTCAAACACTTTCAAACATACTTCAATTCAACACACAATTCAAAAAACCATTTTAGCATCAAGTCAAGGCTATGCCACATGTTTAAGAGAGTAGTAGAAGTGATGTTATACAATATAAAGTTGTCATTTGTTTTCAAAAGCAAGAAGGGTCCAAAGTTTGCAACTTAATTAGTTAATGTCATTTTAACTTTATATTTCAAACCCACAACATATATACACAATATATACAAAAAAGATAGTGAGATAACTCACCAGATCCAAGCCAAACACATTCTCAAGCACAACCAAACTGAAGAACACTTCCTATCATCACCTTGCAACCATCTATCCTTCCTTTTAGCTTTAAACTTGTTTTTGCCCTCCAAACACCTATAATTGCTCATGGCCATTGGATATAGGGGGAAATGGCTTCACTTCTTCAAGATCTAACTTGATAGAAAGTATTTTAATGTTGTCCTAAGGCTTGTGGCAAATTTTGAGTTGATTTCTTTAGAAATTTAGAGAAGAAGAAGACATTAAAGGAGTTTGTTTTTAGCTTTGTGAATTTGTGATTATTATACAAGGGTATGCCCCTCCTTATATAAGCTTAAAATGGTGTTGCCTAAGCTTGTTCTGACCCCCTCTCATGCCATGGAAGCCTTACCTCCACACATGCCCATCACTTCTCCTTTACACCTCTTTTTTTAGTTAATTTCTTTAATACCCTTAACATGTTAATATCTCTTATCCATTAGAAATTCTACAAGATTACATTTGCTTTATGAATAAAAGTATGTTAATTAGTTTTTAGTGTGTATATTTGATCATTATACAAGTGCATAAGAGTTCGAACAACTAATATTGAAGAAATAGATATTCATCGATAAACCGATTTTCGGTCATATTATCGATTTTTTTCGAAGAATGTTATTTTGTAAATTATTTTCACAAACAAGTTTCCTATATTAGTTATGATTTAAAAGGTGGTTAAGAAGGTTATTAAATTAATTTAATAACATTTAATCCAAGATTCAAATATTCAAATAATTCAGATATTTAAATATGAAGTGTCCGAAATTCCAGGTCGTTGCATTCTCCCATACTTAGAATATTTCATCCTCGAAATTCCAACATGAGCAACAAAAGGAAACAACCACATAGCAATATCAACAGTATTCAATCAGTAGCAAACATGGCTCTCGGATTGTCCAGGTTTTAAAACTCTCTCATCACACAAGGATGATAAACAATCTACTAAGCGCAACTTACGCTCATCAACCTCAGGTTATTACTTAGTTGATGATTCATAATACCTTATAACAAATCAAAGAGTCATCATCTAAACTCTCCATAAGCCAACAAAACATAGTATGCAAATATACTAAAGCTCGTACGATGTACATGGATCATCCGTATGCAATATCAAATCTGATCACTTGCTCGATCACATAATTTCTCTTCCAAACTAATATAGATAACTTAACCTCTCTATTGCGGGCTCTGATCAGGTTCCTTGATTAGAAACTTTCATTATCCTTACATAGCCATATACTACAATAGAAAATTTTCGGATGTTATCAAGAATCCCTATTAAATGTTCATCGTTAAGAATTTAGCGAAAAATCCTTGTTCGGCCCGGTGTAAATCACCTTGAAATTATGTACTCGAATACTAGATCAAGAACAGTCATGCGAATAAAACGATCTACGTACAACTTACATATTTTATTCTATTAGTTTCTTAACTACAGCAATATCTTTTATCATATTCTTTTACACAAATAGTATGTCTTATTAATACTAAAATCATTCATGAACCATTTCATAAAACATAACTTCAAGTTTATATACAGTTATAACTTAAGTTCATACTTGTGTAATACTCCACTTCATCCTAAGAGTATATACAAAAATATCAAATTCATTTTACTTAAAAAGTAATTTAAGTTACTACCTTCCCAGTTCAAGCGTTATATAAACTCAACTTTTAAATGTTCACACAAAAACATTTTGCTTCAAGTTCTACAACGATTCGAAAGTTTCCTACTATCAAAAATGCCAAAAAATCTCATTTCATTTTAACAAATGAATATTACCAAACAACATATTATAACATGATGTACATACCATATGATCATACTGCATAGGCTACATGTGTCTATAAAATAACCTAACAAATTTTAATAATTTATTAAACACACTTTACGCAAAAAGGGAAAACATGAAAAGTTCCAACATTTATTCAGGGCTATGCCACTACCACTCGGGCACTCTACATAGTATACATATAAAAACTTTCTACATAAAAAGTTCATATAAAATTTCTTTTAAAGAACTTTGGAACTAATCATCGGGTTTTATTTCAAATCACTTTGAAATAATGATACATACATATATCTTTTGTATAACAAATCATACTTTTAGAATCAAATCAAAATCCATTTTACTTGAACAATATTATAGCATCCCCCACTTAGAAACCCAAAAATGAACACCGATGATGCTAAAGTCATCACTAGAATTATTTTCAAGCGACAGACGTGGGTTCAGCACATCTAATTCATGCCTTTTGGACTTAAAAAAAATTATTTTAAAATGGTATCAAATACTTCGTAAATATACTATGTAACATGATCTCAATTTCATAAACCAATTTTTCAAATACTTACTTTCAAATAATACTACTATTATTTTCTCCAAAATCTTGAAAAATATTTTCAAATATACTGGGATTTAAGTTCTCAGAATATCAATTTAAATCCTTTTAGTTTATAAACCACATTTTATAAACCATACTTATATATATATATATTATTATTCTTATCTCTCTTTTTTCTCTTAACTTGGATCCTTGACACTTGAGACCTAGAAGAAATTGAAAGGCGAGCAGGTTGCTTCCTGGGCAATCCTGACAAAATTATAGCTGCTCTTGATTATTGCAGAATGAAGTGGGCTGAGGTGTCAGCCGTAGAGGATGTTTCTCCTTCTGCTTCTAAGTTACCAAGTGATGATGCTGCACTCAAGGAGTCTAAAGTGCATGATGATACTGGAGTGTCTAAAGAGACTCAGCCACATCACTTCCTCATGTAATTACTTAACTCTTGTATGTGAATTTTAAATTTTCATATATGTAATTGAACAAGACCTATTTCTCAGCTTCGTCATGAATGACTAGTTGTTATTTTGTCTAACCTCTGCCTTTTGAGTGGTCGTTCTGTCTTCATTCCTTTGGTGTTTTTTTGTTTTAGTTTTCTGAAGGAGTTCTGTTTACTAAACTTCTGAAGGAAAGCAAGGACAGGCTCAAAACCCAAACCATAAATCATCTTGATCTTAAGGAGGAAACCCAAGTGTTACTCTCCAGGATTGATCAAGTAGTTAAAGAAAAGGAGGCACTCAATGACTTTATACTATGCCGGTGGCAATACACCCTAGAGGGTGGCTCTTTCCCACTTGATAACACTTACTTGGAATGGTTTAGGCGTAGGCTTAGAAATTTACATAAGGATTGAGTTCTCTTACTTCTGTCATTTTTTGTATATGGGTTTGTTGAATTTGTCGCATGATGATGTAGTTAACAATACATGTTCCTATTTTGATTTTAACACGGTGCATTCCGATTTTCTTTGAGTCGAACTCTTAATCATTACCTACTAGGTTGGTCTCAATGGGCTTTCATTCGAGTTTAATAAAGTCCTCGAATCTAGCATTCCTTCTGCCCCATCGTTCATGGCCCTGATGAAGCGAGTGTGCCTGAATTCGAGATCGAAATGTCGATCCCTACTACGGCCTTGCAAAAGAAAAATATTTGTCTAATAATCGCTAATGAAAAGATTAAGAAAGACTTAAAGGAGGCCCGTGTGGAGCTCAAGGACGCAAAAGATGCACTGAGCACCAAATTAATATTAAACTATGTGAGGGATTGTAGTAACTGAATTGAAGTTAGAGGAAATGCAACAATCGTTAAAAGACGATGAGGCACTCTATGGTGTCGTTTATCGAGTAGAGATAGCGAAATCGAATAAGACCATAGAAGATCTATCTACTCAACTTACCCACTAAATTAAGGGAAAGGAATGTACTGGAGAATGAAGAATGATAGAGGGATCCAGTTTAGATTTGGTTCTTACTACCACTGTGGGTGTGAATCCTTTTTTGGCTAACAGGCAGAAGAAGAGGGTGGAGTCAAATGTGCTTTCCCATCCGCGGAGGGAAGGGTGGAGGAATGTTGCTCTTTGGTATTTTTGTTGTCTTTTCTAGAAATTCCAAGAAAACTAAGGCTTAGCTAATTGATACTTTATAAAACACGAGGAAGGAAGCTGTACTCAAGATATATGAGCTTGAGGATTCTTTGCATGAAGCTCAGGATAGGATCGCCTCCTTCTTATAAAAAATTAGACGAGATAAATTTAAA
This sequence comes from Allium fistulosum, assembly GCA_030737815.1. Lineage (NCBI taxonomy): Eukaryota > Viridiplantae > Streptophyta > Magnoliopsida > Asparagales > Amaryllidaceae > Allium > Allium fistulosum. Next base: position 1,221,804,240 of record CM060902.1, read on the forward strand.
AGCAAGATTGGCAGATTTCTTTATAGCGCACAATGGATGTCTTCGGTTGCTTCTACCTATGCTTAAGTTGAGCTTCCTTTCCAATATTGAGGAATTCAAGGTGACCGTGGAAAATCAATGGATCATTGGGTGGGTGCTTTCTATGATCCCCGTAAGACTATCCACATTAACTCAACCCCACCCCTGACCAATATGCCTTAGGTGTTTTTGTGTAGTATTTTAGGAACTTGTAACTAAAAATGACCTTGTAATCTTATGTTTTTGGATACTTTCTTTGGGTTATACATATATTATGTAAATTAAGATTTCTTTGCAAAGTTTATGAACTTTTTGTGAATGTTCTACATTTTTAAACTCCTTGTTTAATTCTGTTTGTGTGGACTTAATTAACTTTCATCCCCCTTCCTGTGATCGGGCCCCGAAGGCAGCCAACTTGGAAGGGAAGCTTGTTTTGGCTTTGTTTAAGGTTACAGCACTGGAAGGCTTGTCAAAAGACACTAAAAGCATATATGAGTTGCATACAGGAATGAAATTAAGGATTTGGAGTGCAAAGTTGCAGAATTGAACGAGAAAATCATGAGACAAATTATGTTGAAGATGCCCCTGTCGCAGTCTTGACTCTAAATGTAACTTCTAAACCTGGTGCCACCCCTGATCCCCCACCTAGGGTAGATCCTGATGTCGTTCTCACATGGAAGAATGATTTGAAAAATTATTACGAGGTCAAATTAGCTGAGTTAAAAATCATTATATAAAGAGGTCGAAAACTGCCGGTAGTGGCAGCTCGCCTTAAACTTCTACCGCACAGGAGCTTTTTGGACCTTTTACGAGAACAAATGATAAAATAAAGGATCAGCTTTTGGACGAGATTGATCGGATCGGGTGAATGGCTATGAGATGTGTAAACGGCCTAGAAAACAAAGTTTTTAAGTTAGAGTCTAGGCCTCGCCTTGATGCTGTCACTACTTCTCGAGGTGGGTTAGACAGGGCTTCCTTGTTGGAGCCATTTCATAATGAGAAGGTAAGAAGGTTATGGTAGAAATTGATGTAAAACATGCAATTAACGTTTTCACTCGCTTTCGGCCAGGGCTTGATCTGACCTTCTTATACAATCCTGCATATTATGAATTTAATGCACATGACTATGGTAATGTTTGCGTCGGTGCTAATTACGATCCTCGCACCGCTTATGACCGCGTTGCCCCTAGTCGCTCATCAGTTGTTATCATTGAATTGAATGACCCATCTCTTGCTCTCTCACTTAAGGATATCTCTCCTCTGCCCTAACATCGTGTATCGTAGATCATTTCGTCGAGGAAGGGTTATAATTGACTCTTCCTTTGAGTTAGACTTGTGATGTTGTTTCATTTTATTATAGTCATTTTTCTTCGCACTTTTAAAATGTTTGCAGAAGTATGGGTTGTGTAAGTATAAGCGTAGTATTCAGCGAATATTAACAAGGCCAAATAAATATAGATTTTTTTTTGTTTTTTGATGTTTACTTGGCATGCTTTAAGTAATCTCTGAGATGGGATTTGTTTCGATAATTGTTGTGCATCCCATGAGTTGTTTCTTTCTTACCATCTTTAAATTTGTGTCTGCGTAGTTCATGCTTCTTGAATGCTACTTTTGGGGTTTGAAAGCAGTCTGCGCTTGGCGTGGTCTGCCCACCTTTTCGATTCATGCTCATGGTTTTTACACTAGTTCAGGCTGTCTAATATCTTTACGTCCAGTGCGGCTATGTTAACCGAGTTAACACATAGAGATTTTTATATTGGTTTAAGTCGTCCAATGTCCCTACATCAAGTTTAGGTATTTAGTTGAAAAAGCCTGGCTACATTTTATGTAGTTTCGTTTTGAAATCTGGTTTGGGCCTTTTAATATCCCTGCATCCAATGTGATTATTTAGCTATGCCAAAGAAATTAACATAGAGAGATTTTTATACTGGTTCAGGCCGTCCAATATCCCTACATCCAGTTCATTGTATTACTACTTTTCATAACAATTGCAATATTTATTGCATAAGTAGTGTACATCATACAAAATAAGGCTTGAGGTGTTGTGAGTTCCATATTCTTAGAACTAGGTTACCATCAGGATTCGATAGTCGGTATGCCCATTGGCCAAAACTACTGCCATAACTAATGGGCCTTCCCAATTTAGGCCCAGATCTCCATCTTTTGGGTCTTTTGTGTTGGTCATTACCCTTCGCAGTACCAAATCTCTCTTGCAGAAATTTCTTTCTTTGAGTCTTGTGTTGTAATTTCTTGCCATTCTTTGTCGGTATGCGGTATATACTATTGGTGCCTCGTCTCTTCGTTCTTGGATGAGATCGAGGGCAGTTTCCTTTATTTTCCTATTCTTCTCTGTTGTGTAAGATATTCTTCTTTGCGAGGGGACTTCTACTTCAACGAGGAGCATGGCCTCATATTCGTAGGTTAATGAGAAAGGGGTATGGCCAGTTAGAGAACTGGTCAAAGTTCTATAGGCCCATAATACTAAAGATAATTCTTCTGCCCACTTCTCTTTTACTTTCTGCAACCTTTTCTTAAGTAACTTCTTGATAGTCTTGTTTGTTGCTTCGACTTGTCCATTTTACAGAGGAATTTTGTTTGATTCTGTCATTCTTCTCATAGAGTTATGTGAATTCTTTGCCTTCAAATTGGGTTCCATTATCAGAGATTATCTTATGGTGGATTCCGAACCTAGTGATTATGTTTCTTTCCACAAAGATGACTATCTTCTATGCCATGATTGTGGCTAAGGGCTCCACCTCCACCCATTTAGTGAAGTAGTCTATCACCACTATTGTGTACTTCGCTCCTCCCTTTGACATATGAAGTGGACCTATTAAGTCCATGCCTCATATATTGAAGGGCCATGGGCTAGCTAGGGGGTGAGGTCATAGGATGGCTATCTAAGGATACTCGTGAACCTTTGACATTTGTTGCATCTTCCCACAAGTTCCCTTGCATCCTGGAACGTTGAAGGCCTATAATAACCATGTCTTGGTACCTTCTTTGTTAACTTGGCTCCGTCAAAGTAATCCTTGCGTTTCCCCTCCTGCACTTCTCTTGTGACCCATATCCCCTCTTCTTGGAAATGCACTAAGATAAGGGGTCGAATACCTTTTCTTGTATAATGTGCCATCAAAGAAGGAGTAGTATAAGGCCTTATATCTTATTTTTTGGGCTTCATTTCGATGGGGGGCAAGACTCCATTTAATAGGAATTGCTTGATGGGGGTCATAAAAGTGTTCTCCTTAGTTTGCGGAAGTGTGGGTTCAACTGGGGACTGCCCTCGATTTTCCTCGATTTCGTGGTCTTGAGATCCCTGGATCACTGCTCATTAGGCACTTGTTAGGATCAGTATTTGGTTAGCTTCTATGATGCTCGGTTCCGCCTGATGCCTTATTGGAACTACTTTCATTTAATTTTCCACTTTGGTGGTCGCAAGTTTAGCTAACAAATCGACAGAAGAATTGTTCTCATGTGGAATCTGTTCTATTCTAAATTGTTCGAACTGCTTTAGTGATTTCTTGGAAAGTTCCACATATTTGGCTAAGATTGGCTACTTTGCTTGGTAATTTCCCTGCACTTGATTTACATCTAACTGGGAATCACTATAACTTTTTATAGGGTTACCTTCATTACCTGAGCCATTCTCAAGCTTGCCAGGAGAACTTCATACTCCACTACATTTTTGGTCACCTTAAACCCAAGCCGCACTGCTCCATATAACTTCTGCTTATCAGGAGTAACTAGCATATATCAATTCCTACCCCCTATTTGTTTGAAGCTCCATTTGCAAACAGTTGCTAGAACTATGGAGTAGGTGCTTCTTCCTCCAGTTGGAGTTCGGTTGGAAGTGTGCATTCTGTAATGAAGTCTGCCAATGCTTGACCTTTTATTGCTTTCCATAAACAGTAAGTGATGTCATACTAACAAAGCTCCATCACCCATTTGAAAAATCGACCCGATTTATTAGGCTTTTAGAGTATTTGTCCTAGTGGTTTGTTTATGAGGACTTTGATGGGATGTGTCTGAAAATAGGGCCGTAGCTTCGTTGCTATGAGGAGCAGGTTGTAAGCTAGCTTTTCGATGACTGAATAATTTAACTCTGCTCCTGAAAGACGCTTGCTTGTGAAGTAGATGGGCCTTCGGGTTCCTTTGTCTTCTCGAATTACTACAACACTCATAGCTTTAACAGTTACATCTAAATATACATATAAGTCCTCACCTGTTACCAGTTTAGATAAAATGGGAGTGTTGACCAAATGGTCTTTCAGGTTTTGGAATGCAGCTTTACATTCCTCTGTCCATTCAAAACTTTGTCCTTTCTTTACCTGATCTATGAATGGTATGAACTTGTCGGTTGCTTTCAAGATGAACCTGCTCAATGCTGCCATCTTGCCATTTAAGCTCATGATATCCTTCAGCATTATTGAGACTCCTATTTTCCTTATGGCTTCAATTTTTTCTGGGTTTGCTTTAATGCCACAAGCGCTTACTATGTATCCTAGGAATTTCCCTGACTAAATAGCAAAAGTGCATTTTAATGGGTTCGGCGTCATAGTATATTGTCTAAAGACGTCAAATGTTTCTTCTAGGTCCCGGACGTGGTCTGATGCTACTTTTGGCTTAACCAGCATGTCATCTACATATATCTCAACATTTTTTTGATTTGATATGAGAATATAATATTTACCAGCCTTTGATCAGTTGCCCTAGCATTCTTTAGCTCAAATGGCATGACTTTGTAGTAATATAAGCCTTTGTCTATCACAAAACTAGTATGCTCCTAATCTGGCTCAAACATAGCTATCTGATTGTATCCTAAGTGTGCATCCATGAACGAGAGCAGTTCATGTCCGCTGGTCGCATCTACTAACTGATTAATTCTAAGTAAGGGAAAGCTATCCTTTGGGCAGGCCTTGTTGAGGTTGGTATAATCGATGCAGATCCTCCATTTTCCATTGGATTTATTTACAAGCACTGGGTTAGCAATCCACTTTGGGTAATATACCTCTCTGATGAATCCATTTTCCTTCAACCTTTTGATTTCTTCATGCAGAGCATTATATCTTTCTTAATCCAAGGTTCTGCGTTTTTATCTGACTGGATGAGCATCAGGATCGATGTTGAGTGCATGACAGATGATGGCTAGGTCTATTCCTATCATATCTGAATGAGTCCAAGCAAATATATCTACTGATCTTTTCAAAAATTCTATTAGCTCAACTTGGGCTTCTATACTGAGATTTTTCCCTACATTTAGAACCTTTGTAGCATCTTTTGGATCTATTTGTACATCTTTGAGGTCATCTACTGGCTCTAACTCTTTCTTCGTTTCCCCCAATCTCGAGTCTATCTCATTTTTGCTTCCTCTTCTGGCTATGAGTTGACTGAGGATGCATGTTTCTTGGCTTCTTCAAAGAAGTACTATGTGTAGATTGAATTGTATTCATCGGTGTCAAACATGTGCATATATGTTCTTATTTCTTTCTTTATGGAAGTTAAGGTCGCATGATGGTTCGCCTCAGTATCAGCTTTGGTACTTTGTCTTGATGTAGTTCTTTGAACTGATTTGGTTTCTTGTTTATTACTATTATCATATATATCAAAAGAGATAGCAGAATAGTTTTGAACAGTTTTATTGCTTGAGTTAAGAGTTATATTGTATAGTTTTGCAGCTAAAAATGGTTCCCCTCTCACTGACCCCATCCAACAGGAGTGTTGAACTTCATAACTTGGATGCCATGAGGTGGGCCTTGGGAAGTTTTGGAATAAGCAAGGGGAATTCACATATTCGTTTAAATGTAGAGCTCGTGGGCATTTGAAACCAAATACATTACCCACATTGGAAGTAAATATGTTAGTAACGGAACATCTTCAAAAATGTCTAAAGGATAAGCTATATAAGTAATATATTGATTTTCTTCCCCAACAATGGCCTCAATGTGGTAGCATCGTCCTTTTTAACGATCAAGACTAGTAAGTCCATCAGTCCACACAGTTGTCCAAATATTAGTAGAAGATTCGATGGCCACCACAACTCCTTCTTCTTCAATGGGAATTCCAGGTTGAGGAGTTTCTTGGAATGTTGCTAATATATTAGTATCTTTGGTTTCGTCTTTCTAAAAGATGATTGCCCCCAAATCTATCATTGCAGACCTTCCTAGGAAGGCATTGTATGGTGATGGTTGGTCAATGATTAGAAAGCTTGTATAGAATGATTTATGTAAAGGAGTCGTTCTGGCTGTAACGAGCAGGCGTGCTGATCCTATTGGGATGGTTGCTATGTTGTTGAAGCCATAAATTGGTTCAGGGTTGGGCTTTAGGATTTCTGTAGGAAGTTTCATCTTGTCATATGTTGATTTGAAGATGACATTGACCGAGCTTCTAGAATCAATAAAGTCTTTTTTCATGGTGTAGTTTGAAATCTACACCATGATAATAAGCAGATCCTGATGTAGGAACCATTTTCTTGCTTATTACTGTTATCACAAATATCATAAGAGATAGCAGAATAGTTTCGAACAATTTTATTGCTTGAGTTAAAAATTATATTGTATAGTTCTGTAGCTAAAAATGGTTCCCCTCTCACTGACCCTATCCCAACAGAAGTGTTGAACTTCATAACTTCGACGCCATGAGGCGGGCCTTGGAAAGTTTTGTAATAGGCAAAGGGAATTTGTAGATCCTCTAAGCATAGAGCTCATAGGGCTTTGAAACCAAATACATTACCCACAATGGAAGTAAACATGTTAATAATAGACCTTCTTCAAAAAGGTCTAAAGGATAAGCTATATAAGCAATATATTGATTTTCTTCCCCAACAACGGCCTCACTATGTAGCATCGTCCTTTTTAACGATCAAGATTAGTTAGTCCATTAGTCCACATAGTTGTCCAGGTACCAGTAGAAGATTCGACGACTACCGTAGCCACTACTTCTTCAACGGGAACTCCGGGTTAAGGAATTACTCGGAATGATGCTAAGATATCAGTATCTTTAGTTTCGTCTTTCTAAGAGATGATTGCCCCCAAAATGTAACATTGCAGGCCTTCCTAGGAAGATATTGTATGGTGATGGTTGGTCAATGATTAAGAAGCTTGTATAGAATGATTTGTGCAAAGGAGCTGTTCTAGTTGTAACGAGCAGGCATGCTGATCCTATTGGGATGGTTGTTGTATTGTTGAAGCCGTAAATTGGTTCAGGGTTGGGCTTCAGGATTTCTGTAGGAAGATTCATCTTGTCATATATTGATTTAAAGATGACATTGATCGAGCTTCTAGAATTAACAAAGACTTTTTTCATGGTGCAGTTTGAAATCTGCATAGTGATAATAAGCAGATCCTGATGTGAGAATATCACCCCTACCGCATCCTGCTGTGAAAACTATCCCCTGTGCTGGTCTCTGTTTGATATGGAAAATCATCTTTTGTTGTACCTTGGTGTCCTGCACATATCTCTCTTGTGCTTTTTTGCTTGCCCCAACAAGGTGTGGTCCCCCATGAATTGAGGCTATAAGGTTGAAGGGGTTTCTTACTTGGTTTTCGTTTGGGTCAGAGGTGAGGTCTCTGGTTTTATTTTCGTTATTAGTTTTCTAAAAGCTTTCCAGATATCCTTTTTGGATTAGTCTTTCTATCTCATTCTTCAAATGTCTGCAATTATCTATATAGTGGTCATTAGCTCTATAAATGTAGCATTATGCTCTGCCATGGTTCAGTTCTGCTTTCGTCCCCTTGTTTGGTACGTTGTATATAAGCTCGGCCTTGTTCATTTCATATATCTGGCTAGAAGTGTGAGTAAGGGGAGTTTTGTGTTGAAGCTAAGTTCCTTTTGTTATTTTGTATGCGGGTTATACCCTTCCGCCCCCTTTTTCTTATCATAGCTGAGGAAGAAGTTCTCTATGGTTGCGCTGCAAATCTAGCCTCTTCCACTCTTACATAGCCACTAGCTCTTTTGTAGAAAGCATTCATACTATGACAAGATTTTCTACTGTTTTTGTTGGTTTTTTTCTTCTTATCCAGCGTGGGCCACCATAAGTAGTGCTTCTTTGCTAGTTACTCCAATTCGGAGTGCCTCTTATTTGAATCGCTTCATGAAGTTGCGTAAGCTTTCATTCTCTCCCTGCTTTATACATGATAGGGTGTTCACATCTGGGGAGGCTTCTCTTCCCAAGTTGAATTGCCTCAGGAAGTTTGCGGATAGTTGTTCCAAGATCAAGCCTCACCTGGTCCGTACCTCCTGAATCATCGGGAGGTTGCGCTGGCTAAGTAAACAAGAAAAAGTTTGCATCGGGCCATTCTTCCTACTTTCAGACATGTAATATTCACAAGTGCAGATGTGGTCATTGGGGTTGGTAGTTCCATCGAATTTGTTGATTAAAGGGGCTTTAAAGTTGTCCGAAAAATCTACTTCGATAATGGTTTTGCTAAATGGGGAAGAACCTTCTTCCCTGACCTTCTCCCTAAAGCCTTGCCAGTTGCTCCACTCATGCCTTTAATTGTCGAATCTCATTTTCCCTTGGTTCCATTAGGGATGAATCACCTTCAGAAGTGGTTTCCTCATCATCGTGGGCAGATTAGACGTGTTTCTTCAACAGAAGCGAGTTAATGTTAGTTAGCTTAGACTTGATATGTGGGTTGGTCTGAATCTTGGCTTTTAATTCAGGATCTTCTTTCTGGCCAGCGTCACCGTTCCCATTTCTAGGATTGCCTCTTCACTTGCCCGCTACATGGTGAGTACAGTTAGAAAGTGATGCGATGAGCTGTGGAGTATGGAGGGGAGGTTGGCTTGAGAGCGGTATATTGGGCCACCATTTTTTCCAAACCCTATATACATTGGTTTATTTGGTTAGTAAAGGATTGAATTGGGGCCAATTTGGAATCTACAGGGGCCTTCGGTTGAAGCTCCTACCTTAGTTTGAGCTTTTGAGGTTATGAGTGGCTTCTTTAGGGTTTTTTGAAGCTACATGTATTTGTTTTTAGGCATGGGGAGTAGATGAATCAGTAGGATTCATGGTATGGAAAAGAAATATACGTAAAGCTTAATGGGAATTAGAAATAGGAGGTTTATGCCCTCCTTCCAGCGTCAAAAATGTTAGCGAGACTTTTCGTCTCAGAACACCTCAAATGATCGTGAAAGTTACTATAGCATACTTTCATGGATTAGAATTTACAAACTTAAGTAATACTAAATTTTCCTTTAGGTAGTAATTATGTTGTTAGGAGCTTACACAATTATATAGTTGCAGTTTAACTGCTTGTTAAAATATCAAGTTGAGTTTATATCCAATTCGAGTAAAATAAAGAAAATAAAGTAGAAAAGAATCTAACATTGAAAACTAGGTAGGTAAAATGCAGGAAAACTAAAGACACAGAGAATTTTATGTGGTTCGGATGTCAAAGAATCCTACGTCCGCGGGGGATATATAACTATCTTCTTTTATATTTATTGTACAAACATTAATGGTAGAGATTATAGAACTTTTCATTTTTAACCTTAAAAATATCAAATTGGGAAAAAGAACCCTTTCCTACTACAGTGTCTTTTCTATTTATGTGTAGAGATGCATGGGGATCACCGTTACTCTTTTTCTACTGTTTTAATTCCCACCTTTGGATTTGCCATGTGTCATCCATCCATCTCTTTTGTTTCGTGTGCATGGATAGCATATATGTCTATGGCGGGAAACCATGATTTAAGCGGTTGAATTTTGGACGTTGGTGGGAAGTTTGAAATTGAAACGGGAACATCTGAAAGTGGGGTGGAAAACTAAAATTCAAATGGATCATCCACTTCCGATCTAAATGGGTGAATGGCTTGTGTACTATCCCACGAGGATGTTGAGAGTAATTCTTTTGCTTTGTTTTTGGAATGCCATTGATACATATGAATCAGAACTGCGCTGTTTGCATTATACTAACCTAGGCATTATTATAATTGAGTCGTCTTGCTAGTCTGCAAAGTTTGTTTGACATTGTGTCAAATATAAATGGAGCTGAGTTGCTTTTCCCCCAATCTATAGTGTTAGCTCAATCATTATATGAATGTGCTCTAAGCTGCTCCTGATGTTGATATGCGCAAGTTGCTTGAAAAGGGCCGCTTGCTCCTTTGATGTTTTCTAACAAGTGAAGAACAGTGGTGGAGCGCTGTTTGGGTAACCCCCTGTGCAGCCCTTGGAATGCTTTGGATTCCTCGTGGTACTGCTTAAAGAGTCCTCAGTAAGTGCAGTGCAGTTCTTCACTTGAAAGTATTGGCAACACATTAGCTTTTAGGAATAACAATCGGGTCTATTGGTATATGGAGTGTTCACTTAGGTATTGCTCGAAATGGCTTAGGAACATGTATTAATGAAGGGTTGACTGTAGTGCTTGTGCAATCCGCTGTGATCCTACCTTGAGCAAGCATTGGTGTTTATCCAGCGTAATTTGCATTGTCTGGTTTTTGAGTTGTCGGAAGAATGAGACTTGTCTAGTGCAGTTCATTAGTTTTGGGAAGAACTCTTTTAAGGTTGCGGTGCAATATCGTTGTTTAGTATTGAGATTGCGGTGCATCCTTATAGCTTCATATGTTGATAGAAGATTGTGGCGCAGGCTCGAGAGCTGTGTTGCAGTTCTGAGTATTGGGACTATAAATTGTTTTCTAGACCTAGTAGCAACTTCAAGTTTTTAAACTTGGTATCATAATGTAACATCGGAATTGGGGGACCAGCCCAGTTTTTTAAGTCTTTGTCATTGTCTTAAGACCTTTTTTTGAGCGCAGTACTCTCTGGACTCCACCTTGTTCTTTGCTTCCTTTCTTGTAGCCTAAATTTTATTGTAGGAGCAGTCCCATTGATTTGTTATTTGCATCATCTCACCTTCAACAGGATTCAGGAAACATGGGTGTGACAATTTCTATTTTTAGGACTACGTTTGTAACACCTTGGAAATTTACATAAAATTTAACAGGAATTCAAAAGAAATTTTAATGAAAATTTAATAAAAAAAGTAAACTAAAATAAGGAATAAAAAAATTTCCACTGACGTCCGAATTAAAACCAACACCATCGCGTTCGTAACAATTTTTTGAATGATTTTCATATATAACATTTCGAAATTGGAGTTAGTATGGCAAAGCTACGAGCATTCGAATAATTGAAAACAGAATAAATTTAAAAAACTAAATATATACAAAATCTTACACTGTAAGGTCGACTATGGGCCGATGAGGGTCAACCTGAAGGGGTCCAACGATCGACCGTTCGTGTGTAATTTTCACCGAATCGAGCGTTTTCTGGAACAGTTGCGATCATTACTTCGTGGCCAATCATTGGAACGTGCATGATCACCAGGGAGATTCTTCAACCCAAATCCAATAACCCAAACACTTTCCCAACCCCTATATAAGTAAGCCTAACCTAACCCAAAAACCAATAAAAAAGTTTATTGTAACAAAACTCTGGCAAAATCCAATTTCTTTTCTAACACAAAAAATTCTTCAAAATCAAATTAAAAATCAAAATAAAGGATTACAACCAGTTGGATCTAGACGGAACAAGCGAAGCCAGCATACGAAGGGGCAATTCTTAGCAAAGCAAATAGGAATAGTTTAGGCTTAAGGTGAGTGTGCACATATTTAATAAGTTGATTATTGCAATTTATTTTAAACTGTTATAGTTGATCTAGGATGTTAGAGACTTAATTTAATATGTTAGGAACCCTATTTTCAAATCTATAACCCAAGAAAGTAAATTGTCAGTAAACTACTAACATAAAATCTATGTATAAACTCTTGCAAACACTAAATCCACAAATCCCAATTTGAATAGCTAATTGAATATAAACTAGTCACTAATTAGGGTTAATTGAACTTCACTAAATGATTGGAATTAATTATAGAATAATCGACATTCGAAATCGTGCAAAAACTCCAAATTTACTTCATGACCGTTCGACCTAGGAGCCCTAACGGTCGAGCAGTTACGGTTGACCGTGGGGTAATGACAGTCGATCATTCAGTATGAAAAATGTAAAACTTGAACCTCAGCCCAAGGCCCAAAGTAAAGAATACATTATATAATTTCGTAGAAAATTATATAAATGGAAAATTGATTGTTATAGCATATATTGGGCTAAGTATACATGCTAGAGATGGTAGGGAAGTCAGTATCCTGTCAAAAGACAATAGGACATAGCGGTTTGGGTAATAATTAAATACTCAAATAATAGTTAAGAGTTGACTAGAGTGATGTATTTCACAAACACTCAGGGTTGTCCCGTAATGGATGCGCGACATTGGTGGAGACACCAGTGAGTGAGCCCAGTGCTAACATGGGATTCTAAAGGACAGTTAGGCCTTTTGCAACATGATAAGAGGCTATAGGATAGAAAGGAGCCAGTACTAATGGGAGTTCTTATGCACGGTTCTGACGCGACGTGGTATAGGTGGACGCCAGTGCAGTACAATAAGGGGCACTTTACACTACGATGGGGAGATAAACAGTGGGTGCATACACTGAGTTATATAGCGAGTTTTCATTTCGGGGTTCCCCCTCTCCAAGCGTAGTGATGATAGGTAGTTATGGGAGAGCATTTCCCATAGTGGTTTTAGTGGAAAAATGGGTCTCTACGGTAGCCTACATGTAGTGATTTCTTATTGGGTAGCTCTAGGAGCATTATCCGATCGTTAGTGTGAGGTTCGATTCGTAGTTCGACCCATATAGTACTCTACACATGTAGTAGTGTAGATATGTATTAAATAAGAACCCTTAGGTAATGGACCTTAGGAATTCACGAACACTGTAGTACATCCTATGTCATTTAAAATAGTATTGAAGTTAACTTCACAAGATTATCACATACTAAACTTGACTCATTAACCAGACTTTTGTCTGACCCACTCCTTCCTTTCCATTTTCCCCTACAATAGGATGACATGTTAGCAATTAATTGGGCATGGTACGTGGACAAGGGAGCTTCATGTTGGAGTTCTCATATCATTCATTTTTTCTCTTGTAGTCACTTATTGTATTAAATGTCTGTAATGCTTATATTGTACTTTGAAAACAGTGTATATGTAAAACAAGTACTTTAGAGACTATTTTTCTGAGATGTCTATTCTGTGTACTTATATTTTCTTCCATCGTGAGATCTGAAAGTGTAGAATGTCTTAGAACTTACCCCTATAATTATGCTCTATAATGTTTAAAATCCCAAAAGCTCGTATTTTTTAGCATGACACGAAGCCGAAAGCCACATTGAGCTTTGGTTCGGCATGTCGAGAATTGTGGGTTGTTACAACAGTGTTTTAGTAAATCTGTCATTATTGTACAAAATTTTCCATTAACTAGTTTTCATATATTTCATTCATGTTATAAATACTCACTTTTCTAGGTAGGTAATGGTTAGGTTATTGCAAGTCATGGTTTTTGTTGGGTATAGTTAAAAATTTATACTTAAAATTTAGGAATTCATAATAGCAAGTTTAAACCTATGTTGTTTATGTGCATCTGATTTCTTTACTGTTGTTATAAATTTAGAGAACGGTAAACATTTGGCAGTGGGCATTTAACAAACTTTTAAATATTTATGATTTTGTCAACTTGCAGATGATGAGTATACAATACCCAAGAATTGTCAAAGGGAGAAACCTTATTTCCTGGGTAAGTGCTGTTTTCATGCATTCATCACCTATATTGTGAAGTTCACATGTACATTCATATATATTATAGAATAATAATAATACTTTGCATATACCATTCTTTTCTTTTAAGAAAAAAATAATATTTATGTTACAAGCACAACCATTCTTGGAGGACAAAGAAGCAGCCACTCAAATAGGAGATAAGTTACTTGGGTACATCTCAACCTATGGATTTCACAGAGCTGCATTTTTAGCTTCCTTGTATTTGTAAGAGGATCCAAGTAAAAGGCACAGAATAGATGAAGTTATGGATATGCTCGCCCACATTATTGACAGGAGCCGATGAATTGTGGATATCTCCCTTATTGGGTTAGTGACTTGAAGGCTAAGTTTAGATATTTAAACTTATTAAGAATTGTTTCGTTTGATGATATTTAGTTTATTATAATGTTTGTTTTTCATATCACTGTGATTAATACTCTTTTTTATCTATATTGTGAATTTTAGTTATTTTTGTGTTGGAAATGCTGAGTAATTCATTTAGTGCATGTTTACTTAAGTCACTATTGGTTCAGCATTAAAATAGCGCATGATTTTGTATTTTAAAGTATTTACATATATAGATCCCAAGTAAAACAATGCATAGATTTTTTTATATTTTATATATTTTTAATAATGGGAAAAAACAGTTATAAAAGACGTATTACAATGGGCAAAATCATTTGCAATAGACCTATTACAACTGGTAAAAATAGTTGTAAAATGCATCGATCCTATTACAACTTTGTATATTAAGACTGCCAGCTGACAGTTGTAATTGGTCTTTTACAATTGGCGTTGCCAGTTGTTAAATGGGTATTTTGTTGTAATGATACTACCTTGGTCATTTTGGTGCATGTGACTGTGTACTATATTCTATGAGTTTTGAACCCTAAAGGAATACAAGAATATGGATATTTGATCCATATTCAATCACATATAAATATTATATGGTGAACGGTCGCGATTCGTTATGTATGAAACTTCGATCAAATTAGTTCATTTGAAATAATTAAGAAAAAAATAACGCAAGATCATGTATTAATACGACTGATTACAATAAGGATCTTGCTATATTAGATGTAACACTAGACCGAAAGCTACATGATGTACCTAGGAACTCAATAATTGAATGTTAGTTTAACCCGTTTACGTAAAGTCCAACTTATTCGATATCCTTTAATGTTAAGGAAGATCGAATGCAATTTTGTAAAGAGTTCACTGCAGTCTTGTAGTAAGAGTTTCCCCTTGAATGGTATGACCATTTAGAAAGGAAATCAAATGTATGGGGGTGGATGTTACTTAGGCACAGTTGAAATGAAGAGAGTGAATGGTCACCTTTGCTTTACGAAGAGACATTAGAAATGAGAATCGTATAAAACACCAAAAGATACTTAATATGGAATGAAAAATGTGATCTCTATTCCAAATGTATTTTCATGTAGAAAATTGTTTTCAATAAAAGTTTTTTCTTTGAGTTCAAGATATTCAATCTAAAACTCTCGATTATAAACTATTATAGTATATGAAATAAAATTCCATAACCAGTGGTTGCATCAGCTTTGTATTTCGTATGCTATTACAGTAGTAGTGGAAATGGTGGGAGCATATCATATAACACTTCTTAGTGGATGCATTAGGCTACAAAAAATTATTTTTGTAAATATACCAAATATTATATATAAATAATAACTGTTTTTAGCGTTGACTGTAAATAGATATAGTTTTATTTTGATATAAATATTATGAATATTCATTATAAAATAAATCTATAATAAGGGCGTATGTAACAAAGTGTTGTATTAGAAAATACAAAAGTATCTGAATATTTTACAATTATTTTTGGAATTATGCACTAAGCCATATCGTTGAGGAATAATTCAATAATGATATGATTGTATAACATATGATACAAGTGAATTATATCTTAGAAGATTAAGGACGAATAAAACCATTTAGTGGGAGCGACAAAAGAGTTGGCCTGGATTAATATATATAGATACATGCAATTGTAGATCTAATGATACCAAAATGGTTCCACATACTTCGTTAAATCCACACATGAATTATCATAGAAATAAAGTATGACGACCCAGCTTTTTGACCCTTAGAAATCGACACTAATACATCTACGTATTCACTTGCCGAGAATCCGAGTGCTGGAAAGGCAGATTGTTGGGGTTAAAGAAAAGAAAAGACAGAACAGAACCTCACATTATGATGAGTAATATATAATATCCAAATTACCTTTACAAAAGAGCATTTACAAGAATCAAAGTGATCTAACTTATCATCAGCCTGGACAGTTATAACAGCATTTCCTTACAAATGATGATAAATACAAAGAAAGAAATATAGTGGAAAATAAAATACATCAAGTCTTGTAAGCATCCGACTCGTCTTTCGAAGCTCCAAGCATCCAAAGCTAAGTCTAAAAAAATACTCAGGTCTGGCCTAAGTATTATAAGAAAATAACACCCGGATCAGTCTGATAAACCAACGTGAGAAACTCAAATCATTTGGATTACTTAATGTTATAAAACCCTTCCAAAATAAACGTATCTCGTAAGACCATGTCACGCATAAACATGGATGACTTTTTACTTTACGATAACCAAACCATTTTATAGGAAATCTTGTGATATTATAATAATGTCTAGGGTTTAAAATAAATATTGAATCACAGCCGGAATGATTACATTAATTACATTCAACAACACATTTAGTATACAGCAAAGTCCATAAAGGCACGTATTGGAAAATGGATTCCATATAATGACAAGGCTACTGGAGTATCGCCTAGGGGTAGGCACAGTCGGTTAACCCATTCGAACGGTTAAAATTTTCGGTTAACCACTTGACTTAGTCGGTTCGGTTAACCATTAGGCGATTAATTATGAATGAATGATACCGACCAAATCGTTATATTTTAACTGCGGTTAACCATTTAATTTAAACGGTTAACCATCCAATTTAATCGGTAACTGTTTGCCAGTTAACCGATTAAATTGGATGGTTAACCGTTTAAAATATGATGTAACTGTTAAAATCTGGAGACTGAATAACTGAATAACTTACACATTACAGTTCATAACTGAATAACTCAAAGCACTCACAATTATAGTTATACATTACACTATTACAGTTCATATTAAATACCGTTAGAAACTTAGAAGGCTGAATAACACTTACAGCTTACACTTATACAGTTCGGTGAGTTCACAGTCACACTTCATAGAATCATAATACTTACATATTACATCATTGCAGGCTACAGATATATTAAAAGGCTACATTAGTACATTACAAGGCACTGACTGAAGGGCTGAACGCAACAAGCTAATAAGCTAGCAAGAAAGTAGAAACTAGAAAGGCAGCAACAGTAAAGTCAGCAACAGTTAACACTTAACATCTAGCTAGAGACTCAGAGAGCATCTGAGCAACTAGAAGAGCTACAACAAAATAACAACCACAATTAGGAATTAGCCAATAGCCAGTTTTCTTCTGGTAGTGTAGTTCTACAATGTAAAGTGTAAACAACAATTTATAACTTATAAGGGTTGTGAGTCTGTGACTTCCTGTAAATTCTGTAGCCAAATAAAATGTAAAGTGCAATGCAATGTAGTTCGGTAATGCAATGGAATGGATATGCATGACTAAATTCAAGCTAGGAAGGGTTTCAGTAAATTCATTCTTAACATAATTTTTATAATTAAGTTCCAAGATATGGTATCAAAAGCTCTTGTAACTACTTGAAACTGTGTTAACAAAATATTTATATAATTCATTCCTGTTGCTACTTGAAACCGTGTTAACTATTTGGTTGTTTGAAATACTGAAGGAAAGGACTTTTGTAACCTTGTAGCAACTAGCAACATTTTTTTGCATGCATTTATACAATAAATTGCACCAACAAATGAACAAATAGTCCTGAATTTAGCTATAAAGGACTAAAGGATGATTTTCTAGTTTAGGAATGATAGAAATAGTTGTTGCATTGAGACCAACAGAAAGCTTGTTTCTTTGAACAAGTATTAAATGGCACAATTGATATCTGGGCCTATTATATGCTGCTGGCCTATTTTCTAGTTTATGGACTTGTGATTATAGCCATATGTACAACTACAAAGAAATACAACTTATAGTTTAATTAGAGAAAGAACTACAATTCTTGTTTCGAAGTTGTTGCTGTACATTGCACTTAATCACTTATATGTACAACTACAAGTCAACTTATGTTTAATTATAGAAAGAACTACAAGAAAGTTAAAGTAAAAATTATGAACCTGCTCGTAGGCCTAATGACATATGGATGGCGATCGATTCATCGACAATGTTTCCACAGTTAAAGAAGTTCTCCGTAACGACCCAGAATTTTCGAACCCGAAAATTCTAGATAGTTAGGAGAAAAAGAAAAGAGATAGAAGAAAGAAACAGAACAAGACACAGATTCTCACATTCGCAGCGGATCAAAATACAATATCAAATAATAATATCAGTTATACAAAGAAAACTGTATTTGTTAATTTTCATCAATATAGAGTTTGCATATATCTATTTATATATATATATTTATTTATTTATTGATTTACTATAAGAGTTATTATTTTCATATATTTATAATCCAACATTTATTATAACTCAAATCCATTTATATACAATCCAGATATTTTTAATTATCAGAATTTTATTTTTTCACTTATAAATCAGCATTTTACTAATTCAATCCAGTTAATTATCAATTAACAGATGTTCCAAAAATCTGGGTTATCACATTCCTCCCCCCTTTAAATCTTTCCTCCTCGAAAAGGAACGAAGCCAAAATTTATTATTTACTTATTATTAGATAAATTTCTTGTTGAACATTTTAAACTATAAACTCCCTTTATATTAATTTTTTTTAAAATACTTTAAAATCTATATAATATTACAAAAATAGTTTTTTTTTATAAAAATACTTTGATTACTCAATGTCTCAACAAGTCCATCCTTGTTCTCACAGAAATTCGGTCATACGTTAAACAAGTTGACGATCACCCAAACAAACGCTCCAACACTTCAGCGCCGATGAACTCGCGAGGAAGCGAATTCGAACAACTCAAAACCCATTGGAACCAAATCCGATCCACAAACTTCCCTTGTGCCGCCGCTAACGATCATCAGAAACCTAGTCACCTCGACCCTAGCTACGCCTCGTCAACCCACTTCTAATCCCCCTTATGCGATCACCTCCAGTGATCCACCGGCGCCGAAATATGCCTGGAACCAACCTCCACTGAACCGAGTCCTTAAACCCTACAACGTTGACGTCCAGCCGTTACAATGCTAGATAAAATCTCCGATCATTTTTCCGTTGATCTCCACCTCCCAAGCTTTCTCCAGCACCAGTCCCGAAGCCCATCTCCCCTCCGGTTGTTGGAAATTGACGAAATTCCCAATATCGATCAATTTCCAAATTCTTGACAACCACAACACTAAAATTTTTGAAATCTCTATCAAAAATCATGATTTTCATATGCGAATCAAGTTATGAATTCGAAACATGAATTTCAGACATTCGATTTTATTGACTATATTTAGCTTTCACTGATCTTCTTATTTTTTTGAAATAATTTTTCAATATATACACATAAAACTATTTTTAAAAATAAAATCTAGTTGATACTTACATATTTCATTTAAAAATCAAATCCTAAAAGTGATTTGGAAAGTAAATTTGATTTTTGAACTTATTTAGTCTGTTGAAAACAAAGACAGAGGCAAGATATCTATATACAGACATGCACATATACACACAGTAACTTAGTTATATTCTAGGAAAAATACATCCATGAAAATTATATTCACAACATTACAATAATTACTTATCACATGCATTAGTAAGTAATGATGATTTAGCTTAAAAAGTTTAAAGTTTACTCACCTTTTCTTCTGAAACCAGAGTATTGCTTCCTTGTTTTGTTTGATCTTACTTTGAAAACTGGGAATTTTTGGTTTTCCTGACTTTGATCTGATATGATACATTTGAGTTGAACATTGCTTACTTTTGCTTTGATTACTTCAGTTTGAATTTGAATCCTTATGTTTTCTTTTGCTTCCAGGTTTGAGATTGTTCCAGTTTAAAATGTTTTGAATTTGTTTTTGTTTTAATCTGCTCAGGTTTTGATCTTGTTTACTGGTTTTTCTCTCAGGTTCAAGATTTTGAATCATATAAAAGAAAAATATGAAAAGAAGAGAAGTAGATGTATATAACTCGTTTTCCCTTTATTTATTGAATTTAAAAAAAATGAAAAGAAAATTTAGAAGTATGACACTTGTTTATTTTATGATAAAATCAAGCTAACACTTGTAAAATCCCATGCTAAGATGATTACACTTGCCTAATTTCTTATTATGATGCTTACACATGTAATTTGCATGTATTAAATGTTTTTATATGATCTTTATATTATATATCAATTTGTTTTTAAATCCTTATATATATATACAAACTATCTTTATTTTTAAATTTTAAAAGAAGGCATATATACCCTTATCAAATCTTACTTTAAGCTAAATACTTTTTAAATTAATAAATATATATATGTATATATAAATATTATTTTAGTGTTAAAAATATAGAATTCAACTCTAGATAACTCTTGAAAATTATCATATTAATTTCAAAACATAACTTCCAATTCAATATATATATATATATCTATATATTATATATTATGATTAGAAAAATCATTTTTATTTGAAAAGATAAATTTTTGCAAAATTAAATATTTATAAAAGAAGATTATCAAATTATTATTGCCAAATTAAATTATTATATTAATATGTTTACTGTGATTATATATTCACAATGAATTTGTATATGTATACACTTAAGATTTCAACATTATAGAGTTTGCATATATCTATTTTTTTTTTAATTTACTATAAGATTTATCATTTCCAGATATTTATATTTCAATATTTATTATAGTTTCAAATCCATTTATACATACATATATCCTTTATTATCAGAATTTTATCTGTTCAACTAAATAAAAACCAATTAACTATCAATTAACAGATGACCAAAAATCCGGGTTATCACATTCCTCCCCCCTTTGAATCTTTTCGTCCTCGAAAAGTAACGAAGCCAGAATTATTAAAATGCTTATTATCAGAAAAATTACTCTTTGATCACTTTTTACTATAAACTTTGTTTTATTATGAATTTTTAAAACACTTTAAAAATCTATAGAATATTACTTAAAATAGTTTTTATAAAAATACATGTTATAACTTGATGTTTCAACAAGTCCATCCTCGTTCTCATAGAAATTCAGTTATACGTTGATCAGGCGTAAGACTGAAAATCTATAAGTACTTAGCAAACCCGTTTTCAACACCTAGTGAAAATACTTGGAAAATAATTTTATTGAAAATATGGAAAACATTTTTGAAATAGAGGAAACATCTTTGGTGAGAATGCTCTAGAAATCATCACCCCTATCCATGGTCACAGTTACATCCCGGGTTACGTTGCCATCGCGGTAAAAGTCCATGTAACTGATTACACCATGGAACCCACAACAGATCGCAGTTACATTCCTGGGTTACGTTGCCGTCGCAGCAAAAGTCCATGAAACTGTTGGCTCTCAACGGCACACACGATTTTTGCTGTCAAATAATGAAACTTCTCCACTCCCACATAGGTCGCAGTCTACCGATGTAAAATCAAACGCAGACTGTTGGCTCTCAGCGGCACACACGACTTTCACTATGTTACCATAGTGTCGCAGTCTACCGATATAAAATCAAACGTAGTGTGACGACCGCCCATGACCCCTGCACCGAATCTAGTGATAGTGCGCTGTAAAGTGTGCCAGGCGACCATGGACGATTGTCAGGGTAGATTAAAACAACAGAATCTATCGTATTACTCACAGCGCATGGACAAAATACAATAGAACATATGTATAGTGAAGCTTTACAGAATAAAATGCCATCATATAAAACTCCATAGTAGTTGAATACAAGCATCCAAATAGTCAATACATCAAGCCTCACTACATATCACTCAGAGAATACAAAGCAGCGGAACATCCAGTACATATAGTAAGAAAGAAACAATATGCAACCCTCTAACTCGTCTTCGATATCAGCATCGTGAGAAGAGAATAGCACCTGTCACCTGCTACCTAGTCTGCCCGTCCCAAAAATGGATGAACAGCCCAAGGCAATAAGAATTAAAACATAAAGCCTTGAGTCAGACAACAGTCTTAGTGAGCAGTAAATTAACTAACAACATACCAAAAGAGCATAAAGGAAAAGGAATAGGAATACAACCCTCCCACTCCAACCTCTTTCTACAGTGATAGCCCCCAGACACACACTAAGCAGAAGCAACATAGCAGAGCATAAAATTTAAAGTAAAGTAATAATCATTCGAGTTAAGGGCGATGTTTTCCAAGTACCAAGGCCTAAATAAGATAAGCACCCAGAAAATACCGCTCTTGAGTCCGAATGACGATACAACCAAACATCCATGACTCTGGCTATCACTGTTATCATTGCTTCGATATCACCGTTAATTGAATGACCGGCACATTCTTTCAGCCGTCCGTCAAGGGCTAATGGAAACCCCGGTTCTAAACATAACTCCCGCACGTCGTCGCAGCCCGTGCCTAGGACTATCGAATCTGCCCAGAGTACTCGACCATCAACAGTTGGCCGTTTGGACTATCGAATCTGCCCAAACGTACTCTTGCTTAGAGCATGCTAGAACCTTCAACAACGATGCTATCCAAGCCTCCTAGTCATCCTCCTTGACGACTATTTCCATACTAGCTCAAGCGCCCCTCAAGCATCCATTACTCTTAACTCGAATCATATCACCGAGTTACCAACGTGCTTGGAATGATCCCGTCTGGATTAGACCAAGTCTTCATCACATGATGCCTCGCTTCATTACATCCTCGCAAAGCCTCATCTCAACATCTCATCATCAAATCTATGCATAAGAGCTTCATCATCCCGCTACATATGCCACGAGCAGCTTTCCCAATTCAAGAGCCTTTCCCTTAGCTTTTGAATCGTCTTCGGTCTAAATCAAACCATCAATCATCTAATTCATAACAATCAATCAAATCAAGCATTAATCCAAACAATCAAGCATTCAAACAAGATCTAAATAGACAATTATCATAATAATGGCATTTTCGTAATTAAAGAGTTGAAAGTCCAATAAGCATGAAAACATGAACAATATCTCTACAAACTTGATGAATGAACTTGCATAGGTTAACATGTGATAAAATGGTTGTCAAATCATCATGAACAATGGATCTACATGGATCTACACTTAGGATGAAGAAAATGCATGAAAACCACTATTTTAACACCAAATCGAGCCAACAATCCGATATACTCCTTTGGATCCGTGTGAGAGATAATCACCACTCACCAAATCTCCTAAACAACCACAAATCTACACGCTTCAGATCTGGACAGCGAAGGATCAAGCTTGATCTATCACGAATCCGCTTCAAACGAAGAAATCTCTCTTGAAAAGATGAAGATCTTCAATCTAAGCTCTTGAATCTTCAATCTTGATCTTCGATATGGATGGAAGGAATCATTAGATTAGAGTAGAGAAAAGAAGTGAAGAAGTGTAGAAGTCGAGCTCTCAAAATGGCAGCACTTCGTCGCTTCGAAATCCGGATCCCAAAAATGAAGCCAACCCCCTTCTATTTATAGGCGAAATTCCCTAAGTCGCTCGGAGTTAGGTCGTCCACGACCTACGACCTAAAACCTACCGACCTAAAGACTTCCAACCTACGACTTAACAAAACCCCCAGCCTCTACGACCTAACCTAACGCGCAGCTGCGACCTAGCGCTTAAGCACATCTTCGACCTAACTGCTAAGCCTTACACGACCTAACAAATAACTGGGTTACGACCTAACAGCTAACTCCTAGGTCGCTCACGACTTAAAACATAGGCTACGACTTACGACTTAACGGTTATCTCCTAAGTCGGTTACGACCTATAGCATGCGCCTATGACCCAACTGAGAAGCGACCTAACAACATAACACCTCAACGACCTATCTGTTATGTCCTTACGCGACCTAACATAAGTCGCAAACAACTAGACTGCGACCTAACTACTAAGCCAAAACCCAGCGACCTAACAACTCGCGCGACCTACGACTTAACAAGTGCGCGACTTACGACTTAGAAATCACGCGACCTAACACTTAAACTATCCCCTGCGACCTAACAGCCCATACTACAAAACTACTCACGCGACCTAACTGGGTTATGTTCTAACTCCTTAAGTCGCCTAACTCTTAGGTCGCTAACACGCTAACCTTCTTAGGTCGCTAACCTATAGGTCGCCCCAAGATACTAAGTCGCTAACCCGGTACCCATTAGGTCGCTAACTCGCCCTGCCGACCTAACACTTAGCTCACCAAAACTCTTAGGTCATCAACTTCCTTAAGTCGCTGCCGACCTACCCCTTAGGTCGCCAATCCTATAAGTCGGTCATGACCTATCACTTAGGTCATTCACGACCTAGGACTTAGAAAAATTCTGAACAACTTATCAACAATACAACCAATTGTTAATTATTTTACGATGTTTCGATCCGTAAAATACGGGTCGTTACATTCTCTCCCCCTTAGAAATTTCGCCCCCGAAATTCCAAGCAATCATAGCAATCAAAGACTATTCTGTACGCCTACCATCCATAGCAATCAACAAACCATGCATCCAATTCTAGCTTAGCGTACAGAATTCTAAAACTAGAACAAGTTACAATATCGCGAGATGAGACGACACCTTAGGGCCATACCTTGAAGAGTTCAGGATGAGCTGCTTTCATCCTCTCTTCCACCTCCCACGTACAGTCGTTATCATCATCACTCCATTGTACCTTGAGCAACTTAACTACCTTCCTCCTAAGCTGTTTCGTGTCGGTTTCAACAACACGAAGCGGCTTACGAGGTCTTCTATCAACTGGATCAACTTCGAAGTCTTCACAGCTATCAGCAGAAACCACTGTATTCGAGTCGTGCACATACTTCCGTAGATATGATACATGAAAAACATTGTGCACACTCGACATCTTCTCTGGTAATTCCAATCTATAAGCGAGCTTTCCAATTCGCTCGGTAATCGGAAATGGTCCAACAAATCTCGGAGTCAATTTCCCTTTCTTCCCGAATCGGATAACATTCTTCAGTGGAGAAATCTTCACAAAAACCATATCACCAACATCGAATTCCAAATCCTTTCGACGCTTATCGGCATAACTCTTCTGACGGTCTTGGGCTACCTTCATTCGTTGCCGAATGATCTCTATGCACTCCGTAGTCTGTCGAATCATCTCTGGCCCAAGTATCAGCTTTTCTCCAGTTTCCAACCAACATGTCGGAGAGTTACACGGTCTTCCATACAATGCCTCATACGGTGCCATACCAATGCTTGACTGGTAACTGTTGTTGTACGCAAACTCCACCAAATGAAGGTGATCTTCCCATGATCCTCCGAAATCCAAAACACAAGCTCTAAGGAGATCTTCCAAAACCCGATTGACTCTCTCGGTCTGACCATCTGTTTGAGGGTGATAAGCTGTACTCAAACACAACTCAGTCCCCAAAACTTCTTGGAAGCTCTTCCAAAATCCACTAGTGAACAATGGGTCTCGATCACTCACTATACTCTTCGGAATACCATGGAATCGAACTATCCACTTAACATACAACTCCGCCAACTTTGATGCAGTCCTAGTCGATCGAACAGGAATGAATCGTGCGCTCTTAGTCAGACGATCCACAATGACCCAAATCCCTTCATTTCCCGTTCTTGTTCTAGGTAATCCATCAATAAAATCCATCAATACTTGCTCCCACTTCCATGTAGGAACTTCTAATGGTTGAAGCAATCCACTTGGCTTCTTCTGTTCGGCTTTTACCAAATGGCAGTTCATACACTTGGAAATAAAATTTCCAACATCCTTCTTCATGCCTTCCCAGTAGTAGGTTCTCTTCATATCCCGATACATCTTATTTCCACCTGGATGAATTGTCAGCTTCGAGTGATGACTTTCCTTCAAAACTTCACTCCTCAATTCATCTATATCGGGAACAACTAGTCGTCCTTGCTTCCGAAGCCAACCCTCTCGATCGACCTTGAATCCTTTATCCTTTTCTGGATCCAATCCAGATTCCAAATTACGGATAATCCTGACAAGCTTATCGTCTCGCTTTTGGCTCTCGCCAATCCTTTCCACAAGAGAAGGTCTTATCGATAAGTTTGCCAACATCTCAGGTTCCAATTCACATCTAGGCCTGAAGTCAAATCCGGCTAAATACTCGAGACTCTTCCATTCTGAAAACATGCCTCCCAATCCTGCATGTCTTCGACTTAACGCATCTGCCACTGCGTTACCTTTTCCCGGAGTATAAGCTATACCAAAATCATATGATGCCAAAAACTCTAGCCAACGCTGCTGCCGAAGATTCAAATCCTTTTGGGAGAAAAGATACTTCAACGACTTATGATCTGTAAACAATTCGAATCGAACTCCCAACAGATAATGTCTCCACATCTTCAGAGCAAATACAATCGCCGCTAACTCCAAATCATGAGTCGGGTAATTCCTTTCATGCGGCTTCAGTTTTCGGCTGGCATACGCAATAACTTTATCCCTCTGCATCAGCACTGCTCCAAGTCCAGTACCACATGCATCAGTGTAAACCACCATCTCATCATTCCCACTTGGAATAGTCAAAATAGGAGCACTCGTCAATCTCTCTTTCAGGATTCCGAAAGCTTGCTCACACTTAGCATCCCAACTGAACACTTGGTTCTTCTTCGTCAATCCTGTTAACGGTGCAGCTACCTTGGAGAAGTCTTTGATAAACCGTCGATAATATCCTGCTAATCCAAGAAAACTTCTCACATCAGATGCATTCCTAGGTCTAACCCAATCCTGGATTGCTACCACCTTAGCGGGATCAACCGATATTCCATTTCCAGAAATAACATGGCCTAAGAACCTCACTTCACTCTTCCAGAAGTGACACTTCGAAAACTTAGCCTTCAGCTGATGTCTCCGCAAGACCTCCAAAACAATACGCAAGTGCGCCTTGTGCTCTTCTTCAGTTCTGGAATAAATCAGAATATCATCCACGAACACAAGTACGAACTTGTTCAACTGATCTCTGAATACTCTATTCATAAGATCCACAAAATATGCTGCCGCGTTAGTCAATCCAAACGGCATTACCAGCCACTCAAAGAAACCCGATGGTGTCCGAAAAGCAGTCTTCGGCACACTATCCTTAGCCACTCTCAACTGGTGAAATCCCGTTGCCAA
Organism: Allium fistulosum; assembly: GCA_030737815.1. Taxonomy (NCBI): domain Eukaryota; kingdom Viridiplantae; phylum Streptophyta; class Magnoliopsida; order Asparagales; family Amaryllidaceae; genus Allium; species Allium fistulosum. Next base: position 1,221,831,280 of record CM060902.1, read on the forward strand.
ATCCATCTGAGAAAACACCTTGGCTTCGTGAAGCTGATCAAACAAGTCATCTATTCTCGGCAATGGATACTTGTTCTTCTTAGTCACCTTATTCAGCTCACGATAATCCACACACAATCTCAACGACCCATCTGCCTTGGTTGCAAACACAACTGGTGCACCCCACTCGGACACACTACGCCGAATGAATCCTTTCTGCAAAAGATCATCAACTTGCACCCTCAGCTCTTGCTGTTCCCTAGGCGCCATCCGCCTAAGAGGCATCACAACAGGTCTGGCTCCTTCAACTAGATCTATACGAAACTCGATCTCTCTATGCGGTGGCAACCCTTTGACTTCGTCAAAGACATCCTCGAATCCATTCGTGATTGGCACTAATGACAGTCCATCCCGTGGAACAACTAGCGAATACATGAAGCTCATGAAGACGCCTTCTTCATGCTTACATCGTATCACAACCTTTCGCCCCTCCACATTCTCGACTGTCACCTCCAACCTCTCGCAATCAACCTTAGCCGCATACTTCCTAAGCCAGTCCATACCCAAAATAATTCCGAACCCCGCAAAGTTCAGAACAAAACAATCACAAAAAAAAGAGCAACCATGACTCGATACAACTAGACCACGGCATAACATACACAAACAAGACGAACCCCCAACTGGATTAGTCACAACCAATGGCCTATCAACAATATCCGGCTTCAAATCTAACCGGCCTACAAGTTCATTACAAACAAACGAATGCGACGCTCCAGTATCAAACAGAACTCTAACTGGAACACCACATAGGAAAAGAGTACCTTGAACAACCACACTCTTTCCTTTCTCTTCAGCAGTAGGAGCTTCCGAAGACGACGGAACAGCTCCCAAAGCATAAGCTTGCACAATCTGCTTGTCCCTCCTTGGTTCTGGACAATTATTCCTGAAATGCCCTGGCTTGTCACAGTTGTGACACTTCATCGGTGCCTTCGGATTCTTACAATCCTTCGAGAAATGTCCCTTCTGCTGACAATTGTAGCAAGTCACCTCGCCTTTCGGCTTCTTCTGGCCATCCTTTCCCTTCTACTGCTGCTGTTTCCTCTTCTTGTTTCCACCCTGCTGGGGTTTAGACTCTTCCTTGGTCACAGCAACAACAGATCCTTCCTTAGGAAACAGACTCTCATGCCTGAGAGCTTTCTCCAAAAGCTTCTCAAATGAATCGTCCAAATGATCCACCAACTGTCTCCCAAGATAACTATCCAAGCCGGTCACAAACTTCTCATTCTTCTGATAAGCAGATTCAATATATGACCGCGCATACTTGGACAACGCTTCAAACTCAGAAACATACTCAAGAACTGATCTCCCTCCTTGCTTGAGCTCCACAAACTTCTTGAACAGAACAGACTTCTGAGCTGTAGAAATGAACTTAGCTTCAAACCTAACTTGGAATTGCTCCCAAGTAATCTCTTCCTCCGGAGTAGTGATGGTAATAGAATTCCACCAATCAGAGGCTCTCCCTTGAAGCTGCCTTGATGCCAACTTCCTCTTAGTTGCATCCTCAATTCCTAAATCACCAAAGATCCTTCTACAAGCATCTATCCACCTCTGGACCTCAATAGTTGATTCTGTTCCCAAGAAAACCTTTCCTCCAAGAGCAGTATAATCCTTGCACAACTTAGCAAAATCCACTGGTTTCGGAGTTTGGACTTGAACTCCAACATCTACTGCTGCTCCCGGAACTAGTATCCTTCTCATGATCGAAGTCATCATAGCTTCGAACATGGCTGCATAATCAGCAGTTCCCTCAGTAGCACGGCCTTCCCTAGCAGCTGGTCTCCCTCTTCGACTCCATCTCAATATCTATAAAAAGGAATGATTAGAACATCTAGAGAAACAACTGCATAAAGGACTCAAACTCTACTAAGCTACTATATTATATATAGTAATCATCCATCAAAATACAATTACGTCTCTCATACGTAGTTACGACAGCGAGCGTTGGGTAAAATCGATTAACCAATGCTCTGATACCAAATGTGACGACCGCCCATGACCCCTGCACCGAATCTAGTGATAGTGCGCTGTAAAGTGTGCCAGGCGACCATGGACGATTGTCAGGGTAGATTAAAACAACAGAATCTATCGTATTACTCACAGCGCATGGACAAAATACAATAGAACATATGTATAGTGAAGCTTTACAGAATAAAATGCCATCATATAAAACTCCATAGTAGTTGAATACAAGCATCCAAATAGTCAATACATCAAGCCTCACTACATATCACTCAGAGAATACAAAGCAGCGGAACATCCAGTACATATAGTAAGAAAGAAACAATATGCAACCCTCTAACTCGTCTTCGATATCAGCATCGTGAGAAGAGAACATCACCTGTCACCTGCTACCTAGTCTGCCCGTCCCAAAAATGGACGAACAGCCCAAGGCAATAAGAATTAAAACATAAAGCCTTGAGTCAGACAACAGTCTTAGTGAGCAGTAAATTAACTAACAACATACCAAAAGAGCATAAAGGAAAAGGAATAGGAATACAACCCTCCCACTCCAACCTCTTTCTACAGTGATAGCCCCCAGACACACACTAGGAGAAGCAACATAGCAGAGCATACAATTTAAAGTAAAGTAATAATCATTCGAGTCAAGGGCGATGTTTTCCAAGTACCAAGGCCTAAATCAGATAAGCACCCAGAAAATACCGCTCTTGAGTCCGAATGACGATACAACCAAACATCCATGACTCTGGCTATCACTGTTATCATTGCTTCGATATCACCGTTAATTGAATGACCGGCACATTCTTTCAGCCGTCCGTCAAGGGCTAATGGAAACCCCGGTTCTAGACATAACTCCCGCACGTCGTCGCAGCCCGTGCCTATGACTATCGAATCTGCCCAGAGTACTCGACCATCAACAGTTGGCCGTTGGGACTATCGAATCTGCCCAAACGTACTCTTGCTTAGAGCATGCTAGAACCTTCAACAACGATGCTATCCAAGCCTCCTAGTCATCCTCCTTGACGACTATTTCCATACTAGCTCAAGCGCCCCTCAAGCATCCATTACTCTTAACTCGAATCATATCACCGAGTTACCAACGTGCTTGGAATGATCCCGTCTGGATTAGACCAAGTCTTCATCACATGATGCCTCGCTTCATTACATCCTCGCAAAGCCTCATCTCAACATCTCATCATCAAATATATGCATAAGAGCTTCATCATCCCGCTACATATGCCACGAGCAGCTTTCCCAATTCAAGAGCCTTTCCCTTAGCTTTTGAATCGTCTTCGGTCTAAATCAAACCATCAATCATCTAATTCATAACAATCAATCAAATCAAGCATTAATCCAAACAATCAAGCATTCAAACAAGATCTAAATAGACAATTATCACAATAATGGCATTTTCGTAATTAAAGAGTTGAAAGTCCAATAAGCATGAAAACATGAACAATATCTCTACAAACTTGATGAATGAACTTGCATAGGTTAACATGTGATAAAATGGTTGTCAAATCATCATGAACAATGGATCTACATGGATCTACACTTAGGATGAAGAAAATGCATGAAGACCACTATTTTAACACCAAATCGAGCCAACAATCCGATATACTCCTTTGGATCCGTGTGAGAGATAATCACCACTCACCAAATCTCCTAAACAACCACAAATCTACACGCTTCAGATCTGGACAGCGAAGGATCAAGCTTGATCTATCACGAATCCGCTTCAAACGAAGAAATCTCTCTTGAAAAGATGAAGATCTTCAATCTAAGCTCTTGAATCTTCAATCTTGATCTTCGATATGGATGGAAGGAATCACTAGATTAGAGTAGAGAAAAGAAGTGAAGAAGTGTAGAAGTCGAGCTCTCAAAATGGCAGCACTTCGTCGCTTCGAAATTCGGATCCCAAAAATGAAGCCAACCCCCTTCTATTTATAGGCGAAATTCCCTAAGTCGCTCGGAGTTAGGTCGTCCACGACCTACGACCTAAAACCTACCGACCTAAAGACTTCCAACCTACGACTTAACAAAACCCCCAGCCTCTATGACCTAACCTAACGCGCAGCTGCGACCTAGCGCTTAAGCACATCTTCGACCTAACTGCTAAGCCTTACACGACCTAACAAATAACTGGGTTACGACCTAACAGCTAACTCCTAGGTCGCTCGCGACTTAAAACATAGGCTACGACTTACGACTTAACAGTTATCTCCTAAGTCGGTTACGACCTATAGCATGCGCCTATGACCCAACTGAGAAGCGACCTAACAACATAACACCTCAACGACCTATCTGTTATGTCCTTACGCGACCTAACATAAGTCGTAAACAACTAGACTGCGACCTAACTACTAAGCCAAAACCCAGCGACCTAACAACTCGCGCGACCTACGACTTAACAAGTGCGCGACTTATGACTTAGAAATCATGCGACCTAACACTTAAACTATCCCCTGCGACCTAACAGCCCATACTACAAAACTACTCACGCGACCTAACTGGGTTATGTTCTAACTCCTTAAGTCGCCTAACTCTTAGGTCGCTAACACGCTAACCTTCTTAGGTCGCTAACCTTCTTAGGTCGCTAACCTATAGGTCGCCCCAAGATACCAAGTCGCTAACCCGGTACCCATTAGGTCGCTAACTTGCCCTGCCGACCTAACACTTAGCTCACCAAAACTCTTAGGTCATCAACTTCCTTAAGTCGCTGCCGACCTACCCCTTAGGTCGCCAATCCTATAAGTCGGTCACGACCTATCACTTAGGTCATTCACGACCTAGGACTTAGAAAAATTCTGAACAACTTATCAACAATACAACCAATTGTTAATTATTTTACGATGTTTTGATCCGTAAAATACGGGTCGTTACATGTAGACTGTTGGCTCTCAGCGGCACACATGACTTTCGCTATGGTCTGCAGTAGATCGCAATGACATCGAGTCATACTGTCGTCACAGCATAACCCAAATGCCTCTGTGGGCACCAGCCCCTCGACTTTCGCTACACAAATAAACCTCAGGAACTAGTTTTGTCCGGACTCCTCACAGGATCAACTTTAGAAACCCCCCTTAGGGTTCAAGGCAATACCACCCTGTGGTACTCCTGAGAAGTTCATTTCAAGGGAGCGCCTTTTTCCCCAAAGCCATTCTCAAAACACTTTATACTATACACTTATATTATCTTTAAATCATACCCTTTATGATTTATATCAAAATCTCCTTTACACAAAATCGATATCCAAAATCGATAGTTCCAAACTTGGCTTTCCAAAATCCAAAATTGATTTTTCCAAAAATCAAAACCTTTTCCAAATTCATAGGTTCCCAAAATCATTCTCATAAGATCCTTTATATATATATATATATATATAGACATATATAACTTTGAAAATCTTTGGATCATTTCAAACTTGTATAAAACCTCTTTTATACTTCAAATATTTTCAAAACCCTTTTCTTCTGGCAATAGATTCAACAAGGGAAGATTTATCTTATATAACAAGGATATATAACTTTATTTATTCCAAATCAAATATTCAAATTTGATAAATCTTTTTATAAAGTTATTAACCATATTACTATTCATTTCAAAAACCATTTTACAGTTCTTATCCACAAAATTTCAATATCAATTTCATTCAAACTCGTACGATGTACTCATATCATTTGTACGCTATATAAATCTGATCGCTCTTCGATCACACAATTTCACTTCCGAACTAGTATCGTCCACCCGACTTCCTAGTGCGGACTCAGATCTGGTTTCTTGATCAGAAACCGTCATTCTCCTTGCATAGTCACAACTATGATAGAGAATATCCAGAACCAATCAACAATCCATATCCAGGTTCGCCGTCGAAAATCGAGTGAGAAATACCAACTCAGATTGATATATTATCTCGAAATTCTGTGCTCGAATCTGGATCAAATCACTATGCGAATAGAATAATATACGTACATCCTACGTATTTATCATTATTGATTATTAGCTAAATCAATTCTCTTTTACTTCACATTCATATTTAGATTTCTATTCACTTATTCACAATTGCTTTAATCCCCATTCGGATTATCACTTCAATTCTTATCTCAGTTGGGTATTTAATCACTAACAGTTTGAACTCTGTCCATCTTAAATTTAGAAAATAGCTTAAAAAGTTTAAAATAGATAAGTAGTTGAAAAATAATTATTAGTTTGTAAAATAGCTGTAAAATAGTTAAGTAATTGTAAAATAGGAATTAGTTATAAAATAGTTGAAAAATAGTAATTTGTTCCAAAAATAATTGTAAAATAAGTATAAAATAGTTTGGCTTTAAAAAGAAAGATTGTATAGTAAGTAGCTTGGAAAAATAGGTTTATATTAAACCAAATTATTTTGAAAATAGTCTAGAGCCAAACTGTCCAACCTTCCAATCCCCATTTCCAATCAATTTCCAATTTCCACTTCCATTTGAATTGATTCAATTTCAATTCAATATCAATTAACCTCAATTTCTATCCCACATTCAAATCATCTCCCATTTGAATTTTAAACTTATTCAACTTCAATTTCACTTCAAATTATTTCTATTCAAATTTTCCATTTAAACTTATGCTTATCCATCTTCAATCACAATTCTAATTTATTCAAATCAAATTCAATTTGAACTAATTCTATTCACATCTCAACTAAAAACCATCTCGAATTATATAAATTCAAGTTAAAAATTTATATGTTGATTTAATCCCTTAAATCAAATTAACCTTTACTTTTAAATTAAATCAACCTTTATTTTTAATTTAACAACTTAAATCTTTAAACCATTTAATTCTGAATCCAAATTCCAAAATTCCATTTTAAAATTATCTTTACTTAACTTATTACAAAGTTCAAATAAGAATTCAAAAACAATTTAATCTTCAGATTCTAATTTATTATCCATTTCTAACTTCAAAACCAATTCTCAGTTTCATAGATTATTTATAACAATAGAATGATATCAGGATAAATAAACATCCAAATTTATCCAAACACCAATTAACAACATCCATTTTCAATTTCCAGATCTCAAACCCATTTGAGATCACTCATAACTCCCATTTAAAATCAACCATTTAACTTTCCATGTTAAATTTCAATTTCATCTTGAAATTTCCAATTCAAGTTGTTCATCCTAATAAGCTCATTTAACTTTCCTTAAGTCAAATTCAATTTAATCCAGTCAACTTTACCCAATTTGAATTCTCATTTCAATTTTAAACTTTATATTAATAATCTTCCCACTTATAAGTTCAAAAACTGATTACTTTGGTTTTTAATTCAAAACAAATTTCTTTAAATTTCAAACAACTCTTGTTTGAAGTAGGACCCTTTTAAAGAAATAATAAATAATAATAATATTATATTTATTTTCTTTATCACTTTGAAACAATTTTCAAATTCTGGGATCAGATTTAAAACTTCACAATTTATATCGTCTTCAGTTCCAATTTATAAGTCATACTTGCCTAAATGTTTTACTTCCCTAAAATATTTCATTTTTGCTTACTCATTAATACACATTTATTATTAAACACAACAATCATTTATGATAATAACAAAGATTATCATATCTGGAAACCAATTTATTATTATTTTATTTTGAAACTCTTCTCCAGATTCAAGATTTTAATTCCAGTTTGAATCCATTTCAAACTTATCTTTATTCAATTTAAATTTGGTTGTATTACTATTACCACTTATATTTAATTCAATAATTTAACAACCAATTACCTTAATAGAAATATTGCTTTATATATCAAATATAATTTTATATAAAATCATTTACCTTTAAAACCATTTAAAATCTTTATATAGAAAAATAACAAGTACGTTCTCTCATATATATATATATATACACTCAACTCATTTTAGGGTACCACTGACCCTATCCTTAATGATTAATCCCACCAGAGCTAAAGTTCTCTCTTAACCTTCAGCTCTGATACCAAATGTAACGACCCAGAATTTTCAAACCCGAAAATTCCAGATAGTTAGGAGAAAAAGAAAAGAGATAGAAGAAAGAAACAGAACAAGACACAGATTCTCACATTCGCAGCGGATCAAAATACAATATCAAATAATAATATCAGTTATACAAAGAAAACTGTATTTGTTAATTTTCATCAATATAGAGTTTGCATATATCTATTTATATATATATATATTTATTTATTTATTGATTTACTATAAGAGTTATTATTTTCAGATATTTATAATCCAGCATTTATTATAACTCAAATCCATTTATATACAATCCAGATATTTTTAATTATCAGAATTTTATTTGTTCACTTATAAATCAGCATTTTACTAATTCAATCCAGTTAATTATCAATTAACAGATGTTCCAAAAATTTGGGTTATCACATTCTCGAACCACGTCCGTGTACAAAATCTGTAGCCAAATAACTAATAAGTGTGTGACTGTGTAATGTGTATTGTATGTAATGATTAAATGATAATAATTTACAAACTAAAGAAATATTACCTGAAAAAGCTTCATCATAAAAATTCACATCGTCTAAAGGAACTTCAATTCGATGGTCTACAAAAATAGGTTTAGACCTAAGCCAATTTTGGGTAGTTACCAATGCCTCAACCATTCTTGGACTTAAAGTACTACGAAATGGATCTATAACCCGTCCTCCGGTGCTAAAAGCGGATTCTGAAGCAACCATGGATACCGGAATTGCAAGAATATCTCGTGCGACCAAAGATAAAATACGATACTTTGGACTATTTATCTTCCACCATAATAAAATATCAAAGTTACTTTTTGGCAATTCAACTGGCTCATTTAAATACCTATCCAATTCATTACTTTCATTATCTTGTTGTTGAACTTGTTTAAGATAAGTATTCATTCTTCTAGAATAAGCACTACCACTACTATCGGTATTTCCACTAACAAATGATGAACTATGTTGTTGTTCATCACAACTTTGCGTCCTAAATGTAGGATCGATGGCATAAAAATCAAAAATTCTAACTAGAAGGCGTTTCACATCCGCTAATATATCTTCTGCCACTTCTTTATCGTACATTTCTTCAAGACATAACCTCAAAAATTGGAATTTATATCTAGGATCAAGCACATAAGTAATAAACAGAACTTTGTTCATGCTACCAATATTCCCCCAGTATTTATCAAATTTCTCTTTCATACTTCTTGCCATTTGTGAAAGAGTAGGATCCATTTTTCCAATCAAATCTTGCAATTCTTCTTGAATTAAACTCAACTCCGGAAAACATACATTTGAGGTAATAGATAAAGTGCTGTTGAACTTTAAAGTAATGTCATAAAAAAACTTCAAAAATTAGAAAAAAAGTCAGCATTTTTCCAATCTAGTGAATTCGGAGGTTGAGTTTCATTATTAAAATAGGCAATATAAATACCATCGCTTTCTTTCATTTCATCAAAAACTTTCTTATATTTCAAAACGGCTTCCAACATCAAATATGTAGAATTCCATCTAGTTGGCACGTCTAAAGCAAGCATAGACTTATTATCAATTGATAAATTAACACAAACCTCCTTAAATTTTGCCAATCTAGCCGGGGACGATCTTACAAATCTAACGGCGGTATGAATCCCAGTAATAGTGCTACTAATTTCTTTCAAACCATCATTAACAATTAAATTAACAATATGAGCACAGCAACGTATATGAAGGAATTCACCATTCAAATCACAACCATTGCATCCATCATAATCATTCAACGCATTTTTCACATAATTAATTGCGACTTCATTAACACTAGCATCATCAACTGTGATAGACACTATTCGCTTAAGTTCCCACTTTTTGATGCAAGAAACCATAAGTTTTCCAATGTTATCCCCTTTATGACTAGTGATCACATAAAAATTTAAAATCCTTTTGTGCAATTTCCAATCGTTATCAATGAAATATGAGGTTAAAACCATATAATTCACATTTTGACAAGAGGTCCATGTATCGGTAGTAAGACATACTCCATGCAAACAAGTAGAAAACATGGTTTTAAGATAATCTTTTGTGTCGCCATATAAGTTAAGAACATCCCTATAAATTGTTCTACGTGAAAGTACGTCAAAGCTAGGACACATTTTCCGACAAAAATCAAGGAACCCTTCACCCTCAACAAAACTAAAAGGAAGCTCATCAATAATTAACATCCGAGCAAGAGCCCTTCTACACTCATCTTTGTTAAATGTCCATGTAGTAAGGGTGTTACTACCTTCACTTTCACTATTGTTTGTAAAAGCTAAAGTTTTTTGTCTTTTATCGTTTTCTCGAGGAATTGATTTACAAGCTGCCCTTATATGATAGATTAAATGTGAAGTACCATTCGCTTTACCATCACAAGCAAATTGTGCATGTCAATGATTGCAAATACACTTAGGATGTAAAGGGTTTACCAGAATCTCTTTAGTAAAATTTTCCCATACCATAGATGGTTTTCTAGTAGAGGCTTTGCGCTTAGGAGCTAAAGGAGGCCTTCCTTCATCAATACGCACTACGTCCGGTTCTTCTTCTTCATCAATGCCCTCAAGATTTGTTTCTTCCTCCACCCAATCTTTGTCCAATAAATCATCAGCTGCGCCAACTTGCACCTGAAAATAATAGTATGAATATCAATCAGATTAAGACTAAAATTAACAATACATAATTCTGCTTGTGATTTGTGAATCTGTGATAACAATACTTACAGCAACAACGATACTTATTACATAATGCAAAACAGCAAGCAAAACTATACACTTTGCTTATATTTCAGGTTCAAGTTCAAGTTCAAGTTCATATGATTATAGCTACAAAACAAAAAGCATAACATTAACAATTAGCGCAAGCAGAAATCAAGATGTAAATAAAAAACAAATTCATTGATCTCGATTCTTATAACAATTATCACAAGCAAATCAGAATGTGAAATCAGAAAGCAAAAATCATAATGTAATTATAACAATTATCACAAGCAGAAAGCATAACAATTATCATTTATCAGTTATCACAAGCAGAAATCAGACTGTAAATTCATTGATTTACAAAACAGCAAGCATAACAATTATCACAAGCAAAAAATTCATTGATCAGAGATTCAAAATGTACATCAGATGTCGATGCCATGAAGTCTCGATGCCATGAAGTCTCGAGTGCAATTGAAGTCTCGACTGCAATCAGCAAGCAAAAAATTAATAAGTTATAACTCAGTCAATACTCACATGCCTTCTCTTTCTGACTGATGTCGATGCCATAAAGTCTCGACTCTCGTTGATCTCGAATCCTCGATGCTGCGTCGACCGATAATAGATAATGGGTCTGGAGGACTCACGATTGTGAATCGACTGAGAGTCTGGAGTTTCTTTGTAGCTTTAGCCTTTAGTTTAGGGATTGGAATTTGGCAATTGGGATTGTGAAATGTGAATTGAGGCGGCTGCTGTTACCTATTAGAGTTAGAATAGATTTACTAATTTAGGCTAGGGCACGAAGCGGGTAATGGGTTTGAATTTTGCAAGGGATTCGGGTGTGTACTGCTATTTTCTAATGCTACTAATTAAATAATTGTTCGGTTAACGGTTAACCGACCGACCAAATTTTCGTTAACCGTTAACCGAACCGAAAATATCGGTTAAGGTCGGTCGGTTAACCAAAGATGTCGGTTAATTTATTTTGTCGGTTAAATCGGTTCGGTTTAGGTCGGTCAAGGCGGTTAAGTCGGTATGGTTGGTTAAATGCCCACCCCTAGTATTGCCTACCACGGTACACCTCTAGAAAAATGTACAGAGAGCCTTAGCTGACTCCTAACGAATCAGGAACTGCATAGCCCTTCCTAGATAGAACTGAATATCTCACCACCCCAATTGCGGCCAACAACCATAACGGGCCCCGAGCATACATAAATCCGTAAATATCAATCTAGATCAGGTGATGAGCATACCCTAATGGGTGCAACCCTCATAGCCCTTAAGCATATTCCCTGTTATAATCATGACCGGGTGTGAGTCTTGGGGCTACGTTTTACTTTTTTAGTAAATCCCACTTAGAATGCTAACACAGCCTTCCAGGAAACAATGCAATGCCATCATTCATCCATACAAGTTGTTCAGAATATGAACAAACCAAAGACACTACTTCTACTACATCCTCGGGATTAGTAGCAAGTAGCTCATGCAATTCAATGAACACCGTCTTGGATTCTGTCATCTTCAAGATGTCCCAATTCGAATGCTTATGCCCGTTCGAAGTGGTTTTTGGATAACTCTTGCTTATCTGTTACCGGTCTCTCCGAACCAACAATCGATATTTTTCGGTTGACTCAATCCCAATTATTTTAGAAGTAAGCAGGCTATATAAGAGTCCCAAGGGGATCTTTAATATAACCCTTAAAGCGAGTGTTAACCCAAAAAATGAATCAACACCCTGGATTGAGTGTGAAAGTACCAGCCCTATTCTTATAGTGCAATAATATAGAAGATAAATGTAAAACGAGTAAAAATAGTAAAAGGATAAGAAGATTTTTATAGTGGTTCAGCTGTTAATGAAGCCTACATTCACTTTGTGACTTTCTGTTAACTGACTGCTGTTACAACTTGAATCATACTATAATATGATTGAATCTTCTAAGTTAGATCAAGTCACAAGTTCAAGAGTTCACTAGAGAATCACAGTGAACCCCTAGATGACTATTGTATGGGAGGAGAAGATGAAGAATAATCTCTACAAAGTTCCAGCAGCCAATCCAGAATATCCACTTTATGTTGCAGGTAGGATTGTATTTATAGGCATAGGAGAGAAATTGGACTAGGCTGCTTTTCCAGAAGCCTCTCGATGATACAAAGGTTCTTTAAAAATTTCATAACGATCCAACATAATGTGATGGATCCCTATCAATCCATAAGGCATGGATCGCTAGCGATCCATGTACTTAGGGGATTTTTAGGCTTCTTCCTTTGGATTGCACTCCCTGTCTTATGTAGGTGCTCTCTATGTAATTTCGTAGCTAGTTTCCTTATTTTGATGATGATTCATGCATAGATTGGATTGAACTATGACTAGAATCAAATGGGTTTTCTCTTCTCGAACTAGGTTGCTTGGATGGCTATGAAACTTGGCAAACGTACTTAGAAGAGATACTGTTTCATGATGCAAGAGGCTTGAATGACCCATGAAGCTTCGTTATGGATCGCTAGTGATCCATCCCTTTAGTGGATTTTTAGGTAATTTTTCTTGAATCCTCTTGGCTTGTTCTTTTGGATGCCTTGTTCAAGTTTCAAGTCATTCTGGCATAGTCCCTAAGTTCTAACTCCTATTGAATTTTGCTGGGTTAAAAACTCGGTTAACATTTGCCCTCTAGAGTATGCTTTCATTGGAAATAAAGTTTGCTATGGAACTGGTCATCCTTGAATTCCTATTCCATGAAGTCTAGTCAATCGTATTTGGCTTATCATGAAGTATTGTTTTTGACCTTTCAATTTTTGTTCGGTTCCGGATGAGGGTCATCATTATTCATGGAAACATATCAATTTTGACTCTAAAATTTCCAAAGTTTTTACAAATGTCAGGGGGTTGAGTTTGAAAAGTTTGAGCAAAAATTGACGTGAGATGATGGATCGCTAGCGATCCAATCACTTTGATTTATTTTCCATAGAAATCTTTCCTATTTAGTACTATCTTCGAGCCGACCCTTCTTACTTTTCCTCACTTTCTTTTCTTGTGACCTGAACCAACCATGACCTAACCAGCTTTTGCCGCCGCCGCCATTGATCTCTACCGCCAGAGCCTACTACCGCCGACCTCAACTACCTCTGCCATCACCCCGAGCCAAACCCTAGCACCAGAATTGCTGCTTGATTGGATCGTTGCCTACCTTATAGACCGCTAACCCTAGCTTGGATCGCCACGAACCCAAAGTCGAACCCATTTGCCTTTGATCCGTAGTTGGTGATGACATGGTTATCGTATTAGATGTGATTGCTAGTGAATTTATGGCGATCGAGGAGAATGGTGGATGAAGCATGTTAATTGCAATTTACTAAAGCAGATAGTGGATTCATGTCTTGCACTTGACGCATTCTACTATCTTCATCTAATAAATCAAAATCGATTAGCTTATGACCTCGATGGTTCCGACGAGGCGGTTTACTATGGACTTGGTCATCCTAGGTTAGTCTTACTATCGCACGCTCGGTGTACCTGAGAATAGAACGAGCTTTCCGTGTCGCTTTGGATAACGGATCCATTATCGATTGTCGACCAATAACGAGTAAGTGTATGAGGAATAACTTCAATAAATAGTATGATAAGCTTTTTTCTTTTTCTGCTGCGAGTGAACTATCTGACCATGTTGGATACAAGTTCTATTATATAGAATGAATCATCCATCATCTCGACGTAAATCTTGTGGAGGAAGCTCGGTACTCTCGGAAGCAGAATCGACATCGGTTATGACTTCACAAATGATTCCATCAACGCCTACTTCTTCAGCACCACAGGCTCAATATGGTCAATTGGTGCTGACTGGTCCAGTCGTCGATCGAACTCCTTTGAACTCTAAAGTTTTACTTTACCCTCTGGAGAGAGCTTCTACTATCATTTCCGCTAAAGTTCTACACAATATTTATTTACAGCATGGTATTCTGGATGACGATGTGCGCCTTTCACTGAAAAATGAGTTTGCACACATGCCACCTTCGGGGTACACCGCCTACCATCGGTGCATGTGCTTGAATGGTGCGTTGCCCCCATTCAACCATTTCTTAAGAGACACTCTTCTAAATTTTGAAATAGCCCTATTTCAGATTCATCCCAATGGTTATGCAATTTTGACTTGTATTCATGTTTTGTTTATGCGGACATTCAACTGTGTCCCAAGCTTCAACGAATTAAGATACTTCCTTTCATTTAAGAAGAGAGAGGAACGCCCGTCTCTTGTGATTATTAAAGCTCAGAGAAATCATAAAATTGTGTTGCAAATCCAAAGCAACTTATCCCAGTTCAAGAACCAATATTTCTTCGTTAGGTGTCTTGAAGGGTTTAATCGTCTTTAGACGACATGGGTTAAATTATCTCTTCTCTCGTTGAGACTTATTACGATGGTGTAGGGTTTTAATAGAAAGAATGCTTCTTATAGTTATTCCGAGGCCGAATAAAGTTCCAGAACTAGATTCTATCTTCCATACTCTGAAGGCCATAGATGCTAGAGAGAGATCGGTCAAGAATTTGCCGACGGACGAGAATTGGCATCGATACAGATTGTTACATCCTGGGAAGTCTGCCGTCACTGTTGAGGTTCCATCTCATAACTGCTATAGGTGAACACACTTCACTTCTTTATTGCACTATTCTGAAGAGAGCGGTCTATAAGGAGAAGAAGGTCCATCTAGTGGATCAATTGAGGAAATTCATAAAGAAAAGGGTGTTACGACTGGAGCTATTAGTCCGAACATGATATCCTCGATCTCAGAGGAAGGGAAAGAGGAGTTCGAACAACTAGAAGGAAAAGCTGCGGTGATCGTAGAAAAAGAGGAAGGTGAAATTGAGAGCGGAAGTGACAATGACTCCTCCTCTAACGATGAGGAGTTTGATGCACGTTCCAGCGAAGGAGATCTCGAATCATGTGATGAAACTCCGAGAATGAGTCCCATTCTCCCGGACCCGCCTCCTCAAGAGGTTATTGCTAAAGATGCTCCCCCAGCAACTGAATGACTTCATGGTTCTCCACTTAAGGAAATCGATATCAACTTTGGGGACTTGAGCAACGTTTATGTGGACACTGCAGAACTCATGAGAGATAATTTTGAGTTCGAGGGATTGTCTCCTTACTTCAGTCATGCTGCTTCCAAAATTAGCTTGACTCCCACTGTAGGTGCTTCCCAAACCGGTTTGTGAAATCCTTTAAGAGTTCCCACGACACATTACATACTTCACTAGGGTCACGTACACTCATATATGCATTATTTGAGCTCATTTTCTGCCACTAAAGTTACTTCATTTTTCCCTTATATTAGGTACTATGGGAGGTCGTGGCTTTATGAAGATCTTGAATAATTTACAAATGCACAATGTGGGTCGAAACGGACTTCAAGCCACCGCCAGCTCCGAGAAACTGTGGAATAATGGAGGAGGAGAAAAGATTAGGAAGCTGAAGCTCGTCGTTGGGATGACAGGGACCAAGGCAGAGTTCATAGGGGTGGCTGTGAGAAAAGGAAGACTCCCAATGATTGGGAAGGGATATCCAAAAAGTCAAAAGTAAATCGTGATCCTCATCCTTCCGAGCACTATACATCTGCCTCGGCTCCAGTTTCTATCGGAATTAAGGTACCGGATTCTACTATTCAGGTCGCTCCATCAACCCAGACTCCGTCAACTCATGTTGTGCCTACTTCTGGTTTTTCATGCCCTCGCAGGAGGCTTACTTATATTCTCCCGTTCGGTCCACCTAAACTTGAAGTTGCATTCCCTGGCAAGTTCCTGAAGGGAGTTAGATTCAACCGTGACCTGCGTCCAACTCGTAAGGATTCTTATATACCCTATCTCCAGGCGATTCAGAGTGACTTGGATCAAGCTAAAGGATGGGAGAAATTATGCAAGCAGCCGGCGAGCACAAATCGTAACAACTATCAAGAGATTCTTTCTTTCGAGCTGGAAAAGGATGATTACGAAAGGATGCTAACAGAACGTGACAATCAGAATTGATCAATTGACAAAGAAGAGAGATGTTGCCATTCGAGATAGTAAAAGCAACGCTAGTTTGCTAAATGAATTGAAGGGGGCATATGCAAAAATTGAAATCGTGTTCAGAGATGAAATCAAGAAAGCCCATGCTGATGAAGTCAAGCTGAAAAAGGTGCTTGAAACTCGAGATGAGATCATCGAAGCTCAAAAGAGAACCATTGTTGGTCATGATGAAACCGTCGAAGCTCATAAGAAAACAATTGTTGATTATGCGGAAATGGTGGAATCTCGAGATAAGGGCATCTCTAACCAAGCTCAAGCGATTGCTTTGCTTTGAGAAAAAGTTGTGCAACTCGATGTTGAAAAGACCAAAGTTGAAGTTGAGAGAGCCGCTGTGACGGTGGATTACTTGGAGCTGAAAGATACCTTCGAAAGGAAGATGGCGAAGATGGATAACACCATCTTGAACTTCTACATCAACTCCCTATTGCATCAGGGTAGTCTCTATTATCTAGGCCCTAAATTCACATGTACTCTTATTGTGGTTTAGGAAGAAATCTTGGCCCATTTTCGAGAAGACGGGGATGTGTACATTGAATAAGAGCTGGAGAATGCCTATCTAAACGAATAATCAAGGAGGGCTTTGGTAGAGGGCCAAGAGATTATTCCGGTTGAAAGGGAGCGAGAAGCCACCAATGCTGCCGTAGCTGCAACTGTTAAAGCACTATCAGAGCCCTTTAGTTCTGGGCTTGGCGAATCATCCAAGTAGCCTCATGATCAGACAGAAATCATTCCGACTTCGATCATTACAGCTTTGTACCCACCCTTTCAGCAGCTATCTTCGAAGCCTTGGGTGGTCCTGAAACTTCACCCAAGATTGTGCAACCATCAAAGGAAGGAAACAGTGGGGAGTACGAGGTTTAGATTCATGGTCACACTTCTTATGCATGTAACTTTCTCGTTTCTCCCGATTTTGAGGACCTCTAGTTCACGCTGCAAGAACAAGATGAACTGAATGCTTTCCTTTTTTATCTTATAGGTCTGTCTTCTTTGCCTGACGACTTGCCAATTTCTCCTGTCCTGGGGCATACTGCTATTTCGAGTGCTTCAATGCTTGTTTCTGTAGCTGCTTCGATCACCACACCCGCGTCTAGCTGCAACCAGGGCCAAAATCTAAGAAGATCACTGCATTACATGGCCTAGACGACCCCTCCGTATTTCTAGAGGGAGATTTAACAGTAGTTGACACTCAAGAGTAGACAAACCAAGCTAGTTAGCCAGGTAAAACCGAGCAGCAGATAGTGGCATTTAAGAAGGAAAAAGGTAGAGGAGAAAAAGTTTTCAAGGAGCTCCTGCAAGTCCCGCAAGTGCAAGACCATGAGGGAGTCTTTCGAGGGGGCCAAAGAACAAGAAGGAGACATGGGCACGAAGCCTATAATCGATATCTCTGGCAGCGATACGACTCCTGGTGGGGATGTTGAGGGGAGGAGGAAATTTTCGACCAAAGACGGGAAAGGAAGTGGTGGCAAGAAGCACTGACGGGCTCGAGTGACAGTGGAGCTGGATTTTGTAGCATTTTGATTTTTCGACATGTATTTTGTACAAGTGCAGAGTATGCACTCATTACTTTTATTGTTGTAGCATCTGTAGTTTTCTTTTTGTTAGTCGATATTGTGTGGGTATGGCCCTTACATTTTGACTTTGTATAGAAAATGTTATGAGAAATGAAAAGATTAATGTTTTTACTACTATCTCTTCTATGTTCTTTCTCATTTATCACATACTTAGCTTATTTTTACACCTCTTATGTGTGTACATGGCATGATTGCTTGTTTTGCAATTTTTATACTTCATATTGTCATGCCGTGTTTTTTGGTACATGATGCCTTTATTTCTGTGATTTCACACATTATGTATGCATTTTTCTATTTTATAACTAGATCTGTTGTGATTGCCAAATTTCTTTGTTCAGCATAACAGGACTGTGGAGTAATTTTACTTTCAACTATGTGTTGGTGTGTGCGCCCCCTGCTTCACAGGGTTGTTTACTTTGAACACTTGATAAATGACTGGTTGATTCGAGTGATTCCTCGGATGTCTATAGCCGAATTTACTTTGTGGTTCCTCGGTAACTTGTGACTTGAATGTCTCGACTCTAGAGATTTTGTCGATCAACGATCGGAATTCTTTGTTGATTTCTAGTTTTGCGACATCGCTGGACTCACATCAATTCTTTTTTATAGTGGGAGTTGATCCTTGTTAGTCCTGCAATAGACAAGTTTCCCGGTGTTGTTAGGACAATACCGGTACTTAGAAAATCTTAACGGTTTACTAATGATGTCGGAGAACCATCAAGCAGTGTTTACATGACTTATGAAATGCACAGCCTTTAAGAGTGTGTGGCTTACAAAATGCGCGGCATTTGAGAGTGCACGGCTTATGAAATGCATGATAGTTGAGAGTATGCAGCTTACAAAATGCACGACTTCGGCTTTTGAGAGTGCATGGCCTAATAAATGTGTGTCTTCGGCTTTTGAGAGTGTGCAACTTACGAAATGCATGGCTTTTGATTTTGAGTCGATTCAATTTTCGTTGACTTGGCAAGTAGAAGGAGCGTACTTGGGTGTGGTTTCACTTTCCCAAGCAGCTTATGAATGATTTTGAGTCAGTTCAATTTCGTAGACTCGGCGAGTAATTTATATGAACATGGTTTTATTGGTTCAAGAAACTAAAGAGTTTCATTAATAAAATGGAAAGTAGAGCAAATTTTGCCTATTTACAATGCCCCCAATATAGTCGGGCGGCTTATTTGCGAAAATAGGAAATACATAGATAAAAGCTAAATAAAGTAATGCTGGAGTGCCATCTCCGAGCTTTTGCCCAATTGAGTAAGGCCCTTCCCAGTTCAATCCGAATGTTCCTATAGCCGAATAGATTCGTTTCAGGATGAGATCTCCCACTTCGAAAGTACGGCTGCAGACCTTGGAGTTGAAGTGCCATGTTACCCTTTTTTGGTGAGTCGTGGTCCTTAGCTCGGCTTCCTCCCGTTTCTTGTCAATCAAATCAAGTGACTCGAGCAGAAGCTGCTCATTCTCGTTTTGATTAAAGTGTCATTTTTCAATGGGAAGGAACTTCCAATTCAACCGGGATCATTGCTTCGGATCCATATGCTAGGGCGAATAGCGAGTGTCTAATTGCTGACTTGTGCGTCGTCCGGTAAGCCCATAGTGCAAGTGGAAGCTCATCAACCCAGTTTTCTTTAGCTTTCGTCAGCCATTTCTTGAAGGTGGACTCAATGATTTTGTTCACCACCTCCACCTGCCCGTTTTCTTGAGGGCATGCCAATGCGGAGAAACTCTTTTCGATGCAGAAACGCTTGCAAAAGTCCTTGAACTCAGCACTTTCGAATTGAGTTCCGTTATCTGTGATGATTTTCTATGACAATCCAAACATGCAAATAATATTTTTAGTGACAAATTAATTACTTTCTTAGTGGTAATAGTAGCCAGCGGTTCCGCATCGGCCCATTTTGTGCAGTAATCGACAGCAACGATAGAATATTTGGCTCCTCCTTTAGCATTTGGGAGTATGCCAACTAGGTCAATTCCCCAGACCACGAATGGCCATGGGCCAACCATTGGCGTAAGTTCTATGGATGGAGTTCTTTGTATTTTGGCGAACATTTGGCATTGCACACATCGCCTGGTGTAGTCCGCTGCATCATGGTTGATGGATGGATAGAAGTAGCCATATCGGAGAATCTTCTTTGCTAGAGTTTGCCCTATAATGTGGTTTTCACAATCACCATCATGGACTTACCTGAGGATCCTTTTGTCTTTGCTGTTGGTAACACATCTGAGTAGAGGAGTAGAGAATCCTCTCCTATAAAGGATTCCATCCTACAAGACGAACCGTGGTGCCTTCCGGAGTAGCTTCTATTGCTCGTTCTGATCCCTGGAGAGTGTACCTTCAATCGGGTACTCTTTGATCGGCATCATCCATGATTCCTCTTCCTCTACGGTTTCCATGATACAATCGGTATCCATATCATCTATGCTGGGTGATGTATGCATTTCGACTGGGGCCAGTCCTATTGACTGAGCATCTCCGGAACTGGCTAGTTTGGCTTGGTGATCCACTTGCATATTATGTTCCCTCAGAATGTGACTTAAAGTGTAGTGCTCGATGTCCTGCAGTAGTTCCCATGCTTTTGACAGGTAGAGGGCGAGGTTGGCCCTTGCTTGGTACTCCCCTTTCACTTGGAAGACGATTAGCTGAGAATCACTGTAGATATGCACAGCTTTTATTCCTAATTCTTTAACGATTTTTAATCCTACCATTAAAGCCTCATATTCTACTTCATTGTTGGTGGTAGGAAATTCCGGTCTTACAACATAGCAAACAGATCGTCCTTCATGGGTTTTCAGTACTACCCCTACACTTGAACATGATTCATTTGATGCAGCATCAACAAACAACTTCCACTGTGGCACCATGTTCGAAGTGCTTTCTTCTTCACTGTCCCACTCAGTAAATTTGGTGATGAAATCTGCCCGTGCATGTTCGTTGATAGCCCTTCAAGGGTGATAAGTGATTTCATATTGGCTTAACTCGATATTCCATTTCAGAAGTCGATCTAATGGCTCTTGGAGGTACATCACTTATTTCAGAGGTTGATCCGTCAACACCTTGATGGGATGAGCCAGGAAGTATGATCGTAGCTTCCTCGACGTGATCAGCAGGCAATATGTGAGTTTCTCCAACTTTGGGTAATTCTTTTCAGCTCCAGTGAAACGTTTACTGATGTAGTAGACGGGTCGCTATACCCTAGCCTCTTCACGTACCAACGCTGCACTCAGAGCATGGGTCGACATAGTGAGATAAATGAACAAATCTTCCCCATTTATCGGCTTGGATAAGACCAACGAAGTTTCCATATGATGAAGTAATTCTTCAAAGGCCATTTGGCAGGCTTCATTCCATTCAAAATTCCTCTTTCCCTTATTCAATGCATTGAGGAACGATATGAATTTGTCAGTCACTTGGAAATGAATCGGCTCAGTGCTGCGATCTTTCTATTTAGACTTTGTAATTCCTTTTTGGTCATAGGGGCTTCGACGTTCCTTAGGGTGGTAATCTGTTCCGGATTAGCTTCAATGCCCCTTGCATTCACGATGAAACCAAGGAATTTGCCAAAAGCAACGCTGAAAGAGAATTTCAATGGGTTGAGCTTCATTCCATATTCTATAATATTTCAAACATCTCTACAAGATTGTCTAAGTGATTCTTTGATACGCATGATTTCACAAGCATGTCATCCACATATACTTCCATTGTTTTCCCGATCCGTCTTTGAACATTGTTAACTAGTCATTGGTAGGTTGCTCCTGCGTTCTTTAGTCCGAAGGGCATGACTTGATAACAGTATATTCCAAGGTCGATAATGAAACTAGTATTCTCTTAATCGGGTTCATGCATCATGATTTGGTTGTATCCAGAGTAGGCGTCTGTAAACGATAGTAGCTCATGGCCTGCCGTGGCATCAACAAGCGATCGATCTTGAGCAATAGGAAGCTATCCTTTAGGCAGGCTTTGTTCAAATCTGAGTAATCAATGCAAGTCATCCACTTCCCATTAGACTTCTTTACCAAAAACGGATTTGATACCCATACGGGATAGGTTGTGTAACAACCCGCATATTTATTGATTTTATATTTAAATATTTTATTTAAATATAGAATCGTTAACCAGATTGAAGTCCGAAAAGCTACTTTTTGCAAACAGTCGAATTAGGACTCGAGACCACTTCCATTGAGTTCAAAATGTCGTTTGTGACCTTTTTGAGTATAAACTTCGATAAGTTTGAAGTTAGTGGAATTTTGCTACTTTTTCACTTAGGGCTTTGGGTTTGGGTTCAGCCCATTTGCCCAATTCTGGTTTTATCAACCCAACTCCACTCCAACTCTTCATTACTTCATTTCTATTTCCTAATACTCAAGCTTTTGCAACAATGGTGGGAGAGATGGGAAATGGAAATTCCTAAGCCCTAATTTCATTTGCAAATTCATGCTCTAGCTCCAAATTCAAAGAGAAACTATTGGTAAGCATCCTCTTCATCTTCTCCAACTCATTCTCCTTTCAATTTCAGAAATTCCTAAACCTAACTTAGGAGATGTTACTCTTTTAAGCTTAGATTCAAGCTTGTTGAGTTGGAATTGGAGAGTGATTGTCCTTGCCATTGCTCTATAGCTTCTTCTTCATTTGTTTTGGGTTTAAAGGTGAGATTTTTATCTCACATCTATGCCTATAACTATCTTTGATTGTTAGGTATGAATTCCTAACACTATTTATGTTCAATTGCTTTCGATTTGGATTGAATTGATGAATTGTTCAATTTTTGATTTTTGGAATCCAATTTTTATAAAAATCCAATCTTTGATGTTTGAACACGTTAGTGGAGTGTTTCGGAGAGTCATATAGGGCTGGGTTGCCGATTGGCGTAAACCCTTAGCGCCCGTTGCTCGTCCGATCGCCGTTGTTGGAATTTGCCCCAAAGGGGGCTGGACTGAAAATGCTTCTGGAGCAGGTTCGGTCGACCGAACCAGGGGTTCAGCCGACCGAACAGAAAAACAGAATGTCTCGGAAGTAGGTTCGGTCGACCGAACCAAGGGTTCAGTCGACCGAACCAGACCCAGGAAATTGCCTGGGTCTGTATCGGTCGACCAACACCCTAGTCCAGTCGACCGACCTGCTCCTCTCAACCTACCTAATTATTTTGTTTTGATTTTCCAGGCTTTATTGATTCAAGGTTATCCGATTTGTTGTTATCTTTTATTATCTACTATGATGACTTCTTTTTTGGGATTTTTGTGGTTATCCATTTTTGATGGATTTGGTATCGATTTCGTTGGAATTGATTCACGTCTTCGGATGTGAATTTTTGATGATTGATTGTTTCTACAATCATTTATATGACTTGTCGCTTTAAAAATAAAAAGGTTTCTATACTAGTAGTAAATACTCAAACCCTTTCTTCAAAATGATTTTTACACTACTTTTAAACATAAAGCTCGTTTATAAAACCGTTTTCTAATCTATTATTATATACAAACCTTTACCTCATTCGTATGAGAAAATCTAATTAAACGGCTTAGCAAAACAAGTGGTATGAAACGCTTGCGTTTACTTCGTCGGTTAATTTATGGACTTGTTCGATTGAAACTTTTGTGACAATTTTCTAGTGGAGATCTACAATTTGTTCGCAAATATTTAAGTTAAGCTAGTGGTTATGGGACATGAAGCTAAACTCATATATTTACTAGCTTATTGTAATTGACACTTCTTGATGATCGATGATGATCATTTTATGGTTTAGACTAGCAATGTGCGATGTCTCTTTGTCCACATGAAGGATTGTACTTCATTTTATTGAGTTTCGTCTCATTTCTTTGTGGGTTAGCGACCCATGTACTTTTAATGTGTTTCGATTCATTGGATGTACCGTTTGTACTACATCGATGTCTCGGCTTTTCGATTCATTGGACGTACCGTTTGTACTGCGTCGATGTTCCGAATTGTTTTGTTTCGATTCATTCGATGTACCGTTTGTACTAATTCGATGTCTCGGCTTATCGATTCATTGGACATACCGTTTGTACTGCGTCGATGTTCCGAATTGTTTTGTGTTTCGATTCATTAGATGTACCGTTTGTACTACATCGATGTCTCGGATTTTCGATTCATTGGACGTACCATTTGTACTGCGTTGATGTTCCAAATTGTTTTGTGTTTCGATTCGTTGGATGTACCGTTTGTACTACATCGATGTCTCGACTTTTCGATTCATTGGACGTACCGTTTGTACTGCGTCGATGTTCCGATTTGTTTGTGATACACGTGTTGTTGAGTTTTCATGCTCCCGCTTGGGATTGGCCATCCTTTTCTTGTGATTTCTGGATTTCTAATTATTGATTTTTGGAATTTATGTTTCACCACCTTTTTCAGTTGGCATTGATATGTATGTCATTTATTGTGGCTTGGTGAATTAAATAAAGAATATGACATTCTTTTTATGCTATGAGATTCGTGAGATATTTGTATGATTTTCCTTTGTTGATTTTCTAAAGTATACTTGTCGAGGTATGACATTTTTGGTTATCATACATTTTTATTATATCTCTTCTTATATCTCATTTTATCTGATAATTATAGCTAGACTGATCCGTTTATTATTTTCTTATTAAATAATACTCGGGTCAGACTGAGATATTATAGGTGCTTCCTCTTTCCTTCCTATCTGGAACCATCATCTGACTTTTGGCTAACTACTTAGCTTATAGTTTTTGTTGTATACATTTGAGATACAGACTCCTTGATGTATACTTATTCTTTTGTCTAGCACTTGTATCTATTCTTTTTGATATTGTGGATCTTGTTTGACCACTACTCTGATGTACACTTTCATGTGCTATATTCATATCTATTTCCGCCTTTGTGATATGAATTGTTTGTGACTGATTTGTGTTATGTTTATTTCTATATTTGTTTCCGAAGTATATATACATAGCCACCGTGTATTAGATTTTGAGTTTGTATCGGTATGTTGGATTTCCTCTTGAGATGAAAACTTATATTTTTATCTGGCATATCGGTACTCGCACAAAGCAATTACATGGATGGTCGCTCCTCAACAGCCTTATTCTCCGCGCTAGTCGACGGCATTACCCCGTAGTGTCCTTGTCTAGCGTGGGTATAGAGGTGGGGCGTCACATCATGGTATCAGAGCCAAACTTCGGAACAATGTAGAATAATCTAGCAAGGATTATTGTCCTAAGTCTTTCTTAGGAATCATGCCATAGGATTTGATTCGAGTCTTCGTACCGTTCTATCCTATTTTCTTTTATGATTCCTTGTTTTATCAATCAACGTTGTTTGGTATTCATTTTGAGAATAACCTATTCCTCTTCTTTCTTTCTTTCTTAGAGAAGAGAAATGGTAAGACCTGGCCGTCCCAGCGCCGGTCAATCTAGTGCTACTCCTCAGGATGGAGTATTTATGTCTGCTCAAGAACTTTTGGATCTTGTAAAGAATCAAAGGTTTATCTGTGCTTTGGGTAAGAACCTCGAAAAGATTTTACCTTTGAAACTTGAAGTTCCTTTCAATCAGATTGTGGATATCACTCTTCGACATGAAGAGGTTGGTAAAGGAAGTGTTTGTGATATTGGGACTTCCAAGAAGAGGCATATTAAGTTCAAGAGCCTTAATCCCAATAAGAGAGTGAAGCAAACTACTTTTGTAGCAAAGACTCCAATCCCTAATCATGGAGGATGCTACAATTGTAATTCTAAGGAACACTATGCGAATATGTGTCCGAAACCCCATTCTTGTTGCTATTGCAAGAAACTGGGTCATCTTTTATCTGCATGTCCCAAACTTTTGAACAAGGACATGAGAAAGCTAAATATTGTTCAAGCCCCTAGCAACTCTTCTCTTAGTCAAGGTATCCATTCTATCCTTGATGACATTTATTTTGTGATTATCTTATTCGAGTTCTTTTTGATATGGGTTTCATCTCATTATTTTTATATCAAAAGAACTTGTGATTCTTTTTCTTTAAACATTTATGGGCTTGATGACTTCTTTGAGGATTGCGAATCCGGATTGGTGGATCCGCAACACTCAATTTGTTTTTTATTGATGTCAAAATTATTTTATGTGATTTTTCTTTTCGAGCCGATTTTTACTTATGCTTCAGAATTGACTTTTGTAAGGATTGGCTTAATTATTATGAAGCCATATCCTTTGTCCCATGTGGACTATTCATCTTCGACATTTTCAATCTGTTAAGCAGATTTCTGTTTTTCCTTTGTGATTTTGATTCCAATTTGATGACATCATTTTATTCTTTAAGCTCACATGATGAGGAAAGTGTTATTTCTCTCATTCATGTAGTTTGAGAATTTTCCGGTATTTTTGAGTTTGTCTTAGGATTATCACCTAAGCAATCTTTTGAGTGGTGTTAAGGTCTTTTAGCTCGACCTTGCCACCGATTTTCATTTGCTACGAGTTACGGGAGTTAGCATTCCACTTACCACATTCCACACTCGTTATGATTCTTATGAATGACTTATTATGTCATTCAGTTTGTCCAGCTTATTTCATCCATTTTGTGAATCGAGTATTCTATGAATATCTCGATGATTCCATTCTTGTATTTATTAATTTTTGATGAAAACAGCAATTTAAAATTTTGCAAATCTTTTTCGTAAGATTTATTTATAAGTATGATTGGATTTTGTTCTTAAAACGAGCAAAGAATATTCTTAAAACTTCTAAGAGATATTTTTATCATATGGATTATGGTTTTGTGATTGTATTGCCCATTGAGTGCTTTAAGAATTCTGGTCGATGCGCCTGATCAACGTTATCGATAAGAATCTCCTAAACGCTTTGATGAGACAGTCAGACACAATATATTGACTTGTAAAAATGTAAATTTTTCTAGAAAGATTATTACATAAAGATAAATGTAATTTTGAAAGTTTTAGCTTTTCGGGAAAGAAGATTATTTAAAAGAAACTCTTTCTTTTCGATACTCTTATTCTTGTGATTCCCGAAGGGAACCAAGACTTTATATTTTGTACCAATGCTAATCGTATTGGTTTGGATGCCGTTCTCTTACAAAAGAGAACGTGCTATCACTTGTGCTTCTAAATCATTAAAGCCGATCGAGACTAGGTATGCCACTCATGATCTAGTGCTCGCGGCTATTGTTTTCACTTTTAGAGTTTGGCATCATTATTTTGGGGAAGAAATTTGTTCTCCACTCCGATCATAAATCTTTGAAATGTTTATTTTCTCAAAAGGAACATAATTTGCGTCAACGGTGTTGGCTCGAGTTCCTTGTAACTTATGATCTTGATATTCTTTATACTCCGGGAAAGGGTGATCGTGTGGCCGATGCCCTTAGCCGAAAGCAACAAGTAGTTGTTTCTATGATGATATCCAGATGGAATGATCTCGAGACATTATCCACTTGTGAGATTCGAGATCGTGAATCCAATTTATGTTCATCTCTTGTTTTGTGTAGCCTGGAGGCTCATCCTTCTTTTGGAATATACTTTTTTTTAGCTAAACTCTATGTCAAGCTAAATTTCATGGAGTTCTTACTTTTATTGTTAGTAATCGTGATCCATTGTTTTACTAGTGGATTTTGGTAAGGTCTTCAATAGCTTTAGGAACAAAGCTTAAAATTTTAGCATCACTTATCATCTTTGTCCGATGGACAAACCAAGCGTGTGAATCAACTCTTGAAGATCTCTTTCGTTCATGTGTTCTTGATTTTTGTGGAAGTTGGGAAGATCATATTTCTCTTGTTGAGTTTTCTTCCTATAATAGCTTCCAATCTTGTATTGGTATGGTACCTTTCGAGCCACTCTACGGAAGCCCATGCCGATTCTCTTTGTGTTGGCTTGAAGTCGGTGAGAAGCTGGTTTCAGGTCCAGATCTTATTGGTGTTCATTCATGTTTCACCTATGATGGGTGTTGTGCATTTCAGTCGATCGGGAAAGTTAGCACCTAGATACGATGGTCCATTTCCCATCACTGAACGTATTTGTTCCGTGACTTACCGCATTTTTATTACCGGCTCAATCTTTTGCTATTTATGACGTTTTCCACGTCTCTTTACTACGGAAATACCTTGGAATTCCGATTTTTATTCTTGAGCCTATGCAGTTAATGCCCCGCTATTACCCCGCTATAACCCTACTATATCTCATAGCGGATTTCTACCGCTACGATTTTTTCATATAGCCCCAAATATAGCCTTTCCGCTTTAAGCCCCGCTATTTCCGCTATATCCCGTGATTCCCACTATATTCCTCTATTTCCGCTATATCTTCTTTAAAAAAATGAATTGAAAAATGAAATTTATACATTATAAAATTTATGAAATTAATTTATTTAATTGAATTTCTAGTGTATATTCAGAAAAATTAAAATACTCTAATATTCTACTAAATTCAATCATGTTATATAATGGTTTTATGTTTATTTATAGTATATTCGCACATGTTTTTATTTAAAATTATTAATGTATTAATAATAATTCAATTGAATGTTAATTTTTCATTTAATTACCATTTATATATTTGTAAAAACATTAAGTACGAGTTTTATATGCTATTTTAGAGTCATCCGCTATATCTCGCTATATCTTCGCTGTATCCCCGCTACGACTTTTTGCACCTTTGCCGCATTGAATCTGCCGAGCGCTTTAACTGCACAGTCTTGAGCCCGGTATTGTTGAAGAAATTGAAGTTTCACCAAATTTGACTTATGAGCAACATTCTATTCGTATCATTACTTCAGAGGTTAAACGCCTTCGAAATAAAGATGTTCTTCTTGTGAAAGTTCAATGGTCCTCAAATCCTAGGAATTTCTCTTGGGAATCTTGAGAATTCATCGAGCAAACACATCCGGACTTACTCTTTCGTGCTCTTTATGGTGAACTTCTTATTTCAAATTTTCTTTTGTATAGATATGCTTTTATGGTTGTTACTTTTTAGTTATTTCTTAAGATTGCATGGACGCAATTTCTTTAAGGAGGGGAGTCTGTAACAACCCGCATATTTATCGATTTTATATTTAAATATTTTATTTAAATATAGAATCGTTAACCGGATTGAAGTTCGAAAAACTACTTTTTGCAAACAGTCGAATTAGGACTCGAGACCACTTCCATTGAGTTGAAAATGCCGTTTGCGACCTTTTTGAGTATAAACTTTGATATGTTTGGAGTTAGTGGAATTTTGCTACTTTTTCACTTAGGGCTTTGGGTTCAGCCCATTTGCCCAATTCTGGTTTTATCAACCCAACTCCACTCCAACTCTTCATTACTTCATTTCTAATTCCTAATACTCAAGCTTTCGCAACAATGGTGGGAGAGATGGGAAATGGAAATTCCTAAGCCCTAATTTAATTTGCAAATTCATGCTCTAGCTCCAAATTCAAAGAGAAACTATTGGTAAGCATACTCTTCATCTTCTCCAACTCATTCTCCTTTCAATTTCAGAAATTCCTAAACCTAACTTAGGAGATGTTACTCTTTTAAGCTTAGATTCAAGCTTGTTGAGTTGGAATTGGAGAGTGATTGTCCTTGCCATTGCTCTATAGCTTCTTCTTCATTTGTTTTGGGTTTAAAGGTGAGATTTTTATCTCACATCTATGCCTATAACTATCTTTGATTGTTAGGTATGAATTCCTAACACTATTTATGTTCAATTGCTTTCGATTTGGATTGAATTGATGAATTGTTCAATTTTTGATTTTTGGAATCCAATTTTTATAAAAATCCAATCTTTGTTGTTTGAACACGTTAGTGGAGTGTTTCAGAGAGTCATATAGAGCTGGGTTGCCGATTGGCGTAAACCCTTAGCGCCCGTTGCTCGTCCGATCGCCGTTGTTGGAATTTGCTCCAAAGGGGGCTGGACTGAAAATGCTTTTGGAGCAGGTTCGGTCGACCGAACCAGGGGTTCAGTCGACCGAACAGAAAAACAGAATGTCTCGGAAGCAGGTTTGGTCGATCGAACCAGGGGTTCAGTCGACCGAACCAGACCCAGGAAATTGCCTAGGCCTGTATCGGTCGACCGACCCCCTGGTCCAGTCGACCGACCTGCTCCTCTCAACCTACCTAATTATTTTGTTTTGATTTTCCAGCCTTTATCGATTCAAGGTTATCCGATTTGTTGTTATCTTTTATTATCTACTGTGATGACTTCTTTTTCTGGATTTTTGTGGTTATCCATTTTTGATGGATTTGGTATCGATTTCGTTGGAATTGATTCACGTCTTCGGATGTGAATTTTTGATGATTGATTGTCTCTACAATCATTTATATGACTTGTCGCTTAAAAAATACAAAGGTTTCTATACTAGTAGTAAATACTCAAACCCTTTCTTCAAAATGATTTTTACACTACTTTTAAACACAAAGCTCGTTTATAAAACCGTTTTCTAATCTATTAGTATATACAAACCTTTACCTCATTCGTATGAGAAAATCTAATTAAACGGCTTAGCAAAACAAGTGGTATGAAACGCTTGCGTTTACTTTGTCGGTTAATTTATGGACTTGTTCGATTGAAACTTTTGTGACAATTTTCTAGTGGAGATCTACAATTTGTTCGCAAATATTTAAGTTAAGCTAGTGGTTATGGGACATGAAGCTAAACTCATATATTTACTAGCTTATTGTAATTGACACTTCTTGATGATCGATGATGATCATTTTATGGTTTAGACTAGCAATGTGCGATGTCTCTTTGTCCACATGGAGGACTGTACTTCATTTTATTGAGTTTCGTCTCATTTCTTTGTAGGTTAGCGACCCATGTACTTTTAATGTGTTTCGATTCATTGGATGTACCGTTTGTACTACATCGATGTCTCGACTTTTCGATTCATTGGACGTACCGTTTGTACTGCGTCGATGTTCCGATTTGTTTGTGATACACGTGTTGGTGAGTTTTCATGCTCCCGCTTGGGATTGGCCATCCTTTTCTTGTGATTTCTGGATTTCTAATTATTGATTTTTGGAATTTATGTTTCACCACCTTTTTCAGTTGGCATTGATATGTATGTCATTTATTGTGGCTTGGTGAATTAAATAAAGAATATGACATTCTTTATTGCTATGAGATTCGTGAGATATTTGTATGATTTTCCTTTGTTGATTTTCTAAAGTATACTTGTCGAGGTATGACATTTTTGGTTATCATACGTTTTTATTATATCTCTTCTTATATCTCATTTTATTTGATAATTATAGCTAGACTGATCCGTTTATTATTTTCTTTTTAAATAATACTCGGGTCAGACTGAGATATTACAGGTGCTTCCTCTTGCCTTTCTATCTGGAACCATCATCTGACTTTTGGCTAACTACTTAGCTTATAGTTTTTTTTGTATATATTTGAGATACAGACTCCTTGATGTATACTTATTCTTTTGTCTAGCACTTGTATCTATTCTTTTTGATATTGTGGATCTTGTTTGACCACTACTATGATGTACACTTTCATGTGTTATATTCAAATCTATTTCCGCCTTTGTGATATGAATTGTCTGTGACTGATTTGTGTTATGTTTATTTCTATATTTGTTTCCGAAGTATATATACATAGCCACCGTGTAACGACCCTGAATTTTTGACATTTGAAATGTGAATATTTAATTGAGTTTAAATATTCGAATGATTGTTTAATTTGAAATTCAAATATTGGAATGATTTTGGCAATTAAATTATTGGATTTAATTATTAAATCTGGGTAAAAATTTGAATCTTCAGTTTTAAGCTGATTAAAAATATTTTCAAGGCTTAGAAAATCTATATTGATAATTCTGAAGGTATTGGAACTTTCAGAATTGAATTTGGAACTGTTTTGTTCGGTTTTGAAATTTTGTTGTTTAAATCGATATTTAAAAATAGCGTTCCGGGGCACAGTCTCGGAATTCGACGAAACCAGTTCCATTGGATCCGTAATATTATTTTATTATCGGATATCAATTTTCGTAGAGTTTGGAGTGATCGTTTGGCCGTACGATAAGCAAACGCACTGAAATTAAATTGAAAATTTAATATAATTGCTTGGTTCAAAAAGCTATCTTTTCCATACGATCGAATTTGGACCCGAAACCTTTTCCATTACGTTCGGAATGGGCGTATAATATTATAAACGCCTAACGACACACCTCGATTGGAGATCGAAATATTGAGTTCGTTTATCAGAGCGTTTTGAATTTAAATTTAAATTTAAATGTAATAATGTTTTTACAGGATAAAATTTTATTTAACGTTTCTTCTCTTACAACACTTGTCATTGCTCTTCAACCACGTGTTCGTCGGTATTACACACGTTCAAAAGAGAAAAATGAAAAGTAATAAAAATGTAAATTAACAAACAAAGAAAACACAACTCTCGGCTTCTTTTAGAATTCAAATAAATGGCCGCAGTTCTCTGTAGAAAAAAAAAATCGAAATCACAAATCAAAGAAATCAAATCTCGTTCCCAAGAAATCGAGTCGGCCTCGTTTCCCTTTGAAGCATCGCGACTCTAAGCGTGCGAGATGACATGGGAGGCTCGTGAGAGGGATTCACGTGGCAACTGGAGTAGCGCGTGCGAGCACGTGATGGCGAAGATCTGGTCTTGGCGTGCGATTTGGGGAGGATGCATTTCAGTCGCGATGGGTCTGGCGACGTGGGCTCGAGACGATGGGAGTTGGTGGTCGGCGTTCGCATGTATGCTCGGTGACGCTGGCACGTAGGCTAGGGTTTGGAAATCGTGGAGGCTCGAGATGTCTAGAGCTCGGCGAGGCGTTGAAGGACCGTTCGATCGTGAGTACGAGGGTATGGTTTTCGAATTAACAGTAAGGTATGAAGATTTAAAATTTCTGAAATAATAAGAAAAAGATTTGATAATCCTGTTATGACAGTAAAAAAATTCAGTTAAGAAAATATATATGTATATATATATTAGAAAGATATATTTATATTTACAGTTCAATTCAAAAGTTATATGAATATTTGTACTGAAGTAGAGATTTTTATGTAAATAAGATTTGGGAATATAGGAAGTTTTAACATATTTAAAGTTCATGTAGAAAATTAATTTTTACCTATAAAGATTTTTTTATGTAGTTTTCAGTTTTCACATGATTACAGAATGAAAATATTACGGTAAAGTATATAGGCAGTTTTCTCAATATATATATATATATATATTAGTGATTTAACTGTTTAATAAACTGATTTAATTTATTTAGATAACTCATTTAATCCATTATGGTTACTAAAGGAAAATTTGTTTAAACTTAAATTTATTAAATAAAATGTTATTTCATAAATTTATTAAAAGGGGAAAATTAATTGCTCGATTATTAGTTAATCAAATTATTAAATAGCAATTGGTAGTTCGATTATTTCGAATATTAATAAACTGTATAAATGTTTATACAAGGTTAAAAATGGAGAAATGGTCAAAATGGAAATGGATTGCAAATAAAAGCTTAGGTGAGATCTTCTCACTCAAAAATATATTTGGATTGCAGTTATTGTTTGTTTGACTGTTTGGATGTGATATTAGATATAGTAGGATATATATATATAGCAATATATATATATATATATATATATTGGCATATGTATATATTGCAGTTGTTGATTTCCCGCATTGTATAGCGGACGAGACCCTATTGCGCCGTTAGTAAGCGGATGATATTTTATAAATCCCATATACCGCGATATTTCACCACGAAGTGGAATTGGTATTCTGCTAACATCTGTGGATGCAGGGAAACAAGTTGGAGGGATCCAACAGGATTCCTCAAAACATTTGAATTTGGTTTCATATGTTCTGTGATTGATTATTTATAATCTATGTATGATTATATCTGTGATTGAATGTGTTGAAGGCTATAATTTAGCCGAATGTATTTTTGGTATCGTTGGATACCAGAAATGAATATAAATTGGATTTTGAAATTAAAGTGGAAAACTTTAAATGAATTTATTTGAAAGAAGGAATTTTAAAGTATTAAAATGGATTGTCGAAATCTTATTTAATAAATTCCAAGATATGGGAAAAGATTTTTATAAATAAATTTTTAATAGTATTATTCGGAAGTTGGAAAATTTATT
Organism: Allium fistulosum; assembly: GCA_030737815.1. Lineage (NCBI taxonomy): Eukaryota > Viridiplantae > Streptophyta > Magnoliopsida > Asparagales > Amaryllidaceae > Allium > Allium fistulosum. The sequence goes on from CM060902.1 coordinate 1,221,865,670, forward strand.
TGAAATGGAATTTTAAATGGTTTGGAAGATATTAAGGAATTTTATTTAAAGGCGATAAATTTGTTGAAATCCAATTGATAATTGATTGAGTTGAAATAAATTTAGAAATCAAATTTGTAGTTAAATTGGTGATGGAAATTAAATAATTGGAAATTTTGCTTGAAATTGATTTAGTATTTGTAAAATAAATCTGAAAATCGATTTACAAGTGATTTGTTATTTGGAGATAAATTCAGAAATAAATTGGCAATGTTTTGTTCTTTTGAAATAAAACTTAGAAATCAATTTGTAATTGATTCGATATTGAAATAAAATTAGAAATCAATCTGGAATTTGATTTTGGGATTAAAAGTGAATTTTTGGGAATGTAAATTCAAAATGGAAATTATGAAATAAAAGGGGAATTTGTTTTAAAAATAAACGTTGATTTATTTTTAAAGTGTGATAGTAAATTTACGAATTTTGAACGTAAATTTTTAATAAATCGATAAGGATTTATTTAGATTGGTTTAAATGGACCATTTTAGAATGGAAGTGTATTTTCCTTGAAAAACCGAGTATATTCCGAAGTAGCTTTTAAAAATATAAATTAAAAGTTCTAAGTGGATTTTTAAAAGATATATTTGGAAATATATTCCGTGTAAGGAAACTGATTTGAAATTGATTTTCAAAAGTTGAAAGGTGAAATGTGATTTGAAATTTCAAATGTTAAGTGTGGGAAAATATATATCTCGTGAAGATATTTTGAAATTAAATAATTTGGGAAAATTATTTGAATCTGATGATTGTTGTGAATATCGTTGATAGTTAAATCACCGACTATCAATAATTGCCCTTGAAATGGCACTTGAATTTGTTTTTAAAACAAACGCTTATTATTCGGTTTAGCCGGGAAAGGACCTTTGTGTCAGATAACCCATTCTGAATAATAATACGACGATATGGATCGTATTGAAGACCGGTTGTGAAGACCGGGTATTTGTGAAAACGATAGGATGACCTATCGATTGTCTTTGCACCGTTAGCTACGGTATTGAGATTTCCTTTGTGATGGGAAGTTTTATCGGGATTTTGAATATCCGGATTTGCAAGGGCTTCTTTGGAAGTGCCTTCGGTTCTGTTCGAACCCGGAACAGACTTGTATGGTTACATGTCTGACATTACGTTTTGAGATATAAAGTTGATTTCTTTCAAATACATTTCTGTTGGTGGCGGAGAATTTATTCTCTTAGCTTAACACCCTTCTCTGAGACGTACGAGCTCAAAGGTTATGTAGTTGAAATTTATCAGCGATATATTCCCAATATGGTAATGTGGCATGCTGAGTGTTGGTGTAACGATGATCATTTATTGATCATTTGTGATCAAAGCGTGGCTTTGTGAAAAAGCGTAGCTTTGTGGACGAGACTTCGTCAGGGCCTCACAACCCGGAAATGGTCGAAACAGGAATGTTGCGGCAAGGTTATGAGGGTCGCGCCCTTTAGGGTATGTCATTTCCTTCTGGAAAGGGGTGGTATCATGGTATGGAGCCCAGATACTTACTCATGTGGACACACTATATTTATTATGTGTGATGTTGGTTACCGAGCGCTCGGATAAAGGTCCCAAAGGACCGGGTGATGACATATTCGTGAGTTACCTAGTTACAGGGGTAACCCGGCCTTGTTTGGCAGAGAGAAGTTTGTCTCTCGGGATGTCCAGCCAGAGGCGATCCCATTCGGCAGAAGGACAGGAAGTTCCTTAGCCTGACCATTTGTTGGAAATCCATTTCCCAAATACGAAATTTGTACGGTTTTAGTTGTAGAACTTGCTATCTAATATAGCAGCTATAGTAGGCATAGTATAATGGTACCTATGCTGGCTAAGATTAATATTATACTTTCGAAATGTTTTCTACTCTAGACATTAATAATAATATCCAATGATTGGCGTAGTAAGCATCTTTGACTATCATAAGAAGAAATCTCCTCCAATTCTGCGTTTGCATTGTGTGTGTGGCGGGAGGTCTTATGGTAGTTTCATTTTCCAAAAGCATTGCGAATTAATTTTATTTTCTTTGTGAAAATAACTGTTTTACGATCTCACACCAGTCACCATGACTGACTCGGAGTTTATTGTTCCCTTCTAAACTCTGGGTGCCCAAAATTTTCCACACGGGCAGCCTAGAGTTATTTTTATCAGGATATTCTGGAGCTTTGGGGATAAGCTGGATGCCGAGACGTACTCCCATACTTGTTTATTTATTCCACTATGTATTCTGTATGAGGACAGGTTTTTATAACTGTCCATTGTTTTGTATTGAGCTGTACATTGACTCTGATTGATGTATGTATAAACTGATATAGTCTTTGTTGTAAAGATTATTGATTTATTTATTATATATTGTTCCGCTGCGAAATGTGAGATTCTGATGTTGTTTCTGCTTTTATGTTTCTGTTCTTTCTTTTCTTCTGTCTTCTTCTACCCTTTCTTTTAACCCTAATGGTTCGGTTTTCCGGCATTCGATTGCGCGGCATTTGATACAGTGGACGTATTAATGTCGACTTTCGAGCGTCGAAAAGCCGCATCATTACATGTGGTATCAGAGCATCTGGTTAAGCGACAACCCTGCTCTGTTGGATGTTACTCATTAGAGATAGAGTCAGTAGTACTCTAGAATGAGTTGAGTGTAATAATAGATATGAGCGCGTATTTGTTAGTGAATACAAAATTTGTTTGTATTGTGTTGACTTATCGGTTGATTGTTTATAAATTCTGGTCGGTGCAGTGTAGCTAACTGTAATCGATAGGGGTTTCTAAACTCTTAAACAAGATAAACTGACACGGTATTGTTTTAAAAATAGGGTAAATGAAATAATTTTGCCCAAAACTATTTTTGTATAGAAAAGAAATGATTTTCTATGAATTATTATAGTATATGGATGTTTGGTTGTTAAGAAGTGATAGTATTAAATTATTATCACTGTTATATGAAAAACAAATAGGAAATAAAATGATATAACCAAAAATTTAGAGATAAATTCATTTAATAAATGAAATTTATAAATATGAATTGAAAGATAAGGAATTGAATTCATATACAAATGGAATTTGTAAATGTAAATTGTAAATGTGATTTATAATTGAAATAGAATTCCAAGAAAATATTTGAAAATAAAATTCACAAATGGAATGTAAAATAAGTTGATAACTTATAAAATATTTAAAGTTAAATTGAAATGAAATTCAAATATAAGGAATGAAATTGTGAATAAACAAATGAAGCTACATTTGTAAATAAATGAATTAATGAAATGGAATGAAATTTGATTTGAATAAAGTTGAATAAAAATCCAAACTTGGAAAAAAAAATGGATTGAGTTTAAGTAAACTGATTTGATAATTTATTAATTCACGAAATAATGAATTGGAAGTTGAATTAATTAAATTGAAGTTGAATTGGAGATTGAATTGGTTAAACTAAAGTTGAGTTGTAAGCTAAATTTAAAATGGTTTGAATTTGTATATAAATTCAAGTGGGTAGTAGAAATAAATTGATAACTTCCTTGTTATTGATAAAATGAATTCAGGATGAATTGAATATGGAAATGTGAAATTTAAAAAGAATAAGCGAATATACTAATTGAATAAAATTAGTGGATGGAAAAAATTTGATAAATGAAAATAAAATCAAGAATTAAAATAGGAAACTGTTTACAAGGAAATGAACTTGAGTTTTGAATTAAAATAGCTTAAGTAAATATTGGACAGTAACTCAAATTTAAGTGAAGCTTTGAAATGGTTTAAATGGAAACTTAGTTGATTAATGAGTTGAAATGCGAAATTGAATAGTGATAAATGTATAACTTCAGTAATGAAGTGAAAATAAATACAAGAAGTGTATATAAATATTTGCATTGTTGTTATTGAGTTTTGTACTATGGTTTTGAACAAATCGAATGGTTTTGTGAATATGGAATGCAAGTTAAATTGAATGGAATCAATTTAAATGATTGTTAGCTTAAGTAATCATTTAGTTGCATGAATATTAACAAATCTGAATAGAAAGAATTATCGTTTGATAAAAACGAGATTGTATAAATTCTATGAGTTAATAAAAGCAAATAGAAATTGATTTTTGTATCAATTGAAATAGATATGAGTTAGATTCATTTAAAAATGAATAGAATGGAATAAAATGAATTGTAAACCATTGAATTGAATAAAAATGGTATGTGAATTGGTCGTAAGCAACTAAAGATTGTATTGAAACCTTATAAATTGCTAATGGAATTTATCTTGAATATATTGCTAATGAAATCTATATATTTGTTATTGAAAATGAAAGAAATGTTAATAGATTTCTTATATTGTCACTGACGTGTTTAAATTGAGTAAGTGCAGGTTTTTGAAGCCGTTTGGCTGCATTTTGGGTTGCGTAAATGCTAATAAAATAACCGCTTTGCTTAAAATGCTAATAAGGTACGCCTACGCAATAAAAAATATAGGAAATATGAACTGTTTTTCTACTTTTCCGACCGAGTGGGTCGATGTATATATATTTATATCTTTTGTCAAATTGCAAAAGCTTCTCCGTACAAAGGAGACTCCGCCAAAATTTTCCGAAAATTTTGGGAGTTAGAAAAATTTAGAATTTTTGAAAATTTTTCACTTAACGACAAGTGATTTTAAATGGAATTTGGAATAAAGGTGAATAGAACTCAATATTCGAAATTAAAAGATGAATCGAATTCAAGTAAAATTCAAAATGAAAATCTGAATGAAAATTTGAAAGTAATTTGAAAGTAAGATGAATTCAAATAGAATTGAAAATGCAAAGTTAAATAATTTAAAGGTTTGGCTTTCAGGTTTGAAAATCTGAAAACTGTTATATTGTAAACAGTGGTTTAAATTCTAAGTAAAGTATAGATTCAAATCAAACTTTTGAATCATAAAGTTCTAAAATGAATTTGAATTTTTAAATCTTGAATTTAAGAAAGGATTGGCAGATAAAATTCAATATTCAAAGTTGTAAATGAATTGAATTCATATGGTAACAGGAAAACTATTTGAATAGAAGCAGATATGAAAACTTCTGTAAGAAAATGTGTGAAATAATTTTTGGAATCTGTAGTTGGATATAGTTAAATTGGATATACAGGTATTATAAGGCTAAGGAAAATTGGATTAGATTTCGAAGATAAATTTGAAATTGCTCGATAATAAGGTATGTATTTGAATTTCAGTATGAAATTTGATGAGTTTCTGATTTTTCCACTTGGCATTTTGTTTTCTTTTGAAATTTGATGGTCCGTAGGGACGTTTTGTAGTCGTACCGTGTTAGCCGCGCAAAGGAGACGCTGGCGAAATTTTTCGAAAATTTCGAGAGTTAGAAAATTTTTGAGAAATTTTGGACAATTTCAAAATTTGAATTCGAAATTAAATTTGAATTGTGAAATGAAATAAAGTTGTTTGAAAACTATGAAAGTGTTTGGATAGTTAGTTGAAATGATAATCTTTAATAAAAAGATTTATTTTGAAAATTTGAGAAAACTGTTTGGGTTGGTAAAATGATAAACGGGTATTGGATCATTCTTCTTTACTTGTAATTTCGGGACGAAATTGTTTTAAGGGGGGAAGATTGTAACGACCCTGAATTTTTGACATTTGAAATGTGAATATTTAATTGAGTTTAAATATTCGAATGATTGTTTAATTTGAAATTCAAATATCGAAATGATTTTGGCAATTAAATTATTGGATTTAATTATTAAATCTGGGTAAAAATTTGAATCTTCAGTTTTAAGCTGATTAAAAATATTTTCAAGGCTTAGAAAATCTATATTAATAATTATGAAGGTACTGGAACTTTCAGAATTGAATTTGAAACTGTTTTGTTCGGTTTTGAAATTTTGTTGTTTAAATTGATATTTAAAAATAGCGTTCCGGGGCACAGTCTCGGAATTTGACGAAACCAGTTCCATTGGATCCGTAATATTGTTTTATTATCGGATTTCAATTTTCGTAGAGTTTGGAGTGATCGTTTGGCTGTACGATAAGCAAACGCGCTGAAATTAAATTGAAAATTTAATATAATTGTTTGGTTCAAAAAGCTATCTTTTCCATACGATCGAATTTGGATTCGAAACCTTTTCCATTGCGTTCGGAATGGGCGTATAACATTATAAACGCCTAGCGACACACCTCGATTGGAGATTGAAATATTGAGTTGCGTTTATCAGAGCGTTTTGAATTTAAATTTAAATTTAAATGTAATAATGTTTTTACAGGATAAAATTTTATTCAACGTTTCTTCTCTTACAACACTTGTCAATGCTCTTCAGCCACGTGTTCGTCGGTATTACACGCGTTCAAAAGAGAAAAATGAAAAGTAATAAAAATGTAAATTAACAAACAAAGAAAACACAACTCTCGGCTTCTTTTAGAATTCAAATAAATGGCCGCAGTTCTCTGTAGAAAAAAAAATCAAAATCACAAATCAAAGAAATCAAATCTCGTTCCCAAGAAATCGAGCCAGCCTCGTTTCCCTTTGAAGCATCGCGACTCCAAGCGTGCGAGATGACATGGGAGGCTCGCGAGAGGGATTCACGTGGCAACTGGAGTAGCGCGTGCGAGCACGTGATGGCGAAGATCTGGTCTTGGCGTGCGATTTCGGGAGGATGCATTTCAGTCGCGATGGGTCTGGCGACGTGGGCTCGAGACGATGGGAGTTGGTGGTCGGCGTTCGCATGTATGCTCGGTGACGCTGGCACGTGGGCTAGGGTTTGGAAATCGTGGAGGCTCGAGATGTCTGGAGCTCGGCGAGGCGTTGAGGGACCGTTCGATCGTGAGTACGAGGGTCTGGTTTTCTAATTAACAGTAAGGTATGAAGATTTAAAATTTCTGAAATAATAAGAAAAAGATTTGATAATCCTTGTAACAACCCGCATATTTGTCGATTTTATATTTAAATATTTTATTTAAATATTTCATCGTTCGTCGGATATTAGTCCAAAAAGCTACTTTTTGCAAACAGTCGAATTATGACTCGAGACCACTTCCATTGAGTCCAAAATGACGTTTGCGATCTTTTTGAGTATAATCTTTGATATGTTTGGAGAAAGTCGAATTTCGCTACTTTTCTTTTGGGTTTTGGGTTTGGGTTCAACCCACTAGCTTAACTAATACCCTAGCTCAGCCCATCTCCTTCCATTCACTCATTTTCATTCCTCAAACACAAGTCAAAACTGAAAATGGTGGAAGGGAAGAGGAAATAGAAATTGCAAACCCTAGTTGCTTCTTGCATCTTGATTTCTTGCTCCAAAATCAAAGTGAACCCATTAGTAAGCTTCATCTCCTTCTTCTCCAACTCTTTCTCTCTTCAATTTCAGTTTATTCCTAAACCTAACTTTGGGAATGTCCTTCTTTAAAGCTTTGATTCAAGCTTGTTGAGTTGGAATTGAAGGGTAGTTGCTCTTGCCATTGCTCCATAGCATCTTCTTCATTCGTTTGGGTTCAAAGGTGAGATTTTTATCTCACATCTTAAACTATATTTATCTTCGATTGTTAGGTATGAATTCCTAACACTTATTCTTATGCAATTGCACTTGGTTTGGATTGATTTGGCGAATATTCCAATTTTTAGCGTTTTGAGTTCAATTCTTTGAAAATCGTTTTATGGATGTTTGAACATGTTTTTGGTGATTGCATCTAAGTACCTATAGGGCTGGGTTGCCGATTGGCGTAAACCCTTAGTACTCGTCGCTCGTTCGATCGCATTTCGGTTTGGATTCGTCGTTTTCGAGCTAGGCTGTTTTTTTTTGCCTTCCAGAAAAATTTAGACGTCTGTCATAAAAATTCAGACGTCTGAGATAAATTTAGACGTCTGTCACAAAAATTCAGACGTCTGAGATCAAATTCAGACGTCTGTCATAAAAATTTAGACGTCTGAATTTAGTTCAAAATGTTTTTTTACTCTCTGTTTCAATTTCAGACCTCTGAGACGTCTGTCACAAAAATTCAGACGTCTGAGATCAAATTCAGACGTCTGTCATAAAAATTTAGACGTCTGAATTGCTGGTTTTGCCTAATTTGCCTATTTTCGAGCAAATTTCCAAGGTTTATCGATTTTTGTCGATCCGACTTATTGTTATCAATTATTATCGAGTTTGATGACTTCTTTCTTTGGACTTTTGAGAATATCCATTTTTGATGGATTCATTATTGATCTCTTTGGATTTTATTCACGTCTTCGAATGTGGATTTTTATGATTGATTGTTTCTACAATCATTTCTTTGATTTGTCACTTTAAAAATATAAAGGTTTTCTATACTAGTAGTAAATATCAAAACTCTTTCATTAAAACGATTTCAACTCTATTTTTAATACAAAGTTCGTTTATAAAACCGTTTCCTAATCTATTAGTATATACAAACCTTTACTTCATTCGTATGAGAAAATATAATTAAACGGCTTAGCAAAACAAGTGGTATGAAACGCTTGCGTTTACTTCGTCGGTTAATTTTTGGACTTGTTCGATTGAAACTCTTGTGACAATTTTCTAGTGGAGACCTACAATCTGTTCGTAAATATTTGAGTTAAGCAAGTGGTTATGGGACATGAAGCTAAACTCTTATATTTACTAGCTTAGTGTAATCGACACTTCTTGATGATCATGACGATCATTTTTTATGGTTTAGACTAGCAATGTGCGATGTCTCTTTGTCCACGTAGAGGACTGTTCCTTGTTTTAATGAGCTTCGTCTCACTTCTCGCATGGGTCGTACCTATCTAGGTGCGTCGATGTTTACTCTACGCATGGGTCATACCTATCTAGGTGCGTCGATGTTTACTTCTCGCATGGGTCGTATCTTTCTAGATGCGTCGATGTTCGTCTATGCATGGGTCGTATCTTTCTAGATGCGTCGATGTTCGACTTTGCATGGGGTGTACCTTTCTAGGTGCATCGATGTTAGACATTACATGGGGTGTATCTTTCTAGGTGCATCGATGTTTATTTATGCGTGGGTCGTATCTTTCTAGGTGCGTCGATGCTAGAGCATGGGGCGTATCTTTCTAGGTGCGTCAATGTTCGACTTTGCATGGGGTGTATCTTTCTAGGTGCATCGATGTTAGACATTACATGGGGTGTATCTTTCTAGGTGCATCGATGTTTATTTATGCATGGGTCGTATCTATCTAGGTGCGTCGATGCTACAGCATGGGGCGTATCTTTCTAGGTGCGTCAATGTTCGACTTTGCATGGGGTGCATCTTTCTAGGTGTATCGATGCTAGACTTTACATGGGGCGTATCTTTCTAGGTGCGTCGATGTTCAGTTTTACGGGATTGGCCATCCTCTTTTCTTGTGATTTCTGGATTTCTCGTTGTGATTTCTGGAATTTATGTTTCACCACCTTTTTCAGTTGGCATTGATATGTATGTCATTTATTGTGGCTTGGTGAATTAAATAAAGAATATGACATTCTTTTTATGCTATGAGATACGTGAGATATTTGTATGATTTTCCTTTGTTGATTTACTAATGTATACTTGTCGTGGTACGACATTTTTGTTTATCATACGTTTTTATTATATCTCTTCTTATATCTCATTTTATCTGATAATTATAGCTAGACTGATCCGTTTATTATTTTCTTATTAAATAATACTCGGGTCAGACTGAGATTTTACAGGTGCTTTCTCTTGACTTCCTATCTGGAACCATCATCGGACTTTTGGCTAACTACTTTAGATTAGTAGTTTTGATATTATACATTTGAGATATGGACTCGTTGATGTATAATTATTCTGTTTCCTAGTACTTGTATCTTTTCTTTTTGATATTGTGGATCTTGTTTGACCACTACTCTGATATACACTTTTATGTGTAATATTCATATCTTATTCCGCCTTTGTGATATGAATTGCCTGTGATTGATTTATGTTATGTTTATTTCTATATTTGTTTCCGAAGATATATACATAGCCACCGTGTAGTAGCTTTGAGTTTGCATCAGTATGTCGGATTTCCTCTTGAGATGAAAAGATATATTTTTATCTGGCATATCGGTACTCGCACAGAGCAATTATACGGATGGTCGCTCCTCAACAGCCTTATTCTCCGTGCTAGTTGACGGCATTACCTCGTAGTGTTCTTGGCTAGCGTGGGTATAGAGGTGGGGCGTCACAGCTTGGTATCGGAGCCAAACTTCGGAATAATGTAGAATAATCTAACAAGGATCATTGTCCTAAGTCTTTCTTAGGAGTCGTGCTTTAGGATTTTTATTCGGATCTTTGTACCGTTCTATCCTACTTTCTTTTGTGATTCCTTGTTTTATCTATCAAGATTGCTTGATATTTATTTTGAGAATAACTTTTTCCTCTTCTTTCTTTCTTTCTTAAAGAAGAGAAATGGTTAGACCAGGCCGTCCCAGCGCCGGTCAATCTAGTGCTACTCCCCAAGATGGAGTATTTATGTCTGCACAACAATTTCTTGATCTTGTCAAGAATGCTCAAGCTATCAGACCCATTCCAGAGCCTACTCATCCTAGATCCGGTTTTGCACGCTTGTGTAGAGATTACACCGATTTGGGTGGAAGGCCATTCCGGGGATCCAAGAGTGTCATTGAAATTCAAGCTTGGCTTAGATCATGCGACCGCATCTTTTCTCGCATGAATCTTATTGATCTCCACCGAGTCCAAGTGGCTTCTAGCATGCTCCAAGAAAGAGCATTGGATTGGTATGAGCTTCTTATTTCTGAAATCATTGAAGCGGATCTCACTTGGGAGCAATTCCGGGAAAGATTCGAATTGAAATTTGTATCGGAGGCTGAAAAAGTAACTTTGGCCCGGCGTTTTATCGACCTTGTTCAAGGTGAATCTTCTGTGACGCACTACGTCGCATCTTTCGAATCTCTTTCTAAATACGGGGTTGAATACATTAATACCCCATTGAAGAAAAATCAGAGATTTGTTTATGGCTTGAACAAGAATCTCAAGAAGCCATTACTTCTGAAATTGGAAGTTTCTTTCGATCAGCTTATTGATATCGCTCTTCGTCTTGAAGAGGCCGATAATGAAAGTAATGTTGAAGTTGTGGGTGCCAAACAGAACTTCAACAATAACATGAAGAGGCCTATTAAGTTTAAAGGTCCCAATCCAGACAAGAAAGGGAAACAAGAAACTTCTGTAGCAAAGATTCCTACCTCTAGTCGTGGACAATGCTACAATTGTGGTTCCGCAGACCACTATGCAAGGGATTGTCCGAAACCTCTTTATTGTCGCTATTGCAAAAATTCGGGTCACCATATAACTGCATGTCCCATACTTCAAAGTAGGAAGGAGGGAAAGCTAAATGTAGTGCAAGCTCCTGGCAACTCTTCTCTTGGTCAAGGTATTTTCTATCCTTGACGATATTTGTTTGTGATTATCTTATTCGAGTTCTTTTTGATATGGGTTTCATCTCATTATTTTTATATCAAAAGAACTTGTCGATTCTTTTTCTTTAAACATTTTTGGGCTTGTTGACTTCTTTGAGGATTGCGAATCCGGTTGGTGGATCCGCAACACTCAATTTGCTTTTTATTGATGTCGAAATTTATTTGATGTGATTTTTCTTTCCGAACCGATTTCCACTTAGGCTTCGGAATTAATTTTTGTGAAAGGATTGGCTTAATCATTGTGAAGCCTATATCCTATTTTTTCGAGCGGACTATTCATCTTCGACATTTCCAATCTGTTAAGCAGATTTCTATTTTTCTTTGTGATTCCAATTTCAAATTTTTGGTGGCATCAATTTTTATTCTTTAAGCCCACCTGATGAGGAAAGTATTATTTCCCTCATTTAAATAGTTTGTGAAATTTTTCGGTATTTTGAACTTGTCTTAGGATTATCACCTAAGCAATCTCTTGAGTGGTGATAAGGTCTTTTCAGCTCGACCTTACCACCGGTTTTCATTAGCAATGAGTTGCGGGAGTTAGCATCCGCATTCCGTACTTGTTATGATTCTTATGAATGACTTATCATGTCATTCAGTTTGTCCAGCTTATTTCATCCATTTTTTGAATCGAGTATTCTACGATCTCGATGACTCCATTCTTATATATATTGATTTTGGATGAAAACAGCGATTTAAAATTTTGCAAATCTTTTTCATAAGATTTATTTATAAGTAAAATTTTATTTTGCTCTTAAACGAGCAAAGAATATTCTTAAAGGTTTTTAAGAACATGTTTATCTTATAGAAGATGATTTTGTGATTATATTGCCCATTGAGTGCTTTAAGAATTCTGGTCGATGCGCTTGATCAACGTTATCGATAGGAATCTCCTAAACGCTTTGATGAGACAATTTATCACAATAAATTGACTTGTAAAAATGTAAATTTTTCTAGAAAGATTATTACATAGAGATAAATGTAATTTTGAAAGTTTTAACTTTTCGGAAAAAGAAGATTATTTAAAAGAACTCTTTTCCGATGCTCTTATTCTTGTGATTCCCGAAGGGAACCAAGATTTTCTCTTTTGTACCAATGCTAATCGTATTGGTTTTCATGCCGTTCACTTGCAAAAGAGAACGTGCTATCATTTATTCTTCTAAATAGTTATAGCCTATCGAGACTAGGTATGCCACTCATGTTCTAGCGCTCGCGGCTATTGATTTCGCTTTTAGAATTTTGGCATCATCACTTTTGGGTGAGAAATTTGTTCTCTACCCCGATCATAAATCTTTGGAATATTTATTTTCTCATAAGGAACTTAATATTGGCTTGAGTTCCTTACATCTTATGGTCTTGAATTCTTTATACTCCCGGAAGGGGAATCATGCTGCCAATGCACTTGTCGTAAGCAACAAGTGGTTATTTCTTTGATGATGTCCGTATGGAATGCCAAGTTCATCGGACGTTTCGATGTACTTCGTTTTATTGAGCTTCATCTCATTTCTTTTATGGACAAGTGTCCGATGTTCTTTTATGGTGTTTGGTCCATTTGACGTACCGTCTTCGAAATACGTCGGTGTTTGAATTATTTGTGCTTTGGTTTATCTGGCGTACCGTTGTTGTACTACGTCATTGTTCCAAATTATTCGAGTTTCTCGTTTCTTGGGCGTACCGCTTTTGCGCTACGCCGCTGCACCGGTTTAATTTTCTGTATTCACGATGTTTTCTTACGTCTTTCTTCTACGGAAATGCCTTAAGATTTCCGATTTTTATTCTTGAGCTTGGTGTTATAGTAGTGATTGAAGTTTCACCGGATTTGACTTTTGAGCAACATCCTATTCGCATCATTGCTTCGGAGGTTGAGCGCCTTCGAAATGAAGATGTTTATCTTGTGATAGTTCAATGGTTCTCAAATTCCAAGGATTGCTCTTGGGAAATCTAGAGAATTCATCGAGCGAACTCATCCGGGTTTGCTCTTTCGTGCTCCTTTCGGTGAACTTCTTATTTCCAATTTTCTTTTGCGTTAATATGCTTTTATGGTTGTTACTATTTATTTTCTTCTTAAGTATTGCGAGGACGCAATTTCTTTAAGGAGGGGAGTCTGTAACAACCCACATATTTGTCGATTTTATATTTAAATATTTTATTTAAATATTTCATCGTTCGTCGGATATTAGTCCAAAAAGCTACTTTTTGCAAACAGTCGAATTATGACTCGAGACCACTTCCATTGAGTCCAAAATGACGTTTGCGATCTTTTTGAGTATAATCTTTGATATGTTTGGAGAATGTCGAATTTCGCTACTTTTTCTTTTGGGTTTTGGGTTTGGGTTCAACCCACTAGCTTAACTAATACCCTAGCTCAGCCCATCTCCTTCCATTCACTCATTTTCATTCCTCAAACACAAGTCAAAACTGAAAATGGTGGAAGGGAAGAGGAAATAGAAATTGCAAACCCTAGTTGCTTCTTGCATCTTGATTTCTTGCTCCAAAATCAAAGTGAACCCATTGGTAAGCTTCATCTCCTTCTTCTCCAACTCTTTCTCTCTTCAATTTCAGTTTATTCCTAAACCTAACTTTGGGAATGTCCTTCTTTAAAGCTTTGATTCAAGCTTGTTGAGTTGGAATTGAAGGGTAGTTGCTCTTGCCATTGCTCCATAGCATCTTCTTCATTCGTTTGGGTTCAAAGGTGAGATTTTTATCTCACATCTTAAACTATATTTATCTTCGATTGTTAGGTATGAATTCCTAACACTTATTCTTATGCAATTGCACTTGGTTTGGATTGATTTGGCGAATATTCCAATTTTTAGCGTTTTGAGTTCAATTCTTTGAAAATCGTTTTATGGATGTTTGAACATGTTTTTGGTGATTGCATCTAAGTACCTATAGGGCTGGGTTGCCGATTGGCGTAAACCCTTAGTACTCGTCGCTCGTTCGATCGCATTTCGGTTTGGATTCGTCGTTTTCGAGCTAGGCTGTTTTTTTTGCCTTCCAGAAAAATTTAGACGTCTGTCATAAAAATTCAGACGTCTGAGATAAATTTAGACGTCTGTCACAAAAATTCAGACGTCTGAGATCAAATTCAGACGTCTGTCATAAAAATTTAGACGTCTGAATTTAGTTCAAAATGTTTTTTTACTCTCTGTTTCAATTTCAGACCTCTGAGACATCTGTCACAAAAATTCAGACGTCTGAGATCAAATTCAGACGTCTGTCATAAAAATTTAGACGTCTGAATTGCTGGTTTTGCCTAATTTGCCTATTTTCGAGCAAATTTCCAAGGTTTATCGATTTTTGTCGATCCGACTTATTGTTATCAATTATTATCGAGTTTGATGACTTCTTTCTTTGGACTTTTGAGAATATCCATTTTTGATGGATTCATTATTGATCTCTTGGATTTTATTCACGTCTTCGAATGTGAATTTTTATGATTGATTGTTTCTACAATCATTTCTTTGATTTGTCACTTTAAAAATATAAAGGTTTTCTATACTAGTAGTAAATATCAAAACTCTTTCATTAAAACGATTTCAACTCTATTTTTAATACAAAGTTCGTTTATAAAACCGTTTCCTAATCTATTAGTATATACAAACCTTTACTTCATTCGTATGAGAAAATATAATTAAACGGCTTAGCAAAACAAGTGGTATGAAACGCTTGCGTTTACTTCGTCGGTTAATTTTTGGACTTGTTCGATTGAAACTCTTGTGACAATTTTCTAGTGGAGACCTACAATCTGTTCGTAAATATTTGAGTTAAGCAAGTGGTTATGGGACATGAAGCTAAACTCTTATATTTACTAGCTTAGTGTAATCGACACTTCTTGATGATCATGACGATCATTTTTTATGGTTTAGACTAGCAATGTGCGATGTCTCTTTGTCCACGTAGAGGACTGTTCCTTGTTTTAATGAGCTTCGTCTCACTTCTCGCATGGGTCGTACCTATCTAGGTGCGTCGATGTTTACTCTACGCATGGGTCATACCTATCTAGGTGCGTCGATGTTTACTTCTCGCATGGGTCGCATCTTTCTAGATGCGTCGATGTTCGTCTATGCATGGGTCGTATCTTTCTAGATGCGTCGATGTTCGACTTTGCATGGGGTGTACCTTTCTAGGTGCATCGATGTTAGACATTACATGGGGTGTATCTTTCTAGGTGCATCGATGTTTATTTATGCATGGGTCGTATCTTTCTAGGTGCGTCGATGCTAGAGCATGGGGCGTATCTTTCTAGGTGCGTCAATGTTCGACTTTGCATGGGGTGTATCTTTCTAGGTGCATCGATGTTAGACATTACATGGGGTGTATCTTTCTAGGTGCATCGATGTTTATTTATGCGTGGGTCGTATCTTTCTAGGTACGTCGATGCTAGAGCATGGGGCGTATCTTTCTAGGTGCGTCAATGTTCGACTTTGCATGGGGTGCATCTTTCTAGGTGTATCGATGCTAGACTTTACACGGGGCGTATCTTTCTAGGTGCGTCGATGTTCAGTTTTACGGGATTGGCCATCCTCTTTTCTTGTGATTTCTGGATTTCTCGTTGTGATTTCTGGAATTTATGTTTCACCACCTTTTTCAGTTGGCATTGATATGTATGTCATTTATTGTGGCTTGGTGAATTAAATAAAGAATATGACATTCTTTTTATGCTATGAGATTCGTGAGATATTTGTATGATTTTCCTTTATTGATTTACTAATGTATACTTGTCGTGGTACGACATTTTTGGTTATCATACGTTTTTATTATATCTCTTCTTATATCTCATTTTATCTGATAATTATAGCTAGACTGATCCGTTTATTATTTTCTTATTAAATAATACTCGGGTCAGACTGAGATTTTACAGGTGCTTTCTCTTGACTTCCTATCTGGAACCATCATCGGACTTTTGGCTAACTACTTTAGATTAGTAGTTTTGATATTATACATTTGAGATATGGACTCGTTGATGTATAATTATTCTGTTTCCTAGTACTTGTATCTTTTCTTTTTGATATTGTGGATCTTGTTTGACCACTACTCTGATATACACTTTTATGTGTAATATTCATATCTTATTCCGCCTTTGTGATATGAATTGCATGTGATTGATTTATGTTATGTTTATTTCTATATTTGTTTCCGAAGATATATACATAGCCACCGTGTAGTAGCTTTGAGTTTGTATCAGTATGTCGGATTTCCTCTTGAGATGAAAAGATATATTTTTATCTGGCATATCGGTACTCGCACAGAGCAATTATACGGATGGTCGCTCCTCAACAGCCTTATTCTCCATGCTAGTTGACGGCATTACCTCGTAGTGTTCTTGGCTAGCATGGGTATAGAGGTGGGGCGTCACAATCCTGTTATGACAGTAAAGAAATCCAGTTAAGAAAATATATATGTATATATATATATATATTAGAAAGATATATTTATATTTACAGTTCAATTCAAAAGTTATATGAATATTTCTACTGAAGTAGAGATTTTTATATAAATAAGATTTGGGAATATAGGAAGTTTTAACATATTTAAAGTTCATATAAAAAATTTAATATTTACCTATAAAGATTTTTTTATGTAGTTTTCAGTTTTCACATGAGTACAGAATGAAAATATTACGGTAAAGTATATAGGCAGTTTTCTCAATATATATATATATTAGTGATTAATCTGTTTAATAAACTGATTTAATTTATTTAGATAACTCATTTAATCCATTATGGTTACTAAAGGAAAATTTGTTTAAATTAAATTTATTAAATAAAATGTTATTCGATAAATTTATTAAAAGGGGAAAATTAATCGCTCGATTATTAGTTAATCAAATTATTAAATAGCAATTGGTAGTTCGATTATTTCGAATATTAATAAAATGTATAAATGTTTATACAAGGTTAAAAAGGGAGAAATGGTCAAAATGGAAATGGATTGCAAATAAAAGCTAAGGTGAGATCTTCTCACTCAAAAATATATTTGGATTGCAGTTATTGTTTGTTTGACTGTTTGGATGTGATATTAGATATAGTAGGATATATCTATATATATAGCAATATATATATATATATATATTGGCATATGTATATATTGCGGTTGTTGATTTCCCGCATTGTATAGCGGACGAGACCCTATTGCGCCGTTAGTAAGCGGATGATATTTTATAAATCCCATATACCGCGATATTTCACCTCGAAGTGGAATTGGTATTGTGCTAACATCTGTGGATGCAGGGAAACAGGTTGGAGGGATCCAACAGGATTCCTCAAAACATTTGAATTTGGTTTCATATGTTCTGTGATTGATTATTTATAATCTGTGTATGATTATATCTGTGATTGAATGTGTTGAAGGCTATAATTTAGCCGAATGTATTTTTGGTATCGTTGGATACCAGAAATGAATATAAATTGGATTTTGAAATTAAAGTGGAAAACTTTAAATGAATTTATTTTTAAGAATTGAATTTATTTGAAAGAAGGAATTTTAAAGTATTAAAATGGATTGTCGAAATCTTATTTAATAAATTCCAAGATATGGGAAAAGATTTTATAAATAAATTTTTAATAGTATTATTCGGAAGTTGGAAAATTTATTTGAAATGGAATTTTAAATGGTTTGGAAGATATTAAAGAATTTATTTTAAAGGCGATAAATTTTTTGAAATCCAATTGATAATTGATTGAGTTGAAATAAATTTAGAAATCAAATTTGTAGTTAAATTGGTGATGGAAATTAAATAATTGGAAATTTTGCTTGAAATTGATTTAGTATTTGTAAAATAAATCTGAAATTCGATTTACAAGTGATTTGTTATTTGGAGATAAATTCAGAAATAAATTGGCAATGTTTTGTTCTTTTGAAATAAAACTTAGAAATCAATTTGTAATTGATTCGATATTGAAATAAAATTAGAAATCAATCTGGAATTTGATTTTGGGATTAAAAGTGAATTTTTGGGAATGTAAATTCAAAATGGAAATTATGAAATGAAAGGGGAATTTGTTTTAAAAATAAACGCTGATTTATTTTTAAAGTGTGAAAGTAAATTTACGGATTTTGAACGTAAATTTTTAATAAATCGATAAGGATTTATTTAAATTGGTTTAAATGGACCATTTTAGAATGGAAGTGTATTTTCCTTGAAAAACCGAGTATATTCCGAAGTAGCTTTTAAAAATATAAATTAAAAGTTCTAAGTGGATTTTTAAAAGATATATTTAGAAATATATTCCGTGTAAGGAAACTGATTTGAAATTGATTTTCAAAAGTTGAAAGGTGAAATGTGATTTGAAATTTCAAATGTTAAGTGTGGGAAAATATATATCTCGTGAAGATATTTTGAAATTAAATAATTTGGGAAAATTATTTGAATTTGATGATTGTTGTGAATATCGTTGATAGTTGAATCACCGACTATCAATAATTGCCCTTGAAATGGCACTTGAATTTGTTTTTAAAACAAACGCTTATTATTCAGTTTAGCTGGAAAAGGACCTTTGTGTCAGATAACCCATTCCGAATAATAATACGACGATATGGATCGTATTGAAGACCGATGGTGAAGACCGGGTATTTGTGAAAACGATAGGATGACCTATCGATTGTCTCTGCACCGTTAGCTACGGTATTGAGATTTCCTTTGTGATGGGAAGTTTTATCGGGATTGTGAATACCCGGATTTGCAAGGGCTTCTTTGGAAGTGCCTTCGGTTCTGTTCGAACCCGGAACAGACTTGTATGGTTACGTGTCTGACATTACGTTTTGAGATATAAAGTTGATTTCTTTCAAATACATTTCTGTTGGTGGCGGAGAATTTATTCTCTTAGCTTAACACCCTTCTCTGAGACGTACGAGCTCAAAGGTTATGTAGTTGAAATTTATCAGCGATATATTCCCAATATGGTAATATGGCATGCTGAGTGTTGCTGTAACGATGATCATTTATTGATCATTTGTGATCAAAGCGTGGCTTTGTGAAAAAGCGTAGCTTTGTGGACGAGACTTCGTCAGGGCCTCACAACCCGAAAATGGTCGAAACAGGAATGTTGCGGCAAGGTTATGAGGGTCGCGCCCTTTAGGGTATGTCATTTCCTTCTGGAAAGGGGTGGTATCATGGTATGGAGCCCAAATACTTACTCATGTGGACACACTTTATTTATTATGTGTGATGTTGGTTACCGAGCGCTCGGATAAAGGTCCCAAAGGACCGGGTGATGACATATTCGTGAGTCACCTAGTTACAGGGGTAACCAGCCTTGTTTGGCAGAGAGCAGTTTGTCTCTCGAGACGTCCAGCCAGAGGCAATCCCATTCGGCAGTAGGAAAGGAAGTTCCTTAGCCTGACCATTTGTTGGAAATCCATTTCCCAAATACGAAATTTGTACGGTTTTAGTTGTAGAACCTGCTATCTAATATAGCAGCTATAGTAGGCATAGTATAATGGTACCTATGCTGGCTAAGATTAATATTATACTTTCGAAATGTTTTCTACACTAGACATTAATAATAATATCCAATGATTGGCGTAGTAAGCATCTTTGACTATCATAAGAAGAAATCTCCTCCAATTCTGCGTTTGCATTGTGTGTGTGGAGGGAGGTCTTATGGTAGTTTCATTTTCCAAAAGCATTACGAATTAATTTTATTTTCTTTGTGAAAATAACTGTTTTACGATCTCACACCAGTCACCATGACTGACTCGGAGTTTATTGTTCCCTTCTAAACTCTGGGTGCCCAAAATTTTCCACACGGGCAGCCTAGAGTTATTTTTATCAGGATATTCTGGAGCTTTGGGGATAAGCTGTATGCCGAGACGTACTCCCATACTTGTTTATTTATTCCACTGTGTATTCTATATGAGGACAGGTTTCTATAACTGTCCATTGTTTTGTATTGAGCTGTACATTGACTCTGATTGATGTATGTATAAACTGATATAGTCTTTGTTGTAAAGATTATTGATTTATTTATTATATATTGTTCCGCTGCAAAATGTGAGATTCTGATGTTGTTTCTGCTTCTGTGTTTCTGTTCTTTCTTTTCTTCTGTCTTCTTCTACCCTTTCTTTTAATCCTAATGGTTCGGTTTTCCGGCATTCGATTGTGCGGCATTTGATACAGTGGACGTATTAATGTCGACTTTCGAGCGTCGAAAAGCCGCATCGTTACACACCGTGTAGTAGCTTTTGAGTTTGTATCGGTATGTCAGATTTCCTCTTGAGATGAAAACTTATATTTTTATCTGGCATATCGATACTCGCACAAAGCAATTACATGGATGGTCGCTCCTCAACAGCCTTATTCTCCCTGCTAGTCGACGGCATTACCCCGTAGTGTCCTTGTCTAGCGTGGGTATAGAGGTGGGGCGTCACAGGTTGCATCGTGGATGAAGCCGTTTTCCAACAGCTTATCCACTTCCTCTCTTAGTGTCGTAGACCGTTCCGGTCCCAGGGTGCGCCTTTTCTGCCTAACTGGAGTGTACTTGGGATTTATATTAAGTGTGCAAAACGCTATCTTCAGTGATATCCCACGCATATTAGAATACGTCCGAGCGAACATGTCCAGATTGGCGCGAAGAAACTTGACTAATTCTTGTCGTGTCTTGGTTCCAAGATGTGATCCTATATTTAGTACTCAAGTGGGGTCATCTATGTCTATAAGGACAAGCACCATAATATTTGCTGGTGCTTCCCGTTCCTCCCCTGAACTCTTCTTTCTAGGGTCCATAGCCTTATCGAATCGGTTATGGTCCCCAAGCCAAGGGCGGTTCTATAGTTGCTATGCTGACGATTCGCGAATGTGGAGAGTTTTCTCCACACTCTTCCACTTTTCTTTCTTTCTTATTTCATGCAATTTAGCGATGTAGCATTCCCTTGCGGCAGTTTGGTCTCCCTTTATCATTCCAACTCTGTTTTCCATAGGGAATTTCACAGTGAGACACCATTATGCCAGGATAATTCGGAAATCAGCGACGAACGACCATCCCAAGAATGCATTATAGGTCGACATCTCGTCAATTATCATAAAGGTTTGGGTGAGAACCGCTCTCCGATCTCCTATTTTGGGTTCAACAGGAAGATCGATTGTGCCAACCGGTTGTAGTGGATGACCGGTGAATCCTTGGATTTTGGTTCGGCATGTAGAGACATCCTTCATGTTAAGCTTTATTTGGTCGAACTTATGTCGAAATAAAATGTTTACTAATCCTCTGGTATCAACCAACACCTAACGTACGAAAGTGAGTCCGATTCTACCATCACCACCATCGGATCGAAAGTTGGAGCTTCTATTCCTTCACTATCCCGGTTTCGGAACACGATGTCATCATTGAGAATCCTCTGCTATTTAGTGGGGTTCCTATCTTCGATCACAAAGTAAGTTTCCTTTGGAGCATGTTTGAGTGAACAAACATATCTTTCCATCTTGCCCCAACTTTTCTGTGCCAGATGAGAACCTCTCGAAATGGTATTGATGACAAGTCTCTGTTCAGCTCATTTGGATCCATTAACGCTAGATCCAAATTGGTTTCCTTGGATGTTAGGAGCATGAGGTTTGGTTGGTTGATTGGAACTTCAGGGCTTCTTCACATACTGATGGAGCTTGTTCTCTCAAATCAGTTCTTCGATCACGTTCTTCAAATGGCGACACTCATTTGTGTTATGACCGCGGGTTTCATCGAAGCAACAGAACTTCCCCGACTTCTTTTGTTGCTCCGACTCTTCTTTCCGAGGCGGCTTCGGGTGCTCTTCTGTTCCCTGAGTTGCCAGGTAAATATTCTCTAAGCGTCGTTCGACGGAGTGTATTCTCCGCGTTTTAGACCTCTGAGTTTCTTTCCCCTCCGTTGCCCTTGCCGATGTTCTGATGCTGGTTCTTCCTTTTGTGATCCCCATTATTTCCAGCAGTTACTTCAAAATTCTTGCCATTTTGATTGACCGCCATATTACTCTAAATCGATTCATTTGGTCGTGTATCAGTATTTTTACCTTCTAACGTATTTGCCTCTTCTAATCTCAAGTACTGACAAGCCTTCCGATTGAATTCTTTCATGGTGGTCAGTTGCTTCATTTTAATCCATCTCCCAAAATCTGTCTTTGGGTGGATTGAGTGGACTAATGCCATGAAAATCATATCCTCATTTGGATTGCACACTTCGGAGACAGCTGTGTTAAAGCGGTTCATGAACGATTTTACTGATTTGATAAGTCCTTGGAAGTAACCAGATAGAGACATCACGTCCTTTGGCTGAGCCGTGCGTAGTCTAAAGTTTCCACGAACTTCCTAGCTAGCTCATCAAAGTTTGAGATAGATTGTGGGGGGAGTCTGGTAAACCACATGGAGGCAACTCCTTCCAGATAGATGGGGAAACATCTGCAATGAACTACATCTGTTGCCCTTGCACCATCCATATTCCAAATGTACTTATATAAGTGCTGTTGAGGGTCTGTAGTTCCATTGTAGTAGGGCATAGCTAGTGGCATAGTGAATTTCTTGGGTACTCTGCCCTCGGGATACTATCGGTGAAGGGAGTTCGACTCGGAGTGGAACCCCAATCATCATCCTTTCTACCCTTGATTTCTTCCATCAAACGTCTGACCATATTCGCAATGTATGCCTCACTTCTCCGTTCATTCGCAAGTCGGTTGTTAGTAGCTGCACCAAGTGTTTGACTTGGCAAATGGTCTTGGTTGGCTGGCTGAGGCCTAGGCTCTCCAGTCTTTAGGTAGGTCACTCCTGCATAGGTCAATTGGTAGGTGGTTGGTCTTGCGATGGAGTTTGATTATTTGAGTTCAATTCTCCTTTCTTAGAGTCAGTATCAGCTACTAGTATGTCCTCCCGTGGAGTTTTCACTCCTAAGTTCAGGTTTGCAGTAGGCACTTTTACAGTGGGTGGAGTATTAGCATTTTCCACTATCGTGATGCCTGGATGTCCACCCATTACTTCCTTTTGCTTCTATTTTCTGTTTCTTCTACTTGAGACAGAAACTGAAGAAAGCTCTTGCTCCATAGTAGCCATGGCTTCGGGTGTCGTTCTGTGAGTAGTTAGTGATTGGAGTGCTAAGAGAGCATCTACTTTTCCATAAGATCCCTTTGACTGTTTGCCATTTTCTGGTTAATTTCATCAACCATTTGGTTCAATTCTCCCTTATTCACAACTTCATGCTGAGCGGAGGATCCTGACACTTGATCTCCAGTGTTAGCTCTAAGTTGTAGGCTGTTGGGGTTGTGGACTTCAACTCACTGAGGGTTTGTTTCTTCTCTAGCAATAGTAGCTACTATGGATCTTTCGGAGGTAGTTCTCTTCCTCCCCAGTGCCATTGGTTTTCAACAACAAATCTTCCAAGTAGAATTTGATAATATAACTTTTGGACCTATCCGATCCAAAGTAGAGAGCTAGATCTGAGCCTAGATTCAGGTTTCTCAGCGAAAGCACCAAAATATTAACCTAAAAAATGGATCAACAGTCTGAGCCATGTTCTTACAGGGCAATAACATAGAAGATAAATGTAAAAGAGTATAAATAGTAAAAAGAAAAGAAGATTTTTATAGTGGTTTAGCTGTTAATAAAGCCTACGCCTATTTTATACCTTTCTGTTAACTGACTGCTATTACAAGTGGAATTGGATTACAATATGATTGAATCTTCTAATTTAGATCAAGTCACAAGTTCAAGAGTTTGCTGAAGAATCATAGTGAACCCCTAGATGACTATTGTGTGGGAGAAGAAGAATGAAGAATAATCTTTGCAGAGTTCCAACAGCCAGTCCAGAATATCCACTTTATGGTGCAGGTAGGATTGTATTTATAGGCATAGGAGAGCAATTAGGCTAAGCTGCTTTGCCAGAAACCTACACTCGATGATACAAAGGTCAATGAAAATTTCATAACGATACAACATAATGTGATGTATTGCTAGCGATCCATAGGGCATGGATCGCTAGCAATCCATGTACTTAGGGGATTTTTGGGCTTCTTTCTTTGGGTTGCTCTCCCTGTCTTATGTAGGTGCTCTCCACGTAATTTTATAGATAGTTTCCTTGTTTTGATAATGATTCATGCATAGTTTGGATTGAACTATGACTAGAATCAGATGAGTCTTCGCTTCTCGAACTAGGTTGCTTGGAAGGCTATGAAACTTGGCAAACATACTTGGAAGAGATATTGATTCATGATGCAAGAGGCTTGAAGAACCCACGAAGCATCCTTATGGATCGCTAGTGATCCATCCCCTTAGTGGATTTTTGGGTAATTCTTCTTGAATTCTTTTGGCTTGTTATTTTGGATGCCTTGTTCAAGTTTCAAGTCATTCTAGCATAGTCCCTAGGTTCTAACTCCTATTGAATTTTGCTAGGTTAACAACCCGATTAACAGCGAGAGACATTTCACTAGAATGAGTTCTCCCAAGGGAATCATAAACCGTAGGAAATCACGAAGCTTCCATATACTTCCTAAGTCAAAATAGGTCAAGTCACTGATAGTGGACAAACCACTATCTGGTGTATGTATATAGTTTGCATATGGAAAAGCAGACATCATATACTTATCACTGCTTTTCAATTTCAACCCAATATTATCCTCGATTAACAATGAAGTCGGACAAGTTAGAGAACTACCCTTGCCTCAACGAACATTCTTAAGTTCTCATAGATAGAAACGAGCTTTCATTCATCGAAATTTAGTGTCGAGTATAAGATGAAGTACCTTCTATATACTTAATTAATCATGACCCCTTATCAAAATTAACCCTCTTATACTTATCACGTTTTCGATATTTCGATTTCTCTATCCCTGGCCTATAATCAAAGTCAAGTAAGTCGGTGCATTGGTTACTGCGGCCTTGCCTTAGTTAAAATACTACGATAGTAGATCACATAAATAGAGGAAAATTTACTCATTGACTTTTAGTGCTAAATATAAGATGACTTACTTTTCATAAACATGTCAACATTTTAGCACTATTTTATCATATTTGTTTTGTGTTGCTTAACGACACTAACAAAGAAATCCCTTGCATAAAACAAAGTCTTAAAAAAAAATATGAATTCTGCAAATTTATTTCTAGTCTTCAGCTTCAAACAAGCACTATTTATTGCTTAGAAATGAAACCGTTCAATTTGGGGGTATTATTACCTCTCAAATCTTGACTCTACATTCATTTCTAAGTTCAAAATCAAAACAAGTTTCCATATCTCGAAGTCTAGAAAATAGAATCCAAGCGTTCCACATACTTGTTATTAATATATTTTCCAAAATCACTGACTCAAACCCAAGTTTGATATTCAAAGAGAAAAATCTTTCCTTTTTAAAAAGTAAACAACTTGTTTAATTATGAACAAGGATTATAAATCAACTTCCTTTTAAATATTCCCGAAACCATGTACTATAACAAAAATGTTATAGTCCACGATCTCTTTACTTTGCTCGAAAACATTTATTACAACCATAGTATTACAATCCATGCTTCCTTTCTCTTTTTAAAATACTTTTGAAACTCTTTAAAACAAGTTTGAACTTGTATTTAAAATATCCCTTCAAAGATGGCCGCTTTTAACAAAACTTGACTTTTAAAACAAAGGAATAAAATTTAGACCTTTTATTTAAATAACTAAATAATTTCTTAAAAATATATTTAAAACTTCAAACTCCTTTTAAAATTCTTATAAATGAATTTGAAAAGACTTTTCAAAATATCTAAAATAGATGACTCTTTTGACTTCACAAAAAATATCGATTTCCAAACTGCATCCACATCGACTATCGCTATATGGACCGTAACTTTTAAAACATGTTTTGTAAATCAAAATATCTTTTAAACCCTTTCTTTCTACAATTTAAACCACTTTAATATCTTTTCAAAAATATTTAAAAATAAAAGTCAAGTTCGGAAACCATTTCATAACACTTTAGAAAACAAATGGTAAATCGCTTAAAAGCGAGCACTGGATTTCTACGTCGCAATAGAACCAATGACAAGTAAGTTAACTATAACCAAACAACATTCACTTTCCATATACACAAATATTTACATAACCAATAACATATGTAAATAAAAATCGACAAGACGAGGAATCTGTTCAGATCCCTCTACAAATTTCTATTCTTCGAAGTGCTTCCATAGCGACCTATTCGCTACGGAACACATCGACTTCCATTCACTTTGCTTTTATCCCCTGCAACACAATGGTTATTTATGTCATCAGCTTTCAAGCGAGAATTAACAACAACAATATATACACATCACAAATACATACATATAACACTATAAGCTAGCACTAAATTATTATAATATTTAGTCAATTTTAAAGTGAGATATCTCACTTTAATTTAAAGCAAACACAAATCCACCACCTTTCTTGCTTTACCCTTCAAAACTCCTTCCTTACTCCACCCTTTCTCTTGTCCAAGGACCTCTCCCCTTAAACGAATATTTATGGCCTAGGGATTTTTGGGGAGTTGTGCGCTAAATTTTAGATCTTTAAGACGTACAGAGTGTAAGATATATAATTCTAGGCTTATTTAAATGTTTTTAAGGAGGAAAGAAGGTGTTTTGATAAGGTTTTAGAGATTTTAAGAGAAAGAAAATGAAGAAGGAGGACACGGAAAAGAAAAGGAGAAGAAAATAGTTGAATTTGTGAAATGGAAGTGCACTTTTATAAACATGAAAAATTTGACAAATTACACCACTTACCCTTAAGTCAAATTAAACAAATACCCCCAAACCCTTCTATTCCATGTAAACAAGTGTACTTGCCATCAAATCACAAAAAGAAGCACTTAAATCCATGTACTTTAGCACTTAAAATAAGAAAGGAAAAGTATTCTCTTTTACTATTCCTTACTTATTTTATTTACTTAGTACTTTGAATTTTCAAATGGTAATTCAATTTAATGAATCTCTTTATTCGGAAATAGAAAATGTTATTAAATGTGTACATATGTGTGCAACAATGTTGTGACAACTTCCGTTCGCTAAAAAGTCGAAAATCCAAAAAACGATTTTCGGTCACATTTTCAATTTTTCATTGAACTACCTATTTTTGTAAATAAACTTCCAAAATGAGTTTATTATCATTATCTATTGATTAAAAGAAGGTTATTTGACCATTAAAACCCATTAATTGAATATTTAGAATTAAATATTTATAAATCAAAGCGGTAAATTCTAGGTCGTTGCATTCTTTCCCTTTTAAAGAGTTTCGACTCCGAAATTTCATCACAAACAAACACCTTAGAAACAAGCCATACTAATTCTTAACATTTCCTAAAATGTTAAATGATTAACAAACAAACTTAGAGTTTATCTAGGTTTACAACTTTCTCATCATATAAGGATGATAAACAATCTTCTGAGCATACCTCATGCTCAACAACCTTAGGTTATTACTCAATCGATTATTCACACTACCTTATGATAAATCAAAGAGTCATCTACCCAAATCCTCATAGACCATAAAACCTTAAAGGAAAATATACCTAAGCTCGTACGATGTATATAGATCATCCGTACTCAATATTTGATTCGATCACTTACTCGATTACATAAGCTTTTCTTCCAAACTAGTATAGCTCACCCGACAATCCTAGTGCGGACTTTGACAGGCTCCTTGATTATAAATATTTGTTCTTCTTGCATAGACATATACTATGACAGAAAACCTCGGTACCATATCAAGAACCCTCACCAAGTATTTGATGTCAAGAATCGAGTGATAAATCCTAATTTGGTCTGGTGTGAATCACTTTAAAGTCCTGTACTCGAATCTTGGATCAAGAGCCATGTAAAGAAATGATCTACATACAACTTACGTACTTATTTTTTTTATAATTGGTTCTTACTTATACCATTTTCTTTTCACTTCTAAAATTATTTATGAAAACATTTCATAAAAACATAACTTAGGATCTAAACTTGTATAATACCCTACTATATCCTGAGAGCATATACAACTACCTGATTTAATCTCTTAACTTTTCTTAAATTCAGATGCAGGTCCAAAATAAATCTGGGTCTTAAAACTAAGTCGACCTCTTCAACCTCTTTACCCATCCAATCTAGTAAGTCGCTAAGAAGAGTAGGATGCTAGTATCCAAACTCAGTCCTAGAGTTTACTTTTCCTTAGATACCTCTAAGGTAAAAATGTTTATTAGCCGGCCCAATAACATTAAATAGTTTATACAAATTAGATGTTAAAATAAAAGACACGGTTTTAATAAAACAAAGTTTATTAAAACCTTCTTATTAAATTTAACCCATTTAAAAACTTCATCTATCCACACATTCTTCTATCAAAATACTTTTTTTATTTTGAATCCATTTTCTTTAAGAAAACTTAAGAACTAATTACCTGATTCTTATTTCAAAAACTTTTTGAATTGATACTATATATTTTAATCCATAGAAAATATACATATAGACCGAGTAACACCAAAATGGTACCAAGGAACTGGATCCTACCAAATAGTATCATACATCCCTTTACCAGAAGGGTAATACTTAAGAGAAGTGCTTACCATCTGAACCATCTCCTGCCCATCATTTTCGAGCCACTTGGACTAGCTAACATAAAAAACCTCTTCTCTTTGGAATCCTATTTTGGAATAATACTATATATACTTCTTTTATGTATAAAATAGCTTTAGTACTTTATTTACTAAGACTTGGTTTTGATTTATTCGGATTCGAACTCGTGTTGATCGTACAATGACAAAAGGAATAATTAACTAAGTGCACTACAACATTCGCTTAAGCAAACATCCGATTGTCACTTAGAAGATTATTCAGATTACCACAAAAGTAATCGAGATGTTTCCTTAAACTATCCAAGGAAAATGCCTCTTACTTAATATTCTCTTTGAAATATTTAAACTTATACTTTCAAGTAATACCATTATTATTATTTTCAAAAATCATTTGAAATCCTTTTCAAAGATACCCAGATTTAAATTCTCAAAAACCCTCTTTATTCACAAAACATATTTTATAAACTCAATTTATAAAATCCTCTTTTCATAAAACCATTCCTTCTTTATAGTAACCCTTTTAACAAACTAAACTTGATAAACCTGAATTATTTACGAACGCCTTATTGTCAAATCGCAAAACTGAATTCACAGATGTTCGTATTTAATTCAATCGAAGAACAAATGCTCATAAACTAGCTGAGCATATATAATCAGTCAACAAATGATGATCAAAAAACGTTATCATTCCCAACAAACAATCACAACAAAAATAACTATAATAATTTTTGAAGATTATTCTTTATATATAGAATATAAATCTAGGTAAAATTATTTCATTTACCCATTTCAACACAGCATAAACATTTTTATATCACTAACAAATACACGTTCTCATATATAATACACCCAAACTTATTCTAGGCTGTCACTTATCCTACCTTTGATGAGTTTTCCTCACCAAGGCCAAGGATCTCGCTTAACCTTCAGCTCTGATACCAAATCCGACGACCCACCTTTTCGTCCCTCAAAAGTCGACACTAACACATCCATGGTATTCACATGTTGAGTATCTGAGTGTTAGAAAGGTGGGTTGTTGGGGTGAAAGAAAAGAAAAGATAGAATAGAATCTCATATCATGACAAGTAATATATAATATCCAAATGATCTTTACAAAGGAGACTTTACAACAATCAAAGTAATCTAACTTATCATCAGCCTGTACAATTATAACAGCCCTCCTTACAAATGATGATAAATACAAAATAAGAAATACAGTGGAAAATAAAATACGTCAAGTCTTGGAAGCATCCGACTTGTCTCCTGAAGCTACAATCATCCAAAATTAACTTTGGAAAAATATTAGGGTCGGACCGAAGTATTATAGAAAATAACACATGGATTAGTTTGGTAAACCAATGTAAGAAACGCAAATCATTTGGATTACTTAATGTTATAAAACCCTTACAAAATAAAGGTATCTCATAAGGCCATGCCATACATAAACATGGACAATTTTTTGCCTTACAATAACCAAACCATTTGACAGGAAATCTTGTGATATTATAATAATATATAGGGTTTAAAATAAATACTGAATCATAGCTGGAATGGTTATATTAATTACATTCAACAACATATTTAGAATACAACTAAGTCCGTAAATGCACGTATTGGAAAATGGATTTCATACAATGACAAGGCTAGTAGAGTACCACTTGCCATAATACTCCTCTAGAAAAATGTACAGAGTGCCTTAGTTGACCCTTACGAATCAGGATCAACCTACCCCTTTCTAGATAGTACCAAATATGCCACCACCCCGGTTGCGGGGAGCAGGCCCCAAGCGTACATAAATCTATAAATATTGATCTAGATCGGTTGATGACCATATCCTAATAGGTGAGACCTACATAGCCTTGAAGCATATCCCTTGTTTTAGTCATTACTGGGTATGAGGCTTGAGGTTACATTTACCCTTTTAGCAAATTCAACTTGGAATGCTAACAGTGCCCTCCAAGCAAAAATGCAATGCCAGCATGCATCCATGGAAGCTGTTAAGAATATGAACATACCAAAGGAACTACTTCTACTACTTCCTTAGGATTAGTAGCAAGTAGCCCTTGCACTTTAATGAACCCTGTCTTCGATTCCATCAGCTTCAAGATGTCCCAATTCGAACGCTTATACCAGTTTGAAGTGGTTTTCGGATAATTCATGCTTATCTGATGTTGGTCTGTCTGAACTAACAATCGATATTTTTCGAGAGTCAATCTTGGTTCTTTTAAAAGTAAGAGGACTATATAAGAGTTCTAAAGGGATCTCTATATACCCCATGAAGCGAGAGACATTTCACCAGAATAAGTTCTCCTAAGGGAATCTCAAACCATATGAAATCGCGAAGCCTCCATATACTTCCTAATTCAAAATAGGTCAAGTTATCGATAGTGGACAAACCACTATATGGTGTAAGTATATAGTTTGCATATGGAAAATCGAACATCATGCACTTATGACCATATTTTGATTTCAATCTCATACTATCTCTCGATTAGCAATAAAGTCGGACAAGTCAGAGAACTAACCTTGGCTCGACGTACATTCTTAAACTCTCACGGATAGAAGCGAGCTTCTATACCTCGAAATTTAGTGTCGAGTAAAAGATGAAGTACCTTATATATTCTTAATTAATCATGTCCCATTTATAACCCTCTTATACTTATCACGTTTCTGATATCTTGATTTCTCTATCCCTCGCCCAGAATCGAGTTAGGTAAGTCGGAGCATTGGTTGCTCCAACCTTGCCTAAGTTAAAATATTATGATTCTAAATCTCACGAATAGAGAAAATTTTACTCATCGACTTTCAGTGCTAAATATAATATGACTTAATTTCCATAAACGTGTCAATATTTTAGCACTACTTTATCATATTTGTTTTGTGCTGTTTAATGACACTGACAAAGAAATCCCTTGCATAAAATAAAGTCATAAAACAAATTGAAAACTAACTCCATAAACTTATTTCAAATCATCGATTTCAAACTAATATTATTCATTAATTAGAAATGTAATGACCCATAATTTCATTGCTTTGATTAGTGAATATTTAATTAATTTTAAATATTCAATATATAGGTTTATAATGAAAAATAAATAAACTCATTTTTATTAATTAATAATGATGGTAAAATCGTTTCCAAAATTTGTTTACCAAATTAAATAGTTCGTAGAAAAACAGAAACTGTGACGAAGAACGTTTTCCGAAATTTTGACCTTTCGACATTGGAAGTCGTTAAGAATGTTGTTCGTCTTTATGCACTATATGTAAATATATATAAGAGTTAATTAGCTAAATAATAATATAATTAAGGATAGATTATCTTATGTTAATTTTATTTAGCAAGTGATGTGACAATTCATAAATTTAAAAATAATAATCTTATATATATGTGTGTGTGTATACATTCCTCTCTTGTCACATCTTAGATTTGTAATCATTAACCATAATTATCTCTTGCCACATCTTAGTTAATTAATAATTAACTTATATATATATAAAGAGAGTGATGTGACAATTCATAAATAATAATTTTTTTTATAGTTCAAAATTAAAACTTATATATATATGTATCTCTTGTCACATCTTAGGGTTATCATAATTAACCATCATTACTTAGGTGATATGAATAGAGAGGGGAGGGAATGTGACATATGAGGGGAAGAAGAGGGTGATGTGACTTGACAAAATGATGAGGTGTGAAATCTTGCTTATAAATAGCCCATATGTTTCTCCGTTTTTCCTTCCCTTTCCACCAACCTTTTCTTCCTCATTTATAACTCAAATGGAGTTTTTCATTTTTTAAAACCGTGTGAAATTTTAATGGCTACAATATTCCGGTTGACCACTTTTTTAAATTTCTATCATAGCTGTGTCAAAACACCAATTTTTTACAGAGCAATTTTGAGCTTAGAATTTAAATTTCGAAAATGGTCCATCTTCTTTGGACCATAACTTCTACAAATCAAATCAAAAATGAGTGATTCTTTTTTTAAATGATAGAGAAAAGAATTTATACTAACTTTCTATTTGAGTGCTTTTTTGAAATTTCGTGAGTAGGTAGCCCAAAAATCAGTTGCAAAATGACCTATTTTTGGTTTTATTATTGAGAATTTGATGTTTATCCGAAGTCGCTCCACCTTACCAAAACAAGTCTCGCTTCCTCTTCCCTTCAAGGTCGAGCCTACCTAGTGCATCTAAGGTTCAAGACTTGTTGCTTAGGAATGGAAGTGTTATGTCATACTCTAATTTTGCGAGAGTTTGGATAGCTTTCGGTGAGTAATTTCCTAATCTTTTGGAAAGAACTTTCCTTTATATGTTGTTTTGATCCTTAGATATATGTATATTATATATATGTTGGATCTTGGCATATTTGAAATGTGATGATAAGTGCTAATGTATGGGTTATTGTTAGCACTCAAATGGATGTGTTATTGCAAAGTTAGTAATTGTATATATATTGATATATGCATACAATTTGTTGTATGAATGTGATGTGTGAATATAAAAATTTGATGATGAACTTGACTATAGTCATGATGGGTTGAAAACAAAGTTGAAACTTTGTATGTAATCACAATGTATTTGAGGTCGGGTTTGAAATCAAACTCGTTTCAGGAGTTCAAAGTTTAGATTTTGGTTAAAGTTTGCGTAATTGGTTTTAAAGTGTGAAAATTTACTAAGATATGTTTCAATCATGAAATAGTATGGTTTTAGTAAAGTGGCTTCGCTTAAAGGTGGGTTAGAGCAAACTGCAGTCATAGCGACAGTCGATATGGATGCAGTTTCGGCAAAGGTTTGAATTTCTATTTCAAATTTGTTTTATTTTGAAATTAGTTTACAAAGTTTTTCAAACTTAATTAGTAATATTTAAAAGTAATTAAGTTGTAATATAATTAATTAATTAATCAGTTAATTAAAAGGTAATTAGCACTTAATTGGTAATTAAGAAGGTGATTAAAAGTTAATCATCACTTAAGTTAAGTTAATGACTGTTAGTTAATTAATAAAGTTTTAATTAATGCTTTATATGGTTAAGAAGTAATTATGTGATTAATAATTATCTAATTAAGATTAATGGTTAACTAATTATTAAGTAATTAATGGATTATTTAATTAATATTTAATTATTAGGGTTTAACCGTTAAACTATTTGGTTTAACCTTAACCAAGTAGCATTAGTAAGTTACACTTAATCAAGTTCCCTAATTAGAATTTAATTATGACTAAAGCTTGATTAGTAAGGGTTAATTAAGATTATTGGGGTTTAAGTTGATTAAATCTATTTAAATCTTTCCAAAGGTGATTTTAAAACTGAACCGAATGTGTTTTGAATCAATCTCTTTTTTTAAAGTGAACTGATTCCAAATCCGAGGATCTCTTGTCTGGACCTTAAGTAACCCTATATGATTAGGAAAACTAAATGACATTTGTTACCAGAACAAAACACGATTCTGCTATAGTGTAAGTGATTTGATTTTGTGGACATGTGTTAGCAGAATAAATTCCTATTCTGCTATGAATTGATTGAGTTGTTTAGACATCTGTTCAGTAGGACAAATCACCCCCCTGCTATTAAGTTATTTGGACATGTATATGATAGTTAGTTCATATCGACATGTTATTCCCTCATTTGGATATGAGTTGTATTTACATACATGTTGCTTATGTAAATAACTGTTAAGTGAATTTGAATTGAAATTGAATGGTAACTTATATTAGTACCATTGGGATTGCTAAGCCTCGTTTTGAATTTATAAAGTATGTTTTTGAATTAACTTCAATTATTAAATAAATTTAGAGTTTAAAGTTTATAAATGATTTTCAAGTTATGCTATTATGTTGTAAAGTAATTTATAAGTAATAACTTGTTTATAAAGGGATTTTACTGAAGGTTTACTTAAAGTGTTTTACAAATGATAATTTGTAAATGATATTTTATATAAAAAATTATAAAGGTTTTATAAAGAAGTTTTATAAAGAGTTTTAAATTAGAAAGAGATTTATAAATCATTTTAGAGATTTCAAAGGAAGTTTAAATCTAGTTTGAAAATTTATAAAGAGGTTTGGAATATGAAGTAAATGGGTTTAATTGTAGGTGATGTTTTTAAAAGGGAATTGTTGGCCATTTAATATGGAATTTTGAAAAGGGAATTTCCAAATGTTTTTGGTAAATAATGTGAATTGTTTCCAAGTTTAAAGGGAATGTTAGGGGTTTGGGAAAAGTGTTTTGAAAGATCTTTTGATCAAGTTTTATATAGTGATTTTATTAATTAAGGATTAATTGATAAAGGCTTAGAGGATTCCATATAGAATTGAATCAATGTTTGATTGTTTTGTTTAATTCGATAGTTAAATTACTAACTATCACATATGGACTAAAATGTAACTTTGGAAATATCTAGGAGAAACATGAGAATTATATGGTACAGTTATCGTCGAAGGTGCTATACTGTACGTATAAACTCGTTTGTTCTTCTATGATGAATGATATGGAAATCTGTCCATAAACGGTTAGGAGGTGAACTCTGCTCTTGTCATTTGTCTGTTTATTTCCTAAAGAATCGGGGTTGAGTTTATCGAAAAATATCAAAAGTTGTTTCGAAGAGACCGGGATCGGGTATGTTATCCGAAAACCACTTCGATCCAACTTAAGCGTTTCAGAATGAAGACATTTTAGAGCATGGGATTGAAGATGGATCCATTGAAGTACACAGGTTGCTAACTACTAATCCCTAGGGTGATTCCACAAGGGATGTAGTAGAAGTAGTGCCTTCGGTTTGTCCTTATCCTGGATAACTTGTATGGATGAACGTTGGCACTGCATTACTGCCGGGAGGGCAGTGTTAGCATTCCAAGAGGGACTGCTATTCAAAAGGTAAAAAGTAGCCTCAAGCCTCATCAACCGGGAATGACTAAAATAGGGGAGATGCAAAATGGCTATGTGGGTCGCACCCATTAGGGTATGTTGTCACCCTTCTAGATATGATACATCTACATATTTATGGATTGCTTGTGCATGAGATCTCGATGGAAAGGGTTGCAAAGCGACCGAGGTGATGACATATTCGGTACTATCCAGTAAGGGGTAGATTAGTCTTGCTTTGGAAGGGATCGATAGGTTCGATCTTGGTACATTTTCTAGATGTGTACTATGATGGGCAGTACTCTAGTAGCCCAATCATTAGTTGGAATCCATTCTCCAATACGAGCTTTACAGTTTTAGTTGTATACTAAATATGTTGGAACGTGAGATGCAAGCATTCCAGCTATTTTAATAATTTACTTTGAACCCATAGACGTTATTATAATATCACTGAATTTCTATAAATGTGTTTATCGTAAGGTAAAAACACATCCGTGTTTATGTGCGACGTGGTCTTATGAGATACCTTTGATTTCAAAAGAGTTTTTAACTTAATAATTCAGTTGCTTTGAGTTTACTCACACCAGACCCATGTCTGACCCGGAGTTATTTTCTTTCCTTAAAACTCTTGGGTGCTCAAATTTTTATGAGCAGCCAAGTAATCCAGGTTTCTACGAATGCATTTTGGAGGAGCTTGGAGCAGGAGGCTTCATCGATAGATAGTTATAATCTTATTTTTGCTGTATATTATGTATTCTATATCTATGTATAAGGATAGTCTGTTATAACTGTCCTAAGTTAGAAATTGTATTAGTATGACTCTGATGTATCATTTTGTAAACGACTTTGTAAATATTATGTTGATTAATATATGTTATTCCATTGCATTGTGAGATTCTGTGTTTGTTCCTAGTTCTTCTATTTTCTATCTCCTTTCTTTCCACTAACAATCTGTCTTTCCGGCACTTAGTTGTTCGACATGTTAATACCGTGAATGTATTAGTGTCGACTTCTGGGGTTCAAAAAGATGGGTCGTTACAAGAAATGAAACCGTTCAAGTTGGGGTATTATTACTTCTCAAACCTTGACTCGACATTCATTTCTAGCTTCAAAATAAAACCAGGTTTCCATACCTCGAAGTCTAGAAAATAGATTCTAAGAGTTCCATATAGTTGTTATTAAAATATTTTCCAAAATCACTTATTCAAACCAAAGTTTGATTTTTAAAAGGCAATATCTTTCCTTTTTAAAAAGAAAACAACTTGTTTAATAATGAACAAGTATTATAAATCAACTTCCTTTCAAATTTTCCCGAAAGCATTTACTATAACAAAAATGTTATAGTCCACGTTCTCTTTTCTTTTCTCGAAAACATTTATTACAACCATAGTGTTGCAATCCATGCTTCCTTCCTCTTTTGAAAATACTTTTAAAACTCTTTAAAACAAGTTTGAACTTGTATTTGAAACATCCCTTCAAAGATGATCGCTTTAACAAAACTTGACTTTTGAAACAAACAACATTTAAACCTCTTGTCTAAATAACTAAATAATTTCTTAAAAATATATTTAAAACTTCAAACTTCTTTTAAAATACTTATAAACACATTTGAAAAGATTTTTCAAAATATCAAAAATAGACAACTCTTTTTACTTTACAAAAATTATCGATTTTCAAACTGCATCCATAGTGACAATCGCTATATGGACCATAACTTATAAAACTTGTTTTGTAAATCAAAATACCCTTTAAACCCTTTCTTTATAAAATTTAAACCACTTTAAAACCTTTGCAAAAAGATTTAAAAACAAAAGTCAAGTTCGGAAACCATTTCAAAATACTTTAGAAAACAAGCGGTAAATGCTTAAAAGCGAGCACAAGATTCCAACATCGCAATAAAACCAACAACAAGTAAGTTAACTATAAGTAAGCCACATTTGCTTTCCATATACACAAACATTTACATAACCAATAACATATGTAAATAAAAATCAACAAGACCAGGAATCCATTTGGATCCCTCTACAAATTTCTATTCTTTGGAGTGCTACCATAGCGGCCTATTCGCTATGGAACGCTCCGACTTCCATTCACTTTGCTTTTGTCCCTTGCAATACAATGGTTATTTTTGTCACCCGCTTTCAAGTGGAAATCAACAACAACAATATGTACACATCAGAAATACATACATACAACACTACAAGCTAGCACTAACTTATAACAACATTTTATCAATTTTAAAACTATTTTAAAGTGAAATATCTCACTTTAATTCAAACCAAACACTATGCCACCACCTTTCTTGCTTTACCCTTGGAAACTCATCCCCTACTCCACTCTTACTTACGTCCAAAGACCTCTCTCCCTCAATAATGCTCACGGCCTAGAGGATTTTGGGGAGTTTTGCACTAAATTTTGGATCTTTAAGATGTAAAGAGTACTGGCTATGTTATTCTAGGCTTGTTTAAATGATTTTAAGGAAGAGATAACGTGTTTTGATAAGGTTTTAGAGATGTTAAGAGAAAGAAAACGAGGAAGGAAGATGGGGAAAAGAAGCAAGAAAGGAGAAGAAGAAAGTAAAATGAATCTGCGAAATGGAAGTGCACTTTTATAAACATGGAAAATTTGACAAATCACAGCTCTTACCCTTAAGACAAATTACACAAATACCCCCAAACACTTCCATGCCATGTAAACAAGTGTACTTACCATCAAATCACAAAAAGAAGCACTTAAACCCATGTACTTTAGCACTTAAAATAAGAAAGGAAAAGCATTCTCTTTTACTAATCCTTACTTACTTTATTTAGTTAGTACTTCGAATTTTCAAATAGTAATTAAAGTTAATGAATATCTTTATTAGCAATAGGAAATGTTATTATATGTGTACATATATGTGCAACAGTGGTGTGATAACTTCTGTTCGATAAAAAGTCGAAAATCCAAAATATGATTTTCGATCACATTCTCAATTTTTCATCGAACT
This sequence comes from Allium fistulosum, assembly GCA_030737815.1. Classification (NCBI taxonomy): domain Eukaryota; kingdom Viridiplantae; phylum Streptophyta; class Magnoliopsida; order Asparagales; family Amaryllidaceae; genus Allium; species Allium fistulosum. Next base: position 1,221,904,455 of record CM060902.1, read on the forward strand.
ACCTATTTTTTAAACAAACTTCCAAAATGAGTTTACTCTCATTATTTATTAATTAAAAGAAGGTTATTTGACTATTAAAAACCATTAAATGAATATTTAAAATTAATTAAATATTCACAAATCAAAGTGGTAAAATTCCGGGTTGTTACATAAACATTTATATTTGATACGCAAGTAATGTGTCTATGATAAGTTCATTAAATATAAAATGGAAGTATAAAACATAACTTATAAAGTAAATAAAAGTGTTCAATTTGATCGAATAAGTAAGTGTATTGGAAAATGTTCCACTTGAAAATAAACAAGATTCGATCTCAAAAGTTACTCTTCCCTCTGATACATAATGTTGTATCGAAAAGGAATAATCAGACTTTGTTAAACAAAGCACTATTGATAATGAGTGAAGTTGAGTTAACTTCTTTCTGTAAGGTCGTTTACTTAAGAGTAAGAACAAAAGGTTAAAATTAACTTTATCTAAAGCATAGTTTACAAGATCATACAAGATAAAAGTTTATAAGAAAGCCCTACATATCTAAGTCAAGAAGTAGATAGGTTGTGTGAGTCGAGAGGCTGCACATGATAATTACTCATGTTGATCTTGTATAGACCACCCCAAATAAGTTTAGAATCGACCAATATTGGTTGATCAACTTATGTTATGAACACAAATTTTGTAGACTCAAAACTAAATTGGTTTTACATTTATAATGGTACTTCATAAAATGTTTGAACATCTATTCCATTGCACTAAGAAATAATTGATATTTCAAAAAATGCTAACTTCGTAACGAAGAGTTTCTTTTAGAAATTATTAGTAGTAAAATGGATTTGGATACGATCCAAAGATGAAAGTGATTAAGAAGGATGAAATGAATTAACCGAGCCTAAATGGACATAGCGCATTAGAATGTCTAATAAGAATTTTCGTGCATTAAAGAAAACCTACGAGTTTCCTATTAATGTCGAGAAAAGAATTTCCTTGTTTGTCAATAAGCAATGAATAGTATTGACTATGCCATATGGCATGGTGCACAAATCCAAAATGGATTCGAGTACATATCAAAATACAATTTTGATAGTTGTACCCGAAGGAATATGATCCATAAACCGCAAATGTTTCTTCAAGAGACCAATGCAATTGGGATATAATTAACTATGTTGATAAGAATGAACATCATAAATATCAATTGTAGAAATTAACGTATTAGATTCGTCATTCGACATGCTTAAGTTAATTCGAATTTTGTTCACAAAATTATCTCTCAATATGATTTTGTGTTTTTGCTACATGTATGTTGAAATAAAAATTCTATAACAATTAATGTATCTCAAAGTCGATAGGAGCAACACTTAATTTGTGGGTTTTAGAGAATATCTAAGAACTGATATGAGCAAATCATTCAATAAGCATCTGAGTTGAGCAAATATTTTGACAGAAAAATCAAACAGTTTGAATTTCAATCAAAATGAAAAGGAAGCATGTGTCAGTGAGAAAGAGCTATAGAAGGTCTTGAACTATTTCTAAAACTATTATAACAAATTTATGATTATTAAAGATGTACCCATGTTAAAATTATTTTTGTTTTCGTTGTTTAATACTTAATGTAGGATTTGAAAGGACATCTTTTATAATCAATATAAAGGATATTGGGAATATCGCAAATCATGTACATAAACACCATATTAACACGTTTAATATGAAGCATATGAGATGAATTCCATATTCATCGGCAATATGAATTATCATATATGTTATGATGTCTACTATATCATATTTTGCTTATGTAATTTTTATATTAACAAATACCAAATCTGCTTTAAGATCGTTGTTACGACCCACCTCCTCGACCCTCAGAAATTGACACGAATAAATCCTTGGTTTTCACGTGCAGCAAATCCAAGTGCCGAAGAGGTAGATTATCATGGAGTAAAAGAAAGCAAAGGCAGAATAGAATCTTACACGAATGGAATACCATGTATTATTTCAGTATATATATATATATATATATATATATATATATCTTTACAGTGGAAATTTTAAATACATTTATCAGAGTCTATCCAATAAATCATCCTGGACAGTTATAAATCTCTATCCTTATAAATGCTGAATACAATCAGTAAGCTAATGCAGCGAGAATGGAAATGGAGAACTATCTACGGGAATACCTTCAGCTCGAGACTTCAAGCTCCATCACAATACTCCAAGTTAAACCTGACTACTTGGCTGCTCAAAAAAGGGCACCCAAAGTTTAAGGGAAAAGAAAATAAACTCCGAGTTAGTCATGGGACTAGTGTGAGAAACTCAAAATACAGATATTTGAAAATAAGGGGTACCTCATAAGACCATGCCGCACATAAACACGGAACGGGTTTTTACCTTATGATAACCAAAATCTTTACTATGCAAAATCTGGGAATATTATTTTTAATGGCATTCTTTTGAAAACTCTTTTCAAGTAAGCTTATATAATCTTAGCCGAAATTGTTACATTGATTAAATTACAACATAATAGATTCTACAATCAAGTCTGAAGGCACTTATTGGAGAATGAATTTCCATACAATGGTAGGTAAGGAACTACCTTTCATACAGTACATCTCTCGAGGGATGTACCGAGGACCAACACCTTCGAAACCTCTGCACCTGGCAAGACCGGCCTATTTGCAGACCATCTAGTGGCGTATAGAACCGAATATGACATCACCCCGCTCGTTCCCGACCTATCCGAGAGCTGTCTTAGCATCACAACATACCCTATATATAGAAGGTAATCTAGAAAGATGATGATCATACCCTAATGGTTGCGAACCACAGCCTTACGGCATGCCCTGTTTAAGCTATTTTCGGGTGATGAGGCCAAAGGTAACGATTACCTTTCACATGGAACATTCCACTTTGGATGCCACATTGCCAATTCCATCACACACTATTGATTTCTAAAAATGTACAACCTTTGAGCTCGTATGTCTCAGAGAAGGGTGTTAAGTATAGGAGAGTTACCTCCTACGGCACCAAACAGATATACCTTTTTAAAAATAAATGTACGTGTATTTTAGAAATGCAATGTTAGACATTCATCCATACAAGTTATCCAATAGGAAAAACCGAAGGAACTCTTCTACTACATCCAACCGAGAATCATCTCTAGGATTAGTAGCGAGCAACCCTTGCATCGAAGATCAAATAAAATACAACTACCACATACATATGATATGGAAAATTTCCCTCGAGGGTCAGTGAAAAATAGCCCTTCATTCCATGACTTCACCTTCAAACACGTAAATTGGTTCAAAGTGGTTTTCATATGGGAATCACTCAAATCTGATTTTGGTTCCTTCGAACCAATCATCGACAAAAAGATGTTAAGTAAATAGGTGATTACCATTTCTTTTATCAATATCCTTTATCAAATAAAATATCTCTTTTAGAGATATAAATCTTTAAATCATATTCTTTTCTAGTATATATGAGATCATTAAACCTCTCTTTAACTTTGAAAATACCAAATCAAAATCATTTCTCATAAATCACATTGCAAAAACTTATTAAGTAAAAGAAGGGTCGATAGAAATTATACTAATCCTACTCAATATCAATTTATGTATTCAACCTTTACGATCCATCGAATAACGGTGAAATCACCTTTTAAATTCACATGGATAGTATGGGTTCCCTCCTCAGAATTTAATACCAAGTATAAGAAGATTATTTTGATACAATCCATGTTGTATTAAATTTGGAAAAATTTAATCTTTTATACTTGCTCGTTTCCGACTTTTCGACCTTATCTTTTCCTCGCCCAGGAATGAGACCAGGTGAGCTAGGGCACTGGTTGCTCCTAAACATCTCCTTAGTTTAAGCATCTCACATCCGGATCTCACGAATAGAAAAATCCAGTTTACTCATCGACTTTTAGAGCCAAGATTACGTCACTTAATTATAACAGGTTTTCTTTAAATCATTTATTTAAACTCTTTAAAATAAATTATAAAACATCCACATTATCTTTAAAACACTTATTTATTTATTAGAAAACATTGATAAATGATTGTGAAAGAATACTTAAGTTTAAAGCCATATTTCAAAAGTTATTAAAAGTGATGCAAAAAGTGCTGCGAAAAGTGCTGGGAATAGTGCTTTTAAGGCTTATTTGATCAAAACAAATTTTTGATCATTTAGAAATCCATTTTTATAATTCAAATCTCTTTAACAAAATTTTAATTTTTTTTAGAATTTATTCCATATTTTTAAAGAATTAAAAATATCCGTTTTAAAGAATTTATCGCTTTCGTTTCCGAACTACCAAAGCGCGACTATTTTGAAAAATTGTTTTGCTCATATTTCAAAATCTACTAAATGAAGTCTCGATCATTTTTTTTGTTTGAAAACTATGATTATAAGAGTTTGGAAAATTCTTATTCCAAAGAATTCCAACTCGAAATCCATCATATAAATGGATTTAACCTTCTACGGTGCAAAATCGCGAACTGTTAAGCGACGTGCTTATTTTTTATTCAACTTTCATAACTTGTCAAAACTTCACCAAATTGGGTTTTAGTGTTTATAAAATATTTGTTAACCATTTTAAATCATTTCAAAGAGGTTTAATGAATCCATATCACTTTTATAACTTGATTCGAAAAGAGATTTACTTGTGTAATATCGACGTGTATTTAACTTGACTTGTATACACAATTAAACACTATATAAAACAACCAATGCTTGATGATCAAAGCATAGTAAACATCCATAGCAATCATATCACATCATCATTATATATATAATTTCTCAACTTCATTGTTTTCTAACTTTACGAAAATTTGCTATAGCTTTGCTACGATCGAATCAAAGCCTACGGAATCGAACCTTGGACCTTTGAATGGCCTCGGCCAAAGCTTTCAAGTGGAGACAGCTCAGCCTTGGTGGTAGGAGGTGGTGGCCGTGGGTTTTGAGCGAGGGAATGAGTGGATTTGAGCTTGTTTTTAAGTGAATTTCAAATGTATATATACTTATATAAATTTATTTTCTTTTTGATAATTTTTGTTTATAATTTTCCTATGGTAGAAGCCATTAAGGAAGAGTATAAGAAGATGAAGAAGGTTAGGAATTTATGTACGAATGAAGTGAAGATGGAGGGTGGCATTTATAGGCAAAAATATGAACTAAAATATCATGATATTTATGTGCATATACATCACTATTTCATCACCACCACACCCTCCTTCTCCATCACTATGCATGGCCGAACACCCCCCATGTGCGTGAGTTAATGTGTTTAAGAGTGAAGTGAAGTTTTCTTTTTTTAGTGTGAAAACATCTTAAATCTTTTGTAATATATATACACACATACACACACAAGTGTATATGTATATTTGTATGTATATATGTGTTCATATATATGTTAGGGTGTGCATGTGTACGTTATATATGTGCATAGAACATATAAATAAGGTTGCAACAACTTTGAACAACTTCCATTCGTTAAACCGTTGAAAATCAAGAAGTAGATTCCCTGTCACATTTTCACTTATAAATTAATTTACATATAAATGTAAACAAAATTTGAAAACTAATTTCTTATCATTTTTAACTAATTAAAACGATCTCATTTGAATTATAAAACCATATAAATTAATATTAAGCAATTGTTTATAAAAAGGGTTGTTATATCGATATAGCAATATCAATTTTCCTTATAATTTCAAATCAAATATACATCTTGATAAAACTATTATAAATGATTTATTATTACTTCATAACTAATTAAAATGAATTATTATCATTTAAAAACAATTATTTGAATAATTATAATAATTATTAAATCATTAATTCTCAATTTAAATTCATAAATCAATTATTAAATACGATGCCATTATTGATAATGTCATAAATACTTTTTATTTCCCAAAAATAAAATAAATAATTTTATTTCATATTCTTGTTTAAATGGATAAATAAGTGTATGTATCCATCTCCGTGCACGACTTCTGAAAATTATAAAGCTGTTTATTGATAAAATGATTTTCGACCATTTATCGATATTCCTTCAAAGTTTATATTTTTGTAATACTTATTCAAAATAAGATTACCATTATTATTTATTGTTCAAGACAGCATAATCTATGTTAAAAAGCCATATATTTGAATATTTAAAATTAAATGTAATTTATCAAATTGATAAAATTACATGTCGTTACAATCGCTAAAGGGTAACCGAGGGTATTCTCGAGTAATTATGGAATACTATAGAATTGTTTATAGAAATGACGAACTCCTTATGAAGGAGTGTTTAGATTCAGACTTCATAAGTGATTTTGCGTATAGTATGTCTATCCTAAATTCACATTCAACCTTGTCTAAAAATTTTAAGTTGAAAATGTTCCAAATGAAAAGTTGTGGATGATTCAATCTAAAAACCAAGTACATCGCCTTGAATAAGATCACAACAAAACATATATATATGTATGTGTGTATAAATGTGCATAATAACCATGGTCGAGATTGCCTAAAATTAAATCTAAAATATGTTTTAAAATTATCTTAATTAATTTTAAGATGGAATTGGGGAATTTTATTTGGTTTTGTTCCAATTTGAAATAAATTTGGAATTTAATAAATAAGAAATTTATAAAATAGGTTTTCCAAGTAAGATAAATATAATTGGGAAATTTATAATAAAATGGCTATAAATTTATATGAATAAATTTCTTAGATGAAATACCAAATCAATAGAGCTAAATACAATTTTTGTGCATTTTTATATATTTTATACGAATTTATATAGATGTGATTTCATAGTATATAAAAATCAGCCCAGTTTTGTGTAAAAATGATTTAAGGTATAAGATCACATAAACTGATATTAAAATGATTTTTGAAGTTAAGATACATAAATATGCAAATTTATAAATTTAATTAATGGATTTATAGATATTATTCTAAGAGATATGATTTATTTAGTGAGAAATAAAAAATAAACAATGTTTTGAGCTATGAATTGAATTATATCAAAAAAAAATATAAAGCATATACATATATATTATATAAAAATATTTATAAATTGCAATTTGATATATTAGGTCTTACTATGATTTTATTTTGAATTTATAACTTTGAAGGTATTTTGAAGATATATATGTGAAAAGGCTATATTTCTATTTTCTGGAAAATAGCTTGAAAACACCAATTTGTACAACAATTTTAAAATGATTTCTATTTGAAATTTTTTATAGAATGAAAGTAGAAAGGTAGCAGAGAATCATATCTAAATTTAGAAGAAAACGGACCGAGAATCGGATTAAAAACGAGTGAGAAACAAGCAAATCAAAAATCTAAAAATTATATAATAGCCAGTCTGTTTCAGCCGGCCACCACAAGTGGACCGGTGGTCACCACAGGTGCACCGGTGGGGCATATTTTGATCAGGTTTTCTGATCAAACCGAGTCAAATCGAAGGGGGTTTGGTCCGGTGTTCTTTTGGGGTATTCAGGCAGCGATTAGGCTACGTTTTTGGACAAGAATTTCATGTTTAATTTGATTTAATTTGGTATGTTAGGTTTGATTGAAATTTGAGAACTCAATTCATAATTTTGTACATTATTATTTATAGGTGTATTGGTGCTTTATAAATTCTAAAATAAAAGAAAATTGTAACACCTTTTCTTATTGGGTCCATGGTGCCTTTAAGGCCCATGTAGTAGAGAACCAGTGAGATAAAAATGAGAAATACGTTCAATCTTTTCTCGTTCTTTCTTCCGCTAAAAATCAGAGGATAATCTCTCTATTTGCAAACCCTAGAAACCAAATTAATCCCCAAACCAAGATCAAATCAAAGGGCTTTTAATAACTAATTGATGATATAAAGCCAAGGTAATCTCTTCCATCTTGTGTTGCATCTATTAGAGGTTCCAATTCCAATTTTGTCTTGTTGGTAATCTCTCTTTTTTTCCAGTTGCTAAAATCTAAACCTAGGTAGTTGTCAAGAGAAGCTAGTCTAGGAGAATCCAAGTTCTTAGCCTTAATTCAAGTCCATTTATGTGAGTAAATCTCACACTTCTAGTCTATAGATGGATGCATGTGGCTATTTGTTTGATTGAATGAATCTATTGTTGAAATGATCTCAATCTTTTGTGTTATTTACATCATTTTCTATGCAATTCTATGTTTGTTGAAAATCATTTCCATATGATCACTTGAATCATCAAAGTGTAGTTGAATATGTGCTTGCATGATATCAAAATCAGTGTCCTTGAAGCCAAAACCATCTATAGCCTGAAATTCACCATCGACTGACCACTGGGAAGCGATAAACACTGCCTGGGGCTCGGCCCAAGCAATGCCACTGATGGACCGATTACACATGACCGATGCACCGGTCACGACATGGCAAAGCCCCAGGCTGTGTCCGTTTTGCTTCCCGATCGCCTCGTTCGACAATTTGTTCGCCCGGTTGTTTCTTTGATTGTTATTTGCATTGTTATATAATCTATTTCATGTTGATTTCAAAGCTATTTTGGGTTTTGATTTATGAATTTGTAGACTCATCTTGGAGCTTTTATTCCATAGAATTTCCATGTGGATATATGTTGCTATACACATTTTTTATCGCACGATTTCAAATAGAGTTTTCAAAGAATAATTTTCAATCCAAACCGTTTTCCCAAATCATTTTAAGAATGAGTATATTCTTTATAAAGGATATTTGGAATATTATATATATGAAATATATTTGTTTATAATAATAACAGTTTAAAGTTGATTTAGAACAATGGTTTAAAATTGTACTTGTATATATATTTAAGAAAGGCTTTCCAATACACATATATATATATTCTAGCCTATAAAACTATATTTTGCAAAATGATTTTAAAGTAAAATATTTTTATGAAATTACACTTATCAATTAAATGAGAAGGTGGTTTAAATAGTTCAGCAAAATGAGTGGTATTGAACACTCGTGTTTGTTTTACCGGTTAATTCCCGGACTTGTTTGAATGAGCCATTATACACACAAGTGGAGTTTAATAGCTTATAGTAAACATTTAGATAAACCTCTGTGGTACGGGACACACAGTCGTTACTTATTCAATTGCTATTTGGGAGTACATGACCCTTATATTGGCAAGTTTATGACTAGCCCTTAGAGTTCTATAGGTCTTGCACCTATTTTGGAGTTTTTATAGGTCTTGTACCTATCATGGAGTTTTATAGGACTTGTTCCTATCTTGGAGTTTATAGGTGTAGCACCTATCTTGTGGTTCTATAGGTTCTCATCTATCTTGAAGTTACTATGGGAACCTTACCTATCTTGGAGTTTTATAAACACCTACGTCTGTCTTGAAGTTACACACGTGTAGGTGAATTTACTCACCAATCTTGGAGTTTTGGCGCCTTTCCCCTTTTATGTGTTTTCCGGACTTCTGTTATGATTTATAGATTCTATGTTATTTGTCTTATCACCAAATAGTTTCGTGGGTTTTGCTTTTAGAAGCTATCTTGGATTTTGAAATTTGGTGATTATATTCTTGAAGTTACTGAAGCATTCTTGATATTTACCGATACTTGGCTTTGCATCTATATTTGAGATCTAGTTCATTATATTTATCATTTATCTTGCTTAACTCATTCATTATAGACTAGACTAACCCGTTTATTATTTTATAACATTTGGGTCAGTCAAGATATTTTAGGTCCTTCAGCTTGATACCTCTAGGATGGACTTCTCACTTGTTAGCTAGATACTTATCCATGTTGTCATTATGTATATATTCATGTATCTTATGTCGAGCAAGACTCATTATATCTGTCTAGCCTTTTATCTATTTGTATTATGCTGTGTATACCATATGATCTATAATTCTGTGATTTGTATTTATCTTGTGTTGTTCTGGATAAATATTATAGCCACGTAGTTTCATTTTAAGCTTGAATTTCATATGTCGATTCCATTTGAAAAATATTATATTAATCGACGTATCAATGCTCTCTTAAAGTCCACGTGATAAAGGAAGTTTATCAATATCAAAGAGAGTTGATTCACAAAGTAGATAGTTAAGATTATATAACATATTCATTCACAAAGGGACTAGCTCGATCGGTTTTGAGGATATTGATTGGAGGATTGAGAATAAGATTCCATTATTGGCCCCAAGTGCAAGTGGGAGATTGAGAGACAAAGAAGTAAGCCCTAGGATCAATTATGTAACTTGTTACATATATTGAACTCTACGACCGATCTTGTTTGTAAAAATGGTATTTGTTTCCTATTATATACTTTGTTATATGGTGATAAAATTAATTAACTAATTATTATCTGGCATTTTGACCCAACTATATTGAACCGATTGCATAAGTTAGATTTGACTGCTATCAAGGCTGATGAGTCCAGAGTGAGGTTGTGGGGCCCAAAAGTCAAGTACAGATGATAACACGAAGTCAAGGTTGAATGGAATTGATAGATATGCAAGGCATAATGTTCAAAGTATGAAATATGGTTCAACATATAGGAGGGATCGGTATAAATTTACTTCCATCATAGGGATCGGTATGCTACAGGGAGTAAGAGCATTTCAATATAAAACAATCAATATCTCAAGATACACAAGTCCAATGCATATGAAATTTTGTGAGTAAGATTTATGGACCCTAAGAAGCCTACCCTAGGGATGGCACCTCAAGAAGATGAAGTAAGAGGGATCGACACTCTTCCCTTTGTAGGGATCGGCATGAATCAGCAAGCAACTTATGTTAAAGCAAAGACTAAGCAATAACTCAAGATCTACCGATCCAATTGGCATGAAATTTGGAGGTTAAGCATATTTTAGCATGAGGAAGCTACCATAGGGATTGCACCCCAAAATTCCACCAAAGTAGGGATCGGTACTGATCCCTCTTCTTTGGGAATTGGGCCGTGCGATCCCTCTTGTGGATCCATATGTTTCCAAGGTCCTTCTGCTGAATTTTCAAGGAGATATTTGGCCATCTTCATCTATAAATATATGCTTGGTTGTACATTTTCGGGACTTTTACGCTGCTAGTTGCTTCATATTCTTTTGTTACTATGGATTTTCATCTGATCCCTATTGTGCAAAGTTTATAAAGTGACTAATAAAGCAATCTGTTCAAAGTGGACGTAGGCAAACAACGCCGAACCACTATAAATCATTGTGTGCGTGTTATTCTTTCACTTTACTGCTATTTCTTTGTTATTATCCTCTATTTTCATTTTATATTCTTCATTTATTTTTCTTCAAAACCTCTATTGTGTGTTTGCGCCAATTTTTGGTGCAAACATTTTGGTGCTTTCACCGAGAAATCTGATTCTCGGCTTGTTAGAATCCCTTTGTTGCTACTGGATTACATAAATACCCCAAAGGAGATTCAAAATTATCTTCAAAAAGTTCGCTTATTCTATTAAGATTATAAAAATCTAAGAAAAGCTATCAACAATGGTGACGAACACTCGATCTACTTCTTAGAATGTAGAAGGAAATGATAATGCTAGCATCCAATAAGGAGGCCCGAGCATTCAATCGATGGATGTGAACGCTGATCCAGTTAAAGTCCGAAATCCAGTTGATTCCATTATAAGAGCTGAATTCCAGAATTTGATGAGAGAGCTAATGGATAACCGTCAATAATTAAATCAGCAAATTCAAGCCAATATCAACCTAATGAACCAACTCAGTCAGCAACAGGGAGGGAAAGCTAGGAGGGACCTTAAACCTTACTCGGCATTGGAGAGTTCTAGTTCATCGGACGAGTATCATAGACACAGGCGTCAAAGAATAGACGGATATCATGCAGAAACTTCCGGGTCTCAACAGGCAGACCTGCTTGGTCTGCTAGGACCGATTGGTGTCGACCCCTCCATAAGGATCGATACCGATCCCTCCTCTAGAAGAGGGAACTTACCTGTACATGCTGGGATCCAAGCTGGAGTTGCTGCAGCTGATCTAGATGATGAAGTTCGGTTAAATGTTGACCAATTGCTTCCCCGAAATGATGATGAAGTGAATGTACGTGGTATACATCGGGAGGATGGTGAACCAAGAAGGCGTGGAATGGCATGTAGACATCGACCGGACCATTCACATGGGGTGGAACATGACTACCGCTTGGAACCAACTATCCAACGCCAGACTTGTCGGCTATGGTTAGATAGTTAGTGAGAGAGAGAGAGAGCCAAGGCTTGACTAATGATAACTGGAGAATCTCGAGAAGCCATACCCCGTTTACTAATAATGTCCTACATGCAGAGTATCCCAAGAGGTTCAACATGCCGTTGATGCCTACCTACGGGGGAAAAACCGACCCCAGGCAGCACATCATGATATATGGATGGCTGATGTATTCCACATTAACAGATGATGCAACCAAGTGTAGATGTTTTCCTATAACCCTCTCTAGAATAGCAACAATGTGGTTTACAAGGTTACCCCCGTAATCGATCTCTAGATTTAATGATTTGGCAACAAGGTTTGTGGAGCAGTTTTGCATGCATGCAACTCGCCCCAAAAATGTAGTGTCCCTATCCAACGTGATCTAGGCTCCGAGAGAATTGTTGAAGGATTACTTAGAGAGATTCCATACACCTGTTACAGAAATCAGTAATCCGAATGACCATGCAATATTGATGGCCGTAACAAGAGGGATTGATCCAGAGTCTGATTTTAGCGATTGGTTAGCCGGCGAGCCACCTGCAACATTGGAGCGCTTTTATGCAAAGGCAGCTCAGTATTTGAGGAAGGAGGAAGCCATATGCTCTAGGAAGAAGAATGTTGCAGGACCAAGTGGAGAGGGAGTACAGAGTAATATTGCAATGAAACAATCTGATGATAGCTCTAGAAAAGTTCAAGTGAATGTCCAAAACAAATCGAATCAACAAAAGAAAGGCGGAGATAGGAGCCGAGAACGAAAGAGGGACTCTAGAAGAGGAAAGCCTAGGATTCCGATGTATGATACTTACATGCCACTGAATACATCACTAGAGAATATCTATTTGTCTACCTGCAATACCATGCAGTACAGGAAGCTGGTTCCAAAAGAATCAATGAAGAAGCAGAAATAGACTGGAAAATATTATCAGTTTCACAAATGCTATGGCCATAATGCAAATGCATGCAGGCATCTCTAGGATATTATCGAAAAACTGATTCGAGAAAGAATGTTACAGCAGTTTGTAAAAACCCCATAGGATGGCGGGCAGGGGACATCCGACCCAAACCGAGGACAAGCACCGCATAGGGCTGAGGAGCCTGCACGGACTGGCGAAAGATTGGTAATCAATACAATAGTCGGAGGACCGCATCCGGTTGATAAGAGTTGGCATGAAATGGAGCGCTACGCTAGCGCAACAGGCATGTGAATTTTGAATGCTGTTTGAGTATGGAAGATGGAGCTTCGGCAAAACAGCAACATACAATGACAACTGATATCGTGTTTAGAAACAGAGATGCAGATAAGTGGAGGCTCCAACAATCGACCCAATGGTCATTTCCACCATGATCGGCCCCGCTTTGGTGAGAAGGATACTAGTTGATTGTCGAAGTTCTGTAAATATAATTTTTAATAAAGCTTATGATCAGATGAGGATGGAAACCAAGGACTTGAAATCGTCTAAAGCCTGCATTCGTGGCTTTAACGGTGCTGCAACTGAAGTTGTTGGTTATGTTGAATTGCCCATGGAGTTGGGAGAAGGTGACCACAGGAGAGTGCAGATTTTGTCATTTGTTGTTTTGGATGTTGACTCTCTATTCAACGCTTTTCTAGACCGACCGACTCTAGCTGTGTTTTGGGCAGCTCTTGCCCCATGGTGTTTGACTTTGAAGTTCCCGACAGATAATGGTGTTGGAGTTGTTCATGGCGATCAGACGACCGGACATGCCTGTTATGTAGCTGAATTGAGAGATGCTCAACGAAAGGAAAAGGGTAAGGGTGTGGACAAATCTTTCCGCATCCAAGCCATTGAAGATTGAAAACTAGCGCCTGAGCCTTGGCTCGGACGCCACAATCGGTTCTATAAAGACATAAATCCAAGAGATGATGAGGAGGAACCCAAAGAGACCAAGGCTACACCGGCTAAGCTGATGATTGATATTAGTCAGCCACGATGACCTGTCATGGGTCCTAAAGATGGATCACAGCTCAGCCCCCCGATGATGAAAGAACCTGCTGGATTTCTCCAAGCGGATATCGACATTGTTCGCTTGGACTCACTCTGACATGTATGGGATCTTGCCTGCCATCGCGAGTCATGCATTGAATATCGATCCGAGGCATGTCCCGGTAAATAAAAAAGGCATGACATGTATCCGGAGACATCTGCCACTCTTAAAGAGGAGGTGGATAGGCTCAAAGATAATGGGTTTATTCATGACACCCTCTACCCTAAGTGGGTATCTAATCCTGTATTTTTGAGAAAGGCGAAATAGCGGACATGCGTTGATTACTCGGACTTGAACAAGGCATGCCCAAAAGACAGCTTTCCCCTTCCAAAGTTCGACCGGCTAGTAGACTCAACCGTGGGACACGAATTGTTATCTTTTATGGATGCGTACTCGGGATATAACCAAATGCCGATGCATATTCTCGATCAAGAGCACACCAGCTTCATTACTGATGTTAGATTATATTGCTATGTGGTAATGCCATTTGGACTAAAGAACACATGAGCGACCTACCAATGCCTAGTAAATAGAATGTTTAAAGATAAGATCGAAAAAACGATGAAGGTATATGTGGATTATATGCTTATGAAGTCACGACTATCTAGCGACCACATTAGAGACCTGGTAGAAATGTTTGATATCCTCTGATACTACAAAATGAAGATTGACACTCTGAAGTGTTCTTTTGGCGTAGCATAAGGAACGTTCTTGGGTTTCATCGTTAATGCCCATGGAATCGAAGCTAATCCAGAGAAGGTCCAAGCTATTTGCAATATCCAAGAGCTAAAGACTATCAAACAAGTACAGAGCCTGAATGGGAAGGTTGCCGCCCTAAGCCAATTTATTTCCAGAGCTATTGATAAATGCATTCCTTTCTTTAACTTGATTAGGAGAGGAAAAAGGAATTTTGAATGGGCATAGGATTGTAAAGACGCATTCCAAGCTTTGGTGAACCACTTAAAGGGACCTTCCATCTTGTCAAAGCCAGTGGATCATGAA
This sequence comes from Allium fistulosum, assembly GCA_030737815.1. NCBI lineage: Eukaryota > Viridiplantae > Streptophyta > Magnoliopsida > Asparagales > Amaryllidaceae > Allium > Allium fistulosum. The sequence goes on from CM060902.1 coordinate 1,221,919,626, forward strand.
GATTTATATATCTACTTGGCCGTGTCGGTACATGCTATATGTGCCACGTTGCTTCGCGAAGAGAAAAGAATCCAAAGACCGGTCTATTTTTTTAGCCAACGATTGACAGGAGCTGAAAGGAACTATTCGAAGATAGAAAAACTGGCATACTGTTTGTTGATTGCTTTACGAAAGCTCTACCCTTACTTTCAGGCACATCTTATTAATGTTTACACCGACCAGCCATTACAACAGGTCTTGTAGCGACCTGAAACGCCTGGAAGGTTATTTAAGTGGAATATCGAACTTAGCCAATTCGACATCACCTATCTTCCTCAGAGGGCTATCCAGGGCCAGGCACTAGCGCACTTTATAGTAGAATTTACTGCATAAGATGATTTCACAGAGAGCAGTGAAACCTCTACCAAATAGTGGAAGTTATATACGGATGAAGCTCCAATGATCATTGTTCGGGAGCTAGAATTGTACTTGTAACTCCCGAAGATTGATCAATTTGCTATGTTTTGAAGCTCGATTTTCCTGTAACAAACAACGAAGCTGAGTATGAGGCTTTGATTGCTGGACTTAAATTTGCCAGAGAACTAGGGATAAAGCCTCTTGAAATCTTTTACGACTCACAATTGGTAGTATACCAAGTCAGGGGAGATTACCAAACTAAAGGAGACTTGCTCCGTACCTTACCCAAGTCCAAGAGTTGTTGACTGACTTTAAGGACTATGATATTACGCACATTCCTCGGGATCAAAACAAAGTGGCTGATTCATAGGCAAAGTTTGCTAGCATCGGGGGGTTGCATAATAGATGGGCTTGATTCCAGTCGTAGTATTAAACGCTCCGAGCATAAAATTGATGGAAATGGACCGGGTACTAGAGACAAAGTTTGAGAAGGAGTCGTGGATGACTCCGATTAAAGATTATTTGCTACAGGAAGTTCTTCTCGAATGAAGGAATGAAAAATGACAAGTCCTTCATAAAGCTTCACGATATATCATATAGAAAAGAGTCATGTACAGAAAGGGTTTTTCCATTCCCTGCTCTGATATATTGCTCAGGATGAAATAAAATGAGTTTTGAAGGAAGTTCGTGAAGGGGAACACGGCGATCACACTGGGGGGCAAACCCTAGCAAAGAAAATACTCTGTTACGGGTATTATTGGTCGGCTGTCAATCGAGATGCTGATGATTATGTAAGGCAATGCGACAAGTGCCAGATATATGCAAAAGTTCCAAGAGCTCCATCGACGGAAATTACACAAATGGCAGCCCATAGTCGTTTTCCATGTGGGGTATAAATATTTTCGGTTCCTTACCGATCTCTAAAGGTGGTGCGAAGTATACTATCGTTGCAGTTGATTGCTTCACCAAATGGGCCGAAGCGGAACCTTTAGCCACGATCACAACCAAGAAAGTTATCAACTTCATTATCTGAAACATCATCTGTCATTTTGGTTTTCCATGAACTATTGTAATAGATAACGAGACTCAATTCGACAGTGCTTAATTTAAAGACTTCTACCGTCCGCAACATATTGAAAAGAGATTTATGACAATCGCTTACCCTCAAGCCAATGGACAAGTTAAAGTTGTGAACAAAATCATAAAGTCCATTCTGAAGAAGAGTTTGGAGAAGACTAGGGGCAAGTGGGTGGATGAGTTCCCGATAGCACTATGGGCTTATAGGACCACTCATAAGTCCGCGACTGGCCATACTCCATTCGCCCTTGCTTATAGTTCCGAAGTTGTTATTCTGTTGAGCTCGAAGTTCCTTCTAATCGAGTGACCTACTACGATCCCAAAACGAATGAAGATCTCCTCTTGGAATCTCTAGACTTTGTAGATGAGAAGCACGAAGAAGATGATTTGAGGGCAATTGCGCACCGACACCGAATCGCCCGGTACTACAACACTAAAGTATGACCTAGAACATTTGAAATCGGAAATCTCATCTTCAAATGTGATTTTCCTACCCTGTCGCATATGAATCCTACTTGGGAAGGACCATATGTCATTGAACAGAGGCTTGGAGAGGGAACTTTCAGGCTAGCGATTGTTGATGGCATCACACTCCCAAGGGTGTGGAATAACGAGCATTTACGACACTATTTTGGTTAGTTTATTTCTTTTTCATTCAGTTGTATTTAATTTTAGGATTTGCGTTAGCATTTGATTTTCAATGATATGTAATAATACAAATTATGTCATTTCTTTCTGTTTGGCAAATAAAGTTTTGAATTTCCTCCATGTCTGTGTTTGCTGTGGCATTACATGTTAGTTACGATACCAGACTAACTAGTATTGACATATCCGAGCAGGTTCCCAGGGTTTGGAGCTAGTCGATTACATAAGTTCATGATTGTACTAAATGAAATTAGAATGGTTCGACTGTTCATTTGACGATTCGTGCTCACAACCCAATGGACGGAATACCTAACGAGGAATGAATGTGATTCGAACATCCAGTGACCAATTTAATTGTAACGACCCATATGTTTGACAACTAAAAATATTAAATTAAATAAGTCATTGAAATTCAAAATTGTCAGAAATTAAAAATTTATGATTTATTGATGTAAAACAATGTTGGGTTGCATATTAACAACAAGATTTGAAATAACAAATGTTAATGTTGTAAAGAATAAAATGAATGTTTATCTCTAATTGGAATATAATTGTAAAGTTAAATTTGGATATAATTGTAAAGTTTAATAAGGAATAAAAAAATGATGTATCAAATAGTGAAATCATATGATATAGAATAAGAAATCAGTTATTTGGTAAGTAAATTTATAACCCTTATTTGTAACCAATAAATTAATAGATATGAATTACTAAGATGTAACAATCGTTCTATTTCTCATCTCATTATTTAATCCATTTTGAAATTAATTTTGTAATTAATGGAATTTAATGTAATTGAAATAATTTAGTTAATATGGGTGAAGATGTTAACTATAGAGTAATGTGTCTAATGAAATGGAAACTTATGTTTAATAAATACATAAGGGAATTGTGATTTAATATAAAGAACATTTAAATCAAAATAAAAGAATGTGTTGGAAATTAAAATGTAATGAACTAGAGTTTTATTACGGTTGTAATTAAATATTGAAATTAATTTAATATTTAAATCTTGGGTTTAACATGAAAAATTGGATTTCAAGGGTTATTAAAATTCTGTTTAATCAAGAATGATGATAGAAAATTTTTAAATTAGAATTTGAAAGTGATTAAATAAGTTTAATTATAATTCGTTTTAATCAACGTGTAAAAATAAGTATAGTTTCATTTTAAAGCTAACTTCTATATACGATAGAATTAGGTTCTGAAATTAGTTTTATTGGGTTTAGAAATATTGAAAACTTATATTTCGATATATAGGATGACCTATTTTTGTTTCGGGAACGAAACTAGTTTACGGGCCTTTGTTATCGCTTTGGCCCAATCAATATATGTTCCATCTATTCATGTTCCATCCTTTCCTATATATAGATTGTTACTGAAATCCTAACAGCCTCCATATCTTTTTATTCTATTCTTCTATAGTTTCTTCCAGATCTATTTTGTTCCTTTTTAACGGTGAATATCCTAAAACCTTAATTTCCAAGTTCAAATCAAATTCAAAATTCAAACTGCTCAAACCCTATCATATAATATATCGATGCGAAGCTATCTACGAATGGAGTTAGCGCCAGGAATTCGTTTCTGCAATCGACGCTCGATTTGACCAAAATTGGGCGAAACATTCTTAGTCGTTCATTTTAGGGTTTGGATTCAACGACGAATCTTCAACTTTGGGACGATCAGAGGGCACTGCATCATAGGGACGTCAAGTGGAGTTGATCTACCGGCTTGGATCATCGTGTATACGCTCGAGTTCATCAGAATCAGTGGCTAAAAGGGGCGGCGGTCGTGGCCGTTCCTGGCGAGAGGGTGGCCGCGAAGGTGATTGCGTGGACATGGTTGGATGAGGCTGGTCAAGGCAAGGTGCATGGTGGTGGCCGATCATGGCGCGATGGCATAAAGCAGCGACGGTGGGTTGATGAAGAACAATGGCTATAGGTTTATGTTCGATTTAGGGTTTGGGAAAGCGATGGTAACTACATTTTTTCCCTCGTTTTATTTTAATTAAATTTTAAAATTCAAATCTTATAACGCAAATAACTGTTGCACATGAACTTCGATTCACGCACAGTTTCTTCCGTTGGACTCGTATCGAAATTCCGAACAACATTGAACTAGTTTGGCTGAGTTTGGAGACTGTTGAGATTTTGGGCTTTTGTTGGATTTTTAAGGGGCTTAAATCACTCACGCGATACTAAAATTTTCTGATGTTAGTTGAATCGAAATCATAAAGTTATTAATTATATGGATTATTGTTTGGAAATTTAATTTGACATTTGAATTGATATTGAATTTGAGTTTACACCAAAGTTTAATTGACTTTTAATACGAAATTGACAACAAAGTGAATTGACCTTTAAATTGAGATTGAATTACTAGTTAACCACCGATATTTGATAACAAGTAACTATTGAGATATATTGGTTGATTTGGATGTTGATTGCAATTGGATGCTTATTGATTGATATGTTGGATGTATGGTCGCTATTTATTTTGATATATCCCTAGTTATTACCCTATTTATTATCGACATTATATAAACTGTCATTTGTATTATTTGAAACGAACTAAGAAATAGGTTGAAATGATATATACCTATGTTATTTAAATATGCATTGAAATGATATATATCCATCCATGTAATTAAAATTGAAATAACTGATCACTTGGCCATAGGGTAGAAAATTATATACGGACACCAGATTTGGTTAAATTAAATGGTTTTAAAATCTTGAATTTAGATTTGTTTAAATGATATTGTCTTGAACTATTTTCTAATTTGAGCTTTGAAATGTTGAAATTGAAACTGCTTAAATGAAATTGTTTAAAGGATTTAATTTGAAATCTTAAAGTTGAAATTGAGTTATGAGTTGAATTCATTGAAAGTGAATTATTTTAAAGGTTAAATTTTTAATTTGAACTTTAAATTTATTTTAATTAAATTAATTTAAAATGGTATTTCAAATTTTGGATGTGAAATGGAGTAAAACTAATTTGTTTTAAATGAGAATTTGAATTGAAACTTTCAGCCATTTGAATGGATTCGTTTAAATTGAATTTGAAGTAAAGTTTGAAATCATTTTGAATTGAGGTTGATTTAAATTGAATTTTAAATATGAAGTAGACTTTATTTGGAAGTCGAAAAATTGAGTTCGTTTCGATTTGGAATTTAAACCCGAGTTCAGATCGTTGAGAAAGGAAGAAACAGTTTTAATTCAAAACCATTTTTAAATATAAATTATTTAAACTATTTAATATATAACTAACTTTCCCAAATTACCCAGTAAGAAACATTCTTCCCCCCTTAAAAGAATTTCCTCCCCGAAATTGCCAAGTAAGAAAAATGCCCAAATCCACTAACTTTCCAAAACCAATTAGTTGAAATAGATTTCCAAGTTCTTTTATGCCCTTAACTTTATTCACCGATACCAACTAATACCATTCTAAATTGTAAAACCAAAATCCAAATTTTAGTTATCAAAAAGTTTCTAACGCCTTAAATTTTCGGAAAATTTCACCAGCGTCTCCTTTGCGCGGCTCGATCGTATAAATTTACAATATATATAATCAAAATATACATCCGAGCTTCGAGATAAGGCATCCCATAGGGAATAATATAAAAATACGATATATAATCCGAGATGTGTACCTTTTATTATGTTAGCAAGCATATACAATCAATATAATGCGAAAGCAAGCTCCAAATGCGAAGCATACGCCATACGCACCTACTAATCACTCAACAACCTATGAGAACATGTATATAGAAAGTAATATCAATACATAACGTAGGCTAATACAATAACTACATGCAAATGTAGAAAAGGTAACGAAGAACCCACCAAACAATTAATATTCATCCAACTAATCCATAACCATATCAATTTACATTTTCCAATGTCAACATTTAATTTATTAAAACCCGCACGATGTACATATATCATCCGTACGCAAACCCATACATGATCGCTTTTTCGATCACATAATTTCACTTCCGAACTAGTATTGTTCACACGACTACTCCAGTGCGGACTCAGATTCGGTTCCTTTATTGGAAACCATCATTCTCCTTGTATAGCCATATACTATGATAGAGAAAATCAAAATTAATCAAAAATCCATATCCAGGGTTCACCGCCAAGAATCAAGTGAAAAATCCTAACTCGGATTGGTATAAATCACCTCGAAATCATATACTCAAATCTGGATCAAACAGTTATGCGAATAAAATAATATGCGTACAACTTACGTATCTATTTCAATTTACTTCCATTCAATTGATTTACATTCAATCATTTACATTTCACTTTATTCACATTCCTTTTATTTTCATTCAATTATTCACATTGCTTTATTACTTAGTATATGTCTTTCAATACTAATGTCACTTGTAAACCATTACTTAAGTTTATTATAAACATTTCATACAACCACTAATGTTTATTTTTACTTCACAACTTAAGTTCACATTCAATTCTATTAAACAAAGTTTTAAACCATATTCAATTAATTAATTCATTTCATTAGTTCTTTACAAATCGAATTCAATTTCATTTAACTTTGCTTTAGTTAAATTTCATTTCAAAATTCATTTTATTTAACTAAACTTAAGTTATATTTAATTACCTATCTCAGTTTATGATTTTCATTCCTTAACATTCATATCCAATGAATTAAGAAATTTTTTTAACTTATCCATTTCAAATTCATAAGTTGTAATATTTCTTATCTACACCATCTTCAAAGTTCAAAAACTTATTATCTTATGTTTCTCAAAACATTTAGATAGAAATATTTAGGATTTTAAACACCCGGTTTAATTTCACATCATTTTAAAATCATATATATACATAACTCCTTTATATATCATATTACACTTCTGGAATCTAAAACAAATTTGTTTTATCAAACCAAACTCCAATGGTAGCAATCCATCACTTAGAAACTCGAAAATGAATGTCGATGATGTTGCCGTCATCACCAGAATTATTTTCCAGTAACTGAAGTGAGTTTAGTGCTTTTTATTTCTTTTAAATCTTATTTCAAAATACTTCTAAGTCAAATATTTTTCAAATAATACTATTATTATTTTTCCAAAACCCTTGAAAACAATTTCCAAATTAATGGGGCTTAAATCCTCAAATTCCTTGTTTTAAAACCATTTCCATTTATAAAATCATATCTATAAATATACTTACAAAATTTTCATTTCCTTTCCATTTATAAATCACATTTATAAATCTTATGTATAAAATATCACTTCTTATGTAATTCCATTTACAAACGTTCATCTTTGTTTAGATTATAATAAGAACAACTTTTATTATAACAACAAACATCAAACATCAAATGATAATAAAAAATATTACCATTCACTAACATCCAAACACATCACATATAGCTGTAATAATTTCTTAAACATTATTCGTTTATATATAAAATATAATTTAGGTAAAATTATTTCATTTACCCACTTTTAAAGCAATACCGTGTCAGTTTGCCTTGTTTAAGCGTTTAGAAACTCCTGTCGATAACGTGGCGTCCCACGTATCGACATGAATTCATAAGCCACTCAACAGATAAATCTACACAATATAAAATATTTTTATATCACTAACAAATACGCGCTCATATCTATACTACTCTCAAAACTCATAATAAGGCATTCCATTACCCTATCCCTTTATGAGTTGCCCCACCAAAGCCAAGGTTCTCGCTTAACCTTCAGCTCTGATACTAAGTGTAACAACCTGCTTTTCCATAAAATTCAAGCTGACAATAAATCACACATGTCCAACCCAAATTGAACAAAAAGATAGATAGTTATGGGAAAGAAAGAAGAAAGAAGAAGAGAAGAGAGAAAGAAACTAAAACAACATAGAATCTCATAATCGCAGTGGAACAACATATATAATATAATATCAATGATCTTTACAAAGAGAAACTGTTATATACATACATCCATCAGGTTACAACAACAAACCACAATCATCAACCTGGACAGTTATAACAACATGTCCTCAGAAATGTTGATGATTTCAATAACAAAACAGCGGAAAATAAGCATATTCGTGAATGTGTCTCTGGGCCTCTAGCTCGTCTCTTGAAGCTCCAAATTATTCCAACTAAATCTGTAATATACTCGGTCTGCAACGACCCAGAATTTTGGTTATTTGAAATTGGAATATTTAACTGATTTTAAATATTTAAAAGTTAATTTTTAACTTGAATTTCAAATATAACAATTTATTAGATAATTTAATTATTGAATTTAATAATTAAAAATTGGTTAAAACATTGAATCTTGAGTTTTAAGCTTGATAAAAATAAATTAAAGGCTTATTAAATTTATACTAATAAGAATGAAGATAATAATTTTTTTAAATTGGATTTAAAAAGTGATCTGTTCAATTTAAAAATAGCTTGTATAATAATTGACGAGTAAAAATAGCCTTCGGAGGCACAATCTCAGATTTCGACGAAACCAGTTACATTGGATCTGTAATAGTGTATTATTATCTGGTTTCAAATTTCATAGTGTTTGGAGTTATCGTTTGGTCGTACGGGATATAAACACGTTGAAATTAATATCGAAAATTCAATATAATATAAAAATCCATCTTCTCCATACGATCGAATTAGGACTCAAAACCTTTTCCATTGCATTTGAAATAGGGGTATAACATTATAAACGCCCAGTGGCACGCCTCGTTAGGGGTGTGAAATTTTAAGTTACTTAAATCGAGATATTTTGAAATTTAATTAAAATATTGTCAGGTCAACCCTTCACATCAGCTTCTTTTTTCTCTTTCACTCATTCACTATTCCTTTCAAAATCACATCCCTCCTTTTTTAAAACTCACATGCATCGTTCTCTTCTACTTTAAAGCACAGCCAAACCAAACAATGTAGAAAAAAATATAGTGACCTTAAAAAATATAAATCAATTCCACCAAAAATCATAAAATTCAAAGATTGTCTCTTTGGGTTCCTTAGAGGTGGTCTAACTGATGTTATGCATTTTAGGTCCCGCATTTTCATTTTTGTGGCAATCGATGGTGGAGATTTTGAAATTCGATATGGGGGAAAAATCAAAATCAGTTAGGATAAAAATCAAGCTTCGATCTTGAAGTGTTTATGGTGAATCTTTAAGGGGATAAGATGGGAGATATGCGGTAGCCGTATGGAGGAGGTCGCGATTGAATTGGGTGTGGAGTGGAGGTCCGGTCGAGCTAAGCAGCGGTGGCGATCGAGGCGCGTGAGGTTGTTCGAGCTCGGAAGCGTTTCTGGTGAGGGGACCTATGACGATGAGATGCTGGAAGTCGTGGCACCCTTGGGTGTGAGTGCGGTGGCTTTTTGGGGTGTGCGACAGTTGCACGACCTGTAGGAGGAGAGGGTTTTGACGTCATGTCTGAAAACGCGTGGGTGCTCCAGAGTTGAAATCATGGGTGCAGGCAGGTGGAGATCGACGTGAGAATGGCGATGGCGTTGTCGGAAGTTGAATTCAGTGAGTCGTGCTCCGTATCACTTTGAACGTGCACGATGGCCACTGTATATCATAGTGTTCATATGCATTTGGGAAGAAAAGGAATTAGAGGGGAGGTAATTTCATAACTAAAATATAGGTTATTTGATTTAAGTTTAAATTATCGGGGAACTTATAAATTGTATAACTTCTACACACGAGGTCCGATTCGGACGATTCAAGTTGCGTTGGGATCGTATTGTCATCATCTACGCATATGAAATAGTTTGGATGAATTTGGAGCTTGCTGAATTTTCAGATAAATTAAAACGCGCTCAGATTAAACTGTAAACCAGAACGCGAAAGCGACAATAAAAACCAAGGTGAGTTAATCTCACTCATTTTTGGATTACTTGTTAAATTTTAAATAGTTAAAATTTATTATTAATTGATTGGTTGAATTGATAAAATTATAATCAGTTGAATGTGATATTATATATAGTAGTATATATATTAGTAGTTGGATTGATTTTTCCCGCCTATTGGAGCGGATGAGACCCTATGCGCCCCGCATAATAGCGGATGACCTTATATTACCGCGATATCCCGCCTCGAAGTGGGATTGGTATTTTTATGTTGTATTAACATCCATGGATGCAGGGAAACATGTTGGAGTGATCCAACTGGATTCCTCAAAATTGTTAAATTTAATTTTCATATTTAGTGTGATTTAAAATTTATTGCATGCTATGGTGGCACTGGACTAAATTTTGGTATTTTAAAATACCATAAATATATATATATATATATATATATTGAATTTGAAAAGAAATTAAAAAGGGATTTTAAAAGTGAAATATTTATATAGAATTTTGGATTGGTTAAAAAGAAACTGAGTTGGATAAATGAAGGGTTTGATTTTAAATTGTACTTAACGTTTTCGTGATATTGAAAATAGAGATTTTGGAAATATATATATATATACACACAGAGGATTTTAAATAAAAATTCCTAAGTGATACTGGTTTTAAATATAAAAGGGTTTTAAATTCAAGATTTTAAATAGATTTGGAGAATAGAAGTGAATTTGGAAATAAATGTAAAATTTGTTATACTGGATCTTAAATAAGATTTCTAAATTACAGAATGGAAGTAAAATCGAGATTTGGATGTTTTTGGAATATAGTTGGGTTATTTAAGAAGTTAATTAATAATGGAATTTAATTTAAGAAATTGATTTATAAATGGAATTTAACTTAGAAATCAATTTATAATGGATTTAAGTGATGTGAAATCGTTATAAATTGGAAATTAAACTTTGGGATTTATAAACAATGTTTATAAGTGAAGTGAAATGATTATCTGTTGATAAATTGCGGATATAAATTCATTGTAAGAATTTATAATGAGATGGGTAAATCGGTTTAAAAATAGTCGACAGATTTACTTTTAGAAATGTGAAAAAAAGGATTTATGTAATTAGGAAAGTAAATCGGTTGGTGATAAATCGAGAGAGATTTATAAATATTAGATGTGTTATATTGGAATTGAAAAATATGTTTTGTCGAGAAGATGAGTTGATTTAAAAGGTGGATTTTTAATTATTAAACTAGGTAAAATAAAAAATGTTTTAGCAAAATAATTTTTCCAGAAAGTTAGTTATCTAAATATTTTTAAATTTTCAAAATAAATTATAAGTTTAATAACAAGCCTTGTAATTGATTAGAATATTATTAATAAATTAGAATTAACTATCGTTTCAAAGTAATGTAATTGTTTTAAATTGTTAAAGTATATTTAATTATTAATTAAGTTAGTTGTAGTGAGTTGATATTAAGTTAATTATTATTTAAGTTTTAATTAGTATTATTATTTTAAAGGATAAATTATTCAATATTAATATGGTTTTATATAATAACTTTTATTTAAGAGTATTTTCCTAAATATAACTTGGAAAAATATTATAGAAACTTTATAAACATTAATTTAAGATAATTATTAAATAAAGTGTTTGGAAAGTAATGGTATACTTTCATTGCGAAATCGGATGCAGAGATTGCCTGCAATTAAGTTTGGATTTCTCTGGGATAGAAACGTAATCCTTGAGCTGTGAATCCATGGTTGATACCGCATGGTGCTTTCCATATTTATTTTAAAAGGGTTTTTCAAATACTTTTGAAGGAAAATAGTTTGTGTATATACCTACTTCAGTGAGATAAGTATATATTATTGAATTAAGAGATTAATTAAGGAACCCGAAACTTATAGAATTCATTATAAACGAGTTAAGGAATTTACAATATAAATTGGGAAGGGTTTTTGAGAAAAGAGAAATAAGTGAAATTTTCCTAAGTGTTGGGAAGTAAGGGGTTTAGAAAATATATTTTTAAATATTTTTCTAAGTGTTGAAATAAAAGATGGTTTGAAATATCCTAATATGGATATAGGTATCTGAGTTGTCTCAAATATTGAAAATTTGGAAGGGATTTGAATATATATTATAAAGATATTTTGAAACTAAATTTTGAAAAATTATAATATGGTCCTAGTGACTGCTTATGGATGTTATATTGATAGTTAAATAACCAACTATCAAGTATTGGCCAATTTCGTTGATCGTTTCGAAGAGACCGGGATCAAATTTAATTATCTGAACACCACTTCGATCCGATTTGAGCGTTACGAATAAATACCGTAAAGATGATGAAGACGGTGATTTGGTTTGTCCAGACCCAGGACAACTTGTATGGACGAATGCTATCAGAACATCGTCATTGGAGGACGATGAGCATTCAAAGTGGAATTATTCTTGAAAGGTAATTGTAGCCTCAAGCCTCATCAACCGAAATGACTGAAAATCTGGGGATATGCAACAAGGCTAAGTAGGTCATACCAATTAGGGTATGTTATCACCTTCTAGATACCCTCGGATATATTATAAATTATGGATACGGTGGTGCCTGCAAAAGAGCTCTCGATAAGGGTGGGAACACCCGGGGTGATAACATATTCAGTTCTATCTAGGTTAGGGATTGGGCCAGTCTTGTGTTATAGAGGATCCCGATGAGGTCCTTAGTAAATTTTTCTAGACGTGTACCATGATAGGAGGTACCCCAGTGCCTAGTCATTGTATGGAATCCATTCTCCAATAAGCGCCGTATGGTTTTGATTGTGCCCTGAGTCCATGTTTGCAATAGTGTAACTTTTTCATTTCCACTCGGAATTCATTGATTCTTTTTTTGTTTGAAAGATGAAGTTTTCTACTATGTGCATACCAGTTTTCAGCTCAATATGAGGTCGTTTGTTCCTCTGTTTTAGGCCTATAAGTTGGATCCAAGTAAGTTTTCAGGCCTGGGTATCTATGCTGAAAGGTGAGATGCAAGCATTTCAGCTATTTTCTATTTACTTTGTTTGGACACTATTATAATATCAGACGGTTTTGATATAAAGTGTTTTGGGTATCGTAAGGTAAAAACCCATTGTGTTTATGTGTGACGCGGTCTTACGAGATACCTTTGTTTTCAAAGGATTTTGATAACTATAATAATTCAAATTGAGTGTGCTTTCTCATGCTGGTTTTCTAGACTGACTAGGGTGTTATTTTATTATAATGCTCGCGTCAGACCAAGTATTACAGATTCAGGTTAGGATGCTATGGAGCTTAGGAGACGAGCTGGATGACGAAGACATATCCCACGTACTTGATTATATTTCGCTGTGTATTGTAGGTTGTATATTCAACACTTGTGAGGACAAGTTATTATAACTGTCCAGTATTGAGTTATTGATGTATTCTACTCTGATGATGTAATGTGTAAATAACAGTTGTAGTTCTTTTTGTATAAAGACATGTTATTATCTATTATATATTGTTCCACTGCTATTGTGAGATTCTGTGTTGTTGTTTATGTTTCTTCTTCTACCTCTTTCTTCTTTTCCTCTAATGATTTGGTGTTTTTGGCACTCGATTACTCGGCATGCTATACAGTGGACGTATTGATGTCGATTTTCGAGGGTCAAAAATCCAGGCCATGACACGGTCTGACCCGAGCATTATAATAAAATAACACCCGAGTCCGTCTGGAAATGCAACGTGAGAAAAACACACCTAACTGGATTTTAAAATTCTAGAAAACCTTTGAAAATCAAGAGTATCTCGTAAGGCCACACCGCAAATAAACATGGACGGGTTTTTACCTTACGACAACCAAACCATTTTTATAGAAAATCCTATGATATTATAATAAATGTCTAGAATAAAAATACTTACAAATCATAGCCGAAATTGTTACATTATTAAATTTCAGCATACTAGGTTCTACAATCAAAACCGTAAAGGTATGTATTGGAGATTGGATTTCATGCTATGACAAGGTAAGGAACTAACTTTCGAAGGTACATCTATAGATAAATGCACCAGGATCTGACAAGAACATCTTGTACCCCTGCCACATAGGACTGGCCTACTACTTGACTAGTAGTACCGAATATGATCACCCTGCTTTGGGCCCTAAAGCATACAAGAACATATATAACCAGTCTAGATTTGGAATGACCATACCCTACTTTGTAGCAACCCACTCGGCCCTGCTGCATGCATGATTTTTTTCATTTCCCGGTTGATGAGGTTCGAGGTTATGTTTTACCTTTATATAGCAATTCCCACTTGGAATGCTAACACTGCCCTCTAGGCACAATGCAATATTAGCATTCATCCATACAAGTTCATTATGGGATTGAACGAAACACTTGAGAGCTCCGTCTCCAAATTCCATCATCTTCAAGATGTCTTCACTTTGAAATGCATTTGTTGGATCGAAGTGGTTTTCGGATAACATATCCGATCCCGGTATCTTTGAAACAACATTCGATAATTCCTGGTAAACTCAACATCGGTTCTTTAGGAAATAAACATTCAAAGATAAGAGCGGAGCTCGCCTCCTAACCGCCAGTAGATGGATTTCCTTATCACTATCCTAAGAAAACATAACAAGATTTCTACGCATAATACAGGATCTCGGAGGTGCCATATAACTCACGTGTTTCTCCTAGATATTTCTAAAGTTACATCGGGTCCACATTCGATAGTTGGTTATTTAACTAACGAATAACAAATATTCAATCAGGAATTTAATTCCGTAGGGAAAACCAACATTGGTTAAGCACCAAGCAATACTGAGCCTCTATTATTTAATCTTTTCCATTAAATCAAATCACTTTGTAAATTATTGTACCAAAATACTATTACAAAGATATACATATATACCCACAAATCCCAATTTTTCAATACTTAGAAAAAATATCCATATACTTATCTCAATGGTATAAGTATACTCACCAACATTTGGGAAGATTTCCCCATTTTATTCAACTTTAAAACCATTAATAACTCCATTATAAATCCACAAAACAATTTATAGAACTCCTTTTATAAATCTATAAACCTACTTCTAAAATTATTTTATAAATATCTAAAACCATTTATTAAACCTTTTTATCTTTTAACCGATCTTCCTTTACGTTTTCCAAAACATATTACAAGATTCCTCTTATAATCCACATATGTTTATAAAATCCTATTTATAAATCTCGAAAACATTTAAAATAAAATTCTAATCATTTACCTAAACACTATTATTATATAATAGTAAACATTATAAATAAATAAATATTAACTTTAAAACATTTAAAATAATAATTAATAAATTCCAAACATCCTAAATAAAACAATAATTATTTTTCTTTAACATTTTTATAAATACTAATAATTAATTTTCAAAACTTTATCGATAAATAATTAAAATTAATTTCAAACCATATTAATAATTAAATAATTAACCCTTCAAAATATTTAAACTATTGATAAACAACTTTTAAACAATATTAATATAAATAAACAACCTTTAAAACATAATTATATTTCCTTGATAAAAATCCATACTTAACTTTCTACAAAATCGTCTCCATATTTATAAAGCTATATTTATAAATCTCTTCTATTTTATGAAACTCCTTTTCATAGAATCCCTTTATTTATAAACCACATTTATAACTCCATTCCTTTATAAATCTGACTTATTCATAAAGTCCCAGTCAAAAACATAATTTCAGCCGCTTCTAATCTTGCTTCCATAGGTATAAACTTCTTTTATAAATTTCCTTCAATTTATAAAATATCGTTTAACAATCCCAATTCTACCCTCACCTTCAATTTCCAAAGTAGAATTAACTATTTCTAAAATACCATTCCACATCTTAAAATAAATCCACCATTTGATTTATTTTTTTTCCCAAACTATCCAATGATAATAGTTTCCTTTTATTTATAAACACCATTTATAACTCCATATTTTTACTAACGAAAATACGATTTTACAAATCCTCGCTTTCTTTGTAAAATATCACTTTTATAAATTATCATATTTATAAATTTCACCTTTATAAATAAACTATAATATATGTCCTATGTATATATATATATATCACTTTATATAAAATGGTTAATAAATATTTACATCAAAACATTTCTATTTTCTTTTTAAAACCATATCCTTTTTTATAAAAGACGGACTCGTCTTAAGATTTAAAAATCTTTATTTTACAGTTCAAAAATCTCCATTTGAAATATTTTACAAAAGTATTAAATTATAATATCCAAAAATCATACCTTTGATTTTAAAATAAATTACTCCTTCAAATAATTCAAGAATAATTATTTAGAACATATATAATTTTCAAAATCACTTGAAATCCCATTTTTAAATTAATCACTAATTTATGGTATCTTAAAATACCAAATATAAGGCTTAATGCTACTAAAGCACTAAATAAGCAAAATCATGTTCATGTCATCCAATATAACATCCAACATATCATATATCATAATATATATGAAAAATAAAATCAATAGTGTGAGGAATCATGTTGGATCCCTCCAACCTGTTCCCTTGCATCACATACAGTATATAATCATAAAAATATAAATCAACCGCTTCGAGGTGTGATTCGTAAACAAAGGGTCATCCGCTCTTACACGGGAACGTAATACGGTCTCATCCGCTCCAGGGGCGGGAATATATGGAAACCAAAAATATAAATAGTAAACAATCCAAACAGTAAATAACGGTCAACAATAACATATCAACACATCCAATAATATTATTATTGACTATATAATATTTTCTGTTTAACCAAAAAGTTGAGATTAACTCACATTGATTTTCATTCTCGCCAAATGTTCCATTTTGAATTTAAAATTAAACAGAGGTTCAATTTGAACCCAAATTTCTATAACCTCTGAATCCGTCCAATCCAACTCCATAGCGTAGCCTTCATCGATACGATAACAACTCGACTCGTTGCGTTCAATTTGGACCTCGCACAAGCAAGTTAAGGAATAATTAACATTTGAGATAATTAAAATTAAATAATTAACTTAATTAAAAAAGTTAAAACTAATTAAACCTTCTCTTCCCTCTCCTTCAATCTCGTACATGCCATTTCCACGCCATGCTATCATTATTTTTTTTAAACATCGATAGCTCCACCCACGTACGACTGCCGACGCCCCCACCATCGCCTGCCACTGCCGCCGCAATTCCCTCCACCCGCAGCCACCATGCGCCAGCACACGCGCGTGAAACGCACAATCGAACCCAAAACACTACTCATTTGAACGAGCTTTGCCGCTGCCATGGTCAATGATTCGACGATCCAACCATCGATTTTGTAGAGCTTGTCGAGCTCTCCATATTCCTAGTTGAAGTCGGAGGCTAAAAGTGCATGGATGGAGAGAAATCGGAGGAGGAAGATGGTTGAATTTTGGCCATTAAAATTTTAAGGAGGTGGCTGCTAAAATCTAGGGTTTTTGGATTTCCAAAAAAAATTTCAAGTCCTTATATAGAAAATTTCGCTGCACTATTCATCCGTGAAAAGTCGAATTCCAAACGAAGTGTTCCGCCTGATGTTCCAAATAAATCGCTATATTTGAAATATAAGTTATTTAACTTGTAAAATTAACTTTTCAATATTTAAAATTAATTAAATATTCCAAATTCAAATGACTGAAATACTAGGTCGTTACAATATCTACAAGAGAGCGCTATAAAAATGTTTTGTATTGTGTTAATTTGTTCTGTTGAGTATTTATGAATTCCGGTCGGTACATAGGACGTTATGGCATCGATAGAGATTTCTAAACGCTTGAACGGGGTAAACCGACATAATATCATTTTTGAAATTGGTAAATGAAATAACTTTACCTAGTATTATATTTTGTATTTAAAAGAATAATTTTTCTTAAGTTGATATTGTTATTTTTGGTTTGTTGTTTGTTAGGAAATGATAATATTCGATTATTGTCATTTATTGTTTTGTTAGTCACTTAAAACTATTGACTATTGTATGTTATAAGGAAATGTAACTTTATAAATATGGTTTATAAAATAGGATTTACTAATAAAATGAATTTACATTGAAAATATGAGAACTTAAATTTCGGTGTTTTGAAATTGGTTTTCAAAGATTTTGTAAAAATATATTGTTATTATTTGGAAATATTTATGGATGGAAATATTTTCAATGAGATTTGAAAGAAATTATTTTTAAAAGAATTTTAAAGAAAATAAGTTCTATACTCCCTTCTTCTGTCGCTAGAAAATAATTTCGGTAATGATCGCGACATTATCGACATTCATTTTCATGTTTCAAAGTGGGAAAACTACTGTAGTAGCTTTGCTACACAGTTGTTTTCGTAAAACAAATTTTAATTTTAATTTCCTAAGTAAGATTTGATATACAAAAACATATATAAGTATATATTATTGCAAGATGATTTGAAATGAAATCCGGTATTTAGTTCTTAATTTTTATGTTAATTAGTGATTTTCAATTATTGAAATGAAATGGAATTTTCGACAATTTTAAATGGTTGGAAACTTCCAAATTGAAATCTGAAATTAAAGCTAAGTGTTTAATGAAAATATAAAAGAGGAAGTTTTGTAACTCTTAAATTTAAAGATAATGAAAATTAAAAACAGGTTTAAACTATTTAACATTCTTATTTAGAAATTTGAATAAGATTTTTGGTATATGCTTCTAGGATTTAATGGAATATTATATAAGTAAAAACTTAAGTAATAAAAATGTTTCAAAATGAAATTATGTCTATATAAAAAATTAAGTTGTTATAGGAAATGTTATACACTTAGTAAGTATTTTATGAAGTGATTTATAATTAAATTGAATAGTAAAAATAGAATACTATTTAAGTAAATGATTATAAACTTAAGAAGAAGTTGAAATGATTCATAAATAAATTTAATAAAATGATACAATATATGAAGGAATAAATATGACTTAAAAAGTAGAGAATCTTAAGTATGAGATGATTCATTAATGAATATTTATATTAAATGGAAATCAAGTTATATAAGTAAATAAATGTGAATTAAACTGGTGAAAAGAAACATATGTAATACATTAAGAATTTTTTCATTGATGATTTTAAATATCAACTGGGAAATCATCTATGCAAGTAAATAAATGTAAATTAATAAAAGATGACCTTGTATGAATGAATGAGAACTAAAATAAATAAAAAGTAAATGATGTGTTAAAGAGACTAATAGAATAAAATATGTAAGTTGTGCGTAGACCATGTTATTCACATAATAGTTCTAATTCAAATACAAATACATGATTTGTGATAATTCACACCAGTCCTAGTTAGGATTTTTTGCTCGATTCTTGACGGTGAACGCTTGATACGGATTTTTGATATGATTTTGAAGTATTCTATCATAGTTTATGGCTATGCAAGGAGAATGGAGATTTTTAATCAAGAAATCATATCAAAGTTCGCATTAGAGTGGTTAGTTTATCAATACTAGTTCGGAAGTGAAATTTATGTATTCAAGCAAGCGATCAGAATTGATATTGTGTACAAATGATATATGCACATCGTACAAACTTAAATAATATTTAAACTCTATGTTGTTTGGCTTATGGGAAGTTGGGAAATGACACTATAACAATCGAGATTTTCTGTAACGACCCGTATTTTTACGGATCGAAATATCGTAAAACAGTTGTCATTAGGTCGTATAGAAGATAAGCCATGTGTAGCTTAGGTCGTCTGGAAGATAAGTCGTGTGGTGGCTTAGGTCGTGGGGTAGGTTAGGTCGGGTGAACGACCTAAGGATTGGAGCAACCTATAGGAAGTTGGCGACCTAAGGATAGGAGCGACCTATAGAAATAGGCGACCTAAGGAATAGGCGACCTAAGGAATAGGCGACCTAAGGAATAGGCGGCCTAAGGTTTGAGCGACTTAAGGGTTTAGACGACCTAAGGGGTTAGGTCGTGTTGTAGTTTAGGTTGGTCGAGCGACCTAAGAGTGTTAGGTTGCGTGAGTGTTAGGTCGCGCACCTGCGTTGTTGTTAGGTCGCGTGAGTGTTAGGTCGTAGGTCTTAAGTCGTGATGTTTTAGGTCGTGGAAGCGCATATGCAGTTAGGTCGTGTAGTGTTAAGTCGCGCGCATGTGCTAAGTCGTTGAGTCGGAAGCTGTTAGGTCGCGCATTGTGTTAGGTCGCTGAGTGTTAGGTCGGAGGGTTTGTTAGGTCGTGGACGACCTAAGAGCGAGCGACCTAAGGGAAATCAGCCTATAAATAGGGGGGGTTCTTCTTCATTTTTTGGGATCCGGATTTCGAAGCGACGAAGTGCTGCCATTTTGAGAGCTCGAGTTCTACACTTCTTCACTTCTTTTCTCCACTCTAATCTTGTGATTCCTTCCATCCAAATCGAAGATCCAAGAGCTTAGATTGAAGATCTTCATCCATCGAAGAGAGATTTCATCGTTTGAAGCGGAGTTTTGATAGATCGAGTTAGATTCTTCGCTGTCCAGATCTGAAGTGTGTTGCTTTTGAGGTGTTTAGGTGATTTGGTGAGTGGTGATTATCTCTCACACGGATCCAAAGGAGTATATCGGATTGATGGCTTGATTTGGTGTTAAAATAGTGATTTCCTTTCATTTTCATAAACTAAAGTGTAGATCTATTGTTCATGATAATTTGACATCCATTTTACTACATGTTAACCTATGCAAGTTCATTCATCAAGTTGTAGAGATATTACTCATGATTCATGCTTGTTAGATTTAGACTCTTTATTTACAAAATTGCCATTATTGTTATAATTGTTGATTTGATCATGTTTGAATGCTTGATTACTTGGATTAATGTTTGACTTGATTGATTGTTGTAAATTAGTTGATTGATGATTTGATTTGGACAAGTTAGTCGAAGATGATTCAAAAGCTAAGGGAAAGGCTCTTGAATTGGAAATGCTGCTCGTGGCATATCTGGCGGATGATGAAGCTCATATGGATAAGATTTGATGATGTTGATGTTGAGATGAGGCTTTGCTATGATTAGATGAAGCGAGGCATGGTATGAGATAGCCTTGGTTTAATCCAGACGGGATTATTCCAAGCATGTTGATAACTCGGTGAAATGGTTCGAGTTGAGGATAATGGTTTGCTCGAGAGGCGCTTGAGCTAGTATGGAAATAGTCGTCGAGGAGGATGACTAGAAGGCTGAGATTTCATCGTTGTTGAAGGTTCTAGCAGGCTCAAAGCAAGAGTACGTTGGGCAGATTCGATAGTCCCTAAAGACTATGATTGTAGTCGAGTACTCTGGGCAGATTCGATAGTCCTAGGCACGGGCTGCGACGACGTGCAGAGTTATGTCTAGAACCGGGGTTTCCATTAGCCCTTGACGGACGACTGAAAGAATGTGCCGGTCATTCAATTAACGGTGGTGTCGAAGCAATGATAACAGTGATAGCCAGAGTCATGGATGTTTGGTTGTATCGTCATTCGGTCTCAAGAGCAGTGTTTTCTGGGTGCTTATCTGATCTTGGTTTAGGCCTTGGGGGTTTGTACTTGGAAAACATCGCCCTTGACTCGAGTGATAATTGCTTTACTTTAAATGTTTGCTTTGCTATGTTTACTTCTGCTTAGTGTGTGTCTGGGGGCTATCACTGTAGAAAGAGGTGGAGTGGGAGGGTTGGATTCCTATTCCTTTTACCTTTATGCTCTTTTGGTATGTTGTTAGTTAATTTACCGCTCACTAAGACTGTTGTCTGACTCAAGGCTTTATGTTTAACTCTTATTGCCTTGGGCTGTTCATCCATTTTGGGATGGGCAGACTAGGTAGCAGGTGACAGGTGCTGTTCTTAGTTTCCAACGATGCTGATGAAGAAGACGAGCTAGAGGCTTGCATATTATTTTCTTACTATATGTACTGGATGTTCCGCTGCTTTGTATAATTCTCTGAGTGTTATGTAGTGAGGCTTGATGTATTGACTATTCAAATGTTTGTATTCAACTATTATGAGGTTTAATAGAGATTCTGTTCTATAAAGCTTCACTATATACTTTCTATTGTATTTTATCCATGCGTTGTGAGTTATACAATAGATTCTGCTGTTTTAATTTAACCTTGGCAATCGTCCATGGCTGCCTGACACACTTTATAGCACACTATTTCTATGTTCAGTGCAGGGGTCATGGGCGGTCGTCACATTTTCGACCCTAAAAAATCGACACTAATATGTCCACTATATTACATGCCAAGAAATCAAATGTCGGAAAACTCGATTGTTAGGGAAAAAATAAAGAAGAAAACTAAACAACACATAATCTCACAGTGGAACGAATAGTCTATAATATACAACCAATCTTTACATAAAAGTCAAACCGTAATATATGTATATACAGATATCAATCAGAGTATACTAACCTATTTCAGCCTGGATAGTTATACAATCTGTCCTCACAATTTGCAGATAAATACCACAATGAACACATCAGAAAAATAACCATCTATGTGAATACGTCTCTAGGCCTCTTGCTCATCATCTGAAGCTCCAAGAATCGATCTAAACATGTAATATGCTCGGTCTGACCCGAGCATTATAATAAAATAACACCCGAGTCAGTTTGGAAAACAAACGTGAGAAAACACACCCAGCTAGATTTAAAGTTATAAAAAAATCTTTGAAATCAAAAGTATCTTGTAAGACCACACTACACATAAACACGGACGGGTTTTTACCTTACGATAACCAAAACATTTTCTATAGAAAATCCATTTATATTATAATAATGTCTAGGGGTCAAAGTAAAATATGAATATAGCTGAAATGCTTGCATCTCACGTTTTAGCATAGTTGGGCACACTAAGTTCGTACGGCGCTTATTGGAGAATGGATTCCATGCTATGACAAGGTAAGCAACTACCTTATGAAGGTACATCTCTAGAAAAATGCACTGGGGTTTGACAAGAACATCTTGAACCCTGCCACATATGACTGGCCTACCACTTGACTAGTAGTACCGAATATGATCACCTCGCTTGGGCCCCAAAGCATACAAGAAGAGATATTTATCGATCTAGATTTGGAAAGACCATACCCTGATGGGAGCGACCCACTTGGCCTTGCTGCATTACCGATTTTTGTCATTTCCCAGTTGATGAGGCTCGAGGCTATGATTTACCTTTATATAGCACTTCCCACTTGTAATGCTAACACTACCCTCCAAGCAACAATGCAATATCAGCATTCATCCATACAAGTTCGTTTTTGGACTGAACGAAACACTTAAGAGCTTCGTCTTCAATTCCATCATCTTCAAGATGTCTTCACTTCGAAACGCATTCGTTGGATCGAAGTGGTTTTCGGATAACATACTTGATCCCGGTCTCTTCGAAACAACGTTCGATAATTTCCAATAAACTCAACTCTGATTCTTTAGAAAATAAACAGTCAAAGATAAGATCGGAGATCACCTCCTAACCGTTAGCGGACGGATTTCCTTATCATTGTCCCAGAAGAACAAAACGAGTTTTATACGCACAGTACAACATCATGGGAGATGACCGTGCCATATAACTCACGTGTTTCTTATAGATATTTCCAAAGTTACGTTTGGGTCCAAATTCGATAGTCGGTTATTTAACTATCGAATAACAATCATTCAATCAAGGATTTAATTCCATAGGGAAAACCAACATTAGTTGAGTACATAAGCAACCGCTAACCTCTTTTAATAAGTCTTTCATTCATTAAAATCACGTTGTAAATAACTAGTATAAAAATACTTTTACAAAGGTATATCTGCAAATCCCTATATTTTCAATACTTAGAAAATATCCATATCCTTATCTGAACGGTGTTAGTATACTTACAAACCGAGAAAGATTCCATTTTCATTCGATTCAAAAATCATTTATCAACTCCTTCTAATTCTCTAAAACAATTTATAAACCATTTTATAAAACTTCTGGAACCATTTAAAAAACTTCTTTTTTACATTTCAATAATTATAAATCCTCTTTGTACATTTCTAAAACTCATTTATGAATTCTTTATATTCTCTAAACCATTTATAAAACTTCTTTTATAAATCTTTAAACCCGTTTCTTAAGTCCGTTTATAAATATCTAACCATTTATAAAACTCATTATAAAACTCTTCACCTTGTAAATAATCTTCCTTATGTCTCTAAACCATTTTATAAGCTCCATTATAAAATCCAAGTCCTTCAACTCTATTCATCGGTCTTGGAAACATTTATAAACAATTAAAAATCTTTTACATCAAAACACCATTATTATATAATAATAATTATTAATGATAAACATTATAAATAAATGAAAATTATTAACTATAAACATCTTAATAATAATTAATAATTTCAAAATATTGTTAAATAAACAATAATAATTAATCTTTACTATTTTTATAAACAATAATAATTTATTTTCAAAACCATATTAATGAATCCTTATTTTTAATTTCAAACCATAATCATTCTTAAACAATTACCTTTTCAAGATATTATCATTTTGATAAATACTTTAAAACAATATTAACTATAAACAAATTACTTTGAAACAATACTAATATAATTAAATAACCTTAAAATAATATTACTATAGTTAAATAATTGTAAAACAATTCTAATAAAATAAATAACCTTAAAATAATATTACTATAATTAAATAACTCTAGAATAATATTAATATAATTAAATAACTCTAAAATAATATTAATATAATTAAATAATCTTTAAAACCAATTATTTTTGAAACCCAATTTTAGATTTAAAAATCATTCTCTGTCTTGAAATCAATTCCAATTCAATGGCAATTTATAGTATTTCAAAATACCAATATAAGGCCAATAGCTACCCAATGCCTAACTAATATCAATATTGATTTTCTGCTCATAATGGGTTTTAGTTTTCAAACATATAACAATGTTATAGCCACAGTGTCCACAATCAGGTTCATTTTCCAATAATCCATATAAAAGAAATATTATTGAAACAATTCAACGTTAGCGAGGAATCCCGTTGGATCCCTCCAACCTGTTTCCCCCTACATCACAAACAGTATATATCAAATAATATAAATCAACCGCTTCAAGGTAGGGTTCGTATACAAAGGGTCATCCGCCCTTATATAGGAACGTAATAGGGTCTCATCCGCTCCAATAGGCGTAATATATCCAAACTAACTAATACATAAAGTAATTCATCCAAACAATCATTAAATTTTTTTATCAACTATATATCATACTAGTTAACCAGAAAGGTGAGTTTAACTCACAAAATTTTTGTTGTCGCCAAGGCGTTCCGGTTTGGAACTAAAATCGAACTACGTCCAATTTTAGCCCAAATTTCAACAGTCTCCAAATTCGTCCAAACCAGTTCCATATCGTAAATAACGTCCAAATGAGTGCAATGCAACACGTCTCGTTCGAATCCGATTTAAAACGAGTGAGTTACATCATTTATAAGATAACATAATTATAATTATAATTACTTTAATAATTACAAATTTTTTATAAATTAACCTTAGTTTAAAACTTAACCCGCCTCTAATCTCTATATCTCTCTTGTGTTGACCATGCCTACACCCCCCTTTGACCATGTTCCACCGCCGCCATGGCCACCCAACAGCCACCACGACACCGCCAATCGAACACCCCACCCACCATCCCTCGAACGCCACTAGTCCCATCGCCATCCCTACCTGTAGCTTGGTCACGAACCCAAATTAGATTTGTCGTTCATCCGCCCCCTATCGTCGCCACAGACCATTAGCCTCCACCGCACTCACGCCGAAGCATGCCCACGTTACCCTCTTTCCAATGCCACCATCCTTAGCCTCCAGCTCTGCCTATAGCGCCGCTCCGAGCTCACCAAGTTCGAACCCCGATCATCTCCAATCTGCGGCCACCACACATCACATTACCTCGATCCAACCATACAATCACCTTGTCTTGTTGTCGCAAACAAAATCCTAGTTGATGACTTCGCCTAAAACGGCGTGGAATGGCTCCGATGATCCATGGCCATTGGATTTGTCCAATTTGATTTGAAATTGTTTAAAACTTGATTTCTATTTTTGGATGTGAATTTATAGAAGGAAAGGGGATGGTTGACATGTAGGGGGAGTATGGCTGAATAGTGATGGGGTATGGGCTGATGTATGGTCAGATATGGTGAAGATGTGTTTGTGTGTGTGTGTATATATATAATTTAAATTTAAATTATCAAGCTTAACAACGTTATGTCGAACTCCAAACGAGCACTTGGCATTTTATATGTTATACCCCTATTCGAACACAATGGAACTTGTTTCGAGACCTAATTCGATCATATGTAGAAGATAGCTTTTTGAACCCAATTATTATATTAAATTTTCAATATTAAATTCTAAGCGTTTCGATCTCGCATGACCAAACGATACATCTGATCGCCATGAAATTTAACGGCGTATTATAATACGTTATTACGGATCCAATAAAACTGGTTTCGTCAAAATCCGAGACAGCCCGAAAGGCTATTTTCATTCGTTAAATAAAACGAATTATTTTCAGAATCGGTTAAATCACTTTTAAATCCAATTTAAAAGTTTTATTATCTTTATTCTTATTAATAGAATTTTGAATGAGCTTTGAAATCATTTTTATCCAACTTAAAACCCAAGATTCAATTATTTAAACAATTTCAATTATTAAATTTAATAATTTAATTATCAAATAAATTACTATATTTTAAATTCAAGCTATTTAACTTATAAAATTAACTTTCCAATATTTAAAAATAATTAAATATTACAAATTCAAATGACTAAAATTCTGGTTCGTTACACTCTTTTCCCCTTAAAAGAATTTCTTCCCCAAAATTTCCAAGGTAAGAAAAATGCCCAAACCCATTACTTTTTTTTAAAAATTAGTTGAAATAGTTCGCCAAATTATTTGAAGCGTTTAAGCTTTCCAAAAATCAATTTGTTGAAACCTTGTTATTACTTTTGCTAAGTTTCCAAATTTATTCATAGATTCCAACTAATATCATCCATTTCAATCATTTTAGGTTATAACTCAAAATCAAATTCTAGTTATCAAAAAAAATTTAAAATTTCTTAAAAATTTTCTAACGCCTTAAATTTACCGAAGTTTCGCTAGCGTCTACTTTACGCGGCTCGATCGAAACAACTACCAATCGCCTCCCCAGGCCCAAAACAATAAAGAAAACAAACGCCAAGTGGCTCAATCATAAAACCATCAAATTCAAACAACAATTTAAACATGCACCTTTTAGTCGGCAACCACATTTTACTTATGAAATCAAAAGCATCAAGGTAGCTCTTATTTATATATACCTGCATCTTATTTACCAATGATATCTAATCATATAATTCAAAATCACATTATTTTGCATTTTCAATTTCCAGCATTTACTTTACTAAAGCCCGTATGATGTACATACATCATCCATACGCAATATCAAATCCGATCGCCCGCTCGATCATACAATTTCACTTCCGAACTAGTATCGTTCACACAACTACTCTAGTGTGGACTGGATTTCTTGATTAGAAACCTCCATTCTCCTTGCATAGCCATATACTATGATAGAGAATTCCAGAATCAATCAAACATCCATATCCAGTGTTCGCCGTCGAGAATCGAGTAAAAAATCCTAACTCGGATCGATGTAAATCATCTCAAAACTATGTACTCGAATCTGGATCAAACCGTTATGCAAATAAAATAATATACGTACAACTTACTTATTTATTTCAATTGATTTCATAGCTATCCCAAATTCTTTTTATTTACATTAATTAATTCTCATTCATTTTATTCACATTCAATTGATCTACATTCAATTATTCAAACTGCTTTATTCACATTCACTTATTACTTAGTATATTCCTTTTAATACTAATGTCACTTAAGAATTATTCCATCAAATTTTCTGAAGTTTATTATAAACATTTTATTCAAAACTTCTTATGTTCACTACCACTTCACAACTTAAGTCCATATTCATTTTAAATCAAATCCAATTTCATTTAACTCAATTCATTGTTCAATTTCAAATTTACCTTTTTGACATTCATTTCAACAATTTAAACATGGTTTTTACTTACAAATTCTCAAAATTTATAAGTTATTAAACTTATTTTCTCATATTTTTATAAAATATATAAATGAAACTTCCCAGAGTTTTGAACACATTGTTCTCATTTATTTTAAATCAATTTTAAATCATATATGTATATATAATCCCCTTGGTATATCAAATCATTCTTTTGGATTTTAAATCAAAACTAGTTTTACCAAAACGAAATCCCAATTGTAGCAATTCCTTTCTTGGAAACCCGAAAATGAATGTCGATGATGCTGCAGTCACCACCAAAATTATTTTCCAGCGACCGAAGTGAGTTCAGTGCTTTCTAACCTCTTTTAAATTCAATTTTAAAATATTCTCATCCAAATATTTTATAAATAATATTATATATATATATATATTTCCAAAACTTTGAAAAATAATTTCTAAAACCAACAAAATTTAAATTCCCAAATTTCCAACTTTTAAACCCTTTTTACTTACAAATCATATTTATGATATACTTCTGTAATTTGATTTCCTTTTAATTTATAAATCACATTTATAAATCATATTTTTATATAACCCCACTTTGGTTATATAAAACCATTTCTTTATTGTTAATCTTTGTTTACATTGTAATATCAACAACTTTTATTAGAACACAACAACAACAAATGATAATAATCAAATATTATCATTCTTTAACAACCAAGCACACCATATATACTATAATAATTTCTGAAAAATTATTCCTTTATATATATAAAATATAGTTGAGGTAAAATTATTTCATTTACCCAATTTCCAAACAATACCATGTTGAATTGTTCTGTTCAAGTGTTTAGAGATCCCTATCAATAACGTTAATTACTCGTATTGACCAGAATCCATAAGCCACTCAACCGACCAATCAACACAATATAAAACAATTTTTATATCAGTAACAAATATGCGCATATATATATATATATATATATATATATATAGACACACACACTCTCTCTCAAACTCATTCTAGGGTGCTACCGACCCTATTTCTAATGAGTACCCCACCAAAGCCAAGGTTCTTGGTTAACCTTCAACTCTGATACCAAATGTAACAATCGGATTTTCGACCCTCGAAAATTGACACTATCCACTA
Organism: Allium fistulosum; assembly: GCA_030737815.1. Lineage (NCBI taxonomy): Eukaryota > Viridiplantae > Streptophyta > Magnoliopsida > Asparagales > Amaryllidaceae > Allium > Allium fistulosum. Next base: position 1,221,948,821 of record CM060902.1, read on the forward strand.
TATTACATGTCGAGAAATCGAATGCCAGAAAACCCGATTGTTAGGGAAAAAAGAAAGAAGAAAGAAGATAAGAAGAAAACTAAACAACACAGAATCTCACAGCAGAATGAACAATCTATAATATACTACCAATCTTTACATAAAAGTCAAACTGTAATATATGTATATACAGACATCAATCAGAGTATACTAACCTATTTCAACCTGGATAGTTATACAGCCTGTCCTCACAATTTGCTGATAAATACCACAATGAACACATCGAAAAAATAACCATCTACGTGAATACGTCTCTGGGCCTCTTGCTTGTCATCTGAAACTCCAAGCATCCATCTAAATCTGTAATATGCTCGGTCTGACCCGAGCATTATAATAAAATAATACCCGAGTCAGTCTGGAAAACTAGCATGAGTAAACACACCCAACTGGATTTAAATGTATAAAAAAATCTTTGAAATCAAAATTATCTCATAAGACCACACCGCACATAAACACAGACGGGTTTTTACCTTACGATAACCAAAACATTTTCTATAGAAAATCCATTTATACTATAATAATGTCTAGGGGTCAAAGTAAAATATGAATATAGCTGAAATGCTTGCATATCACGTTTCAGCATAGTTGGGCACATTAAGTTCATACGGTGCTTATTGTAGAATGGATCCATGCTATGACAAGGTAAGCAACTACCTTTCGAAGGTACATATCTAGATAAATGCACTAGGGTCTGACAAGAACACCTTGTACCCCTGCCACACTGGACTGCTCACCAAGTTCGAACCCCGATCATCTCCAATCTGCGGCCACCACACGTTACATTCCCTCGATCCAACCGTACAATCACCTCTTCTTGTTGCCGCGAACAAAATCCTTGTTGACGACTTCGCCTGAAACGGCATGGAATGGCTTCGATGATCCATTGCCGTTGGATTTGGCCAATTTGATTTGAAATTTTTTAAAACTTGGTTTATATTTTTGGACGTGAATTTATAGAAGAAAAGGGGATGGTTGACATGTAGGGGGAGTATGGCTGAATAGTGATGGGGTATGGGCTGATGTATGGTCAGATATGGTGGAGATGTGTATATATATATTATTTAATTTTAAATTATCAAGCTATACAACGTTCAAAAATTTCAAACTTCAAACAGGACATGCCGCCTGATGTTCTATATGTTACCTTTATTTCAAACATAATGGAACTTGTTTCAAGACCTAATTCGATCGTATGCAGAATATAGCTTTTTGAATCCAATTATTATATTAAATTTTCAATATTAAATTCTACGCGTTTCGATCTTGCACGACCAAAGATACATTTGATCACCATGAAATTTGACAACGTTTTATAATTCATTATTACAGATCCAATAAAACTGGTTTCGTCGAAATCCGAGATAATGCCTCGGAAGGCTATTTTCACTCGTTAAATAAAACGAATTATTTTCAAAATAAGTTAAACCACTTTTAAATCCATTTTAAAAGTTTTATTATCTTTATTCTTATCAATAGAATTTTAAATGAGCTTCGAAATCATTTTTATCTAAATTAAAACCCAAGATTCAATTATTTAAACAATATCAATTATTAAATTTAATAATTTAATTATCAAATAAATTGCTATATTTGAAATTCAAGCTATTTAATTTATAAAATTAACTTTCCAATATTTAAAACAGTTAAATATTCCAAATTCAAATGGCTGAAATTCTTGGTCGTCACAGACACTTCAATCATTCGAGGTTGTATGAATAATCAATTGAGTAATACCTAAAGCTATTGGGCGTAAGGTATACTGTAACAACTTGCATATTTGTCGATTTTATATTTAAATATTTTAATTAGATATTTTAATCGTTAATCGGATCGTAGTCCGTAAAGCTACTTTTTGCATACGGTCAAATTAGGACTCGAAACCACCTCCATTGAGTTCAAAATGACGTTTGCGATCTTTTTGAGTATAAACTTTGATATGTTTGGAGTTAGTGGAATTTTCGCCACTTTTTCGCTTATGGCTTTGGTTTGGGCTGAACCCTTTTTGTCACTTACTAACTCAGCCCAACCCCCTCTCCTCTTCATTAATTCATTCTTCATTTCCTAACACTTCAAGCTTCATCAAAAATGGGGAGAGGAATGGGAAATTAAAACTCCAAAGCCTTAGTCTTCATTGCTAATCCAACATCTACTCCAAATTCAAGAGATGACATTGATTCAAGCTTGTGATTGTTCTTGCTTTGCTTTCAAACTTCATCTCCATCAATTTCCGTGAAAAGGTGAGATTTTTATCTCACATTCTTGTCTATGACTATCTATGATTGTTGGGTATGAATCCCTATCACTATTATATGTGCATTTGCTTTTGGTGTGGATTGAATTGGTGGAAAACCCAAAATTTTCGAGTTGTTAGCATTTTCCTGCACTTAGGTCGTTCGACCAGGGAGGGGATAAGTCGCCCTGTAAATTTAGCCCGTTCGCATCTAGGTCGCTAGCACCTAGGTCATTAGCCTTTAGGTTGCTTGGCCATAGCTCGTGCCCCTAGGTCGTTTGGCCATTCTTGCACGCATTTAGGTTGTTCGGCACCGATAGGTCGCTCCACGTGCTAGTTCGACCGTGTTAGGTCGCTCACCTCGATAGGTCGCTTGACCCCATTTCCACTTTAGGTCGCTTGACCCCATTTCCACTTTAGGTCGCTGGCCTCTAGGTCGCTTCACCTTGGGTCGTTCGGCTATGCAAGCTCGTTCCAGTAGGTCGTGACTCGTTAGGTCGCTCGGCCTTGTTTAAGACGTTAGCTCGCTCAACCCTTAGGTCGCTCACTCATGTCACTTGGCCTCACTTCCATTAGGTCGCATGACCTCGTTTCTACTAGGTCGCTCGACCTGTCTTACCTTAGGTCGCTTGACCTGTAGGTCGTTCCATTGCACTTTAGCTCGGCCATGTTCGTTCTCATAGGCATTCCTACTTTAATGGTTTTGGAATTGATTTCTTTAGACTTTACTCACGTCTTCGAATGTGAATTTTCGTGATTCGATTTGTTTCAACAATCGTTTTGTGGTTTGTCACTTTAAAAATATGAAGGTTTTAATACTAGTAGTAAATATCAAAACCCCTTTCTTCCAAATGATTTCAACACTATTTTAATTACAAAGTTCGTTTTTCTCAAACCGTTTTCCAATCTACTAGTATTTACAAACATATACTTCACTCGTACGAGAAATCTAATTAAACGACTTAGTAAAACGAGTGGTATGAAATGCTCGCGTTTACTTCGTTGGTTAATTCTTGGACTTGTTCGATTGAACCTTTTGTGATAATTTTATAGTGAAGATCTACAGTTTGTTCGTAAATATTTAAGTTAAGCTAGTGCTTATGGGACATGAAGCTAAACTCATATATTTACTAACTTAGTTTAATTGACACTTTCTTTATGATCATTGACGATCATTTTTGTGATTTAGACTAGCAATTGTGTGATGTCTCTTTGTCTACCAGGGAGACTAAACCCCGTTTGTGTGATGTTTCTACATCACATATGTAGGGTAGCGCCCCACGGTCTTCGGGCCATTCCTATGGAGCTTCAGCTCAAAATTAATGGTTAGCTACCATGAGATAGCATCTCGTTTTGTGTTACACATGTTGGTGAGTTTTCATACTCCCGTTTTGTGATAGGCCTCCCCCTTCTTGTGATTTCTGGATTTCTTGAGATGATTTCTGGAATTTTGTGCTTCACCAATTTTTGTGATTTCCATTGATAAGTTTTATCAATTTTTGTGCATTGGTGAATTTGTGTGTCATTGACCTGTTATGAATACAAGCTTAGGGTATGATACCCTGTTTTATCTTTGAGAAGATTCTTGTGATATTGATTAATATCTTGTTGATTTTCAATTACATACTTACAGTAGTATGCCATTATGGTTATTATATGTTCATGCCATATCTTTTATTTTATACCATATCATCTGATATTTATAGCTAGACTGATCCGTTTATTATTTTCTTATAAATAATACTCGGGTCAGACCGAGATGTTATAGGTGCTTCTGCTTGACTTCTCTTTGGGGATTACTCTGACTTTTGGCTAACTACTTAGATTAGTAGTTTTTGGCTGTATACATTTGAGATATAGACTCTATGATGTATACTTATTCTTTTGTATAGCACATGTTGCTATTCTTTTGTGTTATTATGGATCTTTCAGATCACTACTCTGATGTACACACTCATGTGTTATATATTCATATCTTTTTCCGCCATTGTGATATGGATGTCTGTGACTGATTTGTGTTATGTTTATTTCTATGTTTGTTTTCGAAGATTATATATAGCCACTGTGTGATAGCTTTGAGTTTGTATCGGTTTGTCGGATTTCCTCCTTAAATGAAATGCATGCTATACTATCTGACATATCGGTGCTCGCACAAAGAAATTACACGGATGGTCGCTCCTCAACAGCCTTATTCTCCGTGCTAGTTGACAACATTACTCTGTAGTGTTCTTGGCTAGCGTGGGTATAGAGGTGGGGCGTCACAGCTTGGTATCAGAGCCAAACTTCGGAACAATGTAGAATAACTTAACAAGGATCATCGTCCTAAGTCCACCTTAGGAGTCGTGCTATAGGATTTAGTTCGGGTCTTCGAACCGATTCATCCTATTTCCTTTATGATACCTTGTTTTACCTATCAAGATTGCTTGATATTCATTTTGTGAATAACCTTCTTCTTCCTCTTTCTTTCTTTCTTTCTTTCTTAAGGAAGAGAAATGGTTAGACCTGGTCGTCCTAGCACCGGTCAATCTAGAGCTGCTCCCCAAGATGGAGTTTTTATGACTGCTCAACAGCTTCTTGATCTAGTGAGGAATGCTCAAGCCGCCGGACCCAATCCGGAACCTACTCACCCTAAGTCTGGATTTACACACTTGTGCAGCGATTATACCAACTTTAGTGTGAAGCCATTCAAAGGTTCCGAAACTATTATTGAAGTCCAGGCTTGGCTAAGAACATGCGATCGAATCTTTTCTCGCATGAACCTTATAGATCTTCACCGAGTTGAAGTGGCCACTAGTATGCTCCAAGAAAGAGCATTGGACTGGTACGAACTTCTTATTTCTGAGATTAATGAAGCGGATCTCACCTGGGAGCAATTCCGGGAACGCTTCGAATTAAAATTTGTGCCAGAAGCAGAGAAAGTGACATTGGCTCGACGTTTCATAGACCTTGTTCAAGGTGAATCCTCCGTGATAGATTATGTCGCATCATTCGAGTCACTTTCTAAGTATGGGGTTAAATACATAAACACCCCATTGAAGAAGAATCAAAGATTCGTCTATGGCTTAAACAAAAATCTCAAGAAGCCATTACTTCTAAAATTAGAAGTTCCTTTCGACCAATTCATTGATACCACTCTTCGTCTTGAAGAAGCGGATAGGGAAAGTGATGTTGAAGTGGTGGGTTCCAAACCAAACTTCAACAACAAGAAGAGGCCAAACAAATTCAAAGGTCCTTATCCCAACAAAAAGGGGAAACCTGCACCTTCGGCAGCAAAAACTTCTACCCCAAGTAGTGGGCAATGCTTTAACTGTGGTTCTAAGGACCATTTTGCGAACAAGTGTTCGAAGCCGCGTTCTTGTCGCTATTGTAAGAGCCCGGATCATTATATACATTTATGCCCCAGACTTCAAGGCAAGAAGGAGGGAAAGCTTAATGTGGCTCAAGCCCCTAGCAACACATCCCGCGGTCAAGGTATGTCTCATTCTGTCCTTGATTGCATTATTATATTTCATGATCAACCTATTCGAGTTCTTTTTGATACTGATGCATCCCATTCCTTTATATCAAAGAACTTGTTGATACCTTTTCTTTAAGTGTCGTTGCTTTAATGACTTCTCTGAGAGTTGCGAATCCAGTTGGTGGGTCCGCAACACTTAGTTTGCTTTGTAAAGATGTGGAGATTATTTTATGTGATTTTTCTTTCCTAGCCGATTTGCATGTTATGCATTACTTAGGCTTTGGAATGATTTTGGGTATGGATTGGCTTAACCATTATGAAGCTCATATCCTATGTCCTGAGCGGACTATTTATCTTCGACATCCACTATCTGTTAAGCAGATTTCTATTGTTCTTAAAGATTCGGATTCCACTTTGACGGCATCTTTATATTCTCTAAATCCTCTTGATGATGACAATGATGACGAGGAAGATGTCATTTCTCTTATTCACGTCATCCGTGAATTTTCCGACATATTTGAGCCCGTTTTAGGATTACCACCTAAGCGAGCAATTGAGTTCAAAATTAATCTTATACCTGGAGCTCAACCTATTACTCGTCCTCCTTATCGCATGTCCAATAATGAGAATGAAGAGATGCGCAAACAATTATCCGAATTGGAGACGAAGCAATTTATTCGCTCTAGTTCCTCGCCTTGGGGAGCTTCAGCAATTTTCGTGAAGAAATTCGATGGTACACTTAGGCTTTGCGTCGACTACCGCAAGCTTAATGATCGTACTATTAAGAATAAATATCCTTTACCTCGGATTGATGATCTATTTGATCAACTTAGTGGTGCTAGAGTCTTTTCACAATTGGACTTGGCTACCGGTTTTCATCAGCTTCGTATTGCAGAGGATAATATTCCTTTGACTTCGTTCCGTACTCGTTATGGATCTTATGAATGGCTAGTTATGCCATTTGGTTTAACGAATGCTGCGGCTTATTTCGTTGACCTTCTGAATCGAGTTTTCAAAGATTCGCTCGATCAGTTTGTTCTTATCTTTATTGATGATATTCTTGTATATTCTAAAACCGAGGAGGAACATGAAAAGCATCTTCGGATTGTATTGGAAACTCTTAGGAGCAATCAATTAAAAGCAAAATTTTCTAAATGCCACTTTTGGCAATCTAGTGTGAAGTTTCTCAGTCATATTATTTCCAAATCCGGAATATCAGTGGATCCTTCAAAGATTGAAGCGATTCAAAACTGGAAGAGACCGGAGAGCGTGACTGAAATACGTAGCTTTCTCGGATTGGCAAGTTATTACCACCATTTCATAAAAGACTTTTCTAGAATTGTCGTGCCCCTTACTGGCTTAACAAAGAAAGGTGTTAAATATATTTGGTCGGACAAATGTGAAACTTCTTTTCAGAAATTAAAAGAACTCCTTTTTGATGCTCCTATTCTTGTTATTCCCGAAGGGAATCAAGATTTTGTTGTTTATACCGATTCTAGCCGCGTTGGTTTGGGTGCCGTTCTTATGCAAAAAGAACGTGTTATTGCCTATGCTTTTAGGCAGTTGAAGCCGACTGAGACTAGATATGCCACACATGATTTAGAACTCGCGGCTATCGTTTTTTCCCTTCGAATTTGGCGACATTATCTTTTGGGAGAGAAATTTATACTTTATACTGATCATAAGTCTTTGAAATATTTATTTTCTCAAAAGGAACTTAATTTGCGTCAACAGCGTTGGCTCGAATTCCTTGCCTCTTATGATCTTGATATTCTTTATACTCCCGGAAAGGGAAATCGAGTTGCTGATGCTCTTAGTCGTAAGCAACAAGCGGTTGTTTCTATGATGATATCCGAATGGCATGATCTCGAGGTTTTATCCACTTGTGAGATTCGAGATCGTGTTTCCGATTTGTGTTCATCTCTTGTACTATGCAGCCTTGAGGCTCATCCTTCTCTTTTAGACCGCATTCTTGAAGCCCAAAAGCTAGATCCCGAATTGTCTCTTCTTGGCCAAAATTTTAAGGATAAAATTGATATTGGAGGTTTGAAAGACTTCGATATTGATTCTCGTGGCGGCATTCGAAAATTTGGTAGACTTATTGTGCCAAATATTAGTGATCTTTGTAAAGATATTCTAGAAGATTCTCATCGTTCCAAATTTTCCATTCATCCCGGTAGTAGTAAAATGTACGCAGATATGAAGCGACTTTATTATTAGGAGGGACTGAAATCTGATATTTCTAACTTTGTTAAGTGTTGCATGACTTGCCAACTTGTCAAGGCCGAACATCAAAGGCCGGTGGGTTATTGCAACCTTTAGAAATTCCAATTTGGAAGTGGGACCAAATTTCCATGGGTTTTATAGATGGCCTTCCCCGTTCTCGTTCGGGTCATGATAGCTTATGGGTGATCGTTGATAGACTTACTAAATCCACCCATTTTATTCCCGTTCGGTCTAACCGAACCGTTCCTCTTTTGGCTAAACTCTTTATCAAAGAAATTGTTAAACTGCATGGAGTTCCTACTTCTATTGTTAGTGATCGTGATCCATTGTTTACTAGTGGATTTTGGAAGAGTCTTCAAAAAGCTTTAGGAACGAAGCTTAATTTTAGCACCACTTATCACCCCCAGTCCGATGGACAAACTGAGCGTGTGAATCAAACTCTTGAAGATCTTCTTCATTCTTGTGTGCTTGATTTCGGTGGAAGTTGGGAAGATCATATTTCTCTTGTTGAATTTTCCTATAATAACAGCTTCCAATCTAGTATTGGTATGGCACCTTTCGAGGCACTCTATGGAAGGCCATGCCGATCTCCTTCTTGTTGGCTTGAGGCCGGTGAGAAGATGGTTTTAGGTCCAGATTTTATTCGTGATTCCACAGAAAAGATTGAACTTATTCGTCATAGGATGAAAGAAGCCCAGAGTAGACAAAAATCCTATGCCGATAATCGAAGAAGGAAACTAGAATTTTCTGTTGGAGATCTTGTATTTATTCGTGTTTCCCCTATGAAGGGTGTTGTACGTTTCAGTCAATCAGGAAAGTTAGCGCCTCGATATATTGGGCCATTTCCTATCACCGAACGTATTGGTTCCGTGGCTTATCGCCTTTCATTACCGGCTCAGTTTTCTGCCATGCATGACGTGTTTCACGTTTCTCAATTACGGAAATGCCTTCGAGATTCTGATTCTATTCTTGAGCCCGGTGTTGTGGAAGAAATTGAAGTTTCGCCGAATTTAACTTATGAGCAGCATCCTACTCGAATTATTGCTTCAGAGGTTAAACAACTTCGAAATAAAGATGTTCCGCTTGTGAAGGTTCAATGGTCCTCAAATCCTAAGGATTGCTCTTGGGAATCTAGAGAATTCATCGAGCGAACACATCCGGACTTACTTTCTCATGCTCTTTGAGGTGAACTTCTTATTTTAAATTTTTTTTGTGATAATATGCTTTTATGGTTGTTATTTTTTATTTCCATCTTATATATTGCGAGGACACAATTTCTTTAAGGAGGGGAGACTGTAACAACCCGCATATTTGTCCATTTTATATTTAAATATTTTATTTAGATATTTTAATCGTTAATCGAATCGTAGTCCGTAAAGCTACTTTTTGCATACGGTCAAATTAGGACTCGAAACCATTGAGTTCAAAATGACGTTTGCGATCTTTTTGAGTATAAACTTTGATATGTTTGGAGTTAGTGGAATTTTCGCCACTTTTTCGCTTATGGCTTTGGTTTGGGCTGAACCCTTTTTGTCACTTACTAACTCAGCCCAACCCCCTCTCCTCTTCATTAATTCATTCTTCATTTCCTAACACTTCAAGCTTCATCAAAAATGGGGAGAGGAATGGGAAATTAAAACTCCAAATCCTTAGTCTTCATTGCTAATCCAACATCTACTCCAAATTAAAGAGAAGACATTGATTCAAGCTTGTGATTGTTCTTGCTTTGCTTTCAAACTTCATCTCCATCAATTTCCGTGAAAAGGTGAGATTTTTATCTCACATTCTTGTCTATGACTATCTATGATTGTTGGGTATGAATCCCTATCACTATTATATGTGCATTTGCTTTTGGTGTGGATTGAATTGGTGGAAAACCCAAAATTTTCGAGTTGTTAGCATTTTCCTGCACTTAGGTCGTTCGGCCAGGGAGGGGAGAAGTCGCCCTATAAATTTAGCCCATTCGCATCTAGGTCGCTAGCACCTAGGTCGTTAGCCTTTAGGTCGCTCGGCCATAGCTCGTGCCCCTAGGTCGTTTGGCCATTCTTGCATGCATTTAGGTCATTCGGCACCGATAGGTCGCTCCACGTGCTAGTTCGACCGTGTTAGGTCGCTCACCTCGATAGGTCGCTTGACCCCATTTCCACTTTAGGTCGCTTGACCCTATTTCCACTTTAGGTCGCTTCACCTTGGGTCGTTCGGCTATGCAAGCTCGTTCCAGTAGGTCGTGACTCGTTAGGTCGCTCGGCCTTGTTTAAGACGTTAGCTCGCTCAACCCTTAGGTCGCTCGCTCATGTCACTTGGCCTCACTTCCATTAGGTCGCATGACCTCGTTTCTACTAGGTCGCTCGACCTGTCTTACCTTAGGTCGCTTGACCTGTAGGTCGTTCCATTGCACTTTAGCTCGGCCATGTACGTTCTCACAGGCATTCCTACTTTGATGGTTTTGGAATTGATTTCTTTGGACTTTACTCACGTCTTCGAATGTGAATTTTCGTGATTCGATTTGTTTCAACAATCGTTTTGTGGTTTGTCACTTTAAAAATATGAAGGTATTAATACTAGTAGTAAATATCAAAACCCCTTTCTTCCAAATGATTTCAACACTATTTTAATTACAAAGTTCGTTTTTCTCAAACCGTTTTCCAATCTACTAGTATATACAAACCTTTACTTCACTCGTACGAGAAATCTAATTAAACGACTTAGTAAAACGAGTGGTATGAAACGCTCGCGTTTACTTTGTTGGTTAATTCTTAGACTTGTTCGATTGAACCTTTTGTGACAATTTTCTAGTGAAGATCTACAGTTTGTTCGTAAATATTTAAGTTAAGCTAGTGGTTATGGGACATGAAGCTAAACTCATATATTTACTAACTTAGTGTAATTGACACTTTCTTTATGATCATTGACGATCATTTTTGTGATTTAGACTAGCAATTGTGCCATGTCTCTTTGTCTACGAGGGAGACTAAACCCCGTTTGTGTGATGTTTCTACATCACATATGTGGGGTAGCTCCCCACGGTCTTTGGGCCATTCTTGTGGAGCTTCGGCTCAAAATTAATGGTTAGCTACCATGAGATAGCGTCTCGTTTTGTGTTACACGTGTTGGTGAGTTTTCATACTCCCGTATTGTGATAGGCCTCCCCCTTCTTGTGATTTCTGGATTTCTTGAGATGATTTTTGGAATTTTGTGCTACACCAATTTTCGTGATTTCCATTGATAAGTTTTATCAATTTTTGTGCATTGGTGAATTTGTGTGTCATTGACCTGTTATGAATACAAGCTTAGGGTATGATACCCTATTTTATCTTTGAGAAGATTCTTGTGATATTGATTAATCTCTTGTTGATTTTCAATTACATACTTACAGTAGTATGCCATTATGCTTATTATATGTTCATGCCATATCTTTTATTTTATACCATATCATCTGATATTTATAGCTAGACTGATCCATTTATTATTTTCTTATAAATAATACTTGGGTTAGACCGAGAAATTACAAGTGTTTCTGCTTGACTTCTCTTCGGGGATTACTCTGACTTTTGGCTAACTACTTAGATTAGTAGTTTTTGGCTGTATACATTTGAGATATAGACTCTATGATGTATACTTATTCTTTTGTATAGCACATGTTGCTATTCTTTTGTGTTATTATGGATCTTTCAGATCACTACTCTGGTGTACACACTCATGTGTTATATATTCATATCTTTTTCCGCCATTGTGATATGGATGTCCGTGACTGATTTGTGTTATGTTTATTTCTATGTTTGTTTCCGAAGATTATATATAGCCACTGTGTGATAGCTTTGAGTTTGTATCGGTATGTCGGATTTCTTCCTTAAATGAAATGCATGCTATACTATCTGACATATCGGTGCTCGCACAAAGAAATTACATGGATGGTCGCTCCTTAATAGCCTTATTCTCCGTGCTAGTTGACAGCATTACTCCGTAGTGTTCTTTGCTATCGTGGGTATAGAGGTGAGGCGTCACATATACTTGGTAGTTTATTTATCACCCTTGTACGATAAAAAGTTTCTGAACCTGGAAAAACCATTAGTTTTTGATTGCTATGGATGTGTGATGGACTCTTTTGTTGCATATAATGGTTGTACTACTTTTGTTTGCATATGATTATTATATATGTTGTGTTGCTTGTGCTACTGATTGGAACAACTAGTATATTGATCTTTTACCTAGTTTTAACTCTTTTGGATTATGTGAGTAAGATACAGGTTTTGGAAGCAAAGGCTAGCTGTTGCTTTTGGTTTTATACTTAGAGTTTTGTTTGCCCGACAAATAAGTATGTTTTCAGATTACGGTTTTTGTAGCGGTATTTTATTATTTTCCCCATGGTTGGGATGCTCCGTTATTAAAATAAGATGTATACTAAGTAATTATTGATATTGTTATTTTTCCGGACCTGGCCGCGGAAAGGAGACGCTGTCGAAATTTTTCGTAAATTTAGGACTTAGAATTTTTTTTGTGGAGATTTGGTTATTTTCAAATTTATATTAAAACTAAGCAAGTTTAAATTGTTTTATAAATTGATTCTTTCTTATTCCTTTTTGGGGACGAAAAGTTTTGAGTGGGGGAGATTGTAACGGCCCGTAATTTGACAATTAAAAATATTAAATTAAATAAGACTTTGAAATTCAAAAATTATCAGAAATTAAAAATTTATGATTTAATGATGTAAAACAATGTTGGGTTGCATATTAACAACAAGATTTGAAATAACAAATGTTAATGTTGTAAAGAATAAAATGAATGTTTATCTCTAATTAGAATATAATTGCAAAGTTTAATTTGGATATAATTGTAAAGTTTAATAAGGAATAAAATAAATGATGTATCAAATAGTGAAATCATATGATATAGAACAAGAAATCAGTTATTTGGTAAGTAAATTTATAATCCTTGTTTGTAAACAATAAATTAATATATATATGAATTACTAGGATGTAACAATTGTTCTATTTCTTGTCTCATTATTTAATCCATTTTGAAATTAATTTTGTAATCAATTGAATTCAATGTAATTGAAATATTTTAGTCAATATAGGCGAAGATGTTAACTGTAGAGTAACGAGTCTAATAAAATGGAAATTTATGTCAATTAAATACATAAGGGAATGTGATTTAATATAAAGAACATTTAAATCAAAATAAAAGAATGTGTTGGAAATTAAAATGTAATGAACTAGGGTTTTATTGCGGTTGTAATTAAATGTTGTAATAGATTTAATATTTAAATCTTAGGTTTAACATGAAAAATTGGATTTCAAAGGATTATTAAAATACTGTTTAATTAAGAATGATGATAGAAAACTTTTAAAGTAGAATTTGAAAGTGATTAAATCAGTTTAAAAGTAATTCGTTTTAATCAACGTGTAAAAATAAGTATAATTTGATTTTAAAGCTAACTTCTATATACAATAGAATTAATTTTTGAAATTAGTTCTATTGGGTTAAGAAATATTGAAAACTTATATTTCGATATAGGATGACCTATTTTTGTTTCGGGAGCGAAACGGGTTTACGGGCCTTTGTTATCGCTTTGGCCCAATCGATATCTGTTTCATCTGTTCATGTTCCATCCTCTCCTATATATAAATTGTTACCGAAACCCTAACGGCCTCCATATCTTTATGTTCTATTCTTCTGTAGTTTCTTTCAGATCTAACTTGTCCCTTTTTGATGGTGAATATCCTAAAACCTTACTTTCCAATTTCAAATAAAATTCAAAATTCAAACTACTCGAACCCTATCATACAATATATGGTCGCGAAGCTCTTGCAAACGGAGTTAGCGTCTGGAATTCATTTCTACAATCGAGGCTTAGTTTGACTAGAATTGGGCAAAACATTTTCGGCAGTTCATTTTAGGGTATGGATTCAATGGTGAAACTTCAACTTTGGGACGATCAGAGGGCACTGCATCGTAGAGGACGTCAAGTGGAGTTGATCTATCGGCTTGGATCATCATGTATATGCTCGAGTTCGTCAGAATCGGCGGCTAAAAGGTGCGGCGTTTGTGGACGTTCTTGGCGAGATGGTGGACGCGGAGGTGATCGCGTGGACATGGTTGGATGCGGCTGGTCAAGGCGGGGCACATCGTGGTGGCCCATCATGGCGTGACAGTGTAGGGCAACGGTGGTGGGTCGATGAAGAACGACGGCTATGGGTTTGTATTCGATTTAGGGTTTGGGAAAGTGATGGTAATTACGTTTTTTCCCTCGTTTTATTTTAATTAAATTTTAAAATTCAAATCTTCTAACGCGAATAGCTTTTGCATACGAACTTCGATTCACGTGCCGTTTCTTTCATTGGACTCGTATCGAAATTCTAAAAAACATAAAACTGGTTTGATTGAGTTTGGGGACGGTTGAGATTTTAGGCTTTTGTTGGATTTTTAATGGGCTTAAATCAAAGGTGAGTGTTTAAACCCACTCACGCAATACTAAAATTTTCCGATGTCAGTTGAATCAAAATCATAAAATGATTAATTATTGACTTTTGGGCTTTTGTTGAGATTTTGGGCTTTTGTTGGATTAAATTTGACATTTGAATTGATATTGAATTTGAGGTAACACAAAAGTTGAATTGACTTTTAATACAAAATTGACAACAAAGTGAATTGACCTCTAAATTGATATTGAGAGTGAATTACTAGTTAAACACCAACATTTAATAACCAGAACCTATTGTGATATATTGGTTGATTTGTATGTTGATTGTAGTTGAATGCCTATTGATTGATATGTTGGATGTATGGTCGTTATTTATTTTGATAAATCCCTAGTTATTACCCTATTTATTATTGACATTATATCAATTGTCATTTGGATTATCTGAAATGAACTGAGAAATAGGTTGAAATGATATATATACCTATGTCATTTAAATATGATTTGAAATGATATATATCCATCCATGTAATTAAAATTGAAATAACTGATCACTTGGCCATAGGGTAGAAAATTATATACGGACACCAGATTTGGTTAAATTAAATGGTTTTAAAATCTTGAATTTAGATTTGTTTAAATGATATTGTTTTAAAAAAATTGATTTATATGAATTGAATTATTTTCTAATTCGAGCTTTGAAATGTTGAAATTGAAACTGCTTAAATGAAATTGTTTAAAGGATTTAATTTGAAATCTTAAAGTTCAAATTGAGTTATGATTTGAATTTATTGAAAGTGAATTATTTTAAAGGTTTAATTTTTAATTTATGCTTTGAATTTATTTTAATTAAAGTGATTTAAATTGGTATTTCAAATTTTGGATGTGAAATGGATTTAAACTAATTTGTTTTAAATGAGAATTTGAATTGAAACTTTCACCCATTTGAATGGAATCGTTTAAATTGAATTTGAAGTAATGTTTGAAATCATTTTGAGGTTGATTTAAATTGAATTTTGAATATGAAGTGGACTTGAATTGGAAGTCGAAAATTTGAATTTGTTTTGATTTGGAATTTGAACCCGAGTTCAGATGTTGATAAAGGAAGAAACAATTTTAATTCAAAAATTTTTTTAAATGCAAATTATTTAAACTATTTAATATATAAACTGTTTTAATATTCAAATTATTTTAGTATATAAACTGTTATCAATACTCGAAACTATTTTTACTATCAAAACTATTTTAAATATTCAAAACCATTCTTAATTATTCAAACTATTTTCGAAACCATTCTTAATTATTCAAACTATTCAAACTATTTTAATTATCCAACTATTTTTATATTCAAAACTATTTTCAACTTCAAAACTATTTTGAATATTCAAACTATTTCAAATATTCAAAAAGTATTAAAAGTGGGAACTATTTAGATTTAAATCGTTGATTTAAATACGAATGTTTTGATATGGAAGTATAACCTATTTTTGAATTCCAAATGATTTGAAGTGATTCTGATATTTTGATATGAAGTATGATTTTTTCTTGAAATTTAAAAGTACCAACCGGTGTGTAAAATGGACGATTGGTTATTAAAGAGACCGGGGTATAATGAATGGCATACTCTCTATTATTCTATCGGAACCACTTTAATAACTGTGTATGCAGTGGATGTTATCCAGAATGTATAGGGTGAATTGGCGGCATTTACTGGAATGAAGTAAGAGAACGATGATGGATGACCCCAACATTTGGGTAAATTTGAAATAACTAAAACAGGAGCCTATGTCTAGCCAAGGGGTTCGCTACCTTTAGGGGCATTCACCCCTTTGTATTATTATATTGATGTTGACTCGATCGGTGCACCTTGATTTGATTTTGGGAGTGATGGACTCGGTCGGCAGTCGTTGCAGCGATGTGTTACGACCAGCCAGAAAGGGTAAACTGATAGAATCCTACCTTGGGCATTGCCCCACGTCCCTTGTCATACTATTATCCTTATACACGACCACTACGATTTTGTTTTAGTGTTGTCTTCTCATGGTGCCTCCCTGGCTACCGATGTTACTGGTTGTGCTACTAAGGTAAACTGTAGGATAATGCTTTAAAATGTGTTAAGGTAGATTAATGTAAAGCCTTAACGCTAACTTAATACTTTACTTACTGATAGACACTACATATATAGCGTATCATACTATATACAAATAGTTTGACGGATCCTTGGGAGATGGAAAATCCCGTAACATCTCTTAAGTTATTGCACTCACGTTATACACTTGATAGGATATGGAAAATCTCATAAACATCTCTGAAGCTATTACACTCATATTTACTTGTTATTGAATTAATTTACATAAGAACTTTTAGTTCTAACTCGAGTGTTTTGTCTTTTCATTACGCTCGGGTCAGCTTGAGTATTTCAGTATTTGAAGACCGTTATCCCTTGAAGATGAAGATGGAGTTTGCTAGACCGTATTTACTATTATTATTCCGTTGTATTATTTCGGTATGTTTATTAACTGTACTCTGGTTATGTTGTAAAATTGAAATCAAATGTATATTGTAAACAGCTTCATGAACTGTTTATTTAATTATTACATTTTGTCATTTCGCTACGAGACTCTATGTATTGCTTTCCTTCTTTTCTCTTAATTCTGATTTAAAACCCATTGATAATTCATCTTTTGAACAGTTTGAGTTAGACATGTGTGGTTTATTATCGACTTAAGTTGTCCAAAAAGGTGGGTCGTCACATTAATCCTATCAAATAATGGGATAAATATGAATCAAAAGCGATCATGACACGATCGATTGCTCGCTAAGTTAATCCCTAGACTTGGAGGCAAATAAATCAATTAAGGAAAATACGATCGATCTATTTTTTGAAATAACTCTAAGTCCTAGAGTGTGGCTGGAGTATAAACACAAGTTGGGTGCTATTCGACCACCCGCTAACTAACTCTTATCCCCAGAGTGCGAATATTAGTATAAACAAATAGACGAGTGCAGTTCGACCACTCACTATTCCGTGAACTCCGGCCTGAAACCGAAAGGAGGAGTGTGAACTCACAAAGGATGCAGTTCGACCATCCACCGTCTAACTCCGCTAACCCAAGACTGAGGCCAGGGGTATAATCATTCAAACTATTGAATTCAACAGCGTAACATTAGGGCTTGAGCCCCGTGTTTGGTATGACTCAAGACAACGACCACACGGAGGCCTTGGGATAGAACTAACGGATTATCATCCAAAGCAACGGGCAACGAATTACAAGTACGTTGAATGGAAAGTAATAGCTCAATACTTAAATAAAAAATTCACATAAGATTTCGATGGAAAACAAAGAACTTTTAGTTGCATAATAAACTTCAAAAGTTGTGATACGATTTTATTCCAAAACAGGGGCTGTACCCATACAATCACGACGGACGAAAGAGAAAAACGGCTATGCAAACTATATACAAACCAAGCTGGAGTGATGACTATTTCTTCCGCCCTTTATCCTTTCTGGATCTCTTAGGAGTGCCACCACCCGAACTTCCGCCTGTCCTCTTTCTTGATCCTTTGCCGCCCTTGGTAGGAGAGCTTTTAGAGGTTGGAGGGAGTTCTTGGGGAACCGACCCACCGAGTGGGATGACTTGTAATGGAATGAGATTTGGGTCATCAATGTTTGTATCGATGGGTTCAGTCTTAGCTTTTTTCTTCAACAGTTCCTCCCACTTGATGTGCTATTTTATGTTGAGCTCATCAGTATATTCATTGGTTCTAGTAATTACAACATCATCCGACTTAACAGGCAATGGTAGGTCTTTGGCTTTATCATCATCAAGTGCTCCAATAACTTGAGCGTTAGGTCCTGGAGCGTCGGTGGCCACCGGAATCTCAGTAGATGTCGATTTTCGCTCCATGGTGGCACCACTTTTTGGAGTTTGGTTGGGACCTAGAAGACCTGTAGATTCGTGGAGATAAGAAGATAACCCATGACTATTGGACATGAAGAACAAAATCTCTCAAAAAATGGAGAATAAAGCGGAATACTTACGTCCGGCTGACTCTCGTTTATCGCTGGAGTGCTTCCTTCCAGAATAAGGGTTAGCACCATAGATTGATAATTGTCCAGATCATAGCTTAGATCCTATCTCAGATCGATAGAAACTGACTCTCCGGCTGCATGAAGAGCAGAGGGGCCTTTGGGATCGGACTTGGAAGAATCGACGGTGTTTTTTTCTTTCCCAAAAGGTGCTAGAATGTCAAAGTATTGAAGTCCCGCAGTAGCAAGGTCTATAGGTTCATCCTCGCGAAGAATCTCCCATACTAGTTTCTCTTTATCTAAATCAGCTTAGCCGAGGGTTCTCCTTTTCATTTCAACAATGTATTCCCAAGCCTCGACAAGCAACTGAAGATAACCCTCACCAAGAAACCTCAGATCGCGGTGGATAAGGACTTTAGCATTGTATTTAATGATCATGGAATCGAACATGTCCTTAATTTCATTTCGACCAACTTCTTTAGCATCCTCTACGCAGGCTTCGATCTTGTCTCTCATCTCATTATAGCCTGCTTCTATCGCCTCTTCTTTGGGGACTTCAATTTGAGCAAGTTGCTCATCAAGCTTAACCTTCAAATTCCGAGCTTCAATGACCTCTTCACAATATCTTTGCGACTACTCTTGAACTTCAATTTTCTCTTCCCTCTCCTTCTTAAGAAGTTCTTCAAGCTCCTCAACATGGCGGGCCAAAATATTTTTCTCCTTTGCAAGGTATCTTTTTCCAAGGCAAGCGCACCACTGCGGTTGAGGGCAACATCAAGTTTCTTTTTGTGGGTGGCTTCTAGATGACTCACCACCTCAGATGTTTCCTTTGCACTTTTTTCTGCCTCGGTCAGCTTCACCGTCAAATCCGAGATCTCAATGTCTTGATGTTTAATTATATCTTCACCAAGGATCGCCTTTAGCTTGAGACGCTTTATTTCATGCTGTCTCTCGATAGACACCTCGAATATCTTCTTTGCTAAGTGTTGGAATGATTCATGTTGCACAAAAATGTCATTGATGCATGTGAGAGAACATGCCTTAGATTCCCTGGGATTGTATGAATGGAGGGGAGGAACTTAAGCCCGTCGAAACAAATCTTTAGAAAATTGAACTTAAGTTCGGCCAATTTTTCTACTGTGGAAGCTTCATGAGCCAAAGATGGCAAAGATGGATCAAAAGCGATGTTTGGACCTTTACTTGACCTGCAGTCACGTGACTGCTTGGAGCTGGATGAACCTAAATACTGCTAAGGTGGCACGACAACTTGAGGACCGTGGAAAGAGGTTTGATCGCCATAGGAAGATCAGATTGAACTTCTTGATAGGACGACAGAGACTGGGACTTATGTTTAGAAAATGAAGATTCCCTTAAACAACGACTTCTTTCTCGGCCATCATCCCTCTCTCTACGCCTACCCGATTCTGAATCATGATTGGATCCATTTTGCGTTGAGGAGCTCCTCAAGTGATCAAAAGTTTGGGATTGAGACATCGCGCCTACAAAAACCAAACAAAAATATATAAGTGACCATTATACAAAAGGTAGATGGAGATCATGTGGTGAAGTGTACGCGATTGTGAGTGTCCTAGTGTCCCTCCCGATGGATCAGTCGCTGCAGCCTTGCTTATAGGAGTTTTCTCTCCTTTGTCGGTGGGAATAATGTCGTCACCACTTCTGGTGGGAGAATTAAGCCCCTCAATACAGATGTTGGGAAAGTCATAAGTCATGATGTTGTCAGGGGTTTGGAGATTTGAAAACCCTTTTGTCGAGCTTTCTAAACGTTGGGAAGACGACTCTTCGTCGATGGAAGTAATAACAAACTCAGGCTCCTTAGTAGTTTTTCTCCTATAGAGCTTATATGCAAGCTTCTTTCTTCTCCTAGCTGGCATGAGAGGTTGCACTCCTTGTGACGGTTCGACCACAGGCGCATTGCCTAGACGTGCATCTGCATCGCTAGGCTCATCGGTCTTGGCACCCCTAATTTTTCCCTCTTCGGTGTCATCCTAAGTTCCCTTGACTGGGGGCATGATAGGGTTATTGATATCACCTTCTTATCCTACATCATATCTTGGTAGCGTAGTGCTTCCTAGGAAGCCTAATGCTGCAACCTTCCTCCAACAACCTGAACAGAGATAACCATTCATCAGTTACAAGAATTCTAATGTCCCTCTCTTTGATCGGAGTGGCACGAATCGCAAAAATTGCACTTGAAAAACTATCGCCCTTTGGATGTGGATGGACACCTGTAGATTTTTAGAATGTTAGTTGATTTAGGATATGACCTGGATCAAAGAATTTGATAATAGAGCGAAGATGACACTTATGTCCTTCTAGCCATCGCCTTCCAAAACCAGACGGACATCGAACATAAAATCATTTATGTTTGAAGAAATTGAGTTTATTCCAAGTACCCGTTAAGACTTGACGATTAGGCGAAGGCTCAAGGAAAATGTAGGAAAGACCCCATGTCCGTCATTTGAAGTTGTAAATAAACCCGATGCCCTTAGAAGTTGGGGCAGAACAGGACGTTCATAAATAGTAAGAAAGTGTCGTGGAGAAAGGCATAGATGTTCGGGTGTAGTCGAGTAGGAGTTATTCCAAGATATTTTAGCACCTCCCGGGTAAAAGAATTGAAGGGCGGCACGCATCCGGCCCAGCACATGAACTCATTACATGCTGGATACCACTTCGGGGGCGAATGAGCCCTATCGTTCAACGAAGGAACCAAAACGTCTTTGAAGGGAATCTTGTGTCTAGCGCATAGTCTGCGAAGAGCAGCCTTATCAATTCTCGAGGCTTGAGAATCTATCGGGTTATCTAAAAATATAGCACCTTCTACAGTATCGGGGGCAGGACTTATATCTTCCGTCGGGAGGACGGGAACGTCAGAGAAAAGGTTGGCTGATGGGCCAAAAACTTCCGTTTGTTCAATATGAAGACCAGGGGAAAGCCTGCCAGATATAGTTGCGGAACTTGACTCAACTTCGGGATTACTATGTTGTGAAGTTGGTCCAAAAGACATTGCAGCTGGACACTCTGAACGTCTGAAGTCCATGTCAACCATACTCAGCAGATAATCGAGATTAGAAAAGTTTACCTGTCCTCCCATGCTAAGTGTAAGCTATTGTGGTGCAGTGTCATGTAGTGCAAAGATTACCAGCTTAAAATAAGAAAGCGAAGTTGAATGACGAGATTTTGGATTCCGAGAAGAGTGACCATCATCGCTAACCGTCTCAACTGGCGAATAGATTGATCGGTTGTGTAATCTTTGGGATCGATCATCGGCACATCGAAGTATGAAATCCATTATTAAAGTCCATATGTTAAGTTTTAGTTCATGTTCAAAGTCCCAAGGATTTGATCGTTCAATTTCGAGTTCAATAATAAATATGAAAGCCCTGTTGTTCATCACTGTCATATGTTCAAGTTCATTAAGATGAGATTGGTTTTAATTGCTTAAACAAGTGATTATTTGTTGGTTTTTAAGTTCAATTTGAAGACTAGAATTAGCCAAGTATAAATAGTTGATCCCTATATGTCGACTCCTATATAATTGACCCTTATCCCAGAGCAAAACAACCGATCCCTCTCTTTAGATGATTAATGCCGATCCTTTTCCTTCAATAAAAAATACCGATCCCTCCACGCTAACCAACTCTACCGATCCCTCTACTTCACTGTTTTCAACCTGCCACCAAACTTCCAATACTGATCCCTCTAGGCTAACCAACATTGCTGATCCCTTCCTTTCACCATTCCAACCGATCCCTCCTTTATCCAACAAAACTACCGAACCCTCCATGCGAATCGAAGATGGTCGATCCCTCTCCTTCCACCTTTTCATGCTCCCCTTCAAATTTTTTAGCCGGACCCTACCATATCCCACTTCTCATCTCCTCCAAGTAGCTTCGGCCATCCATTCTCCATCACGTCGAACTCCAAATCGTTGCCAATGGAATTGAATCCAACATCTTATTATAGAATCAAAAGTTAATAGCAAGTAACCTACCTAAATATATCAAAGATGAGTGGTTCGAGGAGAAAGATCGAATTATGGTTCGAATGGAAGGCGAAACGATAATCTAAAGACAAATAGGAAGTTTTATTTATATACGAAGGTGATGTTTTAGTGGAAGGGAAGGGATCGATTTTTGGAGGCAAGGAGGGACTCGGTCGCAAGGATGTAAATGGGAAGAAGTTTGAAATATTGAATATGAGAAGGTTGGAAGGGAGGAGTGTAGTTCATATATGGGGACGAGGATTCGGCCTATGGTATCGATTCGAAGCAAAGGAGGGAGGGATCAGTTAAAAAGATGCCAATCCCTATAAGCATGCTCATAAAAAAATAAAAAAAGGAGAGAGAAGGATCGGCTAGAAATATACCAATCCTTGTAAACATAAAAAGGTGGAGGGATCGGCTAAACATATGCCGATCCTACCAACGTTTAAAAAAAGAGAAAGAAGAAAAGAAGAAAGATCAGCTACGAGCACATATGCAAACAAACATAGGCATGGAAATTATTCAAAGCACGTATGTACAAAATGCAATGAAATTGCATCTGACTCGATGAAAATTGGCGACGATCCGTGAGCATACGAACGCGTCCGAGAGCTAACAACAAGAACATGTATCTGAATGTGCACGTGTATGGTTTAAAAGTTCAATTTTTGCAATCGACAGAAATTGAAATTAAACCTGAAGCTTTCAAGTTTGAGGCTGGACCAGATAACCAAAGCTTATTAGTCTCATGGAATCGGACTTATATATCAATTAATGAAGTATAACCCTAGATTTATCGAAAATCAAGCAAGCGTCACGACGATCAAAGGGAGATACAACACTTTGGGAAATTAATTTGACAGCGGGATAACGACTATTCAAAAAACTGGGCAGGTTTCTTTTCGACGACTCTAACTTGCTTCGGTTCAAAGCACGCCATGTTCAGCATAAGACATACTTTAGGGGGCAAGTTTTATCCTCCATTTTGACCCAGCTATATTGAACTGAATGCATAATTTAGATTCGACTGCTGTCAAGGCCGATGAGTCCAGAGTGATAGTTGTGCGGCCTAGAAGTCAAGTACAGATGATAACACGAAGTCGAGGTTGAATGGAATTGATAGATATGCAAGGCAGAATGTTCGAAGTATGAAATATGGTTCAACATATAGGAGGGATCGACATAAATTTACTTGCATCATAGGTATTGGTATGTTGCAGGGAGTGAGAGCATTTCAATAGAAAACAATCAATATCTCAATATCCACAAGTCCAATGCACATAAAATTTTGTGACCAAGATATATGGACCCTAGGGAGCCTACCCTAGGGATTGCACCTTAAGAAGATGAAGTCAAAGGGATCGACACTCTTCCCTGGGTAGAGATCGGCAGGAATCGGCAAGCAACTTTTGTTAAAGCAAAGACAAAGAAATAACGCAAGTTCTACTGATCCAATTGGCATGAAATTTGGAGGCTAAGCATATTTTAGCATAAGGAAGCTACCATAGGGATTGCACGCCAAAATTCCACCGAAGTGGGGATCGGTACCGATCCCACTTCTTTGGGAATTGGGCCGTGCGATCCTTACTGTAGGTCCATATGGTTCTGAAGGTCCTTCTGCTGAATTTTCATGGAGATATTTGGCAATCTTCATTTATAAATACAGGCTTGGTTGTTCATTTTCGGGACTTTTACGCTGCTAGTTGCTTTATATTCGTTTGTAACTAAGGATTTTCATCCTATCTCTATTGTACCCAGTTTATAAAGTGATTAATAAAGCAACCTGTTTAAAGTGGACATAGGCAAACAACGCCAAACCACTACAAATCATTATGTGTGTGTTATTCTTTAAATTTACTGTTATTTCTTTGTTATTATCCTCTGTTTTCATTTTATATTCTTCATTTATTTCTCTTCAAAACCTTTATTGGGTGTTTGTGCCAATTTTTGGTGCAAACATTAATTAATTTAAAGTATATTAAATAAAAAATCCTTAAATGATGTGTTATATGATAATAATTACGAGAGGTTGTAATCATGAGAAAATTATCAAAATATTTTAAACATATTATTTTAAATATTCATGGTCGAAATGTTTTGAGAAAGGATATCGATACATCTATTAAGATCAGAGTACGTAAAGCTTTCCAAATGTTGGACAGTGTTTTACTCATGGATGTTGAGAGCACAATGGGGTTTTGTACTGATAGTTATAGATAACTATGGAATGACTCTGTGACGAACGCCCATGACCCCTGCACTGAACCTAGAGATAGTGCGCTGTAAAGTGTGCCAGACAGCCATGGACGATTGTCAAGGTAAATTAAAACAGCAGAATCTATCATATTACTCACAGCGCATGGACAAAATACAATAGAATATATATATAGTGAAGCTTCACAAAATAGAATCTCATCAATAAAACTTCATAATAGTTGAATACAAACATCTGAATAGTCAATACATCAAGCCTCACTACATAACACTCAGAGAATATACAAGCAGCGGAACATCCAGTACATATAGTAAGAAAACAATATGCAATCCTCCAGCTCGTCTTCGTCATCAGCATCGTGGAAAGCAAGAACAGCACCTGTCACCTGCTACCTAGTCTGCCCGTCCCAAAATGGACGAACAGCCCAAGGCAATAAGAGTTAAAACATAAAGCCTTGAGTCAGACAACAGTCTTAGTGAGCGGTAAATTAACTAACAACATACCAAAAGAGCATAAAGGAAAAGGAATAGGAATACAACCCTCCCACTCCACCTCTTTCTACAGTGATAGCCCCCAGACACACACTAAGCAGAGCAAACATAGCAAAGCATACAATTAAAGTAAAGCAATTATCACTCGAGTCAAGGGCGATGTTTTCCAAGTACAAACCCCCAAGGCCTAAACCAAGATCAGATAAGCACCCAGAAAATACCGCTCTTGAGACCGAATGACGATACAATCAAACATCCATGACTCTGGCTATCACTGTTATCATGGCTTCGATATCATCGTTAATTGAATGACCGGCTCATTCTTTCATCCGTCCGTCAAGGGCTAATGGAAACCCCGGTTCTAGACATAACTCCGCACGTCATCAAAACCCGTGCCTAGGACTATCGAATCTGCCCAGAGTACTCGACTACCAATCAGTAGCCTTCAGGGACTATCGAATCTGCCCAACGTACTCTTGCTTTGAGCATGCTAGAACCTTCAACAACGATGAGATCTCAGCCTTCTAGTCATCCTCCTCGACGACTATTTCCATACTAGCTCAAGCGCCTCTCGAGCAAACCATTATCCTCAAACTCGAACCATTTCACCGAGTTATCAACATGCTTGGAATTATCCCGTCTGGATTAGACCAAGACTATCTCATACTATGCTTCGCCTCATCTCATCATAGCAAAGACTCATCTCAACATCACCATCAAATCTATCCACATGAGCTTCATCATCCGCTACATATGCCACGAGCAGCTTTTCCAATTCAAGAGCCTTTCCCTTAGCTTTTGAATCATCTTCGACCATCTTGTCTAAATCAAATCATCAATCATCTAATTCATAGCAATCAATCAAGTCAAACATTAATCCAAGTAATCAAGCATTCAAATATGATCTAATGAACAATTATAACCATAATGGCAATTTCGTAAATAAAGAGTCTAAAGTCTAACAAGCATGAAAACATGAGCAATATCTCTATAATCTTGATGAATGAACTTGCATAGGTTAACATGTAGTAAAATGGAGGTCAAATCATCATGGACAATGGATCTATACTTAAGTTTACAAAAATGCATGAAAATCACTACTTTACACAAAATCAAGCCAACGATCCGATATACTCCTTTGGATCCGTGTGAGAGATAATCACCACTCACCAAATCACCTAAACACCTCAAAAGCAACACACTTCAGATCTGGACAGCGAAGAATCTAACTCGATCTATCACAAATCCGCTTCAAACGATGAAATCTCTCTTTGATGGATGTAGATCTTCAATCTAAGCTCTTGAATCTTCAATTCGATCTTCGATTTGGATGGAAGGAAGCACAAGATTAAAGTGGAGAAAAGAAGTGAAGAAGTGTAGAACTCGAGCTCTCAAAATGGCAGCACTTCGTTGCTTCAAAATCCGGATCCCAAAAAGTGAGGAAATGGACGTGTATTTATAGGCTGAAATCCCCTAAGTTGTCCGCCTTCATAAGTCGTCCACGACTTATAAAACATCACGACTTACGACTTAAGAAATACCACGACTTACGACTTAGTGAGATAACCCATCCTACGACTTAACAAATCCACCAGTCTACGACTTAACGACTCAACACAATAAGTCTTCACGCGACCTAACAGCTCACGACCTGACACTTAGCGACCTAACAATCTTGCGACTTAGCAAACCATACGACTTAACCTTGCGCGACTTAATATGCGCGACCTAACGACAAATGCGCTTCTGCGACCTAACAATGCCACGACCTAAGACAATGCACAACCTAACGACTCAATACCTATGCGACCTAACTGGGTTACGACCTAACACCTCACGACCTAATACTTAGCGACCTAACACTTAACTCGTTCATGACTTAACTCCCTTATGTCGTAAAATCATTCAACCCCTAGGTCGCTAATTTCTACCACCAGCTTTCTTAGGTCGTTGCCGACATATCCTCCTTAAGTCGCTAACTCGCCCAGTTTCCTATGCCGCTAACTCTTAAGTCGCCGTTCTCTTAAGTCGCTTACTAACTTAAGTCTGCGAATCCTATAAGTCGCTAAACCCCTTAAGTCGTTCACTCGACCTAAGCCACCACACGACCTAACTTCCACACGACTTATCCCAATCCTTAGGTCGCCAACTTCCTTAGGTCGCTCCACTTCCTTAAGTCATTTACTCCAACCTAACTACTATACTACCTAAGCCTTATCTCGTCCACAACTTAGACTTAGGACGACTCATCAACACTAACGACCCAATGACAACTGTTTTACGATGTTTCGATCCGTAAAAATACGGGTCGTTACATTCTCTCCCCCTTAGGAATTTCGCTCCCGAAATTCCAAACAAACAAGAGTAATCAAAGACTATTCTACACGCCTACCATCCCTAGAAATCAACAAACCATGCATCCAATTCTAGCTTAGCATGCAGAATTCTAACACTAGAACAAGTTACAATATCGTGAGATGACACGACACCTTATGGCCATACCTTGAAGAGTTTAGGATGAGCTGCCTTCATCCTCTCTTCCACCTCCCATGTACAGTCGTTATCATCATCACTCCATTGTATCTTGAGCAACTTAACTACCTTCCTCCTAAGCTGTTTCGTGTCAGTTTCCATAACACGAAGCGGCTTACGAGGTCTCTTATTGACTGGATCAACTTCGAAATCTTCACCGCTATCAGTAGAAACCACTGTATTCGAGTCGTGCACATACTTCCGTAGATACGATACATGAAAAACATTGTGCACACCCGACATCTTCTCTGGTAACTCCAATCTGTAGGCGAGCTTTCCAATTCGCTCGATGATCGGGAATGGTCCAACAAATCTCGGAGTCAATTTTCCTTTCTTCCCAAATCGAATAACATTCTTCAGTGGAGAAATCTTCACAAAAACCATATCACCTACGTCGAATTCCAAATCCATACGACGCTTATTGGCATAACTTTTCTGACGGTCTTGGGCTGCCTTCATTCATTGCCGAATGATCTCTATACAATCCGAAGTCTGTCGAATCATCTCTGGCCCAAGTATCAGCTTTTCTCATGTTTCTAACCAACATGTCGGAGAGTTACACGGTCTTCCATACAATGCTTCATATGGTGCCATACCAATGCTTGACTGGTAACTGTTATTATACGAAAATTCTACCAAATGAAGGTGATCTTCCCATGATCCTCCGAAATCTAAAACACAAGCTCTAAGGAGATCTTCCAAAACTCGGTTGACTCTCTCGGTCTGACCATCTGTTTGGGGGTGATAAGTTGTACTTAAACACAACTCGGTTCCCAAAACTTCTTGGAAGCTCTTCCAAAATCCACTAGTGAACAATGGGTCTCGATCGCTCACTATACTTTTCGGAATACCATGGAATCAGACTATCCACTTAACATACAGCTCAGCCAACTTTGATGCAGTCCTAGTCGATCGAACATGAATGAATCTTGCACTCTTAGTCAGACGATCTACGATGACCCAAATCCCTTCATTTTCCGTTCTTGTTCTAGGTAGCCCATCAATAAAATCCATCGATATTTGCTCCTACTTCCATGTAGGAACTTCTAATGGCTGAAGTAATCCACTTGGCTTCTTCTGTTCGGCTTTAACCAACTGGCAGTTCATGCACTTGGAAATAAAATTTCCAACATCCTTCTTCATATCTTCCCAGTAATAGGTTCTCTTCATATCCCGATACATCTTATTTCCACCTGGATGAATTGTCAACTTCGAGTGATGACTTTCATTCAGAACTTCATTTCTCAATTCATCTATATCGGGAAAAACTAGTCGTCCTTGCTTCCGAAGCCAACCCTCTCGATCGACTTCGAATCTTTTATCCTTTTCTGGGTCCAATCCAGATTCCAAATCACGGATAATCTTGACAAGCTTATCGTCTCGCTTTTGGCTCTCGCCAATTCTTTCCACAAGAGTCGGTCTTATCGATAAGTTTGCCAACATCTCAGGTTCCATTTCACATCTGGGCCTGAAGTCAAATCTAGCTAAATACTCGAGATTCTTCCACTCTGAAAACATGGCTCCCAATCCTGCATGTCTTTGACTTAACGCATCTGCCACTGCGTTACCCTTTCCCGGAGTATAGGCTATACCAAAGTCATATGATGCCAAAAACTCTAGCCATCGTTGCTGCTGAAGATTCAAATCCTTTTGGGAGAAAAGATACTTCAACGACTTATGATCTGTATACAATTCGAATCGAACTCCCAATAGATAATGTCTCCACACCTTCAGAGCAAAAACAATCGCTGCCAACTCCAAATCATGAGTCGGATAATTCCTTTCATGCGGCTTCAGTTGTCGACTTGCATACGCAACAACTTTATCCTTCTGCATCAGCACTGCTCCAAGTCCAGTACCACATGCGTCGGTGTAAACCACCATCTCTTCATTTCCACTTGGAATATTCAAAACAGGAGCACTTGTCAGTCGCTCTTTCAGGATTCCGAAAGCTTGCTCACACTTAGCATCCCATCTAAATACTTGGTTCTTTTTCATCAATCTTGTCAATGGTGCAGCCACCTTGGAGAAGTCTTTGAGAAATCGACGATAATATCCTGCTAATCCAAGAAAACTTCTCACATCCGATGCGTTCTTAGGTCTAACCCAATCCTGGATTGTTGCCACCTTAGCGGAATCAACCGCTATTCCATTTCCAAAAATAATATGGCCTAAGAACCTCACTTCACTCTTCCAGAAGTGACACTTCGAAAACTTAGCCTTCAGCTGATGTTTCCGTAAGATTTCCAAAACAATACGCAAGTGCGTCTTGTGCTCTTCTTCAGTTCTGGAATAAATCAGAATATCATCCACGAACACTAGTACGAACTTGTTCAACTGATCTCTGAACACTCTATTCATAAGATCCACAAAATATGCTGGCGCATTAGTCAATCCAAATGGCATTACCAGCCACTCAAAGAAACCGGATGGTGTCCGAAAAGCAGTCTTCGACACACTATCCTTAGCCACTCTTAACTGGTGAAATCTCGTTGCCAAATCCATCTGAGAAAACACCTTAGCTTCGTGAAGCTGATCAAACAAGTCATCGATTCTCGGCAATGGATACTTGTTCTTCTTAGTCACCTTATTCAGCTCACGATAATCCACACACAACCTCAACGATCCATCTGCTTTGGTTGCGAACACAACTGGTGCACCCTATTCGGACACACTACGTCGAATGAATCCTTTCTGCAAAAGATCATCAACCTGCACCTTCAACTCCTGTTGTTCCCTAGGCGCCATCCGCCTAAGAGGCATCACAACAGGTCTGGCTCCTTCAACTAGATCTATACGAAACTCGATCTCTCTATGCGGCGGTAACCCTTTGACCTCGTCAAAGACATCCTCAAATCCATTAGCGATTGGCACAGATGACAGTCCATCCCGTGGAACAACCAGCGAATACATGAAGCTCACGAAGACGCCTTCTTCATGCTTACATCGTATCACAATCTTTCGCCCCTCCACATTCTCGACTGTCACCTCCAACCTATCACAATCAACCTTTGCCGCATACTTCCTAAGCCAGTCCATACCCAAAATAATTCCGAACCCCGCAAAGTTCAGAACAAAACAATCACAAACAAAAGAGCAATCATGACTCGATACAATCAGACCACGGCATAACATACACAAACAAGACGAACCCCCAACTGGATTAGTCACAACCAATGGCCTATCAATGATATTTGGTTCTAAACCCAACCGGCCTACAAGCTCATTACAAACAAACGAATGCGACGCCCCAGTATCAAATAGCACTCTAACCGGAACACCATATAGGAAAAGAGTACCTTGAACCACTACACTCTTTCCTTTCTCTTCAGCGGTAGGAGCTTTCGAAGATGATGGAACAGCCCCCAAAGCAAAAGCTTGCACAATCTGCTTGTCCTTCCGCGGTTCCGGACAATTCTTCCTGATATGCCCCGGCTTGTCACAGTTGTGACACTTCATCGGCACCTTCGGATTCTTACAATCCTTGGAGAAATGGCCCTTCTGCTGACAATTGTAGCAGGTCACTTCGCCCTTTGGCTTCTTCTGGCCATCCTTACCCTTTTGCTGCTGCTGCTTCCTCTTCTTGTTTCCACCCTGTTGTGGTTTAGACTCTCCTTTGGTCACAGCAACAACATATCCCTCCTTAGGTAACAGATTCTCGTGCCTGAGAGCTTTCTCTACTAGCTTCTCAAATGGATTGTCCAAATGATCCACCAACTACCAAGATACCTGTCCAAGCCTGTCACAAACTTCTCATTCTTCTGGTACGCAGATTCAATATACGACCGAGCATACTTGGACAAAGCTTCAAACTCAGAAACATACTCAAGAACTGGTCTTCCTCCTTGCTTGAGCTCCACAAACTTCTTAAACAGAACAGACTTCTGAGCCGTAGAAATGAACTTAGCTTCAAATCTGTCTTGGAATTGCTCCCAAGTAATTTCTTCCTCCGGAGTATCAATGGTGATAGAGTTCCACCAATCAGAAGCTCTCCCTTGAAGCTGTCTTGATGCTAACTTCCTCTTAGTCGCATCCTCAATTCCCAAATCATTAAAGATCCTTCTACAAGCATCTATCCACCTCTGGACTTCAATGGTTGATTCTGTTCCTAAGAAAACCTTTCCTCCAAGAGCAGTATAATCTTTACACAGCTTAGCAAAATCCACTGGTTTTGGAGTTTGAACTTGGACTCCAACATCTACTGATGGCCCCGGAGCTGGCATCCTTCTCATGATCAAAGTCATCATTGCTTCGAACAAAGCAGCATAATCAGCAACCCCCTCAACAGCATGGCCTTCCCTGGCAGCTGGTCTCCCTCTTCGACTCATTCTTAATATCTATAAAAAGGAATGATTAATACACCTTGAGAAACAACTGCATAAAGGACTCAAACTCTACTAGGCTACTTTATTATATATAGTAATCATCCATCAAAATACAATTACGTCTCTCATACGTAGTTTCGTCAGCGAGCGTTGGGTAAAATCGATTAACCAAAGCTCTGATACCAAATGTGACGACCGCCCATGACCCCTGCACTGAACCTAGAGATAGTGCGCTGTAAAGTGTGCCAGACAGCCATGGACGATTGTTAAGGTAAATTAAAATAGCAGAATCTATCGTATTACTCACAGCGCATGGACAAAATACAATAGAATATATATATAGTGAAGCTTCACAGAATAGAATCTCATCAATAAAACTTCATAATAGTTGAATACAAACATCTGAATAGTCAATACATCAAGCCTCACTACATAACACTCAGAGAATATACAAGCAGCGGAACATCCAGTACATATAGTAATAAAACAATATGCAATCCTCCAGCTCGTCTTCGTCATCAGCATCGTGGAAAGCGAGAACAGCACCTGTCACCTGCTACCTAGTCTGCCCGTCCCAAAATGGACGAACAGCCCAAGGCAATAAGAGTTAAAACATAAAGCCTTGAGTCAGACAACAGTCTTAGTGAGCGGTAAATTAACTAACAACATACCAAAAGAGCATAAAGGAAAAGGAATAGGAATACAACTCTCCCACTCCACCTCTATCTACAGTGATAGCCCCCAGACACACACTAAGCAGAGCAAACATAGCAAAGCATACAATTAAAGTAAAGCAATTATCACTCGAGTCAAGGGCGATGTTTTCCAAGTACAAACCCCCAAGGCCTAAACCAAGATCAGATAAGCACCCAGAAAATACCGCTCTTGAGACCGAATGACGATACAACCAAACATCCATGACTCTAGCTATCACTGTTATCATGGCTTCGATATCATCGTTAATTGAATGACCGGCTCATTCTTTCATCCGTCCGTCAAGAGCTAATGGAAACCCCGGTTCTAGACATAACTCCGCACGTCGTCAAAACCCGTGCCTAGGACTATCGAATCTGCCCAGAGTACTCGACTACCAATCAGTAGCCTTCAGGGACTATCGAATCTGCCCAACGTACTCTTGCTTTGAGCATGCTAGAACCTTCAACAACGATGAGATCTCAGCCTTCTAGTCATCCTCCTCGACGACTATTTCCATACTAGCTCAAGCGCCTCTCGAGCAAACCATTATCCTCAAACTCGAACCATTTCACCGAGTTATCAACATGCTTGGAATGATCCCGTCTGGATTAGACCAAGACTATCTCATACTATGCTTCGCCTCATCTCATCATAGCAAAGCCTCATCTCAACATCACCATCAAATCTATCCACATGAGCTTCATCATCCGCTACATATGCCACGAGCAGCTTTTCCAATTCAAGAGCCTTTCCCTTAGCTTTTGAATCATCTTCGACCATCTTGTCTAAATCAAATCATCAATCATCTAATTCATAGCAATCAATCAAGTCAAACATTAATCCAAGTAATCAAGCATTCAAATATGATCTAATGAACAATTATAACCATAATGGCAATTTCGTAAATAAAGAGTCTAAAGTCTAACAAGCATGAAAACATGAGCAATATCTCTATAATCTTGATGAATGAACTTGCATAGGTGATGCAGGCCAAGTACTAGGTCGTGACCGACCTAGCAAACTCGTAGGTCATAACATGTTGATAGGTCGAATCCGACCTAAAGCTAAGGAGTTAACAACTTGTGAAGAATGGTGGAAAGCTGAAGTCTTAGGTCGTCTACGACCTAAGGAAGTGATAGGTCGCGAACGACCTAACTTTGCAGTGCAACATGGTGAACGACCTAACATAGCACCAGGGAAAGAACTACGACCTAACGGGTTTGGGGATGGCAAGTTAAAACAAGGAGATAGGTCGTTGGAACGACCTAACATGCTTTTAGGTCACGTACGACCTAGCGAGATAAGGCTTAGGTCGCGAAGTTGTTTCTGGAACCGCTTATCTTTTAGGTCGCGAAGCTCTGGATACCGTTGATTCATCTGCCGAGTTAATCTCTGCCTTTGATTCCCTTAAGACGTTGATTTGGGATGCCGCAAGTTTTAAGTCGCTGAAGCTCTGGATGCCGTAGATTCTTATGCCGAGTTAATCTAAACCGTTGATTCTTTAAGTCGTGAAGAAGCTGCTGTTAAGTCGCCACCGACTTATACTAAGTCGTCTGAAGATTGAGTCGTGGGAAGTTGCTAGGTCGTCTACGACCTAAGTGATGTAATCTGTTTGTATTTTCTGTTTGTTAACTCGTAGTTCTTACTTGTTTTTAAGTCACATGTGTGTAAGTCGTAAGTCGTCTGAAATGTTAGGTCGTGACTGTTAGGTCGGAAACGACTTAGGAGATTTATTTCTTTTCTGTGGTGTGTTGTAGCCTATAAATAGGCAAGTTGAATCATTTTGTAAGGTTGTTGATTTTTGAATAAAATTCTCTTTGATTGCTGTGTACTTTCATTTTAAATTGGTAGTTGAGTGTAATCTCCTATCTCCTCTTTCGGTTAATCTAGTGCGCTCGATTCAACGATTATAGAAGCCGATTCGCGGAATCAAGTGCGCTTGATCAACGCTTGAAGAATTGAAGATCTTTGAACCCGGTATCGTGCGCGATCAACGAGTTCGGGATAGCTAGAATTCAGTATCTTCGGATCAACGAATTTGGGCATTTCAGTATCTTCCAATCCACCGATTACTACTTTCACCGATCGAAGATTGTTTTGTTTAATCCGCTGCGTCATTTTTTGGTATCAGAGCTTGTTCTAGCCAATCATAGCTAGATCGAGACTTGGAGCCTAGTCATTTTGAAGCTTGAAGTGTTGAGCCGTGAGCAAGTGAAGTTGTTCGACTTTGTATTGAAGTTTAGAGATCGGATCTTATCATTTGGAGAGGTTGTGTTCATCGTGTTCATCGCGATTTGCAACAAAGTGGAAGTTTTCGATCCGTTTCATTTTGGATCAAAGTCCGAAAAGTGTTTGAATTTTTAAGTGTTGAAGAGTTTGTGAAGATTTCAAGTATGCCGCCAAGAAGAGCTAATCGCCACCAAAACGTAGAAGCTTTGTATCGAAGAGAAGAAGCTGATGAGATGGAGCAAAGAATCAATGAAAACTTTAGTGAAAACTTAACGAAGGAATTAGCCGGTTAGAGAAGCTTATGACGGAGATGAATCAAAATCGGAGAAGGGTTTCACCTGAATCTAACCATAGGGGTAGTAGAGTCTCGCCACATTCCAATCGAGACAGAAGTGTTGAAAATGATCAAGGGCGTGGGAGGAACGTGAATGATCGTGAACGGAGGAATGTAGATAGAAGGGATGATGGTGGTAGGCGTGATGGTAGTAGAGATGTGGGTGGACGAGATAGACAACGATATACATCTGATTTTGAAGAGGAGTATGATGGTGGTAGTGTTCGAGGACAAGGACGAGGACAAGGGAGAAATTACTCTGAGTATGATCACAAGTGGGAGTCGGGGATGAAGACTGAAATTCCAGAATTCAAAGGTGGTATGCAAGCTGAGGAGTTTTTGGATTGGGTGGCTAATGTTGAAGAAATTTTTTATTTCAAAGAAGTTCCCGAACATCGTAGAGTAAAGTTGGTTGCTACAAGGTTGAGGGGTAGAGCTTTGGCATGGTGGCAGCAAACCAAACTTACACGTGAACGAATGGGGAAGTCAAAAGTTGAATCTTGGGAGAAGATGAAGAAATTGATGAAAGCAACGTTCTTACCTTATAATTATCAATCTCTGATGTATCAACGTTTGCAGAACTTAAGGCAGGGCACAAAGACTGTTAATGATTACGCAGATGAGTTTTATCAGCTTATTGCAAGGAATGATATTATGGAAATGGAAGAACAACTGACATCTAGATTCATTGGGGGATTGAGAATGCAGATCCAGGATATGGTGAATATGTTCGATCCAAGATCTGTGGCGGAAGCACATCAGAAAACGTTGGCTTGGGAGAAGCAGGGACGACGAGGAGGTGGTGTGTTTA
The DNA here is from genome assembly GCA_030737815.1 of Allium fistulosum. Taxonomy (NCBI): domain Eukaryota; kingdom Viridiplantae; phylum Streptophyta; class Magnoliopsida; order Asparagales; family Amaryllidaceae; genus Allium; species Allium fistulosum. Next base: position 1,221,984,861 of record CM060902.1, read on the forward strand.
CTAATTCCAACAATCAAGTGAAGGGTGTTAGTGGAAGTTCTAATGTTTCTAAACCTATCAGTAGACCAGTAGTGAAGGAGGCTGAGAAGACAAAGGTTAACAACGGGTTCAAATGTTACAATTGTCAGGAATTTGGTCACAAAAGTAGCGAATGTCCGAAGCCGAAGAAGAGAGCTATGATAGCAGAGGTTGAGGATGAAGAAGCTGAATGTTCCAATTCACCACCTGATGAGGAGGAAGAAGAAGTGTCGGGAGACGAAGGTTATAATCTCATGATGAAGAGGTCCTGTTTAACAACAAAGCAAGAGGAGGATTGTAGTTGGTTGAGGAGCAATATTTTTCAGTCAACATGTACTATTTTGGGGAAAGTTTGTAAATTTGTTATTGATGCTGGAAGCTGTGATAATATAATTTCTTCAGAGGCTGTGAGGAAGTTGGCGTTGAAGACTGAGAAACATCCGAAACCGTACAAGCTAGCTTGGTTGAGGAAAGGCGGGGAGGTGAAGGTTGGACGAAGGGCTCGTGTGAATTTTTCAATTGGAAAGAAATACAAAGATGAAATCTGGTGCGATGTGGTAGATGTGGATGTCTGTCATTTGTTGCTGGGAAGACCATGGCAGTATGATAGAGCAGTACAACATGATGGGCGTACCAACAGTTACAGTTTCATGTTTGAAGGCACAAAGATTACTCTAGTTCCAAAGAAGCGACAACAGGAGGAAAACAAGTTGGAGGAGATTGAAGAGCTCAAAACTTTGTTATCTTTGAAGGAGTTTGTGAAGGAAGTAGAGGAGGAGCCTGAAGTATTTTTATTGATTGGGCGTGAGAGCAGAGAAGAGGTTGAAATTTCGGAAGAAGCAAAGCCAGTTTTGAAAAAATTTGACGATGTATTTCCAGAGGAGTTACCAACGGAGTTGCCACCGTTGAGGGATATACAACATCAGATAGATCTTGTTTCAGGTGCTGTGTTGCCACACAGACCACATTATCGAATGAGTCCGAAGGAACATGAAGAGTTGCGGAGGCAAGTAGAGGAATTGCTTGAACATGGGCGTGTGCAGGAGAGTTTAAGTCCTTGTGTTGTACCAGCTTTATTGGTACCCAAAAAGGATGGAACGTGGAGGATGTGCACTGACAGTCGCGCATTGAATAAGATTACTGTGAGATATAGATTTCCAATGCCAAGGTTGGATGATTTGCTAGATCAAATAAGCGGAGCTACTATATTTTCGAAGATTGATTTGAAGAGCGGATATCATCAAATTTGTATCAGACCAGGTGATGAGTGGAAGACTGCTTTTAAAACCAGGGAGGGTCTATACGAATGGTTGGTCATGCCATTTGGCTTATCAAATGCACCAAGTACTTTCATGAGGGTGATGAATCAGATTTTTAGACCGTTCATTGGGAAGTTTGTGGTGGTGTATTTCGATGATATACTGATATATAGTGGAAGTCCAGAGGAACATTTGAATCATCTTAGAGAAGTGCTGATGGTATTGCGACAAGAACAATTCTATGCTGCAACGAAGAAATGCGTGTTCATGACACATAGTGTTTTATTTCTGGGGTACGTTGTGTCGGAGGAAGGAATACAGGTTGACCAAAGTAAAGTTGAAGCAATTAGAGATTGGCCGCAGCCCAAGACGATAATGGAAGTTCGTAGTTTTCATGGGTTGGCTTCATTTTATCGGAGGTTCATTCCACACTTTAGTAGTGTGATGGCACCTATTACTGATTGCATGAAGGGTAAACAGTTTGCATGGTCGGAGGAAGCCGGGGTTGCTTTTGAGCGAATCAAAGAACTCTTGACGTCTGCACCAATTCTAATATTACCAGATTTTCAGCTAGTGTTTGAACTACATACTGATGCATCCAAGGTTGGGATTGGAGGAGTATTGAGTCAGAGGGGGCGTCCAATTGCATATTTCAGTGAGAAGTTGTCAGGAGCAAAGATGAGATATAGTACATATGATGTGGAATTTTATGCTGTTGTGCAATCTATTAAACATTGGAGACATTATCTATTTCAGAAAGAGTTTGTTCTTTACACTGATCATGAAGCATTAAAACATTTGCAAGGGCAAGACAAGATTTCAGCAAGACATGCATCGTGGATTGCATATCTGCAACAGTTTACTTTTGTTGTTAAACACAAGTCAGGGGTGACGAATCGTGTGGCTGATGCTTTGAGTAGGAGGAGTCATTTGTTGACTACACTAAAGGTTGAAGTGACGGGGTTTGAAATGTTACCAGAATTATTTGACAATGATCCTTACTTTGCAAAGTTTGTTGATAAAGTCAAGGATGGGGAGACGGATGAGTTTATAATGATATATGGTTTTCTGTTCAAAGGAAATCGATTGTGCATACCGGAGGGTAGTCTGAGAATGAAGATTATCAAGGAGTTACACGAAGAGGGACATGTTGGGAGAGACCGTACCTTACAGTTGATTTCACAGTCTTACTTTTAGCCATCAATGAGGAAAGAGGTAGAGAAGTTTATGGAGCGTTGTCATATTTGTCAAGTTTCGAAAGGAACTGCGACTAATGCTGGTTTATATATGCCGTTACCCGTGCCTGTAAAACCATGGGTGGATATCCGTATGGATTTTGTTTTGGGTTTGCCTAGAACTCAAAGGGGAAATGATTCTATATTCGTTGTGGTTGATCGATTTTCGAAAATGGCACATTTTATTGCTTGTAAGAAGACGGCGGATGCTGTTCATGTTGCTCAATTGTTTTTCAAGGAGATCTATCGACTTCATGGATTGCCAGAATCTATTGTGTCGGATAGAGATACTCGATTTCTGAGTCACTTTTGGTTGAGTTTGTGGAAAATGGTGGGAACGAAGCTGAAGTTTAGTAGTGCTTATCATCCGCAAACGGATGGACAGACCGAAGTTGTTAACAGATCATTGGGGAATTTGCTGAGGTGTCTTGTACAAGATAATCTGAAGAGTTGGGATGTGAAGTTATGCCAGGCAGAGTTTGCCCATAATCATGCTGTAAATCGAAGTACTGGGTTCAGTCCATTCCAGATTGTATATTCTAGTATGCCAAAAGGACCGTTGGATTTAACGGTAGTACCACATTCAAAGAAGACAATTAAGAAAGCTACTGATTTTGTTGATGGATTGACGGAATGTCATAAAATCGTGCAGGAACGATTGGAGAAAGTGAATGAGAAGTATAAGCGTTCTGCAGATTTGAAACGAAGAAATGTTGAGTTTAATGAAGGAGATATGGTTTATGCAGTGTTAACAAAAGATCGTTTTCCAGTAGGCGCTTATAACAAGTTGAAAGCCAGGAAAATTGGTCCGGTGGAAGTTGTGAGACGAATCAATGAAAATGCTTATAAATTGAAGCTGACAGCTGATGTGTATACGTCTGACGTGTTCAATGTTAAACATCTCGTACCATATCACGGAGATGAACGAGCTGAGGTGGTAGAATTTACAAATTCGAGGACGAATTTCTCTCAACCAGGGGAGGATGATGCATGCCAAGTACTAGGTCGTGACCGACCTAGCAAACTCGTAGGTCATAACATGTTTATAGGTCGAATCCGACCTAAAGCTAAGGAGTTAACAACTTGTGAAGAATGGTGGAAAGCTGAAGTCTTAGGTCGTCTACGACCTAAGGAAGTGATAGGTCGCGAACGACCTAACTTTGCAGTGCAACATGGTGAACGACCTAACATAGCACCAGGGAAAGAACTACGACCTAACGGGTTTGGGGATGGCGAGTTAAAACAAGGAGATAGGTCGCTGGAACGACCTAACATGCTTTTAGGTCGCGTACGACCTAGCAAGATAAGGCTTAGGTCGCGAAGTTGTTTCTGGAACCGCTTATCTTTTAGGTCGCGAAGCTCTGGATACCGTTGATTCGTCTGCCGAGTTAATCTCTGCCTTTGATTCCCTTAAGACGTTGATTTGGGATGCCGCAAGTTTTAAGTCGCTGAAGCTCTGGATGCCGTAGATTCTTATGCTGAGTTAATCTAAACCGTTGATTCTTTAAGTCGTGAAGAAGCTGCTGTTAAGTCGCCACCGACTTATACTAAGTCGTCTGAAGATTGAGTCGTGGGAAGTTGCTAGGTCGTCTACGACCTAAGTGATGTAATCTGTTTGTATTTTCTGTTTGTTAACTCGTAGTTCTTACTTGTTTTTAAGTCACATGTGTGTAAGTCGTAAGTCGTCTGAAATGTTAGGTCGTGACTGTTAGGTCGGAAACGACTTAGGAGATGTATTTCTTTTCTGTGGTGTGTTGTAGCCTATAAATAGGCAAGTTGAATCATTTTGTAAGGTTGTTGATTTTTGAATAAAATTCTCTTTGATTGCTGTGTGCTTTCATTTTAAATTGGTAGTTGAGTGTAATCTCCTATCTCCTCTTTCGGTTAATCGAGTGCGCTCGATTCAACGATTGTATAAGCCGATTCGCGGAATCAAGTGCGCTTGATCAACGCTTGAAGAATTGAAGATCTTTGAACCCGGTATCGTGCGCGATCAACGAGTTCGGGATAGCTAGAATTCGGTATCTTCAGATCAACGAATTTGGGCATTTCAGTATCTTCCAATCCACCGATTACTACTTTCACCGATCGAAGATTGTTTTGTTAATCCGCTGCGTCAATAGGTTAACATGTAGTAAAATGGATGTCAAATCATCATGGACAATGGATCTATACTTAAGTTTACAAAAATGCATGAAAATCACTACTTTACACAATATCAAGCCAACGATCCGATATACTCCTTTGGATCCGTGTGAGAGATAATCACCACTCACCAAATCACCTAAACACCTCAAATGCAACGCACTTCAGATCTGGACAGTGAAGAATCTAACTCGATCTATCACAAATCTGCTTCAAACGATGAAATCTCTCTTTGATGGATGTAGATCTTCAATCTAAGCTCTTGAATCTTCAATTCGATCTTCGATTTGGATGGAAGGAAGCACAAGATTAAAGTGGAGAAAAGAAGTGAAGAAGTGTATAACTCGAGCTCTCAAAATGGCAGCACTTCGTCGCTTCAAAATCCGGATCCCAAAAGTGAGGAAATGGACGTGTATTTATAGGCTGAAATCCCCTAAGTCGTCCGCCTTCATAATTCGTCCACGACTTATAAAACATCACGACTTACGACTTAAGAAATACCACGACTTACGACTAAGTGAGACAACCCATCCTACGACTTAATAGATCCACCAGTCTACGACTTAACGACTCAACACAATAAGTCTTCACGCGACCTAACAGCTCACGACCTGACACTTAGCGACCTAACAATCTTGCGACTTAGCAAACCATACGACTTAACCTTGCGCGACTTAATATGCACGACCTAACGACAAATGCGCTTCTGCGAGCTAACAATGCCACGACCTAAGACAATGCGCGACCTAACGACTCAATACCTATGCGACCTAACTGGGTTACGACCTAACACCTCACGACCTAATACTTAGCGACCTAACACTTAACTCGTTCACGACTTAACTCCCTTAGGTCGTAAACTCACTCAACCCCTAGGTCGCTAACTGCTACCACCAGCTTTCTTAGGTCGTTGCCGACCTATCCTCCTTAAGTCGCTAACTCGCCCAGTTTCCTATGCCGCTAACTCTTAAGTCGCCGTTCTCTTAAGTCGCTTACTAACTTAAGTCTGCGAATACTATAAGTCGCTAAACCCCTTAAGTCGTTCACTCGACCTAAGCCACCACACGACCTAACTTCCACACGACTTATCCCAATCCTTAGGTCGCCAACTTCCTTAGGTCGCTCCACTTCCTTAAGTCGTCTACTCCGACCTAACTACTATACTACCTAAGCCTTATCTCGTCCACGACTTAGACTTAGGACGACTCATCAACACTAACGACCCAATGACAACTGTTTTACGATGTTTCGATCCGTAAAAATACGGGTCGTTACAGACTCACTTAAGAGGTTCTTGTTGGTTAACAATAACTAAGGTCAAATACAAAATTTTGAAATGATGGTATTACACAGTTCTCTTGCCTTGATAATACTTTTGAACTTCAATATGGATACTCCACTTTGATTGTAGTTAAATTATGGCATGATGTCTATCAAATGACTATAGTTGGGTTTGAGATAAAGCATTGAAAGTGAAACACTATTCAATAAAGAATTCATCTACTCAATTATACGAGGTTAGTATCATGGTCAACTGTGGTTAACTCAAAGTCAAAATCTCTAACCATAGTAGTACAGTTAATAGTAAATGTTCTTATTGGATCAACGACTTTGTTTATGGACTAACCAAGTTGAATGCGGACGATATTTAATATTGACCAAAATCAATTCCATAAGTTATAAAGTGATATAGTGCCGATGAAGAGAATTGATGTAATAATCATTATTAAAAGGTATTTCTTAAAACCGTGAAATTGATTTTTACGGAAAAAGATGTATAATCGTTAGATTCCACCAAATAGTCACACCACTAGCTAAGGTGAAGTGTGAACATTAATATTCAAATTGGTCAATATTAATCGCTGATTAAGTTTACACTAGCGAGTTGTGCAGTTGCATTGATAGATTCTCCCAAAATAACATACACTTTATTTGATTTATAAATTATAATAAATCTATTCTATTATATATAAAAGAGAATATATGACTCTTTATATACTCTTTCCATAATTCTTTTTATGTATATACCGATTTCTAAGCAATTTGAGGGACCATTAACATTTACAACCTTATAATTTTATTTTCATACATCTCATATATTAATGATACCATTAATGCGTATACTTCTTAATATTGAAAAAATGTAATAACTATACTAATTAATAAATGTTTCACAGTTACAAATTATAATAATAGCACATCTTTTCTTATTCCACTTTGCGAACACGAGTAGAAACAATCCATTCTTCTTCCTCTTTCCAAACACCAGTAGAAATCATTTCTTTACCAAACACTTGGTAAAATAATTTTATTCTACTATATTTTAAATTTCCTATAAGTAACCAAAAAGAATATCCAAACGAGTTTCATTCTTATTTCCACCTTATAATTTGTTGTTTTTGCCCTTGTTTATTTCACTTCATTTGGTTTATATTTTAAGGTATATTCTCTCTCCTCTGACGCTTCTCGTGTATTTGAATATAATGCATTCACTACATAATTCTCTTTTAGTCAATTTTGGTTGTTATACTCTGTAGTAGTTATTTGGATTAATAGTTAACTAGTTATTTGGAAAAATCTAAATTTACACATGATGTATTGAATCTTTCATTCACCATTCAAATATTTTTGTTCTCTTTTATTAATTTTAATTATTATATTTTTTGCGATTATTTGGCTTAGTAATTATTCGATAAATTTTATTTTATTTAAATTTCCTTTAAGTTTTCAAAGAATACACAAATGAATATCATTCTTTTTCCTTCTAATAATTTAGTATTTTACCATTTTTAATTTCACTTCATTTGGTTCACATTTTAGAATAAATAAACCCTAACTTAGTCTATTAAAGTATGTTCTCTCTTCTCTGATACTTCTCATGTCTTTGAATTTAACATACTATCTACCTAATTCCTTTAGTCAATTTGTATTCACAGATAATTTTACATTTAACCCTTTTTTGGGGTTTTACTTAAAAGTTTTAGTTTAGGATTAAAGAATGGTCATTCATTTATTATCAGTTTTGCGTTTAGTTTATATATAAGCATATCTCATCTCAATTGATCCCTCGTTATTACCTTCAGTTGTCTCAAATTCTTTTTTGAGAAAATGGGTCGAATGATTTAGATGGTGTCTCTTCTCTCTTTCACCCGTCATAGTTTCGATTTGCTTTTGTATTTCTGAAAATTAAAATTTTGTGCTATGGTAATTATATTCAAAAGGTCAAAACATGATTATCTCTTTTCAAAGTAAGTGCTTTTCAAAAGATCATGTGATTTTTTATTTATCCATTTTAGTGTTTTGATTAATATATCTCCTATATTTAGAAGGGTCTCTAAATTTAATGTATCCCCTACATAATACTATTTTAGTCAATTTTGATCGTTATGTTATTGCAATTATTTAGTTTGATAAATGTTTGGAACAAAATGAATTTACACGTGATGCATGGTATCTTTCATGTGTCATTCATCATTTTTTCTTCTCTTTCATTTATTTTGATTGTTATATTTTTTGCGATTACTTGGTTTGATAAATGTTTTATAAATTTTATGCTGCTTTATTTTAAATTTCCTATAAATTATCAATGAATATACAAATATGTTTTATTCTTGTTTCCCATTATAATTTGTTATTTTACCATTTTTAATTTCACTCCATTCGGTTTACGTTTTAGAAGAAACAAACCTAGTTTACTCTATTAAGATATGTTCTCTCTCCTCTAATGCTTCTAATGTCTCTAAATTTAACATGTTCTGTACATGATTTTCTTTAGCCAGTTTTGATTCACAAATAATTTTACACATTTAATCCCTTTTTACAATTCTACGTTTAGAGTTTTAGTTCAAAAATTAAAAATATCATTAATGGTTGTTGGATGAGTCATTCATTTATTATCGGTTTTGCATTTTGGTTAGAAAGTAGCAAACTCATCTCAATTAAGCCCCTATTCTATTGTCTCAAATTTATTTCTTAGAAAATGAGTCATCTAATATTGGTTAATGTCTCTTTTCTTCTTACAACCATCGTATTTCCGAAAAAGAATCCCTATTTATGATAATTAAAATTTCCATGCTTCAATGTTTGATTGTTATTTTTTACTAAAAATAATTTTATAAGTTTCTTTTTGTTTCTTTTAACAAACAGATAATGTAGCGATCCAGAACTTTCAACGTTTCGAAAGGAATATTTAATTTGTTTAAATATTCAAATTTGATTCGAATATGATAGATAATAAGAAAATCAATTTCTAATTAAAACGACTTGATTTTTAATGACGTATTTTTATTTTAATTTGTATTATTTTTCTATAATTTTTAATTTGAAAAATATTTAAATTATCGTTTGATGTATTTTATGGTAAACGTTGGTATTTTTGAAATTTCACAGAATAAGATAACCAGTGTATTTTATTGCTGCTTTGCGATCGCATTTTTATTTTTTTGTTCGCGGTTCGTACGCTAACGGGATGTTATGTACCAGAGTGCCATAAAACTTTCTTTTCAAAAGTTTTCAAATCAAATTGAAACAAAGATTTTTCAACAAGACATTGATTGTGATTAGCTCTTGATATGATGGTTGTCTTGAATTTTGGTGATTTGCTTAAGTTTGAAATAATGTATTGGTTTTGTGTATAAGTGTGCATATCAACTCAATCGCCCACTGCATTTTCACTTTTATATTTCTCATTCTCTTCCCCTCTTCTTTTATTTTCTTGTTCCTTTAAAAGAAAAACAACTCCATCTCTTCATTCAAAATCAACATTTCTCAAACCAATCAAAATTAGCCAAAACCTCCAACTGCAAAATTGTGTGTTATAGCCTCTAGTATTTTCTAAAAATAGTTGCTAGTCGTTTCATTAAGTGTGGTGGTGGATATTGTCCGATGACCGTGGTTGTCGAATTATGGTGAGTTTTTAGCGAACACGAAATGGAGAATGAAGGACATGGTTGTGTTCGTATCGACGAACCATGATATTTGGTGATGATCACATAATTTTTAGTGGTTGGAATCAACGTGGGAAGAAAGATGAACGTTTTCCATTTATCTTGGAATCGCCAGCGATGTAGGCAACTAGGGAGGAAGTGGTGGTGACTGGAAGCAACGTGGGATCGAAGCGGAATTGTGGGTGCGGTGGCGATTTGTGCGGTGGGCGGTGGTGGCGAGAAGAGCTCTAACTAAGGGTTTAGGTGCTGTTTTGTTTTGGGTTCGAATTTTTGGCCGGTGATGATGATGTACGGTATCGAGTTCGACAAGGGCTGGCTCGGAGGTGCGATGGGGTACGACGAGTGGAAAGGCGGTGGTGGCATAGGCTAAGTATAGCCGAGGCGACATCAGGATAGAAATGATCGTGCTCGATTATTGCCAGTTAGCAATTTGAAATAGAGGAGGGAAGGAGGTCGCTGTTGTATGCAGGTATGGGTGGGGTGAAGTTTGGGCTGGGCCTGTTTTGGTGAGAATAAATATTGATTTATTTGTTTAAACTATATAAACTAAGTGTTAAGTTTAATTGCCATATCTCATTCATTTTAAATTTGTTTAACCCATAGATTTTTGAATTAGACTCGTATTGACGAGTATAACACTATTGTATAAATTGTTGATAGTTTTGATGAAGTATAAAATGTTGATAAATTAACAGTGGTAAATATAATTATGTTGATTTGAATTATAACATAGTTAAATTAGTTATACTTTGTTTATGTTATTTTATTAGCAGAATAAAACATTGTTATACTATAATTAAATTAAATATATTATTTTAGAATTTTGACATCTATTGAGCAGAACAAATCCACGTTCTGTGCTTGCAAAGTAAAATAATGATTTTTGAAATTAACTAATATGTGGATTAATTAATATTGAAAAAATGATGTGTTAACTATTGATTGTTAACTTTTCAGTGCCAGAAGCTTGGTAGCCTGGCCGTATTGGGGTATGACATTGATATATGTTAAAAGTTGAACCGTTTTAGTAATAAAGGTAACAGTAGCATTTGGTTAAGTACTGGTAGCTCTGGGCCTCATTTTAGTATTTTGAAATACTATTGTTTGCTGTTTTTACTTGAAAATGGTTTTGATTTGGAGAATGATTTTAAATCTGACTTTTTGGAACTTTATGTGATATTTTACTTGGAAATGCCTTTTTAAACATCTTTATTTACTCCAACCTTTCTAGAAATGCTTTAAATGTATTTTGGAGAATATTTATTTTTCAGGAAAGTTAATATAGTAACGGATGTGTATTTGTAAAGATAAAGGGAATTTGTCTTTTGTAATAAAGTAATTCTGTTTTAAAGCAGGATAGCAATATTTTGGAATAAATATTGGCGAAACGTTTTATATAAAATGTTCTATAGAAAGAATAGGTTTATAAATGGATTTTATAAATAAAAGAGAGATTTATAAATAGTATTTTATAAATAAATGAATAGGTTTATAAATAGTATTTTATATAAAAGGGAATTGATATCATTTTTTGGAATAATAAATCACACTTGTAAATGTATAATGATATTTGAAATGATTGCTTTATGGAAAGTATATAAGATTTATTTGAGATTTATAAAAGGAGTTTTATAATTATATTTCGAGGTTTATAATAGGAGTTTTATAAATCAATTTGAAGATCTGCAAAAGAAGTTTTATAAATGTAAAATAAATTTATAAAATGGAGATTTATAAATAGAAAGGAGTTTTATAAAAGAGTTTTATAAAAATGATTTATGAAAAGGAATTTTATAAAATGGAAAGTGGTCTGGTTTTTTATTAAACAATGTTTTCAAATGACATTTGTTTTAACTCAAATAAGTATGGCTTTTGAAAGTGTAATGTTTTGTGAATATACTTATACCGATGAAATAAGTGTATATATATATATATATATATATATTTTTCTAAGCATTGAATGAGTATAAATGAACAGTGAGTGAGTAGTATACTTATGTATACCTTTATTAAAGTATTTTGATACAAGTATTTACAAGGTGGGTTTAATTAATGAAAGGATTAGTTAAAGAGGCTTAGGGCTGCCTATGTGTTTAATCGTTCTTGGTTTCTTATGAAATTAAATCTTTGATTTGATTGATTGTTTATTTGATAGTTAAATAAACGACTATCAAATCTTGACCAAATATACTCTGGAAATATCTGGAAGAAACACGAGAATTATATGGTACAGTTATTTTCAGTGATGTTATACCGTATGTATAAACTCATGTTGCTCTTCTTAAACAAATGATAAGGAAATCCATCCGCTCAAATGGTTAGAAGGTGATCTCCGCTCTTATGTTTTCTGTCTATTTCCCACAGAACCGAAGTTGAGATTATCGAAAATTATCGATTGGTTTTGGAGCGCCCGGTAAGCGAGGAAGTGTACTTATATGAGATGACTAGAAACCGTAACCACTCCAAAACCATATGCGGATTCTATGCTTTGGAGAGGTTTGAGATTGGTTCGAGATGCTGGAATCTATAAGGAGATTCGAGATCTGTTTAAGATACTCGAACACATGTAGTTGTTCGTGATCTATTCGGGATGTGGAAATCCATGTGTGATTACAAGACCTGATGAGGTTTGGAAATCCATATATGGTTCCGAGATCTGTTCGATTTGTAACTAGTGTGCTGGAATGTCGGACGTGGCGTCACCAGCGGATATGACTAAAACCGGAGATAGGATGCAAAGCCAAAGGGTGCAGGCAACCCTACCCTAGAGATGCCTATCGTTATGCATACAGTGAGTGGTACACTCGGCCTCACAGGTTGGAGGGGTTAGCTATGTATTTCCTATGTACATCAGTTAAGCATGTATGTTGCTTCGAAAGGATATCTCCGATCCTTGTGCAAGAGGACCGTTCTCTCAAAGTACTGATTGCACCTCCATGGAAACCTACACAATTAGTGAATGCGCTTTAGCAATTTGATTTGTATACTTATTATTGTTGAGTTATACACTTATGCACAACATAGTTATTTCTTATGTATTTTCAACTCTGGACATTATTATAATATCATTGGATTCTCTAATAAAAATGGTTTGGTTATCGTAAGGTATAAACCCGTCTGTGTTTATGTGCGGTGTGGTCTTACAAGATACCTTTATTTTGAAGGGTTTGATAAATGTAAAAATCTATATGATTTTAGTTTCGCATGCCTTGTTTACTAGACTGATTAGGGCATTATTTTCTTATAATGCTCGGTTCAACCTGAGCATATTTATAAGTTAAGTTATGGATGCCTCCAAGATGTATTCACGTATCTTTATTCCCGCTGCATTTCTTATTTTGTATTTAATAGCATTTGTGAGGACAGGTTGCTATAACTATTCAGGCTGATGATATGTTAGTTTACTTTGATTTATGTATGTATATTACAGTTTTCTTTTGTAAAGATCATTGGTATATTACATATTACTTATCACGTTGTGAAATTTTATTTTGTCTTTTCTTTTCTTTCACCCTAACAATTTGTCTTTCCAGCAATTGGATGCTCGACACATGAATATCGTGGATGTATCAGTGTCGGCTTTTGAGGGTCGAAAAGACCAGTCGTTACATGTGGTACCAGAGTTTAGGTTGAGCGAACACCTAGGACTTGGTGGGGTAAACTCATTAGAGATAGGGTAAGTGACATCCTAGCATGAGTTTGAGTGTATTATATATAAGAGTGCATATTTGTTAGTGCAATAAAAATGTTTTATATTGTATTGATTGGTTGGTTAAGTGCTTATGGATTTTGGTCAATGGCCTGATCAATGTCATCGATAGAGGTTTCTAAACACTTGAACAAGACTAATCGATACAATATTGTTCTAAATTTGGTAAATGAAACAATTTTACCTAGACTTATATTTTATATATAAAAGAATAATTTCTAACGACTTATATAGGTTTATGATATGTTTGTTTGTTAGAAAATGATAATATTCAATTATTATCATTTATTGTATGATTGGTTGTGCTCGGCTAGTTTATGAACAGTTTTACCTTTTCACTACATGGGTGGGTAGATAGTAATTGTAGGAACATTGAAACGAATACCTTGTGAATTAGGTTTTACAGTTTGACTATAAGGTGTTCGATGATAATGTTGGATTAAAATTTAATTTTAATAAAAATTGTTTAGTTTAATCCAAACAAAATGTACATTTATGAAATGATTTTATACAAGAAAGTGAAATTATATAAGTATGGTTTATAAATATGATTTATAAATAAAAAGGATATAAAATCGAGAATTTGAGAACTTAAATCATGGTATTTTGCAAAAAAAATTCCAAAGTTTTGAGGAAAATATTAATAGCATTATTTGGAAGTATTATGAATAGAGATATGATAAAAGGATTTTAAAGGAGATAGAAAACATTGAACTTATTTCTGTCGCCGGAAAATAATTCTGGTGATAACTGCAACATCATTGACATTCATTTTCAAGTTTTTAAGTGGGGGATGCTACCATAGTAATTTTCTATAGAGTTGTTTTGGTAAAACAAATTTTATTTTAAATTCCAAAAGTATGATTTGATATACAAAACGAGATATTTATATATTATTTCAAAATGATTTAAAATAAAACCCGTTGTTTAGTACTTATGTTTTTAGTTAAGTAATATATGGACTCGTGTATCCTATCCATTAGGATAATTTGGTTTGTGCATCTCATTTTGATATGTTGTTTGGTAGTTTTCATTTGTTGAAATAAAATGGAATTTTTCGCGATTTTCGACAGTTGAAAACTTCCGAATTAGTTGAGAACTTTGTAGCAAATTGTTTGTGAAAATATAAAAGCATAGTTTTGGAACTCTAGAATGGAAAGATAGTAAGTTGAAACACATTTTTAATCCGTTAAACATTTTTGTTAAGTAAATTTTTTTTAATATTATATATATATATACTCTCTGGATATAGTACGGTATTACACAAGTTTTAAACTTAAGTTAAGTTTTTATGAAATATTATCATAAATGATTTTAGAAGTAAAAAAGAAATTGGTATAAGTAAGAACCAATAAGAATAAGCATGTAAGTTGTACATAGATTATTTCTTCGCACGGTTCTTGATCCAAGATTCAAGTACATGACTTTAATGTGATTTACACTAACCTGAATAAGGATTTATCACTCGATTCTTGACGGCTAACAACTGGCGAGGGTTCTTTATATATTTCCAATGTTTTCTATCATAGTATATGGCCATGTAAGTAGAATTGAGTTTCTAATCAAGAAACTTGATCGGAGTCTTCGCTAGGGAAGTCGGGTGAGTGATACTAGTTCGGAAAAGAAGTTTATGTATTCAAGTAAGTGATCGAATTAGATATTGCGTACGGATGATCTATATACATCGTTCAGGTTTATAGAAAATGTTAAGTACTTATGTGGGCTTATTTCTTTTTAGGTTTGATAGTGATGAAGTTTCGGGGATGAAATTTTTTTAAAGTGGAAGAATGTAATGACCTAGAATTTTTAACCTTTCGAATGGGAATATTTAATTTATTCAAATATTCAAATTTAATTCGAATATAATATATAATAAGAAAATCAATTTTTGATAAAAACGACTTGATTTTTGATGACGTATTTTTAATTTAAATATGATTTTCCCATTATTTTTAATTTGGAAAATATTTCAATTATCGTTTGATGTATTTTATGGTAAACGTTGGTATTTTTGAAATTTCACAGAATAAGTTAAACAGTGTATTTTATTGCTATTTTGCGACCATGGTGCATTATTGTAAGCGATCGTATTTTCTTCTATCATTCATGGTTCGTATGATAACGGGATATTATGTAGGAGAGTATCGCAAAAATTCTTTTCAAAAGTATTCAAATCAAATAGAAACAAAGATTTTTCAACAAGCCATTAATTGTGATTAGCTCTTGATATGATGGTTATCTTGAATTTTGGTGATTTAAGTCTGAAGTAATGTATTGGTTTTGTGTATAAGTGTGCATATCAATTCAATCGTTCACTTCATTTTCACTTCTGCATCTCTCATTCTCTTCCTTTCTTCTTCCTTTTAAAAAAAACAACTCCATCTCTTCATTCAAAAATCAACATTTCTCAAACCAATCAAAACTAGCCAAAACTTCCAACTGCAAAGTTGTGTGTTATAGCCTCTAGTATTTTCTAAAAAAGTCACTAATCATTTCATCGAGTGTGGTGGCGGATATTGTCTGATAACTATGGTTGTCGAATCATGGTGATTTTTTGGCAAGCACAAAATGGATAATGGAGGACATGGTTGTGTTCGTATCGACGAAACATGATATTTGTTGATGATCACAGAATTTTTAGTGGTTGGAATCAACATGGGGAGGAGATGAACATTTTCATTTATCTTGAAATCATTGACGATGTAGGCGACTAAGGAGGAAATGGTGGTGACTGGAAGCAACATAGGGTCAAGACTGAGTTGTAGGTGCGATGGTGAATTGTGCGATGGTCGGTGGTGGTGAGAAGAGCTCGAACTAGGGTTAAAGGTGCTATTTAGTTTAGGGTTCGAATTTTTGACTGGTGACGACGATGTACGGCATCAAGCTCAACAAGTGTTGACTCAGAGGTGGTTAGGTATGGCATGTGGAATGGTGGTGGAAGCGTGGGCTAAGTATAGCCGAGGCGGCGGTAGGACAGAAATGACCGTGCTCGATTATTGCCTGGGCGCGATTTGAAATCGAGGAGGGAAGGAGGTTGTTGTTGTATGCGGGTATGAGTGGGTGAAGTTTGGACTGGGCCTTTTTTGGTGAGAATAAATATTGATTTATTTGTTTAAACTATATAAACTAAGTGTTAAGTTTAAATTGCCATATCTCATTCATTTTAAATCCGCGTAACCAGTAGATTTTTACCTTAGACTCGTACCGATGAGTACAACAATGTGCTATAAATTATTGATAGTTTTGATGAAGTATAAAATATTGATAAATTAATGGTGGTAAATATAATTACATTGATTTGAATAATAACGTAGTTAAATTAGTTATACTTCGTTTGTGATATCTATTTAGCTGAACAAAAAACCGTTTTACTATGGATATTTTTCAAATGTTTTCAAATGACGTTTGTTTTAACTCAAATAAGTATGGCTTTCTAAAGTGTAGTGTTTTGTGAATATACTTATACCGATGGGATAAGCATCAAGCATTGAAATAGTATAAATGAATAGTGAGTGAGTAGTATACTTATGTATATCTTTGTAAATGTATTTTGATACAAGTATTTACAAAGTGGGTTTAATTAATGAAAGGATTAATTAATGAGGCTTAGGGCTGCTTTTGTGTTTAATCGTGCTTAGTTTCTTATGAAATTAAACCTCTGATTTGATTGATTGTTTACTTAATAGTTAAATAACCGACTATCAAATCTTGGCCAAATATACTTTGGAAATATGTAACACCCCAGAATTTAATCACTTTAAATATGGATATTTAAAAATATTTTTAATAATTAATTAATGGATTTTATAACTCAAAATAAAATTCTTTTAAATAATAAATAATGATAGTGAATTAGTTTTCAAAATTTGTATACAAAAATAATTAGATCAAAGAAAATAGAGAATGTGATCGAAAATCGTTTTTCGAATTTTCGATTTTTTGGTGTAACAACCCGAATTCTAGTGGGTCCGGATTTTTCACAAAAATGCTAAAACCCAAGCCCACTGAAACCCGAGTTGGGATTCTGGTATCTTGCAAATAGACAAAGACAAATATATTGGAGCTCAATTAAATATCTCACAGCGGAATTGATTAAAATATAATAGTATGTAAATACTCACCCAAATAATAACACTTTTTAAGCAAGTGTCATAACGTTGAGAAGTCTCTACCATCTACCTAACCTGTAGGTTGTTATGAGGAGGGGGTCAGAACAAAAGTTATGGTGAATGAATAAATTATATACTTCTAGGCTTAATTCTGCATATATCGTTTTATTTCCATTTACTCTTATATTAGGTTCATTAGGTTACAATACTCTCGCCTTTGTTCGTGAACCGTGCCCATCTACTCCATAGTAGATTAATGCCTAATAACTAATACATATATGTAGCTATATGCCCAATGACCATATTGGTCCTGGGTACAACCCATGGTACCTTCCGTATCCTCCTCGAAAAGGGCTCCATCGTCTTACTTCGAGAGCGTTCCGTAACTACATCTATAAAGGACTGCTTCGTAAGGCCTACAATACAGATGCTCCATCGTCTTGCTCTATAGCAATATCTGTAAAGGACTGCTTCGTAAGGCCTACAATACAGATACTCCATCGTCTTGCTCCACGAGCGTTCCGTTGCTACATCTGTAAAGGACTGCTTCATAAGGCCTACATTTCAGATGCTCCACTACTTACTATTAAAACGTAAATCGCGTCTACACCAGTCTGTACCAATGCTCGGACATCCACAATGCACCACCCAATGTGTACATTGAGGACTACGTAATAATTCTCTCTACTATCTGAATCCCGCCAACAAGGTCTACCTTGTACGGAATTTAGTCGGGGATTTTCTATATTTGTAAAGGACTGCTTCGTTAGGCCTACAATACAGATATTCTAGTTGGTCTGTCTCTTTTTCATCGTGGCTATGGACCCACGCAGTCACCCCTCAACTAACTGAAAGACTTCTAAAGAGTTAAGTGGTTGTGCCCTACTGTAAACAATCTAACATCCAAATGGCGGTGCCCCTCATCCAATGTCTCGATAGTGAAAGAATTATTGGCCTGTTGGTTTAACTCTAGTCTTTCCCAAAATCGCTCTTGGTCTTGATGCTGGCCGATATCCGCATGCGAATATCCTTAAACTTACTTGCAAGTATTGGACATACGAATACCCTACTCCGAACACTAAGACCTTCTGACTGCATACAAAGGTCTGCATCGTTCGGCCTACAATGCAAATGTAGTCAAGGCATACTCTCTTGATAGAACACCTACAGATCTGCCTCCGGGGATGTAGCTTCGTTAAGCCTACCCAAAGGGCCATCCTAGAGTATCCCCATGTCCCGTTGAAGTCTCGTACTTCCTTCTAGGCCAAAATAACTAAGTGGGACGTGCTTCTCCTTTGCTAAAATCAGTGATGAACTACTTCGTCAGACGTTTCATCCTTTGGGCTGCTCCAAATGCATCTCAATTCTTTTATTAGACCCTAGGTCTAATCTTTTAATTTGCGTTTAGTTTACTTTCTTATTCTATTGGCTACTTATTTACCCTAATTAGCATATTCTTGCCCTCGTCTGACCTCCATCTATTTTGAGATTTCCATTTATTTAACAGGGAATGCTATTGGTATGA
Organism: Allium fistulosum; assembly: GCA_030737815.1. Taxonomy (NCBI): domain Eukaryota; kingdom Viridiplantae; phylum Streptophyta; class Magnoliopsida; order Asparagales; family Amaryllidaceae; genus Allium; species Allium fistulosum. The sequence continues at coordinate 1,222,003,807 of CM060902.1, forward strand.
GCCACATTCATTATCTTGCTTATTTAACTTAATATAAATCTTAAGTTCATTAAAATAAGCCTCTTTTATCATTCCTGCTTTATTTGCTTATTGACTTAATATAAATTATTTCAATAAGCTTCTACCATTATTATTGCTCATTAATTTATTCAAAGTCTCAAAATAAGCTTTTCCGTTCTTATTACTTAATTATAACTTATGTTATAATTCTACCTGTAATTGTCATTTTCTCTTCTTTTATAGTCCGTACATAATTCCAACATTTCTTTTCTGTTCTAATATGCCTTCTTTTATTCTGATATAAAATATTCTTTTATTCACTTATATTATATAATTCACTTATCATAATAACTATCTTCTTAAATAGTCTGCGCAGTGAATGCAGACCTAGGTTCATTATTGTTTACAGCTTTCAAGTTCTTATCTAATAATTTACCTTATTCATGTCATACTTTGCTTTATTATCTTCTGTTCTAAGAAGTAATTCTATTTTATTTGGTTAGTTATGAAAACTATATTTAAAAATCCATTTCCATATTTTAGTATTAAATATTATTATAAACAATAATCCGTAACTGCTAGATATTTCTTTTACTATTTTGGAATAGTGTAAAATACAGTGGTTTCTCTATTTTACACTAATTCTCTTTTTCTTTCTTTTATTCTAGCAATTACGTTCATTGTTGTTTTTTAAATATTAAATTATAGAAATGTTTCCTATTTTCTAAACCAACCAATTAACCTTTTAGTTAATCCTAAATCCACTTATTAGATTAATTAATTTTTCTCATTTTAATGTAATTTATTACAGTAATTCCATTCCTCAAACTTATATTACTTTACATCTTATTTCCTTCATTTCAGTATTCTTAATTATTTAATCCATATTCATGTTTAATCTATTCTAATCCATACGCAAAGAAAGAGGAGAAAATAGAAGAAGAATGACGCTTGCATAGAAATCCAAAACGTACAAACGGACGTAAATAAATACTAATACTGTAAATAAACTGTAAATTCCTTATAGTTCAGCATAACTTAATTAATAGGATTAATTATTGAATAAAATTATCTAAACGGGAATTTAACGATAATATATCTTAAACTTAAAAGATATATAAATAAATCCACTCACATTGCTAGCTTTCCAAATCTCCCTGTTTTTATTTCAGATCTGTCCCTAACATCTATATTCACATCCCTTGTAATCCCTATTTGGAATTACAAACGATATATTTACAGATCTATAATATTTGAAAGAGAAAAGGAAGAGATTTGGAGTAGAAGTAGCAAATAAAACTCAGATTTAGGGTTTTACCTTTGACATAGCCTTCTGATTTGAACCAATTCCTAATTCCCTAATTAATTCTATTCTCTTTCTATTTAGATCTAAATTCATGTGAATAAGATCTAAAATTTTGTTATTAAGAAAGTGTGGAATAGATAGAAAAATGGTAAGCTTCTATAGGCAAGAGAAAAATAATGAGAATAAAAACGAGGCTCTGCACCTATATTTATAGTGGTTCAAATCAGTGCTAACCATTAGATATAAAACCCTAAAATCTAAAGCATACACTCAGTCTATGGACATTAAATTAATATGTTTTCTTCTACATTTGTTTTTATTTCAAATTGATTCTCCAACAATCTTTTCATTAATCACTTTCCACTTCTCTCTCGCAATCTATAGAAACATATATTTTTAAATATGACATTTCTTTTAAATAAGATTCCCTTATTGATCACCCAATTAACAGATTTCATATATACCTAGAATTAATTTACTATCCAAATAATCCTTACATGCACTGTGATTTCTTACCAAATTAATATGTCAATCAACACCATATTAATTCGTCACATATATGCATATTAATTTATTTTATTCCCATAATTATTGCATGCATATATTCTACAATTGAATTTTGAATCACAATCTTAATTATATATGTTACCATAAGTCTCCATGTTTATTAATTGACAATTGATTACTTGCATAAATTACCCTTCCTCCATTTTATTCTCTTGCACTAACATATATGTTTCCAATCTTATCAATTAGTTGCTATAATATATGTTCCCTTTCTTGTCAGTTCCTATCAATTAATCACCTCTACTAATTAATTGAATATTAATTTTCCTTTTAAACAAACACCGTCAATTAATCTTCCCTATTAATTGATTTTATATAATTTCTCTCTCAAATTTATTTGTTACATAAATATATATGTATTCCAATTAATATTAATTAGTTTCCCTATTTACAAACATTTCTTTGTTTTAAAATTTCAAACGTATATAACTTAATTAAATTATTTGCATATATAATTGTAATTTAACGCGGGGTGTTACATTCGGTGTCTAAAATTTGTCGAAAAACGTTGTGCACATTTATGATAACATAGACACACGTTTACAAATAGGTTAAAATATATTTTGACAAATATATATATATATATATATATGTTTACTTAAAATAAAAGGTGATATGACTTATTATGAAAAATTTAAAACAAAATAAAATGGTAAAATAAAGTGACATAATATGTCATTTCTTTAGAAACATAAGTACTTAAGTTGTTAAATGAATGTTTGCTTATTTAAAATGGAGAGGGGGGACCAAGTCATGTGTATATGGAGGAAGGAGGCATTGAGAGTGATGTGGCACTCATATAATGGAAGGTATATACCATGAGGCTAGTTTGGTAATTTAGTTTTTCACTGTGTATAAAAACAAATTTTCCATAATTTTTCCACATTTTATCACTTCAGTCATTTCCTAAAACCTCTCCAAGCTTTCGTTTTCACTTTCATGGCTTCCATAGATTTCTAAATATTAAAAACCTTAGTTCTTTTCACTTTTAAATCTCCTTTAAAACTTGTTAAAATACGCTTCCACCATTTCCACTCCACTTTACCATTCCAAAACAAGCTCCACTACCCTCCACCACGTTGGTCGTGCATTCCTTCCCACTAGCCAAACACTTTTGCACCCTTAAGCCACCAAAAAACTTCATCTTTCCAAAGGTAAAGCAAAGACTTAGGTCGTACTCAAGTTTTAGGAGAAGTTACCTTGATTTAATCAATCTTGCCTTTCACTAAGTTTTTTTAAGATTTATATATATGCTTGACTTGTTGTAAAATATGACTTTGTTTGGGTATATATGGTGTTGAATTGGATGTATGTATATATGCTAGGTTGAGATGACATATAGTTTTGAATATGGAAGTTAAAAGTTTAGTCGGTAAACAAGTTATATTCTTTGCTTGTATGTGTTACATTATGGCATGTATGCACATGTTAGAAATCTTGCTTATGTTAGGATAAGGTTGTAATATTGTATGTGTTGTTTGTTAAAGGAATTAGCACTTAAATCACTTGTTGGGACATCGGAAATCCTATGCTTAAATTTGCTTTTCTTATGCGATTCCGGAAAAGTTTTCATAAAGTGTTAACTTTAGTTTTATTTGGTGTACAAACTTCATACAAGTTATAAAGTGGGTCTAAATAAAAGGGAGAGGTTTTTAAGGCTATTTGGAAGGTTAAATAAAATTATAGGTCATATAACAATAGTCAATATGGATGCAGTTTGTAAAACGGACTATTTTGGAAAAGTTCAAAGTGTTTTCACTTAGGAATCTTTTTCGAAAGTGTTCTAAAACATATTTTATGTAATAATAAGTATTTATTAATTAATTAATTAATTATTTAATGATTAATTAATTAATTAAGTAAGGTAATTAGTACTTAATCATTAGTTAACAAGGTAATTAATACTTAAGTGTTAATCGAATGAGATAATTATAATTAGATCATTAAGTAAAACTTAATTATTATTTAATTATTAATTTGGGATTAATTATTGTTTAATTTTTTATTAAAAATTAATTACTAATATTAATTAATTACCATTAAGTTAAATTTAATTAAAACTTTAAATAGGATTTAATTAATATTTAATTATTATTTAATAATGGTTTAATTTATTTAAATAAAAAAGATTTTAAAATTTTTAAAATCGCTTTATTTCTAAATATGGGTTCTGTTTTCTTTTGCAAAAGTGTTTTAAATCAAGGGATTTCTTTATCGATAACCCTTAAGTAACCTTAAAAATATGAAACCAATGCTAATATGTTTACATATTTATGGGAAGCAAGTCATCACATAGTTAGCACTAAAAGCCGATTAGGTCCTCTATCTGTAAGATAAGAATTTATCTTCTAGGCAAGAGATAAAGTAAGGTCAAAATATCAGAAACGTGATAGATATGGGAGGGCTAATTTCTATCAATGAGTCATGTTTTAATTAAGTATATGGTTATCCACAGGCGACTTTATATAATCATCCTAAATAGCGAATTACCCACTACTTGACCTGTTTTAACTCAGGAAGTATGTGTATATTTGAGTTCCTCGGTGAGGACTTGAATTCTTCTTGCATACTTCCAAAGAACCAGAATTGAGCTAGCTAGAAATTATCGCTTGGTTTGGAGGCATCGGGTTCGGATAAGTATGATTTATCTGATCTACTCCAAGCTAATAATGCTCATGATGGATCATTATAAAGTATGCTATAAAGCTGTATTATTCTTCCTGAGGGTGATTCCTAAATGAGAGATAGTAAGTGTTGAATGTTTGTTCGATCCCGGAACAACTTGTATGGATGAATGCTATCATTGCATTGATTGCCTAGAGGGAAATGTTAGCATTCCACGATGGTCTGCTGGGAGGAAAGGTAAAAGAGTAACCTCAAGCCATACAACCGATAAATGGCTAAAACATGGTAAATGCAGAAGAGCTATATGGGTCCCGCCTATTAGGGTATAATCATCGTCTAATCTAGAGCGATATCTATGGTTTATGTATGTTTTGGGATCCCTATATGGTTGTTGATCGTAGCCAAAGGGGTGATCATATTTGGTATTATCTAGTTAGTGTTTGTCTGTCCTGTGTTGGTAAAAGGGCAAATGCGTTCGAGCCCTCGATACACTTTCTTAAGAGTATACGGAAGGTAGTACCTTACCTTGTCATTATTGGAAACCATTATCCATTCATGCCTTACAGACTTAGTTGTGCCCAACTACTGAAATGTGAGATGCAAGCATTTCAGCTATATTAAATATTTACTTTAAACCCTAGACATTATAGTAATATCACATAATTTTATATGGAAATGTTTTGGTTATTGTATGGTAAAAATCCGTCTGTGTTTATTTGCGTCATGGTCTTACGAGATACCTTTGGTTTGAAGGTTTTTATAAAGTTAAACTTATGCTTTACTCACACCAGACCCATGTCTGACCAGGAGTTTTATTTCTTTCCCTTAAACTCTTGGGTACTCAAATTTTGATGAGTAGCCAAGTAGTCATGTTTCTTTGGAGAATTTTGGGAAGAAGTATGGAGTAGGAGCTTTCATCATCATCCTGTAGTTGTTTATATTTCTGCTGTGACTGTATATTATGTATTAGTAGTTTGTGAAGGCTGATATATCTATCCTTGTTGGGAATAGTACTTGTTATAACTTTGATGTAACATTTTATAGTAACTATATGTACTATTCTACGATGATGAATATGTAACTCTGATGTTGTGTGTAAAAATATCTGGGTTTGTTTTTTTATCTTTTATTTTTTTATCCCATGACTTGTCTTTCGGACACTTAAATGATCGGCATTTGAATACCGAGGTTGTATTAAGTGTCGTCTTAGGTGTAAGAAAGGCAGATCGTCACACTTGGTATCAGAGCTTAGTTTGAGTGAACACCTAGGCTTTGGTTGGGGTCAACTCATTAGAGAGAGGGTTAGCAGTACCCAAGAATGAGTTCAGTCTTTGAAAGTGCGTATTTGTGTAGTTCTGATTAGCATTTATACGTTTGGTTTTATGCACTTTTTCCTAAGATAATCTCGTCTATATATGTTAAAGATATCTTCCTTTATTTAGGTAGTAAGAATAAGTATAAGAAGTGGACGAGGTAGGGGAACCGGTAGTATAACAACCATAAATGGAAGAACCCCGAATGTTAGAAGGGGTGGAATAGTTATTGAGGCCGTAGCTCCAGTACAACTCCGAGTAAACTTCTTAACTCTGTGCAAGGACTTCACAAACCTAAAAGGAAAACCTTTCAAGGGTATAGAATCTATCATTGAAGTACAAGCTTAGCTGCGGTCATGTGAGAAGATTTTCAAAGGTTTGGACATTTCTGATGATCAAAAATGCTTCTTGGCATCATGGCAATTACAAGAGGTGGTAGCGGGATGGTGGGATCTGTCACCGCAAATGTTTCAGAAGATGAGTTCTCATGGGCTAGATTCGAAGAAGTATTCGAAGACCAATACATGCCAGTTGTAAGAAAAAACTAAACTATATAGAAGTTTCATGGATTTCAAGCAGGAAGACTTGTCGATGGCGGAATATGAGACAAATTGTAATGAGTTATCTCGTTTTGGCCCTAGACTTATTGACACGCCGCTAAAGAAAAATGAGATGTTCATATTGGGTATGAGAGAAGAGTTCCATGAAAAGATGACCGCTTATGTGAAGGAATTATTTGTAGATTTGGTAGACATGGCCTTAAGGTATGAAGTGCTTTTGAAGAAGAAGCCAACAGCAGCAGCACCCAGTTGCGGTACCATTAACCCAAACAAAATGAAGCTTAATACGAGCTGGAAAAAGAAGGGGAAGGGAAAGCCAGCATAAGGAAATCAAGGAGACAAGTTCAAGGATGTTACATATTTCAAATGTAATAAAAAGGGGCATATTTAACCACAATATTATCAGGCGAAGACTATCCCTCCATTGGTCCAGAAGACGCTTTGCTATAGTTGCCACTAGCCTAGACACATGGTTAAAGACTGCCCACTGTTGAAGAAGGGTCAACAAATTAAGGTCTACACTATTAAGGATGAGCCCTCAACTTCTGAAGACATAAAAGGGAAGGGAGCCTTGGAAGGTATTTTACTTCTTAATGGTATTTTAGTTCATATTTTGTTTGATATTGGAGCTTCTCATAGATTCATCTCTGAAGAATTTATATATAGATTATGGCTTACCCTAAAATTTGTCGAAACCCTTATCTGCGTGTCAAACCCCGTTGGTGGTGCAACTAGCCTATGTTGATTTATGAAGATGTACAAATTTATTACCTTACCACCATTTTTCTTGGGACATGTTCGTACTTCACTTTAATTGAGTTGACATTTTACTTGGTATGGATTGGTTAGCGGAGAATAAAGCTGTTTTAAATTGCGTTGAGGGAATGATATCTTTTAAAACCAAGTTGGGGAAATCTATTGAAGTATCCTATAGAGAGCCTAAGGAGCTAATAAGGAGATTCCTTTTATGCCATTAATTCGTCCCCTAAGGAGTTAGGTACATAGGACATGTTGTGTCGGGAGATGGAATCTCAGTTGATCTGGCAAACATAACGACCGTGCAATATTTCAAGAGACTCCAAACTCCCACAGAAGTGAGAAGCTTTTCAGGGATGGCGGGTTAATATAGGAAGTTTGTCAAAAATTACTCCAAAATCATCGCTCATCTAACCAAGCTAACAAAGAAGGATGTTAAGTTTGAGTGGACTCCAAAGTGTGTGGGTGCATTCCTCGAGCTGAAGGAAAGGTTGACCAGTGCCCATGTTTTGGCTATATAGATGGAGGAGAAGGGTTAACTATTTATACGAATGCATGTAGAGTTGGTTTGGGTGCAATGTTGATGCAATGTGAGAGGGTTATAGCATATGCAAGTAGACAGTTAAAGCCTCACGAGAAGAATTACACAACGTGTGCTTGGAGCTGTTAGCCTTCATATTTGCATTAAAGATGTGGAGGCATTACTTGTTGGGTAAGAATCCTTCTTTTCCTTTTTTGTTTATTTCTAATCTTTAAGGATCCTAGTTAGTAATTTCCTTCTTTAAATAGGTGAAAAGTTCGAGCTATTCATGGATCATAAGTCCTTGAATTATCTTTTCACTCAGAAGGATCTGAACCTAAGGCAGCAACGATGGTTGGAGTTTCTGGCAGCTTACGACTTGGATATTCTCTATACGCCAAGAAAAGCAAATGCAGTGGTAGACGCTCTTTGTAAGAATGTAGTGCTGGCTCTCTTAGAGGTTACTTCAACTCTTTTCAAAAGGATTGCAAGTGGACAAAAGGAAGATAGTCTTCTATTAGAATTCATTCAAGGAATTGAGAAGGGTCGAAATTCTAGTTTCAAGACTGATAACCATATACTTTAAGGATGAATGGGAGATTATGCATTCCTAATATGGATGGTCTTAGAAAAGAATTTTTAAAGAAATGCCATAAGTCTAAGTTAAGTATCCACCCCGTAGTTAAAAAGATATACAGTGATATGAAATGAGTATTTTGGTGGCCTAGAATGAAGAGGGATGTCTCAATCTTTGTCAACAGATGTTTGAACTGTCAGCAAATAAAAGGCGATCACCTGAAGACGGCTAGATTACTTCAACCCTTGGAGATTTCAAATTGGAAATAAGAGATGATATCAATGAATTTTATAGATGAATTATCCAGGACAAGAAAAGGAAATGAAGGAGTGTGGGTTATCGTGGATCGGCTAACAAAGAGTGCTCATTTTATCCCGGTAAAGCCAAAGAGAACCGCAGCTTCATTGGTAGTGATTTATATGAAAGAGATAGTCAGATTACATGAAGTCCCAATGAGTATTGTTAGTGATCGAGATCTCATCTTCAGCAGTCAGTTTTGGGAGGCGTTGCAAGTAGCTTTAGGAACAAAGCTAAGCTTGAGCACAACTTACCACCCCAAACGGATAGACAAACAAAGAGAGGGAACTGAATTTTAGAAGATCTCTTGAGAGCATGTATTCTAGATTTTGGAGGATCATGGGAAGATCACCTGCACTTGGTAGAATTCTCCCACAATAATAGTTATCAAGCAAGCATAGGCATGATACTCTATGAAACACTTTATAGACGTTCGTATAAGTCACCGGCATGTTCATTCGAGACTGGAGATTGGCTAGTACTTGGACCAGATATGATTCGAGAATTTACAGAAAAGGTTGCGATGATCAAGAGAATAATGAAAGAAACTCGGGATCGACAAAAGAGTTATGCTGATAAAAGAAGAAGAGATTTGGAATTTAAAGTCGAAGACTTTGTATTTGTGAAGATTTACCCTATCAGAGGAGTTGTTCGATTCGAAAGAGCTGGGAAGTTGGTACCCAGGTATATTGGACTTTTTAAAGTTATTTAGAAGACTGGACCGCTCACCTACAGAGTTGAGTTGCAGAAAAGGTTGTTGGGGGTCCATAATGTTTTCCCCATGTCTCATTTGATAAATTATATTCATGACCTATCATTAATTGTGGATCCGTCGGTTCAAGAGGATCTGGAGATCGAACTGAACTTGATGGTGATCAGGCATCCAGTTCATATTGTGGATCGGGATAAGAAGAGGTTGTGTAATAAGGTGGTGAAATTAGTTAAGGTTTAGTGGGGTAATGATCCTAGAGATTGTACTTGGGTGACTATGTATCATATGAGGAAAGCTTATCCTGAGTTGACGTTAGGATAGTTGTTTGTTTGTGTGTATGTATTATATTTGCACAGTTTATGTTATGGATGATTAGTGTATATCCTGTGTATGGATTACAAGATATATATAATATATAGCCTTTTGGTTATTTTGAGTTAGTTCTTTGTTTGCTAAATTTTGGGACGAAATTCTTTTAAAAGGGAGAGTGTAAAAATCCAGAATTTAGTCACTTTAAATATGGATATATAAATATAATTTTAATAATTAATTAATGGATTTTATAACTCAAAATAAAACACTTTTAAATAATAACTAATGATGGTGAAATAGTTTTCAAAATTTGTTTACAAAAATAATTAGTTTAAAGAAAAATAGAGAATGTGACCGGAAATCGTTTTCTGAATTTTTGACTTTATAGTGTCCAAAAGTTGTTGGAAAATGTTATACACGTTTATAATAACATATACACACATTTACAAATAGGTTAAAATATATTTTGATAAATATATATGTATGTTTACTTAAAATATAAGGTGATATGACTTAATATGAAAATTTAAAACAAAATAAAAAGGTAAAATACAAGTAACATAATATGTCATTTCTTTAGAAACATAAGTACTTAAGTCATTAAATGAATGTTTGCTTATTAAAAATGGAGAAGGGGGACCAAGTCAAGTGTATATGGAGGGAGAACACATGGAGAGTGATGTGACAATCATATAGTGGAAGGTATGTACAATAAGGCTAGTTCGGTAATTTAGTTTATCACCTTGTACAAAACAAATTTTCGTAATTTTCCTCATTTTTATCATTTCATTGTCATTCCCTAAAACCTCTCCAAGCTTTCATGTTCACTATCGTGGATTTCATAGATTTCTAAAAATTTAAAACCTAAGTTCTTTTCACTTTTAAATCTCCTTAAAAACTTGTTAAAATACTCTCCCACCATTTCTACTCCGCTTTTCCATTCCAAAACAAGCTCCACTACCCTTCATCATCTTGGCCTTACATTCCTTCTCACCTTGGCCGAACACTTTTGCACACTTAAGCTACCAAAATACTTCATCTTTCCATATTCAAAACTATATGCCATCTCAACCAAGCACATATACATACATCCAAGTCAACACCATACATACCCAAACAAACATCATATACACACCTTTACAAATAGGTTAAAATATATTTTGATAAATATATAGATATGTTTACTTAAAATAATAAGGTGATATTACTTATTACGAAAATGTAAAACAAAATAAAAAGGTAAAATATAAGTAACATAGCATGTCATCTCTTTAGAAACATAATTATTTAAGTCATTAAATGAATGTCTGCTCACTAAAAATGGAGAGGGGGAGGACTAAGTCACGTGTATATGGAAGGAGGAGACATGGAGTGTAATGTGACAATAATATAATGGAGGTATGTACCATGAGGCTAGTTCAGTAATTTAGCTTTTTACCTTGTATAAAACGAATTTTCATAATTTTTCCTTATTTTTATCACTTCGTTGTCATTTCCTAAAACCTCTCCAAGCTTTCATGTTCAATTTCACGGCTTCCATAGATTTCTAAAAATTAAAACATAAGTTCTTTTCACTTTAAAATCTCCTTTAAAACTTGTTAAAAAAACTCTTTCACCATTTCTACTCCACTTTTCCATTCCAAAACAAGCTCCACTACCCTCCACCATCTTGGCCCTACATTCCTTCTCACCTAGGCCAAAGACTTTTGCACACTGAAGCCACCAAAATATTTCATCTTTCCAAAGGTAAAGCGAAGACCTAGGTATATTGAAGTTCTAGGAGAAGTTACCTTGATTTATTTGGCTTTTGGTGAGTAAAGATCTAGCCTTTAATTAAGTTTTTTCAAAACTAATATGTATGCTTGACCTGTTGTAAAATATGATGTTTGTTTGGGTATATATGGTGTTGACTTGGATGTATGTATATGTGCTTGGTTGAGATGGCATATAGTTTTGAATATGGAAGTTAAAAGTTATGTTAGTATACAAGTTGTAATCTTTGCTTGTATGTGTTAAATTATGGCATGTGTATATATATTAGAAATCTTTCTTATGTTGGGATAATGTTGTTCTATTATATGTGTTGGATGCTAAAGGAATTAGCAGTTAAAATCACTTGTTGGGACATCGAAAATCCTTTGCTTAAACTTGCTTTTCTTATGCGATTTCAGAAAAGTTTCCATAACTTTTATTTGGTTAACAAACTTCATACAAGTTATAAAGTGGGTTTAAATAAAAAAGGAAAGGTTTTTAAGGCTATTTTGAAAATTACGGGTCATATATCGATAGTCGTTATGGATGCAGTTTGTAAAACGAACTATTTTAGGAAAATTCAAAGTGTTTTCACTTAGGAATCTTTTTGGAAAGTGTTTTAAAAAATATTTTATGTAATAATAAGTATTTATTATTTATTTCGTTATTTATTTAATTAATCATTAATTAATTAATTAATTAAGTAAGGTAATTAGCACTTAATCATTAGTTAACAAGGTGAGTAATAATTAAGTGTTAATCAAATAAGGTAATTAATATTAGATTATTAACTAAAAGTTAATTATTAATTTTGGATTGTTTATTATTTATTAAAAAATTAATTATTAATTATTAATTTATTTAAAAAAGGGGTTTAATTATTAAGTACTTACCGATTAAGTTAAATTTAATTAAGACTTTAATTAGGATTTAATTCTTATTTAATATGGTTTTGATTAATTTATTAAATTAACAAAAAGGTTTTTATAATTTTAAAATTTCTTTATTTCTAAATATCGGTTCTGTTTAAAAACTATTTTCTTTTGCAAAAGTGTTTTTAAATCAAGGGATCTCTTTGTCGATTACATTTAAGTAACCTCAAACAAATATGAAACCAATGCTATTGTGGCGACACATTTATGGGAAGTAAGCCACCCCATAGTTAGCATTAAAAATAGGTGAGTAGGCTAATCATCTATCTGTGAGATCTAGTATTCATCTTCTAGGCGCAGGATATAGTAAGGTCGAAATACCGGAAACGTGATAGATATGGGAGGGTTAATTTCTATTAATGGGTCACGTTTTAATTAATTATATGGTTATCCATATGTGAACTCTATATAATCACCCTAAATAGCGAATTACCCACTATTTATTACTTGTCCTGTTTTAACTCAGGAAGTATGTGTATATTCGAGTTCCCCGGTGAGGACTTAAATACTTGTTGCATATTTCCAAAGAACCGGAATTGAGTTAGTCGAAAATTATCGCTTGGTTTGCAGAAACTGGGTTTGGATAAGTATGATTTATCCGATCCACTATAAGCTAGTAGCGCTCGTGAAGAATCGTTATGAAGTATGCTATGAAGCTGTATTATTCTTCTTGAGGGTGATTACAAAATCGGAGATAGTAAATGTTGAATGTTTGTTCGATCTTGGAATAATTTATATGGATGAATGATATCATTGCATTGATTGCTTGGAGAGCAATGTTAGCATTCCATAATGGTTTGCTAGGAGGAAAGGTAAAAGCGTAATCTCACGCCCCATAACCGGTAAATGGCTAAAACATGGTAAATGCAGCAGGGCTATGTGGGTCGCGCCCATTAGGATATGATCATCACCTAATCTAGAGCGATATATATGGTTTATGTACATTTTAGGATCCCTATATGGTTGTTGATCATAGCCAAAGACCTGGTACTATCCAGTAAGATGTAGGGCAGTCCTGTGTTGGTAAAGCGGCAAATGCGTTTGTAGCCCTCGGTACACTTTTTCTAGAGGTATATTGTACAGAAGGAGGTCCTTTACCTTGTCATTATTGGAAACCATTCTCCATTATGTGCCTTATAGATTTAGTTGTGCCCAACTACTAAAATGTGAGATGCAAGCACTTCAGCTACATTAAATATTTACCTTAAACCCTAGACATTATGATAGTATCACATAATTTTATATGGAAATGTTTTGGTTATCGTATGGTAAAATCTCATCTGTGTTTATATGAGGCATGGTCTTACAAGATACCTTTGGTTTGAAGGTTTTTATAAAGTTGAACTTATGCTTTACTCACACCAGACCCATATTTGACGTGGAATTTATTTCTTTCCCTTAAACTCTTGGGTGCTCAAATTTTTATGAGTACCCAAGTAGTCGGGTTTCTTTGGAAAATTTTGGGAAGCGGTATGGAGTAGAGCTTTCATCATCATCTTATAGTTGTTTATATTTCTATTGTGACTGTATATTATGTATTACTAGTTTGGGAAGGCCGATATTGCCGTCCTTGTTGGAATAGTACTTGTTATAACTTTGATGTAACATTTTGGAGTAACCATATGCACTGATGATGAATATGTAACTCTGACATTGTGAGTAAAAAAACCTGTGTTTGTTTTTCCTTGTCTTTTATTTTTTTTATCCCAGGACATGTCTTTCGGACACTTAAATGATTGGCACATGAATACCGAGGTTGTATTAAGTGTCGTCTTAGGTGTAAGAATGGTAGATCGTCACACCTGGTATCAGAGCTTAGGTTGAGTGAACACCTAGGGGGTTGGGTCAACTCATTAGAGAAAGGGTTAGTGGTACCCAAGAATGAGTTTAGTCTTTGAGAGTGCGTATTCGTGTAGTTTTGATCAACATTTATATGTTTGGTTTTATGCTAGTTTTCCTAAGATAATCTCGTCTATGTATTCTAAAGATATCTTACTTTATTCAGGTAGTAAGAATGAGTATAATAAGGGGATGAGGAAGGGGAATAGTAGCATAACAATCACAAATGGAAGAACCCCAAATGATAGAAGGGGTGGAATAGCTTTTGAGGTCGTAGCTTCAGTACAGCCCCGAGTAAACTTCGCAACTCTTTGCAAGGACTTCACAGACCTGGAAGGAAAACCTTTCAAGGGTACATAATCCATCGTTTAAGTACAAGCTTGGCTATGGTCATGTAAGAAGATTTTCAATGGTTTGGACATTTCTGATGATCAGAAACGCTTCTTTGCATCATGGCAATTGCAAGAGGAGGTAGCGGCATAGTGGGATTCTATCACCACAAATGTTTCATTAGATGAGTTCTCATGGGCTAGATTCGAAGAAGTATTCGAAGATCAATACATGCCAGCTGCAAGAAAAACTCGACTATATAGAAGTCTCATAGATCTCAAGTAAGAAGGCTTGTCGATGGTGTAATATGAGACGAAGGTTAATAAATTATCTCGTTTTGGCCCTGGACTTTTTTACATGCCGCTAAAGAAAAATGAAATGTTCATATTGGGTATGAGAGAAGTGTTCCATGAAATGATGACCACTCATGTAAAGGAATCATTTGTAGATTTGGTAGACATGGCCTTAAGGTATGAACTTCTTTTGAAGAAGAATCCAGTAGTAGCAGAGCACCCAGTGGCGGTACCGTTAACCCAAACAAAAGGAAGTTTAATCCAGACTAGAAGAAGAAGGGGGAGGGAAAGCCAGCAGGAGGAAATCAAGGAGATAAGTTCAAGGATGTTAAATGTTTCAAGTGTAATTAAAAGGAGCACATTTCACCACTTTATCAACAGGCGAAGACTATATCTCCAATGGTCCAGAAGATGCTTTGCTATAACTGCCACTAACCTGGACACATGGTTAAGGACTACCCACTATTGAAGAAGGGTCGACAAAGTAAGGTCTACACTATTAAGGATGAGCCCTCATGTAAAAGGGAAAGGAGTCTTGGAAGGTACTTTACTTAATAATGGTATTTTAGTTCATGTTTTGTTTGATATCAGAGCTTACCCAAAAATTTATCGAAATCCCTATCTGTGTGTGAAACCCCGTTGGTGAAATAACTAGCCCATGTTTGATTTGTGAAGATGTACAAATTTCTTACCTTACCCACCACTTTTCTTGGGACATGTTCGTCCTTGACTTTAATGGGGTTGACATTTTACTTAGTATGGATTGGTTAAAGGAGAATAATGCTATTTTAAATTTCATTGAGAGAATGATATTTTTAAAAACCAAGTCGGGGAAATTTATCAAAGTATCCTTTAGGGAGCCTAAGGAGTTAATGAGGAATTTGCTTTATACTCTTGATTCGTCCCCCAATTAGTTAGGATCGATAGAAGTTGTTAAAGGTTTCCCTGATATTTTTGAGATGATTAGCAGTTTTACTACCCATTGGACAATTGAATTTCGTATTGGCTTAGTTCATGGTGTGAGATCTATTATTCAACATCTACGTAAAATGGCCCTGAGAGAGAAGCAGGAGTTAAGGGATTAAATTGATGATTTTTGAGAAAAGTATTGATTAGACAAAGCCCTTAAAGTCGGGGATTAGCAGTAGTTTTTAAAGCTAAGTTTGATGGTTCGTTAAGATTGAGCATGGATTGTGGGGAATTAAACAAGCATTCCATTTGAAATAAGTATCTGTTATCCCACATAGATGATATATTTGACCAACTTCATGGAGCTAGAGTATTCTCTTAATTAGACCTTTCTACGGGTTTCTATCAGTTAAGGGTAGCGGAGGATGGAATACCCTTAACTGCTTTTAGAGGGCCAAATTTTTCTATGAGTGGTTGGTTATGCCTTTTGGGCCAACCAATGCACTTTCTTTTTTTGTTGATCTGATGAATCTCTTTTGTATGGATGTATTGAATAAGTATGTGTTGGTTTCCACCAACGACATTCTTATCTACTCAAAGACTGAGGAAGAACAAAAATACCATTTGGTAGTGGCATCGGAAATGTTAAGAAAAAACTTTCTTAAGGCCAAGTTTTCTAAGTGCCACTTTCGGCAATCAAAGTAAGATACTTAGGACATGTTGTGTCAGGAGATGGAATCTCAATTGATCTGGCAAACAAAACGGCCATGAAAGATTTTAAGAGATAGTCAGAATGCACGAAGTCCCGGTGAGTATTGTAAGTAATCGAGATCTTATCTTAACCGGTCAGTATTGGGAGGCGTTGTTAGTAGCTTTAGGAACAAAGCTAAGCTTGAGCACAACTTACCACCCCCAAACGAATGGACAAACAAAGAGAGTGAACCGAATTTTAGAAGATCTCTTGAGAGAATGTATTCTAGATTTTGGAGGATCATGGGAAGATCACCTGCACTTGGTAGTATTCTCCGACAACAATAGTTATAAGCGAGTATATGCATGACACCCTACGAAGCACTTTATGGACGTCCATGTAAGTCACCAGCATGTTGGGTTGAGACTGGAGATCGGCTAGTACTTGGATCAAATATGATTCGAGAAGCTATGGAAAAGGTTGTGGTGATCAAGAGAAGGATGAAAGAAGCTCAGGATCGACAAAAGAGTTACGTTGATAAAAGAAGAAGAGATTTGGAATTTAAAGTCGGAGACTCTATATTTGTGAAGATTTCCCCTATTAGAGGAGTTGTTCGATTCAGAAGAGCTGGGAAGTTGGCACCCGGGTATATTGAACCTTTTAAAGTAATGAAGTAGATTGAACCGCTCACCTACAGAGTTGAGTTGCCGGAAAGGTTGTTGAGGGTCCATAATGTTTTTCACGTGTCTCATTTGAGAAAGTATGTCCATGACCCATCGTTAATTATGGAGCCGGTGGTTCAAGATGATTTGGAAATCGAACCGAACTTGACAGTGATTAGGCATCCAGTTCATATTGTGGATTAGGATAAGAAGAGGTTGCGTAATAAAGTGGTGAAATTAGTTAAATTTTAGTGGAGTGATGATCCTAGAGATTGTACTTAAGAGACCGTGGATCATATAAGGAAAGCTTATCCAGAGTTTATGTTAGGATAGTAGTTTGTTTGTGTGTATGTATTATATTTGCATAGTTTATGTTTTGGATGATTAGTGTATGTCATTTGTATGGATTACAAGATATATAATGTATAGCCTTTTGTTTATTTTGAGTTAGCTTTTTGTTTGCTAAATTTCGGGACGAACTTCTTTTAAGGCGGGAGAGTGTAATAATCCAGAATTTAATCACTTTAAATATGGATATTTAAATATATTTTTAGTAATTAATTAATGGATTTTATAACTCAAAATAAAACACATTTAATTAATAACCAACGATGGTGAAATAGTTTTCAAATTTTGTTTACAAAAATTAATTAGTTCAAAAAAATAGAGAATGTGACCGCAAATCATCTTTTGAATTTTTGACTTTTCGATGTCTAAAAGTTGTTGAAAAATGTTATGCACATTTATGATAACATATACACACATTTACAAATAGGTTAAAATATATTTTGATAAATATATAGATATGTTTACTTAAAATAATAAGGTGATATGACTTATTATGAAAATTTTAAAACAAAATAAAAAGGTAAAATACAAGTAACATAATATGTCATTTCTTTAGAAACATAAGTATTTAAGTCATTAAATGAATGTCTACTCATTAAAAATGAAGAGGGGGGACCAAGTCACGTGTTTATGGAAGGAGGAGACATGGAGTGTGATGTGACAATCATATAGTGGAGGTATGTACCATGAGGCTAGTTCAGTAATTTAGCTTTTCACCTTGTATAAAACGAGTTTTCATAATTTTTCCTCATTTTTATCACTTCATTGTCATTTCCTAAAACCTCTCCAAGCTTTCATGTTCACTTTCATGGCTTCCATAGATTCTAAAAATTAAAACCTAATTTCTTTTCACTTTTACATCTGCTTTAAAACTTGTTAAAAAACTCTTCCACCATTTCTACTCCACTTTTCCATTCCAAAACAAGCTCCACTAACCTCCACCATCTTGGCCTTACATTCCTTCTCACCTAGACCGAACACTTTTGCACACTTAAGCCACCAAAATACTTCATCTTTCCAAAGTTAAAGCAAAGACTTAGGTGTATTGAAGTTCTAGGAGAAGTTACCTTGATTTAGTCGACTTTTGGTGAGTAAATATCTAGCCTTAATTAAGTTTTTTCAAAACTTATATGTATGCTTGACCTGTTGTAAAATATGATGTTTGTTTGGGTATATATTGTGTTGACTTGGATATATGTATATGTGCTTGGTTGAGATGACATATAGTTTTGAATATGGAAGTTAAAAGTTTAGTTAGTATACAAGTTGCAATCTTTGCTTGTATGTGTTAAATTATGGCATGTATGTATGTGTGTGTGTGTGTGTGTGTGTATATATATTAGAAATCTTGATTATGTTGGGATAATGTTGTTCTATTGTATGTGTTGTATGCTAAAGGAATTAGCACTTAAAATCACTTGTTACGACATCAGAATTCCTTTGCTTAAACTTGCTTTTCTTACGCGATTTCGGAAAAGTTTCCATAAAGTGTTAACTTTACTTTTATTTGGTTAACAAACTTCACTCAAGTTATAAAGTGGGTTTAAATAAAAAGGAAAGGTTACTAAGGCTATTTGGAAGGTTAAACAAGTTTTGATAATTACGGGTCATATAGTGATAGTCGATATGGATGTAGTTTGTAAAACTTTCTCTAGAGGTGTACTATACAGATGGTAGCCCTTACCTTGTCAATACTGGAAACCAATCTCCAATATGTGTCTTATGGACTTAGTTGTGTCCAACTCTGAAATGTGAGATGCAAGCATTTCAGTTATATTAAGTATTTACTTTAAACTGAAGACATTATGATAATATCACATAATTTTATATAGAAATGTTTTGGTTGTGTAATGTAAAAACCGTCCGTGTTTATGTGCGGCGTGGTCTTACGATATACCTTTGGTTTGAAGGTTTTTATAAGGTTAAATTTATGCTTTCCTCACACCAGACCCATGTATGACATGGAGTTTTTTCTCCTCTCTTATGTATTGTCTGTTTATTTCACATAGAACTAGAGTTGATATTACTGGAAACTATTGATTTGTTTTAGAGCGCCCGGTAAGCAGGGAAGTTTACTTATAAATGACTTGAAACCATAACCACTCCAAAAACATATACGGGTTCTATGCTTTGGAAGAGGTTCGAGATTGGTTTGATATGTTAAAATCTATATGGAGATTTGCGATTTGTTTGAAATGCTTGAACACATGTGGTTTTTCATGATCTATTCAGGATGTGGGAATCCATGTGTGATTTCGAGACCAGTTGAGGCATCAGAATTCATATGTGGTTCCGAGATCTATTCGAGTTGTGACTCGTGTGTTGGAATGCCGGACGTAGCCTCACCAGCAGATATGACTGAAACCAAAGATATGATGCATATCCAAGGGGTTTAGCAACCCAAAAGGTGCAGGCGACTCTACCCTAGAGATACCTATCGTTATGCATGCAGTGAGTGGTGCACTCAACACAGGTTGGAGGGGGCCAGCTATGTATTTCCTATTTACATCAGCTAGGGATGTATGTTGCTTTGGAAGGATATCTCTGATCCTTGTGCAGAAGGACTGTTCTCAAAGTACTGAAGGCACCTCCATGGATACCTGCACAATTAGCCAATGCGCCTTAGCGGTTTAATTTGTATACCTATTATTGCTATGTTGTACACTCACGTACAACACAACTATTTCTTATGTATTTCCAACTCTTGACATTATTATAATATCCTTGGATTCTCTAATAAAAATGGTTTTGTTATCATATGATAAAAACCCATCCGTGTTTATGTGCGGCGTGGTCTTACGAGATAAATTTATTTTGAAGGGTTTGATCATTGTAAAAATACACCGATTAGTGTTTCTCATGCTGGTTTACTAGACTGGTCCGGGCGTTATTTTCTTATAATGCTTGGATCAGTCCGAGCATATTTCCATATTTAGTTATGGTCGCTTTTGAGCTTCAGGCGACATGCTAGATGCCACTAAGACGTGTTCACGTATCTTTATTTCTGCTGCATTTCTTATTTTTTATTTATCAGCATTTGCGAGGATATGTTGTTATAACTGTTCAGGCTGATGATAGGTTAGTTTACTCTGATTGATGTATGTATATTACAGTTTTCTTTTGTAAAGATCATAGGTATATTATAGATTACTCGTCACATTGTGAGATTATGTTTCGTCTTTTCTTTTCTTTCACCCCAACAATCTGTCTTTTCGGCACTCGGATGCTCGGCATGCGAATACCGTGGATGTATTAGTACCGACTTTTGAGGCTCAAAAAGCTCAGCCGTTACAGATAACTATTTGATGCTCCACGGGTTTAATATGAACTGCTTTTAAAAATGGAATCATTTAATTACTATGCAAAAGGTCAAAATATGATTAACTCTTTTCAAAGTAAGTGCTTTACAAAAGACCATGTTATGTTTTATTCGTTCATTCCCCAATGTTGATTATCATATCTCATATCAAGGTCTATGATCCTATATTTATATTTATCACCTCATGTATGCTATTTTCTTAACATTTTAAGGGAGTATCATTAGCCTTTACACCCTTATGATTTTATTTTCATAAACCTTAATTATTGGTGATACCATTAATGCCCGTAACATACCATTAACATCATGCAACATCCTTCCGTTTGTTTGCTTCATCCTAATTTGAGTTTTTCATTCTTGAAAATAATCAAAGAATAATTTTTAGTTCATTATCAACTAATTTTGTTTAATTCTTTATTTAGGACTAATTTTTTTGTTTGTATGTAAATTATTGTAGTTTTAGATGAAGCTAATAAAATCGATGATTTAAAGAATTTAAGGACTGTTCTTAGGTAATTTTAGAATTTTAGATTAACTTATCTCTATTTTCTTATTACAATACTAAAATAATCTGCAATAAAAAAGAATATTTGACTCTTTATGTACTCTTTTCACAATTTTACTCATCCTTTATACCAATTTCTTAATAATTTGAGCGATTATTTGCATTTGTACCCTTATAATTTTATTTTTCATACATCTCAAATATCTGTGATACCATTAGTGCCTATAACATACCATTAATTTCATGTAACCTACTTCTATTTGTTTTTTGTATCCTAATTTGAGTTTTTCGTTCTAAAAAATAAACAAAGAATGAATTTCGGTTCACTGACTACTAATTTTGTTTAATTCTTTATTTAAGATTGAGATTTTGTTTGTATTAACACTGCACCAGAAAAGGCCTTTCGTAGCGTTGAAAAAACGCTACCAATCCTTTTAGTAGCATTTCGGTAAACGCTGCGATACGACATGCTATTAAAAGTCTGAAATTTTATGTAGCGTTGTAGGACCGTACCAAAAATTTACATATTGTAGCCTTTTATAATCGCTACAAAAGTTTATTTCTGTAGCGCTTGTCAACTGCTATCAAAGTTAACATCTTTAGTTGCATTTTTAATTGCATCTTTCTTCAATTTTCTATAGTGGTTTTTTCTGCTATTGTACATTTTTCGTAGCCTTTGTACCTTGCTCGGGTATATTATTGTAGCGGTTTACATTTATTTCTATAGCATTTTTGAAACGCTAGTAAAAGTTATTACCTGTTTTGCAGCATATTTACACGCTCTCATTTCATGTTAATAGCCTGTATCATTTGCAACCATCACTCACATAATAGCCGTATTAAAACCAACAATCAATCACATAATCATCATATTCAAACCAACAATCAATCACATAATCATCATATTCAAACAATTGAAAAATACTTTAATCACATAATCAAATTTGATATCCATAACCATTCCAACAATAGTTTTTCAACAAAATGAGCAAATTCACATAAAATCCATAACCATTCACAAACAAGTTTACACAACTAGTGCTAACAAAATATTATAATATATATATATGTATAACAATTAGAGTCATACTCGTTACTTGATTACTCACAATTCTTTGCTGCAGCAAGTCTTTACTCCGAAAAAGCTAACTACCTATAGACAAGTTTCACAATCAGCAAAAGGATTATGAAAGTGCTTTACATATTTAAGATATGTTAAACATCCTTGGTTAAATTTTTATTAAATTTAAATAATTTTTATAAAACTTAGCGAGCTTAATTAAATTTTTTTAAAAATTAGTTAGTTTTTATAAAAGACATTTAATTTTTATAAAACTTAGTTAACTTAGTTAAATTCTTATAATGGTTAATTAATTTGTATAAAGTTATTTAATTTTTATAAAACTTCGTTAAATTATACAAAACTAAGTTAATGTTTTTTTAAAAACTTGGTTAATTTTTGTAAAAATTAGTTAAATTTCTATAAAACTCGGTTACTTATTTATAACTTTATTTATATTAACTCAAACTTATAAATTATCTCCATTGCTAAAACTTAAAATGTCATAATTTATATTTTAATTAACTTAAACTTATAAATTATCTTAAACTTAAACTTTATTAACTTAGTTAATTTTTATAAATTATCTCAAACTTATAAATTTTTCATAAACTTAGTTATTTGTTATCATTATTGTAAACTTAGTTAATTTATTATTATTATTATAAACTTAGTTAATTTTTATAAAACTTTATTATTATTTTCTATTAATTATAAAACTTAGTTAACTTAGTTAATTTATTATTATTATAAACTAAGTTAATTTTTATTAAACTATAGTTTTTTATTAGTATTATAAACTTAGTCAATTTATTCAAACTATTATTATTATCATTATAAACTTAGTTAATTTGCATCATACTTAGTTAATTTCTATAAACGTGTTCAATTTTTATAAAACTTAGTTAATTTTATTATTATTATGATTGTTATTAACATAGTTAATTTTTGTAAACTTAGTTAATTCTTCATAAAATTTAGTTAATTTTCTTTCTACTAGAACTAATAATAATGACCTATCAAATACATTTCATACTTATTTTGCTTTATAGGTCTATGAGTGTGGCATAATAACATAATATTACTAAAACAATGAATCTAATATCTTTTAAGCTTTATACTTACTTAGATATTTCTATATCATGCTTGGTAGCCGCTTCAATACGACTTGGCGCATTCATTCAATGCAGCACTCCACTTCTCAAGTAGCACCTCACCACACACGTCACCACCTCATGCTTACATGTATGTCCTCCATAGTGTCGCCATCTCATGCTCGTTCTTCTCAGTGTTTCATTGTTTCAATAACCATAACCGAAGATGGTGGATTCCACATAAAGCCCAGAAATTTCAATAATTTACGTTCCTGTAATGAAAATATTTACAAAGTGAAGGACAAGTTCAGTAACTATAATTTTAATATGACATATAATGAGTTGTCTACTTTAGGATCTATTAAACATTACCTTCTTTTCTTCAAGTTTGTTAAAGCCAAAAATAGCCAAACACTCTTGAACAGCTTCGGAGCTTAATCCTTCTTTTGTGCACTTTAAGTTCTCAAAAACTTCTTCAATTGGTATATTTTCCTTTAAAAAATGAATCAATGTGTTGATCAAAGAGAGCAGGATGGTATACAATTTTTTTACAGACATGGTAACAAAATAATGATAATAATATTGCATAGAGTAGTAAAAACAATATGGCTTGCCTAGTTACATTATAACGGAATGTTTTATCCTAACTGGAAAAAAGTATGAAATTAATATATGTTTATAAGACAAAATCCATCAGTAGTTAATTAATAAGCAAATGGTAACAAATAATCAATAACAGTTGTTAAAATTTGTAAGATGTAGTAAGGTAGCATAATGTGATCCAAGTACATATTTTACTAAACAGGCCCCAAAAAGAAAATAGTCCCGAGGAAGTAGGTACCAGAGATAGTCTTAGTAGTTTGACTAATTGAAGATACAATACCATTTTCCAGAGGTAGAAATTATTTTAATATATACCATGATGAATAAAAAATTATAAAAAAATAGAAATATATATAATGCTAATAAATACATACAAGGTCAACGGCTTCCTTGTTGATTGCTTCAAGCGCAATTAATTTCTCAACCTCATCCATGCTGTCTAGCGCACACAACATAAGAGGTAAAATCATCATATTTCACTAAAAACCAGTTGCACTTGGCATACATACTTCATACAAATATAAAGTAACCAGCATAACAGGTAAGATTGATTATTATTACATCACTTTATACCCTGTAAAAACATTTGAGTCATATCCAGTAAACCAGCATAACAGGTCAAATTTTATTTCAGAAGCCTGCATTGTGAAATATGTGGACTTAAACATATTATATTTGTATACCTGAAACTTTACCGTATCCAGCAAACTTAAATTAAAACATTTGAGCCGTGATGTTGAAAATTTCATAAATAGCATGTTGATATTTTGCTTTTTCCATCTTATGTTTCATTCTAGCACTAATTAGAAACTAGCCACAATAAAATAATGAAATATTATTACAGAGAGTGTAAGAAACAAAATAATGAAATATTATAGTAAAGTACTAAAATCATTATGAAATCGGAAAATTACAGGTTTGGGTTGTACCTGAGCAAGGTGAATAACATCGATGAGTTTGACCATCACAAAAGAAGCATGCCATCCATGCTTAAAACCTATTATTTCGAATATGTCATCATCTACTTTAGGTTTGACAAATTGTGACGCCCCACCTCTATGCTCACGCTAGCCAAGAACACTACTGGGTAATGCTGTCGACTAGCGCGAAGAATAAGGCAGTTGAGGAGCAACCATCTGTGTAATTGATTTGGGCGAGTACCGACATGTCAGATAGTGTAACATGCATTTCATTTCAAGAGAAAATCCGACATATCTAATACAAACTCAAAGCTACCACACAGTGGCTATGAGGCCTTCGGAAACAAATATAGAAATAAACGTAACATAAATCAGTCACAGATGTCCATATCTCAAAGGCGGAAACATAAATGAATATAACACATAGAAGTGTACATCAGAGTAGTGGTCATATAAGATCCACAATATCACAAAAGAGTAGTTACAAGTGTGAGACAAAAGAATAGGTATACATCATGGAGTCTATATCTCGAATGTATAACAACAAAAACTACAAATGTAATGTAGTTAGACAAAAGTCAGAAGATGATCCCAGATAAGGAGTCAAGCAAAAGTACCTGTAACATCTCGGTCTGACCCGAGTATTATTTAATAAGAAAATAATAAACGGATCAGTCTAGCTATAAATATCAGATAAAGGAATGAGATATAAGCAGAGATATAATAAGAATGTATGATAACAATAATGTCATACTAGAACAAATATGATATAAAACAACAACAAAATCATACAATATCTCGAAAGTCTCAAAGCACCAAAAAGAATATCATATTCTTTATTTTATTCACCAAACTACAAATATTGACAAACATATTAATGCCAATCGCAAAAGTTGGTGAAACATAAATTCAAGAAATCAAAAGGGGGAGGCCTATTACAAACGGGAGCGTGAAAACTCCCAACACGTGTATCATAAATGGAATGCTATTCCATGGTCGCTAACCATTGAGCCGGTGCAACGGCGTAGTACAATAACGGTACGCCCAAGGGACTAGAAACTCAATAAGCCGGAACAACGACGTAGTACAGCGTTACGCCCGATGAACCGAAATCCAATAATACGGAACAACGACGTAGTACAGCGTTATGCCCGATGAACCGAAATCCAATAAGACGGAACAACGACGTAGTACATCGTTACGCCCGATGAACCGAAATCCAATAATAGAACATGGGTCGCTAGCCCATAAAAGAAATGAGACGAAGCTCAATAGATCGAGGTACAGTCACCTACGTGGACAAAGAGACATCGCACATTGCTAGTCTAAACCATAAAATGATCATCATCGATCATCAAGAAGTGTCGATTACACTAAGCTAGTAAATATGAGAGTTTAGCTTCATGTCCCATAACCACTAGCTTAACTTAA
Organism: Allium fistulosum; assembly: GCA_030737815.1. NCBI lineage: Eukaryota > Viridiplantae > Streptophyta > Magnoliopsida > Asparagales > Amaryllidaceae > Allium > Allium fistulosum. Next base: position 1,222,030,040 of record CM060902.1, read on the forward strand.
ATATTTACGAACAAATTGTAGATTTCCACTCGAAAATTGTCACAAGAGTTTCAATCGAACAAGTCCATAAATTAACTGACGAAGTAAACGCAAGCGTTTCATACCACTTGTTTTGCTAAGCCGTTTAATTAGATTTTCTCATACGAATGAGGTAAAGGTTTGTATATACTAATAGATTAGAAAACGGTTTTAGAAACGAGCTTTGTATTTAAAAGTAGTGTTGAAATCATTTTGATGAAAGAGTTTGAGTATTTACTACTAGTATAGGAACCTTTGTATTTTTAAAGTGACAAGTTATAGAAATGATTGTAGAAACAATCAATCATCAAAAATTCACATATGAAGATGTGAATCAAATCCATAGAAATCGATGCCGAATCCATCAAAACGGATATACCCAAAAATCCCGAAATAGAAGTCACCAAAATCGATAATAAATGTTAACAACAAATCGGATAAATAAGAATCGATTAAAAACTGGAAACCCACACCAAACTGCCCAAAGTGGGCAAAAAGGCAAGGTTCCCAGATTCAGTCGACTAGATCATATCGTCAGTCGACTGACTCGAACCCAGAAACTTTCGGGTTCCAGGTTCAGTCGACTGACACATATAATTCAGTCGACTGATTGATGCCAGGGAACATTCTGTTCCCAGGTTCAGTCGACTGGTCAGTCGACTGAACCGAAGCCCAGAAACGTTCTGTTTCCAGGTTCAGTCGACTGGTCAGTCGACTGAACTGGTGCACAGAAACATTATGTTTCATGGTTCAATCGACTAACCAATACGTTCAGTCGACTGAACCTGTTTATGCAGCATTCTCAACCTAGCCTCTAAGAAGGGCCAACTCCTACCGGAAATGATCGATCGAGCACGACAACTAGGGATTTACGCCAATCGGCAACCCAGCCCAATAGGCTCTTCGATACGCCACCAAAAGCATGATCACAAATCAAAGAAAGGATTTTCAAAGTTTTGACTTCAAAACACCAAAAATTGAAATGTTCACCAATTCAACTCAAATCAAAAGCAAATGAACATAAATAAGTGTTAGGAATTCATACCTAACAACAATGATAGAAATAGACAAAGATGTGAGTTCAAAAACTCACCTTTGAACCCAAAAACACAAGAGAAAAGCCTAATCAGAAAGGAAAGGTCAACACTCTTCACTTCAACCCAAGTAGCTTGAATCTAAGCTAAAAAGAAGAACATTCTCTAAGTTAGGTTTAGGAAATTTCTGAAATTGAAGAGAGAATGAGTTGGAGAAGATGAAGAGGATGCTTACCAAAGCTTCTTTGGAGCAAGAATTTGTGTTTGCAATTGAATCTAGGGCTTGGAATATCTAATTCCACTTCTTTTCCCCCATTTTTAGTTTAGCTTGAGAAAAAGAAATGAAATGAGGATGAGTGGATAAAGAGAAGGGCTGAACTAGGTTATAGAGTGAGTTGGGGTGAAACCCAAACCCAAAGCCCAATAGAAAATAGCAAAATTCAACTTACTCCAAATATATCGATGCTTATACTTAAATTGGTCGCAAACGCCATTTTGGACTCAATGGAAGTGGTCTCGAGTCCCAATTCGACTGGTTGCAAAAAGTAGCCTTTCGGACTTCAATCCGATTAACGATTCTATATTTAAATATTCAATCGTAAAATATGCGGGTTGTTACAGACTCCCCTCCTTAAAGAAATTGCGTCCTCGCAATAATTAAGAGGAAAATAAAAATTAACAACCATAAAAGCATATCAACACCAAAGAAAATTTGAAATAAGAAGTTCACCATAAAGAGCACGAAAGAGTAAGTCCGGATGTATTTGCTCGATGAATTCTCAAGATTCCCAAGAGAAATCCTTAGGATTTGAGGACCATCGAACCTTCATAAGAAGAATATCTTTATTTCGAAGGCGTTTAACCTCCGAAGTAATGATTCGAATAGGATGTTTCTTATAAGTCAAATTAGGTGAAACTTTAATTTCTTCAATAACACAGGGCTCAAGAATAGAGTCGGAATCTCGAAGGCATTTCCGGAGTGTAGAGACGTGGGAAAACGTCAAGAATAACAAAAGAATTGAGCCGGTAATAAAAAGGCGACAAGCCACGGAACAAATACATTCGGTGATGGGAAATGGACCAACATATCGAGGTGCTAACTTTCCCGATCTACTGAAATGCACAACACCCATCATAGGTGAAACATGAATGAACACCAATAAGATCTGGACCTAAAACCAGCTTCTCACCAGCTTTAAGCCAACACAAAGAGAATCGGCATGGCCTTCCGTAGAGTGCCTCGAAAGGTACCATACCAGTACAAGATTGGAAGCTATTATAGGAAGGAAACTCAACAAGAGAAATATGATCTTCCCAACTTCCACCAAAAACAAGAACACATGCACGAAAGAGATTTTCAAGAGTTGATTCGCACGCTCTATTTGTCCATCGGATTGAGGACGATAAGCGGTGCTAAAAATTAAGCTTTGTTCCCAAAGCTTTTGAAGATCTTACCAAAACCCACTAGTAAAATAATGGATCACGATTGCTAACAATAGAAGTAGGAACTCTATGCAATTTAGTTTGGCATATAGTTTAGCCAAAAGAGGTATGGTCCAAAAGAAAAGGACGAGCCTCGAGGCTACACAAAACAAGAGACGAACATGAATTGGATTCACGATCTCAAATCTTTCAAGTGGATAAGGTCTCGAGATCATTCCATTCAGATATCAATAAAAGAAACATCCGTCGTTGCTCACGGCTAAGGGCATTGGCAACATGATTACCCTTTTCCAGAGTACAAAGAATATCAAGATCATAAGACGCAAGGAACTCGAGCCAACATTAAGTTCCTTATGAGAAAATAAACATTTCAAAGATTTATGATCGGAGTGGAGAACGAATTTCTCCCCCAAAATAATGATGCCAAACTCTAAAAGCGAAAACAATAGCCGCGAGCACTAGATCATGAGTGGGATATCTAGTCTCGATAGGCTTTAATGATTTAGAAGCAATAGTGATAGCACGTTCTCTTTTGCAAGAGAATGGCACCCAAACCAGTACGACTAGCATCGGTATAAACAATAAAGTCTTGGTTCTCTTCGGGAATCACAAGAATAAGAGTATCGGAAAAGAGTTCTTTTAAATAATCTTCTTTCCCGAAAAGCTAAAACTTTCAAAATTACAATTATCTTTATGTAATGATCTTTTCAGAAAAAATTACATTTTACAAGTCAATTTACTATGTCTGATTGTCTCATCATAGCGTTTAGGAGATTCCTATCGATAACGTTGATCAAGCGCATCGACCAGAATTCTTAAAGCACTAAATGGGCAATACAATCACAAAATCATCTGCTATATGATAACTATGTCTCTTAAAGTTTTTAAGAATATTTCCTTGCTCATTTTAAGAACAAAATCCAATCATACTTATAAATAAATCTTACGAAAAAGATTTGCAAAATTTTAAATTGTTGTTTTCACCCAAAATCAATAAATACAAGAATGGAGTCATCGAGATATTCGTAGAATACTCGATTCATAAAATGGATGAAATAAGCTGGACAAACTGAATGACATAACAAGTCATTCATAAGAATCATAACGAGTGTGGAATGCAGTAAGATGCTAACTTCCACAACTTGTAGCAAATGAAAACTGGTGGCAAGGTCGAGCTGAAAAGACCTTGGCACCACTCAATAGATTGCTTAGGTGATAATTCTAAGACAAGCTCAAATATATTCCGGAAAATTCACAAATTACTTGAATGAGAAAAATAACATC